>CANJKZ010000772.1:0-1200000 GCA_947471745.1 Closterium sp. Naga37s-1 | reverse complement strand
GCTGCAGCAAGGCGCGACGTGCAGGGCAGCAGAGGGCGACGCGCTGGCTGCAGTAGGGCGCGACGCGCTGGCTGCAGCAGGGCGCGACGCGCAGGGCAGCAGGGCACGACGCGCTGGCTGCAGCAGGGCGCGACGCGCAGGGCAGCAGAGCGTGATGCGCTGGTGCAGTAGGGCGCGACGAGCTGGCTGAAGCAGGGCGCGACGCGCAGGGCAGCAGGGCGTGACGTGCAGGCTGCTGCAGGGCGTGAGGCGCGGAGCAGCAGAGCGCGATGCGCGGGCTGCAGCAGGGCGCGACGTGCAGGGGGGCAGGCAGTGCGAGTAGCTGCAGGGCAGCGCGACACTGTGCGAGCAGGGCCGAACAGTGCAAGGACGGTTCGGGCAGGAACGAGCGAAACTATCAGTGGGTCCTAAAAACTTAACAGGTTTTCTGCTATGAATACCATGTCAGAATAACTGCGCAGGAATGATTGGAAGAGCAAGAGTTGGGGTACAAGTACGGTAATCCTAGAAATGCTGTACCCGATAAGGAGTGTCCCATTATAGCTGTTGGAAACAAGTAACTCAAACACTTCTGAAGTATCGAAGTATCGATACGAAACGAAGCAGACTACAGTGAAGCAACACGAGTCAACAAAAGCAACCGCTGGAGGTTACGCGAAGGGCAAAGGTCGCTGACCTTTGACTCGACGAAAAATGCAGTGCGACAGCAAGGACACATAACTGACTCGATACTGAGCAGTTACCCGAGTCGGCACTGTATCGAACCGCAACAGCAAAAACAGTTAAAGCAGAACCTGTCATATTCCGTTGTAATCATACAAGAGCCTTGTATTTCTCTGCTATTATTAACTTATCTTGTTCTCACACACTAGTACAAGGTGGTTCAGCAACTCTGATATTAAACGCTTCCGCAACTACAACATTCCTACTTCAACCCCGATCTTAGCCTCGAAAGATCCTAAGGGCTTTTTCTCAGCCCAACAATAGCCTACAAGTAAGATTGTACTTTGGCAGCTGTTACAGACGCGTTGCTTCGTTACGAAGTGACGCGTGAGTGGAGATCCTTTGGGGGTGTTACTTTGACCTTTCGGTTATTCCAACAACATCAAAATGATAGTCTTTTGAGCACAAAGATACCCGAACATGGCATCATGTGTGGACAAATCATAGGTATCATTTAAGCGCAATAAGCCAACAAATCAAGGTTTTTGCGAATTTTTTTCCTCCTATATTTTGTTTTATTTTGGAATTATTATGTAGAAAACACACTCATGCATCAAGATTTTTCTTTAGGATAAAGAGTTACCCAGAGTTGATGCATTTTCTGGTTAGCATACAAGATTGTGTGTAATAAGCAGCCAACACTCTGTATGTTTCATTCAATTGTGAAGTGATTGTTGCGAGCATTCAACTCATGCAGTGTGCTGGTAAACGCACAGTGCTTGGGACGACATTACACGTGGCCCGAATCATCCAAGCATACGACGTTTGTCTGATTGGTTGTGAGTCATTGCCCAATCCATTTCCGTGAGGCCTGTCCAATCCGT
Organism: Closterium sp. Naga37s-1; assembly: GCA_947471745.1. Lineage (NCBI taxonomy): Eukaryota > Viridiplantae > Streptophyta > Zygnematophyceae > Desmidiales > Closteriaceae > Closterium > Closterium sp. Naga37s-1. Next base: position 1,198,453 of record CANJKZ010000772.1, on the reverse strand, counting down.
TGGCAACTGAAATCCCAGTGCGACGTCCAGAAGCTGATCGGTTGGCTTTGCGGATGCCCTTCCCTGACCCAGTAATGTAATCACACAACCCCACTTTCTCAGTTTGCCAGACTTCGCTCCAGCAAGCTCATCCAACTTACCTAACGCCCTTCAGCCAAACTAAGAGCTGACGCCATGGCCGCCGTGTCCACCTCCGCTCTTGTTGCCCCCAGCTCTATCAAGAGCTTCGATGGCCTCCGCGCCAGCGCCACCCCCAGCCGGGTGGTGAAGTTCGCTCCCCTGAAGGGCAAGGGTGCCCTTGGTGCTCGCTGCGACTACATTGGCTCCCCCACCAACCTGGTCTGTGCCCGCTGTGACTACGTTAGATATGTTTCTGTCTCCATTTTTTCCACGATTCATCGCGGTGCTGGTTTCGACTAGACATATCGCCGTACTCATTTCGACTCAAATCCGTCTGCCTTTCTTTCGTCCCTCTCTTCCTCCAGATCATGGTGAGCTCCATTGCTCTGTGCTTCGTCGCTGGCCGCTTCGGCCTTGCCCCCTCGGCGAACAGGAAGTCCAGCGCCTTCCTGAAGTTGAGCGAGAGGGAGACTGGCCTTGGCACCAACGACCCTGCCGGCTTCACTGGCACTGATGTGCTTGCGTTCGGAGTTGTCGGCCACGGCATCGGCATTGGCATCGCCCTTGGCCTCAAGTACATCGGCGTGATCTAAGCGCTACCAATGCTGTACATTCCAAGAATAGATAATGAAACGTCTTAATACAATTCTTAATTTAAACAATTCCCAATATTATCCAAGCCCCTGCGGATCTTGCTGCATGTCTACCAAACCCATGCGCACCAAAGCCTGAAGTTTCATATGCTCGCACCATGGTTGTAGTACACATCAAGCCTGGTGCTACACAACAATGTATGTACATGGAAAGAAATCCTAGTACCGTACTATCCAAGCCCGAGAGGAGCATGCTGAAGCAGTAGTGTAACCATTTGACATCCACCAGCAGCATTTACGTGCTGCATGTCTACTGGTTAATGTCAATGCACGTCAAAGCTTGGTGTCACTGAAAACCACTGAATGTTCCATGCTCACCAAGGTACACGTAAACTCTGATGTGCTGCAGCAGGACACAATAATGTGAAGACATTCATAATTTCATGGTAATATCCAAGTCCGAGCGCAGCATGCTGCATGTAGAATGAATTGTCCCATTTCACATCAAAGCTTGGAGTCACTGAAATCACTGGAGATTCGGTGCGCACCGTGGTACACATCAACTCTGCAGTGCTGCACCCCCCAACACAATGATGTAGACAGTAGAAATAAGTGAAGTGCTGCAATCAAGAACATTCGTCTGGGGCTACCAGTACAATACCTGATGGATTGGCATACGTTGTCTCGTAGACACAATAAGGTCCATGTCAATGTCCAATGTTGCAATTCCTGTTGCAACTGCATCTGCAGGTAGACAGCAACCAGAAGAGAGGCAATTGCTGAGCAGCTTCCTTGTATCATGCTGACAGTTGCCAGCGTAGCACTACATACCTTTGCAACGAGCAGCAACTCTACCCCATGGATCTACGACAAGGGCATGACCATAACTGTCTCTGCGATCATTGTGTCGGCCTGCTTGAGCTGCTGCGATGACCTGCCACGTGGAAGCTCAGCTTGTCAGCCGAGTGCTATACCAAGCAATAGCAGTTGGAGACAACAGAGCACTCACATAGCATTGGCATTCTATGGCACGTGCTCTCAAAAGAACTTCCCAGTGAGCCTCTCCAGTCTTCTGGGTGAATGCGGCAGGAATAAGAAGTACCTGCTCAAACAAACAGAGCACACTGCTCACTGATGTGCTCCTTACCACACAAGCCAGCTGCTTGATTATTCGGACTTACATCACAATGATGATCGAACCGGAGCCGCTGATAGAGCTCCGGAAAGCGTAAATCATAGCAAACGGTTAAACCAAGTCGGCCAACTGGAGACATAGCAGAGACAACGCTTGATCCCGGTAGTGTGCTGTTGCTCTCCGTCAGGACTGGTCCCCCTGGAACATTCACATCGAACCTGGTTCAGCAGCATGAAGTTATGTTAGGGAGGTACACGTGCACAGAATGCAGCAAAGGAAAACTGAATGATGGGAACTGCCAAAAGAGATTGAGGGTTCCATTACAGATGAATCTTTCTGTAAGCTGCTTGAATCGTCCCTGTGTCATCCACGAGCACATGAGTGTTGAAGAAACGTTTGCCTGCGTCAGGACCTCCTGCCTCCTGAAATCCTCCCAAAGATAGCCAGATAGAAAAGTTTCTGCAAGCCACAAAAGATGGCGTACAGGCGGCGCAGGCATAAGGTACGACTGTAGAACATGCTTGCTTGTCAACAGAGTGTGATTGCTTGCATCCAATGTTGTTGCTGGTTTTGAGATGTATTCAACATTGTCGTGTTATGAAACGTACCGTGCCAGTTGGCAGTACTTCCTCATGAGTGGACCATCAAGTGGCTCAGCAACTGCCGCAGCTTCTCCATCCCGTTCACCAATGAAGGAAAAGCACTCGGGGAGACAGAGGAGGGTTGCACCAGCTGCAGCTGCTTGCTGGAGTCATAAAAGAGTAAGAGTAAATATAAAGTAAGAGTGAAGCCGGAAGAACAAAATAAGGATAACTATGATAGCACTAAAGGATTCCTCACGTCACAGTCATGAGGCTTACCTCCACAAGTAATTTGCACGTAGCGTAGTTCTTCTCAACATCACCAACTGCTGTCATTTGTGCCACAGCCACCCTCCTGCTGCCACCACGACCATTTCTCTCAATAACAGCCCCTTCAGTATCCAGCTTTTGCTGATTCTCACCCAATTGCTGCTGAATACGGCCTCTGCCAACCCCAGAAAGCGTCGTTCGGTCGGCGTTGGATCCATCAAGCATGTCCCCTGATGGGGCTTTCAGAGATGAGTCGTCGACATTTGGAGCCATGGAGCCACGGAATGCCATGCAGGCGATTTGTTTAAACGGGGCGAATGCGCGCAACCTAGATGCCACTGGAACGCCCAGTGATCCGGTGCGCAATCCAGTCTTCAACGTGAGCGATCTCTCAAAAATTGGTTTCACTTGAATTAGCTGAGTTTTAGCATGAAACAACATCAGGATCCGTAATGTGCCTGAACCAAGAATTGCAACGACGCGCTTCGCATTCCGTCAAGGGTTGGTCATGGGGAATGAACCGACAGACGGATACGCACTAGACGAAAGAGTCGCTCACGCCACCATAAAAAGGAAACCTAGCCGACTCTGGGTTACTATGTGTCGGGGGATATTCCGTGAACGCCACAGCAATGGGACCTCTCTGCTTTGTGTTGCTTGAATCCCATGTATACGAACACTACAGAGATACATGTAAGGAATGCTGTTCTTGCATCCATCCATGCCATGGAGGGTGAAAGTTGGTGGATGTTCCAAAAACGATGGTGACACTTCCAGGCAGATCAACATGCTGGTGGCCAGTCAGAGGGGCAGCTCCGCCATGCCTTGACGTCACCTCACACAAGAAAAGCTTCTGACTGACGTGGCGACGCTGGTTCACACGCATCCGACCAGTTTGCTTGGGCCGACATGCCAAAGCGGAGAACTGGGCTCGGAAGGGCGAGGTTGAGGCCAAATTCTCGTCACTGTCTCAGCTTCGCCAAGCTCATGCCACTGCCATACCAGAGAGGCTATTTGATTGGGTGTTGTTTTCCAGGCCTTGAGGATTTCAACTTCTCGGATTGGCCTAGATTGATGCCCAGCTTCAAAATGAGGTATGGTTTCAACGAGACTGAGAGAATTTGACTAACCCCAACCAATGCCATCTCTCAGCGCAGGTATCTTTGCCTTGACGGGCAGCCCAGCACAACCAAAGTGCACCAAGGCGGGCCACGTGCTCTCCGAGGCTGATGAAGGCAGACCAAACCCAGGTTTTGCCCACAGCCAGCTGTTCAAGGCACTGCGATGTTAGCACTCGGTTCAGGAAGAGGTGAGCTGAGGAATCCTCTCGAGACGATGGTCTACTCCGCGGACGGAAACGAAGGCGGTTGCTGCCTTTCTCCATCATCTGAAGGATGACACATGGCTTTTGCTCATGAAGCCCTGGTTTGTTCTTTCAGGAAGTGCTGGAGGTGTGTTGTAGGTGGGCTTCTTTATCCAGTTCAATGGTCAGCCTGATCTATGGACCAGGCACACCCTCTAACCAGGGTGTTCAGAGCTGGCTAGGTTCCATGTTTCCAGTGTAGACTGGTTTAATTTGATAGACACTGACCGTTATTGGGACGTTGCCGCGCATCAGTGTGATAGTAGTGCTTTCACTTCTTCTCGAATTCCAGGCTCCGTCATTTGCGTTAACCACGTTTCGCGTGCCTTTGTTGTAGAAATACGATAAGATAGGTGGATATGGTGAGGCATGCTGCTCCTAGGGGCCTGGGAAGGCATTGTCATTGTTGCCGGCAAAAGAGACCAACCGCTGAGCTAATTCCATGTGGAGCGTCGCAAGGTGAAGGTGGAGCTAAACATGGCCCGTGGTGCCATAGGTGCATCCTCACAAAGCTCCACAAAAACCTGTCGTTTATAGCAGCAGCATCTATGGCAGCCAAAAGGGGGACCTGGCGATGTCCAAGGTAAATTAACATATCCAGAAAAACTCACTATGCCTCGTTGCTTTGGGCTCCACGGGATCCACCATGTTTGATTAGCTTAGTATTGCTTCCTAGCCTATAACCAATTTCATGACGTAATGTTTCTTTCGTGTATTCGTTGTGGCCAGGTGTGATGATGTGTGTCCTTGCAACAAATGTGTTCAGAGAAGAAGCAAGGACGGAAGACAGAGACGAGGGAAAAACCAGCCCAGGTTATTTCTCATTTGTCTCTACTGTGCTTGCGGTTCCCGCGCATGGTCGGACTTGCCGTAGGTGATGTAACCGAGTATTTCTTGCCGTGTCGTGCAGGGAGGGAACCAGTGGATTCGAGTTTGGTAAGGGAATTGAAGACCTTCACATTAGTGGCTCCTCGCATGCTGATGACGACTCTACTCCTGGGGTGTCTCACATCGGAAGAGCTTCATCGAGTGGGTGATGGTGAGACTTGACCGTCTTATTTTTAGAATCCACGTTCTCACTGACTCTTTTTCGCTGGCAGGCATTCCTCAAGATGATGAAGCATATGAAGGCGCTCTCGGCTTGTGCGCTATCCTAAAGAAGGTCGTGCCTTTGGTGCTATTTCTGGATGCGTTCGAGGCACCCCTTGACTCAGCTATCATACTAACCTACTACATTATTTCTCACTTTCAGGAAGAGGAGGAGGAGGATTCGCATTCCCATTCGCCATCGGATTCAAGTGATGTGCCAACACCTCCACAGCAGCAAAACTCTGGGACCTCTCAAGATCCGAGACTCCCTGCATCAGATGATCAACCAGCCGTTAATAGTTCTGACGAGAAAGACGAACACTTATCTCCCGCTGAGCTGCCATGGACCCCTCGGAAGAGCAGGTCGGCTTTCAAGCGCGATTCTTCAGCAGCTAGATCCAAGGACGTTCTTCAAGAGTGCCATTCACAAGCCTTTGCTCGAAGAGAAAAAGTGACGGTACGACTTGACTTCATGATATGCCTGCCGTTTGGATTATTTTTCTTACAGCATCTCATATCCTCTCTTTTTTTCCTGCAGGATGTGCATGCTGTGCCACATCAAGTTGAAGAGAACTTGGAACTTCCATTAAGGCACAAGCTGCCTAGATACTCTGTTGATGAGGAGCAGCAACCAACGTTCCTGCATGACAGCCATTTGCCATTTCCTGGGATTCGTGGGTCCAGGAGCTTTACATACCAGATGCAGGATAGCACTCTGGGTTGCCGTTCAAACATCGGACATAAGGGTGGGCAACCGAAGCCGGGACTGAGGCTTTCCGGGTCAGCAGACGCATTTCAATATGCCATGGGGGGAGATGTGAGCAATTCACCTGCTAATGAGCGCTTTTTTTCTGTTGGAAGACTGCAAGATTCGATCTCCCCTCGCTCGGCGTCTGTTCCGCACACTCCAGTTCGGCGAAAGCTTTCTCGCAAAGGCATTCCATCAAGGAGTGATTCGGGCATTGATTTCAGCCTGCTAATTGAGCCATCTTCCCCATGCAAGGCAGTCAGCCCATGTGTTCTTCCGCGAACAGCAGCTGAGCCTCCTGTAATTAATCAACATAGAATGAGTGTATCAGCTGCTGGTTTGGAGTCTGATGAGCATTGTGCAAGTGAAGTCTCCATTGAGAAGCTGGAGACACTTCGACCTGGTAGCAGCAAGGAGGATGACGCAACTTCGTCCTTCTCACAAGATGTACAGGTGCGACTTTTTGAAGTCAGGAAGGCATCAACAAGTCCTGGGACACCGCGCATGTTGAAAGCAGAGCCGTACAGTGTATGTGCTGGTCCTTCGACCAGCAGACTCGCTGCTCTGGGTACTCATGACAGGATGCGCTCAGACAAGAAAGTTGCAGCTGCTGTTGCAGCAGCATTGAGACTGTGCGTACCTGAGATTGCTGGGTCAGGGTCCTCTTTCAAGACATCTAGTTCGTCTAGTGACTGTTCTGAAGGGCGCTGCCAAGCAAGTCCTGGCACTGATGAATCTCCACCTAAAGCAGGGAAGGTGGAGAACAACACAACCTCTGACCTTGCACTTCGTCGTCACATGAAGCTTCCACGTGGAATGGTTAGGACTCCGGAAAATCCCGGTGCTTCTCCTTACAACCTTATCCAAGAGGGGCTCACTCATGATCCCTGGAAGCTCTTGGTTGCATCGATGCTTCTGGAAGGTCATCCTTCTCACATGGTATGTTCTGCGTTTGTCAGTCCGTTTTGGTCAATGTCATAGCATGGCAACTAACACTGTGGGATATCATGGCAGGTGCGGCTTGGAGTAAGGAGGTTGTTTCAAAATCTTCCCTCAGCAAATGACGTCTTATCTTCTGACATCCGAACACTGCAACAGATAGTATGCAGTGCAGGCTTTCATGAGAGCTGGGCAAAGAACTTGCTCATTTTCACCCGAGAATTCTCATCAGGAAACTGGGCTCAGATAACTGACCTCCCAGGAGTTGGCAGGTACGTATGTGGGTTGCCTTATCTAATTTGATTCACCGTTTTCTCAACCTGACTGACACTGCCGTACTCACCAGGTACGTTGCAGATGCATATGCGATCTTCGTTGAGGGCCAACTCCAGTCAGTACATCCATCAGACAGCAGCCTCGTGAAGTATCAGAGGTGGGCACTGTGCCGTGAATAGTGAATATTAAAACATGTTCATTTGCTGTAATTAGTTCAGCTACGAGTGCTGGTAGTTGTGTTTGTGAATATTGTTAAACTTTTGTACATATCTCATTATAATCTGCCTTGCTTCTTTCGAAAGCCTACTCCACCTGTAGGAATTGACACAACTGTCGCATTCTGACATGTAGCGGACATCTAGCAATGTCAAGGCTGCCGCAAGGAGGTAAGTGTGGCTGCCACCTATCAATGTCAAAACTCCTTCGGTGAGACAAGTGCGGGATGGAAAAAAGATATTGCGAAGGTTGTTCCACTTTAGTTAAGAATAAACACAGGGAAACCCGTACTCAATTTAAATACATCTAGTCGGAGTAGATGCGGCACTCGTCAGCATCAGGGTTCTCGTCGCAGTACTGCTCCAGGGGGTCGGAAGACTTCTGGGCCTCCTTGTGCGAAATAGCGGCAGAGATCTCCTCAACCTCGTCCCACGCCACAGCACACTCCGCAGATCCCGAGTTCGGGTCAGCGCAGACGTTCTTGGCTTCCTGAATCTTCTCCTCAATGACCTTGTCAAGCTCAGGTTGCGAGCTAGCGAACACCTTCAATGACCGGGCAGGAGTAGCGCGCACGGTCACGGCGCTCTTCACGGACTGAGAGAAGGCAGTTGACCGCCTCAGGCCGCAAGGGGCGGTGGGGGCAACAACGAAGGCGAGGGAGGCCATGGTTGGCTAGAAAACTGAACAAATTAGGACGAGGAAAGGTCTGGAGCTGTGAGTGAAAGACCGCACAAACGGATGATGAACTGTGATGAGGTCAATTGACAGGAGATGGTGGAAGCTGGGGGTATTGGCGAAGGAGTGGTGGAAGAGCCGGCGAGAGATGATGGGCTAGAAAGGCGGGATAGGTGAATGATGATCTGGGGACGTGGAGAGGTTCAGGGCAGAATAGCTATGACGTGGAATACATTTGCCACATAGACCACCTTGCCAGGCAAGCTGACATGGCGAGCCCACCGCCTGCCATATAATATCAGAGTTGAGCACTTCCCACCATCCGAATGATATTACCCTAGGCAGTTTGGTGTCAGGTTTGCACCCAATAACGCTCGGGCACGCTATCGTCTACACCCTACAACGTGGACGCTCGATCCAAGAGTAAACATCGGAAAATATTTCATTTTGGTATGAGCGAACAATGCAAAGATGAAAAACATTTGTGCTATATAATTCCCAAAGTAATTACTCAGAATAAAAATATATGGAGATAAAATTTTAAACGTAAAGAGAGAATAAAACTTGTTTCCCCTTCCCCAAGGGCTCAAACCAGCAGTGGCTCGTGATTTTCTATATATATTTTAGAACTAGACACTGCTTGTAGTACAAGTGCGTGTAATGGGATAGTTTGCAGAGGGTTTCCCTCGTCACCATGACGCCAACAACAGCAATTCCTTCCCAAGGTCACTTATCCAAATCCCACGTTCTTTCTCACATAATCCACGGCTTCCGTTGACCTTCTCCAGTCAATCGAATTCGTTGTCGCGAGCTTATACCCGTTACCCGGCGTTGACCCCAGCTGCTTCGCTTCGTCTCGTGTTCTCAACCTCATGTTTCAGGGCGTGCATGCGAGCTTCATAGAGGGCGGAGTGCACAAGGCGCGGATCCAGGTGAAAAAGCTGTTGCACGCTTGGACACTTGGCATTTTTCGACTGTTTACCATCGAGTCATAAAGCTACATGCTTGACACAGTCACGAAAAGGAGTGCTAGGCTGGGAGGTGAAACGGAGTGCGCGGAGTCTCTTATCTTCTAAGATTCTGAATCAGCTTATCTATTATATTTAGTTCGCACGGATTAGTCCAGAATAATTTCTCTCATGTGATGGGAAATTCAGCCACGACAACTTATGGCAGAAACCGCTCTCCCACTCTTCCCCAACCATCCCCATCGCTTCCGTCTCCCCCCTCTCCTTCCATGCCGCGGCTTCCCTCCGCCAGGTGTGGAAGCGGAAGCTTGTGCAGTTAGAGGGGGGATTCGCAGCAGGCCCCACGGAGCCTCGTGTCACGCACGTGCTGGCTGCCGATTGGCGGAAATTGCAGCAAGCCACCTCGTGGCAAGTCCCTCCACCAGGAGTGAGTGGTTGGTTTTTTCATCAACGTGTCGGATTTAGATTGAGCAAATCCAGAAGTGTTACCTTGGGGTTGAGTGGGGTGTGATTGGGGTGTGAGTAGCCGTTTACCATAGTTATTGGGGTGTTGTTTCTGGGGATGAGTGGAGGTGAGTGACTCATAGTCTTTAGAGCTCTGGCTCATTGTGTGTGGAGGTCAATTACTTGTTCATCGCCCTCTAGTCATTGTCCTCTAGGACGTGTTTTCCGCTATTCGTTTCTCTTGTTTGCGCTGCTCTCTCAGCCTGTCACCACCAGGTGGCAATGGGGTTTCTGTGGATAGAGAGCTGTCTCAAGAACGGCTCGCGCTCGCGCCTTCCTTTTCTGAGCGAGTCTAATGTTCTGAATCCCCTCTTGGTTCCGTGTGTGTGTGCTGCTCCCGCATCATGCCACTGCCAGGTGACAGTGGTGGAGTTTGCATGGATAGAGACCTGTCTCAAGCACGGGTCTTGCTCTTCAAGACTTCCTAGAACCCGCTTGTACCATTCCTGATATTCCTCTTTCTTCCCCATGCGCACTGCTTTCATGACCTGCCACTTCCAGGTGACAGTGGTGGACTTCGCATGGATAGAGAGCTGTCTCAAGCACGGGTCTCGCCTTCCCGAAGCTAAGTTCTTGCTCCGCTCCTCACACAGTGCCTCACACAACGCCTCGCACGGCCCACAGTCACACCAAGGCGGAGCTGCATGCGTTGCGGATGCTGATTTTCCTGCTGGCAGGGAGGTCAAGGGGGTTTCTGAGCGAATCAGGAATGGACACGTGGACGCTGCAGGTGACAGCGCGGGGAGAGATGAGGGGGGTGCGAGGAGTGGTGGGGGGGAGTGGATGGATGAGGAAGGAAATGGGGGAGCTTCGGGTTTGACCTTGGCTCGACAGTTGCAGGAGGGGAAGACAGGAGGGAAGGAGGAGGGGAGTGATGAGGAGGAAGAAAATGGGGCGGCGGTGGGTCGTGCTTTCGCCCAAGGTGGGCGGCAGGATTCGGAGCTTTCTGAGGAGGAGAAGGCGTTTTGGATGGAGGTGATATTTGAGAGTGCAGCTTGGGCGGCAGTTGTGGGGGAGGAGGAAGTGGGCGGGCGCGAGGGGGGGAGTGGGGGAGGGTATGGGGGGAAGAGGGGATGGGGGGGAGGAGGCAGAGGGGGTGGGAAATGGGGAGGGGGAGGGGGGAAGCGGAGGTACGTGAGTGGTACAGACAGGTTTGGGGCGGAATGGAAACGGTGGAAGGCGGGGGAAAAAGGGGAGAAGGGGGGAAAGAGAGGCAAGGGGGGAGGCGGAGATGAGGAGATTGATGGGGTGGGGGGCATGGGTCTGTCTGGGCGGGTGATTCAGCTGGTGAGGGAGGGGGAGGAGGTGCTGGGTCACACCCAGGGGCTGTGCGTGGCGGGGGGGGAGAGAGAGGATGAGAAAGAGGGTGGGAGGGAGGAGGTGGCGCAGGGGAGGAGGGAGGGTGCGAGGGAGGGTGAGGAGGTGCTGGGTCACACCCAGGGGCTGTGCGTGGCTGGCGGGGAGAGAGAGGATGAGAAAGAGGGCAGGAGAGAGAATGAGGCAGAGAGGGGGCGTGGGGAAGCAGTGCAGAGGGGGAGGGAAGGCCTGACGGAAGGGGAGTCAGGTGAAAACGCAGAGGAGGGCAGGTTAGGCAGGGAGGAACGAGAGGAGGGGAGAGGCAGAGAGGGAGGGGAGAGGGGAAGCAGGGAGGGAGACACACAGTGGTCTGATAGCCATGAGGGCACATGTGGGGACTTGTAGGGATTTCCGTGCAGCTATGACAGTGCTGGCTCGCAGGGGCAACGAGATGGGTCGCAGTCTGAGCTGATTGAGCCGTGTGGAGACTCACAAACGCGGAAGGACACACAACAGGTCTCACAAAGAGACTCACAGCGAGCCTCACAAACGTGTCAGGACGCACAGCATGATTCACAACATGACTCGCACCGGGACTCATGCCATGCCTCGCATCAAGACTCGCAAGTCTCAGGGGTCGCTTCAGTCCCAGGGGGTGCCTCAGTCCCAGGGAATCAAAGGGCATTGGGGTGGGAGCGATTGCGAGGGCGCGGGTGTTTCTGCCGGGGGCTGTACCTGCCGCCTGACCTGAATAAGGAGATTTGCCGCCAGATGAACGAGCTCAAGAACATCTACAAGGATGGTACGGTGCGGTGCTAAGTGGTGTGGTGTGTGGTGGTATTGGTATGGTGGGGTGTGCTTCCGCTGGGGGACGTGTCTACAAGAGGCAATGGCTCTATTCCCCCTGTTCTGTGCTCAAGACGCTGCCTCTCAATCCACATCTGTAACAATCCCCTCTATTTGCCCCCCCCCAGGCCTGGGCGACGAGTGGCGGTGGTTCAGCTATTACAAGGCCCGCAGCGTGCTCGAGAAGCTGCCAAGCAATCCACATCCTCTCCATTCCCTCTTCTTTTTCCCCATCACCTCCCATTCAGGCCTGGGCGACGAGTGGCGGTGGTTCAGCTACTACAAGGCTCTCAGTGTGCTTGAGAATCTGCCCTTCCGCATCGCTCAACATACCCCCTCTTTCCCCCCGCCCCTCCTTTCCCCCCTCTTCCCCAGCCCTGGGCGACGAGTGGCGGTGGTTCAGCTACTACAAGGCACTCAGTGTGCTTGAGAAGCTGCCCTTCCGCATCCGGTCTGCTCAGCAGGTGCAGGGGCTGCCCAGCATCGGGTCTTCACTTGAGGGCAAGGTGAGTACAGAGGCAGATGCTTTTGTCGCAGCATTGTCATCACAGCTCTGCTCAGCAGGTGCAGGGGCTGCCCAGAGCATAGGGTCTTCACAGCAGGGCAAGGTGAGTGGGAGGCGGGAGAGGGAACAGAGGGAGATGTTAACATAGGTAGCTCAGTTGTCATTTCCGCTCCGTGCAGCAGGTGCAGAGGCTGCCTGCCATAGGGTCTTCACTGCAGGGCAAGGTGAGTGGGAGGATGGAGAAAAACGTTAAGGTGATCTATTCGCTGACATACATGAAGATGAGAGAGGAAGGAGATGGTTATCTGGGAGCCATGCTTGTTTGGCGTCGGGTCACCTTGCATATGCCTTACACGTTGCACGTTTACCACCCTTGCTGTGTGCATGAGTCCATGTGTGCATGTGTGCGTGGTTCTGCACGCGTGCATGCATGGTGCTATTCGCATGCAGATTCAGGAGATACTGTCCTACGGCATGATTAAGAAGCTACGGGCGTATCAAGCAGACGACATGGTGAGGTGAATGTATGTAACGAAATAATTGGGAGAGGATAGGAGGAGTGAGTGAGACAGGCAAGATCCTTGCTCCCTACCTACTCCCACTGCTACCATTGCGAACCCACAGGCCCTCGTCCTCACATGCTCACACTACGCTCACCTATGGACGACTGCCACGTCTACTTCTCCTGTTTTGAGACGTCTCAGAAATCATGCTCACGCTACGGGCACCTATGAAAGACTGCCACGTCTACTCTTCCGGCCACTGATCGCTGCAATACCTCTCATGCATTCCCACTCCCTCCGTACCCTCCCTTCCTTCTCTGTCCCTCTCCCTCGCTCTCAAGTCCGCACGCTCGCTCTCTTTGGCACAGTCTGGGGCGTCGGTCCTCGCGCCGCCCGCCGCTTCTACTCCGCAGGCCACCGCTTCTACTCCGCAGGCCACCGCTTCTACTCCGCAGGCCACCGCTCACTGCGCCAGCTTCCGTTCCTTCTCTTTGCCCCATGCCCCCCTCCGTTGCAGGTTCTTACGCTCGCCCAATTCGGCACTGTCTGGGGCGTGGGCCCTCTCTCCGCCCGCCGCTTCTACTCCGCCAGCCACCGCTCGCTGTGCCAGCTCCTAATCCTGCTCCTTACATGCCGTTCCTGCTCTTGGTTCCCTCGCTCGTTCCCCCTCAGGTTCGCACGCTTGCCCTCTTCGGCACGGTCTGGGGTGTGGGCCCCCGCACCGCCCGCAGATTCTACTCCGCCGGACACCGCTCGCTGCGCCAGCTGGCGGCTGATCCCGGCCTCACGCCAACTCAGCGAATCGCGCTGCGGTTCCACGAGGATATGAACAAGCGGATCCCGAGGGATGAGGTGGCGGCGATGGCAGCTCTGGTGGTGAAGGATGGGGAGGCGCTTCAGCCAGGGGTGGGTCGTGGTTGCTTTGGGTGATGCTTGGGATGGGTTGTGCCTGGGGTAGTTTGCGCTGTGGTTCCACGAGGATATAAACAAGCGAATCCTGCGGGATGAAGTGGCGGCGATGGCAGCTCTGGTGGTGCAGGAAGAAGAGGCACTTCCAGGGGTGAGTGCTGCTTTTACGGTGTTGTTATTGAAGCTAGTGCTGCGTTCGTGCGACCAAAGTTGCTGTAGCTTTGTTCGCCATGTTACAGCAAGGTGGCTCCACCAGAGCTGTTTGGGAGTCACTGTTGAAATCTCTCAAAAGTGACTCCCCAATTGCTGTAGCTTTGTTTGCCATGCAGTGGCGGCACCACCAGAGCTGCAAGATGGAATGATTGAAACGAATGAGGTGGCGGCGGGGGCAGCTCTGGTGGTGGAGGAGGGGAGGCGCTGCAGCCTGGGGTGAGTGCTCCCAGGGGTGAGTGCTGCCAGGGGTGAGTGCTGCCAGGGGTGAGTGCTGCCAGGGGTGAGTGCTGCCAGGGGTGAGTGCTGCCAGGGGTGAGTGCATGCACTCACACGCATGTTTGTGCATACCGCTCATACCCCTCACGCGCATGTGTGCAGATCTCCATTGTGTGTGGTGGGTCGTATCGCCGGGGCAAGGCGACATCAGGCGACATGGACTTCATTATCACACACCCCGATGGTGCCAGGTGTGTGTGTGTGTGTGTGTGTGTGTGTGTCGATGACTGAGTGTGTGTGTGAGTGAGTGTGTTTGTGTGTGTATGTGTGTCGGTGACTGAGTGTGTGTGTGTGAGTGAGTGTGTTTGTGTGTGTATGTGTGTCGGTGACTGAGTGTGTGTGTGTGTGTGTGTGAGTGAGTGAGTGTGTGTGTGTGTGTGTGTGCACTTCCGCCCACAATGCTTCCATTTGCCCCTGCAACGTTTTGACTCCTTCCCTCGCCTCTCCCTCTCACCACAGCCATCGCGGCTTCTTGGAGAAACTGGTGTCTTGTCTGAAGCTCGTGGGCTTCCTATCAGAGGACCTGATGGTCGGCACGCACCACTCACAGCAGGTGATGCGAGGTTGCAAGGTTGCGAGGTTGTGGGGTTGTGAGGTTGTGGGGTTGTGAGGTTGTGGGGTTGTGAGGTTGCGAGGTTGTGGGGTTCTGGAGGAACGTAGCTTTGGAGAAACTGGTGTCTTGATTGAAGCACGTGGGGCTCCTAACAGAGGACCTGATGGTCGGCACTCACCACTCGCAGCAAGTGAGCCGTCATCAATGCATGGGGGGCTGTGAGGGCGCGAGAGGGACGTGAGTCAGGGGGGGCTGGTAACTCGTCTGAAGCAAGTGGGGTTCCTGACAGAGGACCTGATGGTCGGCACTCACCACTCGCAGCAGGTGACAGACTCTCTGTGCTGAAGTATGGCAGGTGAGGGTCTATGGACTGGCGCGTGTGTCGACTGAAGCATGTGGGCTTTTTAACAAAATCCCGATGGGTCGGCACTCACCACTCGCAGCAGGTGATGCGCTCTCACTACTCGAGCATGTGAGGCTAGGCGTTGGAGGGAACTTCGCCAGTGATATCATTGTCCTCTGTTATTCCTCCAACGCCTAACCTCTGGGTGCATGTGAGGAAAAGGCCGTGGACACTAACTTTGGGCTGTGCAGGCAGGCAGGCAGGCAGGCAGGCAGGCAGGCAGGCAGGGAGGGAGGGAGCCAGGCAGGCAGGCGAGGTAAAGCACCCCTTCTTTTCTCTGGTTCCCATATCCCTTGGCAGCCCCAATGGTGAGGGCAAGGCCGTGGATGGATCCTTACTTGGGGCTGTGCAGGCAGGCAGTCCAGGCCAGGCAGTAATGCAGGGTGGGAGGGGCAGGGGACAGGGGGCAGGGGATAGCAGGGGGTAGAGGGCAGGGGGTAGAGGGCAGGGGGTAGAGGGCAGGGGGTAGGGGACAAGGGTGTGGACACTTTCTTTGGACTGTGTAGGCAGGCGGGCAGGGAAGCAGGGAAGCAAACGAATTAAATCACCTCTCATCCCCACCTGTTCCCATCTCCCTTGGCAGCCGCATGGTGAGGGCAAGGGCGTGGACTCTTACTTTGGACTGTGCAGGCAGGTGGGCAGGGAGGCAGGCAGCCAGGGAGGGAGGCAATAGAATCAAATTAACCTCTTCTCCCCGCCGTTTCCCATCTCCCTGCAGCCCCACGGTGAGGGCAAGGGGGTGGATACCTTCTTTGGACTGTGTAGGCAGGCGGGCATGGAGCCAATCGATTTGAATCAACCTCTTTTCCCCGCCGTTTCCCATCTCCCTGCAGCCCCACGGTGAGGGCAAGGGCGTGGACACTTACTTTGGGCTGTGCAGGCAGGCGGGCAGGGAGCAACGGCACCGCATAGACTTCAAGGTAAAGTGATTCCTATATCGCGTTGCCCACTGGCTGCTGGTTTGCGGATGGGATAGTTTTTTTTTTGGCCTTGTACCATGTGGATTGTGGTATACTCATGGAGTGCTTATGTTATATGTTATATGCTTGTCGTTTTAATTAACTTGCAGGTGTATCCATGGGAGCAGTACCCTTTCGGGCTCATACAGTGGACTGGCAATGATGTTTTCAATCGACGGTGAGGATGGTAGGAAGGATGGTGGGGGGATTTGGAATGGACGGCTAAGATGGTGAGACGGCATCATTAGGCAGCAAGGAAGGTGGGGAGATTGGAATGGATGGCCAGGATAGCAATTTGTTCGTTATAGGCAAGGATGGCTGCACGATAAGCAGGCATTTAGGTTGAATCAATTGAAACCTAATATATATATATGTATATATATATGCGAATGCATTATAAGAGTAACATCAATATGCCTGAACACATTCTGACATCCAAGCCCTTGTCTCTCCATTCCCCTTGCATCCCTTCCCCCTCACCCACATGTGCATGCCCCAGCATGCGGCTGTTTGCAGAGGCCAAGGGGTACTGACTGGGCGATCATGGGCTTGTGCTGTAAGATGCACATTCATGCCCTTTTCTCTCCTCTTCCACGTGTGTCCCCCACCCACCCATGCATGCCCCCCACCCACCCAGCATGCGGCTGTTTGCAGAGGCCAAGGGGTACAGACTGGACGACCATGGGCTCGTGCTGCGAGATGCTGTAAGTTGACACGGTTTTGGGGGCGTCTAAAAATATGAAAAATGCTGAGAGATTCTGACTTGAAAGCCTGTCGTCCCATCACATGCCTCCCATCACATGCCTCCCGTCACATGCCTCTCATCCTCCATTCTTGATTACTTGCATTCTCAACAGAATTGCGCACATGTTACTCTTACCCCAGCACCCCAACGATTTTTCACTCATGCTATTTTTGCCTCTCTTTTCAGTCGGTTAAATAACACCATGATTCCACACATGCTGTTCTGATCCCATCACCACCTAACAGGTACCAGGCACGGCGGCAGGAAAGTCAGTGCCGTGTGGGAGTGAGAAGGCAGTGTTTGACTTCTTGGGATTGCCATGGCTGGAGCCTCACGAGCGCAACTTGTGACAGCGCAGGTTGAAAATGAATTGTACTGTACATGCTGCTGCTGCTGCTGCTGCTGCTGCCACTGCTGCATTGCCATGTTGAATTCCTGGGACTGCAGTGGCTGGAACCTCACGAGCACAACCTCCAACAGCAGAGCAGCAAAACCAGAATGTTGCAGAGCTTCTGGAAGGATTCTCTCAAACATGCTGCTGCTGCAGTTGCCGCTGCTGGAGTGCATTGTTGGCTTCTTGATGCTGCTGTGGCTGGAGCCTCACCATGTGCGCAAGCTGTGACAGCAGAGGTTGAGAAAGCTCCAAAAAAACCCCTTATCAGGGCCTCAGATTCGTTTTGGCCTAGGCTGAAAAAACAGAGTTGGCACAAAACGTTTTGCTGAAAATCAGACAAATCAGCCATTTTATGCCATTTTACTCTACAAATCTAATAGAAAATCATGTTTCTTTTCAACAAATTGCTGAAAAATCAGCCTCAGTTCTCAATAAGGTATGAAATCTCAGCCTTTTTTACCTAAATCCGCCTTTTTTCGCTGACTTCTGAGGCCCTGCCCCTTATGCATGCTGCGGCTGCTGATAGGAATCCCAAATGTGCTGCTGCTGACAGATTATGCTGCTGCTGCTTAATGTGGATAGCGGTGCATCGTCCTGTGGAAGTGCAACACCAAGATACCAAATTACCAATTTAGAAGCAATTTCACAGCAAACAGAAGCAGGCATTTTGCAAAGCTGGATGCTCGAGTAGGTGTACATGTCCATCCATGGCAGGTTTCACGTGCGGTTTCTTCATGGCAACAAGCAGAGAGTCTGAAACTAGGCATTTTCGATTGGAATTGTGCACATTCATGCAGGGGCTCTAGCAAGAGCTGAGCCTCTCACTCTGACCCAGACAAAGGCCAATAGCTGGAAAGCCAATAGCTGAAGCGGGCCAGTGGAGTAAACCATACTTGCTTACCTACCATACACCCAATGGACAATGGACATTAGCGCACCAACAAAACCAAAATTCCTGCCTGGCATTCCCTGCAGCATCCCACTGTGTCCCTGTGCGCCTGCCGCAGGAGCATAGGCAGCCCCCTGGTGATTCAGGCAGCTCAGCCCAGGCAGATTAGGAACTTCAATTCAAACCCGTTCCGGCAGATCAGAAAGCAAGCAATTCAGGTGGTTTCGGCGGTGTAAGCGGTTTCATTCATCTCAGGTGAGCGGTTTAAGCGGGGACCTTGGAGGCGATCTTCTCCTTGGACTTGTGCAGCTTGAGTACCTTCTTCACGATCTTCTGCTCCTCCACCAGGAACGCACGGATCATTCTGTTGCAAGGGGATGCAGAGCAGGCAGCGAGAGAGCAGAGCAGGCAGCGAGGGAGCAGAGCAGGCAGCGAGGGAGCAGAGAAGGCAGCGAGGGAGCAGAGCAGGGATGATTCTGTTAAAGGGGAGCAGTGAACATCAGAGCAGAAAAGGAGAGGGGGAGGGCGAAAGGTGACATTTGAGTAAAGCCGTAAGTCACTTGTGCTCCTCCATCACAAAAAATCAAATTGCTTTGCAACAGCGTTGATGGCTAGAGGAGAACAAACGGGAGAATGGAAGTGCGGGAAACGGCGGAGTAGGGCATTGGAAGGGGGGTGATGGGAGACGGGGAACGGGAAGAGGGGAACGGAGAAGGGGGGAATTGGAGAGGGGGAAGGAGGAATGTAAGGACAGAAAGAGAGCTAAGGGCAGAGGGACGTTGATGGGGAAACGGTGATGAGACAACGAGGCAAACAAGTGTTATAGCAGTCGACCCCTTGCATCAGCTTCTGTGTACAACCATCTCTGGGTTCCACCAGAACTCCCTCCACCGTAATCCCTCCCCCGTTCCCCTCTCCCCACTTTTCCCCGCTCCCCACTTCCCCTTTTCTCTCCCTCTTCCCCACCTTAAGCAGTCGTCGGGTCACATGCTGCAACGGCAAGCAAGCAACGGCAAGCAAGCAAGCCACCAGAGGAGCGAGGAGGAGCATGGTGGACAAATGGAATGGGAGACGGGGAGGTGGGGGGTTGGTGAGGGAGGGAGGAGAGGAGAGAAAGGGAAAATTGCTGAACCATGTGAGGTTAATGGATAACGTTGTAAATGAACGATATAAGGTTGACGGTTGACATTGTTAGGGGCAGGAGGGGCAAGGGGACAGGAAAGATGAGGGTCATGTGGGATGAGGGGGTTGAAGGGTGTGTGGGGCGTGAGCAGAGCAAGGAAAGGTTGGGGGGAGGGAGGAGATGAGGGTTGAGAGACGGAGGTGCGTGGGGGGAGATGAGGGGTGAGCAGAGGGGGAATGACAGATGGATCCAGGGGGAGGGAGTGGGGGAGGGAGAGGGGAGGGGGGATAAGGATGCATGGGATGAATGGGTGGGAGAAATGAGGGGTGAGTGAGGGGAAACAATGAGGAAGGACTGGGGGAATTGGGGGAACGTAGGGTGGATGGAGTGAGGGATGAGGTGCGAGTGAGGGGGAAGGGGAGGGCATGGTGGGGAAAGCGGATGTGGGGTGAGCGAGCATGTGTGTTGGGGGGGGGAGGGGAAGGGGGAAGTGGCGGAGGGGGGACGAGGGGTGGTGCGGGGGTAGATAGGCGGAAATCGCAGGGAGATTAGCGGAGAGGGGGAAGTGGGGGGAGATGAGGAGGGAGCGGGAGGGGGGGGAGGATGAGCGGAAAACGGGGGTTTGGGGGACGAGTGAGAAGGGGAAGGAAAGGGGGGAGGGAGGGGGAGGGGGAGGGTTGGGGAGAAAGCGAGGGGAGGAGAAGAGGGGGGGAAACGGGGAAAGAAGACGGTCCGCGACGTCGCCTCTCACCAGTCTTCTGCCACAAGGTGCAAAACGGGGCTCCACGAGGCGCCTCAGCGTCACCGCCCGCTTCCCCAGCGTCGTCTCTCGCCACGAAAAAAAAAGGGGTCTCCCGTCAGTTTTGAGGCGCGTCAAAAGTCACCGCCCGCTTCCCCAGCGTCGCCTCTTGCCACGGAAAAAAGGAGCCTCTCGTCGGTTTCTCACCATCTCATTCCCGCTACCTTTGCCTCCCCTTTTTACCTTAACCATCGTGTGCAAACGCGATCCTGGGGCGTTACAGAAAAACCCGCCATCCTGAGGCTTCCTCCGCCTGCCTAACGGACCAAGGCGACGCATTGAGGCGACGCACTGAGGCGACGCTAACAACGCGCTCTCAAATCAACACTGCTAATGCGTTCGCAAACTGACGCTACGAATTCGTCCGCAAACAGAGATCGCTATCTTATCCAAAAAACGTCAGGTCTGAACTAGTGACTACCAGTCAAACGCCTGAATCGCGCAACTTACACCACGCCACAAAAAAACCCGATATTGGTGATAGTTACGGTACTAGACGTGTGAAGCACCACGGATAGCGCGACTGTCATTAGCTACGGTCATCGCTGATACTAATGTCGCGGCTTTAGGGTAAAGACGAAAGGCTAACCTGTTACAGAGTAGATCTGACGAAAAGGACATCCTGGATGGTAGGAGAATGCTACGCGAAACTACTCCACGGTGACTCAATCTGACGGAACTAACGTTCGGTAATTCAAGCCACCCTTGATTAGCGTAACTGATGGGTTAGAAGAATGAGGTGTGGGAGATGGAAAATGTGAGGTGGATGTGGCTGTGCTGGCTGTGCCACGATGGCAGAAACGCCCCCTCATTCCTATTGGCTCGCGCAACTCATTTTTCAAGCACCCCTTGCATTTTCAGCTGCCCAGCACGGATTGCGAGCAGCAAAACCGGTTGCGAGGGCAGCTGAATAGCTGCTTGTTCAATCACGCACAAGTTTCTGGTCCATCCCAACCAACGCCGTCCCGCACCTCACGCAAAAAAATATCGTCGGCGAGAAGAGAATTAATTACCAAATAACACGGCTCCTAACAAGTTCCAGCCTGGCCTAGGTCCATCCCTGCCAAACGTATTCCATCCACCATCCATAGAGAGAATTGCTCCACTCGCTTGTTTGGTGATTCTCTCTTGCCCACGTGTCCCCGAATTGCTCGCGTGGCCATCCAATTCAGTGGCCATGCCAGGGCATTTTAGATGTGTTTTTTTTCCCTGGCACATAGCCCTACAAGGCTTCGTACCCCTGAAATTCCTTGTTCGCACAACAGTAGATGCGCGGTCATTTTCGGCCCAATGCGCGACCAATGAGCGCGTGGGCAAATACATCAGCGATCATAAACTGCAACGCCAGAGCATAAATGCACAAACATATTATTGACCGCGCACGATTGGTCGATAATATGCTTCTTGCCCCTTTTGGCAATGCGCGTCCAATCACGCACAGTCATATAATTCACGACCATATATTTAGGCGATAAAGGGTCGCCCAACGACCAATATGAGCGCGCATATACTACAATTAGTTCTATCATATTTCCGGTCCATATAAAACCATGTATATCAAATGCCATAAATATAATCTCTGCTATTAATTTAGTACTGGCGAAAACCCAACGGCACGCGGCAGCGTTGAGAAGTCGGGTGGGACGGGTTGGGTAGAGAGTCGCGAGTGAGTGAGATGTCTGCTGCCTGGGTTGAACCTTTACTACGCTAGTTGCCCGAGGAAGATTTCTGTTCCACGGCGAGTCTCTCGAAACTGATCTCCACGGCTGGGTGAAATCTTCAGGCGACAACTTCACGGCGCGATCTTCGCGGCGGAATGGTGGTCCTTCTCGCGTAGCGCATGGTGACGGAATCTCTGCCGTCGGACGGCGCTTCTCCCATCGCTCGACGCACGGAGCACGGTTTTATTTCTCTTCTTCGTCATTGTTTCTTTCAGCCTTTTTTAAGCTTTATTATTATTATGCTTGTTCGTTTCTTATTCTTATCCTTCTCGAGATCACTTACTTACTTCGTTTATTCTCGGTGCGTTCAGCAGGAGGAGTCCAGGAGGAGTCGCACTGGTGGTGTGCGAAGCGGGTGGAGCGAGGAGCACAACTTCGCGGCGCGATCTTCGAGGCGGAATGGTGGTCCTTCTCGCGTGGCGCATGGTGGCGGAACCTCTGCCGTCGGACGGCGCTTCTCCCATCGCACGACGCACGGCGCACGGTTTTATTTCTCATCTTCGTCATCGTTTCTTTCAGTTTTTTTTCAGCTTTATTATTATTCTGCTTGTTCGTTTCACGATGGCTTTGTTTTAAAACGTACTACGTCTTTTTAAGTCGTTCTCTATGGTGCAGGAAGTCGGGAGCTAAGGAGCAGCGCAAAGCGAGGATCGAACGAGGACCAACAAGGAGAAGCAAGGAGCAACGAGGAGCGAGGAGCAGCGAGGAGCTTGACTCCCCGCTTCCCCTCCTTCCCTTTCTCAGGAGGTGGAGCAACAACTGCAACAGCAGCACATGGTAACCGGTGGGCCGTATAGGAGCATTAGATCAGATCGATAGGAGCGTTAGATCAGCCACAGACTGGACAGACGAGGGCGGTGTGGGCTGGGTGGGTAGGCGATGGGGACGCGACGCGACGGGGTGGGTTGGGTTTCCTCCTCCTCCTTTCTCCCGCCACTTTTTGTGGTTCACCGCGTCAACCTGACAACCTGACAACAGAGAAGCTACTTCCAGCTCAGAGGTGTTCTGCCCACTGGCCTTTGCTTTAATCCTAACCGTCCCTCCTCTATGTTTTACTGTTTTTTCTTCCCAAGCATCCCTCCCCTCCCTTGCATAACGAAGGACCTCCACCTCATCGTGGTGTTAGGGTGAACGCTAGAGGCTTGTCCTCTAGCGGCCAAGAGGGGTCCACGATTGAAGTTGAAGGTCAAAGATCGAAGTTCAAGACTTCACTGTAGTTTTAGAATTTACTGAACATAGAGTTTAGTTCTTGCTTGACGGAAATGTGACTTCGGGAGCAGTCCTGGCAGCAGTACACGAAACAAAACCATAAAGCTTCAGTCAGGGGGTTTGGCATGGTAGAGCTAAGGAGAAAGTAGAAAAAAAAAAAACAAAACAAAACAATTATGGTCATGGTTATTTCAAGCAATGCATTGAGCTTGCAGCAAGTACAGCAATTCTTGCAGATCCGCTATCAGGAAGTCTCCATCACCAGGTCTTGCAACGATGACCTACAGGTACTTGTCAAATGTTGTAGTCTTAGTGATGTGTGTTATAGGGGGTACAACAGTTAGAGATAGGTTTATGTACCCCAACCAACCTTAGTCAAACCAACATTTTCATTCTTGACATGGTATCACCTAGGTTAGGATCCAGTGGGATCCTGTTCCTCTCGTTCACATCCGTAGCGCCCGAGCCTGTCCCATACCCTAGTGCCCGTTACGCCCGTACTGTCCCTTAGCGCCTATCGCGCTCGTCTCTCTCGTGCCCTAGCGCCCGCTGCGCCTGCCGTCGCGTCGCCCCTGCTGTCCCATCCCGTCCCGTCGCCCCTGCTGTCCCGTCGCCCCTGCTGTCCCGTCACCCCTGCTGTCCCGTCCCGTCGCCCCTGCCGTCGCGTCGCCCCTGCTGTCCCGTCTCGCCCCGTCGCCCCTGCCGTCGCGTCGCCCCTGCTGTCCCGTCCCGTCCCGTCGCCCCTGCTGTCCCGTCGCGTCGCCCCCTGCTGTCCCTTCTGTCCCGCCGCGTCGCGCCGTCCGTCCCGTCCCGTCCCGTCCCGTCCCGTCCCGTCCGCGTTGCGCTTCCCGTCCCGTCCCGTTGCACGCGCCCCATGCGCCCTGCCCGTCCGTCGCGCCCCGTGCGCCCTGCCCGTCCGTCGCGCCCCGTGCGCCCTGCCCGTCCGCGCCTGTCGCGCCCGTCCCTGCCTGTCGCGTCCTGTCCCGTCGCGTCGCACTGTCTGTCACGCCCTACGCATGCCCTTTAGGCGTTTAGGGTTTCGGCAGCAATAGTATCCACCTCTACGCTTTCGCTATGGCGACCCCTAGGGTCCTGCGCTTTGACGGTGAGGGTAGGCTGCTCGAGTTCTCGGTCTGGCTCCTGCGTGCGCGCTGCCTCTTAGAGAGCCAGGTTCAGGCACACGAGACTCTGTGGGCGCACGCTTCCGGTGACCTACCTGAGCCCGCTGGCCCTGCACCCTTAGCAGCTGACCCCACACATGCAGACAGTGACCGTTATGCACGCGAGCGTGCTGACGTGACATCGTGGAAGTCGCGTGACGCTGCGGCATGCATCGCCCTCAGCAGCCTCCTCCCTGAGTTTGAGGAGACCCACTTTACTCAGGTTCGCACGGCTAGTGAGTTCCTTACGTTCCTGTTTCCTGACCTCGCCTCGTTTGAGCGCACAGCTGACTTGATCACTCATCTGCGCTCGCTCGATTCTAGCTACCCCGCTGCTTGCACTGACGCATAGCTTGCACTGCTCCCTCCCCCCATTGTGATTACTATCTATTTCATCGCCACTAGCCTCCCTGACCACCTTGCCTCGGTTTGTGACGCGCTTCTTCTGAAGCACCCTAGCGAGCTCACTATCGAGGTCCTTGATTTGGCCCTCAAGAACGTCGAGAGCAACCTCCGCTCGGTAGCCTCCGCCTCTGGTGCTGTGCCCCCTCCACTGTTCGACGAGTGCGCTGTCCCTCATCCGCCCACCTTTACTGCATCCCTCGCCACTGCCGCTAAAGACGTGACCGCAGCTGCTGTTACAAATTCTTCGCGGTCTCGGGGTAGGAGTGGAAGGAGGGGCAGTCAGGGTGTGGGCGGAGGCGGCGGAGGCGGTGGGGGTGACGTGGCGAGCGGCAACGGCGGGAGTGCAGGGGCTGGAGGAGCGCCTCGTGCAGCGGCCGGTGACTCCCCTGCTGCAGGTGGTGGAGGTGACACCCGGGTTTGTCAGCCACCTACTGGTCTGCCAGCCGCAGGGGTTGGAGCAGGGGCGTGGTACCTGACTCAGCGACAACACCACCAACAACAGCCCCTCCCCTCGCAGTAGCCACAGCAGCAGCAGCGGCAGCAATAGGTTTCGGGGCAGGGGTCAGGACAGCTTCAGCTGCAGCGCGGTGTCGTCCACCCTCTCTGCACCTATAACTTTCTGACAGGTGCCCGTCGCGGCCAGCCTTGTGGCCGCAGCCACCCACCGGGTCATTGCTTTTCTCAACTTACTGACACGGTTCGATTAGCCTACGGCGTTGACGGCCCTGCCCCTGACTGGCTTCCCCTTGTTCAAACGTACGGCCCCGCTCTGTGGGGCATGTCGGCTTCTCAGTTGGTTAATCTCTTAGGAACTCCTCATGCTATGTATGTTGTTGTTGACTCTAGTGCTTCTGACTCTGTTTACTCGAGTGTTGTTAGCTCAGGTGCTAGTCTTGCTGAGGTGCCTGTTTCTAGTGTAGGTACTTGTGTAGACACTAGTCCAGGAGCTGCTCCGGAGGACGCTTCGCTGTCTTTCACTCTAAACTCCGGAGCTTCCCACTGTCTCTTCCGCGACCGCACGACACTTACCCCGCTTCCTACGCCGGTCTCTGTAGCACTGGCTGATCCCACTTCGGGACCAATCACTGCTCGCTACACTACTACACTTCCGTGCCCGGCTGCTCCCTCCAGTTCTCTGACCGACTTCCACGTCCCCTCGTTCTCGAGGAACTTGGTGGGCGTGAGGCCGCTCATGATTCAGCACGTGTGTGTGTGGATTGAGCCTTCTGGCGAGACTGCGGTTTGTGACGACGGGGACACGTACGTGCCTCTCGCCACCTTTACCGCTTAGCCTGGCTCTGGTCTCTACACACTTCACACTGGCCCTCGAGGGCAGCATCAGCAGCAGCAGCAGCAGCTACTTGGCCCAACCCCTATCACTGTCCCCCGTCAGGTTCCCGCGTCTCACCAGGTTGCCGCGTCTCCCCAGGTAGCTGTGTCTAGTCAGGTTCCAGTGTTTGGTCTGGTTGTTGCGTCATGCTCCTGCCGGTCGCTTGCCCACCCCACTGTCTTGTGGCACCACAAGATGGGGCACCTGTCCATTTCTCACCTGCGCGCTATGTCTAGTCAGCGTCTTGTCTTAGGCCTCCTGCGTGTCTTGCCGTCGTTGCCGCCTTCGCTTGTGCCACCCTGCGGTCCCTGTTTCGAGGGTCGGCTGCGCGCCACCCCTCACTCCTCCCTTCGTCCGGCCACCGAGCCCTTCGAGACTCTCCACTTGGACGTCTGGGGCCCGCCTCGCGCCCGGGCCCTAAGCGAGAGAGTTTCTTTCTCGTGATCGTTGACGACTACTCCCGCTACACCACAGTGTTCCCCATGGCGAAGAAGTCCGACGTGACTTCTATGCTGATCCGTTGGTTGCTTACTACTTCGGACACTCGTGGTCGTCGTGTCAGGTGTCTTCACTCTGACCGTGGGGGTGAGTTTCGCTCCGGCGTTCTCGCTGGATTCTGTCGCGAGCAGGGCATCCGACACTCCTGGACGCTTCCAGAGTCCCCAGAGCAGAATGGGGTTGCTGAGCGCCGCATAGGCTTGGTCATGGAGATCGCCCGCACCTCCATGACTCACGCCCGTGCCCCCCATTTTCTGTGGCCCTACGCGGTTCGGTACGCCGCTCACCAGCTGAACCTCTGGCCACGTGTCTCTTGGCCAGAGGTTTCACCGACCAGTCTTTGGACCGGGTCCCCTGGTGTTGCGTCGCGTTTTTGTGTCTGGGGTTGCTTTGCACTTGTTCGCGACACCTCCGCAGACAAGATTTCGCCTCGCGTTGTTCCCTGCGTGTTCCTTGGTTTCCCTGAGGACTCCTCTGACTACACCTTTTACCACCCTCCTCTTCATCAGTTCTTTGACTCTCGTGACGTCCGTTTCGACGAGTCCGTCCCCTACTACGCCAGGTACCCCTGTCGAGGTCTCCCGGTTCCTCCTCCCCCTCTCTTCCTGACTTCATCTCCCCCTCCTGCTCCCCCGGTACAGCCTCCCCCCCCTGGTCCCGCCCTGTCAGGTGTGTCCCACACTACCCCTCCCCCCTCGGTAGCCCCTCAGGTGCAGCCTCCTTCCCCGCAGTCCTCCTCCCAGCCTACAGCAGACCCTGCGGGAGCCGGTTTTCGTAGCGAGGACCCTGGAGGTGCTAGCTCTAGAGGTGCTGGAGTTGGAGAAGAGAGCGTACCTGTGCGAGGTCCTGGTTCTGGGGGTACTGGAGTTGGGGCTGAGCCCGTGACTGCGGGAGGCTCTAGTCTTCGGGGAGCTGGTGTTAGTGGAGCTGTCCTTGGGGGTGTTACGACTGGGGGTGCACCCTCTGCTGGACCTGGAGAGCCTGGGACGGAACCTGTTACTTCTGGTGGTGCTGGCTCTGGGGGTGGTGCGACTGGTTATTTGGAGAGCGGTCCTGGGGCTACCACCGCTCCGTACACTACTCCTCCCCCCCACCCCTACCCGACCCGACACCAGGCCCGTGTTCGCCGTGCCCGTGAGGAGCAGCTGGGGTTGGAGAGAGAGGAGAGAGAGTTGGAGCGGCTGGAGGAGGAGTAGCAGCAGCAGCAGCCAGAGCAGGAGCAGCCGCAGCAGCAGGAGCAGCAGTAGCCGCCACAGCTGGAGGAGCAGTGGTCGCATCCGCAGCAGGAGCAGCAGCAGCAGCAGCCACCTCCTCCTCCTGACTCTGGTCTTCAGACCCTTGGTCTCCCCTCTCCTTCTCCTCCCTCCCCCCCCTCTCCTCCCGTCTCTGGTCCTCCGCTTCCTCCTCTGACCCCTCCCCAGCCACCTCCTCCTCTGCCCCCGTTGTCCCCTCCTCTTCTCACGCTTGGCCTTCGTACTGCCCTGTTTCGTTCTAGTTGTTAGAAACAGCAGGAAGTTTAGAAACAAGAAAGAGAGGGTTGCACTAGCAAGCAGTTGAGTACATATAGCAAACCCTAGATTGGGCTGTACTCACTATTGAGTACCCCACTGCAGGCTAGACAAACATAACATTCTGACACACCCCCATAGTCAAAGTGGGGTATGATCAGCACAACAGGCAAAGCAAAGCAAGCTCAGGGTGGATCACAATGTCACCACACATTCTGAGCACAAGTTCAAGAAGCAACAGTTTAAAGTTCACAAATGTAAGCAAAGCTAGAGGCTATCGCAGAGGGCAAGTGTGGAGGAGGAGGGACTATGAGAGGAGAGGAGGTAGTGGGCGGCAACTGAAGCTGCTGGCACACGGCGCAACTGGAGCAACTGGCACACGGGCAACTGGAGCAACTGGCACATTGGCAACTGGAGCAACTGGCACACGGGCTACTGGAGTAACTGGCTCCGCGGCTAACTCTGAGCGGCAGGAGCAACGGACTCACGGGCGACTGGAGCAACTGGCTCACGGGCGACTGGCGCAACGGGCTCACGGGCGACTGGCGCAACGGTCTTACGGGCGACTGGAGCTGCGGGCTTCACGGCGGCCACCCCCCTTCAACCTCCCCAAACTATCCCACCCCCCTTTCACACACCCCTTGCTGCACCCTAGGTTCACTCACACCCCACCCCCTAGCACCACTCCTTTGGCTCCCACACATCCACCCCCCTCAGCGGCAGCTGCAGCAGTGGGAGACAGAGGAGGAGGAGGAGCAGGGGAGTCCACACACCCGCCACCCCCTACTCGCCACCCCCAAACCCTAACACAGGGCAGGGCGGGATGGCGGGTAGGGAGGTTACGAGGGGGGGGGGGGGGGGGGGGGGGGGTTACGGGGGCCGACGCGCGGCCTCCCAGGGCGCCAGAACAGGCGGAAGAAGGGGCGACGCGCGGCCCCCCAGGCCCCCCTCCAGGTCGCCATGAAAGGCGACGGGAAAGGGGGGGGGGGGGGGGGGGGGGGGGGGGGGGGGGGGGGCAGTGCGCAGGCCCCCGGTGCGCCGCGACAGGCATGAGGGGGGGGCGGGGCCGGGGCAGGGTCGGGGCATGGCCGGGGCAGGGCCGCGACAGGGCCGGGGCAGGGCCGCGACGGGGGGCCGCGACGGGGGGGCCGCGACGGGGGGGCCGCGACGGGGGGGGGCGCGACGGGGGGCCGCGACGGGGGGCCGCGACGAGGGGGGCCGCGACGGGGGCCTGCGACAGGGGGCCGCGACGGGGGGGGGGGGGGGGGGGGGGGGGCGCGACGGTGCGGCAGCAGGACGGGGCCGCGACAGGGCCGCGACGGGCGACGGGGCAGGTCCGGGGCGAGGCCGGGGCGAGGCCGGGGCGAGGCCGGGGCGAGGCCGGGGCGAGGCCGCGAAGGGTCGCGACAGGCGACGAGGCAGGGCCGGGGCGGGGCCGCGACTGGGGCCGCGACAGGGCGGCAGCAGGCGACGGGGCAGGGCCGGAGCAGGGCCGCGACGGGGCCGCGACGGGGCCGCGACGGGGGCCACGAAGGGGGCGACGGGCAGCAAACCGCCGCGCGCCCCTAGCGCGCGGCGGGAAGAAAAAAGGGCCGCGCGCCAAGATAGTGCGCGCCCGAGGCGCGCGATAGGCAGGACAGCAGCAGCGGAAGCATTGGTGGGCCCATCCACAGGATCGACCCGTGAGGGTCGACCTGCTCTGATTCCATTTTAGAAACAGCAGGAAGTTTAGAAACAAGAAAGAGAGGGTTGCACTAGCAAGCAGTTGAGTACATATAGCAAACCCTAGATTGGGCTGTACTCACTATTGAGTACCCCACTGCAGGCTAGACAAACATAACATTCTGACACTAGTCTGCCTCGTTCGTCTCCTTCTGTACTTCCTTCTCCTCCTGAGTCAGCTCTCACTGCTTCCCTCTCTACTCCTGTCACGGACTACTACCGGACGTAGCGTCCTATTCTCTCTCGTGTTCTTGCCTCTCTTGTTACTGACCCACGTGCTTCTCTGTCCTCTGTCTCCGCTCTTACTGCCGCAGTCACGGAGTTTGCCTCTACCGGCCTTGACTACGCCACCAGTCTTGTGGCTGCTCCTCCTACCAGTCCTCTGGCCGTCGGGGGTGAGTCTGCCCTTGGCTGTGACGCCCTAGAGGACAGGCAATTTGAGCTGGAGTTCCTGGCAGCCGCTTCCCCTCATCTCTGTGCCATGCTGCTCGCCCCTGAGGGAGGCCCCGACGCCCTTGACATACCGACTCCTCGCACTTACGTTGAGGCAGTATCAGGGCCTTGGACCTCTCAGTGGAGAGCTGCCATGGACTCAGAGATGGCCTCCTACAGATCCACAGGCACCTACGTCAACAAGGTTCCCCCCCTTGGGGCGAACGTAGTCGATGGCATGTGGAACTTCAGGGTGAAGCGGCCACCGGGATCTCCACCGGTCTTTCAAGGCGCGCTATGTGGCCAGAGGTTTCAGTCAGCGCGAGGGATTTGACTTCTTTCAGACCTTCGCGCCTACCCCGAAGATGACCACTCTTCGGGTGTTGCTGCACGTAGCAGCACAGAGAGACTACGAGTTACACTCTCCTGACTTCTCCACTGCTTTCCTTCAGGGTAGCCTACACGAGGAGGTTTGGTTACGTCTTCCCTCTGCCTTCACTGGCACTTTCCCTCCTGGGACCCAGTAGAGGCTTAGGCGACCAGTCTACGGTCTCCGTCAGGCTCCTCGTGAGTCGACACCCTTCGCTCTACCCTTTCTGGCCTTGGTTTCTAGCCTTCTTCTGCCGACCCTTCGCTGTTCGTTCGTCGTGGCTCCACACCGTTCTTTGTACTGATCTACGTCGACGACCTGGTTTTCGCCTCTGCTGATAGGGTTGCTTTGGCTGACATGAAGCTCGAACTGCAGAAGAGACACATTTGCACTGACCTTGGTGAGCTGCGCCACTACCTTGGCCTGCAGATCACCAGGGACAAAGCTGCTCGCACCATTATACTCTCACAGTCACGCATGGTGCAGCAGGTCCTTCAGCGGTTCGAGCTTCAGCACTCTACTGTACAGCACACACCTCTTGCCGTTGACCACAGACTCACTGGACCCTTTCCTGGCGAGCCGTTCGAGCCTAGTGGTCCTTACGCAGAGCTTGTGGGCTGCCTCATGTACCTGATGACTTGTACTCGCCCGGACCTCGCCTTCCCTCTCAGCATCCTTGCTCGCTTTGTTGCGCCAGGGAGACACCGTCCAGTTCACTGGACAGCTGCTGTGAGGGTGGCGAAGTACCTAACGACGACATCAGGCGTGGAGCTGGTTCTTGGAGGGAGACAGGACGTCGTGCTCACTGGTCATTGTGACTCTTCTTACGCTGACGACGCCGAGACGCACAGGTCTACTCAGGGGTACTGTTTCAGCCTGGGCTCTGGAGCTGTTTCGTGGAGGTCCACACGTTCCTCCTCGGTCTCGACCTATACTGCTGAGGCCGAGATCTACGCTGGAGCTATGGCTGCACAGGAGCTGCGCTGGCTGACGTTCTTGCTCACTGACCTTGGTGAGCGGCCGAGCTCTGCGCCGACCTTGTTCACTGATAACAAGGCGACGATTCTCCTCTGTCGAGAGCCGCGAATGGAGAGCAGAGTGAAGCACATTAACGTCAGGTACTTTCTTATGCGAGAGTTGCAGAGGCGTGGACAGGCTCGCTTCGACTTTGTTGAGTCTGAGGCCAACACTGCAGACATCTTCACGAAGGCCCTATCGCCTTGTGACCACCAGAGGTGTTGTGTACAGTTAGATCTCGTTGAGACAGGTTCTCGCCTTGCATAGTCTTGAGTTCTCTCCTTGCTTTGTTTGTACACTTTACATATACCTCTGTGAACTCTTGAACTAGCCTTGTGGCTCTTTTGCTTGTGCTCGGAGTGTGTGGTGACGTTGTGATCCACCCTGAGCTTTGTTTCTTCGTGACTGGTCTTGTGACCGTACACTTTTGGTTTTGCTTGACACCCCTCACTTAGACTATGGGGGTGTCTCAAATGTTGTAGTCTTAGTGATGTGTATTATAGGGGGTACAACTGTTAGGGTTAGGTTTATGTACCCCAACCAACTTTTGTCAAACCAACACTTTCATTCTTGACAGTACCGTAGTAAGCAGGGTGGTTTTCAAGTAAAAAAATGCCAGACAAAAGCCAATAGCTGTTACGGCACCTCCCTTCCGATTCATGTCAATTTCGGAAGCTTCAAATCATGGTAACATCAAAACTGTTTTCGAGCCCGTTCCCTAACCCTAGTCTCCTAATCTCCTACCCTATCATTGCATATAATTGGGCGGCAGCACTGGGTGCGACGGGCTTTTATACAGCGACGGGTGGACGAATGGGATGAGAGCAAGGGTGATAGCATGCTCATAGTACGTCTGACGTGTAATCTCCCCATTGGTCAGATATCCCACTGTGCCGCCTCGGGATTTGCTGCCCTCTTGACAAAACACCTCGTCTGTTGCTTCCCCCAGCTCCATGCCCCCTGCAACATGCCAATAACGAGGATGATAGTAATGAAACATGATGCAGGAGAGCAGGTATGGTTTCACAGGAGAGTTAATGCTTGTAAAGAATTCCCCAAAACTCATCGAATCTGCACCATAGCCCTGATGTCACCACAATCTCACACACCCTTCCCACATGGCACACACCCTTCCCACGTGGCACACACCCTTCCCACGTGGCACACACCCTTCCCACGTGGCACACACCCTTCCCACGTGGCACACACCCTTCCCATGTGGCACACTTCCCCACCATGCCATCCCCCTTCCATCCTTTCCCCCCATCCTCCCACTCCTACCATACTTTCCATATCCCCTTCTTCCTCTAAACCTTCCCACCTTCCCCTCCTTACTCCACCGTCCCAGTCACTCTTTTCCCTTCCCTTGCCCCCCAGTCCCCTCGTCCCCCCGGTCCTCCTTCCCCCTCTCCCCACCTTGCACCAGTTCCGCCAGTGGTGGCGGAAGCATGAACGCGGCCGTCCGCGCTCTCGTCTCCCCCGATATCGCGTTCCCTCCCCCTCCCCCTAAGCTTCCCCCGCCCCCTCTCCTCCCATTCACTCCCCCAAGCGCCGCTCCTCCTCTTCTCCCCGCCAACCCCTCCCCGCCCCCGCCCCCTGTCGCCTCCCCCACTCCCCTCCCCTGCTGCTGTCTCCCGTTCCCCGCCCCGGGAGCCGCGCCTCCGCCCTCCCCGCTTCCGCCCACCACCGCGCCGTCCGCTTCCGCCTCGTCGTCCGCGCGCGCGGACGTGGAGAGTACGACAGCCCATGCGAAGCACATGAGTTGCGGGGGATCGGAAAAGCGGCACCACTCCACTCCCCCCTCAATCGCAACCACGAAATCCGCGCCTTCCGCCGCGCTGCTGCGCGCCACGTGCAGCAGGCGGTTCCGCGCGCCCGCGAGAGTCTCCGCGTCGCCCATTGGCTGGTCCGAGACGCCCGAGTCGGCCGGGAAGCCTTCTAATTCGAACGACTCGTGGGGGAACAACCGCCGGAGCGCCTCCCCTGCGGCGTTAATCTTTACGGGGTTTCTAGAAGCCACGACCACGCGCCGCCTACTGTTCCACGCGCCATCGGAGCTATTCTCCCCGCACGTCGCGATCTCCGCGCGCCCGTCCCCGCGGCATGCTTGCGACTGCGCGCGGTTCCTTCCGCTCGGGGAGTGGTGCGGCTGCAGCGATACGCGTGCGGAGGATTGGTGATGCGCCGCGACGCGGGACGGGAGTATGGCCTCGTAGGTCATTAAGGGTGAGCGTGTGGGGTGACTGCAACGAGCTCGGACTAGATCGGCGTGAGTGTGACTACTACGAGCTCGCTCCGGCGGTGGCGGCGGGTCGATCAGGGTTGTGTCGTCAGAGTTGATTCGTTGTGGCACAACAGTGTGCGGTGAACTTCCATGGGATGAATCGAGTTGTCTGACTGGACACGTCTGGTGAGAAAAAAAAAAGGAAAATAATCGATCACGCGAAGCTACAAAAACGTCACCACTGCTCGTGCTTCAGAAATGGCTGCAGCTGGGGCTGTGTGCGACAAAGCCAAGCTGGTCAACTTACCGAGGGGGTACGTGCGACGGAGCATTTCTGACTGTTGGTTGGTTGGGGGCGATGAGAGCACAAGGCGTCGCAGAATGACAGAGATGTATCGCAGCACGGGTTGCGTTGCACAGAGAGTTGTTGCACAAAGACGGGCTGGGCGGTTTTGGCGCAAAGCCCCATGCGAGAGGTGATGCGAGGAGGTGACGCTACAGTGGTGAAAATTTACACCATAGAGTTCCATATATGTACGCATAGAAAAGAGTTGGACGAATAAATTTCACATCTTCATTTGTAAGGGGACATCAAGCAAAGATTCACATAGTAGCTCATCACTTCTATCGCATAACACACTTATGAAGCTCGCCTATGCATAGCCTGTAAAATCTCCTGCAAGTCGTCATCGTCATCATCTGACGTGGCACTCTCTTCCACAACCTTGTCTCTTCCCCTTCCCATACCAACCACCCCTCTTCCCTTACCACTCCTCACACCAGCTCCTCCTGAACCATCCATGAGCTTACTTCTCCCTTCACTCGCAGCGCAATTAACATCCTGAACCTGAGCATTGTCACCGAATAAATCTCCTTCCTCCATCCCCACTCCGCCCCCCACCCCAAGCGCATCCTCCTCCTCCTCATCATCATCAGAATCACCATCTTCTACCACTAATGCAGTCACCGTTGACGCTCCCGCTGCTTTTGCCACTGGAACCGCTGCTGCTGCTGATGAGACCGGCTTCTGACCCCCAACCAGAGCTGCCTTTGTTACCCCTCCTGCTGCCCCTCCTCCGTCGAATCGGCTATGCCTCACACCCCCCCTCCCTGCCGGCCCCCCTCCCCCGCCTGATTGTCTCGAATAACTCTCCACGCTTCTTGTTCTGGATAGCTTGTGCTCTTGCGCTTTAAGGTGCGCTACTGCTGCAATTGCCACACCACCAGGGGAACCACCACTACCACTAACACCAGCACCTGCACCAGCAGCAGCGGCAGCAGAAGAGCCGCAACCACTGAAGGTTCTACCAAGCCTCTTGGGGGGTTCGATATGAGCACTAGAAACATTCTCGGAGGGGCCAAATAAATCTTCATCCACTGCTGCGCCACCTGCTGCAGCAACACTAACCCCACCACTACCAACCCCAACCCCTGCACCAGCACCAGCAGGAGCAGCAGCTGCAACAGCGGCATCATCATCATCATCAGAATCGTCTGAATTGCCATTATCCGCCCCAAACAAATCCTCATCCACTGCCCCGCCCTCCCCCCCAGTTGATCCAAACAGATCCGAATCAACAACCATGCCTTCCCCTCCCCCCACCGCGACCCCCTCCTTGCAGCTACCCCCTCTCCTCCCCTCCTCCAGACATCGTTTTCCCACAGGCAGGGGGGGGCTGCCCCCACCCAACCCGTGCATGCCCTTGTCAGAGTGGCACCTAGCAGGCGCTCTTAGCGCATTGTGAAGCATCTCTGCTTGCCGACTGGAGAGAGAGTGGCAACCCATACCCCCCAAGCCTCCACCCAAACCACCACCCGAACCTCCTCCCTCTCCCGGACCTCCACTCACTCCCGGACCTAGTCCTAACCCAGAGAGAGTGGAGGCACAAGCGCCCGCGCCCGCGCCAGCGCCAGCAGCAGTGGGGTGGGCTCGGGCCGTGTCTCCTGATCTGCTCCTCAGTAATGGTGGCTTCACAGCTTCTTCTATCAGCATCGCTGCTTTCCCCACCGCTGCTACTGGGCTGCTGTGCCCGCCGTGCTTGCTTGCTACAGCCGCTACAGCCGCTGCTGCTGCAGCTGACATCCCCCCTTTCGCTGAGTGGCCCCCTACCCCTCCTGCGCCCAATGCTGCCCCCCCGCCACCCCCGCTTTTGTTACCATGCGCGGAAGGGACAGGGGGAGGCCCGCCCCTGCTTCTTCCCCCTATCCCCCCTGGTCCAGGCTTCGCTTCCCCCCCACTTCCGCCTGTGCCACTCCCCCCTGCTCCCGATCCCACCCCGCAGCCTCCCCCGCTTGCTCCGCTTCCACTGCCGCTATTCGCGCTACCTCCCACTAGCAATGCCCCCTCGTTTCGTCCTCGTGACTTTGACTTGGTTAGCTGCTTGTACTGTGAAAGAAACTCTTCGTCCGAATCACTACTTTCCCCGTTCTCCCCGCCTTCCTCCCCTGCACCGTGACCTGCCTTCGGCGGAGATCCGCCGCTCCCCCCCCCGCCTCCGCCTGCCACGGATTTCCCCCCCAACGGAGCAGCCAGCGGAGTGGGGGAGCCCGGGTCGTGCGGGGGCGCATCCACTCCGCCGCCGCCGCCGCCTGCAACCGGCGCAGCGAGCGGAGTGGGGGACCCCGGGTCATGCGGGGAAGCTTCGGTTACCGCCGCTGTGGAAATTGGAGTTGGCGTGCGCGCAACCGGCGCAGCAAGCGGAGTCGGGGATCCAGGATCGACCGCCTGCGCGGGCGCACCCGCGGAAGCACCTCCAGATGAACTCCGCGGAGCCGCAAGAGGCGCTGCTAGCGGAGTAGGCGAGCCGGGGTCATGCGGCGGAATCTCCGCAGACCCGCCTCCTGCTTCTAGCGTGGACGCCGTAGGCGCGGAAACTGGCGCACCGAGCGGAGCAGCGAGCGGAGTGGGGGAGGGGAGGTCAAAGTCAGAAGCCGGCTCCGCCAACCCAACACCGGTTTGCACGGTCAGTTGCTTCTTGGGACCACCCGAGGCGCCCCCCATCGGCCCTCCGTCCTTAGAATGAGAGTTATTGCTGCGTGTATTGGGATGCGCCTTGGAATGCGGAGCGTGAGTATGCGGCCTGGAGTGATTAGTGCTTGTAGCAGCTGCACCAGTAGTATTATGAGGAGGATTATGACCATGACTGTGAGCGCCGATTTCCTCCCCCATTCCCCGAGCCTGCTGCGTAGGTCTGACACCGTGCCTACCTCCAGGTCCGACGGCACGGGGCTCGGCGTGCATCGCGCCGCCTCGACCTCGACCCCTCCCGCGTGCTCCGCCGCAATCCTCGGTGGCGACGTGTCCATCGCGCCTCGAAGCTGGTTTCGGAGCCATGCCACCCGCGGTGCCGTCTCTAGGAGCTGCGACTCGTTGACCCCGCCGAGCCTGGCTATTGCCGGACGGGGTATCAGGATAAAGCTCTTCTTCCGCTGATGCTGTAGAAAAACGGTTATTCGAGGAGGAGATTGGAGTAGCTACTGGAGCATCGTCGTCAAGAATAGGATGTTGGTCGGTTTGAGAAAGATTCGCCGGTCGCCGGTATGGGGATGCTGAACTAGCAACCACGGGAGAGCCATTGGCAACGGCCGGTTTCCGGCAAGACGGGCTTGGGGAACCGTGATGTGCTGTTCTATTAGGAATCATGGCGACTAACGATGAATACTAGCTAGTGAACTGATAAATAATCAGTAGCTTTTAGTCCATCGCGGTTAGTGATTAAATACAAGAAATATCCAGTAGCGTCCAGCGATCGCTGTTCACTTCATTCACACCACGTGTACGATTTACTTCACGGTTTAGCAGCAGAGGTAGCAGTAGTTTGGCAACCCCAGAGCTCATGGGGTAATTACATTCTGGGTAACCAACATCGAGCCCGCTGACGTCAAAAGTCACCTACGTGGCTCGATGGTACCCGTCAGATCATGCGCACCCCTTGGTGGTACCCATCTTCCCTGCGTGGTACCCATCAACTGTGCGTGAATTCCCTGACTGGTACCGCAACATTTCAACCGAGCTGTACACCGTACAACAAGGGTTTCAATGCGATTTTCACTATATTATACCAACGTTTTCTGTCTGCAATTGAACATTAATACATTTGAACATTAATACCTTTGAACGTGCCTTACACTGGATAGAGTGCAACCTAGAAAAAATCAACTCCCCTTCTAAAATCCTCACGTTACCTCCGAACCTTTGTAAGCTCACATCACTGAGCGATAGGTAGCGTGAATCTTACGACCATGTTTCTCAGCGCGCAGTTGGTAATCTGAACAAAGTTCATAAGGTTGTATGCAAATAAATTGAGCATGTACCCCCACAGCTAAATAGAAAAGCATAAACAAATAATACGTACATTCGTTGGTTTCTGGAAACAAAACAATACCCATTAATGAAAATCAAATAACCTTAAGTCAATACATATATTACGTGTCAGTTGATCGTTTGTTACACGGATGTTAATTTTTGTGTTTCGGTTGATGCAATATATCTGTGGTGATTTAAATTATAGCACGTTATAATGTGGATGTTTATGAGCCTAAAGAAATCTACACAATAAATGTTTTCCTAAATTCAGCTTTTCTTCTACACTTTATTATAGGTAATGCGCTTGAAAATTTGACCCGATTATGTGGCACTTCGGGCTTCGGACTCTATTGAGCTTGTAAACGTGAAGACAATATAGTGAAAAAAGCATTGACACCCTTGTTGTACGGTGTACAGCTCGGTTGAAATGTTGCGGTACCAGTCAGGGAATTCGCGCACAGTTGATGGGTACCACGCAGGGAAGATGGGTACCACGGAGGGAAGATGGGTACCACCAAGGGGCGCGCATGATCTGACGGGTACCATCGAGCCACGTAGGTGACTTTTGACGTCAGCGGGCTCAATGTTGGTTACCCAGAATGTAATTACCCGAGCTCATGGGCCATGGCAGGTGAACGATGACGTGGCAAGCTATTCCCTTGGCCGGTACAGTTCCGCCCCGCAGCTCACCAAACCCAACCATCCCCTGATTAGATAAGGTTCTGACGGTAACAGACTTCCTGACGGACGAACAGACTGGTTTACAACAGTAAACTGACCGACGACACTGTACCATTCGGGACGACGAGAACTTCGTCTCGCACCCCCAGCCCCCTACCACCCGTTCGTCCGTACGCGTTCACCACACTACCCTACTGTCTCGCACTGCCCGTCGTTGCATCAGACGGAACGAGTTGGTTGGCTGGGAAATCTTGACGGCACTTTCCAGGTTACATCAGGCTCGGCTTGGGGGTTGGTTCGGTTAGTGAGCTTGGCGAATGGGTTTGGCGGTTTAATGGGATGCAAAGGAGGCTTACAAATTCAAACCAGTATATATTTTGGTTCATTGTTAGTTAATAATTAGCTCCCTGATTACATGCAAAGCATCTGAAAGTCAGGGGGGCAACATCAAGATCTGGATTATGTCCAAAGAAAATCTGAGGATATGAAGTCGATGTTGGAGCTGAAGCTCACCCTCCTCCTATGTGTTGGCTTCTTTGGCTCGGGTGTGCAGCTCGTGGGAGTAGAGGATTCTGTCATCCTCTCTGGAAAAATGTGGAGTGGAGAAAGCTCCGTGCTCCATGGTTGGCTGTTCCTGGAGTCCTTTATAAGGCCAGCAGTATCTAAGCTAGTTGTCCGCCACATTCTTTCTCCAAATCGCGCCTTGGTTCCTGCCTCACCACCATGCGCTACTTGTGAGCTCTGCTGTTGCTGTTGTTGCTGCTGGTGCTGCTGCTGTGGTTTGACTATACAGACCTCCCAACATGGCTGCTCCTTCAAATGGAGCCCGCACTGGTCTGTCCCTCTTGCCTTTACCCTCGCGGCCTGCTCATCCTGCCATGCCTCGTCCCGCATTGGTCCTTGTTCCTCCCGAACCACCACGTCTAGTCCCTGCCATTCCTTTGAATGGTGCTGCCGTACCTGCAGCCGTTGCGCCTGCTTCTCATCTTCCACCTCCTCGTCCTCCTGTGCAAGCCCCCGTCCCTTTCCTTTACCAACCCCACGGTCCCCACCCTTCTGCCCCTCATCTCCCAACTCGTTTCCTGCCAAACGCTGCTGACTCAGCCTCCTCTGCTACACCGCTCCATGCTGCTTCACCTGCTCCTGTTGCAGCAGGTGCTCCGTTTGTAGCTGCTTCAATTGCACCTGCAGCGCGTCCACCTGCGCCTGTAGCTCCTCATTTGACAAGTTTCGCCTCCTCCTGAGGTTCGGCTCCGTGCCCTGAATCCTCCTCCTCTGCTGCTGCGCCTGCTGCCGTTGCTGGGGAGGTGGCGAATCAACCATGCTTTCACCCTGCTGCTGTTGCTGCTGCGGCGACAACGGTTGTTGCTTCTGTTGCCGCCGCCACCACAGCCGCACATACTCTCCATGCGTCACCTCCAGCCCTGAACGATCCTCCCCCTCTCTCCGCTGCTGCTCCCTCTCACCCATCACCTTCCCCACTGGGCTACACTGCACCATACCCTCCCCAGTTCGTATTCCGTTGAAACCTGCAGACAGGAGCTGCTGCTGCCGCCTTTGCTTCTGCTGCTGCTGGTGCGTGATTCGTGGCGACGCGAGTGCTCCACTGGAGAGGGAGAAGGGCAGAGCAGCCATGGCGCCATCACTACTCGGCCAGTGGCGCTCGTTCCGACAGGGGTTTGAGTCCATGCGAGGCGACGGGAGTGGCGACGTGAGTGGCGACGGGCCATGATCTTTACTTGCGCTCGCGCTGGCGCTGCTGCTCGCGCTGACGCTGCTGCTGGCGCTGCTGATCGCGCTGACGCTGCTGCTCGCGCTGCTGCTCGCGCTGACGCTTCTGAAGCAGGTGTCTTCCCCTGCGAACTCCGCCCCGAGGTCCATTGAGCGCGAGGTCCTGCGCCGAGGGGCTTCCGCGCATGCCTCGTCCGCGGCGTCCGCGCGTTCCCCGTCGCTCATGACCTCCGCGTCCTCCGGGACGCTGCGGATGGGGAATTCGTCAGAGAATCTCCGCGCGTGCACACCGCGCGCTTCCGCTGCTCGCTGCGCTTTCCCCGTTGCGCTGAACGGCCCGGGTGCGCTGCTTCCTGGCAGCGCGCGACTGCCTCTCCCGCTGACCACGCTCGCGCGCGCGCAGAGCGCGCTGGTGGCGGCGGCGACGGCTGCGGCGGCGGCAGCGCGCTGCTTGGCGGCGACCCCGTAAATCTGCACGAACTCGTCATCGGAAGCGGAGGAATCGGAGGAGTCGGAGGAGTCGGACGAATAATCTTTCAGCGCGGAACGAGATTCCGCCAAGGCAGAACGAGGTCCCCCAGAGGCCGCGGCGGAGTCGGCCCTTTCCGCGTGCGACGTGGCGGTGAGTCGCGCGAGCTCTGTGCGACAAAACGCCATCGAGATCTCGTCGCTGGATAACTGTCGCCGCGACCGTATAAACTTCACCGTCGTGTCGCCGCCCGTGACCGCCGCGGCTGCCGGCCCGACACGCGTCTTGTCCATTGCCGCGCTTTGCGGAACGTTTTGGAAGCAACTCGCGGACCGGCTTCGCGGAAACGACGTTTTGGCAGGGAAACGCTCTGGCGCAGAATCCGCGGAATTCGCGGAACTTCCGGTAACTTGGCTGTGGCAGCCTTTGCTCGGCATGGATCGCCTTGATGCGGTTGCGGAATTCGCGCGTCCCGGAATGTCGTCATTAGGAATACTATCACCGCTTCGAGCAGTAGCAGCAGGAGCTGGAGAAGCGCCGGCGCGGGGTGATACGAGTGGCGGCCCGCCAGGACGCGGCTTGAGGCCCCCGCAATCCGCGGCGTTACCTGACGCAGCATTGCCGTCGCGAGACGCGCTTCTGAACATCCTTCCCCCTTGCGGCGGCGCAACGGCACCCAAAGGCCTTGGTGAGAGCGGGGCACGGGGAACGATTCCGCCTCGGTCGCGCTCCCCGCGCCGCACGACCACGACCTCTGTCCGCTGCAAAGGCGGGGGGTCGGAGCCTCCGCCGGAGCTTCCGCCAGGGCTTCCGCCAGAGCTTCCGCCACTCGTCGGGGGATTGTTTCTGGCGCGGGGATGCGGACCCGAGCTCCCGCCGCCGCGCTCGCTCCAGCCGTTTCCGCTAGCGGCCGCGACAGCGGCAATAGCGCCGTTACTGATGGAATGGCTGCGGGGAAGACGCGACACGGCGTGCTCCTCCTGAGCGCCGCAGCGCCACGCGTTGTGGTTCGGCGCGGGAGGCGCGGAGACGGGGCCAGGGGAATACATGACCGCGGCGGAGGCGGAGCACGGGGATGGGGAGAAGGGTGAGGCGGAAGAACCGCAGAAGATGTCGGGGCTGGCGGAGGGAGAGGAAGCGGCGGAAAGCGGCGGGGAGAACGGGTTGCTCGGGGAAGGGCCCCAACTGACGGAATCGCTTCTGTGGTAACCGTAAACCTTGGTAAAGTCTGGGAGGGATGGCGTTCTAAGTGTGATGCTTAGCGGTCGAGACGGGCGTCGACGAGGAGCGAAAGACGAGGACCCGGCGTGTTTGACTGAGAGACTAATATCGCCGCTGCCGCCACCTCCGCCGCCCCTCCCGCTGCGGCCGCCGGGAGAAGACTTCGGGCCTCCTTGGGAATTTGGATTCGCATTGCTGCGCGGGTTCCTCGAAGCGCCGCGCGGAGACGGACTGCTCGCGGGAAAGTCGGCCATTATAGTTCCTCCTCCGCCGCGGCTCGTCGAGATTACTCGCCGCTAGGGGAGTCGGTCTTGGTGACTGAGTCCCGAAGGGTCTTTTACTGGTGATTAACTTCAAGATGAGATGGCTGATATATCTCTAGTGTAGCTGCAAACTGATGGAGTAATGCAAATCACGATGGAAAGCAAGAGATGGTAGCCCGTGAGGCTCAGAGATTCGACGGCTTCTCTATTCTCCTTGCCGCGATGAATGGACGGACACTGTGTTTTAAGGGACAAGCTATTCTCCTACATCCGTTCCACCTTAGAGAAAGGAGAGCATGCCACCGCACAGAAGAATACAATCCTGCCGCAAGGGTATGCCGCTAGCTGGCAGGCGCGTGTTGGTTGTAGCTTGAAGGGTACTTAGCGAGCTGAACCACCAAGCGTACATGGCGGGATAATAATTTATGTGACGCTGCTGAAATGTGGCATTGTGAATGACCTGCGAGAATCATTTTCCTGGCAGAACGACGACGATTCTGTACGGTACAGTGTACACGTACAGTAAAAATCTTGCGAATCGCGAAAGCCTGATGCGCTTGCGGTCACGTGACATGCACATTGTACACATTGGCGGTTCTTTGGATCCTGGCCTTGTTCGGTAGGCAGCCAACTCCGACTGCAGATGGGTCGCGGAGCCTTCGCCAGATTGAATGTGTAAAGGTTTAAAACCCTTGAAATCGTGATTAGAACACCGAACCTATCCAGTGCGACTTGCCTACCGAACACTCTGGTTTGCCACTCTGACTGCGGTGCTGACTGTGGTACAACTGAGGGAAACACTTCTTCCCCTGGCAAAATCCAGCCTAAGTGGGGTTGCACCGCAGTACAGGGCCGAGTTCGGCTGGCGTTATGGGTGTTCGAGCATTTTTAACCAGCCTCGAAAAAACACCAGCTCGAAAGATCCTCTAAGTCAGGCAGCGCATGCAGTGCCCTTCTAAAAAACGGGTTGCCCTGCTCGGCTGGCATTATGGGGGTTAAACGCGATGGCGCAGAAGGGGTGTAAAATTCGAGGAAGTCGGGTCGAAGGTGAAAAGCACCTTCGAAAAATCATATGATTGGCCAGCATATTCGACCAGTCGCATATGATTGGCCGCATCACTGATGCCCCGCAGGATGTAAGCTCTCGGCCATGCACCATCCAGCGGATCAGTGGTGCGCCACTCTGGGCGATCACCAAGAAGGTGACCTTTGATATCGCGCCGTTTTGGGGTGGAAAAAAAAAACCTCACACCCTACAACCGCCAAAGTGGAACATCGTGCGTTGATTTTCCTTTTCACCCACGTTGAACTGTTTCATCCAGCAGGGTAACATTGCAGCGGGCAGCTACATAACCTTTCTTGAGGGCAGCGCATGTATAGTGGTACTCCCAATTACGTCGTGGCTTGAGGGTGAATTACGTCGTGGCTCTCACGCTCTGAAATCAGCATGGAAGGTGCCTTTCGATGAGAGTGGAGGCCCAAGGCTAGGAAGATCAGAGAAAGGTTCGCCAGTGCGAGTGGGCCCACTCACACTGGGTGTCTACCGAACAAGGCCCCTATGTGGGATTCGTATGAGCACTGGCGAGCAGAAGGCTCCTAGGGAGTTGTGGGTTGGGTTGTATGACGGTGGAAGCAGAGGGAAGGCAAGATGCGACGAGGCTGATGGGTTGCACCAGTGTAGTTCCCGTGAAACAGCTGCAGGGGCGCAATTTCACCCACAATTTCACCCACGATATCAATTGTCTGTGCGTGCATTTTAGGCATGAAGGTTGACTGCGGGGACGGGTCAAGGGAATGATACTACAAGAGGGAGCTTGCGATCTAGTGTGATATTTAGCGGGGACGGGGATCGAATATTTAGCTTAGTGTTCGATATTTAGCCTATGACAAGTTTAGTTTTGTGTGTGAAATGTCCTTCGTATTTCTTACTAGAAGATGATTATTACCATGTAGAATTGCACTAACGCTGCGGCCAATGGCCTCGTATGTGAGAAGTTTGTAAGTGGCGAGTTGCAATCGCCATGTACAGCAGTTATTTACTACGAATTTACGACACCTACGCCCTGGTGGAAGGGGGAGGTGGGGAGCGGGGAACTAAAGTAGAGAGCCAGGTTACTTCTCGGAAGTAAATCTGCCCACAAACCGAGTTAACAATATCGAGGTGTTATTATCCAGGAAGCAACAAGGCCAATGATAATTGGCGGAGCGTATCGAATCGCACAGCTGTCTCAGACATGAGGAGACAGCACGAATCACGCTGCTGGAAGGTTTGGCTTGTTGTGAGTCGTGACTTGTCAGGCTGGCTCTTGGATGGTGGAGGTCAGGGAAATCCCTCGTGTCGCAACGTGTCCAAGGAAGGAACCAGTCAGGATTAGATTGGAAGGGGGGTCCGTGGGAAAGAAGGGCGTGGAGGGTTTTGGAGGAGCGAAAGAAGTTTCAGGGGAGTGAGGGGCGGTGGTGGTTGATGTGGTGTGCTGTGGGTGGGCAGGCCAGCCATCTCGCAACAATGACAAGGCTGTTATGCAATGTGTTTGGCACTTTGGCGTAGAACTAAGGTTGTAGGGGAGGACAAGAATTCACATCAATTAAGTGTAAATGCTTTTGTTAGTAAGCTTCTCCGTTACACTCATTTCCTTCTGTTACAAGTGCAATTGAGTGAGCGAGCGA
This sequence comes from Closterium sp. Naga37s-1, assembly GCA_947471745.1. Lineage (NCBI taxonomy): Eukaryota > Viridiplantae > Streptophyta > Zygnematophyceae > Desmidiales > Closteriaceae > Closterium > Closterium sp. Naga37s-1. The sequence goes on along the minus strand of CANJKZ010000772.1, from coordinate 1,153,629 downwards.
TGATTGCACTATCGAAGCAAGAGTAAAATGAGCGAAGGAATGAGCGAAGAATATATAGCGAAACTACGGTGGTAACGGTAATGTGTGGAGAATGGGGAGCGCGACGGGCCTAGCGCCGAGGTTGGGAATTGTCGAGGCGGAGGTCCGAAGCGCGGGTTACCAACCGAACCGTGAGGTTGGGTCGCGTCGTGAACAGTGGCGGGGATAATGTCGAGGCGAATGTCGCGAGTGGTAATGGATTATTGTTGAGTGCTGTTGGCGGGAAACAGAGGTGTACGCGCTGAGCAGAGGTGCGAAGTAAGGAAAATGAAATTTCCTTACACTACCCCCCTGCTCCCCCCCCCCCCCCCCCCCCCCAAGGAGGCCCTCCTTACGAAAGCGCGTGTACATCCCATAAATTTTGGTTGCGCAAATACTCAGTAAGGACGGGGTGGTTTTCAACTCTGTCCAGGGGAACCCAGTTGTCTTCAGTGGGCGTACGGTCTTTCCAGCGGATCGGAAATTCGATCCTTCGAGCTCCTCGTGGGTCACGGACTCGGTGGCTCATATTCTTTTCGGGCGTGATGATTGTTTCTGTCGGCGGTCGTGTCGTGCTGGCTGGGCGGTTGCGTGGCGGTTGGCTGGTGGATGGTATGTAAGGGCGAAGCAGGCTGACGTGGAAGGACGGACTGACGTACCAGTCAGCAGGGAGGAGGAGGTGGGCAGTGACGGGTGTGATCATGTGGCTGATGCGAAATGGCCCGCAATATCGGGGGCGGAGTTTCGAGGTGATGGGCAGGCGGAGGTTTTGGGTGTCGAGTAAAACTAGGTCGTCGGGCTGGTAAGTGACAGGTCTACGGTGGCGGCCGGCGTTGCGTTTAGCGATGACGTTGACCTTTTTAATTGCGTCGGCTGCCCGGGTCCGTGCTGCTTGTAAGATTTCTGCGAATTGTTGCGCGCGTGATACTGGGTTGTCGGGATTCGGGGTCATGGGTACTGTAAGGTCTTGTCCGTAGTTCAGGTAAAACTGTGACTGTTTGGGTCGTGGCGGATGGCGAGTTGTTGTACACGAATTCGATGAGTGGCAGTTGCTGTTCCCAGGTGGTCGGATCGTCGTACGTGGCTCGAATGAGTTGCTCCATGGTCTGGTTTGTCCGTTCTGTCTGTCCGTCGGTTTCGGGTGTTGGAAACAACTGATTTAAGCGCCTCTGTCGTGTCGAAACATCAAGACAGAAGCGAAGCAGATCATATTGAAACATCGGCGAGTCAACCCTCGGAGGTTGAACAACTGCTGGAGGTTACGCGAAAGTCAAAGGTCAGCGACCTTTGACCTGACAAATGCAGCGCGACAGCAAGGACAAACAACTGTCTCGATACTGAGCAGTTGCCCGAGTCGACACTGTATCAAACCGCAACAGCAACGGTAAAACAGCTATTAACTTTATATCTTCATATTCCCTTGTATTCTTATAAAAGCTTGTATCTTTTTTGTTAATCAATCAACTTTGCCCTCACACACTAGCGCAAGGTGGTTCACAATCCTTTTAAACGCTTCCGCTGTTACATCGTCCTACCCTTGAATTCTGTCCTGTAAAGATCCTAAGGGCTTTTTCAGCCCAACATGGTATGAGAGCAGTCAGGACAAATTCGACTATCATCAAGATACCTACAACATCACAAGACATGGCAACGCAGAAGGAGAGAAGCTCTTCTAACGGCTCTCCCGGTACTACTCCCACTCCACCTCCTGCCTCTGGCCTACAGAAAGAGGAGGGTACGGCAACAAGGCCAAGAGCAACATCTTCAGAAACTCCCGCAAAACAAGCTGCAGCCTTCGATCCAGACATGATGGAGAAGTTCTTCTCCTTTATGTCCTTCTACGAACAACACCAACAAGGGGCACCTGCACAGTCAAACAACAGCAACAACAACGCAACACCGATGAGCCTCGACGGTTCATCCTACGCACGTGGAAATCAACAGCAACGGCCTACCTTTGCTCCGTACGAGCCCCAGCGTGGCTCCGCCAGCTTTATGCCACACCCGCAGCCCGCATCTGGACAAGAAAAGACATTGGACGCACTTCAAGTTCAGTCGCAGTTCGCGCACGTCTTAAAACTACAAACAACGAGGCCTTTCGACGGAAAGGACTTCTTTACCTGGTCATTCGAGTTCGAGCTAATGATGGAAGGCGCGCAGATCCTTGGCTTCTTCGACGGGTCCCTGCCATATCCAACACATGGCACACAATACGACAAGCAGCAGTACACGTACCAGTCAATGATGGCGTACACAATCCTACTGAGAAACATCACTCCAAGCCAGCAGCAGAACATACGGTCTTTCCGGGGATACGGCAACTATGCAGAGCTCGTGTACAACCACTTGAAGAACCTGTATCAAGCAACAGACAGCGTAAATCAAAGTCGGTTAATGGCGCAACTGACGACAGTCGAAATGAAACCAGGCGAAAAAGGGATGGCGTATATCAGCCGTTGTCGCGAATTGCACGACAAACTCCTTCGATGCGGAGGATTGATTTCAGAAGACGCCTTCGTCACAGTCATCATCGGCGGCCTCGGTCCTCAGTGGCGCTCCACCCACGCCATACTCCGAGCGCACGGAAAGATATCAGAAGCAGCACTCTGCGCCGAGATTCACGCTGAGCAGCAAGCTATGGACCTGCAAGAAGAACGACATAAAAGGAAGACATCAGTGCCCGAATTCGCATTTCACACTCAACGGCGCCACAACAACAACAACTATCGACATCAACCGAAAACAGTACCTCCATTCTGTCACCTTTGCAAGATGTCAGGGCATCCTCGCACACACTGCCCTAACCGACAACAGTCAGTACCAACGCAGCGGCAGCTTCGGCCTTCAAGCAGTCAAGTTACCTCAACACAAGCGAATTCGACATCTCAAGTACAAGTCTCAACAACATCGACGGGACAACCTGCGCAAGAAACAAGAAACATCGTCAGTTGCATGACACGGCTGACCGATTCCTGCATCACAGAGTCACCACCATATTACTCACCGGAAGAGCAGCTCGACAACAGCACATCTCGCCGCGAGTCACTTCAACCAAATCCAACGTATGCAGCCATCGCTCAAAGCGAGCCGTCAGGGAAAGACACGTGGTTCTTGAACAGCTGCTGCGGACAGCATATGTGTTCTTCAGGACGTTTTGTTCAACGTGAACACCAACTTCAACGCGAGGTTGTCATCACCGTCGCCAACAATCAGAATCTGCGCACACGACGAGAAGGCGTAGTGCAACTTCAGTCACGAGAAACAAACGTCACACTACAAATGTCAAAGGTTTTGATAGCAGAAGGACTCGGTTACAACTTACTGAGTGTCAGTCAACTGATGGCAAAGGGCATCCACCTCGAAGCAAATAGTACCACTCAGGAGTTCAAATTATACTACGGAAAGGGTGGTCTCTACATCGGGAAGGCGGTCCTGAAAAACAACGTCTTCGTCCTCGACTTCGTCCCAGATCTTGGCACCGCTGACAGCGACAGGATCGTCACCTTCACCTCTTGGACACATCCACCGGATCTTGACCCCGACTTCAGTCCAGAAGGCTTCTGGTACTCGCACACCATCCCTGAAGCAGAACGAACAAGAGCATTAGCAACAATTCAACACTCGATAGCAGCAGAGACAACATCGGCAGCAGCAGAAACAACAGCAACAGCAGCAACAACATCGACACCAATCGCTGGTCCTTCAACTGCATCACCTCAAATTGATGACACTCCACCGACTTCTGCGCAACAGCTTCACCCAAAATCACGAGAAGTACATCGAAGTGCAAACTTCACCTCAAGCTTCTACTCCAACTCCGACTTGTATCGTCGCTCACCCGGACATCGCGCTAGCGAAGACATCTGGCACGCACGAATGGGACATCCAAGCAACACGGTGCTAAACAACACAATAAGAGCAGGAGTACTCGACAAAGATTCATTGCTTCTAACCGATGGAACCGAACTTCGACGAGCTCGTGGAACGTGCTTTACTTGTCCCGAAACAGACTTACCACATCGGCCAATTACTTCTCACCACAACCCCAGCGCACCAGCTTACGCACCACTTGAGAAAGTGTACAGCGACATCCTGTACAATCGCGAACCTGGACAAGGAGCATACAGCTACACCATCACGTTCATCGATGCCGCTACACGTTACGTTTGGCATCTTAATCTTCCGAGCAAGGATATGGCTTTCGAAGCCTTCATCGCTTGGCTCCCGGTAGCAGAACAAGAATCAGGCGTGAAACTCAAAAGCTTCCAGTCAGACGGAGGAGGAGAATACACCTCACAGAGGTTCAAGAAGTTCTTGGCAGAAAGGGGAATCAAGAGACTCATCTCGCTTCCCTACGCCCATCAACAGCAAGGCATGGCGGAACGGATGAATCGAACTCTCCAGAACACCATGCGCAAGTTACTGCGTGGCATGCGACTGCCCAATCACCAGTGGCCTGAAGCGATGGACCACGCTGTCATGCTGCACAACTTGCTTTCGTCGTCGTCACTACCGAACAACGCATCACCACACCTGCTGTGGACAGGAAAATAGGGCAGCACCAAAATGTTAAGAGTTTTCGGCTGCATGGTACGGTACCGACCCCCATCTGCACGAGCCGGCCGATTTTCCCAACGCGCACAGTGGGGACTACACCTGGGCATCGAAAGAAATTACAACGCGTGGAAGATTTTCGACGTCCACTCCAAAGAAACAGTAGCAGCACGTGACGTCATTTTCTACGAACGACTCACCCTTCCGACATATCTTGCCAACCTGGAAGAAGATCGGGATCCCACAGGTGGCTTCCGTGGTGACCGACACTTCGCCTCGGCAGCAGACGAAGCTGACTGGGACGAGCAGAACGTGGATAACGCCTCGGACTGGGACGACCACTCCCATACTGCTCCGTGCCTATCCCGATGGACGACGAAAATTCTCGCGAAAGTGTCAACGCCGAAACTTATTTCGAATTCGCCGACACCGGTTACGTTACACCTGCAGAAGTCAACACCAACGAAGCAGAACGCATAGGGCCCAATTTCATACCTGACCCAGAAGCAGGTGACGAAGCAGCTTATCCCGAGGACACAACACTCCCCCGCTACACACAGAGTGGCCTTCAGATACTCGGCCTAGTCACCGCGGTCCACGGCACCGAAACTCCTAAGGAGCCTGCCACAGTTCAGCAGGCTCTGGGGGGGAAACATAGGGAAAAATGGCGTGAAGCCATGGACAAGGAACTCGAAGCACTGAAGGAGCGCAACACCTGGAAAGTGGTCCCCATCGGCGTGGCACGAAACAAGACAATACTCACCGGGAAGTGGGTCTTCCGTGTGAAGACGAAAGCAGACGGTACCATTGACAAGTTCAAGGCACGATGGGTCGTATGCGGCTTCGACCAAGAACATGGACGTGACTTCACCAAGACATTCGCTCCGGTCAGCCGACACACCTCACTACGGATTCTTCTCGCGATCGCCGCTATGAAGGAAAAGAAACTGCGGCAAATCGACGTCGCCAACGCTTTTCTCTACGCACCTGGCGACGCAGAAATCTACGTCGAACTCCCACACGGTTCCCACGGAGAGCTCAATCAAGTCTGTCAGCTGCAAAAATCCCTGTACGGGATCAAACAGGCCCCGAGACTATGGCAGCAGTACCTACACGCTCGACTCACTCGCATCGGATTCCGGCAGCTACCTCACGACCAAGGCATGTACCGGCTCACGAAAGGCGACGACTACATTCTATTGATTGTCTACGTAGACGATCTACTCTACATCGGATCGACCGACAACGTTACTACCTGGTTCGAAGGGGAGCTACAAAAGGACCTCACGCTCACAGTATCATCTACCGTCACACAATACCTCGGCCTCAACATCCAAGAAGAAGAAGGCGCAATCTACCTCAACGCCGCAAAATATGCCGACACCATCGCCAAACGCTTCGCACTCACGCCAACTACCATCTCTACGCCATACCGCTACACGGCAGGAAACAACAAGGCAGAAACTGCTCCACTAAAGCCCGCCGGCATACGCAACTACCAGAGAAAGCTGGGATGTCTTCTCTTCGCAGCCGTTACCTGCCGCCCGGACCTATCATACTCCGCAAGTCAACTCGCCACCTACCTCAAAAGACCTGAAGCTGAACACATGGCGGAACTAGACCGCGCCCTTCACTACCTCGTTAGTACTCCGACGATCGGCCTAATCTACTACAAGAGCAAAACTACAACGCCCAAGCTTATCGGGTACGTCGACGCCGACCACGCCGGAGATCCTAACAACAGGCGCTCGTGCACAGGCTACATCTACCGCCTCGAGCCTATCGGACCTATTTCATGGCAGTCGAGCAAACAGGAATTAATCGCTCTCTCCTCAGCTGAAGCTGAATATATCGCACTCTGCTCAGCCACCAAGGAAGGACTGTACCTTCGCAAACTTCTGGAGGAAGCGAAGCTGGCCCAGTTACCCAGCTTCTCCCTATTATGCGACAACCAGTCGGCAATTCGCATAGCCAACAAAAATGGATTCGCGAACAGGACGAAGCATATCGCCCTGCGATATTTCTTCGTAAAGGACGAGATCGAAAAGGGGAGACTTGAGCTGTCTTACTGCCCCACATCCGAGATGGTAGCTGATTACTTGACCAAGAAGCTCGGAAAGGCGAAGTTCGAATATTGTATGCTGCTGACTGGACAGAGCCACGTCACCAGCAGCGACACTCCAGAAGCGAAGGGGAGTGTTGGAAACAACTGATTTAAGCGCCTCTGTCGTGTCGAAACACCAAGACAGAAGCGAAGCAGTTATTATTGAAACATCGGCGAGTCAACCCTCGGAGGTTGAACAACTGCTGGAGGTTACGCGAAAGTCAAAGGTCAGCGACCTTTGACCTGACAAATGCAGCGCGACAGCAAGGACAAACAACTGTCTCGATACTGAGCAGTTGCCCGAGTCGACACTGTATCGAACCGCAACAGCAACGGTAAAACAGTTATTATCTGTATTGTTGGAAACAGGAATGAAAGTTAGAAATGAGAAAGAGAGGTTGGACTAGCAAGCAGTTGAGTACATATAGCAAACCCTAAATTGGGCTGTACTCACTATTGAGTACCCCACTGCAAGCTAGACAAATATAACATTCTGACACACCCCCATAGCCAAAGTGGGGTGTAATCAGCACAACAAGCAAAGCAAAACAAGCTCAGGGTGGATCACAATGTCACCACACATTCTGAGCACAAGTACAAGAAGTAGCAGTTTATAATGCACAAATATAAGTAAAGCTAGAGGCAGTCACAGACGGTAAGTGAGGAGGAGGAGGGACTGTGAGAGGAGAAGAGATAGGAGACGACAGGTGAAGCTGCAGACACACGGGCAACAGGAGCGGCGCGCACTGTGGCTACCGGAGATTGTAGCCTCCGGACTGCTGGAGTAACTGGCTCCGCGACTAACTCTGAGCTGCAGGAGCAACGGACCCACGGGCGACTGGCGCAGCAGGCTCGCTGGGCTACCGGAGATTGTAGCCTCCGGACTACTGGCGCTGCTGGCGACACGACAGCTGCCTCCGCCCAACATCCTCTAACTGCCTCACCCCCCTTTCACACACCCCTTGCTGCACCTCTAGCATTTCAGAATGTTATTGTTCTCTAGCCTGCAGTGGGGTACTCTATAGCGAGTATAACCCCTTAGGGTTTCCTATATGTATCCTGCTGCTTTCTAGTGAACCCCCTTCTTTGCCTAAACTGTTTCTTGCCTAGCTAGGGCTTTCCTAGCTATGGCGCCTGCTTATACTCGCTATCTTAACATGGTATTAGAGCACATATGCTCCTGGCCTGTGGGCCCTACTACTGTTTCCGCTGCCCTACGCTGTGTCGCGCGCCCCGTGGCGCGTGACCTCTTATTTTTCATCCCGCCGCGCGCTCGGGGCGCGCGGCGGTTTTCTGCCCGCCGTGCGCCCCGAGGCGCGCGGCGGTTTACTGCTGTGGGGGAGCCCGCGCGCGCCCCGCCCGTCCGTCGCGGCGCCCTGGGGAGCATGCGCGGCCCCCCACCCTGCCCGTCGCGACGCCCTGGGGAGCCCGCGAGCGCCCCGTCCGTCCGTCGCGACGCCCTGGGGAGCCCGCGAGCGCCCCACCCGTCCGTCGCGACGCACTGGGGAGCCCGCGGGCGCCCCGCCTGGTCGTCGCGACGTCCTGGGGAGCCCGCGCGCGCCCCGTCAGCTCGTCGCGGCGCCCTCGGGAGCCCGCGCGCGCCCCACCAGGCCGTCGCGGCGCCCTGGGGAGCCGCGCGCGCGTCCCCCCTGCCCGTCCGTCGCGGCGCCCTGGGGGGCAGCGTGCGCCACGCCCCTTCCCCCGCCCCTCCTGTCCGTTCTGGCGCCCCAGGGGCGCGCGCCTTCCCCCCCCTCTCCGTCCCCCGCGCTCCTGCCCCTATCCCACCCGTTTTAGGGTTTGGGGGTGAGGAGTGTGGGGGTGGTGGTTGTGGGGGTGTCAGTTGTACGCGCCGTACCCTTCTCCTCCTCCTCCTTCGTCTCCCACTGCTGCAGCTGTCGCTGAGGGGGGTGGATGAGTGGGAGACTGGGGTTTAGGGTTTAAGGGGGGTGCGTGGGAGTGGAGCTAGGGTTTGAGCAGTGGGCGTGTGTCGAGGGTGTGGGGCAGTTGGAGGAGGTTGTGTGACGGTAGCTGTCGTGTCGCCTGCAGCGCCTGTAGTCCGTCGCCCTTGCTTCGGTAGCCAGTGAGCCTGCTGCACCAGTCGCCAGTGGGTCCGTTGCTCCTGCCGCTCGTCTATAGCCGCGGAGCCAGTTACTCCAGTAGTCCGTCGCCCTTGCTTCGGTAGCCTCTGAGTCAGCCGCTCCTGTGCCCGTGCCTCTGCAGCTTCAGTCGTTGCCTCCCATCTTCTCTCCCTCCACAGCTCCTCCTCCTCCTCACTTGTCTGCTGTGATTAGCTCTAGCTTTACTTACCTTTGTGAACTCCTGCTCTATACCTGCTTGCTGATTGTACTGATTACACCCCACTTTGGCTATGGGGGTGTGTCAGAATGTTATTGTTCTCTAGCCTGCAGTGGGGTACTCTATAGCGAGTATAACCCCTTAGGGTTTCCTATATGTATCCTGCTGCTTTCTAGTGAACCCCCTTCTTTGCCTAAACTGTTTCTTGCCTAGCTAGGGCTTTCCTAGCTATGGCGCCTGCTTATACTCGCTATCTTAACATAGCACTACTCATACTCCACCCCCTTAGTACCACTCCATCGGCTCCCACACACCCACCCCCCTCAGCGGCAGCTGCAGCAGTGGGAGACGGAGGAGGAGGAGGAGGAGCAGGGGATGCCACTCACCCGCCACCCCCAAACCCTAACACAGGGCAAGGCCGTAGATGGCGGGTAGGGAGGGTACGGGGGGGGGAGGGCAGGGCCGCGACGAAAACAGGAGGGGCCGACGCGTGGCCCCCTTCAGTCGCCCCTCCCGTCGCCTGTCGAGGCGACCCTGGGGGGGGCCGCGCGCGGCCCCCCCCCAGGGCGCCGCGACGGGGTCGCAATGGGCGATGGGGCAGGGCTGGCGCAGGGCCAGGGCAGGGCAGGGGCCGGGGCCGCGACAAGCGACGGGGGAGGGCCAGGGCAGGGCAGGGGCCGGGGCCGCGACAAGCGACGGGGGAGGGCCAGGGCGGGGCCGCGACGGGGTCGAGTAGGGCGTCGCGCGGCCCCCAGGGCGGCGCGACGGTCGAGGCGCGCGGCGGGAAGAAAAATGGCCGCGCGCCATGAGCGCGCGGCAGGCAAGCAGGCAGCGCGCGCCCGAGGCGCGCGATAGACAGAGTAGCAGCAGCGGAAGTATTGGGTGGGCCCATACACAGGATCGACCCGAGGGGGTCGACCTGCTCTGATTCCATGTTGGAAACAGGAATGAAAGTTATAAATGAGAAAGAGAGGTTGGACTAGCAAGCAGTTGATGTCAAACATTATACATGTTCATATTGTGTAGGCTATAGTGGGTTTAGCCTTAGGGGGTACAACATTGTTAGGGTTTCCTACTTGTATCCCCCTCCTACCTAGTTTCATCCATTCTCGTTCAGTTCTACATTCTAACATGGTATCACGAGCCTAGGTTGCTACCTAGGACCGCTTTCTCCTACGGGCCCACTATTCCGCTAGACGCGCCCTCGTGCGTCCTACCTTACGTGCGCCCTCGTGCGCCTTTCTATACTCGTGCGCCCTCGTGCGCCCTCGTGCGCCCTACCTTACGTGCGCCCTCGTGCGCCCCCGTGCGACCCGCCCTTCGGTCTGCCCGCGTGCCGTCCTGCAGCCCTCGCGCTGCCTCCTGCAAGCTAGTACGGCCCTCGAGCCGCCCCTGCAGGTCCGTCAGGCCCCCGAGCCGCCTCTGCAGACCCGTCAGGCCCGAGAGCCGCCCCTGCAGCCAGCGCGCTGCCCTGCCGAGCCGCGTGTCGCCCGTGGGCGCTGCCTCTGCCCCGTCGCGCTGCCCTGGGGAGCCGCGCGCGACCCCCGCTGTCCCGTCGCGTCGCCCTGGGGAGCCGCGCTCGGCCCCCGCTGCCCCGTCGCGACGCCCTGGGGAGCCGCGCTCGGCCCCCGCTGCCCTGTCGCGACGTCCAGGGGAGCCGCGCTCGGCCCCCGCTGACCCGTCGCGACGCCCTAGGGAGCCACGCGCGACCCCCCGCTGCCCCGTCGCGACGCCCTGGGGAGCCGCGCGCCCCCCCCCCCCCCCCCCCCCCCCCCCCCCCCCCCCCCCCCCCCCCGCTGCCCCGTCGCGGCGCCCTGGGGAGCCGCGCGCCGCCCCCCCCCCCCCTCGCTGCTGCCCGAGCCACCCTGCAGCCCGCGAGCCGCCTCTGCAGCGCCGAGTGCGCTCTGCCAAACCCAAAAATAAATAATTAATTATTAAAAAAAAAAAAAAAAAAAAGGGAGCAGCTGCCCTTGGCCCCTGGAGCAGCCGCCCCTGGAGCAGCCGCCCCTGCAGCAGCCGCCCCTGCAGCAGCTGCCCCTGCAGCAGCCGCCCCTGGACCTCTGCAGCCGCCCCTGGCCCCTGGAGCAGCCGCCCCTGCAGCTGCCGCGGAGCCCTCGCCCTGCAGTGGTAGCGGCCTCGCCGTTACCACCGTCGTACGCCTGCCCTTCTCGCCACTGGTGAGCACTGCCCTGCCCGTATTGTTGTTACTGCTGCTCCTGCTGCTACTGCTCTTTCTACTTCTACTGCTGCTCCTGGCGTGGCCAGATGCAGCTCCAGCGCCGTCCGCGTGAGTCCCTCACGCCCCAACAGCTTCGTGAGTGGTATGCTGGTTGGGGTTGTAGGGGTGGCCGCGCTGCTGCTACTACTACTGCTGCTACTACTGCTACTGCTGCTCCTGGCGGTGGCCAGATGCAGCTCCCGCGACGTCCGAGTGAGTCCCTCACGCCCCAACAGCTTCGTGAGTGGTACGCTCAGCGTGGAGGGTCACGGGGTACTGCTCGCTGCCCGTACGTCATTCGCACTGGTGCTCGGACTGGTCAGCCTTGCGGGACGTTTGGTCACACAGAGTCCCGCTGCTTCGCCCGTCTGAGCGACGCCTGGCGTACAGAGTTTGGCGACGCGGCTGAGCTCCCCGGCTGGGTGGAGCTGCTTAGGCAGAGGGTAGATATCTATGCTCTTGACTATGATGCTATCCTCACTGCCATGTATGCATTTCCTACTAGTGCTGAGAGTGCCTGTCACCTGTGTGTGCCGCCTGACCCCGGTATCCAGTCTGCTGCTCTAGGTACTGGTGAGGCTGCTGCACTAGGTGCTCGTGTGTCTGTTGCCCCAGGTGCTGGTGAGGCTGCTGCTCTAGGTACTCGTGAGTCTGCGCCCTCTGGTACTGCGTCTACTGAGGCACTGCACACCTTCACACTGGACTCAGGCGCTTCCCGCTGTTTCTTTCGTGACCGCACTGCCCTTGAGCAGCTTGCTCGGCCGGTTGCAGTCTCCCTCGCTGACCCCTCTGGGGGTCCGGTCATTGCGACCTCCTCTACTGTTCTCCCTTGTCCTGCGGTCCCGTCGCGCACTCTGTCAGGTCTCTACCTCCCCTCGTTCTCTACGAACTTGGTGGCGGGTAGTGCGCTCCAGGACGGGGGTGTCCACCAGCTTACCCCTGCCTACGAGCGTGTGACACACTGCACGTGCGCTCGGACGGGCCGCCACCTGGCTACCTTCACTCGGCAGCCGGGGTCGGACCTGTACACACTGACCACTGAGTCCCCACAGGTAGCTGTGTCTGCGTCTGCGTCAGGTCAGCTGTCTGCCCCCTGCTCGTGTCGCTCTCTGGCACACGAGACTGTCCTCTGGCACCACCGTCTTGGTCACCCGTCAGTGCAGCGCCTTCGTGCCATGCACAACCGGTACCTTGTCTCTGGTCTTCCCAGGGTTCTCCCTCCACTCCCACCCTCGCCTGCTCCTCCCTGCCTTCCCTGTGTCGAGGGGCGGCAGCGCGCCGCTCCTCACTCCTCCTCGTTTCCCCCGACGACTGCTCCCTTGCAGACGCTCCACATGGACGTGTGGGGCCCAGCCCGCGTCCGTGGACAGGGTCAGGAGAGGTACTTCCTGATCGTTGTTGACGACTACTCGCGCTACACCACGGTCTTCCCCTTGCGCACCAAGGGTGAGGTCCCTGATGTTTTGATCCCTTGGATCCGCGCTTCTCGTCTCCAGCTCAGTGAGCGGTTCCACTCGGACTTTCCTGTCCTGCGTCTGCACTCTGACAGAGGTGGTGAGTTCTCCTCTGACCTCTTGGCAGCCTACTGTGCGGAGCACGGCATCCGCCAGTCGTTCACGCTTCCGGCCTCTCCACAGCAGAATGGGGTTGCTGAGCGCCGCATTGGTTTGGTCATGGAGGTCGCTCGTACCTCCTTGATCCATGCGGCTGCCCCCCACTTTCTGTGGCCGTTTGCGGTCCGATACGCTGCGCATCAGCTCAACCTCTGGCCCCGTGTCTCCGTTCCGGAGACTTCGCCGACACTGCGTTGGACGGGAGAGGTTGGCGATGCGTCGCGTTTTCGGGTCTGGGGATCCCGAGCTTTTGTTCGCGATACGTTCGCGGACAAGCTCTCCTCCCGCGCTGTTCCCTGTGTCTTCCTTGGCTTTGTCCCGGACGCGTCTGGTTGGCAGTTTTACCACGCCACCTCGCGCCGTGTCCTGCCCTCTCAGGACGTCACTTTTGACGAGTCCGTGCCCTACTACCGCCTCTTCCCCTACCGCACTGCCCCGCTCCCCCCCCCGCCTCTCTTCCTCGCGCCAGGTGCTGCTGTGGTAGACCCCCTCCCCCCTCAGGGTGCCGCTCCCTCAGGTGTGTCCCAGGTAGACCCGGTTGAGCCTGTCGAGGTAGCTGTCGACTCTCGTCCTGCCAGGGGTGCTGAGCCTGAGCGTGCGGAGCCTGGGGTTGCGGAGTCTGGGGGTGCTGAGCCTGGGGGTGCGGAGCCTGCGGGTGCTGAGTCTGGAGGTGCTGAGCCTGGGGGTGCGGAGCCTGCGAGTGCTGAGTCTGGGGGTGCTGAGCCTGGGGGTGCGGAGCCTGCGGGTGCTGAGTCTGGAGGTGCTGAGCCTGGGGGTGCTGAGCCTGGGAGTGCTACGTCTGAGAGTACTGAGCCTGAGCGTGCTGCACCTGGGGGAGGCCTCTCCTCGCAGCAGCTGCGTGAGTGGTACTTACAGTACTGCAGCCTCAGGAGAGGTGCTTCTGGAGCTCGGAGTGGTGCCGGAGCTGGTGCTAGTGCTTCCCCTCCTAGGCGGGAGCTGCCCTCTCCCCAGCAGCTCCGAGAGTGGTACGCTAGGCGCTGCAGTCTCCGGAGTGGCGCTCCCGGTGTCGTGGACTCTGGAGCTTCTGGAGTTACTGGAGGTGCTGCTGCTGCTGGCGGTGCGGCTGGCGCTGCTAGAGGTGCTGCTGGTGCTGCTGGAGCTGCTGGAGGTACTGCTGCTGCTGGAGGTGCTGCTGGCGCTGCTGGAGGTACTACTGGTTCTGGTGCTGCTGGAGCTGCTGGAGGTGCTGCTGCTGCTGGCGGTGCGGCTGGCGCTGCTGGAGGTGCTGCTGGTGCTGCTGGCGCTGCTGGAGGTGCTACTGGTGCTGGAGCTACTGGAGCTGCTGGTGGTACTGCTGCTGCTGGCGGTGCTGCTGGCGCTGCTGGAGGTGCTGCTGGTACTGGTGCTGCTGGAGCTGCTGGAGGTGCTGCTGCTACTGGTGGTGCTGCTGGCACTGCTGGAGGTGCTGCTAGTACTGGAGCTGCTGGGGACCCTGCTGCTGCTGGCGGTGCTGCTGGAGCTGCTGGGACTGGCCCTGCTGAGGGGGTTGGAGCTGGAGGTGCTGAGCGGCCACGGCCGTACTACGTTCCGCTCCTTCAGCAGGTTCTTGGCCTTCCGCCCTCTCCTGGTCCTACTCCTCCCCTACTGAGTCCACCGCTTGTCCAGTCGCAGTCACAGTTACAGCCAGTCTCTCCACTTCCTGGTCCTTCTCCCTACACTGCGCCGTCGGGAGGTCTTACGGAGCGTCGTGAGCCTGAGTCTCGTCCTCCGTCGCCTGAGACTCGTCCAGAGTCGTCTGAGTCGCGTCCAGAGTCGCCTGTCCGCGCTGTCCGCGCTGGTCGTCGTGTTCCACGTCAGCGTCCTCCTCCTGTCCTTGGCACTCACTATATGACCCTGCGTCCCTCTACTGCTCCACAGCGTGTCCCACTGCCGTCTCCACCAGCGTCCTCTCTTCCTGCTCTTGCTGACCCGGAGTCTGACTCTCTTCGTGCTGCCAGTCCTACTGTCACGCGTCTCCTTGCCACTGCTGTCACTGACCCTTCCTTTGAGTCCTCTGTTGCGTCTGCTCTAGTCGCTGAGCTTGTTGACTTTGCTGCTGCCTGTCGTCTAGACTACGCCGCTAGCCTTGTTGCTGAGTCTGAGTCTGAGTCTGTCTGTCCTCCGTCTGTCGGGGGTGAGTGTGCTCTTGGCACGGACGTCCTTGAGGACAGACAGGAGGAGTTTGAGTGCTTTGCCGCTGCTTTGCCTCATCTCGTGTCCATGCTAGTTGCCCCTGAGGGAGACCCGGATGCACCAGACATCCCGACCCCACGCTCCTACGCAGAGGCGATGGAGGGTCCCTACTCCTCTCAGTGGCAGACAGCCATGGACGCAGAGATGGCTTCCTGGAAGTCCACAGGCACCTACGTCGACGAGGTTCCCCCACCTGGGGCGAACATCGTCAGTGGCATGTGGATTTTCAGGGTGAAGCGGCCGCCGGGTTCTCCGCCTGTCTTCAAGGCGCGTTACGTTGCACGAGGCTTCAGTCAGCGAGAGGGAGTTGACTTCTTCCAGACCTTCTCCCCGACCCCGAAGATGACCACTCTTCGGGTTCTGCTGCACGTCGCTGCTCAGCGTGACTACGAGCTCCACTCTCTTGACTTCAGCACTGCGTTCTTACAGGGCAGCCTGCACGAGGAGATCTGGCTGCGCCGCCCACCTGGCTTCACTGGGTCGTTCCCTCCTGGTACCCAGTGGAGCCTCCGGCGGCCAGTCTACGGTCTCCGCCAGGCACCCCGTGAGTGGCACGACACACTGAGGACTACTCTTGCTGCTCTTGGGTTTGCTCCTTCTACTGCTGACACTGAGGCACTCGCCCACGTGAAGTCGGAGCTGCAGAAGAGACACACGTGCACAGACCTGGGTGAGCTGACAAGCTATCTTGGCTTGCGGATCACCCGGGACAGAGCACAGCGCACCATCACCTTGACTCAGTCACACATGGTGCAGCAGGTCCTTCAGCGCTTCCGCTTCACGTACTCCTCGCCTCAGCCCACTCCTCTGCCTACCGGTCACTCGCTCTCAGCTCTGCCTTCGGATGAGTCCGTAGAGCCGAGTGGCCCGTATCCAGAGCTTGTGGGCTGCCTCATGTACCTGATGACCTGCACTCGACCTGACCTGGCATACCCTCTTAGCATCCTAGCACGCTATGTCGCTCCCGGCCGTCACCGGAAGGAGCACATGGATGCCGCTAAGAGGGTGTTGCGCTACTTGTGCAGTACGTCGGGCATGGGGCTCGTGCTTGGAGGTCGGAGCGACGTTGTCCTCACGGGTCACTCAGACGCTTCTTGGGCTGATGACCAGGCTACGCAGCGGTCGTCTCAGGGTTACACCTTCAGCCTTGGCTCTGGTTCAGTTTCTTGGCGTTCTACTCGCTCTTCTTCTGTTCTCAGCTCCAGTTGTGAGGCTGAGATCTACGCCACAGCCATGGCTGCACAGGAGTTACGCTGGCTCACCCACCTGCTGACCGACCTGGGAGAGCGGCCTCGTTCTCCTCCAATGCTGTACGTTGACAACAAGGCCGCCATTGCCTTGTGTGAGGAGCACAGACTGGAGCACAG
Source organism: Closterium sp. Naga37s-1 (assembly GCA_947471745.1). NCBI lineage: Eukaryota > Viridiplantae > Streptophyta > Zygnematophyceae > Desmidiales > Closteriaceae > Closterium > Closterium sp. Naga37s-1. The sequence continues at coordinate 1,137,267 of CANJKZ010000772.1, read as the reverse complement.
GACAAAGCACATCGCTCTGCGCTACTTCCTTGCTCGAGAGCTGCAGCAGCGTGGTCAGCTTCGTCTGCGTTACGTGGCCACTCGGGCCAACACTGCTGATGTGTTCACCAAGGCGCTTCAGCCTTGTGACCATCAGCGTTTCTGTACTGTTCTAGGCCTTGTGCCTACTCTCCCTCACTTGCTCACTTCTTGACTCTGCTTGTACTGTGATCTCTATATATATATACCTGCATGTTTACTCTTGTTAGGTTGTGATCATTGTACCTCTTGTTATATTATCAAACTGCATGTGAACTGGTCTTGTGACCACTTGCTTGTGCTCGGAATTTGTGTGGTTTCCTTGAGATCCACCCTGAGCTTGCTTTGCTTTGCTTTGACTGGTCTTGTGACCATCTGGTTGTCTCCCACTTAGCCTATGGGGGTGTGTCAAACATTATACATGTTCATATTGTGTAGGCTATAGTGGGTTTAGCCTTAGGGGGTACAACATTGTTAGGGTTTCCTACTTGTATCCCCCTCCTACCTAGTTTCATCCATTCTCGTTCAGTTCTACATTCTAACAGTTGAGTACATATAGCAAACCCTAAATTGGGTTGTACTCACTATTGAGTACCCCACTGCAGGCTAGATAAATATAACATTCTTACATGTATCTCTTCATATTCCCTTGTATTCTTATAAAAGCTTGTATCTCTTTTGTTTAATCAATCAACTTTGCCCTCACACACTAGCGCAAGGTGGTTCACAATCCTTTTAAACGCTTCCGCTATTACATCGTCCTACCCTTGAATTCTGTCCTGTAAAGATCCTAAGGGCTTTTTCAGCCCAACATCGGGGTGGTACGAAGAACTAAACTGTAGACGCGTGCCGAAGTGCTGCCACAGGATCCGCTAGAAGTTGCTGGTGAATTTCATGTCGCGGTCGCTGATGATCGCTGCTGGTATCCCGTGCAGGCGAACGACGGTGGAGATGAAGAGGCGGGCTGTTTCTTCGACTGTGATTGATTTATTGCAGGCTGCGAAATGTGCCATTTTCCCCAGCCGATTGACTACGACTAGGATCGCGTCGTTCCCACTTGCTCCGGCCGATAACCCTGTGACGAAGTCCATCGTCACCTGCTGCCAAGCACGCACTGGGGGTGGTATCGGCTGCAACTGTCCTGCCGGCCGCTTCGGTGATGATTTCATGAGTTGGAAAGTGGGGCACGATGCCACGTGTCGCTGCACGTCGGTCAGTACGGTATTTCAAGCCAGTAATAATACCGATCGAGTGCAATTGGGTGAGCGAGCGAGGATTACACTATCGAAGCAAGAGTATAACGAGCGAAGGAATGAGCGAAGAATATATAGCGAAACTACGGTGGTAACGGTAATGTGTGGAGAATGGGGTGCGCGACGGGCCTAGCGCCGAGGTTGGGAATTGTCGAAGCGGAGGTCCGGAGCGCAGGTTACAAACCGAACCGTGAGGTTGGGTCGCGTCATGAGAAGTGGCGGGGATAATGTGGAGGTGAATGTCGCGAGTGGTAACGGATTATTGTCGGGTGCTGTTGGCGGGAAACAGTGGTGTACGCGCTGAGCAGGGATGCGAAGTAAGGAAAAGGAATTTTCCTTACACCTTCCCTTCATTGTGCACAAACCTACTGTACATTGTTCACAGCCTGTTCTCCAGGGAAACAAAAACTTCTGCAACCCCATCGATATCTACTGTATCGTTGACGCGTTAGAGTTCCGCGCGGTTGTTGATCTGATTTGATTTCATTTCCCCTGGAATTTCCAGCTCAAGAAAGGACATGAGCACGTCACCTCACGGCATTCGGGCATGATATGGAATACATATTTGTAGTTTCGAGCAGAGTAGTGACGTGGCAAGCATATCAAAGCATCCGATTGCTGTAATGGTTCCAAAGCTGTCCACGCAGCTTTGTTGTTCGTTTCCTCCACCCACGTCGTGATTGCTGCATGTTTTCTCCATCTCTGATTCGATGGTCCAAACAATCAGCAGCCTTTCGTCCTTGAGCTGCTTTGCCTAGCTGCCCAGGGCAGATTCTACAGTCGCTCGAAACGTGTTGTTGACGGGTTCCACAGGCTTTTCGGATGAAAAGGACTTCGAAAAGCCTTCCACGTCTCCCCTTTCCGCACACACCAGCACCAAAGTTTTCTGAGAGCAAGCGGACGAATTGAGCCACCGTTCTGCCGGAAAGTGTTGCCCAAAAGAGGACAGGAAAGGTTGGCCACAATGTGGGGCGGTGGGAGATCAATCAACAGGTTTCTTGGGCACCAAGGAAAGGACCACCGCCATTCCATCCATCCCATCCCATCCCTCCCCAACCTATCCCACTCGCCCATCCATCCCACAATCCATGTCATGATGATGCCATCCCCACCGCTCATCAGAACATGGATGCTGCTGCTGGCTTCGTCTAGTCTTGTCGCAGCTGCTCCGCTCCGCCCGTCATGAGTGCGCGCGGTGCACTACAGTGTACCGCCAAACATGTTCAAGGACAGCCGCGTAGGTTTAGGCTCGATTGCGCGTGGGCCACCCCCTCCGATTCCACACAACACCCCACTTTCTGCTTTCTGATTCCACCTTCCAGCAGCTGGATAAGACCCCTATCTCTCACTCCACCTTGACTCCACTTTTCAGTTCCCTTCAGAGCTGGCCTGTTGTCACTCCACTCCTTCCCAGACTCACAACCCATCGCTCTCAACTAGCTGTGTCCTCCTTACCTTCGTTCCGAACCCCGCACTTCAGCACGCACGGAGCGCGAATTTTTAAACGCCTCAACGCACGCAGCGCGAAAAGCCGACCATCGTCGCAATACGCGAGAGAAAAAAGAATCGTGCTGTTTTCCGAAGTCACAATTTTCGCAATGGCCGCCGCTTCGTGCGAAGACGACACCATTCTCATGCTTCTACCAGACGACGGCGTGCGCATGTTCTCCGCCGCGCGCCCCGGCGACCCGCCCCTCCTCGTCTCCGACGTTCTCGCGGAGTTACCCAATTGCCGCGTCTGCCGCCTCGACTCCCCCTCCTCCTCCCCGGGACGCTCCCCCTGCCTTTCCCCGCACGCCGCGCTCCGGCCCGGAACAACGTATTTTCTCGTGGAGCCTATGACTCAGAGGGTTGACCCTAGCTATTGCGGCTTCGACCCCGTTACAATGGAACCCGTTAAAAGTGTGAAGGGATCTGGCGCAGAGCCTTTTTATCGGCCGAAGAGCGCCGGCGCCGGCGGCGAGGCGGGGCAGTTTCCGGACTTTATGGAGACAGCGGGCGGTTATTTCCCTTCAGGCGCACAACCCGGCCAGTATTATTCCCACTCCAGAAACACCAGCCTCAGCAGTTGCGGAACCAGCAACAGCGGCAGCAGCAGTAACAGTAGCAGTGGCGTCTTCGGCATGTGCGGTAGCGACACGAGCTCCGGCTCTCGGCGGCTGACGCGCGGACTCACGTCTCCTGTAATGCCCAAGGCTATTATAATGGCGGTTACAAGGCTTTTATAATATTCCAATACAAAATAGTAGCCTTAACTAGCCTCAACAGCCTTGGAGATGAAGATCTTCTTGATGCCTTTGATGAAAAGCACTTGGAGTAGTTGTGTAGGGAAGCTTGTGAGAGAGCCTAAAGGACTTAGCCAAATAATCCCATTTCCAATTGTTTAGTTGGAGTGGGAGGTTGAGAATGAGCTTGCTTAGCTCAGACCCCCTCAATACACCCCTTGGGGAACTATCCCAACCATGGTTTCCATGGTGGGATGGTTCCTAGGCTTGGAGCCTATGTGGCAATTGTGTTGGGTTGGAAAACCCAACTTAGAACCATTCAATGGTTGTGTTTAGGATAGAGTAGATTGTAACAATTGTTTGGTAGTTTCTGATTGGTTGGAATTCCAACCTTTGTGATTTCACTTTGATGGGTTGGAGTTTCCCAATCCTCTTGGTTGAGGTTTGGAAAACCAAACCAACCCTTCCATCCCAACCAAAGCCAACCTTCTTCTCCAAGTCCCTCTTTGTCGAGAAAACTCTCGACATTTGCTTAGAGTGAAGTTGGTTAGTTAGCTTAGTTAGGGCAATGCGTTACACTCCTCCCCCCCCAGGTGGCAACGTCCCCGTTGCCCTAGGGTGCTTCTTAGGACGAGTGCTTCGAGCACGGCGCACCACATTACGACCAGGGTCAACCCTATCCACTGGTTGTGGGCCTGCTCGTAGAGCCAGGTCTTCCATATACGCTTGAACCGCTGCTTCGGTCAAGTGTTCCTCAGGCTCCCAAGAGTTGTGTTCCGGCCCATAGCCTTTCCACTGAATTAGGAACTCACGAACTGTTTTGCGGCCGCGTTGTCGATCACGGTGCGTTAGCACACGTTCGACTTCATAAAAGAGTTCCTCCCCGAGAACGATGGTTGGTGGTGGTAAGTACTTGCCTTCAGCAACATACTTATTGAGCAGAGACACGTGGAAGACATTGTGAATCTGCAGTGTCGCAGGCAACTTGAGCCTGTATGCGACCTCACCAACTCGCGCAATCACCTCGAAGGGCCCAATCCAACGAGGGAAGAGCTTTCGTGCTCCCGGGATCTTGAGACGAATGTTCTTCGTACTCAGTAATACTTTGTCGCCAACTGCAAAGACGACTTCCCGGCGTTTCATGTCGGCATAGGACTTTTGCCTCTGTTGGGCAAGCTGCAGCCAATGGCGAGCGGACTTCAAAGCCGCTTGCTGCTTTCCAATAAAGTCCTTTGCGGCAGGGATTTTGAGGTTCTTAATCCCATGCGTCGCAGGGGTTGTAGGGTGCCGACCACAGTTCAGGACAAAGGGTTTCTCATGCGTGCTTTCATGCACTGAATTGTTCACAGCGAATTCTACGACTGGCAACAATTCATCCCAATCGTCCTGACTTGGGCTTATGAAAGAACGAAGCATTTGCTCAAGGGTGCGGTTAGTCCGCTCTGTCTGTCCGTCCGTTTGTGGGTGGAAAGCAGACGACATCTTGAGTTTCGTTCCCAGTGTCTTAGTGACCTCTTGCCAGAACCGGCTTGTGAAGCGCGGGTCTCGGTCAGACACCATCACACGAGGCAAACCGTGTAAGCGGAAAACGTGCGTCACAAACAACTTTGCCGTATCCTCCGCAGACACGTCAGTCGTCGTGGGCACGAAGTGCACCATTTTGGTCAGGCGATCAACAAACACCAGAATCGCCGTATGACCATCTCGCGTCTTGGGGAGATCGGTGATAAAGTCCAGCGATACACTCTCCCAAGGTTCATCGGGAATGGTAAGTGGTTGAAGCAAACCACCAGGCTTCTGTGTGCTTGGCTTGTTCCGTGCACACGTGTCACAGCGAGTTACAAACTGCTGGACCTCAATGCCCAATCTCGGCCACCAGTATACATCACTGAGGGCCCACCGGGTTTTCTTGACACCCAGGTGTCCTCCATACTTAGTGGCGTGCACCTCTGCTAGAATATCATTCCGCAGGTTTCCCACATGTGGGACAACAATTTCTTTCTTGTGCCACCAGAGCTCATGCTCCCACAAGAGATCCTTTGTATTCTGTGGGTTCTGAAACCAGGGGTCAATATCATACCCTGCGCGGATGCGTTTCAGAAAACCACTAAAGGCAATCTCGCTCACTCGAGCAGCTGCGAGGATATTGAAACAAGCAGCAAACACTGCTTCATGTTCGTTATCATCAACCCCTGTTGCTGCGCCAATCGGCTGTCTGCTCAACGGATCAGCCATGTTCGTCGAGCCCGCTCGATATCGAATATCGTAGGTGAACCCACTAAGGAGTTCCGCCCATCGAGCTTGACGGCGGGTGAGTGTGGCTTGAGTGGCAAAATAGGTGTTCGGACAATGGTCGGTCGTGACCACGAAGTCAACACCTTCGAGATAACATCTCCATGTTCGTAGCGCATGCACAACCGCCAACAATTCCTGTTCGGAAGTTGTATAGCGCTGCTCAGCCGGAGAAAGCTTTCTACTCTCAAATGCCACGGGGCGTCCTTCTTGCAAAAGAACTGCTCCAATCCCTACTGTCGAGGCATCAGTTACCACCTCGTAGGGCTTGGACGGGTCTGGCAAAGCCAGCACTGGAGCATTGGTCAGCATGGTTTTTACCTCCTCAAATGCCTTCTGGCACTGATCAGTCCACTGCCAATCATTACCCTTCCGTGTGAGGGCAGTCAGTGGAGCGACCACAGAGGAATAATTCTCCAAGAAACGGCGAAAATAGTTCGCAAGTCCAAGAAATGATCTGACCTGTCCCACGTCCTGTGGAACGGGCCACTGTTGGACTGCCGCCACTTTCTTTGGATCCACTTTGAGGCCATCATTGCCTACCAAGTGACCAAGGTATTCCAATCCGCGTTTGTAGAAGTGACACTTCCACAACCGAGCAAAGAATTTATGCTCTCGCAGTTTTCCTAACACCCATTTCAAGTGTTGCGTGTGCTCGTCTTCTGTCTTCGAGTACACGAGGATGTCATCCAAGTATACCAGGACGAATTGGCCAATTGCCTCCCGAAACACATCATTCATTGCTCGCTGAAATGACGCGGGAGCATTTGTCAAGCCAAAACTTAACACACGCCACTGAAAATGCCCGAACGGCGTTCTGAAAGCCGTTTTTGGAACATCTTCGGTGATTCGTAGCTGATGATACCCCTGAGCTAAGTCCAGTGCACTAAACCACTGAGCTCCTTGGAGCCGATCGAACAAATCCTCGATTCGTGGTAGAGGGTATCTGTTCTTCACCGTAATCTTGTTCAAGGCACGATAATCTACGCACATGCGTAATCCTCTGCCCTTCTTGTTAACGAACAAAATCGGTGCTCCGTAAGGGGATGCACTGGGTTCAATCCTTCCTTTTCTGAGGTATTCCTCGATCTGTTGTTTTGCCTCCTCGTACTCAGCTGGACTGAGGCGATACAGAGGTCGAAAGGGTGGAACCTTTCCTGGTTCAACAGGGATGGTGTGACCCACTGCGCGGTCAGGTGGAAGTCCATTGGGGATGGTTTCAAACACTTCCTTGAATTCCTCTGCCAGTATTTGCATCTGAGGAGGGAAATCCTCAATTGCTGGCTCCGAGGCCCCGGCATTCTCAAGCTGTACCACGAATAGTGTATCAGCTGACTTAACAAAATGCCCGAACTGGTTGGCCAACACACACAGCGCGCTTGGACGTTCAGGCGTCTGTGTTTCAGTGACCAAAGTATCATTGACTTGCCACTGGATTGCCTTTCCGTTCTTGTTGAACGAGACAATGTTGTACTGGAAGTCCAGAATGACTTCGTTGGCTCGTAACCAATCCATGCCAAGGATGAGGTCGACTCCTGACAAAAGTGGTAGGACGTACACGCGAACTGTTTCGCTATAGTCCTGTACATTCATGTCGATATGTGTCTGTCCTTTACTTGGAATGACACGATCGTCACCCAAGCGGATGGGACATGACGGTCCTACAACGAGGACGTTGCGTGTCGTAACCCAAGTTTCATCAACAAGGGAAACCGACGCGCCTGTATCGACGAGAATCTTTGCTTCGTCCCCATTCATGCGTCCAGACAACAATAAATTCTGTTGAAATCTTGGACGGATGGGACAAGCGACAACAAGTTTAGGAGGTCGAAAGTACACCCTAAATTTGTTGTGAGCACGTCCAAACCTTTGGGATGTGGTCCACCAAACATGGTGCCCTTTGTCCCATGTTGCCAGGATATGCCATTCGTGAAATCGGCGGAACAACTCTCCTTTCACGATTCGAGTCACCAATCCCACTGACGTGAGCGGGTGCTCTTGGACACAACGGTCTACAATATCCATGATTGCTGGCAACTCGTTGAACGAGCAAGAGATGATTGAAAATTTATCTCTCAAGGATTCAATTGAGATGTTTTCAAGTGGGTACGATCGAGTTTTAAAAACAGATTTTTCATTAATAGAAGAGGCATACAAACAAGCGATTTTGCATGATGCAAGCTTCTCTAGCTTTAGCAAATCCTCATCACGAAGGACATAAGCCTCATCTACTCGATCTCGCTCACCAACTAGGTACCCACCCCCTAGTTGGACTTCGGAAAATCCTTCGGGCCCGAAGGGCCAGAACCATCCGGCTTCTTGCCCTGGTTGGGCTTGCCGGAGTTCTTGACAGACTTCCTCCAACGGCAGTGATAGGACTTGTGGCCGAGCTTGCCACAGATGCGGCAGCCCGCCGGGGGCTTATCCTCATCCTGAGGATCCTTGGCAGGCCCAGCATGGGCCCTCTTGGACTGAGTCCCAGAGGATTCCCCCTTCTGCTGATAGGGCCTCTTCCAAGAGCCACCGCCCCTGTGTGCCTGAGTCCTGCTACCACCCCCCCCAGGGCCTTCGGCACTAGGCTGCTGCTGAGCACGAGCGTGAGTCATGTACGCACGGAAATTCACATCCGTGTCAATGACCTGCTCCTTGCACTCCTTGTAGGTCCTCCACTGGTGCTCCCCGCGCACAATATGCACACGCTTGATGTGCTCAGGGAGTCCCTTGAAGAACTGGTGGATGACCTCGCTCTCAGGAAGAGCAGTCTTCAGCAGCGACAGAGTTTTCTCAAACTCCTTGGCGTACTCGCGTACAGGCTGGTCACCGCACTGGATGTTCTCCAGGCGGCTACGCACCTCGAGCGCCGGGGGCTGACTCAGGAATGCCGCCAGCATGGCAGCTTTGAACTCCTCCCAGCCAAAAGGATGGCCATTAGCCTCTGCGTGGCGTTTGTTGGCATACACCAACTTGCTCGCAGTGTCGTCCAGGGCAAGGGTCGCAGCGACCACGCGAGCCTCGCTACGCACATTGTGGATGGACATAAAGTCCTCCGCCATGGAGAGCCAAGTCTCAACGTCAGTTTTGCCATGGACAAAACGAGGCAGGGCCGAAGGGCAGGAGCCAAAAGCATTTGCAGCTGCAGCAGGAGGCTCAGCACGTGCTCCAGAAGGAGGAGGAACAACAGGAGGTGCAGCAGCAAGTGCAGCATGGCTGTTAGCGGCATTGGCGACTCGCTCTGCTGCAGGAGCAGGCTGATAGAGGTTGCCACGCCGGATCTCCCTGTACTGAGCCTGAAGCACAGAGATGTTTTTCTCTTGCTTCTTGAGCTGATCCTGCACGAACTGGAGAGTGGTCTGCAGGTCCTGAATGAAACTGGAGGTGTCGTTTTCCTTAGGGATCAACTGTACCTCCCTGGTCAGCTGCTCAATCAAGGCCTGAAGCTTAACAGAATCAGCCTCCAAGTTCTGGATGCGGCACTGTCGCACTCCAATGAGAATATTCTGCTCCGTGAGTTGAGTCTGGAGTTTGACAGCAATGTTCTCAGTCTCGTTAGAGACACCCTGATCAGAGCCAGCCTCATCCTCATTTTCAGCATCAGCCTCAAGGTCAGCTTCACTTCCATTGATCTCCATGTCAACCACGAAATCCTCAAGGTTGAGATCAATGTCAGCAGCAGCAGCAGCATTATCTCCTTCATTGCCAACAACAGACACCTCCTTAGGAGCATCCATCTCTTGACCAGAAGCCATGAAACAGGTTAAGGACAGGAGATCTCAACAGATCTTAGAATAATCTTTAAGAAATCTGATTACTCTTATAGAATAATCCAATACAGAATCTCTTAAGATTGACTTGTTTGCTAAATCTCTCTATCACCTCAATGATAGAGCAAGATATACTCAAGAGAGTAATCCTCAACAAGTCCTTGTACATCTGAAGATAAACTCTTCTACTCAAAGTAGATCAAGAGTCTTCCACCAAAGGTAGGTAAGAGAAATTAATCTCTTCAAATTTCTTCTCAATGTTGATGAAGAAGAGGAGCTCCTTGTAGATCTTAGCTCCAATGATGGTTTGAAGAAGTTGAAGTTTGAAGATGTAGATCTTGAAGATGCTTTTGTAGATCTTGAAATTTCTTCAAAATCTTCACTGCTCCTTGGATAAAATCCTAGATCCACAAGCTAGGATCCTCTAAAAAAAATATTCCAAGTAGCAAATGGCCACACAAGGCCAAGGAAGAACCTTGCTCTAGATACCAAATGTAACACCTCGCTACCCACTGGGTCAAAACGAGGGTGTTATTTGGCGCAGCGGAGTGCCCTTAACACAGCCCACAGGCGTTACACTCGTCCCCCCCTGGTGCCAACGTCCCCGTTGGCCCTGGACTTCAGGAAGTCGGCCCCCTGCCGCTGGGACCTAGATTTCGCAGTGCTGCTGGCTGCGACTTCGCTGGTTGCTCATGCCAGCGGAGGATCGTTCGCTGGGTTCGAGCTGGTTACAACCGCACTTCAGTTCTCGCCAAAGGCGGAAAGTGTGGTCCAGCCGGGATTCGAACCCTAGGCTCTGGTACCAATGTAATGCCCAAGGCTATTATAATGGCGGTTACAAGGCTTTTATAATATTCCAATACAAAATAGTAGCCTTAACTAGCCTCAACAGCCTTGGAGATGAAGATCTTCTTAATGCCTTTGATGAAAAGCACTTGGAGTAGTTGCGTAAGGAAGCTTGTGAGAGAGCCTAAAGGACTTAGCCAAATAATCCCATTTCCAATTGTTTAGTTGGAGTGGGAGGTTGAGAATGAGCTTGCTTAGCTCAGACCCCCTCAATACACCCCTTGGGGAACTATCCCAACCATGGTTTCCATGGTGGGATGGTTCCTAGGCTTGGAGCCTATGTGGCAATTGTGTTGGGTTGGAAAACCCAACTTAGAACCATTCAATGGTTGTGTTTAGGATAGAGTAGATTGTAACAATTGTTTGGTAGTTTCTGATTGGTTGGAATTCCAACCTTTGTGATTTCACTTTGATGGGTTGGAGTTTCCCAAACCTCTTGGTTGAGGTTTGGAAAACCAAACCAACCCTTCCATCCCAACCAAAGCCAACCTTCTTCTCCAAGTCCCTCTTTGTCGAGAAAACTCTCGACATTTGCTTAGAGGGAAGTTGGTTGGTTAGCTTAGTTAGGGCAATGCGTTACATCTCCCGCCGCCATGGGCTCCGTCCCCGTGGGTTCCGCCGCCGCGCCCCACTCGGGGAGCTTCCGCGCGCAGCAAATGCCGTATGACGCGCCGGAGCTGCTCGACATTTCCGCGGTCGCCGCGCGAGCCGCCGCCGCATACGGCGGAAACGCCTCCCCCGTGTCGGGTATGGCTCAGACGGGCCCTTTTATGTGCCGCACCGCGTCCTGGTCCGCCGCTTCCACTCCCGGGTGGACCGACGCGTACGGAGCCGCGCCTAGTTACGAAACCGGCGCGCACGATGCTTCCCCTTCGCGATCATCCCTAGATTTGGATTCGCCGCCTCAAATGCGTTCGCGCCACGTGTCAGCGGAAGACGCGGCGCTTGACTTTATCAAGCAGCACAACGCGACAACGTCCTCCGCGAGTAGGCGGTACCATCGCGCGCCGCTGCCCCCGCGGTGTTCCGCGCAGCAGCAATCCCCGCGGGAGCAGCAAACAGCGGCAGATGTGCTGGCCGCAGGTGCTTCTGGTCGTCTACGGGTGCAGCGGAGCAGCAGTACCCGCAATAAGATCGTTTCTCTTGAAGATATTGTTTACGGACGGGTAACCTCGTGAGGAACACACGTACATCCAGTTTTGTTAAACCTGACATCCTACCACGGCAGGAGTGCGGAGCAATTTCCCTCCACAGGAGGGTTTTTCCACCCAGCTTTCAATAAGCTGCCTCCTTTTGGGTTGGTGTAAATGCGTTGTGACTATTTTGTGTATACGTTTTCCCAATGATGTAGCACACCATAAGGAATGCTGCTCACCTTGGTTAAGGTATGAGTTGTAGGTGTTTTGTTTTGAGTTTTTTGAGCCGGCAGTCAATGTTGCCCCATCCTTTTATCTTCAAGAGAAGGTACACACCTTTTGTTTTGGAAGTGACAAATTTGTAATGTCTCTATGCCAAATAGCACCCAGCTAGCTTCAACCCAGCATCTGAGCCACCCTAGTTTCATCAGGAAGAGCAGGAATGGCGCCTCTAACCGTGGTGGTGATGGCTCCACACGCATTCGCAAACAGCAGCGTTTCCTTCAGCCTCGCTTCATCAGCAAGCAGCGAATCCAAGGCAGCCAAGCCATGCAATGCCGTGGTCCCACCGTCCCCACCGCTGCCTTCGCTGCTGCCTCCTGCTGCTAGCTTGCGGAGAAACCCTGCAACAAAGGCGTCACCAGCACCAGTGGTGTCTATAGCAGCAACACTAAACCCGTCCACTCTCCCCTGGTACCGCTCAGTGTAGTACCTGCATCCCTTCTCCCCTTCAGTTACCAGCAAGAGCCGAAGCTTCCCCTTTTCTTTACCATCGCCGCTGCTGCTGTTTTTGTGGCTGAGGTTGAACAGAGACCGTGCCACATCATCGCTGTAAGGGTCGCCGCCATTGGTCAGGAACGCCACCTCTTCGTCGCTCACTTTGATGATGTGTGCGCGGTCCCAGATGCTTAAGATGCCATCCCGCGCCGCTTCTTGGGACGGCCAGAGGGGAATTCGGAGATTAGGGTCGTAAGAGAGAACAGCGTTGCTGCTAGCTTCCACAGCATCTAGCAACGCCAGATGCGCGGATTTGCATGGATCTGTGATTAAACTGATGGATCCGTAGTGTAGCACAGATGCGCTTGTAGCGAGGGGAAGATCAAGCTCCTCCGGCTGTAGCAGCATGTCCGCGCTAGGGTTCCTGTAGAACATGAATTCCCTCTCGCCGTCAGATCTGAGCGTGACAAAAGCGAGTGCTGTGCGCGCTCCTGCGTCGAATCGGAGCGCTGATGTGTCAACGCCGTTCGTTTGAAGGATCCCGCCCAGCATGTGTCCGAATTCGTCCTCTCCGACCTTCCCGATGAACGCCGCGCGTCCACCGAGCCGCGCAATGCCGACCGCCACGTTGGCAGGCGCGCCGCCAGGAGCCTTCATGAACGCAGGCGCTTCGGCGAGAGAGACGCCGTTGACGGTGGGGACGAAATCGATGAGCATTTCGCCGAAGCACACGACGAGCCCGGAGGAAGAATCACTGGAACCAGCGGCATCAGCTGCACTTGCACCGACCATGTCTTTATGATTGGACGACGCGACGGCACGGAGGGAGAAAAGATCGCGGTTTCGTTGGAGAGAATTCGCTGGAACCAATTTTCTGATTGCGGATCGAGCGGGACGAAAACGAGACCCGGAAGTGGATTTGCGCTGGTGAGAAACACAGCTGCTAGAAACGGAGAGAGTGCAAGACGGAACGATCTGGCGACGCTGCTTGAGGGTCCCAGTATAAGCAAAGCGAGCTGTTAACAGAACAGAGGCGGGGTTGGGAGAGGAGAGGATGAGCGTTGATGTGGGGAGCATGGCGGAGGTCACGGAGAGTGAGTACAGTGGTAAGAGGGTTGCTGTCTTGACAGGAAGGAGAGAAATGTGAATTTCTGTGCGAAGCTCGCGATCTCAAATTCACATTTCTCTTCTTCCTGTCTCCTGAGAAAAGAAAATGCTTCTGCTGGTACGTAAATTTCAAGGGTACAGAAAGTTACGACTCGGTAAAAAACGATTGGCTCGGTTCGTGCTTGTTTCCTATCGGTGGGCGCTGTTCCACTACGGTTCCCTGTGCAGAACCCTCCACTGCCGTGGCTTGTGATGCGGGCAGCTGTAGACGAGACGCAACCGACCAATAGGATAAGAGAGCGGCACGAATGAATCAAGGAAGCAGTGACAGGTTCCAGTAACGAGAAGCGGAGTGGACTGACAGAAGAATCGATGGCACTTCGGTCGGTGCCTGAAGTCTAGCACAAATCAGAACATAATAAATGTTCAATCATCCAGATATCAATATTACACCCCTCCCATTTGCCATTTTCATATCGAACCAGCCCTTCCATCTGGGAAGAAGACGTGCCTTGAAATGAGAACGTGGAAGCAGATGTGTGGTAGTGAGGATCGAATGGTAGCCAGCTGTAGCAGAGGAGGATCGAGCACGAGCCAGCCATTGAATTGGTTTGTGGCCATGCTGTCATAAAACGCCCTGCTGTGCTGGTGCCACCGACTCCCCACAAACCACGCATACGCCTCCTGCATTGACCCATCACCAGGAGCACGACCCTCGCCACCAACCAAGCTTGCTTCAAGAATCATTACCCTAAAGACGGTCTTTAAAGTTGCTGTTACTTGGCTCCTGCTGCAGTTGTTGTTACTTGGCTCCTGCTGCAGTTGTTGTTGCTGCTGCTGCCGCTGTTGCTGCCGCTGCTCTTGTGGCAAGTATCCCTTCACGATGTTACTATTGCACATGTATACCGTGCTATGTGGTTACTGCTGCATGTGGTTACCCCGCATGTGCTCGTCCACCAATGAAATGATTTCATTCACCTGTGGCATGCGGCCCTCTGCCAGCTTGGAGAAGAGCTGCACCAATCAAATTGCAGGAAAGGCGTGGGGGGGAGGCATCCATGTGAACATGAAGAACAATTAGATGGGAGGGGAAGACGAGCTGACTTCTGAGTCGACTCAAAAATAGATGAGAGGAGGGAAGACGTGAGCATAGGCATTTGGGAAATAAAGAGGAGAGATGGGAGGAGGGAAGACGTGGCGGAGGCATTTGGGGAATGAGGAGGAGAAATAGATGGGAGGAGGGGAGACGTGTAGGGAGGCGTCATGACAACTCAAGCCATCCCATGACAATCCATGCCATCCCATGACAACCCAAGCCACCCCACTGCCACCAATGCTCACCGTGCGGCCGTTCAGAACGAGCTCGAAAGCTCTGGTGCTGGCTAGCGACCCGTGCATCACACTGGGATGTTATAGGTAATAATCAAGCAAACAACCAGATGAAATCCCGCATGCCCTATGCTCACCGTGCGGCCGTCCAGGACGAGCTCGAAAGCACCCGTGCTGAGCTGACGAGCATGCGCTGGCGGCCAGCACATGCTTTGTGCTCACCGTGCGGCCATCCAGGATGAGCTCGAAAGCTCTGGTGCTGGCTAAACGACCCGTGCATCACGTTGGGATGTGGTGGTGATAGGGGGACTCCAATCTGACATGTCACACTGCCACCCACGCCCACCACCAACCACACCCAACCCAACCCAACCCAACCGAACCCAACCCAGCCCAGCCCAACCAAACCCAGCCCAACCAAACCCAACCCAACCAAACCAAGAGCCACCCATTGCCACCAATGCTCACCGTGCGGCCGTCCAGGACAAGCTCGAAAGCGCCCGTGCTGGCGAGGGACCCGTGAATCACATTGCCCACAATCCACACGGTTGCTGCCGAGCCTAGCCGGTTGGTTCGGATCTGCTCATACCTGTGGGTTGGGAAACCCCACAGGTTTAGTTCAGCAAGGGAAGCGGTGAAGGGGGGGTGGGGAGGGGGGGACAGGGATGAGGGGAGGAATATGAGAGAGTGCAGCAAATCAGTGGGAGGGAGGAAGGGTTGGGTGCAGATGGGGAGAGGGGTGGGTGTGAGAGATAATACCGAGGAAATCAGTCTCCTCTCCACTAGACGGAACACTCCCTGGACGACTTTTGAGGCAACTCAAAAGGCGACTCAAAAGGCGACTCAAAAGGCGACTCAAAAGGCGACTCAAAAGGCGACTCAAAAGGCGACTCAAAAGGCGACTCAAAAGGCGCCTCAAAAGGCGCCTCAAAAGAGATAATACCGAGGAAATCAGTCTCCACTAGACAGAGGACTCCCTGGAACGCACATAGCAGACGGAGGACTAACCGTGAAGGCTCACTCCCTCCTCCAACCGGAACCAATCAAACCCACTCATTAGTGGGGAAAGGGCGGCGGGAGGCAAACGAAACGACAGGCAGCAGCGAGTCTCCCGCGAAAACTATTGCGATCGCCGCCATCTGCACTTCGCGTTTAGAGTTCCTGATCAAGATACGACCTCACCACTGCGGGAGGGGTGGCGGGAGGCCGACTACAGGCAGCAGCGAGTCCCCCCCGAAGATTACGGCCATCGCCGCCATCTGCACTTTAAAGTTAAAAGATTTCTAGATGCGGCGACAGGTGCGGCGGTAGTGGCGGACTCGGGGCCGGACTGCGCCTGCGAAGCGGCAGGCGAGGCGGTGAAGGGACGGATGACGTCACCGGAGAGGGAGAGCGCGACGAGCAGCACGGCTACGAGAAGCGGGAACTGCCGATGCCAATCCATGGTAGTGGGAGCACGAATAAGGACACGGCTTGGGTGTTTTGTGATGTATACGTTTATAATAACTTTGGTTTAATGGAAAAATGTGTGCTCATGCCGGAGTGGTTAACGGGACAGACTAGAAATCTGTTGGGCTCTGCCCGCGCAGGTTCGAGTCCTGCTGAGCACGTTTTGTTGTTGGTTGTGTGGAGGGTGAACCTTGTTGAACCATTCCCACCAAAGCAGCATGGAAACCGTCTGACTCCAACCTGCTCTAGAATGTACTGTTTCTGAGACTGAGCGCTAGCTCAGGTTGCTTGCATCTCCAAGCAGCACAGTAAGGCTAATATATGGGGCATGTATTATTTTGTGAAAGTGTAAGGTGAGCTGAAAGCCAACAGTTGGGATGAGGGAGGTTATGTGATCAAAGGGCTTGTTCACCAACAAAACTTCACATGGAGGGCAGGCATGCTACGACAGGTGGGCGAGAGTGCCGACTAGTGCAACCACCGCCTCCACATCCGACTGGATCAATGGCTCCCTTCCTGCCGCTGCGGGATGAGAAAAACAAGTCAACAGAGGGTGGAGGTGTCAGGAAAAGAGACGCATTTGACCCACTTGCATGCTACGACATCATTCTACGACAGAAATAGAGACGCGTTCGGCAAATTGGCAGGCTTATACTCTACCGCTCTGTTACCTTGGTTCTCAAGATGACTTTTGAGTCTACTCAAAGGTCACCTCAAACTGGCAGGCTTCTACTCTACCGCTCTGTTACCTTGGCTTTCACCCTGCATTATAAGCTTCTCCATAATATCACCTTGCAGTGTGCACTGTCATATCATCGTTGACTGTGTCTCTCCACCCACTCACCTTGCACTATGAGTTGCACGGCAGCGTCAAAGTCGTCAAGGAGAAGGGCCGAAGGAAGCATGGTTGGACCCCCAGGCCAGAACAAGCTACTGTGTCTCTCCACCCACCCACCTTGCACTATGAGTTGCACGGCAGCGTCGAAATCGTCAAGGCGAAGGGTTGAAGAAAGCATGGTTGGACCCACTAGCCGCACCAACGCCACCTCCACTGCTAGCGCCCCCAGAAGAAAGAACCTAGTCGCCTCAAACCCTCTTCTGCTGCTACTAGAATTCCTGTCTCTCACCTTGCACTATGAGCTGCACGGCAGCATCAAAGTCGTCGAGCCTCAGAGCAGAGGGCAGCATGGTGGGACCCACTAGTCGCACCAACGCCACCTCCACTGCTAGCGCTCGCACCAGCACCCCCAGATGCGACAAGTGAGTCCACTCTACCTTGTCCGTCTCTCACCTTGCACTATGAGCTGCACGGCAGCATCAAAGTCGTCGAGCCTCAGGGCAGATGGAAGCATGGTGGGACCCACTAGCCGCACCAACGCCACCTCCACTGCCAGCGCCCGCACCAGCACCCCCAGAAGCAGCCGACACACCGCCAGCCGGGCGGGCGGCAGAGAGGAGGACGAGAGAGAGGAGGAGGGGGAGGAGGAGGAGGGGAATGAGGGGGAGGAGCGGGTGAGAGGGGAGGAGGAGAGGCTGGGGTTTCCAAAGAGGGTGGTGGGGCGGAGAGGAGAGGAGGGGTTGAGGGTGGGTGGGTTGGCGGGGGGTTGGTTTGGGGTGGAGGAGGAGGAGGGGTGGTGGTTGTTGGTTTGGTCTGCAGATGCGAGAATGTCTAGAATGATTGCCACTGCTTGGTCCTGGTGAGTACGAGTGGGTGGGAAGGAGTGGAAGGGAGAAAGAAGAAGAGGAAAGAAAGGAAGGGAGGAGGTGGAGGCAGAAGGGTTGAGTGGAGTGGCAACACCACCACTGACACTGTTTTTTGAAAATTCTAAAAAAAACAGATTCAGGCCCACCTTCCACGCTACGCACCAAAGCTTTGGGGTTTAGGGTCAACACACCAAAGCACCAACTCACAACTCCCAACAACAAACTGCACTGCAGCAGCATCGATGTTAACTTCTGAGGCACCTCGACACAAAACTGCACTGCAGCAGAAGCATTGAGAGCTCACCTCTAGACCATGTAGCACCTCTGGTGCTGGCAGCACCGGCGCACCTTCCCCAATCACCACCACTGCTGATGCCGCCCCTCCCATTACCCCTGCCATCACTCCTCCGCCAAACCCTCCCATCCACACCCCTTCTCCTACTTCCCCTCCCCCAACCCCCCTCCCTCCCCACTGCTGCATCCCTGCCACGTCAGCACACCCCCCTGCCATGTCAGCGGCTGAGGGAAAATATCTGCGGAGGAGGGAAGTGAGGAAGTGAAGGGAGCGCAGAGCGAGCGAGTACACCTCGATTGCTACAGTGTCAGTGTACTCCGAATGCAGCCGACGAACGCCGCCCGCTCCTCCTCCCTTCCCGTCTCCTACCCCCAGTCCGGTCTTCCCACCCGCTGCCGAACCTCCAGGCTTGGTTTGCCCTGCCGAACCTGCTCCGAACCCAGCCTGCCCCTGTTGCCCCTTCGCACCCCAGAGGCCCAAACCTCCCGCCATGCCTGTGCTTGTACCAGGTGTGCTAATAAGAGGGGACTGGGGTGTAGCTGGGGAGGTAGAAGCTACTTTAAGCGTCCCAGATTTGATTCCCTCAGGTTGACCCGTAGGGCTAACGCCTTTGCCTGTAAGAGTAGGGGAAGGAGGGAAGAGGGCAGCAGCAGAGGGAGTGGTGCCGACTGTAGCAGCTGTAGCGGCTGTAGCGGGTGTGCTTGCTGCTGCTGCTGCTCCTCCTGCCGCTGCTGGTGTTCCCAAGGAAAGAGATTGAGCACCACCTGTGGTTCCAGCAGCTGTGGCTCCAGTACCAGCTCCTGCTGGTGATGCATTGGCACCACCAGCACCAGAAGCGACACCAGCAGCAGCACCAGCAGCAGCACCAGTACCAGTACCAGCAGCAGCGGCTGAAGCAGGATGAGAGGTCTCACGGCGAGCAGCAGCAGCAGCAGAAGCAGCAGAAGCAGCGGCAGTAGCTCTAGCCGTGACAGCAAACCAGCCCTTATGGCACCCCACAGTGGCAGGCCGTGCATGTGCTGCTGCCTCCTCCCTCCCACTCATATGACACACTATGCTGCTCGCCCCCCCCACAGGCCTCGCCAGCCCCTCGCGAGCAATGAAAGCCAGGAGGAGAGAGCATGAGGCGGAGAGATCGGAAGAGAGGTTGGGGGAGAGGGGAGGGGATTGGAGAGGGGATGGGGAGGAGGGGAGTGTGGGGAGGAGTTGCTGGGAGGTTTGGCAGAGGAGGGAGAGAACACGGTTGGTGGATTGGAGGGCGGATAGGCTTGTAATTAGCTGATGGCGCTTTTTGGATTGGTGCCCTCGTGACTGTGTTGATTGTGATTGTAACGAGGGGTGGGGGAAGAGGAGAGAGGAGGCATAGGAGGAGGGGGGTGTGGGGGTTGAGAGGGAGAGGAGAGAGCGGGAGGGGTGGAGAGGAGAGGAGAGGGCGGCTAAGAGGGAGGGGAGCTGGAAGGAGAGGAAGTCAAGGGCGAGTCTTGCAGCAGTGGAAGAGAGAGAGGGGGAGGCAGAGGAGGGGGAGAGTGAGAAAGGAAGACCGGAGGAGGAGGCGAGAGCGAGGGAGTCGGAGAGACAAGGGGGAGGGAGGAGGGCACGGAACATGCAAGTGGTGACAGTGAGAGCAAGAGACCAAAGTTCCCACGCCTCACGCACTGAAGCACTCTCCTCCTCATGATCCATATCAAATCTAGTATCATATCCGATATAATCTCTGTCATCCTGATCGTTATTTTGACCTGTGGCATACCCGTTCACACCCACCCGTCCCTCCCATACCCCTGCTCCTCCTGCTACCCTCCCTGCTAAACCCGCTACTGCTGCTGCCGCCGCCGCCGCCGCCGCTGCTGCTGTAGAAAATTCCGAACCCCCCCTATCAGCATACATCCCGCCAAAGGTGGCGGAAGCTTCCTGGAAAGGGCCGACGGTGAGGTGGGCGTGAGGTGGCAGGCCGTTGGTGATGGTGCTGACGTGGCGCAGGAATCCCACGGCCAGGAGGAGATCTGCGCCCTCACGCGTGGATGAGAGGGTGAGACAGAGGCTGAGAACAGCTCGCGCAGATGCCGAGCGAGAGAAGCAAGAGGAGCAAGAGGCACGAGAGGAGAGAGAGGAGAGAGAGGAGAGAGAGGAATATGTGACTGCTCCGTCCCATGTGGTGTTCCCAATTGCTGCTGCGGCGGCGGCTGCTGCGTGTGAGAGTGGTGGGCGGTACTGGAGTGTGGAGGAGAGGAGGGAGGGGAGGGAGAGATGGGCGGATACCAGGGGTCGCCATGTGAGGGGGGAGAGGAAGCACCTCAGGGCTATTTCCACCACTGCTAGAGCTTGCATCGGAAGGTTCCTGGAAGCGTCTGACGCGCTGATGGATCCCCCCTGCGTGTCTCCTTGGATGTTCGAGGAAGCTGCTTCGAGGAGCACAGGAAGGTTCTCGGAAAGTACCACTGTGACGTCAGCTGTTTTGTCTTGTAGCAGGGAGACGGTGGCGGGTGTGGCGGAGGAACCTGGTAACTTGCTTCTCCTCTGTTCTGAGGTCAGCATGATGTGGATCAGCTGCAGGACCGATAGGAGGCTGTCAAGTGTCGACACGGCGGGCCACGGCCCCACGAGCTCTGCCAGCTCAGCATCCATCAGCTTCCGGGAAGCTTCCATGAGCCTTCTCACAAGGGTCGAGGCAAAAGAGGAAACGGATTCTAAGAAGCCCTGTTGACTTTCTTGACCAGGAAGCTTCCCCAGAATTTCCTGCTTATGGTGGTGGGTCCAGCGGGTGATTAAAAGGAGGAGGAGGCGTGAGGAGGAGAAGAGATAGGCAGCAGGGGAGGGGAGAGGAGGGGAGGAGGGCGAGGATGGCGGGAGAGGGAGGACAGAGGAGCAAGCTGCGAGGAGCGAGGATGAGAGATCACTGATGGTGCTTTCAAGAAAAGAGGGCTCAACCGCAGTCGACCCATCTGCACCGCACTGCACCGCCCAGGGATCCTCCGAACCCACCGCAACGCCATGAAACCCATCTGTACCGCTCAGTCCTCCCCCACTGCTGACTGCCAGCACGTTTCCTGCATCCCGTGCTGCTCCCAGCAGCCCCCCTGCCTGCCACAGGAACCCATCTGCCACCAAACACGCCTCTGCTGCTGCTGCCACCACGGCAAGAGACGGTTTCTCACTCGCACCACCACCACCACCACCACCACCACTGCCACCACCACCACTGCTGCTGCTGCTGCTGCTGCTGCTTCTGTCGCTGCTTCCCCAGGAACGAAGACCAGCAGAGGAGGTGAGGCTGCGTGGGAAAAAGGCAGTGCTCATGCTGCACGCAATGGTCTCTAACCACTCTACCCTCGCTACTGCTGCTCCCTGTCCTTGCCCTGCTTCCCCTCCTGCTTCCCTTCCTGTTGCTGCTCCTCCTGCTGCTGTCCCTCCTCCTGACTCCAACCCTCCTCCCAGCAAGCCCCCCACTCTTACCTCTGCCCCTGCTGCCCCTGCCAGAGCCCGCAGAAGCTTCCCGGAAGCTTCCACCGAGTCCAGGCAGCGTTCGGCTATGGCAAGAGAGGAGGAGGAGAGAGAGGAGGAGGGTGTGAGGGAGCAGGTGGAGGAGGCGAGGAGGGAAGTGGAGGAGAGGAGGGAGGAGAGTGAGGAGAGAGAGGAGAGGGAGGAGGGTAGTTGAGAGGAGAGTGAGGAGCAGAGGGCAGAGAGGAGAGCGGGCTTCCAGTCAGAGGGGTAGGGGTGGTGGTAGTGAGGGGAGAAATGATTGGAGGAGAGTTGATTGGGGTGGGAGGTGAGTTGATGGTGTAGCTGCTGCAAGAGCGGGTGTGAGAAAAACTGCACACGTGGGGGGAAGAGGGGGGAGGAAGGGAATCGAAAGGGGGAGGGAAGGAAGGGTGAGAGGTGAGCTGATGGTGTAGCTGCTGCAAGAGTGGGTGTGAAAAGAACTGAACGCAGGAGTGGGGAAGGAACGGGGAAATGGGGCGGGGAGTTGCGGCAATTGGAATAAGGGCAATGAGAGAGTGAGAGGGGAAGGGGGGGAACGGGAATAGCATACAGAATTAAGGGAATGAGACGAGCTCAGAGAACAGTGAGCATGACATGGCGTGTAGGCATGGTGAGTATGGAAAGGAGGAAGGCAAGAAGAAAGGCAAGAAGGAAGGCAAGAAGGAAGGCAAGAAGGAAGGCAAGAAGGAAGGCAAGAAGGAAGGTACCTCGAAGGAGACGGATTGGATCTGCTCTAACAGTCGCAGGCTCATCCCCTCCACATCACCAACGGCCACCCGCCACATCAGCACAGCCGCCAGCAGCTTGCATGCCAGCTGGCGAGATGGAAGGAGGGGAGGCAGGGGATGAAGGAGTAGGGAGGGGTTGGGGAGAGTTCTCAAAAACCCCATGCAGTTTCTCAGAAACACCCTGCATTTTCTCAAAAACATTATGCAGTTACTCAGATTCTAAAACACCCTGCACTATCTTAGAAACACCCTGCGGGAGGATTGCTCACCTGGCCGCTGCTCCAAGCTTGCCACATGTCGCCCCACAGCCGCCCCCCTCCCTCCACCACCCCCACCAGTTCCCCCACCAACCCCACCCCCTCTCCTCCCTTCCACCCTCCTCCCAGCCCTCCCACACTCCCTCCCCCTCCCCCTCTCCCACTCGCACTACCCAGCATCCCCATATTCATCCCAGGACAAGTCTCTAACAGCAGCATCCGCGCCCCTGTTGCTGCTGCTGATGCTGTCCCTTTTACAGCTGAGTATTTTCCAGGAAGCTTCTTTTCCAGGAACAGGTCGAGGGAGACGAGGCGCAGCACGACAGCGTGGCAGCGCCAGCGCCAGCCAGCTCGTGCCAGCTCAGCAGGGGCGTATTCCACGTCAGCAGACGGCGAGTGGGCGTCGAGGGGAGGGGAGAGTGAGGAGAGCGAGGGGGGAGAGGGGAGTGCGGAGGGGGATGGGGAGGGAGGGGAAGGGGATGAATGGAGGATGGAGGAGAGGGAGGACCAGAGAGTGGGTTTGGAGCGGAGGTGGAGGAGGAGAGGGAGGAGGGGAGGGGAGGAGGAGCGCCAGATGGAGCAGAGGAGGCGCAGGAGTAGACAGAGCTGCATGGGATGGCTGGAACAAGGGGGGATCAGAGGAAAAAAACAGAGGAGAAGAACAAGGAGTTGGGAGGAAGGCGGAGGAGGAGGGAAAGTTGTGAGTCAGGAATTTGGATGGGGAAGGGAGTGGAAGAGAGACAGAACAGGAATGCAAGGGGGTGGGGGCGTTGGGGGTGGGTGCGGGGGGGTGTAAGAAGGGTAGGGAGGAATTCATAGGCATATGGGAGAAACGATAAGAGACGGTAGGGGAGGATAAGAGTGAAGACTCACGCAGCCATGAGAGAAGGGCGTGCAGACAGCAGAGCGAGGAGTCTATCCATGTTGGCCACAGCCCGAGGTGTCAGGTTCTTTTCTTTCTTTATGTTGCTACATCCACTAGTTGCTGCTGTTGCCGCTTGTTTATCTGTGCTGGTGTTGTTGTTGCTGGTGCCATTGGTGGTGGTGGTGGTGGCACTGCTGCTGGAAGAGTGGCGGCTGGAATGCTCAGCCAGAAGGAGCTGATGGAGAAACTCAGGCTGCACAGGGGAGGGGTGTGGGGACGAGGAGAGTGGTTGAGAAAGGTTGAGAAAGGTGAGAGTTGGTGAAAGCAGGTGCTAGATAGTTGAAGTGCGGAAGGGACAGCAAGTGAAAGATTTGGAGAGGCGCTTATGTTAGAAAGTGCAGTGTGCAGTGAGCATTGAGCATTGTGCATTGAGCATTGAGCATTGTGCATTGTGCATTGTGCATTGTGCATTGTGCATTGAGCATTGAGCATTGTGCATTGAGCATTGAGCATTGTGCATTGAGCATTGAGCATTGAGTATTGAGCATTGCGGCACCTCAAGAGACGACTTTTGAGGCGCCTCAAAAGAGTCTCAATAATTAGAGAGGCGCTTACTTGTGAGTGTGCAGCTCGAGTGAGCAGTTGAAGCAAGGGAACGAAGAGGCCAGATGAGGGAGTGGATGAGGGTGCGGAGGAGGATGAGGGCGCTGATTTTGACGGTGCTGATGCACTGATGCGGGCTGATTCAACGGCCAGGATGCGATCCACAGCGATCTGAAGGCTGTGGAGCTGCGTGGGGTGGGAAGGTGGGGCGGGGGGAAGGTGGGCGGGGGGAAGGTTGCGAAGCAAGGGGAAAGGCGGAGGAGGGCAGGGAGAGGGGGAAATGTGGGTGGTAAAGAGGAAGAAGGGTCATAGAGGGGGGGTTGCAAGGAGGGGTGTGGTGGGGGGTGGGAAGGGGTGCGGTTGGATGGGGAAGTTGAGAGAGATAAAAACAGGGATGTGGGAGCATCGTCAGAAGGCGAGATTCCATGGGGATAAGTTCAGCAGAAAGGGACAGGAGTGGAAAGGAGATGCAGAAGAGACAAGCAGGAGGAGAGGGAACGAGCCACGGTTGACAAACGGTAAATAAAAACAGAATGAATTGTGTTAGAATCAAAACACGTACAGAGTGCACAGCAGAACCAATATATATATATATACCAGGTTACGTTACCATCCAACTAAATCCGAAGCCCCTAGGATGAGCTCACAATGGGTTTGGCAGCGGGTTGGGAGAAGAAGGAAGAGAGGACGAGGAGGTGTGGTCTGATGCGAGCTGTGATGGTGCAGAGCGTGTGTAGGAAGGTGAGCGAGGCACGGCGTAGAGCCTGCAAGGGAAGGGGTGGAGGGAGTAGATGGGTGAAAGAAACCGCTCACCAGTGTCACTGAGCGTTTTTCCTCGTGACACAAGCAATCCAGCACTTGCTTGCACATGACACGCAAAGGAAGTGCAAAATCCGCCAAACCTGCAAAATCCGCCAAACCTCCAAAATCCGCCAAACCTCCAAAATCCGCCAAACCTCCAAAATCCGCCAAACCTCCAAAATCCGCCAAACCTCCAAAATCCGCACACCTCCAAAATCCGCACACCTCCAAAATCCGCACACCTCCAAAATCCGCACACCTGTGACTGGCCAAGGCTTATCAGTGCAGCAAGCCCCGTCACCAGCGGAACTGAGTCAAGTCCCATGGTTGCCCTTGGTCCCTCTCCCCCTCCTCCTCCTCTTGCTGCTGCTGCTGCTCTTGCTAAAGCAGCGTCTGCGGCAGCTCCTGCAGAGTCCAGCGCTGGCGGTGCTGACGGGGTGAGTGGCATGAGATGCCAGGGGAGGCGCGCGGAGGAGGAGAGGAGAAGCGACTCCAAGGGGGAAAGGGGCTGCAGGCGGAAAGAGAGAGGGGGAAGTGAGGGGAAAGAAAGAGAGGAGGGGTGAGAAGAGAAGGGGGAGAGAGAGGGTTGAGATGAGAGGGGAGAAGTGCGGAGGAGGAGAGGAGAAGCAGCTCCAAGTTGGAGAGGGGCAAGGCGTGAGAGAGAGGGAAGCAACAGAGAGAAGAGAAAAGCAGAGAGGATGAGGGGCACAGGGTGAGAAGCTCACTCACCGCATCAGCAGCAGCATGGCAGAAGGGCTTGAGGCGAATGCACACGGTGAGCAGCTCTAGACCATGATGCAGCGCCGCCGACTGCTCTGACGATTCAGAACCCAACACCGATTCTTCAGCACAGGTGTGGCTCTCCTCAGAGCCCTCCTGAGAAGCCCTGCATTGCAGCACAAGCAGCGCCGACTGCAGTGGCGCCAGCAGGGCCGCGGAGATGCGTGCATCGGTGAGCAACAGGTGGAGCAGCTTGGAAGCGAGAGCCGAGGCTGTGGAGGGGGACGAGGGTGGGGCTGGTGGTGCGGATGGTGCGGAGGAGGAGTAGGGGTTGAATGTCTCACTGCTGCCGCTCCCACCACCACTGAAGCTGCTGCTGCTGCTGCCACCAGCACTGCTGCTGCTGCTACTGCTCCACATTCCGACCCCGACTCTGCTTCTCTTATACGCTCCTGCCTCCTCCTGCCACCCCTCCCTCCGCATGTACTCCCCTCTCTCCTCTGTAACTTCTTTCTCCTCCTGCTCTTCCTCCTCCTCCTCCCAGTTGTCTCCCCCTCCTTGGCCACTTCCCCCCTCCAGGAGCGAGTGTGTGGAGCGGAGGAGAGAGGAGGCGGCCCAGGGGGCGAGAGAGAGAGTGAGGGAGAGGAGGCGAGAAAGCTGGGAGTGGGGGAGCACGGGGGGGTGACAGGGAAGGGGGGTTGTGTGGGAGTGAGAAAGGGGTTAAGGTTGGGTGGATGGAAGGAGGGCTTGAATGGTGAGGGAGGAAGAGTTGGAGGGGGGAAACATGGGGACGAGGGAAAGAATGGAAAGATGGATGGAGGATATACAGGATGCGGATGCGACCGTACCTTGCCAGCCATGTGCCATCGCTCCTTGCCATCCTCCATGCGCCACGCCCCGTCATTCGGCATCACATCCATCACTGCAAACCCCAGCACGTATACGAATACGCCACATAGATGTTTGGTTCTTTCTCACCTTCCCTGCCATGTGCCAACGCTCCCTGCCCTCCTCCATGCGCCACGCCCCATAGTTGGGCGTCACTTCCATCACTGCGAACCCCAGCAGGTCCGGCACGGGCCCTCCTGTCACTCCCTGCTTCACCAGTGCAGCCGCCAGGTCTAGAGCTGCCAATGTGGAAAAGCACAGGGACGGGTTGGGTTGAGGAGATTTGAGCTGGTGAGCTGGTGAGCTGGTGAGCTGGTGAGCTGGTGAGCTGTTTCCTACACCCTCCTCTCACTCCTTGCTTCACCAGTGCAGCCGCCAGGTCTAGAGCTGCCAATGTGGAAAAGCACAGGGACGGGTTGGGTTGAGGAGATTTGAGCTGGTGAGCTGGTGAGCTGGTGAGCTGGTGAGCTGTTTCCTACACCCTCCTCTCACTCCCTGCTTTACCAGTGCAGCCGCCAGGTCTAGAGCTGCCAATGTGGAAAAGCACAGGGACGGGTTGAGGAGATTTGAGCTGGTGAGCTGGTGAGCTGGTGAGCTGGTGAGCTGGTGAGCTGGTGAGCTGGTGAGCTGGTGAGCTGGTGAGCTGGTGAGCTGGTGAACTGGTGAGCTGGTGAGCTGGTGAGCTGGTGAGCTGGTGAGCTGTTTCCTACACCCTCCTCTCACTCCCTGCTTCACCAGTGCAGCCGCCAGGTCTAGAGCTGCCAATGTGGAAAAGCACAGGGACGGGTTGAGGAGATTTGAGCTGGTGAGCTGGTGAGCTGGTGAGCTGGTGAGCTGGTGATCTGTTTCCTACACCCTCCTCTCACTCCCTGCTTCACCAGCGCTGCTGCCAGGTCCAAAGCTGCCAAGTGGCACATGCCATGTGCAAGGTAAACATGCAAGTTATGAGACTCCAATCCATGTTATTCCAGACTCCGGCACCGGCCCTCCTGTCACTCCCTGCTTCACCAGCGGCTGTGCCAACTCCAGAGCTGCGTGCGGAAAGGAGGAGGGCAGGGTTTGAGATCGACACATTTGAGGATTCAGCCATGTTTCATAAACGCTCCTCTCACTCCCTCCCTGCATCACTAGGGCATGTGCCACGACCAGACTCCAGACTCCACATATGACACATTTGAGGCGCCTCAAAAGCTGACACATGGAAAGGAAAAGCTGGCACATGGAAAGGGAAAGCCGACACATGGAAAGGAAAAGCTGACACATGGAAAGGAAAAGCTGACACATGGAAAGGAAAAGCTGACACATGGAAAGGAAAAGCTGTGCGACGTGTCACTTGGTACCAGTGCTGGCACTAGCTAAGGTGAGGGAGGGAAGCGTATAGTGACACGTCGCACACAATGGTTGCTATAGAGAAGGCAAGGAGGAACGAGGGTTACCTGCAAGAGTGAATGGGAAGCTTCCCAGTGGTTGCTCGATCTGGAAGCACAGCAGGTGCAGAGGACTCGTGGCAGGCCCTGATTGGCTGGGAACAGAAGCGGGTTGGGTGGACAGGGAGCAGGGGAGGAGGGAGAGAGCAGAGAAAGATCGATGTGTGGAACGTCATTTAGAGAGAGATATGGTGAGGACATGGAGGAGATTTCGGAGAAAGATCGATGTGAGGAATGTCATTCGGAGAAAGATATGGCGAGGACAGGAAGGGATGGCAATCAGTGGATTTGTTTGACAGCAGGTAGGCGGGCTTATGCACAGCTTTGAGGAAAACGCCCAGTTGGGATGGTAGGGCTGTCGGGGAGTCTATTTTTGAGGCGCCTCGAATAAAAGTCTTCGCTCTACCCGCAATAATACGTACAGTTGGAGGTCGGAGGATAGGGCTGATGGGGAGAAGATGGAGGAGGAGAGCGCAGCAGCAACCCGCTCAGGATGGCTGCGGGAGGGAGGAGAGGGGAGAGAGAGGGAAGGAGGGGATGAGAGGGAGGGTTGAGAGTGGGGAAGGAGGAAGGGGAGGAGAGAGGGAGGGAGGGATTACGAAAGGAAGGGCATAGCATAGGAGAGCGAGAGATGCAGTTAAGAAGCAGATGGTAGAGTGGAATGGGGGATGAATAAACAAAGGTTGACGAAAGTATAGAACGGCGTTGTGTATTGAAAATACAGAGGAAGGCCTATTTTTGAGTCGACTCAAAAAAAGAACGGCGTTGTGTATTGAAAATACAGAGGAGGACAACGAGTGAGAGAAGATGTAATAATGAAGAGAAGTGAGAGTGGAGCGGAGTGAGGAGGTAGGGACGAGGGAGTGCACTCACAGGAGAGCAAAGGCAGCGAGTATTCGCAGGCAGCAGGCAGCAGAGGTCAGTGACACTGCAGCAGATGGTGAGTGGGAGGTGGAGGAGGAGGAAGAAGGGGAGGACGAGGAGGAGGAAAAAGAGGAGGAGGGGGCAGAGAGAGCAGGGGAGGAGAGGAGGCCATCCAGTATGGCTGTGATGAGCGCAGTGGGGTCCAATCTGGAAATTTAAGGGGAGAAATGGGCAGGGAAGGAAGGGAGAAAGTGTTGAATCACATGGAAAGAAAAGAAGGAAAACAAAAGGCGGAACGAAGGAACCTACACTGAACGCACAGAGTGAGTTTCATATTAGGAGGAGAATAAGAGAAGTGACACGAAAAGCAACCAGTCTTCATTCGGAGAACAAAAAAGTGCAAACGTGGGCAGACGCCGGGTTCTGGTTACCACACGTACGTCATGCCACGTGGCAGCAGCCCATTGGCCGACGCAGATGTAATGAGGGGAGAGGATTGGAGATGCAGGAGTGCCCCCACACACGCCTGATGGGTAGGGAAGGGGGGGAGGGAGAGAGGGGAAGAACAGATGGGAAGAGTGGGAATGATAGAGTGGGAGTGAGGGAGAGGAAGGACAGCTACAGGGGAAAGAGGGCGAGGAGTGGAAATGCACGAGTGCCCCCACACAAGCCTCATGGCCGAGGAATGGGAGGAGGGGAAATATGGGAATAGGGGGGAAAAGAAAGAACGAGGAGAAATGGGAGGAGGGAAAACGAATGGGAGGACAGAACATAGGTGTGGCTCGGCATGGGTGTGGCTTGGCATGGGTGTGGCTTGGCATGGGTGTGGCTCGGCATTGGTGTGGCTCGGCATGGGTGTGGCTCGGCATGGATGTGGCTCGGCATTGGTGTGGCTCGGCATGGATGTGGCTGTGGCTCGGCATGATTGTGGCTTACTCAGAAGTGCGCCTGACAGGACAGGGAAAGAGACGCACCTGATTAGCTGATAGCAGGTGAGAAAGGAGCGACAGCCCCACTGAGAGCTCCTCCGCTGCTTCCTCCCCTTCCCCCACCCCTGCAACGCTGGCGCTGATGTCAGCAGGGGACGCGTCCTGTTCCTGCTGTGCGCGGTGCACGAGGCGGAAGAGCAGGATGAGGAGCGCGCTGAGCGGGACCTAGTGGGAGGAAGGGAGGGAGGGGAGATGGGGGCTATGCTGTGCCATGCTGAGGGGGGGAGGCGTCCTGGTCCTGCTGTGTGTGATGCACGACGGAAGAGCAAGATCAGGAGCGCGCTCAGGGGGACCTGTGTTAGAAATAGTCAGTCAACACTTTGTACTATATTCTATATCTGTTAGGTTACTTTGTAGGTTGGGTGTAGATTTGTAATCCCAACCCTATCTGGTTGGGATTCCCTCGTAATCCTGCAATTCTGCCAACTCACCAATTGGAGATTTGCTAGGATTCCCATCCATCCTTTCCCTAGCTTTGCTCAACCCAACCCTATTTGTACTTAAGGCCTAGTGCCTTCCTTATCAAGCAATCAGTTCAGTTCCAATTCTATCATGGTATCGAGCTAGTAAATTCCGCTCACGCGGAATCCGATCCTTGGCGTCCCGATGGTTCTCTCCTTTTAGGCTATGCCTATTTCGGTTCCCGGCTCCTACGCTTAGCGTTTTTCAGAAACTTCACATCGTCGCTCCGGTCAAGCGCGCATTCGGCTTCCTTCATCGCGCATCTCGTTTTTCAACGGCGACATTCTCAGCTTTCGACTTCCTTCATCGTAAGCTTCTGGTTTTTATATCTCCGTGGCAATTTTCGCATCTTCTTAACTTCGAACAGGTTTTCAGCGGCGCAGCGGAACAAGTTTTCATCGGCGCAGCGGAACAGGTTCAGCGGCGCAGCGGAGCAGGTTCAGCGGCGCAGCGGAACAGGTTCAGCGGCGCAGCAGAACAGGTCCAGCGGCGCAGCGGAACAGGTCAGCGGCGCAGCAGAGAAGCGGAACAGGGGCAGCAGCGAAGCAGAACAGGGGGCATTGGCGAAGCAGTATATCAGGGTATAGTACGGGCATTCTATTGCCAAAATCGCGTTTCGAACTTCCTCAATTTCCAAAATCACCCGAACTCCGCTCCGCTACGTATCGGAGACTTTAGCGCTGCGCTCCGCGCGAAATGGCAACTTCAACTTCCACTCTCGTCGGAAACCTCATCATCCTTAACCTCGCTCCCAACGGCACGAGCACCAATTTCGGAGAGTGGTGCTATGGAGTGGAGAAGCACCTCCTTAGCTCGGAGCTCAAGGGGATTTGCCTCAAGGACATCCTCCTTAATCGCGGCAAGGGGAAGATGCCTCTCCCTCCCGATCCTCTCGGCGAAGGCGCCACTGCCACAGCCAAGCTTGCTTTCGACGCTAAAACCACCAAGTATGAGACGGACTTCAGTCTCTGGGAGCAGGCGGATGCGGCAGTGATTAGGGTTTTCATCACCACCACCCCAGTCGAGTTAGTCAAGTCCTACCGCACCTTCCGCTCTGCGCATGACATTTGGAAGTACCTCCAGAATCGCTTTCATGACAAAACTGCCGTGGGAGTTGCAATCCTCATTCCTCGCATGTTCCAAATCCGCCTTGAGGAATGCCTGGGCATGGCAGACTACATCTCTGAAATCCGCAACATCCATGAGGAGCTCAAGGACATTGGGATCACCTTCCCCGAACAAGCACCTGCTGCTGGGCTTCTCGTCGGACTCACCCCGGCCTACAACGTCACCACTTCCATGCTCAAGCAGCTCCCCACCAAGGAACTCACCTTCGAGAAAGTCGCTTCGGCCCTTCTCTCTGCCGAAAAGGACCTTGCAGCCCAGGCATCCGTCAATGCTGTGCGCTACTCCCCTGGCATCCCATTTCGTTCCCAGCAGGGCCAGAGGCGCAACTCCTTTCCCCCATGCCAGTACCTCATTAGGAAGGGTCCACGTGCGGGGCAGAAATGCAACGGCACCAACCACCCTGAGGCAACTTGCTTCAAGAAGCGAGATGACGAGTGGTATGACGTCCACGGTGTCTCCAAGGACAAGCGCCCTCCCAACTGGGCACCACCCCGTCGCGTGAACCAGGTCGAGGCAGTGGAGGAACCTGCTCAGGCATTTGCTAGTGCCCCATCTGATGTTCGCCTTAACCTGTTGTTCTCTGGTGCTGGTCTTCTTAATGAGAAGGGGTCGCAGTACATCGGTGTTTCAACCACACAGGGAATTGAGTTCATACTAGACAGTGGTGCCACCCACACAGTGCTTAAAGACCAAACTGCCTTCGTTCCCTAGCAGGCTCCCACCTCACTCCTTGGAGCCGATTCTAGCTTCTCCATCCAATGCCATGGGTCCTCCACAGTTTCCTGTCCAGCTTTCCCATCCGGCACAGTCATTGGCATCTGTGCCCCTACCCTCCGCTACAACCTTCTTGCACAGCGGGAAATCCAACACGCAGGCGTGATCACCATCTTTCCCAATGATGTTGACTACTGTGACATGTTTGACGCCAAAACCGGACTCCATCTTGTCCGCTTCACCCTCAACTCCAACAACCTGTACACACTAGTTGTACCTCCCGTTCAAACATGCTCCCTCACCAACCTTCCGCTTCCATCCTCAGACTCCCCCTCATGTCAATGCCGCCTCCTCAATGACAAGACTATGCTATTTCATAACCGCCTCGGCCACATCAACTTCCGCGCACTTTCAGACCTTGCCACCAAACAACTCCTTCATGGGCTGCCCGCCTCACTTCCACAACCCCCCTCTCTTTCTGGACCACCTTGCCTTGACTGTGCACAGAGCAAGCTTCGGGAACAGCCCCATCCTCCCACTGAGTCCACCTCTACCGCACCTCTTGATCGCGTACACATGGACCTTTGGGGTCCAGCTCCTGTTCGTTCCCGTGGCGGACACTTCTACTTCCTTGTCATCGTTGATGACTATTCCCGCTATGTGTCCGTTCACCTTCTCACCGCCAAGTCTGAAGCCCCAGCCATTATCATGGAATGGGCAAGGCAGGCTCATTCACACTTCAAAACCAAAATCAAGATTCTTCACTCTGACGGTGGCGGTGAATTCCGCAACAACACTCTCAAAGTTTTCTGCTCTACTGAGGGTATTCGTCAGACTTTCACCCTCCCAGACAGCCCTCAACAGAACGGTGTTGCTGAGAGCCGAAACCGCATCCTAGTGCAGATTGCTCGCTGCCTCCTCACTCATGCTTCCGCCCCTCCCTCTCTTTGGGGATACGCCATGCTCCATGCTGCCGCCCTCCACAATCTCCATCCTCATCCTCACCACACCCACACCACCCCCGCAGAGCTGTGGACGGGTCAAAAGCCGTCCGTCCGCCCTCTTTGTGTATGGGGGTGCACTTCCTATGTTCTCCTCAACTCCCAAGCCCGTCGTGCAGCTGGCGGCAAGCTTGCTCCGAAAACAATCACGTGCGTGTACCTCGGACACAACTCGGACTCGCCAGACTACCTCTTCCTCCATCCTACCACCAACAAACTTTATCGCAGCCGAGATGTTTTCTTCGATGAATCCCACCCGTTCTACCCCTCCTCCACAGTTTCTCCTTCTCCTCCGCCTCCTTCTCTTACTTGGGCTGACTTTGACAGCCTTCCTCCTGCCAC
The DNA here is from genome assembly GCA_947471745.1 of Closterium sp. Naga37s-1. Taxonomy (NCBI): domain Eukaryota; kingdom Viridiplantae; phylum Streptophyta; class Zygnematophyceae; order Desmidiales; family Closteriaceae; genus Closterium; species Closterium sp. Naga37s-1. The sequence continues at coordinate 1,103,866 of CANJKZ010000772.1, read as the reverse complement.
CACTCCATCTCCTCCTCTTCCTGCTCCCTCCACAGTTTCCGACCCCCCGTCACCCGCTTCCCCTTCCAGCACCACGCAGTCTCCCCCGCTCCTTCCCGCCCCCGAGCCCATTCCTCTCAAAACCTACCAACGCCGTCCTCCTGCTGCTGCTCCTCCTCCTGATCCAGCTCCTCCTCCTGATCCAGCTCCTGCTCCTGATCCAGCTGCTGTTCCTGATGCTGCCACTACACCTGCTGCTTCTCCCCCTCCAGCTCCGCCTCCCTCCCCCATCGCTGGTCGCACCCGCTCGCGCAAAGCTCCCAAGCCTCTTTCCCTTTCCATTCGTGTCTCTCTCAATCCTCCTCCTGTCGGGGGTGATTATTCGCTCATGCCCTCCCTTCTTGAGGACAGACATGAGGAGTTGATTGAGATTGACTCAGCCATACACGCACTCTGCTCCCTCTTTCCAGATATCGCAGAATCTCCCACCCTCGACTTCTCGGACAACCCCTCCATCCCCACACCTCTCACCTATGCTGAAGCAGTTTCTGGTCCTCACGCCGCTCAATGGCTAGGGGCCATTGTCGCAGAGTGTGAGGCCTTCATTCACACAGGAACTTTCACAGATGTCTCTCCTCCCTCCGGCGTCAACATTGTGAAGGGAAAATGGGTTTTCCGGGTGAAACAACTTCCAGGCGAATTTCCCGTCTTCAAAGCCCGGTACTGTGCCAAGGGATTTACCCAAAAGCATGGACTGGACTTCTTTGAGACATTCCCTCCCACCGCCAAACCTCCCACACTGCGCACCCTTCTCGATGTTGCCGCTCGAGATGACATGGAGGTTGACTGCATGGATGTGTCCTCTGCGTTTCTGCAAGGGATCCTTCGAGAGGAAATCTACATGGAGCGGCCCGAAGGATTTCCAGCTCCTTTTCCACCAGGCACTGTATGGAAGCTGAATCGACCAGTCTATGGCCTCAAGCAAGCACCCCGGGAATGGCACAACAAGCTCAAGAGCACCTTAGGGTCCCTCGACTTTCACCCATCCACCTCTGACCCCAGCCTCTTCATCCGAGCAACACCATCCTGCTTCTTCATCTTGGTTTATGTCGATGACATGATCCTTGTCACCAAGGATCAGACTGAGCTGGCAGCAGTCAAAACCGCACTTGGTGAGAAGCTGGCTATGAAGGATCTTGGGAAACTGACGAACTATCTGGGCATGGAAATCACACGTGATCGCACGGCCCGCACCATCACCCTCTCGCAGAAGTTCTACATCAACAACGTTCTGACCAGGTTTAAGATGCAGGAAGCAGCTTCAATGCCCACCCCACTCTCTCTGCAGCACCAACTCACTGCACCCTCTGTTCCCTCACCTGAGCCCTGTGATGAGGCTTACCCCGAGCTCGTCGGTTCCCTCATGTACGCGATGATGTGCACTCGACCAGATTTGGCCTATCTAGTCAGTGTCCTGTCTCGCTACGTTGCACCTGGTCGCTTCACGAGCCACCACTGGTCTGCCGCCAAGCGGGTCCTCCGCTATCTCAAAGGCACACAGGACTATGTGCTCACTCTTGGCGGCTCTTTCCCTGTTCGCCTTGAGGGGTACAGTGACTCGTCCTATGCTGATGACCAGAGTGATCGGCGCTCTTCCCAAGGATATTGCTTTACCCTTGGCAGTGGGGTTGTCAGTTGGCGCTCCACTCGGTCGTCTTCCGTCTCACTGTCGACCTGTGAGGCAGAGCTGTATGCCGGGACCATGGCTGCCCAAGAGGCCCGTTGGCTCTCCTTCTTGCTGGCAGAACTTGGGTATCCTCAACCAGCCCCAACGCTTTGGTGTGACAACGAGAACACCATTCATCTCACAAAGGACCCCGTCTTCCACGGCCGCACCAAGCACATTGAGGTCCGTCACTACTTTCTTCGTGAGCTGGTGCAGCGCGAGCAGCTGAAGGCTGAACACATTGCCTCCGACTGCAACCTTGCTGACTTGTTTACCAAGTCTCTTGTTCGCCAAGACCACTACCGCCTCCTCTCGTCCATGGGTGTTGGGCCGCCATGTGGCTGAAGTGTTGTCAGCCTAGGGGGTGTGTTAGAAATAGTCAGTCAACACTTTGTACTATATTCTATATCGGTTAGGTTACTTTGTAGGTTGGATGTAGATTTGTAATCCCAACCCTATCTGGTTGGGATTCCCTCGTAATCCTGCAAATCTGCCAACTCACCAATTGGAGATTTGCTAGGATTCCCATCCCATCCTTTCCCTAGCTTTGCTCAACCCAACCCTGTTTGTACTTAAGGCCTAGTGCCTTCCTTATCAAGCAATCAGTTCAGTTCCAATTCTATCAACCTGGTGTGGTGGGGAGGAAGGAGTAACACACAAGGGAAGGAACGGGCGGGAGGGCGGTGTTGTGTGGTCTTGCGATGTGCTGTGGCCAAGATGGAAGAGCAAGAGGAGCAGCGCGCTCAGGGGAACCTGGTGTGGTGAAGGGAAGAAAGAGGTGACTTTTGAGTCGACTCAAAAGTCCTGCGATGTGCTGTGCCCCCAAGACGGAAGAGCAAGAGGAGCAGCGTGCTCAGGGGGACCTGGTGTGGTGGAGGGAAGAAGCACCTGTAACGGAAGGAGACAGCTCGGGAGCCAAAAGGGAAGAGAGGAGCAGCACAATGAGAGGGACCTTGTGGGGCCAGAAGATCGCAGGGGAAGGAGTCACGAGTGCGAGTTTATCCCTCCCTCCTCCCCCCTCCACCACCTTCCCCCTAGACCCAGCCCGGCACCAGCAGCTCCCTACACAAAGGCACAATCAGTCCGTTCCCCCTGGGCACAATCAGTCCGTTCCCCCTGGGCACAATCAGTCCGTTCCCCCTGGCCTCCCCCTCCCCTTCCGTCAACGCCTCACCTCAAAATGCACCACTGCAATTCTGTCTTTCCTCCCTCCTCTCGAATCCACCACCTCCCCCTGCGCCTTATACCACGTCCTCACCTCGAAATGCACCAGTGCCGTTCCATCCCTTCCCCCTCCCCCTTCCACCAGCTCCCCCCGCGCCCCAGCAGGAACCAGTAGCCCCCCACAGCCAGGCAGCAGCAGGGGCTGGGGGAGGAGGGAGGGAGGCACAGACCCTACCTTCCCCAAAATTCCTCACCTCAAAATGCACCAGTGAAAGTCCGTTCTCCCGTTCGACCACCTCCCCCCGCGCCCCAGTTGGCAACAGCAACCCCCCACAGCCAGGCAGCAGCAGGGGCTGGGGAGCGGAGAGGGCGGAGAGGGAGGCACAGGCGGGCGGCAGGGGGAGGAGGAGAGCTGCACCCATGGTGCTCTCGAGAAATTCAAATCTGACGTATAGCGGTAGGCAGGGTTGGATGGAAGGGGGGAGGAGGTGGGGAGGGGAAGAGAGGGAGAGTGCAGAAACGTTTCTTTGAGCATTCAGAAAGCGTCAGCTGCCTCCTCCACGGAAGAAAACGTGGATTCGAACAGCAGCAAACAAACACGAGATAAACACGAGAAGCGAGAGGATAGCAAGTCACGTGCAGAGGGAGGGCCAGGGGCTGTGTGTGGGAAAAAGAAAGCAGAGAGGGCAGAGAGGAGGAGAGCAGAGCTGTTAATCAATCGTTCAAAGACCATGGGAGGAGAGGACAGCAACTCATGTGCGGAGGGCACAGAGGAAATGCAGGAAGGGAGGGGGGTGGGTGCGGTGAGAGATGTCCCGAACAGCAAGCAGAAGAGTGCAACAGGAGCCATTGGAGAGGGCAGAGAGGGCAGAGAGGGCAGAGAGGGCAGAGAGGGCAGAGAGGAGAACCCGAGCAGAGAGAAAATAAATAGCAACTCACGTGCAGCGAGCAGGCCATGAGCCATGGGAGAGGGCGGAGAGGAGGCGCAGGAAGGGGAGGGGGCGTGCGGGGAAGTCTCGTCTGGTGGCGGCTAGGAGCGAGCGCAGGGGGGCATCAGAGGGAGAGGCAGAGGCATCCCAAAATTCAGTGCATAGCGACTCCTGTAGGGTGAGACGGGAAGAGAATGGGTGAGAAAGGGCATGAAGAGGTGAGTCGGGGCAACAAAGGGGTAGCACGGGGTGAAGAGAGAGAAGCTATACATGTGAGTGATGAGAGAGTTATTTCTTTCGAAAGAATGGAGAGAGGAGATGGGGGCATCAGAACGGGGAATGGGATACGAGTAAGTAGGAGTGTATGAGATAGGACAGGAAAATGTCTAAAAAACTGAGAGGGAGCTGGGCGAGAGGTGGTGAGGTGTGTGGTGAGGTGGTGTGGTGTGGGACATGGTGCCACAACAGGTGGTGTATCTAGTGTCATGCGGTGCTGTGCGGTGCAAAAGGGTGACAAGGCACGGACCTGCTCTGAAAAGGTGCGGCAGATGATCTCCAGAAGAAGGGCATACAGCCGAGTGCCCTTCTGAAATGGGGGTAGAATGACATCAACAGAACAAGATAAGGGTTTCAAAACAAATTGACACAAACAGCTGATGGTAGTACTTTGTATTAACAAATTTTACATATGAATAAGCAAATACAGATAAACACACAAGTCTTGGTTGTTACAGACCTGGTTGGAAATGTCAAATGCAGTGAGGTAGGCTGTGCAAAGCCCCTTGACGCATCTCCTCAACACTCTCTGCATCACCTGCTCACACACACACACCACAAAGGGACAGCACGGGTGGGGGGGACAGATGTCTCAATAGGCACTGAGGTAGGCCCAGAAAGTAAGCACCTTTTCAAGAGATAACTATTAGAACGGTGACTTTGAAAGGAGTTGACTGCTGAGAAGTTTGACTGAAGGTGCTGAATGTTAAGATGTTGAATGTTAAGATGTTGAATACAAGCAAGTTGCTCACAAAAAGCTACATCTAAACGAGAAGATTGACTCACAGGGTCGCTGGAGGGGTGGGCGGGGAGGGGGGAGGAGAGCAGCGAGAAGAGAACCCAGTCGAGCGCGTCTGCTGCATAGGCTCCTTGCACACACAACCCCGGGTTCAACGCGGGTGCCTGCAGTGGTGGGGAGAAGGGAGGAGAGGAGGAGAAGAGGGCGGAGCACGCAGACAGGTGATTTCAGGGAGGGCGAGTGTAGGGACGAGAAGTCGGGAGGAAAGCAGAGAGAAGAGTATCCAATTCAGAGCGCCTGCTGTGTACGCAACTTGCACACACACTATCGGGTTCAACGCTACGCAGGTGCTCGCAGTGGCGCGGAGAAGGGAGAAGAGCGGAGCAGAGAAGAGCAGCACCTACCTCCCGTGTGTTACCGTACCGGCAGGTGAGAGGAATCCGGCAGCCACTGCAGCAGCATGCGCAAGAGACCCCATGCGAGCAGCACAGGAGACACATCTGAACGTGCACCAGCACTACCAGTCGCCCCCACTAGTGGCAGCACTGCATTCAAACCAGTGAGTCCCCGCTCCCCTCCTGCCCCTCCTCCAAACCCCTCCTCGATCCCCTCCTCTGCCATCCCCACTCCACTACCAAACTCCTCCCTTTCACCTCTACCACTGGCCCCTCCCTTGGCAGAAGCGGCAGAGAGCAGGCAGGAGAGCCAGGCAGAGAGACGCTGATCCACTTGCGAGAGGTCAGAGGGGGATGAGAGGGGGTGTTGTGAGGTGCTGTTGGCGAAGGAGGAAGCAGGGAGGAAGAGAACATGTGTGCGGGAGCAGGGAGGAAGGGGACACGAGAGGAAACACATATGAGCAAGCCTCCTCTCCTTTGGCAGCAGCAGCAGCGGCAGAGAGCAGGCAGGAGAGCCACGCAGCGAGACGCTGATCCACTTGCACCAGTGAAGAGGGGGCGAGCACATGAGAAGAAACACATGAGTTATGTTCCCCTGCTTTGGTGACAGCAGGAGCAGCAGCAGCAGAGAGAAGGCACGAGAGTGATTACGCACCTGAACTGCATCCCTCGCGCCAGGGCCACAACGACCCCTTCCACGTCCACAGCTGCAATTAGCAGGAGCACAGCACGGTGCAGTGCGGTGGAGAGGAGTGACTCAGCCGCTGCACTGATGGCTAGAGAGGCGAGAGATACGGAGGGGGAGGAGGGCGAGGAGGAGGAGGAGGGAGGGGTGGAGTATGGAGATGAGGAGAGGGACGGTGGGGAGGGAGTGAAGCCAAAGAAAAGCTCCTGGTAGGGGTCAGACGGGGTCGGCAAGGGGTCAGAAGGGGTTCAAAGGGGTCAGAAGGTGATGGAAGGGGTCAGAAGGGGTCGTCAAGGGGTCAGAAGGGATTGGAAGGGGTCAGAACGGGTTGGAAGGGGTCAGGTAAGAGGGGTGGGGAAGTAAAAGGGAATCTCTCGTTTTGAATTACACAGGGTTAAACATCACTTAGAGAGTTGGCATTGAGAAAGAGAACGGAAGAAGGAGCAAAGGAGGGAAGAACAGGGGGAAAGAAAGAGGGAGTAGGGAGAAGGAGAGAATGAAGAAGGGAACTGAAGGAGAGTGCAATGCTGAACCGATCAAAGTGGATGGTAAGACTGCGACAACAATACAGAAGAACCACGGAAGGGCACCTGAATGAGTGTGATTATATCGAGGATGTCTCCAGCACGACAGCCATTACAGGAGGCGATGAGGATGAGGATGTCTAGTAACAAGCATGCTTCTAACGAGGATGCTTCTGCCCATCCCGCCATCCCTGCACGATCCTGAAGAAAGAAAGGAACGAGATGAGAAGGCAAATGGATAAGGGTTTATGATGGTAAGCTGAAAGGAAAAGGATTTTCAATTCTTGGGTAAGCCTTGAAAAGAGGAAGCACTGATTGTGGTCCTGGAGATGAGCACAAGAGCTTCTGAGAGAATTCAAACATTCTTCGGACTTCAATCTCCAGACTTTGAACTTTGAAGGCGCCCTGCAACAAATGGCGGGTTACTTATCGAGACATGTCTGCATACCAGCATGGCAGCATGGCAGCACACCAGCAGCACGTACCAGAGCCTTGGGGGGTTGGGATCGCGGGAGCGACCTGAGCTGAGCCATGACGTTTGACAGCAGCCCCTCCTTCAGCAGGGATTGCATCTCCCCCTCCATGGCATATGCATACCGGGAGGAGGCGTCAGCTGCAATCAAGAAAAGCGGAGGCAGGGAGCAGCAGTTGGGGTGGAGATGAGTTGCATAGCAGGCTTCCCTCCAGCAGGACTGTCAGGACTGTCACCTCCCTCCCTCATGCATCTCCCTCCAGCAGGACTGCTAGTCAGTCACAAACTCATCTCCACCCCAAACTCAGGTGACTTCTGAGTCGACTCAAAAAGCAGCAGTTTGGGTGGAGATGAGTTGCATAGCAGGCTTCCCTCCAGCAGGACTGCCAGTCACAAACTCATCTCCACCCCAAACTCATCGTGGGGGAGGACCGAGTCATCACCTGTTTGCTGTGACACACCATGGCAGACACATACGAAGAGGATAACTCAGCAGGAATAAGGAAGGAAGGGTACAGGGCGGGGAAGAATTGTGGGGAGAGGGTGGGGGGGCGAGGAGGGTTCAGGGTAGGTAGTATCGTGTATTGAGTCCGCTTTAACATGGATCGACTAAAAAAAGTAGCACCAATGAGTCAGTAAGTCAGTAACAGAAGTAACACCATGCTATCATCATGGGAGTATCATGCAGCAGCGAAGGCTGCAAAAGCTGCGCACCTTGCATGGCGAGCAGAAGCCGCAGGCACCTGAGCAGACTCTGCCGTTCCTCCTGATACAGCACCACAATCTGCACGCACACAGAGCATGCATGTGAACGGAGGGAAGGAGAAACTGTTTAGAGACGGCTCAAAACATCTGAGCAGACTCTGCCGTTCCTCCTGATACAGCGCCAGCATCTGCAAGCACACAGAGCATGCATGTGAACGGAGGGAAGGAGAAACTGTGTAGAGACGTCTCAAAACATCTGAGCAGACTCTGCCGTTCCTCCTGATACAGCGCCAGCATCTGCAAGCACACAGAGCATGCATGTGAACGGAGGGAAGGAGAAACTGTTTAGAGACGTCTCAAAACATCTGAGCAGACTCTGCCGTTTCTCCTGATGCAGCGCCAGCATCTGCAAGCACACAGAGCACGTGGAGGGAACTTTTGAGTCGACTCAAAAGTCAAGCCGCAGGCACTTGAGTGGACTCTGCCGTTCCTCCTCATACAACGCCACGATCTGCACGCACACAGAGCACGTGGAGGCAAGTAGGGAGGCTAATATAGACAGGAAATCTGTGTCACATGGCATGTGGTGCGCGAAGGCATGGCCTCGTTTGCTACGTAGTCCAAAGCACCACACATGCATCCATCACACAAGCGCGCGCGCACACACACATACCTCCTGCACCAATCTCCGCTGCTCTTCCTTCTCCTCCAACCCGCCCTTCCCTGCGCCCTCCCCCTCCGCCTCCCCCACCTGCGCCCTCTCCCCTCCGCCCACCCTATCCGCCAACAGATATGCTTGCGTCTCATCCAATCTCTGTAAACACTCATAAACACACACACGCACACGCAGTGAGGCGAAAGTTCTGAGACGTTTCAACCAACCAGCAAAAGCGCCACCTCCCTCCCGTTCCAAGGGACGGACCCTGCCCTGCACCCCCATGGCCTTGTTCCTACCATCCCCACTTACAATCACAGCGCTTGCAGTCACAGCAGCTTCTCTTAGCCTGCCCACCACGGGGATGATCACTTGCGATGCTCCTGCTGCCCCCACGCCCACTTCCAGACGAGCTGCGCCAATGGCGTCGCGGGATCGGCTGCTGGGAGGCTTGAAGCACGCCAAGCCGTGCAGCAGCCACGTGTGATGCTCTGATAGGCTCCTGGCCTGCACGAGACGGATCACGGGGGTAAGGGGTTGAGGCAGAGGTGTTACGAGCTTTGATTGTTTGATCATGGCTCCGAGCTATGGTTCTGGATAATGGCTGTTCTCGGGTAATGTCTTGCCTCGTGAAAACCAGGATTCTGAATCTGAATTTCAAGTGTCCCAGTCAAGGTGTCTGGACTACAAGCGAGTCATACAGACGCAGGGACAAGCTTGAGTGAGGGCTCTGATAGCGTCAGGCTCACAACCAGAACCCCAACTCTTAGGGTCACTGCGCCTACCGACTCTGATTGTGAGACTTACACGATGAGAGATAACGTACGAACCAGACGCGATAGTTAGTCTCCGTCCGTCTCCGTCAGTCTCCGTCAGTCTCATTCAGGCACGTATCCGACTTGTGTGTGAACGTTAAGCGACGACAAACCCCGTTGGTTACAGAGCTTGTTACAAACTTTGCTCACTCTCGTAACACGTACCAGCTCGCGACCATCCTCCTCGACATTGTCACTTCCCCTACTGTCAATCGCCTCCAGTCGCGCCAGCAAGGCACCGTGTGGGGACCACCATAGATCCGCGTCGACTTTCGACGACGACGCTCTGTTGATCGCCGCTGCCACGCTGGCCATGACACGTGTCGAGCTACGACCAGGCGATGTGACGCGATCGCGCGGCGCGCGAACGGACTAACGAGTCGGACTTTTCAGTCTCGCAATACCTTTCCCTATGTAAAGTAGCACTCTAACCAGACTGGTGGTGTGAATCGAGCTAGGTCGGAGGGAAAGGAACCGCGAGGAGAAGTTACTGTGAGGAGGATGAGTGGCGAAATTCACTATGAAATTAGCGAGGTCGAGCGTTCCGATGACTTTGCAAGCAGGATCAATGGCTTCGCAGAAAGCGCAACAGCAAGGTAGTTTCCCTCATTGTCATTTCCTGCTGAGCTCGTGCAAGAATCACAGAAAGCCAGGATTACTGACAATTCACACAACTGAGTAACCAAGGGTGATTGGGGTGTCCTTTCCTCTAAGCTCCAAACCCCACCCAACCAGTTTAGAAACAGACAAGTCGCTCTTATTCAAATATATATCGCATTTGACCGCATTCAGGTGATGCGTTCTAATTGCAGAAAAAAGGAGCAGAATGGAGCAGGAGGAAGGAGCAACTCTCGATGGGAAAGTCCCAAAGCTCGATGCTTGAAATCGAAAAATCCCGCTAGTGTCAGATGTCAGAGACTTCAGTACAGTCCACCATAATTTACAAATATTTGTTAAGAAACTTGATCGGATATGCCTTGTGAACCTTGACAGCAGTATAGTCATACTCGATAAAATTTCCCATATTCGAACTATCCCCACCTCACCATTCTGCGCCGGAACCGATTCCCACCACGCATCATATTCTCGCAACCTCCTCCCATGCACCCAGAACTTCCGCCCCAACCTCTGCAGTTACCTCACCCCGCTTCCCCATGCTCTTCCCCCAACCTCCTGTACTCCCCATCGTTTTCCCACTTCCTGGTAATATTTTCCGCTTACTTTCCCCGCCCCTTCTCTCCCCCGCTACCTGGCCAACTTTCTCACCCCAGTTTCCCCGTGCGCTTCCCGCGCACGCCTGTCGTCCCCTCCCCTTCAAATCCCCTCTCACTTTTCCTCTTACCTCTTTCTCCCTCGCCTCTTCTCACTACGCCCTAGAACCTTACCTCACCCACACGGGTGTAGGAGCCTCTTGACACGTCAGCGGCAGCCATCGTCGGCGTAGCACGCACGAAACCCTAGCACCATGGGCGAGCGTTTCACATACCGCCGCAGGCACCCCTATGCCACGCGCTCGAACCTCCGCCGCACCATCCGTACCCCAGGCACGATACTTTCTCACCTTACCTTTTCTTCGGAAACCCTAATTACGTCCTGTCCGTTCCGTTGTTGATCGTTCCTCGGTCGCCTCGCTTGCGTCGCAGAATCTTGTTAATGGCATCTTGCGGGGTCGTTATAAGGGCACGGTTTATGCAAAAAGCCTGAAATTTCGGTTCCTGGCTAATATCCTTTCTCGTGCGTCCGACTGTGGAACATACTTTTACGTCGCATCCGGCATGTAAATGGATTGGCGCGTGGAGCGAACATTGCACCACACATATCCCCCACTTATCCCCTGATCATTGAATCTTGAGACGCCCAGACATCGTACATTCGCATCTCCCGCTTCTCCCCTGCTCAACCCGTGTGTCCCGCTCACGTTTGTTCCGCCCATGTTACTTCCGCCCATGTCTGTTCCGCTGACCCGGAGCAGGAGGCAAGCTCACAATCCAGTACATCGCCAAGAGAGCCAATGGCGTCAAGTGCGGCAAGTGCCCGCGCATCCTCCCTGGTGTAAGTCCCGTTACCATTATTTCGATTACGCTTGATTACGCTCGACTGCTATATGTCTGCCGCTGTAATCCTGTCGCGAGCCTGGTTAATCCCCTTCTCAGTTCGACACACAATCCCTGAGGGGAACTTGCGCTATTCACGGTCTCGCTCACTTTCTTCCAGAGCCTCCGATGCCACCTCTCGCCTTCGCCGCCGTCGCTTGCGCTGGTCTTTGCGCTGCCCGTGCGCGTGCTTGTGTGTCGCGCGGCCTTCCGAAGCACGTCTGAGGGTTTCGTTCCCGTTTCTGCGCCTTCCCCTTTCCGCCTCGCTTTCCCCGTGTCCCCCATCGGCGCAGGTCCCCGCGCTCCCCGCGCACAAGCTCACGCGCAACCTGATGTCGCGCAAGCAGAAGAGCGTCACGCGCATCTACGGCGGCGCCATCTGCGGGAAATGCGTGCGCGAGAGGTACGGCGCGGGGAGCAAGGTGGGGAAGAGGGAGAGAAAAGGGGAAGGGGGAGCGGGGAAAGGGGAGAGGAGGGAAATGGGGGAGGGGGGAAAGGGTGGAGGGGGGTTGGGGAAGAGGGGGTTGTGTGTAGCGGGAAGAGGGATTTGCGAAAGGGGTAAGACAGAAGAGGATAGGCGCGGAGTACGGGGGTGGTTCCGCGAGAGAAAACGCGTCAAAGTGCGAGATCAAGGCGGCATGAATAACGATGCAGAAAGGGGAGGCGGGGCGAGAAGGCCGCGAATCGGAAAGGAAGGAATCAGAACGGATGGAATCAGAAGGACGGCGAAAGCAAGGCATAAGGAAGGGGGGAGGGAGGGGGAGGAAGGGGGAAGGGAAGGGGGGAGGAAGGGGAAGGAAGGGGGGAGGGAAAGGGCGAGGAAGGGGGGAGGAACCAAGAGATGGTTGTACGTGGAAGCTGATGCAAGGGGCAAAGCAAGTGCAGCGCTATAGCACTCGTTTCCCTTATTGACTCATCACCCTTTCCCCGTCAACGTCCTGCCCCATCGCCCTTTCCCCGTCAACGTCCTGCCCCATTGCCCTTTCCCCGTCAACGTCCTGCCCCATTGCCCTTTTCCCGTTTCCCCATCCCCCATCAACCCCCCTCCAGTGCCCTACTCCATTGCTTCCCGGTCTTCCCCTTTCCCACTTATTCTCCTCTCGCCATCACTGCTCTTGTGATTCTTTGTGCGAAACAATCTGTGAACCTTTGACCAGAAGTAACTTTTGACCAGAAGTAACTTTTGACTCCTCACATCTCACTTCCCTGCCTCCGCCTCTCTTTCCTGCTATGCTCTGCTCTGCGCATCACCGCAACAGAATCATCCGCGCATTCCTGGTGGAGGAGCAGAAGATCGTGAAGAAGGTGCTCAAGCTGCACAAGTCCAAGGAGAAGATCGCCTCCAAGGTCCCCGCTTAAACCGGCTGAGATTAATGAAACAGCTTACACCACCAAAACCACCTGAACTGCCTACTTTCTGAACTGCCTGAGCTGCCTGAATCACCACCACAGGGTTAAGCTCCTGCAACAGGCACGTAGAGACAGGGTGGGACGCTGCAGGGATTGCTAGGCAGGAATTTTGGTTTTGTTGGTGCGCTAATGTCCATTGTCCATTGGATGTAAGGTTAGTAAGCAAGCATGGTTTACTCCACTGGTCCGCTTCAGCTATGGCTTTTGTTTAGGTAGTATTTTGACTTGAAAATCACCCTGCTTGCTACCTGTAGGTCGTAGCAAGACCTGGGGATGGAAGAGACTTCCTGATATTGTAGCATTGCGCTGCACTAAACCCTGGTAATTTTTTCAATTATATAAAAGATATGACAGAACACTTCGACTAAATACTGCCAAGTGAATTATTGTCAAGCAAATTTCGCGATTGTATACGCAACAATACACCTGCCCTCCGCTAATTACATTCCCTACAAATTCAAGGCCCTTGTCGTCACCTGTGGGTCCTGGTTGGGAGCGGTTCGGTCCACGCAACAACCCTCCGATACCCTAAACCGAGTACAACCGCTCTCACACAGTTCAAAACAGTCAGAAACCCCCAAATCTTTTTTTCCCCAATTTCAAACCCAGGGCAAACCGACAAGGACGCGGCTCGGGGCTCACTTTTTGAAATTATCGGAGGTTAGGTGTAAAACCTTGAGCCACTTTAGACTCTGCGAAGCACTGTGACTGGATGATGCGGGATTGTGTTGGGATTCGAGCAGTTTCTTTTTGTTTTCTTTCGACTTTCTTCTTGCCCTGCTGGGCCAAACCGCCTCACTGAAGCTGTTTCGTGTACTTCATGAGCCAGACCTGGTCCCGAAATCATATCTCCATCAAATTGCTTTCTATAGATCTGTCAGAAGACTTGCACTGTGAGATCCCCGATTGATCCTTGGAGGGTTACAGGCCGGTTAGCCTGGGGGGTTATGGGCGCACTGACCCGCTACTGAAACAAGCCCTTTTATCCCAATGGTCTAGTGGTTGGGATTCTGACATGATATCAGAGCGGTCTCGGGTTCGAATCCCAGTGTATGCACATGCTGGCTGTTGCCGCTGTGCCGAGTCCTGGACCTCCCAGTGTGGGGGGGTGTCAGAAGACTTGCACTGTGAGATCCCCGATTGATCCTTGGAGGGTTACAGGCCGGTTAGCCTGGGGGGTTATGGGCGCACTGACCCGCTACTGAAACAAGTCCTTTTATCCCAATGGTCTAGTGGTTGGGATTCTGACAAGATCAAACAACTAGCCAGAACAAAAAAAAATATACAGTACAAGCAAAACCTAAACACATGTTCAGGAACCTCTAGAACTAGAACTGTAGTTGTCTTCGGGAGGAACTTCGGTCTTGAACTTCTATCTTCAACCTTGAACTTCAATCTTGACTTCGACCCCTCATGGCCGCTAGAGGACAAGCCTCTAGTGTCACCCTAAGGTGGCGCTGCAGTTGTGATTTTTAATTCGAAAATTCCGCAGAAGATCGAGCTTGTTCGGGATTTTCTAAGAAGTTCAGGTTACTGTGCGTTTGGCTTCTAGTGCAATGGCTTTTGTCTTATAAGAACAGAGTTACTGTTCATGTAGTGCACCATGCTCGTGTTTTCAGATCAGGGCCTCAGATATCATGAAAAAAACCCTGAAATTCCTGATTTTGGCAGTCCATTCTCAACCTACCCTGAAAAATCAATGTTAAGATTTTTGTGGGACTAATCTTTCAGCCTTTTTTGTGAGGCCACACTGAAATTTCAGTTTTTTTTTTTTCCAAGTACACTGATGCCACAACGTTGAAACGAAACTGACACTGAAAGCGATTCTTACCTGTGTCGTGTGGATTTGACCGCAATTACAGGGAATCTCACATTCCCGTGGTGTGGGCACCGCGGGGCGAGACGAACCTGTGAAATTTTGCCTCAAATTCACGATTGAGAGGTGCTTTGTTGGCGCGGCGCCACACATCATTCGGCCGTTTTGCTGCAGCATCTTTTCTTGGCCAATCCGAACGTGGCCAGTGGCCACCATGTGGTGCTGGAGGGCTGCCAATGTTCCTGCCCCGTTGACAACCCAGCCCATGCACCGTGGTTGCCATCCAAGGGCCCCTTCTTCTCCAAGCTTTGCATCCGAAGCTGGGTTTCCCCCTTTCTTCCTAGTGTACCACCAAGAGGCAGCCAGTCGTGGCTTGTGCCTTTTCTGGAAACAATCCCTCTCGTTGTCGCTAGCTTAGATGTGAGGCCGTCCCCGCTGCTTACCATGGTGGAACACCTTGACGGCACGGAAACAAACAGCGAACACGACGGTCAGGCGCATCGCCAGCCGCCTGTAGTCCGTTCTGAAGCAGTTACGGGCCTCGATTTATTGTTTTCGAGCATAGCGGAAGTCAACGACAACGAGAAGACACCAGATCCCGAGCCGCCCGACAAAATCCCGTTCGAACACATCGATGAGGAGGGTTGGTGTGCATCCCCGACAGCGCCAGCCACGGAGCAGGACAGCTCGTCGCCTCCAGCTGAAAAACTGGCTCCCGAACCCGTGACCAAGAAATCCAGCCGATACATGCAGTCAACGCTGCCATGGTTTACAAAGGGCGCTGAAGACGGAGCTACCCCGCCTTCGCCAGCCAACCAACGGTCGTCGCCCGTGATTGCCGGCCCACAGGATTCGCCATTGGTTCCTGGTCCTTCTAAGCAGTCAGGACGCGACGCGATTTACGCAGAGTCTCTGTATAAGTACAAGACCGAGTGGCTAGACAGGTTTTCGTGGCTCATTCTTTTGCGGCAATCTGACGGTCTCCCAACTTTCAAGTGGTCTATCTGTACCGAGCATGCAGGTTACGTTGGAAAGTGCGGGAAGGGCGGGAGGGGCGCGTCGGGCGTACAGACGCAGGCTTTCAAGAGGCATGCTGCAACAACGAAGCACAAAGAGGCGGTCAAGCACCAGGAAAAGCTTCTTGCTGAAGCTGGCCGGCAGCCACGGATCAACGGTGACAACCTCGCTCGCGACACCGAGAAGGAACGCGTCATCGCGCTGTGCGACTCTCTGCTCTTCGTAACCAAGCAAGATGCACCCATTGAGTTATGGGTGCATCTTGTTCGCTATCTCGCGGCGAAGAAGGTTCCGGGATTCCCCGCGAAGGGATACAGAACCTATTACACAATGTGAGTACCCGCTGTCATATATTGTTCGTGATGTTGCTTTTGTTTACCTTTTGTGTAAGCACTAACATTGGCTCACATGCTCCACAGGTACGGCTTTGGCAACTAACACAAGCGATTGCCACGTGGTTGCACACAACGCAAATCCAGCACCTCCTTACAAGTCCTTACATCGTAATTACATGTGACGAGAGTACGGACAGGTGCCGAGGACAGTTGTGATTTTTAATTCGAAAATTCCGCAGAAGATCGAGCTTGTTCGGGATTTTCTAAGAAGTTCAGGTTACTGTGCGTTTGGCTTCTAGTGCAATGGCTTTTGTCTTATAAGAACAGAGTTACTGTTCATGTAGTGCACCATGCTCGTGTTTTCAGATCAGGGCCTCAGATATCATGAAAAAAACCCTGAAATTCCTGATTTTGGCAGTCCATTCTCAACCTACCCTGAAAAATCAATGTTAAGATTTTTGTGGGACTAATCTTTCAGCCTTTTTTGTGAGGCCACACTGAAATTTCAGTTTTTTTTTTTTCCAAGTACACTGATGCCACAACGTTGAAACGAAACTGACACTGAAAGCGATTCTTACCTGTGTCGTGTGGATTTGACCGCAATTACAGGGAATCTCACATTCCCGTGGTGTGGGCACCGCGGGGCGAGACGAACCTGTGAAATTTTGCCTCAAATTCACGATTGAGAGGTGCTTTGTTGGCGCGGCGCCACACATCATTCGGCCGTTTTGCTGCAGCATCTTTTCTTGGCCAATCCGAACGTGGCCAGTGGCCACCATGTGGTGCTGGAGGGCTGCCAATGTTCCTGCCCCGTTGACAACCCAGCCCATGCACCGTGGTTGCCATCCAAGGGCCCCTTCTTCTCCAAGCTTTGCATCCGAAGCTGGGTTTCCCCCTTTCTTCCTAGTGTACCACCAAGAGGCAGCCAGTCGTGGCTTGTGCCTTTTCTGGAAACAATCCCTCTCGTTGTCGCTAGCTTAGATGTGAGGCCGTCCCCGCTGCTTACCATGGTGGAACACCTTGACGGCACGGAAACAAACAGCGAACACGACGGTCAGGCGCATCGCCAGCCGCCTGTAGTCCGTTCTGAAGCAGTTACGGGCCTCGATTTATTGTTTTCGAGCATAGCGGAAGTCAACGACAACGAGAAGACACCAGATCCCGAGCCGCCCGACAAAATCCCGTTCGAACACATCGATGAGGAGGGTTGGTGTGCATCCCCGACAGCGCCAGCCACGGAGCAGGACAGCTCGTCGCCTCCAGCTGAAAAACTGGCTCCCGAACCCGTGACCAAGAAATCCAGCCGATACATGCAGTCAACGCTGCCATGGTTTACAAAGGGCGCTGAAGACGGAGCTACCCCGCCTTCGCCAGCCAACCAACGGTCGTCGCCCGTGATTGCCGGCCCACAGGATTCGCCATTGGTTCCTGGTCCTTCTAAGCAGTCAGGACGCGACGCGATTTACGCAGAGTCTCTGTATAAGTACAAGACCGAGTGGCTAGACAGGT
The DNA here is from genome assembly GCA_947471745.1 of Closterium sp. Naga37s-1. Lineage (NCBI taxonomy): Eukaryota > Viridiplantae > Streptophyta > Zygnematophyceae > Desmidiales > Closteriaceae > Closterium > Closterium sp. Naga37s-1. The sequence continues at coordinate 1,086,622 of CANJKZ010000772.1, read as the reverse complement.
TTTCGTGGCTCATTCTTTTGCGGCAATCTGACGGTCTCCCAACTTTCAAGTGGTCTATCTGTACCGAGCATGCAGGTTACGTTGGAAAGTGCGGGAAGGGCGGGAGGGGCGCGTCGGGCGTACAGACGCAGGCTTTCAAGAGGCATGCTGCAACAACGAAGCACAAAGAGGCGGTCAAGCACCAGGAAAAGCTTCTTGCTGAAGCTGGCCGGCAGCCACGGATCAACGGTGACAACCTCGCTCGCGACACCGAGAAGGAACGCGTCATCGCGCTGTGCGACTCTCTGCTCTTCGTAACCAAGCAAGATGCACCCATTGAGTTATGGGTGCATCTTGTTCGCTATCTCGCGGCGAAGAAGGTTCCGGGATTCCCCGCGAAGGGATACAGAACCTATTACACAATGTGAGTACCCGCTGTCATATATTGTTCGTGATGTTGCTTTTGTTTACCTTTTGTGTAAGCACTAACATTGGCTCACATGCTCCACAGGTACGGCTTTGGCAACTAACACAAGCGATTGCCACGTGGTTGCACACAACGCAAATCCAGCACCTCCTTACAAGTCCTTACATCGTAATTACATGTGACGAGAGTACGGACAGGTGCCGAGGAAAACACATGATCATATTCGTGACCTTCATCCGGGAGAATCGCGTCGTCGCCGAGTTCCTTGCCCTTCTGACCGTGGAGAAGTGCGACGCCGCCTCTCTACTCTATGTGTTTGTGTCCCACCTGCAGGCCCTCGGCATCGAGCTTGCCAAGATCGCTGGTATGAGCACCGATGGCGCGAGTGTGATGATGGGAAGCAAGAATGGTCTTGTCGCTCGACTGCGCCTCCGCATACCGCATCTCGTCTCAAGCCACTGCATAGCCCACAGGTACGTTCGCTTTTGTACTAGCGCCAATCCTGATTATCCGTATCTCGGCCTTGCTGATACCCCGTGTTGCATGTTTGTGTTGTGATGTGCGTGCAGGGAGGCCCTCGCGGCAAAAGATGCAGCGGATGCAATCCCTGAGTTCGACATGGTGGACGGGCTGATCCGCCAAGTCGCAGAGTATCTCAGCCGTTCCAGCCCCTGACACCAACGATTTTTGGAGTTGCAGGAACTCTTCACGGCTACGAATCTGGAGCTTCAAGGCATTCATCAAGTCCGCTGGCTCTCCAGGGGTGAAGCCGTTCTCCGAACGGTGACGGTCTTCCCTGCGCTCATCGTCATGCTGTCTGAGTGGGACGAAACTCTGTACGAGCTCGCCACCAGCTACAGGTTCCATTTCTTGTTGTTCTTCCTTACAGACGTGCTTGAGCAGCTGAACATCTTGAACAAGTCCTTCCAACAGCGAGAGGTGAGCAACAAGTCCTTTCAGCGTGTGTTGCACTTCTCATGATGTCTAGTTCTTGTATGCATGACTTCTTTGCGTTTATGTCAATGCATTTATATTGTGGGAGCTTAAGCACAACACATATTGTTTGATAAATCACCCCCCCCGGCTCGCTTTCCGTGTGTCCCTCTGTGTTATTTATGTCGCCCTCTCATAGCTTGACATCGCAGGTGTCCATGCGCAGATCAAGAGAACCATGTCTCACCTGGAGACCCGCTACGTCGACTGCGGCGACGATTTTGGAGGCGGGTTGAGTGCGCGCCTGTCCCCGTTCATCTTGAAGTACGGGCCTGACAGTGACAAGCCCGAGGTGACGGTGCAGGGTGTGGACTCTGACGGTCGGCCGACTACACACAAGTTCCAACTACATGAGAACCCAAGCGAGGACTATCCAACTCTGGGAACACACGACGCCTGCGTCGATCTCTGCACATCATTTGCCGAGACGCTTGTCAGTAACCTCAGCAAGAGGTTTGAAGACTTGGACAACCTGGTGGGAGTGAGGCTCTTCATGCCAGACGAGTACCCGCCTGGGAGAGCGGAGTGCCACAAACAGTGTGTCGAGTGGCTCATGTCACTCGTCTCGCTGTTCAGGGCACAGGAGACTGACCACATCCTTCCAGGTACTCGCATTTTGTGCACCCTTGTTGTCCATGATTCTCTTTGTTCCTATGTTTCAACAGTGCCATGCATACACGGGTATACCATGCCAAGCCATCCAATCTAACTGACAATCTCCCTTCTGTTTTGTGTGGCAGGGATCAACAAACTGCGGGCGATGAAAGAACTGCGTGCCTTCTGCCCCATCCTCGCAGGTGCCCCGAATAACGAGCGAAGCTTCCACGCCGGGCTAACAGCGATGCTGAAGACAAGCGATTGGACGACTAGCTACCCCAACCTCGTGCGTCTCTGGGTGGCTGTCGCAGTGCTGCCGCTGAGCACAGTGGAATGTGAGCGCGGGTTTTCCCACCAGAATATCATCAAATCGTGGCAGCGTGGGAGCCTCAAAGACGCTCGGCTTGAAGATCTCGTCACGATGTCGCTCCTCGACTACGAGCCTGACTACAACGAACTGGTGAAAATCTGGCGTAGCTACAAGAAGCGCCGGCCATTTGGCAATGTGGCAGCACCTCCAGCAAGAGAGGGGGAGGGAAGTGGTAGGGGAAAGGAGGCACTTGAGGAGTGGGAAGAACCAAAGGCGCAAGGGAGTGATGATGAGTCTGATTCCGATGCTGATACATGGATGACTCCTATTAGATAAGAGCAGCTGCTCTTTTCTAGGAAGCTACAGTACTCCTGAATTTTAAATCAAGACTTTATAATAGTTTCAGCTTTTTTACAAGTGGAACCCTGATGGATCAGTCTCTTTTTTAGCACAACACTGTCATCTCCTGCTTTTTTTTTTAGGAACACAGTCAATCAGAGTTTACACACAAGCGGACCTTGAAGGGTATACGACCCTAAAAGTGAATATGAGGCCCTGTTTCAGATGCAAACTTGAACACCATATCTCCTGCAAACGCGGGCAAACGATACCCCGGAACCCCCTACAAAAGCTCGAACTTGACAGGGAAGTGTACCAACCCAAAAGGTGAACTCGAGTTACGAAACAAATGAAATATTCACGAAGCTAACGAAATATTTGCGACGCATGGACGAAATTGATGATTATGCTATGCGATGTATACCGTGTCCATGCGACCCCACTTTTGGTCGCATGGTTGGTGGGAGTTCAGGTTCCCCAAAACATATTCTTGGTGCAGTTGAGAAAGGGTGCCGGTATTCCGTGTTTTTGTGTGGTCAAGCTCGACAAGACCCAAACGCGTGCAAGTTCGCCCAAAACCCGCTCCAAAGAATTTTCGAATTAAAATTCACAAGTGCAGCGCGCCCTAACACCACGATGAGGTGGAGGTCCTTCGTTAGGGAAACCTGCAAGGGAGGGGGGCGGGATGGTTGCTGGGAAAAAAAAAAAAAAAAAAAAAAAAAAAAAGAGGGACGTTTAGGATCAAAGTAAATGCCAGTGGGCAGGGAACACCTCTGAGCTGTAAGTAGCTTCTCTGTTGCCAAGTTGTCAGGTTGCTGTGGTGAGCAACAAAAAGTGGCGGGAGAAAGGAGGAGGAGGAAACCCAACCCACCCCGTCGCGTCGCGTCCCCATCGCCTACCCACCCAGCCCACACCGCCCTCATCTGTCCGGTCTGTGGTTGATCTAACGCTCCTACGATCTGATCTAACGCTCCTATACAGCCCACCGGTTACCAGGCCCCACGATATCAGAGCAAAACATCCTGATTACCCTGATTTTAGGATGGAATTTTGAATTTGCCCTGTAATTTCAGAATGGTGTTAATTTTTACCCTGTTATCTCAGGATGTTGTAAACTATATGCTATGGAAATTCAGGATGGTTGTAGTGTTTTTCCCTGTAGCGTCAAGTTGAATATCGAGGCTTGCCCTGGCGTGTTTTTAGAGAGTGGGGGGGGGGGGGAGGGGGGAGGTGGGGGAAGGAAGGAGGGGGGTCCCTTCTTGGAGATTCTTTCCCCGAGAAAATTCTCCCCCGCGGATTTTCTTCCCCCTGTATTTTTCCCGCCTTCGCATGATGCCTTGACACATCCGAACGTCCGCAACGCACCAACCAAACCCTTCAGGTTCCTCGCTGGTCTGGTTTGGGAGCAGGTAGGGAAAGGCTGTCAGAAAGAGTGAACGAGAATGAATGAACTAGCAAAGAGTTGGGTTGTACTAACCCTCATTGGGTTGTACCCCTTATGGCCTACCCCACTATACCCTACACAATATAAGCTATATAACATTTTGACACACCCCCATAGGCAAAGTGGGGGAGAACAAGTGGTCACAAGACCAGTCAAGAAAAGCAAAGCAAACTCGGGGTGGATCACAAAGTCACCACACAGTCCGAGCACAAGTAAGGGGCCACAAGGCCAGTTCACATGCAGAGTTATATAAAAGAGAACAAACAATACAGTGATCATACCCGGGCAAGTGCAAGCATGCAGGTGTATGTATAGATCACAGTACAAGCAGAGTCAAGCAGTAAGCAAGTGAGGCAAAGTAGGCACAAGGCCTAACATTGTAGCGAAGCGCTGATGATCACCAGGCGGAAGTGCCTTGGTGAAAACATCAGCAGTGTTGGCCCTAGTGGCCACGTATGCAAGACGAAGCTGGCCACGCTGCTGCAACTCTCGAGCAAGGAAGTATCGCAGAGCGATGTGCTTTGAACTGTGCTCTAGTCTGTGCTACTGACACAAAGCAATCATGGCCTTGTTGTCTACGTACAGAACTAGAGGCGAACGAGGCTGCTCTCCCAAGTCAGTCAACAGGTAGGTGAGCCAGCGTAGCTCTTGTGTAACCATGGCCCAGGCGTAGATCTCAGCCTCACAACTGGAGCTGAGAACCGAAGACAAGCGGGTAGACCGCCAGGAAAATGAGCTAGAGCCAAGACTGAAGGTGTAACCATGTGACGACCGCTGCGTAGCTGAGTCGTCAACCCAGGAAGCGTCTGCGTGACAGGTGAGGACAACTGGACCCCATCCTCCAAGCACTAGCCCCATGCCCGACGTACTGCACAAGTAACGCAGTACCCTCTTTGCAGCATCCCAGTGCACCTTTCGGTGCCTAACGGGAGCCACGTAGGGAGCCAGGAGGCTAAGAGGGTACGCGAGGTCAGGTCGTGTGCACGTCATCAGGCAACCCACAAGCTCTGGGTACAGACCACTGGGCTCTACGGACTCATCCCAAGGTGGAGCTGAGAGCGAGTGGTTGGTAGACAAAGGAGTGGGCTGTGGCGAGGAGAACTAGAAGCCGAAGCGCTGAAGGACCTGGTGCACCATGTGTGATTGAGTCAGGGTGATGGTGCGCCGTGCTCTGTCCCGGGTGATCTGCAAGCCAAGATAGCTGCACAGTTCACCCAGGTCAGTGCAGGTGTGTCTCTTCTGCAGCTCCGACTTCACAAGGGTTGGTGCCTCCGTGTCAGCAGTGGCAAAGACGAGGTCGTCGACGTAAACGAGGACGTAGAACGGCGGCAGCGAGGTGTCGGTGCGTAGAAACAGCGACGGGTCAGCGGTAGAAGGAGCAAACCCAAGAGCCGCAAGTTTAGTCCTCACTATGTCGTGCCACTCGCGAGGCGCCTGGCGGAGACCGTAGACTGGCCGCCGGAGGCTCCACTAGGTACTTGCAGGAAACGACCCAGTGAAGCCAGGTGGGCGGCGCAGCCAGATCTCCTCGTGCAAGCTGCCCTGCAAGAAAGCTGTACTGAAGTCCAGAGAGTGTAACTCGTAGTCACGCTGAGCAGCGACATGCAGCAACACCCGAAGAGTAGTCATCTTCTGGGTGGGGGAGAAGGTCTGGAAGTAGTCGACCCCCTGTCGCTGACTGACGTCTCTAGCAACGTAACGCGCCTTGAAGGCAGGCGGAGAACCCGGGGGCCTCTTCACCCTGAAAATCCACATGTCATCGACTATGTTCGCCCCAGGTGGGGGAACCTCGTCGACGTAGGTGCCTGTGGACTTCCAGGATGCCATCTCGGCATCCATGGCTGCCTGCCACTGAGAGGAGTAGGGACCCGTAATCGCCTCTGCGTAAGAGCGCGGGGTCGGGATGTCTGGTGCAGCCGGGTCTCCCTCATGGGCAAGCAGCATGGAAGCGAAACGAGGTACAGCAGCTGCAAGACACTCAAAGTCCTCCTGCCTGTCCTCAAGGATGTCTGTGCTAAGAGCACACTCACCCCCAATGGACGGAGGACTGGCAGACGCAAACTCAGCAACTAGAGCAGTGGCGTAGTCTAGACGGCAGGCAGCAGCAAAGTCAAGCAGCTCAGCAACGAGAGCAGACGCAGCAGCAGACTCAAAAGAAGGGTCAATGATGGCAGTGGCTAGGAGACGAGAGACAGTGGGACTGGCAGCACGAGCGCGATCAGACTCAGGGTCAGGGACCTCAGGAAGAGAGGACTCAGGAGGAGCAGGAAGAGGAACACGCAGTGGAACAGAGGAAGGACGGAGTGCTATAGTGTGCGTGCCAGGGACAGGAGGAGGACGCGAACGGGGAACGCGACGAGCAGTGCGAACAGACGAGACAGGACGAGACGCAGGCTCACGACGCTCTGTAAGACCGCCGAACTGCTCAGTGTAAGGAGAAGGAGCAGGCAGTGGGGAGGCTGACAGTAACGGCGGCTGCAACTGGTCAGGCGGTGGACACAGGAGGGGAGGAGTAAGGCTAGTAGAAGACGGGACACCAAGAACCTGCTGAAGCAGGGGAACGAAGTACGGTTCGCGGCCGCACAGTGCCTCCAGCACCTCCGGCTCCAGGGTCAACAGCTCCAGCACCCCTGGTACGAGCACCTCCAGGACCTGCAGCCGCAGTACCTCCAGTACCACCAGCTCCAGCAGTAACTCCAGCACCTCCAGCTCCAGCGCCTCCAGCTCCGGTAGCTCCACTCCGAAGGCATGCGCGCCGAACAAGCCACTCACGCAGTTGCTGCGGAGACAGTCTCCGCGAAGCACCAGCATGACCTCCAGACGAAGCAGCACCCCGAGGCTCAGCACCCCCAAACTCCGCACCCTCCGACTCAGCACCCCCATGCTCAACACCCTCAGGCTCAGCACCCCCAGGCTCCACACCCGCAGGCTCAGCAACCCTAGGCTCCTCACCCCCAGGCTCAGCACCCCCAGACCCAGCACCCTCAGACTCCGCACCCCCCGGCTCCGCACCCCCAGACGCAGCACCCCCAGATGCAGCACCTCGAGCAGCACCTGAGTCGACAGCTACCTCGACAGGCGCAGTACCACGGAGAGGGTCTACCTGAGACACACATGAGGGAGCAGGATCCGGGGGGGGGGAGGGGGTCTACCGGAGGGGGGCCGGGAGCAAGGAAGAGCGGCGGGGGCGGGGGAGAGGCAGAGCGGTAGGGGAAGAGACGGTAAAAGGGAACCAACTCGTCAAACGTGACGTCCTGAGAAGAAAGGACACGGCGCGAGGTGGGGTGGTAAAACTACCAACCAGGCGCGTCAGGGACAAAGCCAAGGAAGACGCAGGGGATAGCACGGGCGGAGAGCTTGTCCGCGGACGTATCGCGAACAAAGGCACGAGAACCCCAGACCCGGAACACCGACGCATCGCCAACCTCCCGCGTCCAACGCAGTGTGGACGAGGTCTCCGGTAAGGAGACACGGGGCCAGAGGTTGAGCTGATGCGCAGCGTACCGGACCGCAAACGGCCACAGAAAATGGGGAGCAGCCGCATGGATCATGGAGGTACGAGCGACCTCCATGACTAAGCCAATGCGGCGCTCAGCAATCTCATTTTGCTGAGGGGAGTCCGGAAGCGTGAACGACTGGAGAATGCCCTCCCCACGAAAAAAGTCCCGCAAGAGGTTGGAGGAGAACTCACCACCTCTGTCAGAGTGCAGACGCAGGACAGTAAGGTCCTCGCCGAACCGCTCGCGGAGCTTGAGACGGACTGTGCGGATCCAAGGGATCAAGACATCAGGGACCTCACCCTTGCTGCGCAAGGGGAAGACCGTGGTGTACTGCGTGTAGTAGTCAACGACCAGCAGAAAGTAGCACTCGCGACCCTGTCCACTGACGCGGGATGGGCCCCACACGTCCATGTGGAGAGTCTGCAGGGGAGCAGTCGTCGGGGAAAACGAGGAGGAGTGAGGAGCGGCGCGCTGCCGCCCCTTGACGCAAGGAAGGCAGGGTGGGGCAGGGGAGGGCGGGAGGGGAGGCAGAGACCTTGGTAGACTAGAGACAAGAAGACGGGAGTGCATGCCACGAAGGCGTGGCAGGGAGGGGTGACCCAGGCGGTGGTGCCACAGAAGACTCTGGTGCGACAGGAGGCGACACGAGCAAGAGGCGGCTACCTAACCTCACGCGGACACCTGAGCAGACGCAGCTACTTGAGGAGGCTCGGTAGCCAGTGTGTACAGACTCCACCCTGGCCGACGAGTGAACGTGGCCAGGTGACGCCCTGTCCGTGTGCACGTGCAGATCGACACACGCTGACCCCCAGGAGTGGTGGTAGTGACCATCGCATCCTGGAGGGCAGCGGTACTCACCAAGTTCGTAGAGAACGAGGGGAGGTGAAGACCTGATAGTGAGCCGGATGGAACCGCTGGACACGAGAGGACAGTGGAGGAACGGGCCACGACCGGGCCCCCTGAAGGGTCAGCCAGTCTTACCGGGACAGGTGCAGGGAGAGGAGTAAGGGTGGTGCTGTCACGAAAGAAACAGCGCGAGGCGCCTGAGTCCAACGTGAAGGTGTGCAAGGCCTCAGCAGGCGCTGTACCAGGGAGAGAACCAGACTCACTAGCACCTAGAGCAGCAGCCGCTATACCTGGGTCAGGTGGCACACACCGGTAACAGTCACCCTCAGCACTAGCAGACAAAGCATACATAGCCGAAAGAATAGCATCATAGTCTAGGTCAAAGATAGCAACACCAGACCTAAGCAAATCTGCCGAGCGAGGGCGCTCGACGTCGTCACCAAACTCAGCACGCCAGGCGTCGTCGAGGCGGGAGAAGCAGCGGTGCTGAGTGTGAAGCTTCCCGCATGTCTGACCAGCATGGACACCTGTGCGAATGACATACGGGCAGCTATCACTATCCCCAGACGTCCCACGCTGAAACAACTACTCACGGAGCTGCTGGGGCGATTGGGTCTCGCTCCGACGCTGCTGCCGCTGGCCACCACCAGAACCTCTACGCCGAGGTCCAGTCCTACCGCCACCAGTCCCACCGCCTCCACTGCCGCCACTCCCACCGCTGCCTCCACCACCGCCACCAGAGCCCCCACTCCCGCCACCAGTCCCACCGCCGCTACCACCTCCACTGCCCCACCACCTCCACTGCTGCCCCCACCACCACTCCCGCTGCCACCTCCACCACCACCGCTGCCACCTCCACCACCCTTGCCACCCTTGCCCTTGCTGCTGCGGCGCTTCGCACTAGCAGAAGCAGCCCCGACGTCCTCAGCAACAGGGACGTCTGCAACAGCAGCAGAGGCGTAGGAGGGGGCAAGGGGGGAGGGGGAGCACCCCTCAAAGAAGGGCGGGCGCGGAGTGCCACGAGCAGCACCTATAGCAACTGCACTCGTCTCAGCTGCGAGGAGATGCTGCTCAAGGAGGTCAACAGTGAGGGAGGTGGGGTCAAGGGAGAGAAAGTGGTCCCTGACAGAGCGAAGAGAGTCAGGGAGGTGAGTGACTATGAAGTAGAGGGCGATGAACATCGGGGGCTGGTTCCTGTCAAGGAACTCAGCAAGGACGGTAGCGCGGTAGCGAGCGTCGCTAGTGCGCAGGTGGGAAACTAGGTCCTCTACTGTGGCAAAAGCTGACAGCTCGGGGAACATGTAGGGTAGTAGCAGTCGGCCTAGTGCAGTTATGGCAGGCGAGGAGTAGTGAGCGACTACAACGTCGTACAGGGCCTGTGCTGTCCGAAGTGAGCGCATTCGGCTAACGGCAGGTGGTTGCGAATGGCTAAGCGGGCAGCAGCGTCGCGAATAAGCCATTGTGAGCGAGTTGCACTGTCAGCTGTGGCGGGAGGGGCGATAGCACCGGACGCGAGGTCAAATAGTGACACACTGTCCTTAGAATCGCTCAGTAGGTACAGCTGCAGGTCGTCGAGCCACGTGTCAAACTGAACCGGTCTGCCCTCATGATCGAACCCTAAGCGACGCCATAGTGGCGCAGCACGCAGGAGCAGCAGTAGCAGCAGTAGCAGTAGCAGCAGTAGTAGCAGTAGCAGTAGCAGCAGTAGCAGCAGCTGAGGGGCCAAGGGGCCGAGGGGCCTGGGGCCTAGGGGCCGAGGGGCCGAGGTCGATGGGGCCGAGTACGAAGGGTGACCGAGGGGCCGAGGGGCCTAGGGGCCGAGGGGCCAAGTACGAAGGGGGCCGAGGGGCCGAGTACGAAGGGGCCTAGGGGCCTAGGGGCCTAGGGGCGAAGGGGCCGAGGGGCCTGGGGCCGAGGGGCCGAGGGGCCGAGGTCGAAGGGGCTGAGGGGCCGAGGGGCCTAGGGGCCGAGTACGAAGGGGCCTAGGGGCAGAGGGGTCAAGGGGCCTAGGGGCCAAGGGGCCGAGGGGCCAAGGGGCCTAGGGGCCGAGTACGAAGGGGGGGGCTGAGGGGCCGAGGAGCCTAGGGGCCGAGGGGCCGAGGGGCCGAGGTCGAAGGGGCCGAGGGGCCGAGGGGCCTAGGGGCCTAGTACGAAGGGGCCGAGGGGCCGAGGGAGGGTCGGGCCGCGGGGCCTAGGCTAGGGGCGACGGGGGGCCGCGGGGCCTAGGCTAGGGGCGATGGGGCGACGGGCCGCGGGGCCTGGGCCTAGGCTAGGGGCGACGGGACGCGAGGGGCCATGGGGCCGAGGGGCCTAGGTTCGAGGTGACAGGGCGACGGGCCGCGGGGCCTAGGCCTAGGCTAGGGGCGACGTGTCGCGAGGGGCCGTGGGGCCGAGGGGCCTAGGTTAGAGGCGACGAGGCGACGGGTCGCAACGGGCGACAGGGCGCGACGGGCGACGGGAGTCGCGACGAGCAACTCCATACCAAAGCAACTCTCCCCAGCGGGGGTGCTCGGCCTCGTCACCAAACTCTGCGCGCCAAGCGTCGTCTATGCGGGAGAAGCAGCGGTGGTGAGTGTGAGGCTTCCCGCATGTTTGACCAGCACGGTCACCCGTGCGAATGACATACGGGCAGCTAACACTACCCCCAGACGCCCCACGCTGTGAAAACCTCGCTCCGACGCTGCTGCTGCTGCCGCTAGCCACCGCCAGAACCTCCCCTCTGAACATCTCCACCCCGACTGCCACCACTCCCACTGTTGCCACTGCCGCCACTCCCACCGCTGCCACCACCGCCGCCACCAAAGCCCCCACTCCCGCCACCACTCCCACCGCTGCCACCACCTCCACTACCTCCACCACCTCCACTGCCGCCCCCACTACCACCCCCGCTGCCACCTCCACTACTCCTACCACCCTTGCCCTTGCTGATGCGGCGCTTTCCACTAGCAAAAGCAACCCCGACATCCTCAGCACCAAGGACGTCAGCAGCAGTAGCAGAGGCGTAGGAGGGGGCAAGGGGGGAGGGGGAACACCCCTCAAAGAAGGGCATGCGAGGAGTGCCACGAGCGGCACCTACAGCGACTACACTAGTCTCAGCTGCAAGGAGGTGCTGCTTGAGCAGGTCAATAGTGAGGTCTGTGGGGTCAAGTGTGAGAAAGTGGTCCCTGATTGCGCGAAGAGAGTCAAGGAGGCGGGTGACTATGAAGTAGAGAGTGATGTACATCGGGGGGGGGGGGGGGGGGGGGGGGGGTAGATGTCAAGGAACTCTGCTGGGAGGGCAGCGTGGTAGCGAGCGTCGCTAGTGCAAAGGTGGGTAACGAGGTCCTCTACTGTGGCAAAGGTGGACAGCTCGGGAAACAGGTAGGGCAGTATAAGACGGCCTAGAGCAGCAGTGGCAGGGGAGGAGTAAGGGGCGACTACAACATTGTACAGTGCTTTAGCAGTCTTGTGCGGTCCGAAGTGAGCGCATTCGGCTAACGGCAGGTGGTTGCGAATGGCTAAGCGAGCAGCAGTGTCACGGGTAAGCCACTGTGAGCGAGTCGCACTGTCAGCTGTGGCGGGAGGGGCGAGAGAGGCTCCAGAGGTGTGGTCAAACAACGAAACACTATCTCTAGAATCGCTCAGTAGGTACAGCTGTAAGTCGTCAAGCCACGTGTCGAACTGGATCGAACGGCCCTCATGACCGAACGTGAGGACACGGAGAGAAGCCATAGCGGGCAGAGCAGGGTTGCGCGCTACTAGCAGAGCAGCATGCAGGCAGGGCAGGGCGGCGCACGGCTAGGGTGGCCAGCAGCAGGGCGGGCAGGAGCCGGGCGGTGCAAGCAGCAGGGCGGGCATGCAAAGGGGCGGCGAGCGGGCTGCTAGAGGGCGGTGCGCAGGCTGCAAGGGGCAGCGAGCGGGCCGCAAGGGGCGGCAAGTAGGCTGCAAGGGGCGGCGCACGGGCTGCAAGGGGCGGTGCACGGGCTGCAAAGGGCGGCGCGCGGGCTGCAGGGGCGGCGAGCAGGCCTAGGTGCGGCGGGCGGGCCGCAAGGGGCGGCGCGCGGGGCTGCAGGGGCAGCGCGCTGGCCGCAAGGGGCGGCGAGCGGGCCGCACGAGTGGCGCGCGGGCCGCAAGGGGCAGCGAGAGGGCCGCAAGGGGCGGCGCTCGGGGCTGCACGGGCGGCGCACGGGGCTGTAGGGGTGGCACGCGGGGCTGCAGGGGTGGCTCGCGGGCTGCAGGGGCAGTGCGCGGGGCTGCAGGGGCGGCGCGCGGGGCTGCAGGGGCGGCGCGCGGGCTGCGGAGGCGGCGCGCGGGCTGCAGGGGTGGCTCGCGGGCTGCTACGGGCGGCGCGACGGGCTGCAAAGGGCGGCGCGTGGGCCAGCAGGGCGGCGCGCTGTTAGGGCAGGGCGGCAGGGCAGTGAGTGGGGCAGCTCTGTGGTGGGCCCTAAAAAATCAGTCCTAGGGAAGGACCTGCTCTGAAAGCATGTCAGAATACTGAACGAGAATGAATGCATTGAACAGAAGTACTAACCCTAATTTGGTAGTACCCCTTATGGGCTACCCCACTATAGCCTACACAATGTAAGCACTGTAACATTTTGACATCCGCCACCATGCTCCACGCGAGAAGGACCACCATTCCGCCGCGAAGATCGCGCCGTGAAGTTTTCGCATGAAGATTTCGCCCGGCCGTGGAGATCAGTTTTGACAGACTCGCCGTGGAACATAAATCTTCCTCAGGCAACAAGCGTAGTAAAGGTTCAACCCAGGCATCAGGCAGCTCGCTCACTCACGACTCTCTACCCAACCCGTCCCACACCCACTCTAAAGGCTCTCAACGCTGCCACGTGCCATTGGGATTTCGCCAGTACTAGCCGGAAGCCTTTCGGAAAGGTTAGCTTGCTCGGTGAACAGAATGGTTCATAAGTAGTCATGGAAGGGATGTGTGGGAATGATGGAGTTGGTGGGAGAAGCAGTGGCGCACTGAAACACAAGTAGAGTCGTCCTCGGTGACTCGACCTTTCCTTGGCAAGTATCGCTTATTCGGGTTGGGTGGCGGCCGCTACGCGCGAGTATGGAAGTTCGGCTCGGATGTAGTGCGGTGCGATGCGACACGGTGCTGCAATTTGGCGGCTACGGAGTGGCGCGGATACTTGTAGAAACAGTATGAACACTTGGACGGTGGTGTAGTTACGCCTCGAACAGTGACGATTTGCATTGAGCCATGGTAAGGATTGTCAGAATGTTATTCTCTAGCCTGTAGTGGGGTGCTCTATAGCGAGTACAACCCATCTAGGGTTTGCTATAGGTATCCTCATTGCTGCTAGTGAAAACACTCCTCTTTTGCCTAAACTTCTCTTGCCTAGCTAGGACTTACCTAGCTATGGCTCCTGATCCTAACTCTGCCTACTATGCTCCTATCTTCACATGGAATCAGAGCACATACGCTCCTGGCCTGTGGGCCCTCCTACTGCTTCCGCTGCCCTACGCTGTGTCGCGCGCCCCGTGGTGCGCGGCCTCTTATTTTTCATCCCGCCGCGCGCTCGGGGCGCGCGGCGGTTTTCTGCCCGCCGTGCGCCCCGAGGCGCGCGGCGGTTTACTGCTGTGGGGGAGCCAGCGCGCGCCCCGCCCGTCCGTCGCGGAGCCCTGGGGAGCACGCGCGGCCCCCCACCCTGCCCGTCGCGGCGCGCTGGGGAGCCCGCGAGCCCCCCGTCCGTCCGTCGCGACGCCCTCGGGAGCCCGCGAGCGCCCCGCCCGTCGGTCGCGACGCACTGGGGAGCCAGCGGACGCCCTGCGTGGTCGTCGCGACGCCCTGGGGAGGCCGCGCGCGCCCCGTTAGCTCGTCGCGGCGCCCTCGGGAGGCCGCGCGCGCCCCGCCAGGCCGTCGCGGCGCCCTGGGGAGCCGCGCGCGCGTCCCCCCCGCCCGTCCATCGCGGCGCCCATGGGAGCAGCGCGCGCCACGCCCCTTCCCTCGCCCCACCCGTCCGTTCTGGCGCCCTAGAGGCGCGCGCCTTCCCCCCCCTCTCCGTCCCCCGCGCTCCTGCCCCTATCCCACCCGTTTTAGGGTTTGGGGGTGAGGAGTGTGGGGGTGGTGGTTGTGGGGGTGTCCGTTGTGCGCGCCGTGCCCTTCTCCTCCTCCTCCTTTGTCTCCCACTGCTGCAGCTGTCGCTGAGGGGGGTGGATGAGTGGGAGACTGGGGTTTAGGGTTTTAGGGGGATGCGTGGGAGTGGAGCTAGGGTTTGAGCAGTGGGTGTGTGTCGAGGGTGTGGGGCAGTTGGAGGAGGTTGTGTGGAGGTACCTGTCGTGTCGCTTGCAGCGCCTGTAGTCCGTCGCCCTTGCTTCGGTAGCCAGTGAGCCTGCTGCACCAGTCGCCAGTGGGTCCGTTGCTCCTGCCGCTCTTCTATAGCCGCCGAGCCAGTTACTCCAGTAGTCCGTCGCCCTTGCTTCGGTAGCCTCTGAGTCAGCCGCTCCTGTGCCCGTGCCTCTGCAGCTTCAGTCGTTGCCTCCCATCTTCTCTACCTCCACAGCTCCTCCTCCTCCTCACTTGCCCGCTGTGATTAGCTCTAGCTTTGCTTACCTTTGTGAACTCCTGCTCTATACCTGCTTGCTCATTGTACTGATTACACCCCACTTTGGCCATGGGGGTGTGTCAGAATGTTATTCTCTAGCCTGTAGTGGGGTGCTCTATAGCGAGTACAACCCATCTAGGGTTTGCTATATGTATCCTCATTGCTGCTAGTGAAAACACTCCTCTTTTGCCTAAACTTCTCTTGCCTAGCTAGGACTTACCTAGCTATGGCTCCTAACTCTACACACTATCTTCACAAGGATTGTTGTAAATTTCTCTCCTCTACTTTGCAGGAACTGCAATTTGTACTAATCACTAGAGCTCTGTCTTAGATTTCCAACGAGCCGTGAATTGCTTCGTTCGCTTGAGAAACGAGTGAGCTATAGCTGGAAACGTGAAGACTATGCTCTAGGAATAGAGATTAGGAGCTCTCTGGAATTTTGACGAGTTGTACCATGTACAAGATGATTCCGGTGTTCACTATGATGCATGCAATACAAAGAAAACAGATTTATAGCATGCAACAAACATCGAGTCGCACAAGTAACCACGAACCGCTACACTCTCGAAAGTTCGAGTAACATTTCGAAGGGGTGAAATTCGACACTCGAATTTCACCGAACCGAATTCTCCTTGAGTAGTCTCGAATGTTCCTGGTGCTGCCATGTGGCACCGAATCGATGGGCCTTCCGAAGTCAATCCTTCAACCCTACGCCAACCTGAAGCTCACTCGAAAGTGAGCACCAAGCCAACACCGTTCGGTGGTTGGGGGCAAAGTTGCCTCATGCAACCTCCAACACTCCCGCTTGCACCCAAGCCACTAGGTGTTCAATCCAACATGCCTGTAGCATGAACGGGGTGGATTTTAGGGAGTAGTTCCATGAGAGAATCCGCGTGTTTATGATCACCCATGGTCGCGAAGCAAAATGCCGCATCCTCCTTCTCCAACTCCCCAACAGCTACCGTAGCGGAGTCGTTGTACTTGGGGTGAGGACTAAGTACACGACGCTCGCGGGTCAATGCCGATGGTCGGAAGGAAGTTGTGGAGGTACTTGCCGCCGCGGTTGATGGCACCTCCATGACATCATCAACGCTCTCCTCGTTGTTCTCTCCCCCTCCATTTTTGGCGTCCCTTTCCACTTGTGGTGGAACTTCACTCTCTTCAACCTCCTCTCATGGCAGAAGGATGAAGGTGAGTTGTTTAGTGGGTTTCTCCTGCGACGGGAACTTGTCTTCATTGAAGACTACGTCCCGAGACGTGACGACGTGCTTGTCACCCAAGTCCCACACTCGCCATGCACGCTCGTTTGGCGCAATTCCCAAGAAGATCGTCGCACGAGCCTTCGGTTGCAACTTGTGACGAAGGGGGTCTGGTACATGGCAGTAGCAAAGACACCCAAAGGTGCGTAGGCGGTATAGGTTCGGCTTCGTTCCGGTCCATGCTTCGAACGGAATCGTTCCCGGTAGCACCTTGGTCGGCACACGATTATGTCAGAATGTTATATTTCTCTAGCCTGCAGTGGGGTACTCAATAGTGAGTACAGCCCAACTTAGGGTTTGCTATATGTACTCAACTGCTTGCTAGTCCAAACCCTCTTTCTCGTTTCTAACTTCTACTGCTATTCCAACATGGTATCAGAGCAGGTCGACCCTTCTGGTTCGATCCTGTGCATGGGCCCACCATCATCTTCCGCTGCTGTTCTGCTTATAGCGCGCCTCGGGCGAGCACTGTGTTCCTGCCTGCCGCGCGCCCATGGCGCGCGGCCCTTTTTCTTTCCGCCGCGCGCTAGGGGCGCGCGGCGGTTTTCTACTCGTCGCGCTGCCCTGGGGGCAGCGCGACGCCCTGATTTACCCGTCGTGCGCCCCGTGGCGCGCGACGGTGCCCTGCCCGTCGCGCGTCTCGGGGCGCACGGCGGTTTCGTCGCCCCGGGGGGCTCGTGCGCGGCCCCCCCCCTCGTCGCCCGTCTTGGCGCCATCGGGGGCCTGCGCGGCCCCCCCTTTCGTCGCCTGGCGTGGCGCCCTTAGGGGGACCCCTTTCCCGTCGCCCGTCGCGGCGCCCTGGGGGGGCCGCGCGACAGCAGGGGGCCGCGCGTCGGCCCCCCCACCGTCTTCGTCGCGGCCCGGCCCGGCCCTGCCCTCCCCGGCCCTGCCCCGGCCCTGTCGCAGCCCTGCCCCGGCCCTGTTGCGGCCTTGCCGCGGTTCTGTCCCGGCCCTGTCCCGACCCTGCTCCGGCCCTGCCCCGACCCTGTCCCGGCCCTGCCCTGCCCGGCTCTGCCCTGCTGCCGCCCCTGCTGCAGCCCTACCCTGTGTTAGGGTTTGGGGGTGGCGAGCAGGGGGTGGCGGGGGTGTGGCATCCCCTGCTCCTCCTCCTAATCCGTCTCCCACTGCTGCAGCTGCAGCTGAGGGGGGTGGGTGTGTGGGAGACGACGGGTTGATACTATGGGGGTGTGTCGTGGGAGTGAAACTAGGGGTGCAGCGGGGGGTGTGTGACAGGTGGGGGTGCGACTGTGGGGGAGGTTGAAGGGAGGTAGCCGTCTTGTCGTCAGCAGCGCCAGTAGTCCGGAGGTGCGCTTCCGGTAGCCCAGTGATGCCGCTCCGCCAGTCGCCCGTGGGTCCGTTGCTCCTGCCGCTCGTCTTAGCCGCGGAGCCAGTTACTCCTGTAGTCCGGAGGTGCGTCTTCGGTAGCCACAGTGCGCGCCGCTCCTGTTGCCCGTGTGTCTGCAGCTTCAGCCGTTGCCTTCTCTCTCCTTTCCTATCAGTCCAGCATCCTCCTCCTTACTTGCCCTCTGTGATAGCCTCTAGCTTTACTTGTTGCTGTGAACTATAAACTGCTACTTCTTGTACTTGTGCTCAGAATGTGTGGTGACTTTGTGATCCACCCTGAGCTTGTTTTGCTTTGCTTGTTGTGCTGATTACACCCCACTTTGGCTATGGGGGTGTGTCAGAATGTTATATTTCTCTAGCCTGCAGTGGGGTACTCAATAGTGAGTACAGCCCAACTTAGGGTTTGCTATATGTACTCAACTGCTTGCTAGTCCAAACCCTCTTTCTCGTTTCTAACTTCTACTGCTATTCCAACAGATTACGAATCCATGCCGCTAGCACACTCGCCTCTCCCCACCACTCGTTCCCAAGCTTGAAGTGTTGAAGAAGTGAACGAACGGCTTCCATCAACGTGCGATTAAGCCGCTCCGCCACTCCATTTTGTTGGGGTGTGAAGGGTGTCGTGACGTCGAGCTTAATGCCCTTGCTCTTCATCCATTTTTCAAGCTCCGCGTTCACGAATTTGCCGCCACCGTCGGTGCGAATAGCCTTGATCCGCTTCTTGTCGTCGTCGCAAACTTCGAGCGCCCACTCTTGAATCACCTTGGTCGCATCTCCCTTAGCCTTCAAGAGCCGGGTCCAACACATCCGCGTCGCGTCGTCGAGCATCACCAAGAGGAATCGCGCTCCTCCCTTTGATGCGCACCGCATCGGTCCACACACGTCCATGTGAACAAGCGCGAGTGGGTCCTTAGCGAGGGGTGAGGTACGGCTACCAAATGGCTTGCGAGCCATTTTTCCTTCGACACACGCCGTGCACAAGCCCTTCTCGTTGTCGCCGGCGATCGCGACGACTCCCTTCGCAAGTCCTTTGTTGGCCAACTCCTTGACCGATTCGTAGTTTGCATGCGCAAGCCGATTATGCCACGCCTTGAGAGTCGCCTTGGAGCCTTGCGCCACATTGGATGAAGCCGCTCTCGAGTGCTTCTTGAGTTGGTAGAGTTCTCCGTTGAGAACGCCTTGTGCGAATTGGCCCCCCTTCCAAAAGAGGTTCATCTTCGCGTCGTCCATGGTGAAGGTCACTCTCTTCTTCGCAAGTTGCGAAACGGAGAGGAGATTCACTTTCAACCCCGGGACGTGAAGCACGTTCGTGATGTCTACCGGTCCGCCATCGACGATGAGGCGCGTACTCCCAACTCCAACCACCGGTAGCGACTTGTTGTTTCCGAAAACGATGCTCGTGACGTCTCCCGGAGCACCAGTGTTGTTGAGGAGTGACGCCGAGAACGTCATATGTTGTGTTGCGTCGGTGTCGAGGAACCACGCATCGCTTGGTGCTTTGTTCCCGTTACCGGCCAATAACACGAGCGACTCCCTTGAATCATCCGCCTCGCCGGATTTCGTGTGCGCACTGCCCTCTTGGTTCCGCGCCATCGATGGAGTCCAAACGCTCGGCCGCTTCCGACACTCGCGCCAAAAGTGTCCCGCTTTGCGGCAATAGTGACACTTGCCACGATGCTCGCTCCTACCAGACGATTCCTTCGTCGAATCCTTGCTCCACTTGGACTTCTTTCCGGAACTCCCTCCGGAGTACATGGTGGTCCCCACGCTCTCATTAGCGAATTGTTGGCGACGCGATTCCTCATGGTGAAGCCGAGTGTATTGCACGCCATCGAGTGTCGTAATCAACGTCGACCACTCTTTAGGAAGGCCGCAAAGCAAGGTGAATATCAAATCCTCCTCCGTGACCGTTCCACCGAGGTCCATGAACTTTTCCTTTAGTTCCTCCACACGAGTCGCATACTCGTGCATCGATTCGCCCTCGCGACACTTCACTGTGAAAAAACGCATTCCGGGCTAGGATCTTGCTGTGGAGAGTCTTGTTCACGTGAATCGTCTCGAACCGCTTCCACGCTTCATGCGCCGACGCTTCGAGCTTGATGCACGTGCGCACCGCGCTCACGAGATTGATGCCGATGCGCGAAATCAACGTAGCGAACGCCTTTTGGTCCCTTTTCTTCCATGCTGCGATGCCGCTCTCGTCGTCCGGCTTCTTCTCCGTTCCATCGAAGAAACCCCAAAGTCTCCGCTCCATCATGAGCACTTGGAACTTAAAATTCCACGCGGAGTAGTTTTGTCCCGTGAAAATCGGTACCGTATTACCCCGGATAGTAGCGCATATGCGCTTATAATAAAATCAGTTTTTTTAAGGGGGGCGCTTGTAATTGAATATCGGCCATAAGCGCCGGCGCTTATATAACGACAAATACAGAAATATAACTTAAACGCACCAAATTGTACATTTCAGTCTCGTAAGTTGAGTCGAAACGAAATTTTACAGGGTCCAGAATCAGAATCGCGCAAGGGCGATTTTCTGACGGTGCACAAAGCTTTGGCACGTCATTTTGCTTGCGTGCCAACTCATACTGACTGGACGCGCAACCAGTAGGTCCTTGAAAGTTAAACAAAGTGAAAATGGGGGTGTTGACTCGATAGAAATTTGAAATTCGTTACCGTTTTAATCAGCATTGAAAATTTAAATTTGCATGCGCTTATAATATGTCAATGTTTTACAGGGGGGGCGCTTATAATCGAATTCCGGCCATAAGCGCCATGCTCCAGATAGAAGCGCCGGCGCCTTTAATCGGACGGCGCCTATATCCGGGGCCATACGGTACCGCCGACGTGTCGAACATCATCGCGGCTGCCCAGGGTTCGCCGGAATCTACAACGACACCATCCAAGGAAGTGCGGGAGGCCTCGCTTGACGTCACCATGCTAGCTACTCGTCGCGCACGTAGACTCCACCGACCAGCTCTGATACCACTGTTGTAAAGGCTTCTCCTCTACTTTGCATTAACTGGGATTTCTACTAATCACTAGAGCTCTGTCTTAGATTTCCAACGAGCCGTGAATTGCTTCGTTCGCTTGAGAAACGAGTGAGCTATAGCTGGAAACGTTAAGACTATGCTCTAGGAATAGAGATTAGGAGCTCTCTGGAATTTTGACGAGTTGTACCATGTACAAGATGATTCCGGTGTTCACTATGATGCATGCAATACAAAGAAAACAGATTTATAGCATGCAACAAACATCGAGTCGCACAAGTAACCACGAACCGCTACACTCTCGAAAGTTCGAGTAACATTTCGAAGGGGTGAAATTCGACACTCGAATGTTCCTGGTGCTGCCATGTGGCACCGAATCGATGGGCCTTCCGAAGTCAATCCTTCAACCCTACGCCAACCTGCAGCTCACTCGAAAGTGAGCACCAAGCCAACACCGTTCGGTGGTTGGGGGCAAAGTTGCCTCACGCAACCTACAACAAGGATGTGGCATCATGTCATGGTGATGCTGTGTGTTATTATGGGGCAACAAAATGTTAGAATCAGGAACGGAATGAATGAACTAGGAAGCAGGTGGGTACAAGTAGGAGACCTAAAAGTGTTGTACCCTATATGAACTACCCCACTACAGCCTAGATAGACTATAGCATATAAGTTTGACACGAAATTCCTCGCCCATGACGGCAGAGACGAGCATGCTTCGGGAGGGAAATTCGAGCACAGTAGCAGTCATTTTGCGGCGGCCCAATTGATGTACGCTGTACGAGCGGATCCAATACCTACATAGGTTTACAGTGCTTGATTGGATTTGAAACACACGCACGATTGTTGTCAAGTTGGAGTGTGCACCTTTGATTCACAGGCTGGTTAACTTTTGCAGTTTGGTCTGGTTTCGTTTCGTATGGTTTGTTGCATCGAAACTGTCGATGGCGCGTATTGCTGTTGTGGAGTTTTGCCATCCATCCAGGTTTGGATTATGGATAGAATATCTCAGCGGAAACGGGTCGTCAAGCCTGACGACCTGTTGACGACTTGACGACATGCTGCCCCGTGCATAAAAAAACAAAAACCTATCGTTAGGGAGGCATCAACCCTAAATCCATGCCTCCCTGTGTTTAGGGTTGATGCCTCCCTGACCGGATGCGTGCCCGAATAGGTTTTTTTTTTGCCCGCGGGCAGCGAGCTCCCCCGGCGGACTCGCTTGTCCGCTGAGATATATTCAGCGGAATATGTTTGGCACGGATGGACCTAGGGCAGGCTGGAACTTGTTAGGAGCCGTGACATCAGGGTTGTTCTCTTCTCTTGTCTGGAATGTTAGGAGCCATGACATCTGGAACGTTAGGGGGTGTTAGATGTGCGCAAGAACTACGCTGGGCCGTGGTGGGCCGCTGCGGCCCAGGGGCATCCGCTCGGACCAGCGCGGACCAGCATGGACCAGCTGTTTGGACCAGCAAAAGGCCCAGGTGGTGACCCAGGTTGCACCACCCACGGACCAGCATGTACAGTGGTCGGCGCACGTACAGGGTGTGGGAGACCACTTCCAACAGTCTACACCAGTTCGCGGCCCAGGCACTCGCGAAAACTTCATGTCGCCCTT
This sequence comes from Closterium sp. Naga37s-1, assembly GCA_947471745.1. Lineage (NCBI taxonomy): Eukaryota > Viridiplantae > Streptophyta > Zygnematophyceae > Desmidiales > Closteriaceae > Closterium > Closterium sp. Naga37s-1. Next base: position 1,064,434 of record CANJKZ010000772.1, on the reverse strand, counting down.
TTTCGCTACAACAACCTTCCGAATTCACATTTGAAATGTATTTCAGGTGTGACAGGGTGCGACAAGGTTTTCCTTCACCTTGCATTTGGGAAATGTTAAGCACTGTGCCTTTTGGGTCCGCTGCAAATGGTCCCCGGTACCACGCGGGTACCAGGCCCGGACCACTTTTGCAAGTGGTCCCGGTAAACTGGTACTCTCTCGCTTTCGCTGGTCCATTTCCGTGTAAATGGACCAGCGCCCAATGTAACACCCCCTTATTCTCTTCTCCCGTCCCGACGATAGTTTTTTGCGTGAGGTGCGGGACGGCGCTGGTTGGGTTGGTTCCGAAATTAGTGATTGAACAAGCAGCTATTCAGCTGCCTTCGCAACCCGTGCTGGGCAGCTGAAAATGCAAGGGGTGCTTGGTAAAAGATTTGCGCGAGCCAATAGCAATGAAGGGCGTTTTTGCCATCGTGGCACAACCAGCACAACCTTATCAACAATCCTAATCGTCCACCTCAAATTCTTCGCATCTGCCACACCCCGTCATTGTCTAGTTACTCTTATCAAGGGTGGCTTGAATTACCTAGTGAGGTAGCGTGGATTAGTTTCGCGTCGCATATTTCTACCGTCCATAATTGGATGTCGTTCTCGTAAAAAAAAAAATGGTAGTCGGTAAAGCCGCGACTTTATCAGTTCGCAGAATCCGGTGGTGCTTTACAGATTTTAATAACGTGGTGGTAGTTGCGCAATTCCGATAGTTGTTCAGATCTGACGTTTTTTTTAATAAGGTAACGATTTCAGTCTGCGGACGAAGTAATAATGTCCATTTGCGGACGATTTGGTAACGTCGTTTTGCGAACGCATAAGCAGTGTCTTAAGAAGCTTGTCATGCGAACGCACGAGCAGTACCGATTTGTGCGCGCGTCGTTAGCGTCGCCTCAGTGCGTCGCCTCGGTCCGTTAGGCAGGCGGACGAAGCCTCAAAATGGCGGGTTAATTTTTTTAGGCGCCTCGAGAATGGAAGCCTCAAAATGGCGCGTTTTCTGGAACGCCTCAGGATCGCGTTTGGACAGGATTGTTTTTGAAGGAAGAGGGGAGGGGGGATGAGATGGTGAGAAAGTGGCGGGAGGCCCTGTTTTCCGTGGCGAGAGGCGGCGCTGGAGAAACGTGCGGTGGCGCTGAGGCCCCTCGTGGAGCCCCATTCCCCGTTTCGCCCCTTTCCCCATGACAGAAGACTGGTGAGAGGCGACGTGGCGGACCGCCTTCTTTCCCCGTTTCCCCCCCCTTCCCCTCCCCTCGCTTTTCCCCCACCCCCCCTTCCCATTCTCGCTCGTCCCCCATCCCCCGGTTCTACGCTCATCCTCCCCCCCCGCTCTCCCCTCATTTCCCCCCTCTTCCCCCCCGCTGATCTCAATGCGCTTTCCGCCTATCTCCCCCCGCACCCACCCTTCCTCCCCCCTTTTCCTCCGAATATATCTCAGCGGACAAGCGAGTCCGCCCGGGGGAGCTCGCTGCCCTCGGGCAAAAAAAATAAAACCCATTCGGGCATGCATCTGGTCAGGGAGGCATCAACCCTAAACACAGGGAGGCATGGATTTAGGGTTGATGCCTCCCTCGGATGGCATGCCATCCGATAGGGTTTTTGTTTTTTTTCTGCCCGGGGCAGCATGTCGTCAAGTCGTCAATGGGTCGTCAGGCTTGACGACCCATTTCCGCTGGGATATTCCCCCCCACAACACACATTCTCGCTCTCCCCACATCCCCTTCCCCCGCCATGCCTCCTCTCCTCCCTCACTCGCACCTCATCCCTCACTCCATCCACCCCCGGTCCTTCCCTCATCTTTCCCCTCACTCGTCCCTCATTTCTCCCACCCATGCATCCCATACATCCCTAATCCCCACTTCCCCCTTTCCCCCTTTTTCCTCTCCCACGATCCATCTGTAATTTCCCCTCTGCTCACGCCCCTCCCCCCCCCACCCCCACGTACCTTAGTCTCCCAGCCCTCATCTCCCCTCATCTTTCCTAAAAACCTTTCCTTCCTGCTCATAACAATGTAAACGATCAACCTTATATCATTCAGCTATGACCATTAACAGTGCTATATTATAAGCGAACAGAAAAATATTCATTAACGTTGGCCATTAATCTCACATCATGCTCCTCCTCGCTCCTCTGGCGGTTTGCTTGTCGTTGCAACATGTGAACCGACTACTGCTCAAGTGGTCACTCTGACTTACTGGTACAGTTGGCTGGATGTGACGCCCTGGCACCATATATACCACTCCCCAGGCATGCAACTGGTTATCACTGCATTTTAGCCCACTAAACATTTCCCCACGTTTATGGCCAAGACGAGCTGAGATGGTAGTACTCAGATTGCTGAGATGGTTTTACTGTAAAGAACTCTTCATAGTAATGTACAGTCACTGTATCAAATTCGGTTTCCACTGTAATTCACCTGGTAATGTAGATAGGTTGCACTTACTCCATGTTCGGTCAACAGTCAATGTTCTCTGCCAATGATACAGTAATCAGTCTTTAAGTTTATACTGTATTCAGAATCTGTCAACAATTGTCAAGGAACCTTGGTTTAGCTGTGTGGGAATATTGCCCAAAACTTTAGGGAAACTCATGGGTGGGAATAACACCGGTAATGGAAAGTTCCGAGCAGAATGTACAGGTTAAACAGGTTCAAACGCAAAATGTACTGACAGAGTATTAAAATAACCTAGCCTAAGACCTGTCACCGGGATAAATTCACAAAACCATGCCCAGAAGCAGTTGCACAACAGCAGCTGCTGCTAACGGTAAGTCTTCTTCAAGAACTCCTCTTCAGGCAGTGATGGGGGTGAAGTTCATGTTCTCCTTGGGAATCTCCGTGAATTCCGAAAGAATCGCCCGGAACTCATCACCGCTCAGGGTCTCCTTCTCAACCAGCACCTCCACAATCTTGTCAATAGCCTCGCGGTTGTTCCGAATGTGCGCCAGAGCCACTTCATATGCCTCGTCGGAGATGGATTTAACTGCGGCGTCAATGTCCTCTGCAAGCTTCTCAGACATGCTGTTGCGCGCCATCATGCGCATGATCACGTCGCCGCCCTGGCCAGCGGGGTCCATGAGAGCCCATGGGCCGATGTCAGACATGCCAAAGACAGTAACCATCTGTGGGAGAAAGAGGGAGAGGGAAAGGAGGAAGTAAGAGGTTAGGTGGACTGAGCTATGGGATTTGAGATGCCTCAGAGAGCCATCAACAAACATGAAGAAGATAGGATTGAGCAGATAGATAGGAGGGAGGTGTGAGGGGTGGGAATTGCACAAGGAAAAGAGCGGCCTCTAGGAATTGAGCCAAAAGGGTTATACCGTAATTACTTGTGGAAAAGGGAGGAGGGCAAGGGTTGTGGGGTTGGAGTGGAGTGGGGGAAGATTGCGCAACGCAAGCAACGTCCCCACACAATTCGCCTCGAATGTTCCATTTAATGCTCTGAGTTCCTCAATTCACTGCCTGGCAATGGCATGCGAGTGACTTGCAATACTACGGCATACCTGCTTGGCCATGCCAGTAACTTGCTGCAGGTCGCTCGAAGCGCCCGTTGTCACCTCCGCGTCACCAAACACCACCTCCTCCGCGGCGCGGCCGCCGAGCGCGCCGACGATGCGCGCGAAGATCTGCTGCTTCGAGATGAGCGACGGGTCGTCGTTGGGGATGAACCACGTCAGCCCGCGCGCCTGGCCACGTGGCACCAGTGTCACCTTCTGCACGGCGTCGTGGCCGGGAGTGAGGGTGCTGAGGAAATTCGACACGGGAAAGAGAAAGGTGGGGGAAATAGGTGAGCTAAATACGCTTTGGGAAGGATTTGAACAGTGCGCGAGAGTGTGGGTTAGAAAGGGTGCGGGGATGATGAGAGACAGACCCTGAGACGCGAGGGTTGAGTGATGGGGAGGAGGACACGCGGCCTCTCGGAACTGGCTACCATTTTGGAAATAACATAATACTCAACGGAATCAAAGAAGATTCAACTCACCCGCAGATGGCGTGGCCGACTTCGTGGTACGCAACGAGGCTCTTGCTCTTGCCGTCCGTCATCACCGTCCCCTCAAGACCCGCCACGATCCTGTCGATCGCGTCGTCGATCTCCTTCGACGAGATCGCCGTCTTGCCGCGCCGCCCCGTCAGGATCGCCGCCTCGTTCAGCAGATTCGCGAGATCCGCACCGCTGAATCCGGGCGTGCGCGCCGCGACAACATCGAGGTTGACGTCCTCGGCGAATTTCTTGTTGGAGGCGTGCACTTTGAGAATCTCCTTCCGTCCCTTGATATCCGGAACGTCGACGGACACCTGACGGTCGAATCGCCCGGGACGCAGCAGCGCCGCGTCGAGAATATCCGCGCGATTGGTGGCCGCGATAACGATAACACCCGTGTTGCCCTCGAAGCCGTCCATCTCCGTTAGAAGCTGATTCAGCGTCTGCTCGCGCTCGTCGTTCCCGCCGCCAATTCCGGTGCCACGCTGGCGACCGACGGCGTCGATTTCATCCACGAACACGATGCACGGGGCGTTCTCCTTGGCCTTCTTGAACAAATCGCGCACGCGCGACGCGCCGACACCGACAAACATCTCCACAAACTCCGACCCGGAGATCGAAAAGAACGGCACCGCGGCCTCGCCGGCAATAGCCTTCGCCAGGAGCGTTTTACCCGTGCCGGGCGGCCCAACGAGCAGCACACCCTTGGGAATCCGCGCTCCGACGGCGGTGAAGCGCTCGGGGCGCTTCAGGAACTCGACGACCTCCATGAAATCCTGCTTTGCCTCGTCGACTCCCGCGACGTCGTTAAAAGTAACGCCCGTGTTCGGCTCCATCTGGAATTTTGCCTTAGACTGCCCGAACGCCATTGGGCCGCCCGGACCGCCCGGGCCCATGCCTTGGGATCGCCGCGACAGGAGGAACAGGCCGCCGACGAGCAGCAGCGGGAACGCGAGGTTTCCGAGAACGTTCATGAAGACGGCGCCCGAGTCCTCCTGCGGGTTGTGCGCGGCAAAGTCGATGTTCTTTTCGCGGAACTTCGCGAGGAGCTCGCCAGAGAGCCCCGGCAGCTGCACGCGCACCCGCTGGATGCGATTACCGAGCTCAGGGCTCACCGCCTCGACGATGGCGATCGTGCCGTTCTCGTATAAGTCGACCTTCTTAACGCGGTCCATGTCGAGATATTCCAGGAACCGCGAGTACGACATGCGTGACGACGCGACCGCCTGCTGCTCGCCTTCCGCCATGGCTTTACCGCCGAGGACCAGCGGCGGGAGGCCGACGGCTGCGGCGCCGAGGGCCTTCTTTAGGAAGGAGCGCTTCGAGGCGCTGACGGCGTCGGGGTTGCTAGCAGCGGTCGCGACGATGCGCGACGCTGGCACGGCGACTACTCTCGCGGATTTGCCGGCGATGGTGATTCGTTGGCCCCTGAGATCTGAGCCCAGGAGGGCGGACTTAGTCGCCGAGACGGGAGCGGAGAGGGCCGCCATGGCAGAGAGATTGGATAGCGCGGCTACGACGATTGATTGAGCGCGGAAGAAATGGAATGCGCAATCGAAGGCGTAGCAGCAGGGTCACTGAGGCTGCGGGAAATGTCTGGGAACAAGGCAGAAACTCAGAATGGCTGATAAAAACTAGGGCAGGGAGGGGAATATATGGAGGTAATGTGAGGTAGGTGGCTGCGGAAAGCCTTGGCCGAAGCGACAGTCAGCAATTCGTGTAACCGGGTAGCTCGCGAACTGGAAAATTCTCAGAGCTCTAAGGGAACCGCTTCGGCGAACAGATCGAGAATGCAGAATTGACGAGCTTAGATTCTTGACGAGCTAGTTACAGGAGAGCTGGGTTGGCAGTGAAAACGTAAATCGGTGATCTGGCAAGTTCATCGCTTGCAGCGGGGTTTTGAAGGGTTCGTTTCGGCGAACCGCGGGTGAATGCTCCTCCCCTCAGTCCCTCGAAATTGCCCGACCGGCAACGGTCCACGCATCACGGGGCACCACGTCACGCACCTTGGGAGTTCATGGTGATGAATGTTGACAGTGTGCTGGCTGAGTGACGCGGCGAGTTCTAGACGCCTTGTGCTGGTTCGGGCTAATCCAAGGCGCGAGGTGCAGCGAGCAATCGGAGAACACGAGGCAGCCCATGACCAGCAGCCACATCAGCAAACCGAGACGTGGTGCTCTGTTTGGTTGGCCACATGGCATCCAGTCTGGGAAAGCATTCCTTGTGTCCGCTACAGAGCTGAATCATGTACCTTACAGTGAACGACTCCTCGCATCTGAGGGTCACCGTTCGCAATCGTACTCCTTTAGGGTATCGTAGCTTTTGTATTTAGCAAAGAGGATTGAGAGTAGAGGTGCTGTGGAGTGATTTACTTGTTTAGCTCTCCATTTGTACCATTTCTATTGCAATGCACCTACTTCGTGGGTTCTGCAACTTCAGAAGCGATGCCTGGTCATCACTACCGTACTTTTCTACAGTACCTTGAAACCACATCAACACCCCAAGACAGCACCAGTGCAACCAAGAATCTCTGTGTAGGACCACCACACAGTGCAGTGTGGGAACGGACAAGCACATTCACCAAGACATATTTTTACCTTTTAAGGTACATTTCAACCCCAAAGTGTTCATCTTTCTGCTATATCACACGAGGAAAACCTACGTTCAGAGGAACAATGAACTATCTATACTAGTGGAGGTGCCACAGCTGCTGACGACCCCTCTTCACCATTCACCTCCGTATCCTCCCCTTCAACCGACCCTGAGCCCCCCGTCTCCAATGCCGCAGCTTGAGCTGCCGTCTCCGCCTTATCATTCTCACACACTCTCACCAACAGCCTGAGTTTCTCCAGTACTGTCCCAGTCTCCGGCCGGCTTGACCGAGCCTCTGCCACGCAGTGCCGAGCCAGAGTCGCCAAGCCTTGGGCTCCTTGCTCCGGGTATTGGTTACCGAGCCTAGGATCGATATATTCGGCGGGTGTGAGGTCTGAGAAGCGTGTTCGGCACTCAATGACCATCTTTTCTCCCTCGTCCACCACTCTCCTGCCGGTTACCAGCTCTAGCAGGAGAACGCCAAAGGAGTAAACGTCACTCTTGGCACCCAAGTGACCTGTGGCGGAGTGGAGGGGAGGAAGAGGGTGGCGCACGGGTGAGGAAGAGAGGGGAAGGGAGGCGGGATCAAAGAACAGCTTAAGTCGACTCAAAGGAGAACTCAAAAGGAGTAAACCGCATGTATAAGCACACACCTGTCTCCATGAATGAGGGGTCCATATACCCGGGTCCCCATGATGGTATGCATGCTATTCAGAGTCATCTACACGGGTAGGTGTAGCCCTGGTCCCTCCCTCCCATAAAGCAAGGATGCATGCTAGTCACAGTCCCCCATATATAAACAAACACCTGTCTCCATGTACGATGGGTCGGTGTACAGTGTACCCCCGGGTGCCCATGACGCGGGTTCACACAATCGATTGCAGCTCGTCTGTTGCCATCCCCCTTGCCTTATGCCCCCACCCACACCCTGTATATAGCTAGTCGGGCTCCCTTCAAACTACCTGTCTCCATGTACGATGGGTCGGTGTACCCCCGGGTGCCCATGACGCGGGTCGACACGATCGATTGCAGCTGCCTATCCGGCCCCACGAGCACCATTCCAAAGTCTGTCAGCTTTGCATCGCACTCCTGTGACGTTGGGGAAAGGTCAAGTGGGGGGATACGGAAGGATGGCTTAAATGGCAGCCATTGTTGGGAGATTTTTTGTGATCCCTCGCACCATCCCAGAATCTGTCAGCTTTGAATCATATTCCTGTGGCGTGGGGAGGGTAAGGACGAGTGCCGGAGGGAGGGGCATGTGTGTTTTGAGTCGATTCGAAACACTCGTGGAAGATTCGGTGGGAGGGCGCAGAGGCAGGCCATTGTTGGGAAGCTATATGTGATATCTCGAACCCTCCACAATCAGTTCTGACTTTTGAGTAGACTCAAAAGTAAATCCGGAAGCTATACGTGACGACCCGCACCATCCAGAATTGCGGCAGCAGCACGTTGTCTCCCCCCCCCTTACCGGAGACAGCAGCACATTAGCCGCTTTCAGGTCGCGGTGGATCAAGTTGGCTCCGTGCAAATACGCCAGGGCCTCTGCCACTTGCACCGCCACCTTGAGTCGCATGTTCCAGCTGAAGAAGAGCTCTCCCTTTGCACCTGGTGGGTGGAGGGGGAAGGGGGAATAGGCGAGGGGAGGAAAGGCAGAGTGGGATTTGAGGGAGTGGGATAAAAGTGCATGTCCCGCCTGAAAAAGAGCTCAGAGTGAGGGCAGCGAGAGGAGGGAGATGTGCTTTGACTAGGCTTCTCCCTGACAGCTTCTGAGGCGCCTCAAAAGGGCAGCGAGGGGAGAGAGGTGGGCTTTGGCCAGGCTTCACCCTGACATGGATTCGTACAGGAGCATAAAGAGGCGACGCGATAGTAGATTCGTACAGGAGCATAAAGAGGCGACGCGATAGTAGATTCGTACAGGAGCATAAAGAGGCGACGCGATAGTAGATTCGTACAGGAGCATAAAGAGGCGACGCGATAGTAGATTCGTACAGGAGCATAAAGAGGCGACGCGATAGTAGATTCGTACAGGAGCATAAAGAGGCGACGCGATAGTAGATTCGTACAGGAGCATAAAGAGGCGACGCGATAGTAGATTCGTACAGGAGCATAAAGAGGCGACGCGATAGTAGATTCGTACAGGAGCATAAAGAGGCGACGCGATAGTAGATTCGTACAGGAGCATAAAGAGGCGACGCGATAGTAGATTCGTTCTGAGACAACTCAAGACAAATTGCGTTGTCTAGGCTGCCCCGCGTCATGAACTCGTACACGAGCAGACAGGCGAGTGGTGAGTCCACACTGCAATAATAAGCACCTCCCCTAGCACACGACTCACTGTCTAATAGCGCTTTGTCCAGGCTGCCCCTCGTCATGAACTCGTACACGAGCAGAGCCTCATTCCCCTCCATGCAGTAGCCGTGCAGACGCACGAGCAGCGGGTGGGTCAGCCGGCCCAGCACGATTACCTCTCTCTGCAGGGATTTGAAAGGGGACAAAGGAGGATCAGAGGGGCGGGGTGTGGTGTATGTGTGCGAAATCTCCCATGCAGACGCTGTGCAGGCGCACAAGGTGCCGTGCGGTGCGGATGGGACAGCTCTGCAGCACGATCCCTTCTTTCTGCAAAGAGGGGGTTTGAAGGGAGTAACCGTGCAGGCGTACAAGGTGCGGATGGGACAGCTCTGCAGCACGTTCACTTCTTTCTGCACAAGGGGTGTGTGTGGCGGGGTGTGGTTTGTGTGTGTGGCAAGAAATTCCAGGCAGTAACAGTGCAGGCGCACAAGGTTGCGGAGGAAGAGATCTCCAGCAATTTTCCTGCATTTGAGGGGATTAGCATTGTGTGGAAACGCGACGCTAGTTAGAAAAAGTTGGCATCACATCACACCCTGTCATCTCATGCATGCATGTGCCGCAGTATCATAACCCCCATTGTTCTCCCACCCACCCACGCACGCACGCACGCACGCACGCGCGCACGCGCGCACGCACCTTAAACTCTTCCTCGTATCGTTCGTTCGCGTCGCGCATTCTCTTAATCGCCACTTCTGTCCGCTCCGGGCCAAGCCCATTCGGACCCGGCGAAATTATCCCCCAATACACGGTCCCGAACCCGCCTTCGCCAATGACATTTCGCCGATGAAACCAGTTCGTCGCAGACTCGAGTTCGGCGAACGAAAACCGTCGCAGGGAGCTCGGGATGAGGTCAGGGAGAGGATTGTCGCTGGTAGTGTCAATCACACTAGGATTCGCGGTTGAACCATCGGCCAAAGCACTATTATCGGCGTCACAGGCGCTAGGATTTGGGGTTGAGACGTCAACCGGAACAAGATTATCGGTGTCACTGGTAGTATGAGTCGAAGTTGAACCGTCGACCGAAACAAGATTACTAACGGTGTCACTGGCAATCGGATTCGCGGTTGAACCGTCGACCGAAACTAACTTATCGGTGTCACTGGCACTATTCGAGGTCGGAACCACAATAAATATATTGAAGGTACTGGCACTAGAAGGATTCGCAATTGAGCTGGCGAGCGAACCAATATTATCCGAGGTTTGAGAGGTGGCGGTTCTGACAGATGACTTATTCTGGCTGCTGGGGCTGGTCTTCGCGGCGCCACTATCAATGATTGATGTCCTTGTTTCACGGTCGCCTGATTGCAACGGGCAATGGAAAGGGAAATCGGGGTTATTGCAGAGGAATGGAAGTGGAGAGGGAGAAGTAAGGTTACCATCGCATTGGAGTCGTCGACTTACCCCATTCGAAATGATCGCATTCGGTTAACTTGGCTTTTAACTACTTCGATTGCTTCAGAAAAACATTGAGATTTCGCTGAACAAGTTCGATTCAAATAGAGCGCATTCTTTCGGGCACACAATCCAAATCGTTATTCAGAGCGTCTGAGAGAGACATAGGGGACCGACGTACGTACCCATTTTCGACATGAAACAACCCATTTTTCTTCACGTAAAGGAGTTTGACGCGGCGGGCCTGTTATTGAACTAGGATTCGGCTTTCAGACCATGTAGGGAAGAAAACAAAGTTCGATAACTACGTCTCAGCTACTACATTCCCATTCCACTGCCTGTTGCTATGCAAGCGTAGTAAGACATAAGGCGATTTGGTTTACTCCGTTACGCAGTAAGGCTGAACATGAAGACTAGTGATAGGGAGCCTCGCACGGTTACGACTACAAGCGGCTGCGAATGAGTTCCGTGTGCTAGTTATGGACAAGTATATTGAACGCCGTTTGGCTATTCCACAAAAACGACCGAACCAGTGTCACTCGGTACGATCTGGAGAAGGAACGATAAGAACGCCTTGAATGCGAATACTTTCTGTTTGCAGTCTTTGAAGTTCTACTGCACTGCAATGGTGTGGATACCAGTATCAGTGAGACGTCAAAGACATGAGCAGCTAGAAGCAGGCTCGTATTTTACCAGAAAGAATCCCGAGGGAACCAGTTGCGTAATCCCTCTGAATTTCGTGTTATAGCCTGGTTGCAACTTTGTAACAATCTCGTTGGTACCTCACGACGCGTTTCGTCACAAAAACCATTGTCAAAGACCCAACGAAAAGAGCTAGTTGGCTCATACGCAAAGCCGCAGCTTCCATTCCATCCCATATCCAGGAGCCCCAGGGCGTGCTGCCCAAAATACCCAAGGATGGATGCACGGACGGAGCCTGCTTTCGTTCCGTTGACCCGGGACAGCCTTCGTTGATTCCGTTGAGCCAAGCGGATGAGAAAATTGACGGAGAAGGACGGACGGACCCTGCTTTCCTGCCAGGGTATTGGATGGGTGGGGACAACCGTCGAGCCACGGCCGATGAGTGAGCGACATGGCACAAAACAGGGAGTTGGGTTGGGCACACCCTCTGGTCGTGCAAGTGCAATAGACAGTCATCAGTGGTGGTGGTGGTGGTGGTGCCTCGAAGCGCAGTTCCCCTTCCAGAAGCCGGCTTCACATATCCTCACTTGTGGAACACTGCTATTATATATGGAGCACTTGCTTCATTCAACTGCGACTGCTCACTTGCCTGAAGATTGATACATGGCCTCTCAACAAATTCTCCATAAATGATTCCAAATTTGGAACCACATCACAAACAAGAAAGACCATGCATAAGGCCAAGGAATAAAGTTGGATTTTTTTGCTCACAGCAGCATGATCGGATCACCCAAATCCTGTAGGAGTTTCTGCTTCTATTCCACATTCATTATGAAGTGTTCCTCTTCAGCTATCTTACAGAACAAAACCATGTTGTCCGGAAGTAAATCAATCAATAACCTGTACTGGTGCCACAGCTGCTGACGACCCTGCTTCACCCCCATTCACCTCCATATCCCCCCTTTCAATCGACACTGATTCCCCTGCCTCCAGTGCTGCAGCTTCAGCTGCTGCTTTCGCTTCAGCATTTGCACACGCCTTAACCAATAACTTAAGCTTTTCTATCACAGTCCCAATCTCCGGCCGCTTCGTCCGATCCTCCGCCACACAGTGCCGAGCCAGAATCGCCAAGCGTAGGGGGCTTTGCTCCAGGTACTGGTTCCCAAGCCGAGGGTCGACGTACGGGTATGTTGGAGGTCTGTGCATCTGGTCTGAATATGTTATGCACTCTTCAGCCAACCCTTCTCCCTCTTCTGCCACTATCCTGCCGGTTACCAGCTCTAGCAGGAGAACGCCAAAGGAGTAGACGTCGCTCTTGACACCCAGGCGGCCTGGGGAAGGGAGGGGGTTCGTGTGGGAAAGGAAAGAACGTGTCCTGTGGTGGTTACCCGATCGAGCAGGAGAACGCCAAAGGAGTAACATCGCTCTTGACATCCAGGTGTCCTGTGGTGAGCAGCACGGAGCGGAGCGGGGCTGGAAGGGGTGGGGGAAGGGGAGGGGAGGGGGAGAAGAGGCGAGATGAGAGGAGGGAAGAGAACAATCGAGACTGTAAGCTTTTCGTGACTATAAGCTCTTCTTGACCATAAGCTCTTCGCAACCTAGCGACCTTTGCTACTCTTGGCAACCTGTGATGGGTGGGGTGGGGCGGGGCGGGGAGGGGTGGGGAGGGGTGGTGAAGGGTGGTGAGGGGCAAAAGGGGAGAGGGAACAAGCACACAGGGTTAATGTGTCAGAATCCCAACCACTAGACCATTGGGATAAAAGGGCTTGTTAAGTAGCGGGTAAGTGCGCCCATAACCCCCCAGGCCAACATGCCTGTAACCCTTCCCTAGGATCAATCGGGGATCACCAGTGGACCTCTGACATAATGTACCCCTCAATGCCCTTCATGTGAAACCATCGACCTCTTCCCGAAAAACCCTAGAGAGCCTGTCTCCCCTAGCCACACACCGTCCCCATGTATGAAGGTCGATGTAACCGCGAGTGCCCATGATGTGAGTATGCATGCTAGTCATAGTCCCTTAGAGTCTTAGCCACACACCCGTCTCCATGTAAGAAGGGTCCATGTATCCCGGAGTGCCCATGAGGCGAGTTGATACTATCGACCGCAGCTGCCTATCTGGCCCCACGCGCACCATCCCAAAGTCTGTCAGCTTTGCGTCATAGTCTTGTGGCGTGGAGAGGGAAGGGACGAGTGGGGAATACGGAGAGACGCAACAGAGGAAGCCAGTGGTGGGGGAGGCGAGGCTACATGTGACGTATTCACACCACATTCATGTGACGTATTCACACCTCATTCATGTGACGTATTCACACCTCATTCATGTGACGTATTCACACCACATTCATGTGACGTATTCACACCACATTCATGTGACGTCTCACACCACATTCATGTGACGTATTCACACCTCATTCATGTGACGTCCCACACCACATTCATGTGACGTCTCACACCACATTCATGTGACGTATTCACACCACATTCATGTGACGTATTCACACCACATTCATGTGACGTATTCACACCACATTCATGTGACGTATTCACACCACATTCATGTGACGTATTCACACTGCATTCATGTGACGTATTCACACCATGTGACGTATTCACACCACATTCATGTGACGTCTCACACCACATTCATGTGACGTATTCACACCACATTCATGTGACGTCCCACACCACATTCATGTGACGTATTCACACCTCATTCATGCGGTAGCCGTGCAGGCGGTAGCCGTGCAGGCGGTAACCGTGCAGGCGGTAACCGTGCAGGCGCACGAGGTGCGAATGGGAAAGCCCCCCAGCACGACCACTGCTTTCCACACAACCCTTACGTGTAAGCCCCACAGGCGTTACACCCCCAGCACGACCACTTCTTTCCGCACAAAAGGGGTGCGTGGCGTGGCGTGGCATGGTGTGGCGTGGCGTGGTGTGGCGTGGCGTGCCATGGCGTGGCGTGGCGTGTGTGCGAAATCTCCAGGCAATAACCGTGCAGGCGCTCAATATGAGGTGGGTGAGCTCTCCAGTCAATCTCTCGGCATTTGAGCGGATTGGCATTGTGCAGAAAAGCGATGCTCATGGTGTGGCGTTCTGTGTGTGTGCGAAATCCATGCAGTAGCTAGCAGAGGAGGCGCACAAGGTGCGGATGGGAGAGCTCTCCAGACAATCTCTCGGCAGTTGGGCGGATTGGCATTGTGCAGAAAAGCGATGCTCTCGTTAAGAGAGTTGGCATCCTACCCTCTCATCTCATGCACGCACGTGCCATATAACCCCCATTTTTCTCCAACCCACGCACACACGCACGCACGCACGCACGCACGAGCGCACGCAACAGAAACTATTCCGTGTAACGCTCGTCCGCCTCGCGCATCCTCTTGATCGCCACCTCCGTCGGCTCCGCGCCAAGCCCATTCGGCCCCGGCGGATCATTCCCCAATACACTGTCCCGAACCCGCCTTTGCCAATGCAGTTTCGCCGATGAAACCAGTTCGTCGCAGCCTGGAGTTCGGCAAACGAAAACCGTCGCAGGGAGCTCGGGATGAGGTCAGGTCGGGGATTGTCGCAGGTAGTGTCGCTGGCGCTAGTAGGATTCGCGGTTGAACCATCGACCAAAACAGGATTACAATCGGCGGCTCTGTCACTAGGATCAACGGTGGAACCGTCGACCACAACTAATCTATCGGTGTCACTGGCTGTATTCGAGGTCGAAACTACAACAAAAACATTGAAGGTACTGGCGCTAGGGTTCGCGGTTAAACTGTCGAACGAGTCAATAGTATTCGAGGTTTGAGAGGTGGCGGTTTTACTGAGAGATGATTTGAACTGGCTGCTGGGTCTGGTCTTGATGGCGCCACTATTAATGATTGATGTGCTTGTTGCACCGTGGTCTGATTGGAAAAGGGCATGGGAGTCGAGGTTATCGTCATGGACGAGAAGCAAGGTTACCATCGCATTGGGATTCGTTGACTTTACCCCATCCGCCTGAAAATGATCACATCTGGTTCGGCGAAATCTCTGCAATAACTGAGATTTTGCTGAACGGGTTCAATCCAATAGAGCGCATTCTTTCGGCCACACATTTATGAATTTAACCTTCTGCCGAGTCGTTATTCAGAGCGTCTGAGAGAGGCATACTAGTAAGGGACCGGAGAACGTACCCATTTTCGACATGAAACAACCCATTTTTGTCACGTAAAAGTTTTTGACGCGGCAGCGTTATTATCGGACCAGAATCCGGCTTTCAGACATTGAAAGGAAGAAAACATAGAACGATAACTACATTTCCGTTCCACCGCCTGTTGCTATTCCATGCACGCGTCCTAGCTCATCATGCGATTGTGTTCCCTCCGCGAAGAAATAGGGCTGAACATAAGGAGTGATAGAAAGCCTCGCGCGGTTACGATTACGAGCGGCTACGATTGCGTTCCGTAGTGCTGGATGGACGAGTACTTCCAACATAACAAAAACGGCCGAGCCAGTGTCACTCACTACGGCGATCTGGAAGAGGAACGAAAAGAGCGCTTTGATTACGTTGCTACATTAACTGCAGTTTTGAAAGAGTTATAATGCAATGGTGCGCTTACTGCCAGTATCAGTGAGGCGCTAAAGACCTAAGCAGCAAGAAGTAGGCTGCTGTCTTATCAGTAACTAACGAATGCATTACTGGATGTGTTAGAGTTAGACTCGTAGGAGTCCGAAGTGGGATGTTGCCGTGTCGAC
Organism: Closterium sp. Naga37s-1; assembly: GCA_947471745.1. Classification (NCBI taxonomy): domain Eukaryota; kingdom Viridiplantae; phylum Streptophyta; class Zygnematophyceae; order Desmidiales; family Closteriaceae; genus Closterium; species Closterium sp. Naga37s-1. The sequence goes on along the minus strand of CANJKZ010000772.1, from coordinate 1,048,727 downwards.
CCATGTCGATGGATGTCGAAGGATGTGGACTGATGTCAACAAATCTTGACAGTCGGAACCCGCGATCCGAGGGCTGACATTTACCAACATCTCCAAGGGATGTCGATGTTGACTCGGACACCCCCTGGTTTTCCAGATGAGTGCACGTGTGGGAGAATTCCTTGGGATAAACAGGCAAATCAGCAGGACGAGCGGAGGGACCCTTTCATCATCCCTTTGGATTTCGTGTTTAGCCTGGAAACACCTTCGTAACAATCTCGTCTGTATCGCGAAGCCTCTTGGACACTGAAACCATCGCCAAAGCGCCAACGGAGCGAGATATTTGGCTTGTACATCACAGTCGCAGTCTCCGTTCCATGCCACCAGACCAGACGAACTGACAACCAAGCCTGCTCTCTATTTGTCCAGTCAGGACAACATTTGCCGACTTTTGTCGACCCAAGCCCATGAGAAATGTCGAGTTGCTGGAGAAAGACAGACGAACTGATCCTGCTTCCCTGCCAGGTTACAGTTATGTAACTGCCTGAACGGATGACGCCTTAGGAAGAGAGGGACGCGTAACAGCACACGGTCTAGGGTGGTTTGATCATATGTCGGTATGGTTCAATAAGCCAAATCGAAAATACAAGGTCAGCCATCCAGTTACACGCAGTTCTTTGTAGCGAGAAGCAAGGTACACCTAATGCGCGTTTGAGTCCCCCATACCCCATTTGTGAAGAGGGTCTATAAGCGATTCTGTCATTTCGCGCTGTCTCTCGCGCTTCGCCAGGGTCACTGTGGGCGTTTAAGTGGAACGTGTAACACCCCGTTTAAGTTAAACCATATCATTGCAGGGTGGCTATTGTTGACTGTTATGTGTTGCGCTTGTTACCATATTAGTTACCCATTTCTGTAGCACCCGATTACATGAGCACTCACAAACAGGCACGAACAAGCAACACGCTCAGTTCAGCCAATCGCAGCCTTACAGCTGCGCACTCGAAACTACACACGGGGCTACGGAGTGCACAAGAAGTGCACATTGGTGCACATAAGAGATTCGTTCTCCTCTAAGGGGCGAACAAACCCCTTCACAGAGTCATCCACTCTGCTGCATCGACGTAGCCGTTCATGACGGCACTCACGCCAGAGTCGATCAGCTGCTGGCGGGTGGGAGCAGGCGCGTACATCCACGCCGGCAGAACGCGCCCGCGGCGACGGGGGGTGGTAGCCGCTGTGGTGGCGACATGTGCCTGCGCAGGAGCAGCTGCAGAGGACGCGGCAGGCTGCGTCAGGACGCGGCAGGCTCAGTAGTATCTCTTGGCCGCTTCTAGCTGCTCATGACTGGGGCGTGAAACCACACTGGCAAGCCTGGATGTTGCAAAGGCAATGTCAGGCCGCGTGTGGTTAGCCGCATAGTTGAGTGCCCCAACCATGGAATGAAAAAACTTCCTATCACTCTCACCCACCACCTCCTCATCAGCACAGGGCTCCACAGTGAATCCCGAAGGTAGTGGGGTGGCTGGCTTTCCTCCATCTAGCAGCCCATACTTCTCAGCCAGCCCCTCACAATACTTCCTCTGGTGTAACCTCAACACTCCCTTGTCAAGGTCCCTCTCCACATGCATCCCCAAATAGTACTTCACATCCCCATCTTGGAGCACTTAAACTGCATCTCCAGCATCTCCTGCACACGCTCAATCATCGCAGACGACTCGGAGAAGAGCAGGATGTCGTCCACATACACCAGGAGCATGAGAAACTGCTCCTTCTCTTGCAGTAGGAACAAGCTGTGGTCGGACTCACTCTTCTTGAACCCCCCAGCCAGCAGTGTCTCCTCCAGCTTGTGGTACCATGCGCGAGGAGCCTGCTTCAGGCCATAGATGGCCTTCTTCAGCCTGCACACCCTACCGCTCCCATCATCCAATCCCTCAGGCTGTAACATGTACAGCTCTTCCAGAATGATCCCATTGAGGAAGGCGGTGGTAATGTCCATCTGCTTCACCCGCCATCCACGGTTTGCTGCCATTGCCAATGACACCCGCAGTGTTGTGCCTTTCCCCACAGGAGCATAAATCTCGTCAAAGTCCTTCCCCTTTGTCTGCTGAAACCCCTTAGCCACAAGCCTTGACTTGTAGTGGGTCAGCTCCCCATCTGGTCCGTACTTATGCCTGAAGATCAGCTTGGAAGAAATGGCCTTCTTCCCAGGTGGCAGCTCACACAGCTCCCACGTCTCATTCTCCAGCAGAGAATCATACTCTTCCTTCACACTCTGCTTCCACTTCTCAGCATCTGGCCCGCTCAATGCCTCAGCTAGCGTCTTGGGCTCAGGGACGGCTGCCCAGTAGCTCAGCCACACTGCTCAGCCACGACACCCCCTCTAGAACCACTCCATCGGCTCCCACACATCCACCCCCATCAGCGGCAGCTGCAGCGGTGGGAGACAGAGGAGGAGGAGGAGCAAGGGACGACTCACACACCCGTCACCCCCATACCCGCCGCCCCGCAGGTGTACGTGGACAGGAGGCGGCACGGGCGGCTCGCGGGCTGCAGGGGCGGCACGTGGGCTGCAGGGGCGGCTAGCGGGCTGCATGAGGGGCAGCGCGCGGGCCCCCCGAGGGCGCCTTGATGGGCGACAGGAGTGGGGGCCGCGCGGTCCCCCGAGGGCGCCAAGTGGGGCGACGGGAGCGGGCGACGCGCGGCCCCCGAGGGCGCCACGACGGGCGACGGGAGGGGGCCGCGCGCGGGCCCCCGAGGGCACCACGACGGGCGACGGGAGGGGGGCGACGCGCGGCCCCCCTAGGGCGCCGCGACGGGCGACGGGAGGGGGGGGACGCGCGCCCCCCCCGGGGCGCCGCGACAAGCGACGAAACTGCCGCACGCCTCGGAGCGCGCGACGGGCAGGGCAACGTCGCGCGCTACGGGGCGCACGACGGGCAGGGCAGGGCGGCGCGCGGCCTGCAAGGCGGCGCGACGGGCAGAGGGCGCGCGGCGGGAAGAAAAAATGCCGCGCGCCATGAGCGCGCAGCAGGCAGAAAAAATGGCGCGCGATAGGCAGGACAGCAGCGGAAGCTAACGGTGGGCCCATCCACAGGGTCGACCCGGGAGGGTCGACCTGCTCTGATACCATGTCAAAATCGAGAAGGAATGAATGAAACAGAGAAGAGGGGTTTCACTAGCAGGCAGTTGAGTACACATAGCAAACCCTAAATTGGGCTGTAATCACTATTGAGTACCCCATTGCAGGCTAGACAAATATAACATACTGACATGAATATATCAGCAGTGTTGGCCCTAGTGGCCACGTACGCAAGACGAAGCTGGCCACACTGCTGCAACTCTCGAGCAAGGAAGTATCGCAGAGCGATGTGCTTCGTTCTGTGCTCCAGTCTGTGCTCCTGACACAAGGCAATCATGGCCTTGTTGTCTACGTACAGAACTGGAGGCGAACGAGGCTGCTCTCCCAAGTCAGTCAGCAGGTAGGTGAGCCAGCGTAGCTCCTTTGCAGCCATGGCCCCTGCGTAGATCTCAGCCTCACAACTGGAGCTGAGAATTGAACACGAGCGGATAGACCGCCAGGAAACAGAGCCGGAACCGAGGCTGAAGGTGTAACCCTGTGACGACCGCTGCGTAGCTGAGTCGTCAACCCAAGAAGCGTCTGCATGACTAGTGAGGACAACTGGACCCCGTCCTCCAAGCACGAGCCCCATGCCCGACGTACTGCACAAGTAACGCAGTACCCTCTTCGCCACATTCCAGAGCACCTTTTGGTGCCTACCGAGAGCCACATAGCGAGCCAGAAGGCTGAGAGGGTACGCGAGGTCAGGTCGTGTGCACGTCATCAGGTACATGAGGCAACCCACAAGCTCTGGGTACGGACCACTCGGCTCTACGGACTCGTCCAAGATGGAGCTGAGAGCAAGTGGCCGGTAGACAGAGGAGTGGGCTGTGGCGAGGAGAACTGGAAGCCGAAGCGCTGAAGGACCTGGTGCACCATGTGTGACTGAGTCAGTGTGATGGTGCGCCGTGCTCTGTCCCGGGTGATCTGCAAGCCAAGATAGTTGCGCAGTTCACCCAGGTCAGTGCAGGTGTGTCTCTTCTGCGGCTCTGACTTCACAAGGGTCAGTGCTTTAGTGTCAGCAATGGCAAAGACGAGGTCGTCGACATACACTAGGACGTAGAACGGCGGCAGCGACGTGTCGGTGCGTAGAAACAGCGACGGGTCAGCAGTAGAAGGAGTAAACCCCAGAGCAGCAAGTGTAGTCCTCGGTGTGTCGTGCCACTCGCGAGGCGCCTGGCGGAGACCGTAGACTGGCTGGCGGAGGCTCCACTGGGTACTTGCAGGAAACGACCCGGTGAAGCCTGGTGGGCGGCGCAGCCAGATCTCCTCGTGCAGGCTGCCCTGCAAGAAAGCTGTACTGAAGTCCAGAGAGTGTAACTCGTAGTCACCCGAAGAGTAGTCATCTTCGGGGTGGGGGAGAAGGTCTGGAAGTAGTCGACCCCCTGTCGCTGACTGAAGCCTCGAGCAACGTAATGCGCCTTGAAGGCAGGCGGAGAACCCGGCGGCCGCTTCACCCTGAAAATCCACATGCCATCGACTATGTTCGCCCAAGACGGGGGAACTGCGTCGACGTAGGTGCCTGTGGACTTCCAGGATGCCATCTCGGCATCAATGGCTGCCTGCCACTGAGAGGAGTAGGGACCCGTAATCGCCTCTGCGTAAGAGCGCGGGGTCGGGATGTCTAGTGCATCCGGGTCTCCCTCAGGGGCAAGCAGCATGGAAGCGAAACGAGGTACAGCAGCTGCAAGACACTCAAAGTCCTCCTGCCTGTCCTCAATGACGTCCATGCCAAGAGCACACTCATCCCCGACGGACGGAGGACTGGCAGACTCAGACTCAGCAACAAGAGCAGCGGCGTAGTCTAGACAATAGGTAGCAGCAAAGTCAACCAGCTCAGCAACGAGGGCGGACACAGCAGCGGACTCAAAGGAAGGGTCAGTGACAACAGTGGCGAGGAGACGAGAGACAGTGGGACTGGCAGCACGAGTACGGTCAGACTCAGGGTCAGGGACGGCAGGAAGAGAGGACTCAGGAGAAGGCGGCAGAGGAACACATAGTGGAACAGAGGAAGGACGAAGTGTCATAGCGTGTGTGCCGGGGACAGGAGGAGGACGCGGACGAGGAACGCGACGACCAGTGCAAACAGGGGAGGCAGGACGAGACACAGGCTCACGACACTCTGTAAGACTGCCGGTCTGCTCAGTGTAAGGAGAGGGAGCAGGCAGTGGGGAGGCTGGCTGTAATGGCGGCTGCGACTGGTTCGGCGGTGGACACAGTAAGGGAGGAGTAAGGCCAGTAGAAGACGGGACACCAAGAACCTGCTGAAGCAGGGGAACGAAGTACGGTCGCGGTCGCACAGTGCCTCCAGCACCTCCAGCTCCAGGGTCAACAGCTCCAGCTCCTCGAGCGCCAGTGCCTCCAGCTCCAGCGCCAACAAATCCAAGGTCAACAGCTCCAGCTCCTCCAGCTCCAGCGCCTCCAGCGCCAGTGCCTCGACCTCCAGCGCCAACAGCTCTATCTCCTCCAGCCCCAGCAGCTCCAGGCTTCGTAGGGTCTCCAGCTCCAGCTCCCCCAACACCACCAGTCCCGACAGCTTTAGTACCCCCGGTACGAGCACCTCCAGAACCAGCAGCTGCAGCACCTCCGGTACCACCAGCTCCAGCAGGAACTCCATCACCTCTAGCTCTAGTGTCTCCAGCGGCAGAGTCTCTAGCTCCGGTAGCTCCACTCCGAAGGCGGGTGCGCTGAGCAAACCACTCGCGCAGGTGCTGCGAGCAGAGAGGCTCCGGCCGGGGAGACAGTCGTGGCGGAGCACCAGCAGGACCTCCAGAAGAAGCAGTACCCCTTGACTCAGCACCCCCAGACGCAGTATCCCCAGGCTCCACTCCTGCAGGCTCAGCACCCCCAGGCTCCGCACCCCAAGGCTCAGCACCCCTAGACCCGGCACCCTCAGACTCCTCACCCCCAGGCTCCGCACCCCCAGACCCGGCACCCTCATACTCCGCACCCCCAGGCTCCGCACCCCCAGACGCAGCACCCCCGGATGCAGCATCTAGAGTAGCACCTGAGCCGACAGCTACCTCAACAAGCGCAGTACCAGGGAGAGGGTCTACCTGAGACACACCTAAGGGAGCAGGACCCTTGGGGGGGGAGGGGGTCTATCGGAGGGGGACCTGGAGCAAGGAAGAGCGGCGAGGGTGGGGGAGGAGCAGAGTGGTAGGGGAAGAGACGGTAAAAGGGAACCGACTCGTCAAAAGTGACGTCCTGAGAGGGGAAGACATGGCGCGAGGTGGGGTGGTAAAACTGCCAGCCAGGTGCGTTAGGGGAAAAGCCAAGGAAGATGCAGGGAATAGCGCGGGCGGATAGCTAGTCCGCAGATGTATCGCGAATTAAGGCACGAGAACCCCAGACCCGGAACACCGACGCATCGCCAACCTTCCCCGTCCAACGCAGTGTAGGCGAGGTCTCCGGCAAGGAGACACGGGGCCAGAGGTTGAGCTGATGGGCAGCGTACCGGACCGCAAACGGCCACAGAAAATGGGGAGCAGCCGCATGGATCATGGAGGTACGAGCGACCTCCATGACTAGGCCAATGTGGCGCTCAGCAATCCCATTTTGCAGGGGGGAGTCCGGAAGCGTGAACGACTGGAGAATGCCCTCCCCAATACAAAAGTCCCGCAAGAGGTCGGAGGAGAACTCACCACCTCTGTCAGAGTGCAGACGCAGGACAGGAAGGTCCGTACGGAACCGCTCGCAGAGGTGGAGACGGACTGCGCGGATCCAAGGGATCAAGACATCAACGTCCTGACCCTTGCTGCGCAAGGGGAAGACCGTGGTGTACCGCGTGTAGTCGTCAACTACCAGCAGAAAGTAGCGCTCGCGGCCCTGTCCACTGACACGGGCTGGGCCCCACACGTCCATGTGGAGAGTCTGCAGGGGAGCAGACATCGGGGGAAACGAGGAGGAGTGAGGAGCAGCGCGCTGCCGCCCCTCGACGCAAGGAAGGCAGGGCGGGGATGGCGAGGGTGGGAGGGGAGGAAGAGACCTGGGAAGACCAGAGACAAGGAGGCGAGAGTGCATGCCACGAAGGCATCGCAGAGAGGGGTGACCCAGGCGGTGGTGCCACAGAAGGGTATGGTGTGACAGGAGGCGACACGAGCAAGGGGGTGCTACCTGACCTGACGCTGACACCTGGGCAAACGCAGCTACCTGAGGAGGCTCGGTAGCCAGTGTGTACAGACTCGACCCTGGCCGACGATTGAACGTGGCCAGGTGACGGCCCGTCCGTGTACACGTGCAGATCAACACACGCTGACCCCGGGGAGTGGTGGTAGTGACCATCGCGTCCTGGAGGGCAGCGGTACTCACCAAGTTCGTAGAGAACGAGGGGAGATGAAGGCGTGACAGTGAGCCGGACGGAACCGCCAAACACGGGAGTACAGTGGAGGAACGGGCGAGGACTGGGCCCTCGGAGGGGTCAGCCAGCCTGACCGGTACAAGTGCAGAGAGAGGAGTGAGGGTGGTGCTGTCGCAAAAGAAACAGCGTGAGGCAACTGAGTCAAGTGTGAAGGTATGCAAGACCTCAGCAGGCGCAGTACCAGGGAGAACAGACTCACTAGCACCTAGAGCAGCAGCCTCTATACCTGGGTCAGGCGGCACACACATGTAACAGTCACCCTCAGCACAAACACACAAAGCATACATTGCAGCAAGGATAGCATCATAGTCTAGGTCAAAGATAGCAACTCCAGACCTAAGCAGCTCTGCCCAGCGGGGGCGCTCGGCCTCGTCACCAAACTCTGCGTGCCAAGCGTCGTCGAGGCGGGAGAAGCAGCAGTGCTGAGTGTGAAGCATCCCGCATGTCTGACCAACACGGTCACATGTGCGAATGACATACGGGCAGCTAACACTACCCCCAGACGCCCCACGCTGAGAAAACCACTCACGAAGCTGCTGGGGCGATGGGGTCTTGCTCCGACGCTGCTGCTGCTACCTCTGGCCTCCTCCAGAACCTCCACGCTGAGCTCCAGTCCGACCGCCACCACTCCCACCGCTGCCACTACCGCCACTCCCACCGCTGCCTCCACCGCCGCCATCAAAGCCCCCACTCCCGCCACCACTCCCACCGCTGTGACCACCTCCGCTGCCTCCACCACCTCCACTGCTGCCCCCACCACCACCCCCGCTGCCACCGCCACCACCCCTGCCACCCTTGCCCTTGCTGCTGCGGCGCTTCGCATTAGCAGAAGCAGCCCCGACGTCCTCAGCACCAGGGACGTCAGCAGCAGAAGAAGAGGCGAAGGAGGGAGCAAGGGGGGAGGGGGAGCACCCCTCAAAGAAGGGCGTGCGCGGAGTACCACGAGCAGCACCTACAGCGACTACACTAGTCTCAGCTGCGAGGAGGTGCTGCTCGAGAAGGTCAACAGTGAGGGCTGTGGGGTCAAGTGCGAGAAAATGGTCCCTGACTGCGTGAAGAGAGTCAGGGAGGCGGGTGACTATGAAGTAAAGAGTGATGTACATCGGGGGTGGGTTCTTGTCAAGGAACTCTGCTGGGAGGGCAGCGCGGTAGCGAGCGTTGCTAGTGCGAAGGTGGGAAACCAGATCCTCTACCGTGGCAAAAGCGGACAGCTCGGGAAACAGGTAGGGCAGCAGAAGACGGCCTAGAGCAGCAGTGGCAGGCGAGGAGTAACGGGCGACTACAGCGTCGTACAGCGCCTGCGCTGTCCTATGTTGTCCGAAGTGAGCGCATTCGGCTAACTGCAGGTGGTTGCGAATGGCTAAGCGAGCAGCAGCGTCACGAGTAAGCCACTGTGAGCGAGTCACACTGTCAGCTGTGGCGGGAGGGGCAGGACAGCACCAGACGTGTGGTCAAACAACGAAACGCTGTCCCTAGAGTCGCTCAAGAGGTACTGCTGCAGGTCGTCAAGCCACGTGTCAAACTGGATCGGGCGGCCCTCATGATCGAACGCAAGAACGCGAAGAGAAGCCATAGCGGCGCAGCACGCAGGGCGGGCAGAAGCCTGGCAGCGTAGAGGGGGGGAGCGAGCGGGCTGCGAGAAGGCAGTGCGCAGACTGCAAGGGGCAGCGCACCGGAAGCAAGAGGCGACGCGCGGGCTGCAGGGGGCGGCAAGCGGGCCTTAAGCGGGTGGCGCGCGGGCGGCAGGGGTAGCTGGCGGGCCGAGAGCGGGCGGCTCGCGGGCGGCAGAGGCTGCTGGCAGGCCACTAGCGGGCGGCGCACAGGCGGCAGGGGCGGTTGGCGGGCCGATAGAGGGCGGCGCGTAGGCGGCAGGGGCGGCTGGCGGGCCGCGAGCAGGGGGCGCGCGAGCGGCAGGGGCAGCGGGCGAGCCGATAGCGGGCGGCGCGCGGGCGGCAGAGGCGGCTGGCGGGCCGTTAGCAAGCGGCACGCGGGCGGCGGGGGCGGCGGGCGGGCTGATAGCAGGCAGCGCGCGGGCGGCAGGGGCGGCTGTCGGGCCGTTAGCAGGCGGCTTGCGGGCGGCGGGGGCGGCGGGCGGGCCGATAGCGGGCGGCGCGCGGGCGGCAGGGGCGGCTGGCGGGCCGATAGCAGGCGGCGCGCGGGCGGCGGGGGGGGGCGGCTGGCGGGCCTATAGCAAGCGGCGCGCGGGCGGGAGAGGCAGTTGGCGGGCCGATCGCGGGCTGCGCGAGGGCAGTAGGGGCGGCGGGCGAGCTGCTAGCGGGCGGCTTGCGGGCTGCAGAGGCGGCTGGCGGGCCGCTGGTGGGCGGCGCGCGGGCGGCAGGGGCGGCTGGCGGGTCGCTAGGGGGCGACGCGTTGGCTGCAGGGGGGCGGCTCGAGGGCCGTGAGGAGAGGGGCGGGCGGATTGTGGGCTGCTAGGGGCAGCGCGACTAGCTGCTAGGGGCGGTTCGTGGGGCAGTTCGTGGGGCAGCTCTGTGGTGGGCCCTAAAAAAAAACCGGTCCTAGCGAAGGACCTGCTCTGATACCATGTCAGAAGAATGAACGAGAATGAATGAACTATGAAACAGTTGGGTACAAGTACTAACCCTAATTGGGTTGTACCCCTTATGAGCTACCCCACTATAGCCTACACAATGTAAGCAATATAACATTCTGACAGCCACCAGCAACGCTGGATCGTGCGCACGATATACTCATCCACGCTTCACTGAGCCGGGCGATGACGTCGCGCATATTCGGCCGGTAGCGCGCCATGGCGGTCGTGGCGCCCGCATCCTGCCACAGAGCCGTGACCGCAGCGAGCCAGAACTGGCGGTAGCGCGACTTCATCGTTGCGATCAGACCCTGATCGAGCGGCTGCGTGAAGGCGGTAGTGTTAGGCGACAGGAAGACGAGCCTGATGTTACCGAGGGCGCGAGTCTAGAAGCCGAAAAGGTCTTCCGACGTGGCGTCGTCACCCCGGATGACGTGGCTGCTAGCATTGTCCAAAAGGATGACAATCTGGCGGTCCTCTGCCACCATGGCGGCGTTGAGTGTCCAATAAAGTATGTGAATAGCTGCAAGGTGAAGACAACGGACGAAAAAGGAAAACCGCGTTAGTATCATGATATCCGAATCATATGGGCCATACAAACAAAAACAAGCCTTAAAAAAAAAAGGACGGTGAAGATAACCGGGAATGCTTACCGACGCCATCATCCAGCCTTTAGCGTTGTGACGCCAGTAGCACAGCTCCTTAGGGTCGTAATCGGGCAGAAAGTCACGCGGCCGCTTAGCCTTGTGGATGACCAACGGACGGAATGCGTGGCTACCGTCCGCAATTACGAGCAACCCGACGGTGAGGCGCTCCTTCGCAAACTTGCGCCCCGCCACGCGCGCAGCTCCGTAGGTCTTGCGAGGTAAGACCAACAAATACAAGACGGTCTCGTCGAAATTATACACATCGCGCGGACGGACAGAGAGGTACATCAAGAGTTGCGGGAGCTGCTCCTGGCATGTACGGACCGCGGCGTGGTCCTGGTCGGCGGCCTCTCCGACTGCGCTGCGGCACCGAATGTCGTTGCGCCGCATGGCACGGCGAACCCACCCAACGGAGCAGCGGAAGGTGTCGGGAAGGTCCATGCCACGGGCGAAGGTTGCAACGTGGTCGCGAATCGTCATCAGGGTGAGGGAACATCTGCGGGTCTGGCGTTACGGATCCAGCGCATCATAGCCTGCTCCAGCTGAGGGTATGCACCGCCACGCACGCGGACGGTGTTGTCATTGGAGGTGACGGCGGTCCAACGGTCGGCTCCTTTGAGCATGCGGCCAACAGTCGAGCGATCGGGACGGATGCCGAAACGCGCAAAGCACCGCCGCGCCAGGTCGACCTGGCGTATGCAGGGGTTGCTGACATGCTGGGTACAGATTGCCCTCTTGATATGTACTGGAACCTGCGAGCGGCGAAATAGGCGAGGCATGTTTAGCTTCTTAACTAATGCACCAGTCTGTGTGACTGCCGATTTTGCTTGTCAATTTATTCCCAACTCAAAGTGCTCAATGTCAAGTGGGTTTCTTCGCAGGGCCGTAATGTGATGGGGCAACATTCATGCGAGTGAATGTTGCCCACATTTGCACATGTAACACTCCTTCGCGGAGTGAATGTTTCCAGAATCGTGTTTGTTACTCGCACAGGTAACAAACACCACAGCGGGTGACGTGTGCATAACTGCACTATGTGGACATTCTTGGGTTTATATCCAACCTCGGCAATGTACACGTGGCGAATCTGGGGCGAGGTGTGTGCGTTTGGTGCACGATGAGCTGCATCGACGTGGCGTACAGTCACGGGCGAAATTGTGCGCGACGTCAAAACCCCGTCCGCCACTTTTTTCGCGAAGCCTGTCCCTGGCCTAAATACAGGAATACCCTGGGGCAACGTCTCTTGTCACTATGCACATGTGTAGTTTTTGTCAAGTGGCCACCCACACACAAGTGGCACATGTGTTTATAAGCAGGGTGCAACTGCCCGGGAAAAAAATCACGTGGGCAGACTTTCAACTATGGGCAGGGCAATTTCGCGCGCAGGGGTTAAGCATCGTGTGTAGTTCAACTTGCTTGCACCATACTAAGTGAGCGAACGCCGCCTGCTTGGTGGCAGCAGGCATGGCTTGGCACATCACAGGCAGATTGGACACACCCACTGGACGTGCGCGTGAAAGTAACGTCCCCCCAGTCGTGCCTGTACTGTAAGCAAATTCACTTGCAGAAGCTGGTTTCACATCCTCGCTTGTGGAATGCTCCTGGTTTCACTCTAATCCATTCTACAACCGTGACTGCTCACATGTCTGAAGGTTGAAAAAATGGCCATAAGAGGTCCAATTTAACAACTCATCACAATTTCAAAAAGATAGAATTACATCAGACACGAGATTCTTCTCTTATGGCCAATGACTTAAGTTGGGTAACTGTGCACCCTACAGCAGCATGATCACCCATATCCTGTATGTGACGTCCTACTTCAATCTCGCCCTAATTTCGAAGTGTTGCTGTTCGGCTATTTTACAAGAGATAAATCTACATTGTCAGGAAGTAAATCAACCAGTAACCTGTACTGGTGCCACAGCTGCTGACGACCCCTCTTCACCCCCATTCACCTCCGTATCCCCCCTTTCAGCCGACCCTGATTCCCCTGCCTCCAACGCTGCAGCTTTAGCTGCCGCTTTCGCTTCAGCATTTGCACACGCCTCAACCAATAACTTCAGCTTTTCCAATACGCTCCCAATGTCCGGCCGGCTCGACCGAGCCTCTGCCACGCAATGCCGAGCCAGAGTCGCCAAGGTTCGGGCGCCCAGCTCCGGGTACTGGTTACCAAGATGGGGATCGACATATTCTGCGGCTTTAAGTGAGAGATCGGAGAGGCGAGTTCTGCACTCGGTGACCATCTTGCTCCCCTCGTCCACCACTCTCCTGCCGGTTACCAGCTCTAGCAGGAGAACACCAAAGGAGTAGACGTCGCTCTTGGCTCCCAGGTGACCTGGAAAATAGAGGATGGAGAGAGGGGAAGGGCGGATAAGGGTCGAGAAAGGGAGTGGGGATCAGAGTGGGGTTCAACTGGTCACACTGGGCGATACATGCATTGCGCCTATCTGCCCCTGATAAACTGGGTCAACTGGAGCCCACACTGTTGGCTCCTCTAGTTGCTCCACAGGAAACCCTGATCCTGGCCAATAATGTGCGCACACTAACACCACTCCGGGACGTTGTAGCTGCCCCACAAGGAAACCCTAATCCCAGCCATTCGTGTTCACCCACCCACCGATCATGCCTCTCCCTCTCATGCTTTCCCCCCTGTAACATGCGTATCCTCTCTAAAATCCATGGATTTCCTGAATTCTCAGTAAAACCCCTAGAATTCTTGTCTCACAACAAAACCTAGTTTTGAGTCGACTCAATTCATTGGAGTACCTGTCTCTCTCCATGTAAGTCGGGTCGATGTACCCCTCAGTCCTGATAATGCTGGTCGACATATACCCCATATACACAGATATTCAAATTCATAGACCCTGTCACAGTACCCAATGTGCACACACACCTGTCTCCATGTAAGTGGGGTCCGTGTACCCCTCAGTCCCCATGATGCAAGTTGAAACAATCCACCCAGCTGAGCCTGGCCCTATAACCCCACCCACGCCCTGTCCTGTGTATGCTACTCGGAATCCCTTACACACACCTGTCTCCATGTAACTGGGGTCCATGTATTCCCAGGCCCCCACAATGCGAGTATGCATGCCAGTCAGTCACAGTCCCCCATATATAAACACACACCTGACTCCATGCAAGTCGGGTCCATGTACCCCTCTGTGCTCATGATGCGGGTTGATACACATATGCCCCATATATTCACACATAGTCACAGTCCCAGTCCCAGTCATAGTCACAGTCCCTTATATAAACACACACCTGACTCCATGTAACTGGGGTCCATGTTCCCCTCAGTCCCCATAATGCAGGTTGACAAATTTGACTCTAGCTCATCTGTTACCACCCCCTTCCCTCATAATCCCACCCATATCCTGTGTATGCCTCTCAAAATCCCCTCCACACACCTGTCTCCATGCAAGTCGGGTCGATGTACCCCTCTGTGCCCATGATGCGGGTTGATACACATATACCCCATATATTCACACATAGTCACAGTCCCAGTCCCAGTCATAGTCACAGTCCCTTATATAAACACACGCCTGTCTCCATGTAAGTGGGGTCGATGTACCCCTCTGTCCCCAAGATGTGAGTCAAAACACGTATACATCCCATTCACACATAGTCACAGTCCCCTATATAGACACACACCTGTCTCCATGTAAGTGGGGTCGATGTACCCCTCTGTGCCCATGATGCGAGTTGACACAATCGACTCCAGCTGCCCCTCCGGCCCCACTCGCACCATCCCAAAGTCTGTCAGCTTCGCATCGTAGTCCTGCGGCGTTGGTGGGGAAGGAACGAGTGGGAATATTTCGAAGGATGAGGACTGTTCTTTGTATAGATACCACAAAGTTTTCCGGCCCCACGCGCGCCATGCCAAATTCTGCCAGCTTCGCATCGTACTCCTGTGGCGTTGGTGGTGGGAAAGGGACGAGTGGAAAGAATTGGGGGGAGGGGGAGGGGGCAGATTGGATGTAGAGGGCAAGAGGGGGGGTTGTTGAATCACTGCCTTCGGTATCTTCTTTACTCTGCTACCTTCTCTCCCCAACACTCACAGGCCGGAGCAGCACTGCTCGATTGTTACCTCTGCTACTAGCACTGCTGCCTCGCCCCCCTCCCATGCACTCACAGGCGACAGCAGCACGTTGGCTGCTTTCAAGTCGCCGTGGATGAATCAAGTTGAGTCCATGCATGTACGCCACGGCCTCCTTTCCTTTCCTGCCATGCATGCACTCATGCTACCTGCACCGCTGCCTTCCCCAGCCTCCCCAAGCCACCCACCTCCCGTTTCCCATCCTTGCCCTTACCGGTGACAGCAGCACGTTAGCCGCTTTCAGGTCGCGGTGAATGAAGTTGAGTCCGTGCATGTACGCCAGCGCCTCTGCCACCTGCACCGCCACCTTGAGTCGCATGTTCCAGCTGAAGAACAGCTCTCCGCTCGCACCTGGTGGGTGGTGGGAGGGCGGGAGGCGGGGAAAGAGGGGGAGGGAGGGGGGAGGGAGGGGGGGGTTGAGGTATTCGGGAGGAAGACGCGCAGAGTACTGAGTGGGAGGGAAGCGCATGTTCCAGCTGAAGAAGAGCTCTCCGCTCGCACCTGGTGGGTGGAGGGAGGGCGGGAGGCGGGGAAAGAGGGGTCATAGAGCCTGTATTGAGGAATGGGAAGGCGGGACGTTGGGGAAACGGGAGTAGAGGGCAGGCAGAGAGGGAGGGCAGCAGGAAAGGTAGAGAGAGCAGAAACGCAGAGAGGAGGGTGAGAGCAGAGAGGTGCAAGCAGCCCCCCGTCACGAACTCGCACACGAGCAGAGAGGGGAGAGAGCTGAGTGGAGAGAGCTGAGACATTCGTGCTCCACACAAGCAGCTATCTGCTTGTCACCACCCCACTTACCGCCTGCCTAACACTCACTGTCCGATAGCGCGCAGTGCAGGAAAATCCTCCCCCTCCTCCCCTCATGAACTCGTACACGAGCAGAGCGACGAGAGTGCTGAGTCCACTCTAATCTGGTGGTGTACCACCCGTAGCACCCCACTCACTCCCTGTTCCCACCACCCCACTCGCTGTCCAGTAGAGCGCGGTGCAAGCAGCTCTCTGTCATGAACTCGTACACGAGCAGAGAGAGGAGAGATCTGAGTCTACTGTAAATTGGTGGCTATCCACCCCCAACACCCCACTCACTGTCTGATAGCGCCCAGAGGAGCAATTGCTGACTCTACCCTGCACGAGTAGCTACCTTACCCTGGTTCCACCCTCGCTGCCTGCCAGCCAGCATTCCCCCACTCACTGTCCGATAGCGCGCGGTGCAAACACCCCCCTGTCATGAACTCATACACGAGCAGAGCTTCGTCTCGCTCCATGCAGTAACCGTGCAGACGCACAAGATGGGGATGGGATAGCCGTCCCAGCACGATCACCTCTTTCTGCATGAGAGGGATTGAGAAGGGTTGGAGGAGTGGAGTTGGGAAGATGGGTGGGTTGGATGCGATCCATGCAGTAGCCATGGGAGTGGGACAGCCGCCCCAGCACTATCATCTCATTCTGCAAGAGTTGGGAGGGTGGTGGGTTGTATGGGGGTGGGGATATGTAGAGGCCATGCAGAAGCCGTGCAGACGCACAGGGTGTGGGGTGGGTGGGAAAGCCACCTCGATACAAACGCCTCTTCATGCAATCGAGGGGATTGGCTTAGTGTGGGAGAGTGAAGTCGGAAAGATGGAATCACACCATTCATACATGCGCCCGTAAAAAAATAAAATAAGAACCTCGCACGCACAAACGCACGCCCAAAAAAGAAAAACAACAAGAAAAAAAACCTCGCACGCACCAGAAACTCTTCCGTGTACCGATCGCTCGCCTCGCGCATTCTCTTTATCGCCACCTCCGTCGGCTCCGGGCCAAGCCCATTCGGCCCCGGCTGAAGCACCCCCCGATACACGATCCCAAACCCGCCTTCGCCAATGCAGTTTCGCCGATGGAACTTGCTCGTCGCAGACTCGAGTCCGGCGAACGAAAACTGTCGCAGGGAGCTCGGGACGAGGTTCGCAGGGTTGGGAATGGCGCCGGCACTGCCGCCGGCACTTAGGTTCGTGCCTGAACTGTCGGCCGACACAAATTTGTCGGAGATTTGAGAGGTCGCGGTTTGGAAAGAGGATTTGTTGTGGCTGTTAGAGCCGCTCTTGCTGGCGCCGCTATTTGTGATTGTTGTGCTTGTTCCTCCGTGGTCTGATGGAAAAGGGACGGTGGAACGGGAAAATCGAAGGTATTACAAGAGAAGGGAACCGGGGAGGGGAGGTGTTAAGGTTATCATTGCACTTGAGTCCGCGACGCCCATCCGCGTAAAAAAAACATAAAAAAAAACATATTCAAGACACGGCTAATGCCGACTTAGACTCAATACTCTTATGTGAGTACGCGGCATTACGACGGATTTCTGAGAATGAAAAAAAAAGTATAAACTTGGTTTTTTTATGCATAGAATATATTTTTATGTTTCGGGCAAAACCTGAGTTGCCGATAAACAGGATTGTTTCCGATCGAGCGAAGCCTTGCGACCAGACGATCCTAGACAACAACCATTTTGTATAGCATTCTGCCGAGTCGTTGCTTTGAGTGTCTGAGAGCTTGAGACAGAGGGGTTTGGCGTACATACCTAATGTCGACACGAGACAACCCATTTTTCTTCGCGTATAATAATCTGACGCGGCGGCTGCGCTGCTATTGGACCATTGGCCAGCATTCGGCTTTCAAACCATGAAGGAGAGAGAGAGAGAGAGAGAGAGAGAGAGAGAGAGAGAGAGAGAGAGAGAGAGAGAGAGAGAGAGAGAGAGAGAGAGAAATACGAATTTAAGGTCGCCTACATTCCCATTTCTCTGCTGCTGCTACTCCATGCATAGGACCTCAGGAGGTTATGCTTACTCGCTAGCAGTAAGACTTAATACAGGAGGGAGCCTCTCACGACTACTATTACGAGGCGTTGCGAACGCGTTCCGTGTATTAGTTAATATGGACGAGTATCATCGAAACCACTGTCAGTCCGTACAATCTGGAAAAGAAGCGACAGGATTGCTCGCAAGTATAGGAACTGTCGTCCTGAAAGCGCTTTACTGCAACAAATAATGGGGCAGTCAAGTCCTCAAGGAAAAAGCTGGCAATAATTTTACCAGAAACTAAGGAATAATTCTAGTGACCTAGGAAATGGTTGTAGATGCTTCAGTCAGTCAAGTACTGAGCAATGGCTCTGAGTGTTGTGTTCTAACTTGGTTAGGTTTCGCAACAGTGTCGTCTGTACTTCGCGAACCCTCCTGACCACCAGTATTCATCGCCAAAGGGCCCCAAATGAGCAATTTGTCTTCTGCAACGGTAAGTTCCATGCCCCAAGAACGGAACGGACTAGCTGTTACGGGTGCAATGAATTGAGGTGGCAAGGATTGCACTAGAGTGTTCAATGAGTACAAAATATGAGCGAAGGCATGAGCGAATACTTATACGCGAAAATGTGAAAACGGTAACGCGGTGCGTGCGAGCTAGCTAGTGCTACGCTGGCGCGAGGTTCGGGCTAGTCCCGAAGCATAGGCCGACTCGGCTGCTCCAGCAGTGTGCGGTTTGGTGAAACAATGCGCGCGAAGTTGGCGAAGCCCCGTTAGCAGTAACGGGCGGACAACGGCTGCTGTTGTACGCGATGTAGACGGTCGCGGTAAGGAATAGCGAGAAAATTCCTTACACTAAAGTACGACGGGCAGTCTTAAGTTCTGTGTGTCGAGCACTACGTAATCCCCTGACTGGTACGTGATTGGGCGGCGGTGGCGGTCAGCGTTGCGTTTAGCGATGCCGTTGGCTTTTTTAATTGCTTCTGCGGCTCTGGTGCGGGCAGTTTGCAGAATCTCGGCGAATTGCTATGCTCGTGGCGTTGGGTTGTCTGGACTCGGCGCCATGGGCACTGTTCGGTTTTGCCTGTAGTTCAGGTAAAACGGGGACTGCTGCGTCGTCGCTGACGTGGCGTTGTTGTAGGCGAACTCGATCAGCGGCAGTTGCTGCTCCCAAGTTGTCGGGTCGTCGCACGTGGCCCGAATCAACTGCTCCATCGTCTGATTGGTCCGCTCCGTTTGACCGTCGGTCTCGAGGTGGTACGATGAACTGAGCTGTAGCCTGGTCCCGAATTGCTCCCAGCGGTTCTTCCAGAAGTTGCTGGTAAACTTCGTGTTGCGGTCGCTGATTATCGCGGCTGGTATCCCGTGCAGTCGAACGACGGTTGCGATGAACAGGCGAGCGGCTTCTTCGGCTGAGATCGATTTCTTGCACGCAGCGAAGTGAGCCATTTTCGTCAGTCTGTCAACGACGACCATAACCGCGTCGTTACCCCCAGGGTTCGAAGGTAACCACGTGACGAAATCCATGGTAACTTGTTGCCAGGCGCGCTCGGGTGGTGGAATCGGCTTCAATTGGCCCGCCTTTCTCTTTCGCGAGCTCTTCATCACCTGACACGTAGGACACAACGCCCACGTGATGCTGTACGTCGGTCAACAGCTCCGGCCAGTAGTAATACCGCTGCAGTAGCTGTCGCGTTTTTTCGACCCCGAAGTGGCCCGAGGTAATCCTGTCGTGTGCCTCCTGCAATAACAGCTCCCTCAGTAGTGAGTACGCGGGTACCCAAATGCGGTTGGTGCTTGTTTTTACGTAATAGACTCCCTTAGCTTCTGGCAGTTGCTGTGAATTTCAGGTCGTGAAAAATGGGTTGGTACTGTATCCGTGGGTGAATAGGCCTGTTAATAGTGGGTTGGTTTGGGCGAGTAGGATGGCGTGGAGTTGGGTAGGTCGTGATGGGAGGACGCTGCTTCCCTACCAGGATATTGTCGGACTGGAACTGGGACACCCTTCGAACCGCAAATGAACCGAACCATATGCAGTTGCACTACAAGACACTGTTCTGGTCGGTGGCAGCAATCAAGAGAACGGTGCGTGCTTTGGTGCCTGAAATGGCATGATGGTGGTGGCACGGCAAAACGGTTACTTTCAACTGTCCACGACACCGCACCACACCAGACACGCACACGCACTGATCGTGCGAATTACACTCACAGTCGCCCACTCGTTCCTGCGTCGCAGAGACACTTGCGGACTCCTGGTGTAGATCGTTCGTGCGACGCCAAACGTGGTACTGGTTTGTAAGTGGGACAGTTTAGGGTAATAAAGTTGTTTTGCTCGGATCCTTATCTGTTTTCACACATTCTAGTGGAGGTTGATTTAATTAAACGTGGCAACAGCTACTCCCGAGGTGTATATCACGAGTAAGTTCGGGAAAAGGCAAAAGTTTGTCGCCCATCAGAGCTTGTGGCTACACGTTTTTCCCCAGATTGCTGGAAAATGTAAAGGAGAACTTAGCCAGTTGGCCGTAGCTGTAGAATGCCAGACAACTCACGCCAAAGCTCAACCCAGTAAACAGTGACTCAACTACAACTCACCCTCCGCAGTTGTAGCGACGCTGTGGGAGGCGTGCTGACACTCAATATAAACTGCAGAAACAAATATAAACTTTTGCTTGTAGTGCAGCGTCTAGCTATAGATTGCAAATCTCAATACACGACTCTTTAGCTAGCAACAAGCATCAACGGGCTGGCATTTGAAATGTGGTTTGCCCAGAAGTTGGCCACAGGAAGCAAGTATCGATGGCCATACCACTCCACTGCTGCCACCGCTGCATACGGCAAGGGTAAACAAACAATAATTAAAACAACAACACCGACAGAACGTACCTAAGAGGAACAACGATGAACAATCGTCATAGATAAGCCAAGACACATTGACAATGTTGATTCAAACAAATTGAAAGCACAAATTGAAACAACTTCCCCCCTGCATATCTACAGTAGACTAAAAATCAGAACTGGAACAGAACCATTTGCAAGAAAAGGGCCGACCGAGATGTGAAAGAGAGGCTTACAAGTGAAGGCGAAGATGGGCAGCCGGGTGAGAGCACATAGCAGAGTCCCTGACCCTCCCACGAGCCCCATGTGCCTCTGCCGCCCTTCCAGCGCCAGCTCTGCAGCCCGTTGCACCGCTGCCAGCTCAGCACCCTCCAGCACCTTCTCCACATCCGACCAAGACAGCGGCACCATGACACGTGGCAGCACCTCATTGGCCACTGCTTCCAGCCCTCCATTCTGCCATGCTGCCTGCCCCCTGAGCAGGTGCGCCCATAGAATATCCCCCTCCCCATCCCCTCCCCCTTGCTCCCCCTCCCCAGAACCCCCCGCTGCCAAGCTGCCGGATTCACCCGAACCTGACAGTGGTCCTGCTGAGCCTGTGCCGAGCCTGACGGAGAGCCAGGGTCGGTGCAGCTGGGCACAAGCAGCGATGACTACAAGCACACCATAGGTCTGGGTGATGGCTGCGAAATAGTCACGTGCTGAAGGGAGAAGCAGGAGAGAAGGCAAGAAAAGAGCAGGCAAAGTGCATTAGGGGTCGGCAGATGTTGAAAGCATGAAAGCATTGAAGCTTGGGGAGAATAAGGGAGGAAAACATCTGCACACCTACGTATACTAATACTATTGGTGTACTCTCTCACCTTTTGGAGCATCGAGCAGAGCAGAGAGCGTTGCAGTATCATCAGCCGCAGCCTTTTCCTTCACGCCCACTGCCGCCTCTAGCACATCTGCACACCGCGCCGCTACAGCCCCCCACAACCGGACAAACGACGCCGCCTCCGCTGCAGAAATTGCCGAGAGAATGTTGTACCAGAAGACGGCCCTTCGGTGCACCAGCAGCGCTGCTGTGAGATCCCGGGCGGCCTGAGGGGGTGGGGAGGGGACACGGAGGAACGCATCAACTGATCCACGAGCAATCAGGGGAAGGTTGGGGGGAAGGTTGGAAGAGGGTCAGGTCAAGCAGAAGACGGCCCTTCGGTGCACCAGCAGCGCTGCTGTGAGATCCCGGGCGGCCTGAGGGAAAGGATGGCTATGCAACATGGGGGAAAGGATGGTTATGCAACATGGGGGAAAGGATGGTTATGCAACATGGGGGAAAGGATGGTGATGCAACATGGGGGAAATCAATAAATCAAGTCAAGAGCAGTTGTGGGAAGGTTGGAGGGAAGGCTGGCAGAAGGTCAACCAGAAGACGGCCCTTCGGTGCACCAGCAGCGCTGCTGTGAAATCCCGGGCGGCCTGAGGGGAACGGATGGCAGAAAGGAGGAGCAAGTGCAATCAGGGGAAGGTTGGGGGAAGGTTGGCATCGAATGAAGCAGAAGACAGCTTCTCAATGCAAACAGAGGACAGTTTTTTTTCGAGTGATAGGAAGAGTCTGGATGAGCAACGATGGGGAGCGGGGGAGGTTGGCAGAGGTTCAGTTCAAGTGACAGAGTGCCTTCCTGTTTTCATTGGGCTCGTTCATTGGAAGCAGCAGCCTTGCCATCCCCTCGGCTGTACCCCCAGCAACTCCACCAGTGCCCCACCCAGTCCCCTGCTTACCCTCAGCACTCCCACCCACCCCCCTGTTCCCTGTTTACCAGATCACAGATCTCCCCGTGCATAAACTCCCCGTCAAAAGCAGCAGCTCGAGCGTCCCCCTTGCTGCGCCCCAGCAGCTCCCCCATCTCCCCCACCGACCGCTCATCCCACCGCCTATGCCCCCCCCACCCACTTCCCTGCTCACCATCAGCACTCACCAGATCACAGATCTCCGCTTGCTTGAATTCCCCGTCGAACGCAGCAGCTCGAGCGTCTCCCTTGCTGCGCCCCAGCAGCTCCCCCATCTCCCCCACCGACCGCTCATCCCACCGCCTATGCCCCCCCCACCCACTTCCCTGCTCACCATCAGCACTCACCAGATCACAGATCTCCGCTTGCTTGAATTCCCCGTCGAACGCAGCAGCTCAAGCGTCTCCCTTGCTGCGCCCCAGCAGCTCCCCCATCTCCCCCACCGACCGCTCATCCCACCGCCTATGCCCCCCCCACCCACTTCCCTGCTCACCATCAGCACTCACCAGATCACAGATCTCCGCTTGCTTGAATTCCCCGTCGAACGCAGCAGCTCGAGCGTCTCCCTTGCTGCGCCCCAGCAGCTCCCCCATCTCCCCCACCGACCGCTCATCCCACCGCCTATGCCCCCCCCACCCACTTCCCTGCTCACCATCAGCACTCACCAGATCACAGATCTCCGCTTGCTTGAATTCCCCGTCGAACGCAGCAGCTCGAGTGTCTCCCTTGCTGCGCCCCAGCAGCTCCCCCATCTCCCCCACCGACCGCTCATCCCACCGCCTATGCCCCCCCCACCCACTTCCCTGCTCACCATCAGCACTCACCAGATCACAGATCTCCGCTTGCTTGAATTCCCCGTCGAACGCAGCAGCTCGAGCGTCTCCCTTGCTGCGCCCCAGCAGCTCCCCCATCTCCCCCACCGACCGCTCGTCCCACCGCAGAGAGGCCAAATCCCTCCCTGGCTTGCTCTCGGCTGGCTCGGCTGTAGCAGGTGGTGCTTCCGCTGTAGCAGGGGCTCCTTGAGCTGTAGCAGACAGGGTGAGACAGAGTGAACAAGTCAAACAGATTAGGTGCAGCTCCAGCTGTAGCAGACAGGGTGAACAGAGTGAACAAGTCAAACAGATTAGGTGCAGCTCCAGCTGTAGCAGACAGGGTGAACAGAGTAAAAAAGTCAACAGAATGAACGGGGTCAACAGAGCCAATGGAGTCAGCACAGTCAGCAGTGCCAGCAGTGCCAGTGGAGTGAACGAGAGCAAGAAGCGGCCAGATAACCCATGCACGCGCCTCTCTGTATCAGAGTAGCAGAGTCAACAGAGCCAGCACATTCAACAGAGCCAGCGCATTCAACAGAGCCAGTGGAGTCAACAGAGCCAGTGGAGTCAACAGAGCCAGTGGAGTCAACAGAGTCAGTGGAGTCAACAGAGTCAGTGGAGTCAACAGAGTCAGTGGAGTCAACAGAGTCAGTGGAGTCAACAGAGTCAGTGGAGTCAACAGAGTCAGTGGAGTCAACAGAGTCAGTGGAGTCAACAGAGTCAGTGGAGTCAACAGAGTCAGTGGAGTCAACAGAGTCAGTGGAGTCAACAGAGTCAGTGGAGTCAACAGAGCCAGTGGAGTCAACAGAGTCAGTGGAGTCAACAGAGTCAGTGGAGTCAACAGAGTCAGTGGAGTCAACAGAGTCAGTGGAGTCAACAGAGTCAGTGGAGTCAACAGAGTCAGTGGAGTCAACAGAGTCAGTGGAGTCAACAGAGTCAGTGGAGTCAACAGAGTCAGTGGAGTAAGCGGATTCAAAGAAAGTTGCTTCTTCATGAACTCTACTTCCTCTCAGCTCAACATGCCGCAGTCACTCTTTGTCCCGTCCCCCCACCCTCACTCCCTTCCATGCCTGCCATACCCCCTTGGATGGTCAAAGAAAAAACAAATCCGGCACATATGCTTGCTTCACATACGCACCTTCTTCTGACATGCCATTGCCTGTCTCTGTCACACCGCCTTCGGGTCCTTCCGGTCGGGACTCGGGTTCTGCCACCCCGCCTTCCACGCTTGCCAGGCCATCTTGGGTGGCTGCTTCGTCAGCACCAGCTGGATCCTTGTCACCTTCAGTTGCTGCCACGTCAGCTTCTTTATCCACGTGTTGAATCTCCTCTCCTCCGGTGGGTACTGGCGGGGCTGAAAGCGCCTGCATTCTCCTCTCCCTCCACCCTTCCACTGCTGCTGGGCTTCCCAACACAGTCTCCATGCGCTGCAAGAGAAGCACAGGGCAGCAAGGAAGAGATGAGGTAAGAGGAAGTATCCTAGGCACCTATAGATCTGCCCAGCACGATCACGCGCTGCAGACACCTATAGGAGCAAGCACTGAGAAGCAAGGAAGAGATGAGACAGACAGCACACCAGGCAGCAAAGCAAGCCAGGCATTGAGGCCCCTCAGAAATCTGCCCAGCAAGAGGAGCAAGGCACAAAGGGGCAAGGAGCAAGAAGCAAGGAGCGAGACGGAATGGCAGTGAGGGCGAGCCAGGTGTGAGAGCGAGCCAAAGAGAGTATTATGTCTTCCCTCACCGCTGCAGCATGCGAGATAGCATTAGGGAAAGCACCGGAGAGAGCAGAGGAGAGAGCAGAGGAAAGGGCAGAGGAAAGAGCAGGAAAGAGAGTGAGGGCCAGCGCGGACCTTGATGTCTTCCCTCACAGCAGCTGCTGTCTCCACTCGTCCATACCCCAGAGCCATGGAGTACTGCCCCTGGCAGTCCGGCAGCAGCTGCACCGCTGCAGCATGCGAGCAAAGGAGAGAGCAGAGGAGATAGCGTGATAGAGAGAGCAAGAGGGCGAAAGAGAGGGCACAGACCTTTATGTCTTCCCTGACAGCAGCGGCGGCCTCCACCCGCCCATCCCCCAGAGCCATGGAGTACTGCCCCTGGCAGTCTGGCAGCAGCTGCACCGCTGCAGCATGGATAGCATAAAAGAGAGCAGAGGAGAGAGAGCAGAGGAGAGAGCAGAGGAAAGAGCAGCAGAGAGAGCAAGAGAAGGCACTGACCTTAATGTCTTCCCTGACAGCAGCAGCTGCCTCCACCCGTCCATCCCCCAGAGCCATGGAGTACTGTCCCTGGCAGTCGGGCAGCAGCTGCACCGCTGCAGCATGCAGGCGGCACGCATACGCCTCCTCCATCCTCCCCTCCCTCACCAGCGCCCCACTCAGCCGCCCAAACTCATTCCGAGCAACACTCTCCGCCCCTTCTGCCAGCTCCTGTAGCGTCTCCTCCCACCGCTGCTGGGAGGTTTCGTTTGGGAGGCGGATCACTGTGGGCTGAAGGACGGACTCTAGGGCGGCGGTGATGCTGGCAGTGAATACGCCCTCCCCCAGTTGAGCCCCGACTATGGGGAGCACGTGGTCTGCTGCCAGGCCCTGTAGCCCGCCCCCTGGCAGGCCACTGCTGCGATAGGATGCACCTGAAGCACCTGAGGCACCACCTGAAGCACCTGAAGGCCCTCCTGAAGCACCTGAAGCACCTGCACCGCTACCATCGGCGCCACCACCACCGGTGCCACTACCCCCGCCGTCCACCGCCGCAAAGGACAAGCC
This sequence comes from Closterium sp. Naga37s-1, assembly GCA_947471745.1. Taxonomy (NCBI): domain Eukaryota; kingdom Viridiplantae; phylum Streptophyta; class Zygnematophyceae; order Desmidiales; family Closteriaceae; genus Closterium; species Closterium sp. Naga37s-1. The sequence goes on along the minus strand of CANJKZ010000772.1, from coordinate 1,023,038 downwards.
CGTGCCGCCCGCTAACCCGTCGCCTTGCTCCTCCCACCCTTCCCCACTCTCCCCTGACAGCGACCCCCCCACCCCTCCCCCTCCCCGCCCTCTCTGCCCCACCTGCTCACTCATGGAACCCCTTAGAGGCACATCGGTAGGTGGGGTTCCTGGGGATAGTAGGCCGAACAAACCGCCATACCCAGCAGCAGACGCCATTGCCAGAGGCACTCGTCCGGTAGAGAAAGTTTGACCCAACCGGGCCCCTTCCAGCCTCCCTCCTGCTCCTGCTCCTCCTCCTCCCCCTGCAGCTCCTACTGCTCCTGCGCCTGCTGCAGTGCCTGCGGACGAGCTTCCATAGAGGGACGAGAGCAGATCCATAAAGTTCCCGGATTTCCCAGTACCAGCAGGAGCAGTGGCACCAGTGGCGGTGGTAGATGTGTCCTTGCCTACACCTGCACTTGCACCCATGCCCGAGCCTGTGCCCGAGCCTGTGCCCGAGCCTGTGCCTGTGCCTGTGCCCGAGCCTGTGCCTGCGCCTGTGCCTGAAGCCTGGTCCGCTGCCTTGCTGCTTCCAGTGGACGGGAACGGCCCGAGTGACAGCTCAGCGTTCTCCAGCTCAGCAACCACCACGTCATCCCCGAAGAGAGAGAGAGGGATCGGACCAGCAGCAACACCAACAGCAGCCACGCCGCCATCAGTCCCAGCAGCACCACCAGCAGCAACAGCAGCAGCAGCATGGGTTTCGGACATGGCTGCTGCTAGAGCTGCTGTCTCTGCTGCTGCCGCCACTGAATTACTCGGCACCAGCACTGGATTCGCTGCACCCGACTCATCCAGGCGAAGCGAAGGATCAGGGGTAACCGCAGTGCTGCTGAGGTCTACCCCCACAAACTCCGGGGAAGCGGAGATTGTACCCGTAGCAACAGTATCCCCCCTCCCGCTGCCTGCACTCCCACCCACAGCAACGCTCCCTGCGAAATCCCCGAAATCGTCGTCATCGTCGTCATCATTATCAAATGAGATCTCCTTGCTTGGAGCTGCTGTGGGGGCAGCAGCAGGAGGAGCGAAAGCAGGAGGAGGAGCAGCAGGAGCAGCAGCAGGCGCGCCAGGAGGTGGTGCAAAGGCTCCAAAGCCAGCAGCAGAGAGCTGGGGTGTTGAGTCATGGGAGGGAGGGAAGGGGGAGGCAGCTGCTGCCATGCCCAAACCAGATGCTGCAGCGGGTGCAGGTGCAGGTGCAGGGACTGCAGGGGCGAAGGCGGCAGAGGGGACTGCTGGGGAGGAGGAGAAATCACCAAAGTCGTCATCAGGGTCGAATGCCATGGCTGCTGGCACTGGTGAAGAAAAGAGTGCAGGTACGGGTGCAGGTGCAGGAGTTGTAGGAGGTGCGGGTGTGGGTGCTGCAGCAGCAGCAGAGGCAAAGGCAGTAGACAGCCCGGTGCCAAAGGAGTAAAGGTCCCCAGCTGCCTGAGTCCCAGATGCCTGTGTTGCCTTGGGTGCGTCTGTCTCCCCACTGGAGACAAAGTCAGCAAAGTCATCATCCTCTTGCTCTTGATCCTGCTGCTGCTGCTGCTCCACTGGTCCAACCCCACCTGCCGCTGCCACTGGTGCTGCTGCTGCTTCCGCTGCTGCTGGGGCCGGTGCTGTGGTTCGAAAGCCGGCAAGGGATATAGGACCGAGGAAGGACGAGGTAGAAGGGACAGGAGCAGGGTGGGACAGAGCAGCAGCAGAGGAACCCGGAGCAGGTACAGTGGAAGCGAGATTATGAGGAGCATCCGCCTGGGGAATATTCGCCTGTGAAATTTGTGTCAGAGAGGGATTCACCTGGGCAGCAGGAGCAGCAGGAGCAGCAGGAGCAGCAGGAGCAGCAGGAGCCGGAGCGAAAGAATCTGAGAAATCCCCCCACTCGTCGTCCTCCTCTGCTGTCCCTATCCCTGCCGCTGCAGCTGATGCAGTGGAAGATACAGCTGCTGCTGAAGGCACCAGAGCAGCGGAAGCAGCAGAACCAGCAGCGGTAGGAGCGACAATCGAAGCAGCAGGTTCGGATGAAGCAGCAGACTCAGTAGAGGCAGTGGGGGCTGCGGTAGAAGATGGAACGGATGAGAAGTCACCGAAATCATCATCCTCCTCATAGTCAGCTTCGAGGGACGATGCTGCTGCTGGTGCTCCTGGCGCCGCTGCTACCATCTCTGCAGCTGCCGTTGATTCTGCTGCTGCTGATTCTTCGCCCTCCTGCTTGCTCTCCTCCTCCTTCACCTCCTCTTCCTCCGGTTCCTCCTCCTCCCCAAAGAGCGACAGTGGGATGGGGGCAGCAAGGTTACGAGGCTGAAGAACAACTACTGCAGGCGCAGCAGCTGGTTTCTTGGCTGCTGGTGCTTCAGGTGCTGCTGCCGCCGTCACCGCTGCTGCTCCTGGTGTTGCGGTTGCTTCCTTCGCTCCGCCACCCGCCTCTCCTGCACCTCCTCCTGGCACTGCTCCTGGGACTGCGCCTGGAGTTACACCTGAAGCAGCGACAAGGCCCGCACTTGGGATTACACCTGGGGCGGCACCTGAAGTACCACCGGGGACTGAGCCAGGAGCAGCGCCAGGCACGGCACCTGGAACAGCACCTGGAGGCCACCAGGGCATTCCTCCAGGATAATAGGCATACTGGGGGTATTGCGGCATCCCTGATGGCATTCCCGGGGGTACTGATGCTACTGGTGCGGGGGCTGAGGCGCCAGGGGAGAGAGGTTGACCTCCTTCCTGCTGCTGTTGCTGCTGATACTGCTGCTGCTGCTGGTACTGCTGCTGATGGTACTGATGTTGCTGGTACTGCTGCTGCTGGTGCTGCTGCTGCTGCTTCTGCTGCTGCTGGTATTGCTGCTGGTGGTACTGCTGTTGCTGGTACTGCTGCTGCTGGTGTTGTTGCTGCTGCTGCTGCTGCTGCTGCTGCTGCTGCTGCTGCTGCTGCTGCTGCTGCTGCTGCTGCTGCTGCTGCTGCTGCTGCTGCTGCTGCTGCTGCTGTTGCTGTTGCTGCTGCTGTTGCTGTGGCACGGTTTCCCCCGTCGCTCCCTGGTCCGTCTCTCCCTGCCCCTTAAAGCCCTTCACGTGCATCTTCTGCGCTGCAGCCTCCCCGGCTTTCGCCAGCAGAGCACGATCCGTGCTGCCCAGCAGACTCGCAAACGCGTCAATGCCTCCTCCTGCTGCAGCTTTACCTGCTGCTGCCGAACCTCCTTCCGAAGCACCATCTGCTGCGGCTGATGCGCCGGGTTTCTGGGCGGCACCAGCGGCGGCAGCGGCGGCGGCGGCAGCTTGAGCTGCTTGCATGTGTTGCACGTTCTGCATGTTCTGCATGTTCTGCATGTAAGCGGCGTACATCTGAGGGTTGACCATGACCGGCCCCGAGGGACCCATGGCGTACATCGGATACGATCCAGGCATCTGCAAAACATTAACAAAAAACAAGTGCAATAATTTAAGTTTGCACGTGAAAATTAATGGGAAGTATAATGATCCGATAAATTAATGTCAGAGCACCGGGTCAGCCCTTATGTAGTATTATCTCATCGTTCTGATTGCAATCGCGATCGCAAGCATTTCAGGAAACGACTCTCCGAATGGCTGCCAGATTCGATGAAACGAATTCTCGATCAAGTTCCACGGGAAAAAAAAATATAATCTTGGAGGCCAAAACAATATATTGACTCGGAAAGATTAAGCTACAAAAGCAGAAGTCAGCCGCGCACCTGTTGAGGGTATCCCTGCGGCATTGCACCAGCGTTCGCCACGTGTCCTCCCTGCATGTGCATCATGTGCATTGCCTGCTGGTAACCAGCCACCTGCTGCGCGTGTGCTCCTCCCTGATGCTGCTGAGAAGCAGCACTCGCAGCGGCAGCATTAGCAGCAGCAGCGGAAGGATCCGCTCCCTGCGATGGCTGACTGGCCATCGCAAGTCAATTTCTGAGCTAAGAGTTCCGCAATGTGGAATAAAAGGTGCAGTTCTACTTCCAGGTGAGTGAAATCAGCAGCCAGAATCGGCGGGATGAACAACCGCAGGGATAGGCACTAGACTTCCTGGGACTCGTTTCAGGCACTGGCATCAATTTTGGAAGGAAGCAGGAACTAGAATGTAGAAAAGCTAAAAGCAGCAGTTTGTAAAAATGCAACCCCAATGCCTGGTTGACTTGACACCACTGACAGATGCAAGAGGGACGCATCAGTGGTTCAGTGCAAACCCAAGGCCTGGTTCGGGAGGTGTGGTTCGGTTCGGATGGTGTCAGCCGGAGGTAGTGTTTGTTTTGAGGTTGGGCGGTGGCACGTCACAGGCACCACACAGACCCCGCCCGTCACGTCCACTGGCTGATGAAGATTGATGCGACAGGTCAGTTGCCTGACGAGAAGGGAACGGGAAGAAAAGTGTCGACAGTGGGATTTGAACCCACGCCCTTTCGGACAGGAACCTTAATCCTGCGCCTTAGACCATCTCGGCCATATCGACGTGTAATATCGTTTACAAAATTAATAGGTACCTTATAAGATTTTTTGTGTTTCTCACTTGCTCAATCCAGTTAGGTCAAACAACTTCGGTCAGCTTCATTCCTCGCCCGCGTTCCTCCCGTCGTTTTCACGCACTTGACTCATCTTAGGTCGTCGCTCCTTGTCACTTCTCGTAGCTCGGTTTCACTTCCTCGTTTGTAGTAGGCTCCACCTCTTCATTCTTCTTAGGCTTCACCGTGGCTGCGTCGCTTGAAGTAGGAATTTAGGCCACTTCGTGCATTGCGTCGAGTCGAGTCGCCAAGATGATGGCCCTGTGGGAATACGTCCTTAATTGGTTACGCAGGTACGCTCACCTCGCCGTCTTCCGCGCGTCCGACCCTCGATCTTGTGTGTCAGTTTGCGACAAACTCTTTTCGTTTTGACTGTTCCGAAATCCTCGAAAGCATCTTCGGGCACACGTTGATCTCGCAGTTATCCGTCCCGTTTATTCACGATCTTATCTCCTAGCTTCACCGTCTATCCCGCGTACCGCCTATCCCGTGTGTGTGTCTCCCAATCTCTACCGCGTCACAGTCTATTCTTCCAGCAGGAGATGGAGCTCTCTCTCATCGGCCTACCCTACTACCGTTCTTACATCCTTACCATCCAACCGTCCCCCTTTCCCCACTATCCCCACCGCGTCGCAGTCTATTCTTCCTGCAGGAGATGGAGCTCTCGCTCATCGGCCTTCAAAACGCCGGCAAGACGTCTCTTGTTAACGTCATCGCTGTAAGTCCGTTGCAGGTTTGCTCGTCGCTAGAAGATCGACTATCCGTTAGCCGTTAGCCGTTAGCCGTCAGCCGTCAGCCGTCAGCCGTTAGCCGACCGTTGCCCTTCGACTCGCGGCGAGGATGCGGGTCCACACGGCAAGATCTCCCTGCGTGCCTTCAAACCCGTGTTGGATATCTCACGCGGTCTGTTGGTTGGCGTGATCTCACGCTTCTCTTGCAGCTGATCTCGCCGTTTACTCCCTACCTTGTGCTCGGTCATTGACCGTTCCCTGCTTTCTGCTGACCTTTCGCTAATGTTTGCCTTGTTCTCTGCTGACCGTCCTCTTTCTGCTGTGCGCATGTGTTCCCTCTCCGTGTGCTATTTTCCGTGTGGCAATGCGTTCCGTCCGTTGCTTTTCCCCTCTGCGCAGACTGGCGGTTTCAACGAAGACATGATCCCAACGGTATGGTATGATATGACACGGCATGCCACTCCGCACAATGTAGCACCGCACTGTACCACGCCACACCCCGCAACATCCGTCCTGCACCGCACCATGCTATATTACACCACATCACGCCACTCCGCACCACACTCCACACATCACGATTTCCCTCTGCATGGCAGCTGCCTCTTACTCTACCTAACCCAGGACGCCACGCGTTCCCTTAACCAACCCTGCCCTTACTTTCTCTTTCGCTCTTCCTTTCCACAGGTGGGCTTTAACATGCGCAAGGTGACGAAAGGGAATGTGAGCATAAAGCTGTGGGATCTGGGCGGGCAACCAAGATTCCGGAGCATGTGGGAGAGATACTGCCGAGGCGTGTCAGCCATCGTGTAAGCAGCAACAACCCCCCGCATTCCTTCTCCACGTGCTTACTCATCAGGGTTAGGCTCTGTAATCCTTGCGTGCCTTCGCCTCACCACACTATCCCCGCTCCCTCTTTCCCCTTCCCCCACCACACCCCCCAAGCTCCCAATGCTCCCCCTCCCCTCGCAGCTATGTGGTTGATGCATCGGACCATGACAACATTCCAGTGTGTTCTTAGGCGCTTCAAGAATAGCCTTCCCTTCAACCTTAATCCCCCTCCTCTCAGCTTGATGGTGGATGCATCATCAGGCCACGACCACATCCCAGTGTGTATTGTTTAGGCACCTGAAGAATGAGCTTCCTTCACCCTCAATCCCCCTCCTCACGTTTGTTCCGTCCCCTCCCCCCCCACCTCGCAGCTATGTGGTGGATGCATCAGATCATGACAACATCCCAGTGTCCCGTAGAGAGCTGCATGAGCTGCTCAGCAAGCTTTTTACCCTGCCCCTTCCCTTTCCCTTGTCCCTGCCGCTGCCTCTGCCGCTGCCCCTGCCCGCTCCCGCCTGGTTCCCCCACCCCTCGCAGCTATGTGGTGGATGCATCGGACCATGACAACATCCCAGTGTGTTGTTTAGGCACCTCAAGAGCGGACTTCCCTTCACCTCAGTCCCCTTCCCCCGTTTTCCTCCCCCCTCTCTCCCCTGTCTTCTCAGCTATGTGGTGGATGCATCAGACCATGACAACATCCCAGTGTCCCGCAGAGAGCTGCATGAGCTGCTCAGCAAGCCATCTCTCGCCGGCATTCCACTGCTGCTGCTGGGGAACAAGTGCGACAAGGCAGAAGCCGTTTCACGGGATGCCCTCATTGAAGCCATGTAAGCACCCTGCCTTGAATTCGCCTTGGTAGTCGTCGTGATGTATCACATACCGTAGCGTTCTCGTTTTGGGTTCCACTCAACATTATTTTCTGAATGCATTTGTATATGTGGTGGTGATGGTCCAGGGGACTGAACCAGGTGATGCAGGGAAGGGAGGTGTGCTGCTACAGCATCTCCTGCAAGCACACGACTAACATTGATGTTGTTATTGACTGGCTGATCAAGCACGCCAAAAACAAGTCTTAGCGACTTCACACTGCTGGAGTTTGTCGAAGTTGGATTACGGTATTTCTCCAGCTGTTTTGTGCCACCTACGATATAGAGCCGCTAACCTCTTGTATAGCCTTTCTCTGTTCTTTAGAGCCATCTATTATCCCATGGGAATTTTCCAATTGGGCTTTGTTTACCTTCTTGTGAAGAAATTATTAGTTATTAATCTTACAACCTGTACACCGCATGTGATTCTACAAACCTGCCACGTCGACCCATCCACATCAGCCGTCACATCGCCCTGCCAGAGCAGTGCTGAAGGCCTGTTGCATTTTACACTCAGCACACCACACCACACCACAGAACCCATCATCATCCCTTTCTTCTCCTCCCCACCTCCCTCCATCCGCTCTTCGCAAAGCATTCCCCCTCAAGGTCGCAGCTTTCTATCACATCTTGTCTCCCAGTTTGCTCCGTTTCCCAACACCTAGCGCCATGGCTTCCCTCTCTTTCGCCGCCTCCGTCGCTACGTGTCCGGCAGTGGTCGCTTCCCTGTCAACCGCGCCGGTTTCCTCGCGGCGACTAAACATCGAGTCGGCGCACCACGTGAACAAGAAGGCGACGGGCCGCCACGTGGCGACGCGGCCGAAGAAGCACGCGGTGTGGGACAGGAAGCGCGGCGGAACCAAGGACTACGGGCCGTTGCCCGAGGCGCCTCCCGTCTGGCGTCTAGAGGAGGATGAGAAGGCTCCGGCCGCTTCGTCTTAGACACATTCTTCTTTGGCGCTTCGATAGATCCTAGTCTGGGTCAGCTAGCCTGGCTTACGAGTCGACTCATAACCCTGGGATTGGTGAATCTGAGGACAATGTTCCGAGGCTGATGATTCTCCCACTCTTTTTTACTGAGTACGAGGAGGTTAAGGCCGTGTCCGATTCTTCTTAGCCACGCCAGGAGCAGGGTTTAAGACGCGTTGTAGCTGGGTGCGGCTGTTGCCTGTCTTTCTTCCCATTGTTGATTCTTCCTGCCGTGTATGCGTCGTGGAATTATATTGTACTCTCGGCTTCCCTTAACTACGTCGCTTCGCTACTACCACCACTGTCGAGTCATTATGCTGTCATCCCGATCAAGAGCATTCAAATCTCCCAGGCGTGTTCTCCTGAGGTTTGACACATTAATAGCCTTTAGCTTGTTATCCCTGAAGGGAGTTTCTACCATTCGAGCCATTTCCCAGCCTTACGCGAGGTTTTCCGTTGCGCTGCATTGAAGCCTTTGCTTGTCAGTTTCATCCTTCGACTTCTCTTCCCTTCCCGCAACCATCCTTCACCTCGCATTTCCCCCATTTCCCCTTCTCGCTCGTCTCTCTTCCCCATCCCCTGCCGCACTCCCTCCCGCCCACTCCTTCTCTTCCCGCTGCCATCTTTTCCTTCCTTCCCTTCCTCTCTCCTTCCCCCAGCCCTCCCTCCCTCCCTCCTTCCCTCCCTCCCTCCCTCCCTCCCTCCCTCCCTCCCTCCCTCCCTCCCTCCCTCCCTCCCTCCCTCCCTCCCTCCCTCCCTCCCTCCCTCCCTCCCTCCCTCCCTCCGCTCCTCTCCCCCTCCCTCCCCCCTTTTCTCCCTCCCCCCCTTTCTCCCTCCCTCCCTTTCTCCCTCCCTCCCGTTTCTCCTCTTCCTCCCGTCACGTTCCCATTTTCTCTGTGCCTCCATCCCACTTGTTTGGCCCTGCTTGCTGCTCACTCAGCTTGTTTTCCATTCACTCCATATTCTCCTTGCGCTCCGCACTGTGACCTTGTGCATCCGCCGTCTGTTGATTGATGCAACATACCTCCCCTCAGTGTGCACCCCTTTTGTTGGCGGATGCATGTTAGAAGTTCAGGCCATGCTTCGTGTGCATCTACTATGTAATATGGGACGTTGCAAGCTCAAAAGGAATGTGTAGTGGCAGTGGCAGTGCTTACCATGTGAAGGGATGGTGTGGAAATGTGCAAGGGATTGAGATGGAGTAGATGAGTGGAAAGTCTGATGAGACAAGAGAGGGTTTTCTCAGCCAAAGACAAACTATGGCTGGGTGATTCAGCTGTCAGGTTAGCCTTGCCTCTGAGCAGAGCCTTGTCAGTTTCACGGGCCTTGGTTCTTCTGCCCCACACCTGAACATGTGCATTAGCCATAGCTATTTGTGATGGTTTAGAAAAGTTCACTTCGTTGTGATGTGCAATTGCGTTACATAATTCCTGATTGGTCCAGCGGCAACACTGTACATGACACCCTAACTCACAAGCGCAATACTGTACCACAAGCAGCATCCGAGCGGAGCTCAAAACCATTTCTGCGTCCTCCGCATACCAGCCTCAGGCAGTTCCCTCCGCCACACCCTTCAACTCCCCCCCAATTCTTTCCTTCCCCCTCCTGCCATTTTCCGACGGACGGGGATCTGCGCGAACGTTTCAAGGTTTCGCCTCACTGCTGGAGTAGCGGGGAGGGGAATATGGGGACGGGGTGCGGGGAGGCCTTTCCGCCATCCGAGTTCCAGAATCCAGAATCTGGAAGAGTTGCAGGAATGGATACATCAGCTGTAGATACTATTTCACCCGAGTTTTAGGTTCCCAATTTTATGCTTAGTTTCAGTTAGGAGGTTTATGGCCAGGAGTGAGGTTCTGACCGACTGGTCGTGCCGGTCCGGGTTCGTCGTCAATCATTAGTTCCATCAGTTATTTTGCCGCTTGAATGCATGGCGAATTTCCATTCCGTCGGTACCAGTAAGAAACAGCAGCGCATTCGCTTCACTTCGATACGTTCCACTTGATGCTTTCCATTTGAACTCTGTTTCTAAATCCTCAGCCGAAGGCAGTTTGCAGTCGCATTTTCAGACTTAGAACCACCCAAGAACGATTAAATATATCCATCAGGGCTGAAGCTGTCAATCACCTTAGAATCTATTCGTCCAAATTGAACCTATCAGTCAGCACGGAATATATCAACTACCAGCCATGGCGAGCGCAGCTTTGTTTCCGTCGCTCGCAGCGGCGTCGCGAGAGCCTCCGGATGTCGTGCTGAGCAGAGTGCGCGAGTTGGTGCTGCAGATCGTGGCTGGCGGGAACCATCCCGAGACGAGTCTGTTGCACCAGCTCGCTGCGATCATCGAGGATGAGGAGCAGTGGTGAGATTCTGCCCACTCTTTTTCTCTCCGTTCATTCCAGTTTAGTTCTGTTTTTTTTTTTTTTTTTTTTTTTTCATTTTATTTGTTCTATTCAGTTTCCCGTTCCTCATTTCCCTATCGCATATCAACTATGATTTGCTGGCTTTCGTTTTTCAGAATCCTTCCCCTGCTTTTGTCTTCTGAATTTGAATCCCGCGAAAATATTTTGATTTTTCTTTTAAATTTCCTTCCCTATTCCCTGGCACTTGTGTATTCCTCAGGTACCAGCAGCAAGCGGGTTTTTCCTCGTCTAATCTTCGAGCCTCGTACACTATCGGACGAATCGTCAACTCATTGCGCGTACGTCGATCGTCCCTTGACACGCGTCGTACCTTTTCATCGAATCCATTCTACTCAGTTTCCATTCATTCACTGGCAAATCGACTGTCATTTGTCACCTGTGTACCTTTATGTAAGCATTTGGATTCGCAATGTGCTAACAAGCACCCCACACCCCCCCAACATCCCTCAACCTTCCCCTGTTTCCGCCAGGAGGACGACGACTTGTACGAGCTGCTGACGTCGAAGCTGCTGCTCCAGTCGTGGAGGTCGCAGGAGGAGCGCGCAGCGGGCGCTCGCCTGCTGCTCGCCTGCGCGATGAGCTTCGTGGTGAGTCCCCGGGGGGTAAACCCGCGCCGTGAGTCCGAGAGTGTCAAACCCGCATGTCCCCCCAACCTCCCGGCTTCCAATTTCCACCCACTCTAACCCCGACACCTTCCCCCGCAACCCCCCCGCTTCTTCTGTGCATCTCCCCATGAAGCATATGTTTCTCTTTGTGCCTCATGTGTGTTTTTCCACGTGTTCTTACACGCGTCTCTCCACATATGACAGTACCGTGGAGTGTTCAGGGACTGCATTCTCGAGCGAGCTATTGCTAGCTTTTGACTATCTTACGCTTACTCAAGCTTTTCCCTCACTTGTTCCTCTCCCCCCTCACTCGGTTCACACCACACCACACAGTACCGTGGAGTGTTCGAGGAGGGTATTCTCGAACGAGTCATTGCGTGGGCCGCCCTTTCCACTCGCTCCTCCCCACCCCCTGCCCTTGCCACCGCCACAACCGCCGCCGCTGCCGCTTCTGCTGGCACTGCTGGTGGCGCCGGGGGCACGCAGGAGGAGGAGGAGGAGGAGGAAGAGGAGGAGGACGCGGGGGAGGAGGGACAGGGGGGGGATCGTAGCGGGGCAGGAGGAACCGGGGCTGGCGGCGCTGCTGCTGCTGCTGCTGCTGCTGCTGCTGCGGGTGGGGTTGCTGGCGTGGGTGGTGGTGGTGGTGGTGGTGTGGGTGCGAGGGCGAGAGCATCGGCTGTTCTGGCGACGGACATGCTGAGAACGTTCTCGACTGGACTCGTTGCTGTTGCACTCAGCTCGTAAGTACCACGCTTGTTCGTCATTTGAAAGGTCCTGTGCCACACTTCGCCCCTTTCAACCCCTGGGTTTCTACCTCCCTACTCTCTCCAACCCCCGCATCCCCAAATCCGTACATCTGTAGTAACCCCTTTCTTCCCCGCAAACTCCATCCCAGCAACGAGGCGGCGGTGGAGCAGGTGGTGCGCACAGGCCTCGTGCCCCACCTCGCCCGCCTGCTGCGCAAGCGAGTGCTGGGGCGCGCTGCTGCTCCCGCTGCAGGGGGAGCACGAGGCGAGGGGGGGGCAGCAGGGGGGGCAGGTGGAGCAGGAGGAGCAGGAGGAGCAGGAGCAGGTGGAGTAGGAGGAGGGGGAGGAGGAGGAGGAACTGGGACGGGGGTTGTGGGAACGCCAGGGAGCAGAGGGAGCAAGCTGCGTAGTGTGAGTAGCAGGGGGGAGAGTAGCGCCGCTGCTACCACCGCTGCTGCTGCTGCGGCTGCAGCTCAAATTGCTGGATTAGCAGGGGAGGCGAGAGCAGCAGCAGCAGCAGAGGAGAATGGGAAGACGGAGGCTGTAGGTGAGGGGATGGGAAGCGGAAACGTTGCAGCACAGGGGGATGTTGTGATGACTACCCCTGCAAAGGCTGCATCCAACCCGCTCTCCCCGTTGGGGAAGCTGAAAGACTTAGGAGGGGGAGGAATGGTGGCGGAAGGGGGCAGAGAGGAGCTGGGAAGCAGGAGTAGAGGGGGAGGAGGTGGTAGGAAAGCTGGGCTGAAAGGGAGCAAAGCAGAGCAGGGCGCAGGGAAGGGCAAGCATGCTTCCGCCACTGGAACTGCTGGGTCCGAGATTGAGGGGTCAGGGTTTGGGGGTTCGGGGGCTGGGGGTTCTGGGGGTTCAGGGGTTCCTGGGGGCTCAGGGGTTAAGGGTTCTGGCCTTGAGAATTTACTCCCACCTCCAAGAGCAGTTAACGTTGGGGCTGTGGATATCACTGAAGCGGTTGCAGCGGCATGGGAGGCGGCGAGAAGGGAAGCAGAGGCGGCTAATGCTCCAGCTGATGTGGTGGCAGCTGCAGTGGAGGCAGCAGCAGAGTCGGTTAAGCAAGCAGCTGCTGATGTGTTGGAGGGGGGAGGAGGCGACGAGGCTGTTGCTGCTGCTGCTAGGAGCGCTGCTGATGCTGTGAGACAGGCCGCGCAGGCAGTGAGTGGGGCAGGGATTGGGGCAGGGAGTGGGAGCAAGGGCTCGGCTCCAGATGCTCCAGGTGCCTCTATCCCACCAGCTGCAGGTGCTGCAGGTGCAGCAGCAGACGCAGCATCAGGAGAAGAATCAGGTAGAGCAGCCAGTGCAGCAGAGCAGACCCCACAGCCCTCCACCCCAGCACCATCACAGGACCCCACCTCTCCACTGCCCCCATCCCACACCGCCCCCACCCCTCCTACCGCTCCCTCCTCCATTCCAGCAGTGCCTACTCGCCCTGCCTGGCAGCTGACTCGTCCGCAGCTGGCGCAGCTGAGGGAGTGGTATGCGGTGCAGACGCTGGCCGCACTGGGCGAGTACATGGAGGTGCTTGGTCCCGTGCTGCATGAGAAGGGCGTTGATGTTTGCCTTGCTCTGCTCAGGTGCGCCACGCCGGGACCTCCAGGGGCCGAGGGGTCTGTTGCTGCTGTTGCTGCTCCTGGTGTGGCCAGTGCAGGTGGCGGTGCTTCTGCTGCCACTGCCCCTGGCGCAGGGGATTCCACAGCAGGTGCAGCAGCAGCGGCAGGAACAGCAGCAGCAGCAGCAGCAGCAGCAGCAGCAACAACAGGAGCAGCAGCAGCAGCAGCAGCAGCCAGTGGGCCGATGAGTGTGCTGCTGCTAGCGGACGTGTTGAAGCTGGTGTGTGCGCTCACAGCACACCGCAAGTTCGCCACACTCTTTGTGGACCGAGGGGGCGTGCAGCTGCTGCTCTCCCTCCCCCGCGTGCCCCACACCCTCCCCGGCCTTGCTGTCGCGTTTTTCGCCCTAGCCTCCATTCAGGTAACCACCTGGCACTCCTTTTCCTTCCCTTGAACATCACTCCCTTCCCTTTCCTTTCTCTTGATGAGTGTGCTGCTGCTGGCGGATGTGTTGAAGCTGCTGTGTGCGCTCTTTTGAGACGTCTCAAAAGACGTGTTCAAGCTGGTGTGTGCGCTCACAGCACACCGCAAGTTCGCCACACTCTTTGTGGACCGAGGGGGCGTGCAGCTGCTGCTCTCCCTCCCCCGCGTGCCCCACACCCTCCCTGGCCTTGCTGTCGCGTTTTTCGCCCTAGCCTCCATTCAGGTAACCGCCTGGCACTCCCGTTCCTTCTTCTTGATCACCTCTCTCTTTCCTCTCGCTGCCCCGCGTCCCCCACACCCTCCCGGGCCTCGCTGTTCCTCCTTCGCCCTAGACTCCATTCAGGTAATCTTCCAGGGAAGCCTCCTCGCCTCCAGAGTGTATTTTTGAGTCGACTCAAAAATCGACTTATCACATGCCTTCTTCGCCCTAGACTCGACTCGGGTAATCTTCCAGGGAAGCCTCCTCGCCTCCAGAGTGTCATGGAGCGTGTGGCATCCCTCCCCGAGCCCGTCATCCGCTCGCTGATCTCCGTGCTCCCCGTCATCAACATCCCCGTCCTCATCCGTCCCCCTCTTCCCCCACTTCCCCTTCCCCTTTTCCCTTCCCTCCCCCCCTCACAACAGAGTGTGATGGAGCGAGTGGCGTCCCTCCCCCAGCCAGTCATTCGATCCCTCATCTCAGCATCTCTCCACCTTCTCCTCTGTCCACTCGACCACGCGCGGCGCAACACGGCGCTCTTCTTTGCCGCCTCCCTCGCCTTCCCCCGCCTGCTCCTAGATTTCGACGCCCAGGGGGGCCTCCCCGCCCTCATTGCTCTGCTCAGGAATGCTGCTCTGCCCCGTGTTTCCCTTCTTCCCCTTGTTCTTTCCCCCCTTCCTCCCCCCAGAGTGTGATGGAGCGTGTTGCATCTCTCCCCCAGCCAGTCATCCGATCTCTCATCTCCGCATCGCTCCACCTGCTCCTCTGCCCGCTGGACCACGCGCGGCGCAACACGGCGCTCTTCTTTGCCGCCTCCCTCGCCTTCCCCCGCCTGCTCCACGAATTCGACGCCCAGGGGGGCCTCCCCGCCCTCATAGCTCTGCTGAGGAATGCTGCTCAGTTAAGGTCCGGGGGCGGTGGGGGAGGGGCTCTGGGGCCGGGGGCAGGGGCAGGGGGAGTGGGGGCGGGAAGAGGGGGAGGAGCGGGAGGGGGAGCGGGAGCAGGAGCTTTGGTGGAGGGGGAGGTTGGAGCAGGGGAGATTGGATTGGGCAGAGGGGGTAGGGTAGGGGGAGGGGGAGGGCCAGGGGGAGGGGTAGGATGGTCAGAGGAGGGTGGTAATTTCGTTGGAGGGCGCTTGGGTTTGCCGTTTCCTCTGGGTGGGGGAATGCACTTCGCTGCTGGGACTGCTGCTACTGCAGGGACAGAGGCAGCTTCACATCCTGTAGTTGGGTCAGCAGGAGGAGGAGGCGGAGGAGCAGGAGCCGCAGCAGGAGCAACTACAACAGCGCTACCAGGTCTGGGCGGTAGCAGCAACGGCACTGGCGGCACCGGCAGCGGCACGATGACTTGGGAGGTGTTGACGCCAGCAGGCAGGCAGGTGGCTCACAACACGTGCATCGCCCTTCGGCAGTACATGCGCGTGCACCTCGTGCTGCATCTCGAATCCCTCCACCACCCTTCTTCCGGTGCCTCCTCCTCTGTTGCCCCCTCTGTTTCCCCCTCTGTTGCCCCCGCTGTTGTCCCGTCCGGTGCCCCCACTGTTACCCCCTCCTCCTCGCTCTCCTCCCGCCACCGCACCCAAGCGCCTCACAAGCCGTCGCACCACGCACGGAGCCTCACCAGAGCCGTAGATTCGAGTGCACAGGCA
This sequence comes from Closterium sp. Naga37s-1, assembly GCA_947471745.1. Classification (NCBI taxonomy): domain Eukaryota; kingdom Viridiplantae; phylum Streptophyta; class Zygnematophyceae; order Desmidiales; family Closteriaceae; genus Closterium; species Closterium sp. Naga37s-1. Next base: position 1,007,476 of record CANJKZ010000772.1, on the reverse strand, counting down.
GTTGAAGGGTTGATGGAGGCACTGATGGTGTCGGACCGGCGCCTGGCGCACGCGTTTGTGCGCTCGCGGTGGGGCGCTGCTGAGAGGCTCGTGGAGGAAGGGGCAGTCGATGTTCTGCTGGAGCTCTGCCAGGTGGGTTCAAGCAGGGTACAGGGCTTTGCAATGTACCTAGTGCCTCCAGGGCAGGTCTAGGATTCAGGGGTTTGTGCGCTCGCGGTGGGGCGCCGCTGAGAGGCTCGTGGAGGAGGGTGCTGTAGACGTGCTGCTAGAGCTCTGCCAGGTGGGTTCGTTTGTCGGGGTTTCAGGGCTTTGCTTGGGTTTAGGAATGCTCTGGGCGGTTAAGGCTGGGACGGGTATAGGGTTCATAAGTTTTTGCGCTTGCGGTGGGGCGCTGCTGAGAGGCTTGTGGAGGAGGGGGCTGTAGACGTGCTGCTGGAGCTCTGCCAGGTGGGTGCGGTAATCTGGGTCCGACCAGTTTTGAGGCGCCTCAAAAGTCGCCTCAAAAGTCGCCTCAAAAGTCGCCTCAAAAGTCGCCTCAAAAGTCGCCTCAAAATTCGCCTCAAAAGTCGCCTCAAAAGTCGCCTCAAAAGTCGCCTCAAAAGTCGCCTCAAAAGGCGGTAATCTGGGTCCGACCAGGGTGCAGGGTTAGAGGCTAAGGCCAGGGATTCGGGTGTTTGTGCGCTTGCAGCGGGACGCTGCTGAGAGGCTCGTGGAGGAAGGGGCAGTGGACGTCCTGCTGGAGCTCTGCCAGGTGGGTGGACACGTCTGGGGTTCCGGGTTTTGCTTGGGCTTACGGGTAGGCTGAAAGGTTAAGGCTTGGGCGGGTGTAGGATTCAGAGGTTTGTGCGCTCGCGGTGGGGTGCCGCTGAGAGGCCCGTGGAGGAGGGCGCTGTTGACGTGCTGCTGGAGCTCTGTCAGGTGGGCTCACAGGTCTGGGTTCAGGGGTTTGCATGTGGGTAGGAGTCAGGGCTCAGGGCTTAGGTTTGCATATGGCTCTCTCCCCTCTCTTCCCGAACCCGTTTTTTTTCTCGCTGTAGCTGCTTATCGCCACTCCCCTTTCTCAACATCCCAAACCCCACATCCGAAACCCTAATCCTTTCCCTTGCAGATTCCCCCAGGAGAGCGCAGCACGGGGGAGCTAGCAGAGCACGCCCTGGGCGTCCTGCACGTGCTCACCCTCGCGCCCTTCACCCACCTCCACGTGTGCTCCCCTCTCTTGCCCGAATTTCAAACCTTTCTTCTGCAGATCCCTCCAGGAGAGCGCAGCACGGGCGAGCTAGCAGAGCACACCCTGGGGGTCCTGCACGTGCTCACCCTGGCGCCCTTCACGCACCGCCACGTGCTCTCAGCGCGCGTGGCCTCCCACCGCTGCGGCATGCCCGTGCTGCTCGACGCTGCCAGCGGGGCTCTGCTGGCGGATCCCGAGGTCATGCAGATCGCGCTGCTGGTTGTCGTGAATCTCGTCTGCCCGTTCCCCACGTACTGCTCTGTGGTGAATAGCCGGAGTGCTGGGCATTCCGCTGGTGCTCTTGGTGGTGCTGCTGGTGTTGCCAGTGCTGCTGCTGCTGGTGGTGCTGGTGGTGCGACTGGTGTTGGTGCTGGTGCTGCTATTGCTACTCCGAGTTCAAGCCGTGCACTGCCACGCATCACTGAAGGGACTGAGACAGGGCCACAGCAGCAGCAGCAGCAGCAACAACAGCAGCAGGTGCAGCAGCCGCAGCAGCTGGACGCATTTTCTACACCTGTACGTGGAACCCCAGCAGCAGCACAACAAACACCAGCAGCAGGAACAACACCCGCAACACCAGCGACAGCGACACCGGCAACACCAGCAGCACTTGCTGCACCAGCAGCACCTGCAGCCGCCACAGCACCGCCCTTAACCCCTCAGGACCGCAGGATGCAACCCCTCGGGCTAGGCCTGGGCGCAACAGGGCTAGCAGCTTGCATGGAGCAAGGATACAAGCAAGCCAGAGACGCTCTGAGAGCCAGCAACGGCATTAGAGTTCTCCTACAGCTGCTGCACTGCAAACCTCCCCTCCCTCCCCCTTCCGCGGATTGCATTAGAGCTCTTGCATGCCGGGTGCTGCTGGGATTGGCTAGGGATCCCGCCCTGACGCATATTTTGACGAAGCTTCAGCTCGGGCGGCAGCTTTCGGATCTTCTGCGGGACGTGTCGGCTGGGTTGCCTTCTGCGTCAGTGCAGCATCAGCAGCACCACCACCGGCACCATCATCAGCAGCAGCCGAATCAGCAGCAGCAGAATCGTCAGCAGCATCATCATCGCGGGTCCAGTGGCATGGGGTTGCAGGCTCTGCACGCCCGGTGGTTGCATGAGTTCCAACAGTCAGCACTTGAGCTCATTTCGGTGAATTCACCACCCGTTGCATCGACTCATGGCTTTCAATTTCCCAACAGTGTGATCTGGAGAACACATGGTACCATGAACAGTGTGCTCTGGTGACTGGTATCTTTGTGGTAAAACGCTCCCAGGAGCCTTTTGAGAATTCTAACTGGTGCGTTTTCTCTTTTCGTGCTTTGTGCCCCCACCTCACTTCATCTCCACGTCTTTGCTTTTGTGCTTCTCCCCTCAGCTCACCACAAGTGCAGGCAAGGCGACAACAGCAGCAGCCACGGAAGCAACAGCGCCCACACTCAAGAGGCTGGAGCGAGCTGCCATTGCTGCTGCCACCCCCATCAGCTACCCGCCCAGGTGAGATAGGGCCAACCTTGGTCAACCCTGGTTCAGATGCTAGTAACAAAGATGGTTGCAATGAACCACGAATTTGGCAGGTCAGTTGTGCGGAGGTCTCATATCCCACTTGCTGTCTCCTACGTATCAGCAGGCCTTCATCTTTCAAACTTCACTCTCTCTCTCCATCCCTCCCCATCCCCCTTACAGCGAGCTCCTTCAACAAATAGACACGCATCTAGTATCAGAAGGCCTTCAATTTCCAACCTCTAATCTCTTTCCCCACCCCCGCGCCCTGTCCCATCCTCCTTACAGTGAGCTCCTTCAACTGATACACGCCCATCTGGTATCAGAAGGCCTACACCAGTCAGCAAGCCAGCTGCTAGCAGAATCAAACATCACCCCCCTCGTCGCCACCCCCGTTCCCTCCTCCTCTCCCGCTGCCCTCCCCTCCTCCTCTCTTGCTCCCTCTGAGACTTCCCCCAATCGCCACCCCCCCCACGCTCTCCCTGCCCCTCTTCCTCCGTCCGCCTCTGCTGCTCCAGTTTCAACGTCAGCAGCAGCGCCAGCTGGCAGTTCGGGATTGGCTGCTGAGGCAGCTGGGGGACTTAGCTGGCCAAAGGGCAAGGCAGGATGGTTCTTTTCTGCTGGAAGGAAGGGCGAGGGGAGAGGAGAGAGGAGTGTGATTCGGCAGAGAGCGGTGGGAATGGATGCAAGTGGGGCGAGTGGGAGTGGAGTTGGAGGGGAGGAGGAAGGGCAGATACGAAGGCGGATCTTACTGGGTAGTTCCCTTGCGGAGAGGGTTAGAGGGAAAGGGGAGAGCAGGGGGGAGGAGAGGGAGGATGAGGAGCAGAGAGGGACGGGAGATGCAGCATTGAGCAAAGAGGGAATGAAGTCTGGGGGAGGAGGGGCAAGGGGTGGGGAGTTGACTGGTGCAGGCTTGACCAGTGGCGGCAGCAGCAGCAGCGGGGAGAGAGAGAGCACGCCTGGGAGGGAGCAGATGGCACGGTGTGTATCTGGGAGGAAGCGAGGGTACAAGGAAGCTTCTGCTTCTGCGTCTGCAGCAGCGCTTCTTGTCTCTCCTCCTGCCAAACGAGCCTCCACGCTTCTCCCGCCTCTCCTCTCCCCTAGTCCTTCCCTTCCGCTGCAAAGTGGTGCTGCCTCTGCAATAGCTTCTGCCGGAGCAGGGGCAGGGGCAGGGGCAGGGGCAGGTACCAGTGATGCTGCTGATGCTGCTGCTGCTGCTCCTGGTGCTGGTGTTGGTACCGGTGGGGATGGCTCTGGTGGTGGTTCTTCTCCTGCGGCTGCTGTTGCATCTGGGCAAACACCTGCAGGGTCTGCTGTATCAGAGGAGCCTGTTCCGTGTTCAGGTGGGGTTTCAGGTGGAGCCTCAGGTGGAACCTCAGGCGGGGCCTCAGGTGGGGCCTCAGGTGCCGCAGAGGACAGCTTGGGCCAGGCGCTAGCAGCCCCTGCACCAGCAGCAACCGCCCCGGCCCCACCCGCACCAGCACCACCTCCCTCAGTTCTACCTCCCCCAGGCGAGCTCAGCACAACCCTGGACGGCATCGTCACGTCATATCTGAAGCAGCAGCACAGGCAGTGCCCCGCCCCCATCACCACCCTCCCACCGCTCTCCCTCCTCCACCCCCACACCTGCCCCGAGCCTCTCCGCTCCCTCGACGCTCCCTACAGCATCACCCGCCGCCTCGCCGCCCGGCAGCGCCGCCCGCCCGCAGGCGGGTGGCAGGGGCGGCGGCTGGATCGGCAGCTAGTGTACAGCCGGTTCCGCCCCTGGCGAACCTGCCGGGAAGATGCGGTTATGATCACCAGCGCGTGTTTCTTGCTGGGGGCAGGCGGGGCGGGTGGGGGCGGCGGCGTGTGGGGGTTCAGCGGGGGGGGTGCTGGGGGCGTTGGGGGGTTCGGTGGGGGAAGGCGATGCTTGGCAGTGGGGACGACTGCAGGAGAGATAAAGCTATTTGACGCGGAGGGGGGTGTGATTGTGGATAGCTACTCCTGCCACCAGTCTTCAATAGTTTCGGTGTTTTCGGCGCCAAGACCGGGGTATGATGATGATGACAGGGGGTTTGTAGGACGGGGGCGGGGGAGGCAGCAGGAGGAGGAAATGCAAGACGGGGCATCAGCAGCAGGAGGAACGGGGATAAGAGCAGGCGGAGCAGCAGCAGGAGGAGCAGCAGGAGGAGCAGGAGCGGGGTCATCAGCAGCGTCAGCAGCGTACGGAGCAGCGTCCTGTCTGCTGCTCTCCTCCACCCGAACAGAAGTGAAGCTGTGGGATGCAGCAGACCTCTCTCTCGGGCCCATCCACACCTTCCCCTCCTGCCGCCTCGGCCGCTTCAGCCACTCTGCTCGCACCATCGGTGCAGTGCGGTGCGACGGGCAGTCAAGGGAGTCGAGAGAGGTGCTGCTGTATGACGTGGCTACGGGCAGGCTGCAGGAAACGCTCAGGGAAGCGCCTATCGCTGCTGCTGCAGACTCATATGTTGGTGCTGCTGGTGGCGCTGGTGGCGCTGCTGGTGCTGCTGGTGTGGTTGGTTGGGGTGGTGTGGGCGGTGGGGTTGCTGGTGGGGGTCTGGGAGGCGGGCGCGGTGGGAATGGTGGCTTTGGTGGTCTATTTGGTGGTTACGGCGGTTATGGTGGGTTCGGAGGGTTTGGCATCGGGCTTGCCGGCGCTGCTGGTGCCACTGCTGCTGGTATTGGCGGTGCTGGCGTTACAATGATGGGTGGAGGAGGAGGAGGAGGGGGAGCAGGGGTGAGTCGCACGTTGGGATCCCAGGCGGTGCATTTCTCTCCGCTGGACGATCTGCTGCTGTGGAAGGGGTTCCTGTGGGACCCGCGCATCAGTGAGCCCGTTCACCGCTTCGACCAGTTCTCGGATTATGGGGGAGGGGGCTTCCACCCTTCAGGCAACGAGGTGAGTGGTTTATTTGGTTTCTTGTACTCTGGTGGGTCCATCGAAGCTTGGTTGAAGGCACAGCACCTGCTGCTGTGGAAGGGGTTCCTGTGGGACCCGAGGACCAGTGAGCCCGTGCATCGGTTCAACCAGTTCTCAGATTATGGAGGAGGGGGCTTCCACCCTTCAGGCAATGAGGTGAGTGGATTTATTGGGAATATTGGCAACAAATTAATTGGGTTGAGGATTGTTTGTTTCCAGAGCAGGTAGAGGTGACCGGCCAGCAGCAGCAGCGGCTGCTGTGGAAGGGGTTCCTATGGGACCCGCACATCAGTGAGCCTGTGCATCGAGTCGACCAGTTCTCAGACCATGGAGGAGGCGGCTTCCACCCCTCTGGCAACGAGGTGAGTTGTTGGTTTGGGAAGCGGGAGTGAGTAGGTTGATTGGGGTCCCAGGGGGTGCATTTCTCTCCACTGGACGATCTGCTGCTGTGGAAGGGGTTCCTTCGGGACCCGCGCATCAGTGAGCCCGTTCACCGCTTCGACCAGTTCTCCGACTATGGAGGAGGGGGCTTCCACCCATCCGGAAATGAGGTGAGCGTACTGGGGGTGGTTGTTGTTTTCAGCAGCTAAAGTGAGCAACCGGCCATCAGTGAGCCCGTGCACCGCTTCGACCAGTTATCCGACTATTTAGGAGGGAGCTTCCACCCTTCAGGCAATGAGGTGAGCGGATCATTTGGGGGGGGGGGGGTATTGGCAACTACATGAGAATATTGGGGTTTGTTTTATTTGCCGCACCTTGAAGAGAGCAGCAAGCAGGGGGCATCCAACCTTCCCTTTCCTCCACCCTGTCCCTCCTCTCCCCTTCCTACCAGGTAATCATCAATTCGGAGGTGTGGGATCTTCAAACACGGAAGCTTCTGCGCAGCGTCCCGTCTCTCGACCAGACCTCCATAACATTCAATGCCACGGGCGAAGTCATCTACGCGACCCTCCGCCGCACCACCAACGACCTCCTGGCAGCCCTGCACGGCTGGCGGCGCAAGCACGCCCGCTCTTCTCCGCGTTCAAGAGCATCGATGCGACCTCTTACACTGACATTGCAATTGCTCTTCTCCCCATCCCTGCTTACCCTCCCCACACGTCAGGTGATTATCAACTCTGAGGTGTGGGATCTCCGGACAAGGAAGCTTCTGCGCAGCGTCCCGTCCCTCGACCAGACCTCCATAACATTCAACGGCACTGGAGAGGTGATTTATGCCACCCTCCGCCGCACCACCGACGACCTTCTTGCAGCCCTGCACGGGCGGCGGCGCAAGCACGCCCTCTTCTCAGCATTCAAAACCATCGACGCGACTTCGTACACTGACATCGCAACCGTTAATGTGGAGCGCTGCGTCCTCGATCTCGCCGTTGAACCCACGGACGGGTATGTGGCAGCGGTGGTGGTAGATGAGCATGGGGAATCGGATTCTGTCGCGCGGTTGTTCGAGGTTGGGCGGCAGCGGGTGGTGGAGGAGCTAGGGGATTATGATGGGGAGGATGAGGGGGAGATGGAGGATGAGGGGGATGAAGCGGAGGAGGAGGAGGATGAGGATCAGGAGGAGTTGGATAGTATAGAGGAGGAGCTTTTCGGAGGGTTTTCGGAGGATTTGGATGAGGAGGATGAGGATGGGTTTGGGCAGCCGAGGGTGAGGGCCGTGAGGGGTGGTGGGCGTGGTGGGGTGATGAACGGGGAAGTGGAGGAGGGGGAGTATTTGGGGAGTGACTCCGAGGATGATGAGGAGGCGGCACAGGAGCTTATGGATTTGATAATGGAGGGACCGTCAGATGAAGATCCGGATAGTTTCAGTGATGAGGATGATGATGATGACGATGACACAGATGAGGGTGACGATGAAGATTTAGATTTCGAGGATGAAGACTGGGATTCCGAGGATTCGGCCCCAGACGAATAGGGTAGTAGACCATTCTCTGTGGTGGTCATGTGTATTTCACTGCCATTGACGAAGCAAAATGAGAGTAGATTTTGTTCCTGGGGTGTTAGGTTGTTCCGCTCAAAATCGTTAGCATAAATAATTCCCCTGTAGTTGTGTAACACTATACACGGGTGTCTGATTCATATTGTCAGACCTAGCGCGCACGCCGGTGACCTGTTCTGCTCTGCTCTCTGAGGACGCGGCTCGCCAGCAACACTTTCGGCGAGTGGCGTAGACACAGCTTATGCTATCTCAGCCAATCAATGCCCTCGAATCGGCAAAAAGCTTGGACGACGCGGAAAGATCAAGGTTCGTAAGTGGCTAAAGGTCATGTGCCGCCACAGCCCCTGGAAACCTTGGGAAAGCCAGCGAATCGGGTCTACTTTATCGCCGATGTTGTTGTTGCTTTGCTGAGTTGGCATTGGCTTCAGTGGCTGTGTGGGCCGCATTCGCCGTTGGGCAGCTCACCTGAACGAATCCACGGCTCGTGGGAAGGCCGTTCCGCAGTCTGGTGGTCTGATTGGGCCGGATCCCCCTCAGGGATGCTTCCCTCCCACCAACATTTTCTGCAACCACCATCCACACCACACAGCACGCAAAAAATCCCTCCCAGCAGTCGTCGTTCAAATTCACTCTGCCACGAGCTTGCTGCTGAACTCGTAACCGTAATTGAAGCTTCGCGAATTACTTCGCACGCTTTTTCCAACCAGCCACCCAGGCGAGCTGCTTCCGCGTCGCGACAGAACATAATCACGTTCAGGTCAGGCAGAGAGGAACACCCAGAATATACGCGACTCGTCGGTTCGGCTCGGCATCAGTAACTTCGAGTCAAGTGGCCGCCAGCTCACCAGCGGAAGTGTTGTAATTGGTGTTTCAAAATGCCCGACCTATCTCACTAACTGTGCCGAGCTGGTTTGGGCCAAGTCTTACCTCCTCTGCTGGTTCGGGTTGATACATTCCCTCTTTCTTCCTAGGAAAGCCGTTCACGCCATGGCTTCTCCCCGAATTCTGATCACCCACCCAGCCCATCCAGCTCTCCTGTTCTTGTGTGGCCAAACAAAAGCATAAACAGAACGGCTTTGTCGTTCATTGATACACACAGTGATTACTTCTGCAGCGACCTTCAGACTAGTGACCAAAGGATTCAGCTTACTAGGATACAACTGCATTTTTCGAAACGAGGCCACGGGTTGTTTCTGCTGGCTCGAGCCCGCTGTCCATTTTACTTTCGACGACACTACCTCTCGCTTTGAAATTTGGCAATGGCGCCGGCCGACGGATCCCCCGCTGCCGATCCGGCTGTGAAGCCCTCCACAACTTCGGCAGATGAATCAATCCCCACAAACGGCAGCGCGAAGAACGGCAACGGCCGCGCGACGGCATCCGCAACTCCCGCCGCGACGTACGTCGGCTCGCTCTGCCAGCTCTCCGCGCCGCTACCGACAAAAGTCGCGCTGGTCAACGCGGATCAGCTCGTAGAATCCCCGGAGGAGGAGGCGGAATGCGAGACCATGGAGCAAGCCGTGCTCTCCGCGCTCGACGCGCTTCCGAAGGACATCGACCGTTACATGTACCTCCGCGCGACGCGCGAGGCGGACGAGGAGTTATTCTTCCGCCTACTAATGGATCACACGGAGGAGGTTCTTCCGTACATTTACACCCCAACGGTCGGGGAGGCCTGCCAACGCTACCACGAGCTCGGGATCGTTCCTAACGGGATCTACCTCACGGCGGCGGATAAGGGTCACTTTCTGGAGCGTCTCCGCGCCGCGTGCCCGCACAGCGGCATTCGAGTGATCGTGGTGACGGACGGAGAGAGGATCCTGGGTCTCGGGGACCAGGGCGCGGGGGGGATGGGGATCAGCGAGGGGAAGATCCTGCTTTACACCGCGATGGCGGGGTTAGATCCGCGTCGCGCCCTGCCGGTGATGCTGGACGTGGGGACTAATAACGAGAAGCTTCTATCGGATCCGGGGTACAAGGGCCTGCGGCAGCGGCGGATGCGCGGTCCGGAGTACGACGAGCTCGTGGACGAGCTTATGACCGCGGCGCGCACGTTGAAGCCGCACGTGCTGCTGCAGTTCGAGGATTTCGGCAACTGCAACGCGTTTCGGCTGCTCGAGCGATACCAGCACACGCAATGCTGCTTCAACGACGATATCCAGGGTACGGCGTGCATCACGCTCGCGGGATTGCTCTCCGCGCTCCGCGTCACCGGGCGGCCGCTAGAGGAGCAGCGGATTCTGTTCCTCGGCGCGGGGGAGGCGGGGACGGGGATCGCGCAGCTGATCGCGCAGGCGATGAATCGACGGTGCGGAATGGATCTCGCCGCGGCGCGGCAGCGGTGCTTGTTTATCGACTCCAAAGGCCTCGTGTGCAAGGAGCGCGAGTTAAAGGGCGAGCTGCAGGATCATAAGATTCCGTTCGCGCACGATCTGCCGTACCAGCCGGATTTGATCTCGGCCGTTCATGAGTTCCGGCCGACGGTGCTGGTCGGCGTGTCGGCGCAGGCGAACGCGTTTTCCAAGGAGGTGGTTGAAGCGATGGGTGTTTATAACGATCGGCCCGTGATCTTCCCGCTCTCGAACCCCACGTCCAAGGCGGAGTGTTCTTATAAAGAGGCGTTCAAATACACGGGCGGCCGCGTGGTGTTCGCGAGCGGAAGCCCATTTCCCCCGCTGGTGGCGGAATCGGCGGAGCCGGGCGGCGGGAAGGTGACGATGTATCCCGCGCAGGCTAATAACGCGTACGTGTTCGGGCCTATCGGCATGGCGGCGCTCTTAACCAGGTGCAGCAGTATCACGGATGACGTGTTCCTGTCGACCGCGGAATTCCTGGCGCAACTCACGCCGCAGGCGCATCTGGACCGCGGAATGCTCTTCCCCTCGCTCTCCGCCATGAAGGTAAGCACGCGCGCGCATGCTCTCCCTCCCGCGCCCCTTTCTCCCCTCCTCCCCCCTCCTCCACCCCCTTTCACATTGTTCCTTCAACTGGTCGAGTATTAACGCATACAAGCCTGTCGGTTACACATTCTCACCATTCAACAATCAAGGATAAGAATTCATGACTCACCATTCAACTCAAACGCATGTTACAACTTACACTCACGAACCTCACCTCGCTACTTCCTTCCCCCCACGCCTCTCCCCCCGTCGCTTTGCTTTCCCCCCGGTCCCTGCCCCTTCCAGGCGCTCGTACCGTTGCTTATAGCGCGTATATCCGAGTTCATGGTGGCGGAGGGGCTGGGCACCCCCCCGCCCGCGGTGGGCGCGGGGACGGTGGCGGAGTGGGAGCGCCACGCGCGCGCAAGCATGTACCACCCGCACCCGCACGGCCCGCTCGCGCTCCCAGCTGTCCCCAGCGACTCGGAGGAGCTCCAGGGCTGGGCGGGCGCGGGCGCAGGCGCGGGCGCGGGGACAGGCGCGGGCGCGGCGCAGGCGGAGCAGAGTCAGCTGCAGGACGTGGTGCATCAGCACCTGCACATGCCGGGGGGACCGGAGGTTGAGGTGAGCGCGGGCGACATGGCGGAACTCGCGGACATGTGTCGCGACTTCCAGCAATACCTGCTATTTCCCACGATCATTCCCCTTGACCCACGATCCCCACACGATCCCCCCCCCCCCCCCCCGCCCCCCCCCCCACACCAGGTGAGCGCGGGCGACATGGCGGAACTGGCGGACATGTGCCGCGACTTCCAGCAATACCTGCTGGACCGCCGCCTCAAGGAGAACGGCGTCGCCGTCTTCATCAAGCCCTCCGCGCTCCCCGCCGCCGCTGGCGCGGCTGCTACTGCTGCTGCTTCTGTTGCTGGCGCGGGGTTGAAGGAGATGCGCGGGGTGTACCTGTCGGGGAAGGACCGCGGGCAGATGCTGCAGCGGCTGCAGCGGTGGGGGGAGCAGCGCGCGGAGGTGGGGAAGGACGTTGATGCGGTTCTGGTAGTAGATGCGGAAATCGTGCTGGGGCACACGGGCAACAACAGCGGCAGTAACGGCAGCAGCAGCAGCAGCAGTGGTAACGGTAAAGTTGCTAGTAATGACAGCATGGCGACTCTCTTCTCGTCTGCTGCGGCTGCCTGGCCGAATCTGGACCCGAGCAGGTGTCTCCTCGTGTGTCTGGATACGGGCACGGATAACCCTGAGCTGTTGGCGGCTGGGTCTGGTTATAGGGGGCTGAGTCATCCCCGTTTGAAGCCGTCTCGTTACAATGATATCCTGGCGGAGCTGCTGGGTGCTGTGCGCGTGTGGAACCCGAGCCTGCTGCTACAGTTCACGGACTTTTATAACAGTAACGCGTTTAAGCTTTTAGATAAGTACCGGGGAACTCACTGCTGCTATGAGAGCACCACCACGAGCAGTGACAGTGGAGAGGAGGAGGAGGGGGAGGAGAGCAGCAGTGAGAGTGATAATGAGGGGGCAGCGGCAGGAGCGGGAGGGTGGGGAGGGAGTGTGGGGGAGGGAGTGGGGGGGGAAGGAGTGGGAGAGTATGTGGTTCCGCAGGTGCCGGTGTGCTGTGTGTCGCTGGATGGTATGTTGTCTGCTTTGGAGGAAGCTGATGGTGTTGTAGCGGAATTCGGAGTGGCTTTTATGGAGGATGCTGCTGATGGGGAGCCGAGGGGTGCGGTGACCAAGGGGAAGGCGACGACGAATGGCGTGGCGACAAGTGGCAACGGAGGGGCAGGAGTGGGAGGGGAGACGGCAGATCTGGTGGGACTGCAGGACGTGAAGGAGTGTACTCTGGATGGCGGCAATAACGACCTTATCTGCAGTAAGTGGAATCATTAAAAGAACTCGCTAAAATCCCTTTCTTGCCATAGGGAGCGATCAAACTCTTGCAGAAATCCACATCCCTTTCTTGCTTGTTCTTGAGTAGTAGCCCGCTCATTATTTCTCCTTTCCCACTTTTCCAATCCCTCCTCCCCTCGTTTCCTCTCTAAACAGCTGGTTCTCTCACCTCTCCCTCGGGTCCCTCCACACGCAAGACCCAGTACAAGACCCGAGCTGTCCCTCACAGGCTTGCCATTCCCTCCTCTCTGCCTTACTGCGCGCCCTTCACTAACACCCGCTCCCTTGCCGCGCCCACCCTGCGCCTGTCCGTGTCTCGGGCTGGTTTGGGTGGTTACCGTGCCTCGGCTGCTGGTTCGGTGAAGGCAGGGGTGCCTGTGGCTGGCGTGGTTGCCTTGGGTGTTGGGCTGAGGTTTGCATTTGCATGAGATTTCTTATGCATGGGTAGGAAGATCGGATTTAGGAAGGCATTCCAGTGTTGGTACGTAGGTGCACTCGTAATCATAACATACTGTTGCCATCAAATATTTCCTACAAAATAATACCATGGGACCATTAGTAATGCCCTCCATTCCCCCCTCACCAACTTGTATCACTGCTACAGCAGTCACAGCTACAACAAAACAGCCAACTGCAGCCCATAGCCTCTACATTGATACCAGTGTACATTACTGTGAAGAATGCTGTACAGTACAGTGTAACCAACCCAACAACCTAAAGCTACGATTGGTGCATCTGCTGGCTGCGAATCACAACAGCTGAGGCGGTTCCCTTGTGCTGCAAAGGCAAGAAGCCCAACGAAGGAGGGGAGGAGTGGGCACGGTAAGAAAGGGGACAAGGGTAAGGGGGGAGGGGGGGGGAGAGAGGTAAGGGGGAGATGGGGGGTGGGGTGAAAGAGCACTTTCATAAACAGCACGGATTGATAGATCACATCGTCACAAAAATGTTTCCTAATTCTGGGGCATGGCAAAATGAGGGGAGGGGGTGGAACGTGTGGGGGAGAAGGGGGAAATGAGGGGTGAACAAAGAAGGGGCATGTGGGGAGATGGGGGTGAGCTGATGGGGGTTGGGAGGAGGGGTGGGGCATGGATGGGGGAGGGGAATTAGGGGTGAATGGGTGGGAGGAAATGAGGGGAGGATGGCAGGGGAAAACGCAAGGTGGATGGAGGGGGGATGAAGAGTGAGTGAGCGAGGAGGCATGGATGGGGGAAGCGGATGAGAGGTGAGTGAGACTGTGTGTGGGGGGGGTGGAAGAGGGAGAGGAGATGGAGCGTGGGAGCTGGGGAAGAAGGTGTGAGCGCGGGGAAATAAGCGGAGATCGCAGTGAGATGAGGGGAAAGCGGGGAGATGAGAGGAGAGGGGGGAGATGAGGGGAGAGCGGGGGGGGGGGTGTTGAGCGGAAGACGGGAGAATGGGGGACGAGCGAGAAGAGGAAGGAGAGGGGGGGAGGGAAGGGGAGAAGGCGCGGGGAGGGGAAGGGGGAAACATGGGGAAGGGAGGAAAACGGGGACGGGGAGAAAGAACGGGGCGGGTCCGCCACGTCGCCTCTCACCAGTCTTTTGTCACGCACCGCAAAGGGGGAAGGGGGGAGAAACGCGGAAAGGGGCTCCACGAGGTGCGTCAGCGCCACCACCGGTTCCCCAGCGTCGCCTCTCGCCACGCAAGAAGGAGCCTCTCGTCAGTTTCTCACCGTCTCATTCCCCCTCCCTTTCCCTCCCCTCTCCCCCCTCGACCATCCTGTGCGAAAGCGATCCTCGCGTGTTCCAGAAAACGAACCATCTTGAGGCTTCGTCCGCCTGCCTAACGGCGGCGGCGATGTACTGAGGCGACTCTACCGACGTGTATTTGCATGATAAACACTGCTAATGCGTTTGCAAATCGACGCTACTAATTCGTCCGCATACTGAGATCGCTTAATAATCCAAAAAACGTCAGATCTGAACAACTACTGACTACCAGTCAAAAATCTGAATCGCGCAACTTACACGACGCTATTACAATCCAATATTAGTGATAGTTACGGTACTAGACGTGTGAGCGCGACTGTCGCCACTGACACGAAAGTCGCGGCTTTAGGATCAAATGAGGGGCTAGCCTTATCACCGACTATCGCTTGGATCTGACGAAAATGATGATCACCTTACATCTGATAATGGACGGTAGAAATATGCGACGCGAACCTAGTCCTCGCTGCCTCGATCTGACGTAACTAGGCAATGAGGGGTGAGAAGAATGAGGCGAGGAAAAATATGAGGTGGACGATTGAGATTGTTGATGATAAGGCTGTGCTGGCTGTGCCACGATGGCAAAAACGCCCATCATTGCTATTGGCTCGCGCAACTATTTTTTCAAGCACCCCTTCGCAATTTCAGCTGCCCATCTCAGGTTCGCGAGCAGCAAAAGAGGTTGCGAGGTCAGCTGAATAGCTGCTTGTTCAATCACGCACAAATTTCTGGACCATCCCAACCAACGCCGTCCCGCACCTCACGCAAAAAACAATCGTCGGGAGAAGAGAATAACAACCAAATGCCACGGCTCCTAACAAGTTCCAGCCTGCCCTAGGTCCATCCGTGCCAAACATTGATACGTGGGTGGATGCCAAAACTCTGTGACAGCAGCACGCGCCATCAACAGTTTCGATTGCAACAAACCATACGAAACCAAACCAAACCAAACAGCATAAGTTAACCAACCTGTGAATCAAAGGTACACAGCATTACTTGAGCACAGTCGTGTTGTGTTTCTTACCCAGTTCGGCACTGTAAACCTGTGTAGGTATTGGATCCGCTCGTACAGCGTACAGAAATTGTGCCGCCGCAAAATGTCCGCCGCCCGATCCGCCCGAATACAGCATACATGCTGGTCTCTGCCGTCATGGGGGGGAGAACCATCACCATGCCATTGTTGGAATGAACTGCTGCAGCTGCTCGCGTGGCACCAGGGTGGCGGGACAAAATTTCACGTGGCGAAAATTTTCGCCATAGTTTCCCCGTCAGCCAAAATTCGAACCTACAAAAGGCATCTTGCAAAAATGCCCATTCGCCACCAGACCCTTCATATCTCCAGACAGCAAAACATCATCATTTTTCACCAATCAAAACTTATCAATCCTCCACCTCATCTCTCCCCCTATCCTCATCATCCTTCCTATCCCATCATCCACCAATCAAACAAAAGATTCCATACAAAGCCTTCAAATCCAAGCCACATTCTTTCCACTCACCAAGCCTTAAAATCAAAGTCAAATTCATCTCATTCACCAAGCCTTAATTTCAAGACCACATTCATTCTCCTCACCAAACCTTCAATTCAAGGCCACATTCATCACCCCCACCTTATCCAACTCAACCAATCACAATCATTCATCTTTTTTTCATCCTTCATCCAACATCAAGCTCCACCAAATACAAAAAGGTTCACCTCATTTCCTCAAACACAATTTTCAAGTCACTTTACACCCAAGCTCTCTACAAGTTTCCACTACAATCTCTCTCAAGGCCACCTTCAAAGTCCTCCTCCTTATGCCCAACTCCTAAGGCTCCACTCTTATCACCAACCTCTCCCAACCCAAGCTCATAGCCATGTTCTCTAACTCTAGAGAAGTTTATGCTTCATAGTCTTTCTTTCTTTTGGATTGTTATTAATGGTTGCTCCTCAAGTCCATCATGTACCTCCTTTGGACTAGTGCATTTTAAGTTTTAATGTTTCAACACAAAGCTTTGTCATCATCAAGATTCAAGCTCTACCTTTCAGCACTCAAGCTTGGAGACTCTTCTCCATACAACAATTAAGATCCACTATTCAACAATTCAAGCTTGGAGACTCTTCTCCAACTGGATCAACTTCATCTGCTGTCTCCACCAACTCTTCAAATGAAGCAGCACCTCCTACGATTAATGCACCATCTCTATCTATTTCACCATCTACATCCATCTTTACCTCCTCCTTAGTGTCAGAGGTCCACTGGTGATCCCCGATTGATCCTGGGGAAGGGTTACAAGCACGTTGTACTGCGGGGTTATGGGCGCACTGACCCGCTACTTAACAAGCCCTTTTATCCCAATGGACTAGTGGTTGAGATTCTGACATGTTATCAGGGCGAAGGTCTCGGGTTCGAATCCCAGTGTGTGCACTTCGAGCATCCCAGTGCGGGGGGGTATCAGAGGTCCACTGGTGATCCCCGATTGATCCTAGGGAAGGGTTACAGGCACGTTGTCTTGGGGGGTTATGGGCGCACTGACCCGCTACTTAACAAGCCATTTTATCCCAATGGTCTAGTGGTTGGGATTCTGACACTTAGTTCCAAAGTTGGAACTCCCGCGTTTCAATGGCAAGGGCTTCACATTATGGAGTATCCGTTTTCAACAAGCTGCCACCCTTCTTGATTTGTAGGGCATCTACACCGGGCAAGTTGTTTCTCCTTCAACTGCTGCACATGCTCAGGAACAAAGCAATTGGATAAAGAGAAATGCTGAAGCTTATCTTTATCTTCTATCTTCCATTCAAGATACCTACTCTCAACCCCTCCTCCTCGTATCATCTCAAAGGGACAGTGCCAAAGCTGCTTGGGACCGACTCAAACGCCTTCATCAACCTGTTTCTCAAGGCTCTAAGGCAGAAGTTTGGAACAAGGTCGTATCTCTTCGCATGGGGGATAGTGAATCCATCCCCGACTACTTACAACGTGGCGAGATGGTTCTTTACGAAGCTACACTTCTCGACCTTCAAGTACCGGAGTCCCTCTTCATAAACCATTCTTCTGGCTGGACTCTCATCTACTTGGAGCACAATGAGGAGCACAATTCAATCGTTTCCTGAAGAGACAAGGACCAGAGATTTCATTTTCAACACACATATCACTGAGCACCAGTCAAGAGAGCTTGCAAAGCTTCAAAGGGACCCTGGACCAGCGTGGAGTGGAATGACAAACACCAACTATCGTCCTCAACAAGCAGTTCAACAACAGAGTAAGTTTCAGCAGAGTAAGTCTCCTCCTACCCAAGCACACTCTGTTCTTGGACAACCCACACCCAATCATATTTCTCAGCTTGCATCATACTCCAATCAGATTCATTACAAGCCAAAATCAAGATATCAGTTTGAGTGTCATTATTGTCATAAATGGGGACATCCTTGGTTCAAATGCAATATACGTCCTACGAACTGGACACCACCTTCATCTCTCCTCTCGGACAAAGGAAAGGCTGCCCTTGCTATCACATCCTATACCCCGCCAGGATATCAAACAGACAATGCGTATCATGGACCATCTTTTCAAAATGCTTCCCAAGTCTCCTCTCAAAACCAAGTCTCTGTTCCCTTTGTGCCACATTTCCCTTTCACACCAGAGGCGACTCATCAAGCCAACACTTTGCAGACACCATCCGTGGCACATGCGAAAGACTCAACTCAACCAAGTGCACCGAGTTTTGCATTTGCATCATCCTCTTGTCTCCATGCCCTTACACAGGACCCCAAGATTTGGTTTCTGGACAGTGGATGCGATCAACATATGACCCCTCATGCATCCCTCCTTCACAGCCTGAAGCCCTCCAATGTGAAGGAAGTGGTTGTTGCTAGCAACCATTCAGTGCCAGTTCAAGCAGAGGGAACAATGACTTTCCTCAGTCCAGGGGGGATTCATATGTCATTCTCAGGCATCTTGCTTGTCCCCTCACTTGGTGCAAACCTTCTCTCAATTGGTCAAATGGAAGAGAATGGAATATCTATTTCTTTCTCAGATGGTTCAGTGCAGGTTCGTGCTCCAACTGGGCATCATATTGCAAGAGGTGTTCGCAATGAACGCCTCTATCGAGTGGAGATCGATGCACAGCCACCTCCCAAAGCCTACAGCAGTCCCTCAGTTGCTGCCGCTACCACGTCGGTAAGACTTCACCCTGGTACATCTGCACCTCCCTACACTTGGCATTGTCGTTTTGGTCATCATGAAGAGTCTAGTATCACACGCATGCAAGCACACGCAAGTGTTGATGGTCTTATCATCTCCAAGTAATTGTCATCCTCTCAGTCATCGTGTCACACTTGTGTTGAGGCAAAGCTTCCTCGTCATCCTTTCTATTCTTCTGAGTCTGAAGTCTCTCGACCACTTGAGCTCATTCATAGAGACCTGATGGGTCCTTCCCGTACACCGAGTCGTACTGGGAAAAAATATGTCATGTCACTCATTGATCATCATACAAAATTTGCATGGATCTCCCTTCTTGGATCCAAAGATGAAGCACCCAGTGTTATTCAGTCCTGGTTCCCTTACGTTGAGCGTCAGTTGGGTCTCAAAGTCAAGATATTTCGTTCTGATCGTGGAGGAGAGTACATGTCAAATTCTTTCCGCTCTTTTCTTGCCAACCTTGGAGTTGAGCAGCAATTATCATGCACAGCAACACCTCAACAAAATGGTACTGCTGAGAGGTACAACCGTACGATTCAAGAGATCTCAAGAGTTTTCTTTCCCACATGAATTTGGATGACTCATGGTGGGGAGAAGCTGTTATTTATGCTACTTGGGTCAAAAATCGTCGGGTGACAAGCTCTCTTGCTGAGGGTGTCACACCCCATGAGGCATTATACGGCATCAAGCCAAATGTGTCCATGCTTCGAGTTTTTGGTTGTATGGGTCAGTACAAGGTGCTGGATGATAAACGCAGTAAGTTTGAAAGCAAGGCAGCATGGGGCATGCACCTGGGCATGGCCAAAGAGAGTAAGGGTTTGTTAATGTGGGATCCTCTCCTAAAAAGAGACATTGTGTCAAGGGACGTGATCTTCTATGAAGACATGTCCCCGTCGTCTTGGAAATCTTCTTTCCCTCTTGTGTCCTCTCAAGTACCTCCCTTTTCTACCTTTGCAGATTTCGAACTTTCAACAATCATTCTAAGTGAGGTTTCTACATCATCAGCGCAGCAACAACACGAAGACACGTCTCAAAATCAAGACCGACAACCATCGCCATTATCTTCTGCCCCCACCCGTCATCAACAAGAGCAACAGCAGCAACCGTCACCGCCTCCATCACACCAGCAACCATCTCCACCCGATTTACCTCCTCCTCTTCAATCCTCTCATATTCTCCAGCAACACCAACAACAACAACAACAACAACAGCATCTTCCCGACACTTACACTCTTCAACCTTCCCTCACACCTCTCGTCGTTCATCGGCCCAGCGGCTATCGTCCAGCAGCCCTTCTTCACCTTCCAGATCATCATCGACTCCTGCCGTCAACCGTGCAGCCACGACCAACACAACAGCACACATCTTCTCATGCCCTGATTCCCCGGACCAAGCGGAAAGGCCCCGAGCGCGGGGCCGGGGCCGGAGGCGACGGGCAACCAAACTGCAGCAGCTGCAGAGCGGAGGGCAGCAGCAGCTGCCGAGCGGAGAGTAGCAGCAGCTGCAGAGCGGAGGGCAGCAGCAGTTGCCGAGCGGAGGGCAGCTGCAGCTGCAGAGCGGAGGGCAGCAGCAGCTGCCGAGCGAAGGGCAGCAGCAGCTGCAGAGCGGAGGGCACCAGCTGCCGAGCGGAGGGCAGCAGCAGCTGCAGAGCGGAGGGCAGCAGGAACTGCAGAGCGGAGGGCAGCAGGAGCTGCAGAGCGGAGGGCAGCAGGTGCTGCAGAGCGGAGGGCAGCAGGAGCAGCAGAGCGGAGGGCAACAGCAGCTGCCGAGCGGAGGGCAGCAGCAGCTGCAGAGCGGAGGGCAGCAGGAGCTGCCGAGCGGAGGGCAGCGGCAGCTGCCGAGTGGAGGGCAGCGGCAGCTGCAGAGCGGAGGGCAGCAGGAGCTGCAGAGCGAAGGGCAGCAGGAGCTGCAGAGCGGAGGGCAGCAGCAGCTGCAGAGCGGAGGGCAGCAGCAGCTGCAGAGCGGAGGGCAGCAGCAGCTGCCGAGCGGAGGGCAGCGGGAGCTGCAGAGCGGAGGGCAGCAGCAGCTGCGGAGCGGAGGGCAGCAAGAGCCGGTTTGGGTGTTGGATGTGGAGATGGCGAACGAGGCTTGCACCGATGAGCTGGAATCAAGCCCAATGGAGGGGGAGGATGCCAACCCTGATTCCCCGGACCAAGCGGAAAGGCCCCGAGCGCGGGGCCGGGGCCGGAGGCGACGGGCAACCAAACTGCAGCAGCTGCAGAGCGGAGGGCAGCAGCAGCTGCCGAGCGGAGGGCAGCAGCAGCTGCAGAGCAGAGGGCAGCAGCAGCTGCCGAGCGGAGGGCAGCAGCAGCTGCAGAGCGGAGGGCAGCAGCAGCTGCCGAGCGGAGGGCAGCAGCAGCTGCAGAGCGGAGGGCAGCAGCAGCTGCCGAGCGGAGGGCAGCAGCAGCTGCAGAGCGGAGGGCAGCAGCAGCTGCCGAGCGGAGGGCAGCAGCAGCTGCCGAGCGGAGGGCAGCAGCAGCTGCAGAGCGGAGGGCAGCAGGAGCTGCAGAGCGGAGGGCAGCAGGAGCTGCAGAGCGGAGGGCAGCAGGAGCTGCAGAGCGGAGGGCAGCAGGTGCTGCAGAGCGGAGGGCAGCAGGAGCAGCAGAGCGGAGGGCAACAGCAGCTGCCGAGCGGAGGGCAGCAGCAGCTGCAGAGCAGAGGGCAGCAGGAGCTGCCGAGCGGAGGGCAGCGGCAGCTGCCGAGTGGAGGGCAGCGGCAGCTGCAGAGCGGAGGGCAGCAGGAGCTGCAGAGCGAAGGGCAGCAGGAGCTGCAGAGCGGAGGGCAGCAACAGCTGCAGAGCGGAGGGCAGCAGCAGCTGCAGAGCGGAGGGCAGCAGCAGCTGCCGAGCGGAGGGCAGCGGGAGCTGCAGAGCGGAGGGCAGCAGCAGCTGCGGAGCGGAGGGCAGCAAGAGCCGGTTTGGGTGTTGGATGTGGAGATGGCGAACGAGGCTTGCACCGATGAGCTGGAATCAAGCCCAATGGAGGGGGAGGATGCCAACCCTGATTCCCCGGACCAAGCGGAAAGGCCCCGAGCGCGGGGCCGGGGCCGGAGGCGACGGGCAACCAAACTGCAGCAGCTGCAGAGCGGAGGGCAGCAGCAGCTGCCGAGCGGAGGGCAGCAGCAGCTGCAGAGCGGAGGGCAGCAGCAGCTGCCGAGCGGAGGGCAGCAGCAGCTGCAGAGCGGAGGGCAGCAGCAGCTGCCGAGCGGAGGGCAGCAGCAGCTGCAGAGCGGAGGGCAGCAGCAGCTGCCGAGCGGAGGGCAGCAGCAGCTGCAGAGCGGAGGGCAGCAGCAGCTGCCGAGCGGAGGGCAGCAGCAGCTGCCGAGCGGAGGGCAGCAGCAGCTGCAGAGCAGAGGGCAGCAGGAGCTGCAGAGCGGAGGGCAGCAGGAGCTGCAGAGCGGAGGGCAGCAGGAGCTGCAGAGCGGAGGGCAGCAGGAGCTGCAGAGCGGAGGGCAGCAGGAGCTGCAGAGCGGAGGGCAACAGCAGCTGCCGAGCGGAGGGCAGCAGCAGCTGCAGAGCGGAGGGCAGCAGGAGCTGCCGAGCGGAGGGCAGCGGCAGCTGCCGAGCGGAGGGCAGCGGCAGCTGCAGAGCGGAGGGCAGCAGGAGCTGCAGAGCGAAGGGCAGCAGGAGCTGCAGAGCGGAGGGCAGCAGCAGCTGCAGAGCGGAGGGCAGCAGCAGCTGCAGAGCGGAGGGCAGCAGCAGCTGCCGAGCGGAGGGCAGCGGGAGCTGCAGAGCGGAGGGCAGCAGCAGCTGCAGAGCGGAGGGCAGCAAGAGCCGGTTTGGGTGTTGGATGTGGAGATGGCGGACGAGGCTTGCACCGATGAGCTGGAATCAAGCCCCATGGAGGGGGAGAATGCCAACCCTGATTCCCCGGACCAAGCGGAAAGGCCCCGAGCGCGGGGCCGGGGCCGGAGGCGACGGGCAACCAAACTGCAGCAGCTGCAGAGCGGAGGGCAGCAGCAGCTGCCGAGCGGAGAGTAGCAGCTGCTGCAGAGCGGAGGGCAGCAGCAGTTGCCGAGCGGAGGGCAGCTGCAGCTGCAGAGCGGAGGGCAGCAGCAGCTGCCGAGCGAAGGGCAGCAACAGCTGCAGAGCGGAGGGCACCAGCTGCCGAGCGGAGGGCAGCAGCAGCTGCAGAGCGGAGGGCAGCAGCAGCTGCAGAGCGGAGGGCAGCAGCAGCTGCAGAGCGGAGGGCAGCAGCAGCTGCAGAGCGGAGGGCAGCAGCAGCTGCAGAGCGGAGGGCAGCAGCAGCTGCCGAGCGGAGGGCAGCGGGAGCTGCAGAGCGGAGGGCAGCAGCAGCTGCAGAGCGGAGGGCAGCAGCAGCTGCAGAGCGGAGGGCAGCAGCAGCTGCAGAGCGGAGGGCAGCAGCAGCTGCAGAGCGGAGGGCAGCAGCAGCTGCAGAGCGGAGGGCAGCAGGAGCTGCAGAGCGGAGGGCAACGGCAATTGCAGAGCGAAGGGCAGCAGCAGTTGCAGAGCGGAGGGCAGCAGCAGCTGCAGTGCGGAGGGATGGAGCTTGCAAGGCCGTTAGAGGGGGGCATGGAGACGGAGTCTAGCAGGAGGGTCTTGCCGGCGTGTTCGAGTGGAGAGGAGCACCCAGACCCTACATTGACACCCCCGCCCCGCATTCTGTGCGAAACCTGTTATCGCACGTTCACGGAGAGAGGAAAGGCCACACGCCATATGTCGGCCTGCAGGGCAGCGGACGCCCAGCGTCGTGCTCAGGCGCTTGGGTTGACCCGCGACGTCACAGATGACTCGGACGGCGAACCCCCGCCACCACGTGATATCAGTGAAGAGGTATGGGCCGCAGTTCCTACATGGGACTGGGAGTCGTTTTTTGGGATCGAATTGGTGCCAGGGAGAATCATGCGTCGTATCCCACAGCGCGCTAGATTGGGGGTGCTTGATGCACTGTCTTGTGGCCTGAAGCGGCTACAGTTAAAGGCAGCAGACGAGGCGGCGTCCTTGGTCTTTTTGGCCTTCCCTCGTCTTATCTTGGGGATGCCAACTGGGCAAGGCCAGGGGCATAGGGCGGCAATCAGGGAGCGGTTGGAGAAGTTTTGGGTCGGGGAGTGGCGGGAGCTGTTTGAGTTGGCGGTGGCGGTAATGCAACCTGCGGCGCGTCCTTTGGCCTTTCACCCCCCCCGAGCATGATCCTGATGCGGTGCGCCTGGCTCGCTGCCGCACAAGGTGCAAAGTGGGAGAATGGAGTCGGGGTTTGACGTGTCTTACTGCCGGTAGCATCGCTCAGCCCTCTCAGCACATGGTGGACGCGCTGCGAGCGAAACACCCATCGAGCGAGACCGCCTTTCCGGAGTGGTTGCAGGAGGAGATAGTTGAGCCTTCCCTTATCCCGCAGCTCTCAGTGGAGGTACTTGGTCAGGCGCTCCACTCTGCGGCTAGGGCGTCGGCACCAGGACCGTCGGGGTGGGTGACGGAGCACCTGCGCGACACTTTTCTCTCTGAGCCCGCATACCTGCCTCACCTGCTAGGAGTCTTCACCCAGTGGACCAAGGGAGAGGTAGCGGAGCGCGTGCGACCCTGGCTCACTGCGTCCAACCTTGTGGGCCTGTCGAAGCCGAATGGTGACGTTCGCCCGGTGGCTATAGGCGAGGTGCTCCCCCGCATACTATCTCGGGCCCTATGCATCGTGCTTCGGCCGAAGATGATGTCGCACTTTGCGCCGTGTAACCAGCTAGGAGTCGGATCCAGGTCGGGAGTGGAAGTCCTCGCACATGCCTTTCGTTCTGCCATCTCTACTCACCCGTCATGGTGCGCGCTTCAAATTGATGTGGCGAATGCTTTCAACTCCTTCCATCGGCGGGAAATGTTTGAAGGACTTCGACAGTCGCCTTTTGCGGGTTTGATCCCATTCCTGCGTGTCTTCTACGGCACTCCTAGCGACCTCTACCTCCGTGCGGGCCCCTTCGTCGAAGCTTTGGCTTCAGAGCGAGGATCGAGGCAAGGGGACCCATTGGGGCCGTTTCTGTTCGCGTTCACACAGCAGCTGGTTATGGAGCCCACCAAACAAGAATTCGCCGACCTACTCTTTCTCAGCTACGCCGATGATACGTACATCTTGGGGCCTAGGGAGCGGGTGCTAGCAGCTTATGAGGTCTTGCGGGAACGACTGGGCGCGCTTGGTCTGGAGGTGCAGCCGCATAAGTGCAAGCTTTGGGAGCGAGGGGTGGACCAGGAGGGAGAGGAGAGGAACGAGACCGTCCCGCCCGGCATGCAGCAAACATGGACGGGGCTCACCGTAGTGGGGGTTCCTATTGGGGAGGAGGAGTGGGAGGTGGCCAGCTTGCGAGGCCGGCTGATGCAGCTGCATGCACCTGTCCCTTGGCTTCCTTTGCTCGACCACCCACAGATTGCGTCCCATCTGCTGGCGATCGCAGTGTCAGCGCGCCCGATTTACCTCACAAGGACGATGCCTCCACGGCTTGAGGTTGTGGAGGCTTTCCGCGACTGGGACACGAAGCTTGAGGATTGTTTTGAGCAGCTGTTTCCAGATAGCACCTGGGATCATGATTCGGCAAGGTCGCAGATGGCCCGTCTACAGCTGCACCTTCCAGCCAGACTTGGAGGGTTTGGCATTCGATCTGCAGCTGACCTTAGCCCTCTGTCGTACGCATGTGGTTGGTGCCAGGCAGTGAGCGATGTGGCTCGGATGGGGGTGGCAGGGGAGGAACGGATGTTTGAGGAGTTTTTCCGCACGCCTGAGGCTACGACCTTGCTGGATCCTTGGTTTGCGAGAGCAGTGGAGCTGCTGCCACAGTCGGTCAGGCAGGAGATGCCACCCCTAGCCTTATGCACCGCTGACCCCCCTGTGCTGCTTTTCCCCACACAACACCGCCGCCTAGCGGTTGAGAGTCTGCAGACTCTTCGGGGTATGGCCCACGACGACGCCACCATGGCCCGTTTGACATCCCTTCAGGGCCCGGGGGCAGGGGCGTGGGTCTCCGCCGTCCCTTCGCACGAAGAGGCTACCTTCACCGCAGCCGAGTGGAGCATCTGTGCGTCCATGCGCCTAGGCCTCCCCATACAGCAGCTGATAGTCGCCGGCAAGTGCGCGTGTGGGTTTGAGTTTGCTGATCCCTCTGACCCGCATCATGCCCTTCGCTGCAAGTACCAGTACGCACCTTCTCGTGTTCACGACGCGGTTAAGTTTGTGGTGGCGAAGATAGCTAAAGGGGCGGGTGGGGTCGTGACCATGGAAGACGACACGTTGCTGCCAGGGAAGAGGGTGGATGTGGCGGTGCGGAGACTGAGGGAGGGGGAGGAGCATGCGCTGGAGGTTAGTGTGGTGGACCCTATCTCGTTGTCCGCGCAGCACCATGGACAGATTGGTCGCAAGGTGGGTTTTGCCGCTAGAGAGAGGGAAAAGCGGAAGGCGGCGGACTACAAATTGCTTCTGCAGCGACATAGGGGAGTGCAGTTTACACCTCTCATTGCTGAGACATGGGGTTGCCTGGGGGGGAGTTTTGGGCGGTGGCTTAAGAAACAGGGCGACGCGCAGATTGAGGTAGCGAAGACGAAAGGGGCGGCGAGAGCTACGGGGAAAGGTTTCTCGGCTTACTTGCTTGGATCACTTAAAGCGGCCATAGGTGTGGCTTTGCAGCGGGCTCAGGCGCGTGTGATCTTGTTGCGCGCGGCGTCGATGATGAGAGGCCCAGAGGCTGTTTCGGTGGAGCGGGAGGATTTTGAGGAGGAGATGGGATGGGATGCTCCGTGGACGGATGCGCCCTATTTGGTGGACATGCGGGTTCAGAGGGTGGGTTTAGGTGAGGGGGGTGGGGGGTTTGGTTAGATGGGGCGTATTGTTGGGGTGTCTCGTTGGGGTGTCTCGTTGGGGTGTCTCGTTGGGGGTATCTCGTTGGGGTGTCTTTTGGGGTTCCTTATGTGCTGTTCTACTGGGGTGTTCTTGAGGCTGCGTTTTCCGTTTTTCTTTCATTTAAAACTGAAAAAAAAAAAAAAAAAAAAAAAATTTGGAATTGAGATTCTTGATCGAGCATTCCATGACAAGCTCCCATTTTTTCCCCAGCTAGTTCCGATCCTCTCGCAACTCACGCGGGTCTAGCCTCAGTTCAGTCAGGCTTTTGCCGCTGGCTCCACTGATCGAATCATCCGTTCCTGCTTTCCCCCGATCATGCCGGTACGCCGTTACTTGCCCGCCATTGCATGTACTTGTAGGTCTTATCATCGCGATGTTTCTCGCGAATTCGATGCACTGACGATCCGTAGGTCCCTGAATCTTGCGTATTGTAGGGAATCAGATCACTCCGTCTTCGTGCTAAGGCAGTGGATCACGGCCATTTGAGAATCGTTTTTTTTTGCTTCGCTACGAAACTTTGTCGCGTCGCTTGCTTAGATTCACCTGTTCACCCAGTCGCACTAGCGCTCACTAGGTTTTGAGTCGTTTCGCTTCAGTTGCTCAGATTCGCCTCTTCATTCGCCCAATTGCGTTATAACCCCTAGAGATCCTCATTAGAACATATCCGAAGCGTTCCAATATCTTATAGTAACGTGCTTCCCCATAACCTCATTTGTTATTCTCTTTCAGGCGCGTCGGCTGCTGGAAATAGAGCCTCCAGGCCCCATCCGTTACATCCTGGGCGCGGTGCTGATGCTGGTGGGGGTCGTGCTGCCGCTCACTTACTTCATGTTCCGATCCAAGCGAACCCCGCCTCCCTCGTTCAAGCAGACGTAGGTGTGGTAACCCTATATTCTCGCTATGATCATTCTCGTGTGTACTGCCGCTCACCAACGTCATGTTCCAATTCAAGCAAACCCTCGGTCGTTCAAGCAGACGTAGTTGTGGTAACCCTATATACTCGTTATAAGCATTCTCGTCTGTGCTGCCGCGCACCTTCCGTTTAAGCGAACGCCGCCTTCTCGTTGTGTGCTTTCTCTGTTTGTTAGTCTTGTCCGTTCTACTCGCCCTTACTTACCTGCTAATTCCACTTACCTCCCTAACACTGCCTAATCCTCCCCAATACTGCCTAATCTTGTATAATCCTGCATGATATTGCCTACTCCTGCCTAATATCGCCTGATTCTTTCCAATCAGCATCTTGCTACTATAACCATCGTAACTAGCTAATGACAGCTTCTTTTTGCTAGATCTGTAGTCGAAATCAACGGGTTTTGGAGTCTTCAGCGCTATGCCCTCCCATCCGCGGTGCTTCGTGGATGTGATAATTCCCCCACTGCCTCGAGTCAAGTACTTGCTTTGTCGCTGCAACACCCTCCCATCGCACTCCTGATTTTCTAAATGTAATCGTACTCCTGGTTTCCTATCGCATGACAGTTGTTCCATTTCTGATAGTTGGGAAGTTGTACATATGTTCAACCCAACCATCTCTCTCAGGTTCTAGCCACCCAATTCTCTTCCCGCCGAAGCTACCCTAGAAATCAGCGACCACTGTGGAGCGGGGCTCATCCGCCAATCACTGCTGAACTGCTGAAACCAGCATCCAATCATGGCTCAGTCGCTTAGAACCACACGCCTACCGCTGCTGCTGCGGTCGCTGCGGCTGCTGCTGGTAGTGGCGATGGTGGTGTTGTGCGCGGGGGTGTGGGGGGTGAGCGGGCTATACGAGGACCAGGTGGGGACGTACGACTGGGTGCAGCCGCGCATAGGTGGGGTTCGCTTCGCCGCGTTCCTCACGTCCTCGCAGCGCAAGCGCGTGCTCGTGGGCACTGACAGGAACGTCGTCGCGGCCCTGAACCTCCGCACGGGGGATATCGGTGAGTGAGCCAGTGGGGATTTCGGTGAGCTGTGCATGCCACAACAACCAGGAACGTGCGTGTTCTAAGTGCCGAGCCAGGGCTGTTCTGAATCTGATCCGCCTCAAAAGACCCAGCACATCTCTCCTCGTCGCTTTACGCGCTTCCTGTCGCGAATCTGCAAGGCGGGATCACTGATTCTCGGTTCCCATTTCCACCTTTCCTCTTTCCTTTCCTTCCCCCTCTCCTCCCCCCGCTGCATCTTTTCCCCCTGCAACGCCGTTGCGCGCACTTGATATGGGTGGCAGCGTGGCGCCGTGTGCTAGGCGACAAGGACACCCTCCGTGCGCTGGATATGGGCGGCAGATGTGAGTGTTAAGAGGGAAATGGGCGGCAGATGTGATGTGAGTGTTTAGAGGGATATGGGCGGCAAATGTGAGTGTTTAGAGGGACATGGGCGGCAGATGTGAGTGTTTAGAGAAACATGGACGGCAGATGCGAGTTGATGGAGAGATGTGGGCGGGGCATGTGCCGGTGAATGGAGAGATGTGGGCGGCGGATGTGACTGAATGGAGGAATATGAATGGGTCATGCTTGTTGGTGGGCACGGATGTGGACAATTGTCCTAAGGGACTCACATCCTCGGTGTTGCCACTTGAATGTTCCTTTCCTACCACCCCCATCCCATCTCCGCTGTTTGATGTTTCCCATCCAGACCTAGTCACCCTGTCTGGCACCAAGGCAGCAGCAGTGAGGGCGTGGGCTGTGCCTGATGGGACTCTCGCGTGGGAGACTGTGCTGCCACTGCCTGCAGCTGCTGCAGCTGGAGTTGCCAAATTCATCACAATCCCAGTGAGTTGGTTACGCTGAACAGGGTTGTGCTCACCGGTTGTGTACTGAACAGGGTTGTGCTTATTAGTCTTGGGCGAAACTTACTTGTTTTTTTCAATATGTTACGAAGCAAGAAGTGTCGCCTCTGCTGTGGCTTATGAGCTCTTTCCTTTTGTCCGCCCCATTCGCTCTCAGGCCACTGACGTTTCCTCACCTGACCGAGTGGTGGTCCTGCTTGGATCAGCTGCAGCATCAGACAGAACAGGATTGGAGCCAGCATCGACATCTGAACCACTCAGTTATTTTCTCTACTGGATTCTTTGCTTTCGCCCCTCCCCTTCCCTCTCAGGCCACTGATGGGTCCTCACCAGACCAAGTGGTGGTCCTCCTTGGCTCAAATGAATCAGCAGAAGAAGCAGCTGAACCAGCAGCAGCTGAACCAGCAGGAGCAGCATCGGAGGTGCATTGCCTGTCAGCTGCTACGGGCGAGGTGCTGTGGTCCGCTACCCTGCCCACGCACGCCCACTCCATCTCCCTGCTCCCACACGGCTCCATCCTCCTCACTGCCCTCTCCCCCTCCCTCTCCTTCTCCCTCACCACTCTCGATGGCGCCTCTGGGAAAATCATCGCTTCTGCTGCCTCTCCTCCTTCCTCATCCTCCGTTTCCTCCTCATTGCCTCGTTCTGCTGCGTATGTCACGGCGACTGGCACTGCGGTGGCTGTGGATTCGGCTTCTTGTAACATCCTCACTGCTGCGCTGGTTACCTCTGCTACAGCAGATGGTACAACCGCAACAGTGCAAGTGCACGGCACACCCCTCGCCTCTCTCTTACCCAGGGAGCATTACCAGGCAGGGGTCTCTGCTGCCGTGGTGCCAGAGAAAGCTCCAGGAAGCTTCTTCTGGCTGTCTGTGCCTGGAGCTGTGTTTCTTTTGTCGGCAGGGGGGGCAGACGGGCAGGATGGGTCGGCAGGACAGGTGTCGCTCGTTGATTCGTTCCCTGGATTGAGCGCTGTTAGTGCGAGCGTCGTGGGGGGAGCAGCAGGGGCAGCAGGAGCTGGAGGAGGAGGGGAGGGAGGGGAAGGAGGGAGTTTCTATTCAGGTCTCGTGGGATCTCAAGGCAGTGGTGATTCCCTGAAGTTCCACATGCAGGTGATAACCTCAGGGTTCGTGACTCTGTGAGGAAAAGAGAGTGGGTTCGTGACTAAGAATCTGACTCTGACTCTGTGTGCTTGGTTGCCACCCTACCGCAGCCCCCCTGCTCGCGTTTCCCTCAACGTATTATCATCTCCTCTCTTGCTCTCTCGCTCTTCCCTCGTCTCTACAAGTGAACCAGCTGCTTCCCTCCTCCTCCTCCTCCTCCTCCTCCCCTGTCCTCCTCTCGGACTCTGTCTCTGTGCCACCCCACCATGCTCCCGCTTCTCGCGTCTTCCTCAACGCCTGTGTCCCCCCTCTCTTGCTCTCTCCCTCTTCCCTTTCTCCATCGTCCCTCTCCCCTGCAGGTGCACCAGCTGCTTCCCCCCTCCTCCTCCCCACCTGCCCTCCTCTCGGACTCTGTCTCTGTGCCACCCCACCGTGCCCCTCCTGCTCGCGTTTTCCTCAATGCCTACGCGAGGGCAGCAGGAGCAGGGGGCGGGGGGCGGGGCAAGGGAGAGAAAGCGGCGGGAGGGGCGGGAGAGGGGAAGGCGGGTGCGTTTGGGTTCAGGCTGCTGGTGGTGGGAGAGGATGACTCGCTGTCTTTGCTGCAGCAGGTGGGTTCGTAGGGATGTTTCCAAGGGCAGTGCAGCTTCTTTGCACTGTTCAAAGGGCGAGGGTGCGAAAGAGGGGAAGGCGGGTGCGCTTGGGTCAGGCTGCTGGTGGTGGGGGAGGATGACTCGTTGTCGCTTCTGCAACAGGTGGGTTCATAGGGGTCTTTCTTCCTGCAGACTGCAGTGCAGCTCTTTCTTGCCTTGTGGCAAGGCCAAGGGTGAGAAGGAGGGGAAGGCTGGTGCGTTTGTGTTCAGGCTGCTGGTGGTGGGGGGAGGGCGACTCGCTGTCTTTGCTGCAGCAGGTGGGTTACCACTGGTCGGTTTAACTTCTCGCGCGTGATTTTCCGTATGGCTGGCCATTTGTGTCCTCTCGCGCTCCACCATGTTTCCCCCATTGTTTTCAGGGCGAGGTGGTGTGGGAGAGAGAAGAGGCTCTTGCTTCGGTAGTAGCAGTGGGAGTGGCAGAGCTACCAGAGGAGGAGGAGGAGCTGTCAGTGGCAGCAGTGGAGCATGACATCTACGAGTGGGCTCGCACGCACCTGCTCAGAGCCAAGGCCTCTCTCAATCTCGGCTCAGCTGAGGAACAGGCTTTGGTGCATCGCCTGCGCACCGCTTCCCCTGAAAAAATCAAGCCTTTTCGGGATAGGAATGGGTTTCGGCGCATTTTTCTGCTGCTGACCGCGCCAGGTGGGGACAACAGAGGGGCAGGTGGGGGCAGTGGAGCGTCAGGTGGAAACAGCGGGAAGGGGATGGGGAAGCTGTTTGCGCTGCATTCAGGGGATGGCCGGGTGCTGTGGGCTGCTGCGCTGCCGCCAGGTGGTACCTCAGGTGGAAAGGGCGCATCTGTGTTTTCACCTGAAGCGCTGGTGTTGTGGAGGGACCCCCATCGCACGTCACCTGACCAAACACCTGAAGCTTTGGTGCTGCAGGTCAGGCAGCAGAAGCATGAGAAGGAGCAGCAGGGGGGGAATAGGGAGATTGCACACGCGGCTTTAGTGACTGTAGTGAATGGGCACACGGGGGATGTGCTTGAATCGAAGGGCCTGCCCTTTGTCCCTCGTCTCATTGCCCCGTTGCCCCTGGTGGGGAAGGACGAGCGGCGGCTGGTGATGCTGGTAGAAAAGGTGCCGATGAACGAAGAGGAAGAGCAGAAAGCGGGGGGAGTTGGGAAGGAGGGGAAGGAGGAGACAGATGGGAAAGAGAAGGGAGGTGCAGCAGCAGGGGGAGGGGGGAAGGCGCGGCGGTATGAGCCTGTGCGTGTGCATGTGTTCCCAGGGACGGAGGAGGCGAGGGGGCTGTTTGAGGGGCACAAGAAGGAGGTGTTCTTTTACCTGGTGGATGCTGTAACGGGGGCTGTGGAAGGGTATAGCATTGGAGAGGAGGTGAAGGATGAGGCTGGGAGTGGTGGGAGTGGTGGGAGTGGTGGGAGGGGCGATGGTGGGAGGTTGGGAGGGGGTGTGGTGTATGGAGCAGTGTTGGTGTGGCGGGTGGTTCTTCCAGCTGATTCGGAGATCATTTCAGCCATTGCTGCTCCCAAGAGAGAGGAGGTGGGTGTTTGTGTGAGGGCAGAGGGGGAAGGGAAAGAGGGGTTGTGTGTGAGTGGAGTGTGTATGTAGGGGGGCATGGGTGGGCATGGGTGGGCATGGGTGGGCATGGGTGGGCATGGGTGTGCATGTGCACACCCAGCATACGCAAGTGTGAGCCCTGGGAGATTGCAGCGTGCAGTTCAAGCTGCATTGCTTTCTAAGAACCTGCTCTTTCTGTCTCTTGACTTGTTGTTGTCCCCAAACAACCCATTCCCCATCCGTCCTCACCCCTCACCCCCGCCGTCGCCCTCCTCCCCACCTTCTCCACCTCTCCCCCTCTCAGTCCCAGCATACGCAAGTGCGAGCCCTGGGCGATCGCAGCGTGCAGTTCAAGCTGCTTTCCAAGAACCTTCTTTTTCTCGCCACCACCACACCTCCTGCGGCTACTCCTGCCTCTGCTTCTGCTTCTTCTCGTGTGGGGGCAGGAGGGGAGGAGGGGGGAGCGGTGGTGGTGTATCTGATTGACACGGTGGGAGGGCAGGTGGTGGAGAGGGTGGTGCATGCAGGCATGCAGGGACCTGTGCACGCGGTGAGTACGAGGGGCTTGTACGGGGTTGGTCTTAACGGGGTTTGGGGTTGCCATTGCCACCAGTGCAGGGGGAGCAAGCAGGAGGGGAGGAGGGGGGAGCGGTGGTACGTACACGCGGTGAGTACGAGGGGCTTGTACGGGGTGTGTACAGGGCTGGTATAGGGCTGGTCTGTATGAGGTTTGGGGTCCCCAAATGGAGTCCCTATTGTACAGGGCCCCTAGACCTCCCTCTCCTGTCCTTTACTCTCTTGTTATCACTGTTGATATACGACTCTCTGTTCAACCCTGCAGCCTCTCATCTTGTTCCCTCTGCAACCCTAAGCATCATAGCCGCTCCGTCTTTCCTCTAATCGTTTTCTCGTTTCCTGACTGTGTGCACCAAGTGATTGGCAGAGACCTGGGTGGTATACCACCACTCAATCCGTAATTCGCTCATCCTGTTCCCACTTCCCTCTCCTGCCCTCACTTTCTTTCCCCATCTCCTCATCCTGTACAGGTAATGGCAGAGAACTGGTGGTATACCACAACTTCAACCAACCCCCCATCCGCTCTCTGTTCCCTCTGCCCTCTCCTTAGCTCTTTTTCCTTTTCCCTGTCAACTCACTTCCTGTGCAGGTCATGGCAGAAAACTGGGTGGTATACCACTACTTCAATCTCGCAGCCTCTCGCCACGAAGTCTCCACTATAGAGCTCCTCGATACCTCACTTAAGGACGTCCCCGTTATAGACTACCTCAAATACGGACTCAGCATCCCAGGATCGTCCAACCTCACAGCACCGCTTTCTGCTGCGGAAATTCCCTGGGAAAGGGTGAAGCGGCTGAGGCAGAGTTACTACTTCCCCTATGCGTTGAGGTGTATTTCGGTGACTTCCACCCTTGCGGGGATCACGAACAAGCATGTGCTGTTTGGCACAGCGCTTGATCAGGTGAGGGGGATGGGAGATAGTATGAAAATTGCGTGCAGTTAATTTGAGGCGTCCCCTTATTCTTGTCTCCATGTGCATCATGTTTGTTGACTCGCCTTGTTCTCACCTCTCTCACGCACCTCACCTCCCCGCTCTGTTCTCCTCTCTTTCCCTCTGTTGGATGTTCTCAGGTCCTTGCTCTCGACCGTCGATTCCTGGATCCCCGCAGGGTGCCTGAGCCGTCACAGCAGGACAAGGAGGCGGGCATCATGCCTTACAGTGACTCGCTGCCTGCTCCTGGGCAGGTGAGCAATACCTTATATCAAGTCACCACGTTATAACGAGTTGCTATTTATAGCGAACATCAGTATGAGGGCATCACAGCAGGACAAGGAGGCGCACACTATGAGGTACAGTGACTTGCTGACTGCGCCTGGCCAGGTGAGTGGGAGATGTGCAGAGTGGTGAGTGGTTGTGCACTGTGATAGTAGAGTCGTCGCAGCAGGACAAGGAGGCGAACATTATTCCTTACAGTGTCTCTCCCCTCTCCCATACTTGCCCCCATGCTCTTCACGTCCCCCACCTCCCAAACCCCAGGCCTACCTGACCCACCGTTACCGCATCGAAGGCCTGAAGAACATCCTGTCCTTCCCCACGCGCCTGGAGTCCACCACCCTCGTGCTCGCCCACGGGCTGGACCTCTTCTTTGTGCGCACCGCCCCCTCTCGCGTCTTTGACTCTCTGGGAGAGGACTTCAGCTTTGCTCTGCTGCTGGGAACCATTGCTGTGCTGTCCATTGCAATTCTGGTTACGTGGGGGCTGTCCCGCAAACAGGAGCTGAAGCAGCGGTGGAAGTGAGGAGGTAGAGATGAAGAGGGGGGGAGGCTGGGGGGAGGTGAGGAGAGGGTTTCAGCTTTCCGAGTGTTTGATTCCCTGGGAGAGGACTTGATCTTTGCTCCGCTGCTGGGCATGATCGCGATTCTGGTGACCTGGGGGCTGTCTAGGAAGCAGGTGCTGAAGAAAAGGTGGAATTGAGTGGTGGAGGATCACATGAGATCAGGAGAGTGAGTGTGAAGGTGAGGAAAGGGTTTCAGCCTTGCGAGGGACTCATTTAGGGAGGATTTCTGCTTTCCGTTGCTGCTGGGCACGATTGCTGTTTACCATAACCCTCCATATTCTGAAACCCTGGGTGCAGTTTCCAATTCATCCAGAAATAGGGGTGGGTGCACTATTTAGAGATAATATTTGTGTAGACCAGTGCTGGAAGTGTGAAACCCTTTTGAAGATTGTTACTGACACTGTACTTTTCCACCAATTCAAAGCAGCAAAGGTCTCCACACACGAAGATCCAGAGGGTGCGATGCGGTTCGATGTTTTCAAGAAAGCTTTACGCGGCGCCATGGTGTCAGGAAACTGTCGAGGCTGTCTCAGCTCGGGTGAAAGCGTCGCATGCCAGCCAGCCAACACATTTGCACCAATATTCGGCCCAACGAGATGGTCGGGAGTGTAGTCACCAAAACCGAGCCACATCACAGCGGAGCGGACAGGGACCGAACCAAACCGACTTCCCCCAACTCTTGTTGGAAAATTCGAGGTTTTCTCCAACATACCAGCGACTACGGGAATAATTTATAGGATACGAGGAGCTCCCATGACGCCATCCTTGTACGTAATATGCAACCTCGAAATTCTGCAAGTTTAGGCTCGAGGGATTTGGAACGCGAGATTTCTTGGAGCAAATTCCACAGCTGAAAAAACTCACTACTCCATATGTTGGCAACAAGCGACTGAGAGGAACAGAGCTGTCCGCACTTGAATTCCTCTCTCTTTTGCCTGACGACGTCCTAACATCCACGCCATGGCTTTCCTTCGCCGCCTACAAGCCATAATCTCGCCCGCACGCCCCGAAGTTGGGGAGCTACTAAAGGTGCTGTAGCTGCTGGTCATGGCGGTGCTCGTACTAGAGATGCTGGAGCTGCTGGTCATGGTGGTGCTTGTACTAGAGGTGCTAGAGCTGCCGGAGCAGGTGGTGCTGCTGGTGCTGGAGGTGCTGGAGGTGCTACTGGAGCTGCTGGCACTAGAGGTGCTGGAGGTACTGCTGGTGCTGGAGGCGCCGGAGCTGGAGGTGTGGAGGTACTGGAGGTGCTGAAGCTGCTGTTCCTAGAGGTGCTCGTACTAGAGGTGCTGGAGCTGCCGGAACAAGTGGTACTGCTGGTGCTGGAGGCGCTGGAGCTGGAGGTACTGGAGGTACTAGAGGTGCTGGAGCTGCCGGAGCAGGTGGTGCTGCTGGTGCTGTAGGTGCTAGAGGTGCTACTGGAGCTGCTGGCACTGGAGGTGCTGGAGGTACTGCTGGTGCTGGAGGTGCTGGAGCTGGAGGTACTGGAGGTGCTGGTGCTGGAGGTGCTGGTGCTGGAGGTGCTGGAGGTGCTGGTGCTGCTGGTGCTGCTGGTGCTGGAGAAGCTGGAGCTGCTGTATCTGCCCCGCGCCGACTGTTTTTCTGCCCGCAGCCGCAGTCGTCCCTACCGCCGCCTGACTCGGTCCTTCGCCAGGTTCTTAGTCTCCCGTCTTCCACTGGCCTCACTCCACCTCTCCTGTGTTCACCGACAGACCAGTCTCCGCCACAGCTACTACCTGGCTCCTTGCTGCCTGCTCCTGCTCTACACACTGAGCTGTCTGGGCCCCTGACTAAGCGTCGTGAGCCTGAGACTCGTGCTTCCACACCTGTTCGTGCTCGTCATGTTGCCCGTCCTCGTCCTCTTGCTGTCCCAGGCACTCACGGTATGGCACTTCGCCCTTCCTCTATTCCACAGCGTGTTATCCAGCCTGAGCCTCCCGTGTCCTCGCTTCCGCACGTTCCTGACCCTAAGTCCGACCTTGCTCGTGCTGCCAGTCCTACTGTCACTCCTCTCCTTGCTGCTGTCGTCACTGACCCTGACCTTGAGTCTACTGCAGCGTTTGCCCTAGTCACTGAGCTAGTCAAGTTTGCAGCTAGGAGTCGACTCGACTACGTCGCGAGTCTTGTTACTGAGTCTGAGTCTGTCTGTCCTCCATCCGTCGAGGGTGAGCCTGCCCTTAGGAGTGACGTCCTTGAGGACAGACAGTTTGAGCTTGAGTGTCTTGCGATCGCTTTACCTCGTTTCGCATCCATGCTGCTTTGCCTTGAGGGAGACCCGGATGCACTTGACATCCCTACCCCGCGCTCTTACGCTGCACGCTCGCGGGTGAGTACTCCTCTCAGTGGCAGACACCCATGGACGCAGAGATGGCTTCCTAGAAGTCTACAGGCACCTATGTCAATGGGTTTCCTCCTCCTAGGGCGAACATAGTCGATGGCATGTGAATTTTCAGAGTGAAGCGACCGCCGGGTTCTCCGCCTGCCTTCAAGGCGCGTTACGTTGGTCGAGGCTTTAGTCAGCGACAGGGGGTCGACTTCTTCTAGACTTTTTCCCCCACCCCGAAGATGACTACTCTTCGGGTGCTGCTGCATGTTGCAGCACAGTGTGACTACGAGCTGCACTCCCTCGACTTCTCCACAGCTTTCTTGCAGGGCAGCCTTCACGAGGAGATCTGGCTGCGCCGCCCACCTGGCTTCACTGGGTCGTTTCCTGCGGGTACTCAGTGGAGCCTCCGGGGGCCAGTCTACGGTCTCCGCCAAGCGCCCCGCGAGTGGCACGACACACTGAGGACTACACTTGCGGCTCTTGGGTTTGCCCCTTCCTCTGCTGACCCGTCTTTGTTTCTACGCACCGATAATACCCTGCCGCCGTTCTACGCTCTCGTGTACGTCGACGACTTGGTTTTTGCTATTGCTGACACTGAGGCGCTGGCCCTAGTGAAGGCGAAGGTGCAGAAGAGACACATCTGCATTGACCTGGGTGAGCTGCGTAGCTATCTTGGCTTGCAGATCACCCGGGACAGAGTACGGCGCACCATCACCCTGCCTCAGTTATACATGGTGCACCAGGTCCTTCAGTGCTTCGGCTTCCAGTTCTCCTTGCCACAGCCCACTCCTCTGTCTACCGGCCACTCGCTCTCAGCTCCACCTTTGGACGAGTCCGTAGAGCCGAGTGGTCCATACCCAGAGCTTGTGGGTTGCCTCATGTACCTGATGACGTGCACACGACCTGACCTCGCGTACCCTCTCAGCCTCCTGGCTCGCTACGTGGCTCCCGGTAGACACCGAAAGGTGCACTGGGATGTTGCGAAGAGGGTACTGCGTTACTTGTCCAGTACATTGGGCATGGGGCTCGTGCTTGGAGGACAGGGTTCAGTGGTACTCACAGGACACTCCGACGCTTCTTGGGCCGACGACCAGGCAACTCAGCGTTCGTCACAGGGTTACACCTTTAGTCTTGGCTCTGGTTCTGTCTCGTGGAGGTCCACTCGTTCTTCTTCTGTGCTTGGTTCCAGCAGTGAGGCCGAGATCTACGCTGGGGCCATGGCTGCACAGGAGCTACGCTGGCTGACCTACCTGGTGTCCGACTTGGGGGAGCGGCCTCGTTCTCCTCCAGTTCTATACGTCGACAACAAGGCAATGCTTGCCTTGTGTCACGAGCAGAGACTGGAGCACAGAACAAAGCACATTGCTCTTCGCTACTTCCTTGCGCGTGAGCTGCAGCAGCGTCGTCAGCTCCACCTTTCCTACATGGCCTCGTGGTCCAACACTGCTGATGTGTTCACCAAGGCCCTTGGGTCTGGTGATCATCAACGTTTCTGCACTTCTCTTGGGCTTGTGCCCACTCTGCCTCACCTGCTGGTTGCTTGACTTGCTCTTGTTGTACACTGATATATATCTTTATACCTGCTTGTTTACTCTTGCTAGGTTGTGATCAGTGAACTGCCTTACTATTATAACTCTGCATGTGAACTGGCCTTGTGGCCGCTTGGTTGTGCTTAGATTGTGTGGTGTCCTTGACATCCACCCTGAGCTTTGCTTTGCTTTGTTCTCTTGCTTGACTGGTCTTGTGACTGTCTGTTGTGTTTGCTATCTACCACTTAGCCTATGGGGGTGTGTCAAACTATATGTTTGTGTTCTCTCTAGGCTATTTGGGTTAGCCTACAAGGGGTACAACACTTAAGGGTTAGTACTTGTACCCAACTCATTCATAGTTCATTCATTCCTGCACAGTGATTCTGACATGGTATTCAGAGCAGGAAACCTGTTAAGTTTTTAGGGCCCACCAATAGTTCCGCTTGTTCTTGCTCGAAGCGCCCTTGCGCTGTCCGGCCCTGCTCGCACAGTGTCGCCCTGATCTGCCCACGCGCGCTTCCCTAGTGCCCGCGCGCCGCCCTGCCCGTCACGCCGTCCTGTTGCCTGCGTGCCCCCCTTCTCATCACGCGCCACCCTGATTTGCCCGCTATGGCTACTCTCAGCGTTCTCACATTCGATCATGAGGGCCGTCCGATCCAGTTCGATATGTGGCTCGATGACTTACAGCTGTACCTACTAAGAGATTCTAGAGATAGCGTTTCATTGTTTCACCACACGTCTGGAGTCTCTCTTGCCCCTCCCGACACAGATGACAGTGCGACTCGCTCACAGTGGCTTACCCATGACGCTGCTTCTCGCTTAGCCGTTCGCAATCACCTGCCGTTAGCCGAACACGCTCACTTTGGCCAGTACAAGACTGCTAAGGCCCTGTACGACGATGTGGTCGCTCGTTACTCTTCCCCTGCCACTGCTGCTCTCGGCCGCCTTCTACTGCCCTACCTTTTTCCCGAGCTGCCGGCCTTTGCCACAGTCGAGGACCTCATTACCCACCTTCCCGAGCTGGCATGTGGATTTTCAGGGTGAAGCGGCCGCCTGTCTTCAAGGCTCACTACGTTGCACGAGGCTTTAGTCAGCGACAGGGAGTTGACTTCTTCCAGACCTTCTCCCCTACCCCGAAGATGACTACTCTTCAGGTGCTTCTGCACGTCGCCGCTCAACGTGACTACGAGCTTCACTCTCTTGGCTTCAGCACAGCTTTCTAACAGGGCAGCCTGCACGAGGAGATCCGGCTGCGCCGCCTACCTGGCTTCACTGGGTCGTTTCCTGCAGGTATCCAGTGGAGCCTCCGTCGGCCAGTCTACGGTCTCCGCCAGGCGCCTCGCGAGTGGCATGACACACTGAGGACGACGCTTGCGGCTCTTGGGTTTGCTCCTTTGACTGCTGACCCGTCGCTGTTTCTGCGCACTGACAATTCGCTGCCGCCGTTCTACATCCTCGTGTACGTCGACGACTTGGTTTTTGCCACTACTGACACTGGTAACTAGCCCTTGTGGAGTCGGAGCTGCAGAAGAGACACACCTGCACTGACCTGGGTGAGCTGCGCAGCTATCTTGGCTTGCAGATCACCTAGGACAAAGCATGGCGCACCATCACCCTGACTCAGTCACACATGGTGAACCAGGTCCTTCAGCGCTTCGGCTTCCGGTACTCCTTGCCACAGTCCACTCCTCTGCCTACCGGTCACTCGCTCTCAGCTCCACCTTCGGACGAGTCTGTAGAGCCGAGTGGCCCATGTCCAGAGCTTGTGGGCTACCTCATGTACTTGATGTCCTGCACTCGACCTGACCTTGCCTACCCTCTTAGCATCCTGGCACGCTACGTTGCGCCCGGGAGACACCGACCAGAGCACTAGGAGGCCGCTAAGAGGGTGTTGCGCTACTTGTGCAGTACATCAGGCATGGGGCTCGTGCTTGGAGGATGGGACCAGTTGTCCTCACTGGACACGCAGACGCGTCTTGGGTTGATGACTTGGCTACGCAGCGGTCGTCACAGGGTTACACTTTCAGCCTTGGCTCCGGCTCTGTTTCTTGGCGGTGTACCCGCTTGTCTTCTGTTCTCAGTTCCAGTTGTGAGGCTGGGATCTACACAGGGGCCATGGCTGCACAGGAGTTACGCTGGCTCACCTACCTGCTGACCGACTTGGGAGAGTGGCCTCATTCGCCTCCAGTTCTGTACGTAGACAACAAGGCCATGACTGCCTTGTGTCAGGAGCACATACTGGAGCACAGAACGAAGCACATCGCTCTGCGTTACTTCCTTGCTCGAGAGTTGCAGCAGTGTGGTCAGCTTCGTCTTGCTTACGTGGCCACTCGGGCCAACACTACTGATATATTCACCAAGGCACTTCAGCCTGGTGATCATCAGCGTTTCTGTACTGTTTTAGGCCTTGTGCCTACTTTGCCTCACTTGCTCACTACGTGAATTTGCTTGTACTGTGATCTATATATATACCTGCTTGCTTACACTTGCTATGATATGATCACTACACTATTTGTTCTCTTTTATATAACTCTGCATGTGAACTGGCCTTGTGGCCATTTGCTTGTGCTCGGAATGTGTGGTGATTCGTGATCCACCCTGAGCTTGCTTTGCTTTTCTTGACTGGTCTTGTGACCACTTGTTCTCCCCCACTTTGCCTATAAGGGTGTGTCAAAATGCTATAATGCTTATATTGTGTAGACTGTAGTGGGGTAGCCCATAAGGGGTACAACCCAATTAGGGTTAGTACTTGTACCAACTTTCTGCTCAATGCATTCATTCTCGTTTAGTTTCTTGGAAACTTCCAGTGATGCCTGTCCCTGCTGCCATGCTTGCTCTAGCTGCCGCGAGAAGCAAGAACACGGTTGCCATCGTCCTGCAGGTTAGTGCCCGCAAGGGTGTTGTGTGGGGGGGGTGGAAGAAAACAACTCACAATGTACAGGTTTTAGTGTACAGCCAGGTGGTGTAGAAGTTGCTAGACAGAAACATGCTTGTCTCAATAACTACTTGTAATGGATATAGTCTATAGACTACCTTATATTCAAGGGTTGATAAACAGTACTAGAGAGTCCAATCTTGATTAAAGCTATGAATGAACATGCATTCAAAAGATGCCATTCTCTTAACAAATATTGGATGAAATGAAAGCACAATTGTTCAGCTACAGTCTTAATTGCTACCTGCTTCTATTTCTCCTAACAAAAGTTTCCTCCATTGGTTAAAGACAACAGCAGCTGGCAGTGCCACTGTCAGCAAGGGAAACGCATCAGTTATCAAAATCCCTAGCATAGGCTTAGATCTTAGAAGCCATAGCTAGGGTAGGAAGTAGGATAGTAGCGAGAGATTTGGCCAAAGAGGGGGTTGCACTATAGCATGTGGGTACAAGTTATAGGCAAGAAAGCATGACAAGAAGGTGCACCACCAAACAAGAACACACTATAATTACACTAGCATAAACTGCAAGCAATTATATAAAATATGTAATAACATAGTTTGACACGCCCCCATAACTATCTGCAGTAAGAAGTGGAGTAACGCCCCTTGAAGGGGTACACCCTGCGCAGCGGAAGACAACAGAGAGGTAAGTGGGGAGGAGGAGGTAAGTGAGGAGGAGGCGAGAGAGGAGAGGAGAGGAGAGAATTACCAAGGAGGAGGTGAGAGAGAGAGAGAGATGAGGAGAGGAGGTGGGGGGGAGCTAGTCGCGGCGAGCCCCTCTTACGAACCCCCTTTTACAAAAGGGGAGGTGAGAGAGGGATGAGGAGAGGAGGTGGGGGGGAGCCAGTCGAGGCGAACCCCTCTTACAAACCCCCAATTCCACACCCCCTTTCAGCCACCCCCCTAAACCTCACCCCCTGTTCAGCTACTACTTGGAACCGCACCCCTTCCGCCACCCCCTCACCCTCCCCCCACAGCGGCACATGCGGCAGTGAGAGAGAGAGAGGAGGGGCGGCAGCAGGTTGCTCACACTCGCCACCCCCAAACCCTCCCCCATCAGCGGCACGTGCGGCAGTGAGAGAGAGAGAGAGAGAGAGAGAGAGAGAGAGAGAGAGAGAGAGAGGAGGAGGGGCGGCAGCAGGTTGCTCACACCCGCCACCCCCAAACCCTCCCCCCACAGCTGCACGCGCAACAGGGAGAGAGAGGGGAAGGCGAGCAGCGGCGTAGCGGTGTGGCGCAGCAGCGTGAGGAGTGGCGTCAAAGAGGGGGTTGCACTATAGTATGTGGGTACAAGTTATAGGCGAGAAAGCATGACAAGAAGGTGCACCACCAAACAAGAACACACTATAACTACACTATCATTAACTTCAAGCAGTTGTATAAAATATGTAATAACATAGTTTGACGTCAGTGCCAGTGCCAGCAGCAGCACCCATCAATGTGCGGCAGCAGCAACCTTCAATGGGCTGCCAGAACTCGCTCCACCACCAGCGCCAACAGCCATGGAGCTTACAAGCGCACCCACGCCCTCCTTACCAGCAGCGGCCCTGCGATAACCTGCCCCTGCAGCTACCCCAACACGAACAGCCCGGGACTCGTTGCGTGTCCTAGACAGCATGACAGAGCGCTGAGGGAGCCTTGGAGTTGCAGCAAACTTGAAGCAGGTGCTGCTGCTGCTGCTGGTTGCAATGTTGCCAGAGGAAATGGTACCTACCAGGTCAACATTCTCCAAGCCTTCCTTAAGTTTTCTTAGACGTCTCCGCTCAACCCTCGCTCCGATCGCCTGGCCAATAACGGAAGCCGCTATAGTGAAGGTCATGGCGTAGTTTGGCATGAGCGCAGCCTTTCACAACACGGCGACCAGCAAAACGGACGCGTGCACGACGATGATCCTCTGTGGCGAAAACTTTTCGCAATGCTCTCGCCAAACTACCAGGGGAATGTTCAACATCATGCCAATCGTGCTTATGGCGAGTGTTCTTATAGGGAGAGCCTGCGGCTGGAGGGCTTTCATGGCGGAGGTTTTGGCGACGGTGGCGCGCATGTCGATGATGGGAGTGGGGCAGCGGTATTGGAATCGGGGCGTGGGCTTAATCGCCGCGAAACTTATCTAGAAACTTGTCTAGAAATCATCAATTATACATTTGATTATTAACAATGCACGTTGCACGAATCGTCACAAACGAGGATGCAGGGGACGCGATGCGGTTTGATGTTTTCGAGAATGCGTGACGTGGCGCCTGGGTGTCAAGAAATTGTCGAGGCTATTTCGGTTCGGCTGAAAGCATCGCATGCCAACCAGCCAGCCACACCTTTGCAACCATTTTCGGCTTCCACGAGATGCTCGGGAGGAAGTCGGTTCGGGTCTCCAATACCGGTCCAAACCACACCGGCGCCAAGAAGGACCGAACTAGATTCTCCCAAACATCCTGTTGGAGAATTCGAGGTTCCGACAACATACGAGGGATTACGGGACTAATTTCTAGGATACGAATCTCAGGGAGTTCCCATGACACCACCCTTGCACGTTATATGCACCTTGAGGTTCTCTAAGTTTAGGCTCGAGGGATTTGGAACGCGAGGTATCTCGGGGCATCTTACACAGCTCAAAGTCTTACTACTCGATATGTAGAGCAACAGAGCTGTCCGCACTTGAATTCCTCTCCCTTTCGCCTGACGACGTCTCCTAGTAACTGTGGAGAATTACTCTACAACGGTAGTGAGCTAGACTACGGGGTCGGCACGAACTACTATGAGTGATCGTAGCTTTGACTAGTTCCTTAGTGCTTGCACAATCACGGGAGAAATTGGCAAGAGTTTTCACTAGCAAAGTTGGAATTACATAATTGTTAAACAAGGAATGACAAGAATGACTACATCAGGCACCTAGCAACTCTGCAGCAAGCCTGGTCGACTGACAGCACAGCATGGTCGACCGCCTGCCAGCGTTGCGTAGAGGAGCCGCGCCAGCACTGCAGAAAGGCGACCTGCCAACGCAGCAGGTCGACGGTGTACCAACGCTGCAGCAGAGTGGCTGTCCAGCGTTGCCCCATA
Organism: Closterium sp. Naga37s-1; assembly: GCA_947471745.1. Lineage (NCBI taxonomy): Eukaryota > Viridiplantae > Streptophyta > Zygnematophyceae > Desmidiales > Closteriaceae > Closterium > Closterium sp. Naga37s-1. The sequence continues at coordinate 963,152 of CANJKZ010000772.1, read as the reverse complement.
GAAGACAGCAGTGCGCACGCTCGCAGGTGCGCGCAGACGATTGGCCCGATTTGCACCGTTGTGCATCCATCGGCTGTTGTCTGCGCCTGACGAGCCACATCGACTTCGGGATACCAACCCAAAGTCGCCTTCGCCATCGCGACCTCGACGACGTTTGCGTCCCTCCGCAGAACTCGCCGAGCAGGTTACCCGGTCGACCTAGACAAGGCCAAGTGCCTCTGGTCGACCACCGGGTCCCTCTGGTCGATCACCAGGTGTCCCTGGTCGATCACAGCTCCCGTCGAGCTACCCCTTGGTCGACGGACCCCTTCCGTCGATCAGAACTGTCAGCTGTTGTCGCCGAGCTCCCCTCATCGACCGCTGCTCACTTGTCAAGTCGACGGACTGCTCCGTAGACCTCTCGGTCGAACTGTCCCTCTTGGTCGACGGCCCACCCGTCGCCCAGACCAGTCAGTTGTGGCTGTCAAGCTCCCTGGTCGACAGCAACACCACAGCGGTCCTCTGCAGCTCGACGAAGCCTGTCGAGTAGCTCTACCACTGTGAACGGTCGGCTGCTACTCCCGTACATCCGACCAAGTCGTCGGCGTTGCCCAAGCGAGGGCGGGGCCAACACTCCATTCCCGTTAACAGTAACATCCACGCGATGGCTTTCCTTTGCCGCCTACAAGCCATGGTTTCACCCTCGCGCACTGAGCCGCCCTTCCCCCTGGAGAGCCTCCCTGATGACGTTCTCGCGCTCGTCCTCCGCGCGCTCGCGGAAACCTTGTTCCACCACGCCGCGCTCGTGTCCAAGCGCTGGCTCCGCCTCGCCACGGCCGCGCTCTCCCACTTGACCATTCAGCATCTCGGCTTTATGAGAACTCCTGAAATGAAGGAACGCGATCCAGAGCGCTTCCACAGCCCGCGGCTTTCGTGGCTTCCGCTCCCGCGCCTTCTTTCCGCGCTGCGCCGCTTCCCCGCCCTCACGCACGTGTCGCTGTGCAAAATCTCCATCTTATCCGCCGACGGCGACGCGCTCTTTAACTGTCTGGCCGCCACGTGTCCATGACTGCTCCATCTAACGGTGGAGCATCAGCTTCGCATGTGGGTTACTGTAGACGGGCTCGCGTCGCTCTTCCAGGGATGCCGCAAGCTTAGGGAATTCCGACTGCTCACCACCAACTGTCTCCCGCATCTCCCGGCATCCCTCTTGCTCCTCACGGATCTCCAAACCCTCCACGTGTGCTTGCATCGCTGGGATCGCGAAGACTCGTTACAAGAGCTCGTTTCGCCGCCCGAGAGCATCGGCGCGGGAAAGATTTCTCGTGGTCTCGATGAGTGCGTGGGCCTTCTTAGCAACCTCCGCACGCTGAGCATTAGTTATGAGCCCTATGCGGGAAGTGCCACGGAGCTTTCTGAAGCAATTGGCTACTTGGCTCTGCTAGAAACCCTAGAAATCGATCTGGATAGGCTAGAGAGCATCCCGGAATCTTTCCAACTGCTGACCGGGCTGAAAACCCTCTCACTCCAATCCATACTTTTGTAATTCCTGCCCGAAGATACTATGTCGGCGCTGACTCAGCTGCAGCATCTTTCCATCAACGGGTGTGATACCCTCGAGATCCTCCCAGAAAACATCTGCTTCCTCCCTCTCTCCTCACTCTCAAACTTCTCCTCCTTCTCCCTGACCTCACTCCCACACCACGTTGGCGCCTTGTCCCATCTGGAAACCCTACAGCTCCTCGACCTTCATAATATCTGGGCTTTGCCCGAAAGCCTGGGTAATTTACCCCCGTTGAAAACTCTCGAGCTGGGTCTGCCCGCACTAGAGCATCTGCCTGAGGGATTTTGTGAAGGCAGCCTGCCAGCATGCCTGGAAAAGCTGAGTCTGATGGGGTGCGAGCAGCTTAAGGAGCTTCCTCCCTCACTGTACACACTGACTCGCTTAGAATCACTCCATATCGAGTCATGCTCTCTTATAGAGTCTCTGAAGCCGCTGACCCCACCACCCCTCCCTGAATGGTGTGAACGTGAGTCAAAACCGTTCAGGCTGGCTGAAAGGGTGACCACTGGTGCAGTCTGCACTGCTGAAGTCTTTGCCTTGACGCTGCTGATCTCCGTACCACTCCGCACCATGCAACAAGAGCTCATAGCACCGCCGTACACGACATCCGACTTCCGGTGATGCTTGTCCCTGCTACCATGCTCGTTTTTGCTGCCGCAAGAAGCAAGAACACCTTTGGCACCGTTGGGTCGCTGATTCTTCTCGTGGTGGTGCTGCTAATTGCTCTGGTTCCCCGTGCTTATCCTGCCATGCTGCTTGCTGCTGCATTGCTGGTGTCCACCTTCCTATGTGTCTTTGCCTGTATCTCGGCCTATCTCTCTGCCTCTGTTCCTGCACCAAATATCACCGAACAGCTCCCGGGCCTAATGTCCCTCACCGAATTAAAAAAATCCAACTTCCCGCTCATCTCATCCCTCCCAATAAACTTCTCCTTCCCTGCCCTTCACATGCCCACCCTACACTCCTTGGGCAACCTGATTATTCTCTGGAACTTATCTTACAACCAACTGCCCAAGCCGCAACATCTGGATATGAAGGGGGTGGGCAGGGTGTCGGACGTGCCATGGCTTCTTGACTGCCTTCCCGGTGTGCAATCGAAGAGAATGTTGTTTCTGGTGCATGCATTTCCTCTGTTTGTGCTTCTGGTGTGGCTGGATATACTGCTGTGGTGTTTGTGCTTTCCTTTGTACTTGATATTGAAGGGTTGTTCAGCGTTGCAGGGTGCATGCAATTGGTTGGCGGGTCTGGCACGACAACTTCTGAGACGTCTCAAAAGTCTGATGCAACTGGCTATATTGTGGATATGGAATGGCATTTTGTGAGAATCCCAACCACTAGACCATTAGGATAAAATGGCTTGTTAAGTAGCGGGTCAGTGCGCCCACAACCCCCCAGGACAACGAGCCTGTAACCCTTCCCTAGGATCAATCGGGGATCACCAGTGGACCTCTGACACTTTTCAGTGCTGCAGGGTGTCTGCACTGCACGTGGTCGGCTGGCCTTTCTTGGTGATTGTGCATTTTAGCACACGGGTGGTGTGTCTAGAGGTGGAAGAACACAACCCACTTGTTGTGATGACTGTACAATGTAGTGGTTTTAGTGTACATACAGACAGGTGGTGTAGGAGTTGGTAGATAAAAGCATGCTTGTACCATAATTGATATATCTTGTCTTGATTTTCCCAGCCCTTATTTGAGGTTGCCCAATGTAACAACAATATTACTGGTAAAGATGTAATTTCCTTACAACACTGGGAGGGACCATAAATGTTATGCTAGAGTCATGCTTGCTACCCGATTCTAGTTTCCCAAAGCGTATCCTCCATTGGTTCAATTCAGCAGCAGCTGGCAGTGCCACTGCCAGCAGGGGAAACGCATCAGTGCCAGTGCCAGCAGCAGCACCCATCAATGCGCAGCAGCAGCAACCTTCAATGGGCTGTTAGCACTCGCTCCTCCACCAGCGCCAATAGCCATGGAGCTTACAAGCGCACTCACACCCTCCTTACCAGCAGCGGCCGTGCAAGAACCTGCCCCTGCTGATGCCCCGACACGAACAGCCCGAGAATCGTTGCGTGTCTTAGACAGCATGACAGAGCGCTGGGGGAGCCTTGGAATGGCAGCAGACTTGAAGCTGCTGTTGCTGTTGGTGCTGGTGCTTGCAATGCTGCCACCAGGAAGGGTGTCAGTCACTTCAGCACTCTCCGTGCCTTCCTTGAGCTTCTTCAGACGTCTCCGTTCCACTCTCGCCCCGATCGCCTGGCCAATAACGGATGCCGCTATAGTGAAGGCCATGGCGTAGTTCGGCATGAGCGCAGCCTTTCGCAGCACGGCGACCAGCGGAACGGACGCATGTACGGCGATGATCCACTGTGGCGAAAACTTTTCGCAATGTTCTCGCCAAACTCCCAGCGGAATGTTCAGCATCATGCCGATCGTGCCTATAGCGAGTGTTCTTATCGGGAGGGCCTGCGGCCGGAGGGCTTTCATAGCGGACGTTTTAGCGACGGCTGCGCGCATGGCGATGATGGGAGCGGGGCATTTGTAATGGAATCCGGACGCGGGCTTGATCGCCGCTGCGATGAGTGGCACCACTCGCGAAAACGCTCGGTAGGACTTCGCGATCGGGCAGTTACCCGACTTGAGCCATTCTTCGCCTTCGGCTTCGTGTAGAGACTCTCGCTCCTGAAAATGACAATCACGGGAAAGAAATGAGCGATTCCACGGTTAACTCAAGTTCCACTGCAGAGTGAATATCGACCAGATTCTTATCAGTCATTCCGCATTACGGATCGACAACGTGAAATTTGAGATCTGTAACGCGTACGGAAAAATATGGCAATGCTGACGACGTAAGGTCGAGGCACTTAACCCAGCCTATCAGGAGAAACTATTTGACTTCTTGACCAAGAGTTTAGTCCCTGCTAGCATGGCAGCGAACACAGATAACAACTCGAAGCGTCAAGGAGAACAGCTCACCTTTGAAGCTTCCTCCTCGCGTCGCCTCTTCTCCTCCTGCTCCTTCCGTCTCAGCTGCTCCTTGCTGCTCTCCCCGCGAGATCGGAAAGAGTCATAACTGAACGGTCCGGATGGGCCGAACACCGACAGGCTGATCGTCGCTGCTGACGCACCCAGACCGCCTGCGAACGCCGCAGCGTACGGACAAACCTCCTGATCCTGCTCTCCAGCTGTCTCGTAACCCATCAGGGAAAAGGCGTTAGTGGTTTCCTTCGCGGTTGAAATGCTCTGTGATGACTTCTTCTCGGCGGTAATCCCGGAAGCATGGAGCGCGGGAATTACGGAAAGCGACTGGCTGATCTGACCGTCGTCGCTTTCGCCTGACTTAACGGAGACGCGGTCGCAGGTCTTCGCGAGCGGGACAACACCAGTTTCGCCGTGAAAGAGCCTGAAAGCGACATCGAAGGAGGACGACGTTTCCTCAAAGATAGGCTTCTTTCCCGGGAACGTGGCGGAAGCGGCACAGAGGTCCCCGAGGGAGTGGGAGAGGGGAGATGAATGCGGAGCAGGGGATGAGGAAAGCGACACGTTTCGGAGGAAAGGACACATCTGAGCGGCATGCTCCATGGCGAGCTTCTTCATATCCATTTTCACGTCAAGCGCTAGCAAACGCACACACTGATCGGCTGAACTGCAGGAGGCACAGACAGAAAAAATATGGCAGCTGTGTTGAAATATGGCTAAGAAAGGCGAACCAGACCAGGAGACCAGGCAGCTGGAATGAAACCCTAGCTCGGGTGAAAACCAGGATTGAGAGGAAAAGCTGGTTTCAGAAGCTTCTGTTGAGGAATGGGTGTCTCGTAGGGATTCCCCTTGACGGTCCCTCGGCATATTCGAAGGGCCAACGGTCCCTCCCGCCCTTGGGGCTGGCTGGGTCAGGTAACCCAACCTTGTATTTTCGTAAAGCCGGGGAAAGGGAAACTTCAATTTCAGTCAGGAGGATGAATGGTTTGAACGGCTCCGTCTGAGCAGACGACGGGTAACCTGACGCTGACACAGCTCGTGTGGGGATACGACGTCACGCGACGGTGCTGGTGTTTCGGGGCTAGCGTTTACCGCGCGAACACTACTGCCCTACTGGTCAACGTCCACGCACGATACTGTGCACGGGGAGGGTTCCACGTTTGACGGGTAACGCTCTGAAATTCCGGAGAGTTTCTGGTTTCCCAACGAAACCCTCTCAAAGCTGTTTTCAACGCTTCGTCGCCCATTCAATGAACGAAAAGACACTCGTACGGTTCGAGGAGCAGAGCAATCCTGCTGCATTTTTCCTGCGTTTCCTGGCAATAGGGGGCTAGCGAATGGAAGCACTATGCGGGGTTGTCGTCATTGCCAGCGAGGCAAAATGCGATTCGAGAATGTGGAAGGTGGACCTGCTAGGTGCGCGTGTCAGACAAGTGCGCGGCTGCAGTGGTGTGGTGGTGAGTCAGGACAGGTGAGATGACTCGCCTAGCCAGTGTCGGTGCCACGCAAGTGCAGCATGTGATCTGCGTTGGGATGGAATGGGATGGGATCATATGAGCGGTCGGTCATGCGCTGATCAAGAATGGAAAATACAAGACGTTCCGTGGATAACTTCAAGCACAAAGCTTGTTATAACGACGCTGATTTCTCTCATGTACAATAAAATGTATACCTAAAAATGCTCACATTCTTGATATTTCGTGCATATTAGACGCCAATTTTTCAGCTGAAATACTTATTGTATACACACTATTACTGGGGTGTGCTTGTTTTCATGACAATCAAAACTATCAGTTTCGAAAATGTTAAATCATGCCACACCAACCAAGGTTAGTAATGGATACAACTCACGCTTTTTGGCCCTGTGATAACGTCCATATGGTACAATTCAAACATCATACCCCGTACCAGCGCCCAACCATTATTACTTATGCAGCCTGGCAGGCTGGCAGCCTTGTGACTCGCCCTCTGGGATCAGGGCAGCAGCAGCAGCAGCAGCAGCAGCAGCCCACAGTACCTTCAAGGCGTCCCAAAAGCGAATTGGTAACCCACTAGATCGCAGCTCCTCATCTCATCCCCTTTTGAAGCAGGGCCGCCGCAGCAGCCCATAGCACTTTAGGCAGCTCCACCATTTCCATACTCAAATCAATGTGCGCGTCCGCCTCTAAGAAATCAAACTCGCACGGAATCTCTTGCCCTCCACCCACTCCTTGACTGTCGCCTTTCTCAGACCCGTATGCTTGCAGCATCGCAAACGCCAGGTCGATCTGCATTTTAAATGGCTTGGTAGCCCGGGGATCGTTGGCCAATGGCGTGCCGACAAGTGGCAGCGAGATCCCGTCGTCGAGCGACCCGAGCGTGCCACCTAGGCACGACGAGCTCACTGCGATTGGCCGGTCCTTGAGCCCCCCAACAGTCACCATGGGGACGCTGAATTTCCGTTTTAAGATGTGAGTTAGGACTGCGCAGGCAGAGAAGCAGGTTCCGTCAGAAACCACCACCATGGGCAGCCCGCTGAAATCATCAGATTGGTCGTACAACGTCAGCATCTCCGTCAGCTTCACCCGGGCAGAATAATTTCCAGCCTGCCCGTCCGTCGAGTACTGAATCTCCTGAAACGGCCCGAAATCTGCGGGTCCTTTCAACCCCGCGGTCTCGGCCTCGTTGCAATAATTTGACGCGTTATAAAAAAAAGTGGCGCTGCTTTTAATGAGTCGCGCAGTGTACTCGTTTCCGATCATCAGCTGCTGCGGCATCTGCAGCTGCCCGGGAGGGGTCTTAGCAGGCCCGGCTAACGCCCTCACCACTCCGTAGGCGGTCTGAATGATGCCTCCGCTGTTCCCCCGCACATCCAGCACAATGCGCTTGCCACGCCTGTGAGGGATTCAAACAGGGGGCAGAGTTACATGGGTTGAGTGTAATGGCGGTTGTAAACAGCGGCATTAGAAGCGCCAGATCTCAGGCGCAGAGGCACTGCAGTCCCCTTAGTGCTGGAGTGAGCCCAGTGGCGGAGATATCAATCCCCTTGGTGCTGAAGATGTGCAGCCACACGACTGCTGTCTCATCCGGCAGCAGCAGCACGGGGATCAGAGGGAAGAGGGAGACGAGGGGGACGAGGTCCCAGGCTCACCTTGTTGCAAGGCTGAGAGCGCGCATTGACTCCGCATAGAGATACTGTGACGGAGTAAGCCCCGTAGCAGAGACATCCAATCCTTTGGTGCTGAACGTGTGCAGCCACACGACCGCTGTCTCGTCCGGCATACCTTGTCACAGACATACCTTGTCACAGACATACCTTGTCACAGACATACCTTGTCACAGACATACCTTGTCACAGACATACCTTGTGGCAGACATACCTTGTCACAGACATACCTTGTGGCAATGCTGAGGGCGCGCATGGACTCGGCGTAGAGGTACTGCGAGGGGGTGAGCCCCGTGGCAGATATATCCAAGCCTTTAGTACTAAAGGTGTGCAGCCACACGACGGCTGTTTCATCCGGCAGCAGCAGCACGGGGAACAGATCGCCGTCTGCTGACAGCCGCACCGTCTGCTGCGGGGCGGCTGGGGCGGCAGCAGTCGCACCAGCCTCAGGTGCACCTCCCCCAGCAGCAGCGTCACCCACAGTCGAGCCCCCATCACCAGCAGCAGGGGAAGTAGGGTTGAGTCCCTCCTTTCTTCCTCCCCCATCCTTCCTTCCTCCGTCCTCCTCCACCACCCCCACCTCCCGCACTCTCAGGGGCGGCGGGTCCAGATCCCGCCTTGGCGCCAGCATCCCCACTACAGTCGCATCCAATATAGGAACCCCCTTCCTCCCAGTCCCCACCTTTGCTGCTACCGCCGTCCCCATTACAGTCGCATCCGCTAAAGGCACTCGCTTCTTTGGCCCTCCTGAACCTACTGCAACGGAAAACCCTCTAAGCCCTCCCGCCTTGCTGATACCCAAATCCCCCATTCCCTTCGCCAGCTTGTCACCCCCGTTACTATCAACCCCGTCATTATCACCACTTGCGTTCCCACTAACAATACTAATATCACCGACATCATCAGTGCCACCACCACCACCGCCACCACCGTCAGCAGCGGCAGAACCTTCCGTGGTGCTTCCCCCCACATCCTCCCCCTCCCCCGCTTTCCGGCAAAAGGCAAGCCAGTAGCTGCGGCTGTCGCTGAACGCGCCTCGGGGGAAATCCGCGATTCACGGAACCACCACCCTCTCGGGAGCGGAAGCAGGGCTGAAGCAAGCGGAAGGAAGGGGAGAGTTCGGGGGAAAGGGGGAGGTGGGGGCTTTAAAACGACGGTATACATTTGACAAGCCAAGGTTCAGAAGCTGTATCTTTTGTAGTCCGTAAGCTCTTTCTTTCCCATTGCTCCCTGCACTCACGCGGTCATCATCCCCGTTACTGTGCGGTGTGTCCTAGCGCTACCCTCACAAGATTCGCTACAAGGATGAATCCCGAATCCACACCTTCCAAAAGGGTGAAGTCCAAATCACTCACTTCACGTGGATCAGCATCGTGAGAGCGTCTTTCCGTGGCGGAATGGAGCGCACCGTGAACGCGCCTTGACTCCCGTCAATCTCCCCCAGCCCCTTCACCGTGCGGTGCGCCAGCGCCGCGTTCAAGCGCGCGCCCGCGCTGCGGAACGTCCCCACGTACTTGTCCGCCCACTGCGCGATAAACGGGAGCGCCGGCTCGCCCTCTATAGTCACAACCCGCTTGCCCTCGTAGCGGGAGAAGTTGAATCCGAAGAGCCCGCGCGCGATAAGGTCCGGGCGCCCGCGGAGCACTGGGGGGAAGGAGGCGCGGGGGAAGTACAGGGGGAAAGCGGGGAAGAGAGGTGAGGGAAAAGCGTAGAGGGTGGAATTCAGGCAGGGAAATTCACAGAAAACTTATGACATGATTTCTGCTGGATGCCAATGAAAAACCATGCCAAACCACGAAGAAACCGAACCGCAACGAACCGAACCGAACAGAACCAAACTTCTTACATTCCGTGCTTCCGACTCGGATGATTTGCTCGCCGTCTTCAACCACGGAGACGAGCGGCAGCGGGAGAGTGTAGAGCCCGACGCCGTGTAATCAATTGCTTGCCATAATTTTACCAAATTACACCAATTCCAACCGCACAAAACCGATCTACTTACATTCCTGGCTGCCAACTCGGATGATCTGCTCTCCGTCTTCAACCACAGACACGAGCGGCAGCGGGAGGGTGTAGAGCCCGACGCCATAGAAGCAATTGCTCGTCATGGACGTATGGCCGTCGTTCAACGAGTCGATCGCGCGGAAGATAAGCGAGTGGAAGCGCAGGAGACTGTTAATCCCCTCGCCTTGCTCCGCCGTTTCGCGAATCGATTTTAGATACGTTATAATATCGACGTCGCTCGGAAGCTTCGGTTCGGGTGATTGTACCGCGAGGTGCTTGTACACGTAATGGTTGTCGAGCGCGTTAATGATTGTGTCTAAAGCGGGGATGTCGCGGTCTGCCCGGAAGCGAAAGTTGCGTAGGCAGTTTCTCGCCTCCGTAGGGGTGGCGAAACCGACGGATCCATCGACGATAATGTTTTGCTTTGCCAGAGCTGCCACGCTCGCCTCTAGTTTCTTCGCGAGTGTCGCGCACGGATCAATTCCGTATTTTGGATCGCTCGCGGGGGAGGCAAAAGGGATTGCAACGAGGAGAAGGAAGAACAAGACTAGAGGGCGGGCTGAGAGTCGACATACGCCGGCCTTGGATTCTGATTTTGTTCTGGTTACGCCATGGATCGATGTGGGCGGCCTTCGGCTCGCCATGGATCTTGACGCGACCTTTGTTCGTCGTGGAATTTAACAAATGCCTAGCTTAGATTCCACTGGGGCTCGTAATGAAGAATGTCTCAGATGCTTGAATAAATAAAATGGTAAGCGGATTCCCGCGAAAAGTGCGGAGCTTTTGAGGGGTGGATGCAAGTGACTGGAGTTTCGAGATAGTACTAGCTCACGCTGCTTATGCTCACAATGACATGGTGGAGTGACATGTCGCAGATGCGAATTCGCCAAATTCGCAATTGCAGGAGGGCAGGGTGATGCAAGGCCGGCGAGGGGAAAATGATGGATGGTGCATCAACAGAGCTCCCGCATATCCCGCACGAGGGGCTCTTGATCGTGCAGAGCAGATGTTTCATTTGAGAGAAAGAGACGGGCGCGCGGGAGAAATGAGTGGTCAGGTTTGGACTGGATTTGACTGGCCTGGGTGCAGTGGGGGGGAAGCAGTGGTGCTGGAGGAAAAGATGGGCCAGAAAGAGCCAGAACCGACCAGGTAGTAGTGCACATCGTCGAGTCGCGAATCCTGCTTTCGCATCGCGGATGCTCATGGAGAATGCCAGAGCACATCTGCCGAAAAGCGACGCGACAGTCTGCTTTTTGCGAACAATCAAGCGAAAGAGTGACTAGTTACCAATGCTCTGACCACACGCATTTTGCAGTTTGCTCTGCCCCTGCCTTCGCTAATGCCTCCAGCGGGATGCCTGGAATGGCAGAATTCGTGCTGTGAAGCCATGCGACGAGTTGCGACCCGCAATTCCTCTTGTCGGCAAAAGTTATGCAGGAATCTCCAATTCCTTCTTGATTGGTGGAATCGTGCCGCGTTATGTCTTAAGGTTACCAGAGGGTGGCAGACGAGAGATAATCTGAACCGCGAGTGGAAGTGCACGCCAGATTGAGCTGATCGAAACCGTCCATGAACAATCGTCAAGAAACTCACACCCGCTTCCAAACAGGTTCTCAGGAAATGTACTTGTTTGTTCAGCAACAATTACTTTCTAGCACACAGATATTTTGTTAATTACAAAACTTCCAATGCTATTGATCGGACCTTACACACACAAAGCAATTGATGTTGCCAACCAAGACCCTCCAAAGTGGTGCGCGACTAAATCAACCCCCTTAAGCGCGCTTCCCTGTGCGCGATGAGGCCTGGGGCACAAGCACCTTACGGCCACGGGCGCGGCGGCGCTTCAGCACATTGAGCCCGTCCTTAGTGGCGATGCGCGCGCGGTAACCAGACACCCGGGCGCGCTTTTTGCGGGAGGCGTGGCGCTTGGTGCATCCAATGCTGGTGCCTCCTGCTCGCACTACCAGCCGAGAGCCCCTTGACACTGGGAACACCATGCGTCCAGAGCTCTCCGAGGAGAGGCGCAGCCCTGCAGACCAATTGGGGGTTGGGGGGGAAAGGAAAGGAAAACCAGTGAGAAAGGATGAGGGAGTTTCAAAGATTTTCGTATTTCTTCACTTTTTTTTCCACACGCTTGGTGCAGCCCATGCTGCTGCCTCCTGCTCGCACCACCAGCCGAGAGCCCCTTGAAACGGGGAACACCAGGCGCCCAGAGCTCTCTAGGGAGAGGCGCATACCTGCACGGGGGGAGGGAATTGGGGAGGAGGGATGGGGGAAGGGGGAATGGATAATGAGTGGCAACGGATGGAAGAGGGGGTTGAAGGGGAAGGGGTGCTGTTTGTGTGAGGCGTGGTGCTTGGTGGTCAAAAGTGGTGCCTCCTGCACGACCCAGCCTGCAGAGAGCACTAGGCGCTAGGAAATGTGTGGAGAGACGAAGGGCTGAAGTGGGAGGAAAGAGAGGGTGGATGTGGGGAGATGTGCGGGGAAGCGCGTGCGGAAATGCGTGGGGAGATGTAAGGGAGAAAGTGAGAGGAGGAATTGGGTTACAAACGGAAGGGAAGGGAGCTGCGCCTACTGATATTACTTCCTATGTGGATAGAGTCTGAAAGCGAGGGGGGAACCGCGAAGTGGGGATACAAAGGGTGTGTGGGATTGAGAGGGAAATGGGTGATGGGTTGAAGTGTGAAATTACCAGCGAGTAAGAGGGAGAGGAGACAGTGGACGGGGAGAGAGAGAGAGTGAGGGGGGAGAAGGGGGAGGGGGTGATGGGGCGGAAGAGGGGGAAGGGGGATGGGGGATCATATAACGGCATATTCTCCTATCAACGGATGCTACATTGATCAGAGCGGAGCAAAGACGGACTGATTACGCAAAGAATGGCTCCTACAATGGCCATAAAACCACGAACCCCGAAGACTTCGCGAGGGCAACTTCGCATACTAGTAACCCGCATTCGCAAGCCCTACCACATGCGAAAATGGGTGCTCGGCGCGCTTCATTCGTGAAGCGCGTATCCACGCATTTCGTATCCCGACTTTGATTCCCATGCCTGTGATTATAAACCTCATGAGTGTCCTTGAAAACACCCGTCTCCCAACGATTTAAATGAGAAGTCGCGATCAATCGAGAGCAGGTCGTGTCTCGCCAAACCCTAACCATGAGCAGTATTAACCCTAACCGCGCGCGGAATGAGGATTTTGAGCCCAGGCGCAGGGTCAAAGTCCTGCATAACTCGCTTTGCAGCGCATAGGGACGGATCACTACGTCCAAACGACGGGTTCACGTGCGAACGATCGCACGCGGAAGATGCGTCGGGGTGAGTGGCTAGGAGGAGAATGCGGAGGAAAAGGAACGTGAAAGCCACTTTCGATAACACCCGAGAAGAGAGGGACCGAGGAGATGACTAGCTAGTGGTCGATGTACCTGCGAGCGAGCACGAGAGGGAGGAGATGGCGGGGCGAGCAGAGACAAGGTCTGATCGCAGCGCGCTGGGAGCGGCCGTCCGAACAGCCGCGAACGAAACGCGGCCGGCGGGACGAGCGGCTTGTAGCGACGCCCGCGCGACGGCGGCGGGCGCACACGCGACGGCGCGGGAAGAGGCGAGCGCAAACATTGTGGCGGGCAGTGATGTTAGGTGGGAAGAAATGGCTACTACTGGAATAGTTGCTGAGAAGAGCGGCTGATGAGGAGAAGCTAGGAGGATGTGACTTGGGAAGGAGGGGGCAGCCGCAACCCTCTGAGGCGGTTTAGTAAGGCTTTGCTCGCTTTAAAGCGGTTGAAATGCGTTTTTGTGCAGTGCTGCAGGGGAAATTGGATGAGGGCGCGGGGAGGGGAGCGGGGAGAAGCGGGGGAAGGCGGGAAATTCCCGCGCCAACGTGGCGGCAATTTGAGGTTTCGTGGGATGGTGAGGCTGAGCCACGTGGAGGAAGCACTAGGAACATCTGAGTGATGCCTCTCGCGAAAACAAGGTTACAGTCAGGAAAATCGTTACCAAGCCTGGCTGCTGTCGCAGTTGTTTGACAGGCTTCGCTTTGTTACTAGAACTTTCGCCTTCGGACTACTCGTTCAAATTTTACCGAAGAGCGTACGATGTGGTTACTTGATCGCAAATACAAAGCACCCTCGCGCCCTCAAACCTCCCTCTAAACCCTGTGGTTGAGGATTCTGCTGATTTAGGTTGCTTTTCACTACCGCCCGCCATTGGTCTCCCTTCAATAACAGGAAACTACCTCAGTTTCGCCTGCACTTTCGCCGTGTCACACCGCCTTCCTCGCGTCTTTTACTTCGACTCATAGCTCCTCGTTAGTGTAATACCTTCCGGTTTCGTGAGAGCTATCGGCCTCCGGTAGCGTGATTTGCAGCGATGAAGGGGAAGAAGCGGGGTCGCGTGGCCGCGCAGCAGCAGCAGCGGCTGCACCTGAAGGCCAAGGGCATGAAGGTCTCCACAAAGCACGGCGGCGGTGGCGGCGGCGGCGGCGGCGCGGCGCACGCGACGACGCTAGAGCAGGAGATGGACGACGAGTTCCTCCTCGAGCAAGCCGCCAAGCGGCGGCGCGCGCCGAAGCAGCGGCGGCGGCAGGGGGAGGGGGAGGGGGACGAGGAAGACGTGATCGGCGCGGGGATGAGCGCGCGGATTCTTAAGGAGGCGCGCAAGCAGCAGCAGGAAGTCGCGCGGGAGATGTGAGTTTCTCGTCTTGTCACGTTCGTGGTGATCCCAATGATGTCTCCCGCGACTGGCGCGCAAGCAGCAGCAGGAGGTCGCGCGGGAGATGTGAGTTTTTCTCCAATCTGGGATTTCCCGCAAGAGCTGGAATCTGTGCAACTCGATTTTTAACCCTGAACCCTGATACTTTAACTGTAACCCTAAATCCCAACATTGCCGTATCCTGAATCCCAAACCCTGGAAGTCCCTTCTGATAAAACACATGTTTCGTCGCAACACCCGAACGCAAGCCCTTTGCATCGCCTGTTTTGTCGCGATCTGCAGGGAGAAAGAGCGCGGCCTCGACGGGGCCCGCGAGGCGTTCGATCTCGCCGCGGCCGTGGCGGCGCGGGAGCGCGAGCAGGAGGAGAGGGAGGAGGAGGCGGGGGAGGAGGGGGAGGAGCGGGAAGTGCGGGATCCAGAAGCGGCGGCAGCAGCGGCTGCGGACGTGGAGAAAATCCTAAGCGACGCGAGACGAGGGCAGGAGGATCTAGAGGAGGGGGAGGAGAGGGAGGAGGGAGAAGCGGAGGAGGAGGAAGATGATGAGGATGGGGAGTATGGCGCGTTTTCAGAAACCGCGAGCATGTATAACGATGCTGTGGTGAGTTTGTGGGGCGAATCTATGTTCAGAACTTTAAAACTCGTACCCTGTTCGGAACCTTAATCCCCCACCTCCCCTCGCTTTCTTCAGCTGCCAGGCTTCCCCCCTTCCACCCATTCTTTCCCCCGTCCGGTCTCCTCCCTCTCCATCTGTTCCCCGTCTCGTCATCCCCACTCCCTCCTTCCCTTCCCCCCCCCGCCCCTACTTCCCCCAACTCCCCCTCTTCCCCTACCCCACATTTTCGTGCGTGCGCTGCCTTGCACAATCTCGACGCCTTGTTGTGGCGTGGCACCTCATTTTGCCACGTGTCCTCGTGTGATTGGCTCCGTGGCAGGCGGACGAGGTGACGGAGGAGGACGAGCGGGCGATCGCGGTCTTCCTCGCAGGGGGAGGCGCGGCGCCACGTCAGCGCACGCTAGCTGACGTCATCATGGCGAAAATCCAGGAGGCGACAGCTGGCGGGACGGCGGGGGCAGCTGCTGGCGGCGGCGAGGGGGGGGCGAGAGGAGGGGAAGGGGGGGAAGAGGGGGAGAGGCGGATTCCGGGAGTGGATGAGAAAGTAATGGAGGTGTACCGAGGGTGAGTGAGAGTTATTGTGTCTTGAAGCTCTGCCCTCGCCTCCCACGCATTCCCCTCCTCTCTTCTCCACTCCCCTCCTCTTTCCTGGATGAGAAAGTGATGGAGGTGGTGAGTGAGAGTGAGAGTGTCTTGAAGCTCTGCCCTCGCCTCCCCTTCATTCGCCTCCCCTTTTCTTCCTTCCCCTCCTCCTTGAATGACTAAGTTATGGAGGTGTACCGAAGGTGAGCGAACATGGTTTGAGTTGTCTCGCTCCTATCCGCTACCCTGTTCCCCTCCCCCCATTCCTGTCACCCTCCCCTTGCATGCCTCACCCCTGCAGTGTGGGGAAGCTGCTGAGTCGCTACCGGTCCGGCAAGGTCCCAAAGGCATTCAAGATCGTGCCAGCTTTGAGCAATTGGGAGGACGTGCTCTTCCTTACAGACCCTGACAGCTGGGCTCCTGCTGCTGTCTGTCTTTGCTGCTTGGGCGAAATATAGTCACAAACCCCGACAGCTGGACGCCTGCTGCTGTCTTAGCTGATCGATTGAACGTTTATCCTTCCCCTCCCCCTTTCCTGCAGAGTGGGCAAGTTGCTGAGTCGTTACCGGTCCGGCAAGGTCCCAAAGGCATTCAAGATCGTGCCAGCACTGAGCAATTGGGAGGATGTGCTCTTCCTTACAGACCCTGACAGCTGGACGCCTGCTGCTGTCTTTGCCGCCACTCGTCTTTTTGCATCGAATCTCAACGCTCGCGCCGCCCAGAGGTTTTACCGGCTGGTGCTGTTGCCGAGAGTGCGTCGGGACATTAGGCTTAATAAGAAGCTGCACTTTGCACTGTATCAGTCGCTTAAGAAGGCAGTTTATAAGCCTGCAGCGTTTTATAAAGGGGTGTTGCTGCCGCTGTGCCAGTCCCAGACTTGCACGCTCCGTGAGGCGGTGATCATAGGGAGCGTGATTCAGAAGGTCTCGATTCCCGTGCTACACTCAAGGTGAGTTGTGACTTTTTTAACTTTGTATCTGACTGACTTTATATCTGCACATATCGTGGTAGTCCCTGTCATGATTCATAAGTTTGTTGACTGAATCAACCCACCTTTTTTGCTCTCACAACGTGCAGTGTTGCCCTGATGAAGATTGCAGAGATGCAGTATGCCGGCACAAACAGGTGAGCAGTAAGCCATGATCAGTGGGGAAAAGTTGTTGTTGCGAGGTCGTTGAGACGACTCTCAGCAGCCATGGTCATTGACATTGGTTTGTCAACATTGGCATTATTGATACTGTGAGGTGCTTGCAGGAGCTGTGGGAGTAGGAGCTTGCAATTAACATCTGAATAGCCCCACCCGGAACCATGTAGTGATTCTTGAGCATAAGTCATTCTGTTGGCTTTGACAACCAGTAATCTCAATCGTGGCTTGTGTCATGCCTTTTCCCTTGGTTGAGCAGTTATTTCATGAAGCTTCTGCTGGACAAGAAGTATGCCCTGCCATATCGGGTCATTGATGCAGTGGTTGGACACTTCCTGCGCTTTCGCTCTGAGACCCGCGAGCTGCCAGTAATCTGGCACCAGTGCCTGCTCTCCCTCATCCAAAGGTGTGTCTTTTTCAACGAATCCAATGGGCTTATTTGGTTGTTGATATTTATTTTGCCAAGCTTTTGCATGTTCTGTCACCATGTGTTTCCATTTTGTGCTTATTTCTGTTTCCTGGCTCAATCATGTCAGGTACAAGAATGAGTTGACCCAACAACAAAAGGCTGATATAAAGTTTCTCATCACCAGCCGGCAGCACCATCACTTGGTAAGTATTCATGCGAGCCATGGAGACATTGTGTCACTGCTGCGACACACCACTCCAACCAGGAAAGATTGTAATGATTTATCCTCATTGTCGGCTTCCTCTTGTATGCAGATGTCACCAGAGATTCTCCGAGAGCTTCAAAGTTCTACCCGGTCTCGGGGGCAGCCTGATGCTGCAATGTTCCCGTTCTCATCAGATGCCGTAATGAGTAAGTCATGTGCTCTTCTCTCCTTTTTGTGAGCCTCCGTGGTTGCACAAATTATTGGTGTTTGTTTTGACCGTTTTTGTTGATGCAGAACCACTGGTTGTCACAAAGCCCTTGGAAGACGATTATCGCAATCTCCCTGAGGTTTGCATTGGGATGGACGAAGACTAGCAATGGGTACTGCTGCGTGTGAGATTAATGGACAGAAGAGCTGGTGGTCATAGTATCCTCCAATCCAAACGGTTAAGACCAATCTTTCTATGTGGAAGGGATGCTGGTTAGCCCCCTGTTGTCTGTTGTAGTATTCATTGTAAACATCCAGCTGATTACAGCGCCTATTCAAGAATGTTTTGCAGAATAAGTCTTGTGAGGCCGTGTACCTCATCCTGGTCCTGATTGTTCATTGCGCAAACTGCAAGGGACAGCTAGGTGGTTAATCAGAGGTTCTTTCGGCCTGCAGATTGTGCTGCATCCTTTGTCTTACCCCACTGGAGCACTGGGAACAACGCTTGCTTTTTAGGTACCGAAATAAGGTAGGCAACAACCTGAAGTTGTTACAGGAAGAGCATTACTCTTATTTATTTATTACCATCAAGCTGTCCATGACATCAGACTGGTCGCAATACTCACAATGATGGAGGCAGGAAGTGCTGCTCTAGACAAATGTTGCCGTAAAACAGAATCAGAGTGCAAGAAGGTGTAAATTGTGAAGCACGTACTTAGTTTGATGAAGTCACCAACTCGAGAAACTCGCCTGAAACATTGGTGCACCGTTGAAAGCAGCAATTAGCGAACCTAGAGCGGAAAACCGGTAACTAACCTGAGTTCTCTCAGCAGGTCCTCCAGGACTGAGGGGCATGACCTTCCTGTCTCAATCTCGAAGTTTATTGTCTGCTCAATATAGTTATGTCTTGTCAGGGAACTCATGTTGCCAGAACTAGCATTAGGGAATCCTTACCCCCAGCAGCTCAATTTCCTGAAAGAAGTAATAGAGGGATAAGAAACACCGCAAGAATACCATGTGAAACCGGACATTTGTCGCAACTTACAGCCTTCACAAAGTCCTTTGCAGTGTAAACTTTGTCGTTAATGATTCGGGATGAACAAGCCTTCAGCTCCGTCAAGGATATTTGCTGAGTTTCAAACATTTGCACTACCAGCGCGTTAGACTTGTGTGAAGAAGAAAGTCGCAATTATCAGCATGAGGCGTCCTACCTTGCTTCCGACCCACAGTAAGACCAATGTCAGAAACAAGCAGTCTGACCGGTCGGGCTGGAGGACAGTTGACGCATTCAAGATCCTGGTCGTCGGAAACGTGATTACGTCAGTTATAGACCTTCTTAACTCGCCATGAGTTAGTACCTTTCAGGACTGTCTGCGCATTCAGCCTCAATTGTATCCAGACGTCTTGCGAGCTTGATGAACAAAGAGGCAGCACACCACCTTGTACATTGCGATATCGGGTTTCCACTTCTCGTTTTTATCTGAGGAATCGACGTCAGACTTCATGCAAGCCTTTACTACTAGAACCACGAGGCATAACACAGGATATCACCTGCATTTGGAATACAAGCGCCAGGCATTCGTTGGCCACCGCCTCTGGCACACGAGCAGAAGCCATGACTGCGTGTGCTTGATGGCAACCAATTCAAAAATGTTTGTTAGCCACAGAAATGTGAGGGAAAGCCATGTTTTGCACGAGATCCGAATTTCCTGGTCTGTGAACAAAAGTGCTTTAGCGAAAGGGCCACGTCGTTCTGGTGATCTGATTGGTTCAGAACCTTCTCTTTCGCTGGCTTCTGCTATCCACCGCAGGGAATTTCAGTTCATCGAATCAACGCGGCGTTCGCGAAACCTCTTCGCTTCCTCGGGATCTCCCTCCCAGCATTTTTCACATGCCGCGAAAAGAATCTGCTCACTCTGCATTCGCTTTCATATTTGCCAGCTCTCATTTTCCCACGTCCTGGGAGACATTCCCAGACCCAGGTTTTGCCTGAGAGTTGCCTGCTATTACTCCCAGGTTGTGAAGTCTTCCTGATCGGAACGCCTGATCGCACGCAATTCGTAGTTGTGCAGAGTTAGCTGGTACTGTGAAGCCAGAACGCCGACCATGGGTCCGCGTCGCAATATTTCCGAGCAAATAAGATGGCGACTGGTGTTGGGGGTATCTCTCACACTTTTAGCGCTGATTCCGTTCGTGAGCGGAGCGGTGTTCACCGTTGACCTGGGTTCGGAATCCATGAAGGTCGCTGTGGTCAATCCGCGTCCCGGTCAGAGTCCGATCTCGATCGCGATCAACGAAATGTCCAAGCGGAAATCTCCGTCTGTCGTGGCGATATCCAACGGCGATAGGCTCCTGTCAGAGGAAGCCGTTGGAATCGCCGCTAGGTACCCCGATCGCGTGTACACACGAGCGAGGGACATGGTCGGCGTTCCAGTTGATGAGGTTAAGGAACTACTAAAAAGCAGCTATCTTCCGTACGATGTCGTCGGAGGGGATGGGAGGCCGGAGGAAGAAACGGAGGACGACTCAATGGAGTCGGAAGTCATCAGCGAGGTGACGTCAGAGACGGACGGCGACGCGGCTTCGGAGCGCTCGTCAGGCAAGGACAAGGCGAAGAAATTGAAGCGGAAGCGTCCCGTGCGGATTCGGACCCACGACGGCTCGACGGAGTACTCCGCTGAAGAGCTGCTCGCGATGCAGCTGGGTTACTCTAAGGGTCTAGCGGATGCTCACGGAAGAACCGGGATTGTGGACGCTGTCATTAGCGTTCCCGCGTACTTCTCCCAGAGCCAGAGGCAGTCGATTATTGACGCTGGCGCTCTTGTTGGCGTGAATGTGATGGCGTTGATTCAGGAGCATGCCGGGGTTGCGCTGCAATACGGCATGGATAAGGACTTTAGCAATGGCAGTCGACATGTGGTTATCTTCGACATGGGTGCCACGTCGACCTATGCGGCCGTGATTTATTACTCGGCTTACGCGACGAAGGAGCGCGGGAAGAGTATCACTGTGAACCAGTTTCAGGTCAGTCAAACGCACCAATATGCTGTCTTTCTGATTCGCTAACAGAATCCTTCTGCTCATCTGTCTTCATTGGCCCACACAGCACTTTCTTGACCACTGAACACAGTCCCAGTGAACCCTGGCGTGATTATAAGCCGTTTACCTCTTTCTTCGTGCACGCGTCAAATGTGACCTGTGCAGGTGAAGTCCGTGAGATGGAACGCAGACCTGGGAGGGCAGACACTCGAGGCACGGATGCTGGAGCACTTCGCGGCCGAGTTCAACGCGAAGCACAGTGGCGTGGACATCCGCACGTCGCCCAAGGCCATGGCGAAGCTGAAGAAGCAGGTGAAGCGCACCAAGGAAATCCTCAGCGCCAACTCCGAGGCCCCCATCTCCGTGGAATCTCTCTACGATGACCATGACTTCAGGTATGAGGCTGAGGCCTGAGGGGGCTTTGATAGTCGATTCATGAATGCTTGCATTGCATGCATGGCACACGGCATGTCATCCATCACCTGGGAGAAGTTCGAGGAGCTGTGTGGGCTCAAGTGGTGGCTATCACTGCAAGTGGCGGTAGCTTATGCATTGTGTGTTGCGTGCATTACATGATTGGCACACGGCAGGTCATCCATCACCCGGGAGAAATTTGAGGAGCTGTGTGCGGACGTGTGGCCGCAAGTGGTGGCGCCGCTGCAGGGGGCGATAGCAGACGCCAACATCACCATGGACGACGTGTATGCTGTGGAGCTCGTGGGGGGAGCCACACGCGTGCCCAAAGTACAGGTAGGCAACTGGCTTGGGGGAGACGCGGTGAATGCGCTGCAAGCAGGGAGCGATAGCAGATGCCAACATCACCATGGACGACGTGCATGCTGTGGAGCTCGTGGGATGAGCCACTCGCATGCCCAAAGTACAGGTAGGTAGGCTCGAATTTACTCGTATTGCCTTACAGTCCAACTCTATTGCCATCCCATCTGTGCCGCTCTTCCTTGTCCGCACCTCTCACCGGGTACCCTTATCCTCCCTCCTCTGCCCTGATTTGATTTGATCGGGTTTGATTTGATTCGATGGGATGCAGTCTGTTCTGACGGAGGCACTGGGTGGTAACCGCTCGCTGGACCGCCACCTCGACGCTGACGAGGCTCTCGCTCTGGGCGCGTCCCTGCTGGCGGCGAACCTGAGCGACGGATTCAAGCTCAACCGTCGGATCGGCATGATCGACGGGCTGCCGTTTGCTGTCAAGTACCGGGTGGAGCCTTTGCCTGTGGATGGGGGTGCTGGGAGTGATGGCGGCAGTGATGGTGGGGATGGAGGGGCAGCGGATGCATCAGAGGGGGCTGTGGTGGAGGAGATGCTGTTTCCCCGGTTGAAGAAAATGCCCATCAAGGTACGCTGTCATGAACTCCAATCTATGATTTCCTTCTTCCTCAGGTTGTGGGTGATCTGTGGCAGAGTGTTATGATGATCAGGTGTGGGTACCTCAGAAAATGCATTAGGAGAGTCTTATGCTATGGATTCCATGTTGCAGAACAGGGGTTAATCAAACCTGCTGCACTCCCGTCCCTCCATTGCCCTGCAGATCATCCGGTCACTGAAGGAGCAAGCGAGTGACTTCACTCTCTCGTTCCTGTACGATGAGGCACAGGGTCTGCCTCCCCGCTGGCCCAAGGGCGATGTGATATGTAGTAGAGGGGCTAATCAAACCTGCTGCACTCCCGTCCCTCCATTGCCCTGCAGATCATCCGGTCGCTGAAGGAGCAAGCGAGTGACTTCACTCTCTCGTTCCTGTACGACGAGGAACAGGGCTTGCCTCCCCGCTGGCCCAAGGGTGCCCCCATCTCGACTCTACACGTATCTGGCGTGGCCAAGGGCATTGCCAAGTGAGTGCTGTGGTAGGAGAGGGTCGATTTGAGAGAGAGAAAAGGGTTACCGTAAGTGGATGGGACGGGCTATATCCCCTGTGGCATGGGCCACAAGGCCTGCATCCCCGTTGGCCCAAGAGTGCCCCTATCTCCACTCTGCACGGGTCTGGCGTGGCCAAGCGCAGGGAGTGACATGGTGAGATAGGGTCCAAAGAGTCTGAAAGAGTTCCGTATGTGAGTAGAACGAGTTTGGGTTGTCGTCCTCTACCATGAGACACAGGGCCTGCCCGATGCCAGTCCAAGGGTGCGGCCTGCCCGATGCCAGTCCAAGGGTGCAGCCTTCCTCTGGGTGGATCCATGTGCCCAACATCCCTTCCCCATCGGCTGCCTGTCTTTATCCCAAATGGGGGTCTTTCTCTGCTGACAATTGCCCCATGCCTTCATTCTGTCTGCTCGTCTCTGCTCTGCTCTGCCCTGTTGTGCCTCGCCATTCCTTTCTCTTTTCCTCCAGGTATTCGGGGTATAACCTGACGCACCCCATCAGGGCGAGTCTGCACTTCCACCTCACCCGCAGCGGCACAGTGGGGCTGGAGAAGGCAGAGCTCGTCGTTGACTTCTCTGAGCGGATTGAGGTGCCGATAATCCCTCCCCTGCGCCCCCTCACCCCCCCCTTTTCCTTCCAGATATTCGGGGTACAACCTGACACACCCCATCAGGGCGAGTCTGCACTTCCACCTGACCCGCAGCGGCACGGTGGGGCTCGAGAAGGCAGAGCTGGTCGTTGACTTCTCTGAGTGGATTGAGGTGCCGGTCATCCCGCCCCCATCCGCTGCCAATGCCACTGCTAACGCCACTGCCAACGCCACTGCGAATGCCACTGCCGCCAACGCTACTGGTGACGGTGCTGCGGGTGGTGCTGGTGATGATGAGTCAGGGGCAACTGCAGCGGAGAAGGATGCTTCAGCAGGAGACGGCAGCAGTGACTCTGGGAGCGAGAGCGCAGGAGAGAAAGGAGAGAAGGGAGAGGGCGAGAAGGGCGGAGAGGAGGCGGGGAAAGACGGTGAGAAGAAGGGGGAGAAGGAGGGGGAGAAGGAGGCAGAGGCGCCTAAAGTGCAGATGAGGAAGAAGCTGAGGAAGAGGACGATCCGAGTGCCTCTGCAGGTGGCTGATACGACAGAGGGGTTCCAGCGCATGATGACGGATGAGGAGATGACAGATGCCGAGATCCGATTGGACAAGCTGAAGAAGAGGGATGAGGAGAAGCGAGCGGTTGCTGAGGCGAAGAACACTCTGGAAGCGTATATCTACTCCATGAAGGATAAGGTGAGATGCGAGGAGATGAGGAGAGGCAAGAAGAATAGGTTGTGAGGGATGAGTAAGAGGGCAGTTGCTGAGGCGAAGAACACGCTAGAAGCGTATATCTACTCCATGAAGGATAAGGTGAGTCGTGGAGAAGCGGGCGGTTGCTGAGGCGAAGAACACTCTGGAGGCGTATATCTACTCCATGAAGGATAAGGTGAGATGCGAGGAGAGATCAGGAGAGTTGGGAAGAGTGCGTAGGTTGTGAGGGATGAGGAAGATGTGGGAGGGCGGAGAGAAGAGAGGCAAAGAACACTGGACACTCTGGAGGCGTATATCTACTCCATGAAGGATAAGGTGAGAGAGGGACATGGGGGGATAAGAGACGTGAAAGAGACATGGGAGGACAAGGTGGGGTTGAGAGGGCGGAGAGGAGAGAGGCTCTGATGAGGCGAAGAACACTCTGGAGGCGTATATATTACTCCATGAAGAATAAGGCGAGTGGTGGGAAATGGAGGAGAGTCGAGAAGAATGCGTAGGTTGAGAGGGATGAGGCAAAGGGTTGTTGCTGAGGCGAAGAACACTCAGAGCAGCACCGCAACTTGCGCTGCTGCTCTGGAGGCGCATTTTTTCTCACCACAGAGCAGCGGCGCAAATTGCTGTATTCTCACCTTCCTTGCCCGCCCCCTGCCCTTATCCACCCTCACCTCCCCGATTAACCCTCACCTTACAGATCAAAGTCACCACGGAGCAGCAGTGCGACTTGCTGTATCCTCACCTTCCTCTCCTCTCCCCTTCCCTTATTCACCCTCACATCGCGACACACGCAGATGGAGTCAGAGGAGGATCTGATCAAGATCACCACGGAGCAACAGCGCGACTTGCTGTATCATCACCCCCCTGTCCCCAATGCCCCTGTTTACCCCCACTGCATGCTCACGCAGATGGAGTCCGAAGAGGATCTGATCAAAGTCACCATGGAGCAGCAGCGAGACTCTTTCCGCTCCCAGCTAGTTGATGTACGTCTCCCCATCTCCGCGTCGCCTGCCATTCTGTGCTCTTGATACCCGTGTTTACTTCTTTAGCCGAATCCAGTAAGTTCTCTGCTGCAGCTGCTGCTCTTGGGCCCGATGTACGTGTCCCACTTTCCCGCTTCGCCAAAAGTGGTGGGAAGTGTCCTTTTCCACTTTCCCACTTCGCCCGCCATTCTGTGCTCTGGATATCCGGATTGTCAAGGCAAACTTTATTGATAACGGTGGAATTGCCTAAATGGTTGCATAATGTTCCACATGCATGTGCACGTGTGTATGCATGGGCATGGGCATGGGCATGGGCATGGGCATGGGCATGCGTGCATGCGCATGGGATCCACGCTTGTGCATAATGTACATGGCAGGCGGAGGACTGGCTGTACATGGATGGGGAGAACGCCAAGGCAGCAGAGTTCAAGGCCAAGCTGGGTGACCTCAAGAAAACTGGAGATGCCTTTATGTTCCGGTCAGTGCATCCTTGGGGGGAGGGAGGAGCCGTTCCACTCTAGGCAATGTCTGTTCTAGTCAGTGCTCAGGGTTATTCATCGTAGCCAGTTTTTTCCTGCCCTGCCCCCAATCTCCCACCCCTGATTCCCGTATGCACTGGTGTTTCCTACTTTTTTCTAAGTGCTGCAAGAAATGTCACCCCTGAACCCCTTACGCCCTGATGCCCCCTTACCTGCCGTGCAGCAAGAAGGAGTCGACCTCTTGCCCGGCAGCTGTTGCTGCACTAACGAACTCTCTAGAAACCACTTCTTCACCACCTCTAGTCCCCGGATTCCCAACCTCACCCCCCTAATGCCCTCCGGTGCCCCCCCCTACCTGCCGTGCAGCAAGAACGAGCTGACTGCTCGCCCTGCTGCTGTTGGTGTTGGCCGTTCCTTTGCCGACTCCACTTATGATGTACGTGCACCGCTTATTACGGCGTAGCACCACTTAGCATCACTCAACACCGCACACCACAGCTGCAGTCATTGCCTTGTGCACCAGCAGTTTACTGGAATATTGCACCCAGTGCGCCAGTCAGACTGCGTCTGGGATACAAGCTTAATAGTACTATTAACTTAATTAATAGTAACAGCATGTAGCAAAAATGAATGAGCGTGTTGTAATCTCATCGACCTCCTTTCCCTGCCACTCCATCAGCTACTGGAGTCATGGAGAACCGAGAAGCCATGGCTCAACGCCACCACTGACATTGACCCGGTATGTTCGAGCAAGCAAGCACGTGGGTTCTCCACATGGGATGTATGTGCAGGATGCAGCATGTGACTGATTGTATGGGGCGGATTTGAACAGCCGTGGTGAGTTAACTGCTACTGAACTCGTAGAGAACCAAGAGGCCATTGTTGAAAGCCACGGCTGACATCGACCCGGTATGTGAGAGCGATTGTAAATATCAACTCAAATCCAAAATTCATGCATGTATGTGTTGGTTATAGGCGTAGCAACTATCAACGGCTTGGTGTCACCAAGCACGCTTGATTGAGTGTGACCATATCAACATTGACCCAGTGTGTGAACAGATACTCCTCTCTTGAAATGTATACACTAGTATGTGCTAAAGCCTAAGCCCAGGTGCTACTTGACACAAGGCCTTTACCTCTGAATTTTCCTCGCTCCCTCGCTTTCCCCCTCTCACTCCTCCTTCCCCATTTGTGCACCCACCCAGGTTCTGGCTGATGCGGAGAGCTTTATCAAGTGGCTTGGCGACAAGACTGCATGCCACCATGTTATGTTAACATGAGGCGATAACTTCTCCTCTCTCTCCTCCTTCCCCGTGTGTGCACCCACCCAGGTACTGGCTGATGTGGAGAGCTTTATCAAGTGGCTTGACGACAAGACAGCATGCCACCATGTTATGTTGACATGAGGCCATACTTCTCCTCTCACTCCTCCTTCCCCATGTGTGCATCCACCCAGGTACTGGCTGACGTGGAGAGCTTTATCAAGTGGCTTGACGACAAGACAGCAGCTCAGGCCAAGTGAGTTCATCGCCCCTAAATGCTACCACACAAGGGACTCCCTTGTGAGTTAAATAAGTGTTGGAGAAAGATATCATTTTTTTTGCCCCCCCTTTCCCCTTCAGCCTCAAATGCTAGCTCCATCAAAGTGTTTGAGGCATGGTCTCACTTCCAACACTCTCTTCCTGTTTCTCCCCCCCCTCCTCCCCCTGTTTCTTCCTCCTTTCTCCGCATCCCACCATCTGCTACTGCTGCTGGGTACAGAAAGAAGGCTCATGAGGACCCAGCCTTCTCATCCAAGGAGGTCTACAGCAGAGTTGATACCATTGAAGCCAAGGTACGTTGCTTCTCAGATTCACTCCACCTCGCACTCTCACTACCTGTGAGCACATGTCACTCACGTCACCACCCTCACTGCACTTTTCATGAGGATCCGTCCTTTTCAACCAAGGACTGTGTTGGAGCCAAGATACTCTTTCACACGTCATGCTAGATTAAGCTATTCCACTAATCAGCTTCTCACCTCATGTCACTCCTACTACCTCCTGTCTTGTTTCATCCTCTCCCTCTTCCTCGCATTGTTATAACGTGCCATCTGTGTTTTGAGACGATTCAAAACTCGATGTCTCATCTCATCCTCTCCCTCTTCTTCACATGTTACAGCGTGCAAGTTGATATCAGCACTTCCCATGCACCTTTCACACATGTTGCTTACGAATTCTCAACATTGAGTCAAGCATCTCATCCTCTTCGTCTTCCTCACACTGTTATAATGTGCCAGTTGATATCAGCACTCCCCATGCACCATTCACACACACCACTCCTCTCCTTAGTGCCGCTTTCTGCCTCCCCCTCTTCCTGCCTCCCCCTCTTTCCGCCTCCCCTCTTCCTTCCCCCCCCCCCCTCTTTCCGCCTCCCCCCACAGGTGAATCGCCTCAAGCGAATCCCGAAGCCCAAGCCCAAGAAGGTTCCTGCACCTCCCTCTTCCCGCAACGCCACCACCGGCAACACCACCACCAGCAACAACACCACTGGTGCCTCTGATTCTACCACCGATACCCCTTCCTCCTCTTCCACTAAGGACAAAAGTGCCTCCCCGCCACCAGCCGGCGGTGAGGAGAAAGGAAAGGGCGAGGAGTGGAAGGATGTGCGGGATGAGTTGTGAGACTTGGAGCGACACATCGGCACGCTTGCCATGGTAACATCGGCACACCTGCCATGGTGTGGTAACAATGCCTATGTTGTACTGTTTAAAGTTTTTTTTTTTAATCACGGAGTCTAGCGTCCACCTCACTGGCCTGGCCTGCTTCCTCGAGAAACAACTTCTGTTTAGGCAGCATTCCGAGTTGATTTGGAAAACACATTGCTAGCTGCAGAGCGGTAGTGATACCTTGTGATAATGTTTTCTCTGATGCAGCTCAACGGCAAGCCTTGGTGGCCAGACATGTTTGGTGCAAGCTCATTTCACTGCTGAGCTCTGTAGATTCTTTGTCTGGGTTACCATTCCATATTCTGTTTTACTACCGGTAATGTTTATTCCACTGGCCCGCAAATTCAGCGATTGGCTTTTGCATAGTACTTGGACTTGAAAACCACCTTGCTTGCTTCCTACCTACAGGTCACAGCGAGAGAGACCAGGTGATGGAAGAAAATTCCTGATAGCGGAGCAGCAAGCATTGCTGGACCTAGATAGCTGCTGCTGCAAGCTCACTGCACTGCTTAGAATAACAATCACCATTGGATTTGCTCCATCAAGTTGAAACAAAACTAAAAAATAATAGAGTCGTACAGACAACATTTAAACTCCACAGATTCCTACATATCATCTTCAGGAACTTCTAGAACTGTAGGGAAATCTTCAAGAGGAATCTTCTTTACTGGAAATTGGATCTTGGACCTTGCACTTGGCTTGGACCCCTCTTGGCCGCTAGAGGACAAGCCTCTAGCGTTCAACCTAACACTGCGATAAGGTGGAGGTCCTTCGTTAGGGAAACCTGCAAGGGAGGGGAGGGATGGTTGCTCGGGAAAAAAGAACAGAAGGGAGGGACGGTTAGGATTAAAGTAAATGCCAGTGGGCAGCAAACACCTCTGAGCTGGAAAGTAGCTTCTCTGTTGTCAGGTTGTCAGATTGCCGCGGTGAGCCACAAAAAGTGGCTAACCCCGTCGCGTCGCCAGCCCACCCATCGCCTACCCACCCAGCCCACACCGCCCTCATCTGTCCAGTCTGTCTGTGGCTGATCTAACGCTCCTACGATCTGATCTAACGCTCCTATACGGCACACCGGTTACCATGTGCTGCTGTTGCTGTTGTTGCTCCACCTCCTGAGAAAGGGAAGGAGGAGGGGAAGTGGGGATTCAAGCTCCTGAAACGAACAAGCGGAATAACAATAAAGCCGAAAAAAAAGCTGAAAGAAACGATGACGAAGAAGAGAAATAAAACCGTGCGCCGTGCGTCGTGCGATGGGAGAAGCGCCGTCCGACGGCAGAGATTCCGCCACCATGCGCCACGCGAGAAGGACAACCATTCCGCCGCGAAGATCGCGCCGTGAAGTTGTGCTCTTCGCTCCACCCGCTTCGCATACCACCAGCACGACTTCTCCTGGACTCCTCCTGCTGAACGCACCAAGAATAATCGAAGTAAGTAAGTGATCTTGAGAAGGATAAGAATAAGAAACGAACAAGCTGAACAATAATAAAGCTGGAAAAAAAGCTGAAAGAAACGATGACGAAGAAGAGAAATAAAACCGTGCGCCGTGCGTCTTGCGATGGGAGAAGCGCCGTCCGATGGCAAAGATTCCGCCACCATGCGCCACGCGAGAAGGACCACCATTCCGCCGCGAACATCGCGCCGTGAAGTTGTCGCCTGAAGATTTCGCCCGGCCGTGGAGGTCAGTTTCGAGAGAATCGCCGTGGAACAGAAATCTTCCTCGGGCAACAAGCGTAGTCAAGGTTCAACCCAGGCAGCAGGCAGCTCGCTCACTCACGAGTCTCTACCCAACCCATCCCACCCGACTTCTATAGCTCAACACTGCCGCGTGCCATTGGGTTTTCGCCAGTATTAGCCGGAAGCCTTTCGGAAAGATTAGCTTGCTCGGTGGACAGAAAGGATCATAAGTAGTAATGGAAGGGATGTGTGGGAACGGTCGAGTTGGTAGGAGAAGCAGTAACGCGCTGAAACATGAGTAGACGCGTGCTCTTTCATCCATGGTCTTCTTTCTGACTCAACCTTTCCCTGACAAACAAGGTTTGGATGGTTTGGATGGTTTGGATGGCGGCCAGTGCGCGCGATGCAGAGCGCTTCAAACCAATTGTGATGGGTGTCAGGAAGTATCGAGGTGTGCGACTTGTGAAATGTTTACCCAGTTTGGCTCCATTTGCTGGGTGCAGTGCGGTGCGACGCGGCACTGTGCTGTAATTTTGGCGGCCAGAGCGCGGATTTCTGTAGGAACAGCATGAACAACAGGATGGTGGTGGAGTAACTCTTTGAATGGTGACGATTTGCTTTGAGCCATCGTATGGATGTGGCATCATGGCATGGCTCTTGAAAATGAAGTTAAGGAGGAGAAATGATAAATAGCAAGTAGAAAGAAAAGACCTACAAGAAAGAGTTAAGGTCTAAACAAGACAAAGTTGATAAGATAAAGAAAAAACTCTTGAAGTAGAGATTGATTTAGAATGGAAAGGCTTTAAATGAGAAGGTTAAAGATAAGATAATAATAAACGTGAAAGAAAGATGATGGAAACATTAAAAGGAAAGGAAAGATTCACTAAAAGGAAGATCTTGAATAAGAGATTGATGAAGAGGTAAAAGGGGCTTGAAAGTAAAACAAACTTGATAATAGCAAATAAGATTTGAGAAGAAAGGAGACTTGATAAGAATGAAGAAGTCTTAAATAAAAAAGCTTGAAGAGAGAAGAATCTTGAATAGAACAAGAAAGCTTGAATAGGGAAGCTTAATAAAACAAAGAAGAAGTGACTTACCTTAAAAGAGTCTTACTTGTTATATTGAAGGAGCTTTGTAACTTGGAGAAGTCAAGATTGAATTGTTGAATAGTTGATCTTAATTGTTGTATGGAGAAGAGTCTCCAAGCTTGAGTGCTGAAAGGTAGATCTTGAATCTTGATGATGACAAAGCTTTGTGTTGAAACATTAAAACTTAAAATGCACTAGTCCAAAGGAGGTACATGATGGACTTGAGGAGCAACCATTAATAACAATCCAAAAGAAAGAAAGACTATGAAGCATAAACTTCTCTAGAGTTAGAGAACATGGCTATGAGCTTGGGTTGGGAGAGGTTGGTGATAAGAGTGGAGCCTTAGGAGTTGGGCATAAGGAGGAGGACTTTGAAGGTGGCCTTGAGAGAGATTGTAGTGGAAACTTGTAGAGAGCTTGGGTGTAAAGTGACTTGAAAATTGTGTTTGAGGAAATGAGGTGAACCTTTTTGTATTTGGTGGAGCTTGATGTTGGATGAAGGATGAAAAAAAGATGAATGATTGTGATTGGTTGAGTTGGATAAGGTGGGGGTGATGAATGTGGCCTTGAATTGAAGGTTTGGTGAGGAGAATGAATGTGGTCTTGAAATTAAGGCTTGGTGAATGAGATGAATTTGACTTTGATTTTAAGGCTTGGTGAGTGGAAAGAATGTGGCTTGGATTTGAAGGCTTTGTATGGAATCTTTTGTTTGATTGGTGGATGATGGGATAGGAAGGATGATGAGGATAGGGGGAGAGATGAGGTGGAGGATTGATAAGTTTTGATTGGTGAAAAATGATGATGTTTTGCTGTCTGGAGATATGAAGGGTCTGGTGGCGAATGGGCATTTTTGCAAGATGCCTTTTGTAGGTTCGAATTTTGGCTGACGGGGAAACTGTGGCGAAAATTTTCGCCACGTGAAATTTTGTCCCGCCACCCTGGTGCCACGCGAGCAGCTGCAGCAGTTCATTCCAACACCCCCCCGCACTGCTGACCCTCAGAGCGAGATGAAGAAGGAGCGGAAGAGACAGCAGTGGAGAAGCACTCAAGAGACTCGAGCGGCACCAATCCAGCACGTTGGCGGTCAAGAACGAAGAGGTGCCGTGGAAGTATCTCAGCTAGAAAGTCAGCAGCCTGGTCCGTGGTGCTGCAGTAAGCCGGTGTCACAACGTTGTTCTTAATCAGCTCCCGAATGTAGTGATTCTGTGTATCGATGTGCTTTGTGCGTCCATGATAGACCGGGTTCTTGCTCAAGGCGATCGCTGATGTGTTGTCAATGTGTAGAACGGTCGGCTCATGCTGGGGAAGACCCAACTCCGTCAGCAACCCTCTTAACCACACAGCCTCTCTTGCTCCTTGCCTCACAGCCATGTACTCCGCCTCCGTTGAAGATAGTGCCACACAGCCTTGCTTCTTCGACTGCCAAGAAATTGCTGCTCCCGCCATCACAAACATGTAGCCTCCCGTAGATTTGCGCTTGGAGAGAGGACCTGCCCAATCCGCATCCGTGAAGCCATGCAAGACACTACCATGCTCATGTCCATGAAAGAAGAGACCAAAAGATTTAGAGCAGAGAGGTAGCGCAGGACACGCTTCGCAGCGTTCAAGTGCTTAGTAGAAGGTGAGGAAAGGAATTGAGAAAGCATGCCCACAGCATGAGAGAGATCTGGGCGGGTGCAGACGGATGCGTACATGAGGCTACCGACAATGCTCTGGTAAAGATTAATGTCAAGGGGGGAAAGGAGTGATGAAGGAGGTATGGTGGAAGAAGGGGATGAAGAAGATGAAGACGCAAGAGCTTCGTGAAACTCGTCCCAGTCAGAATGAGGTTCAGGCTGAGAGGGCTGAAGGTCAGAAATGGCAGGAGAAGTGTGCTGGAAATTAGAAGGGAGAGGTGTAGATGCAGGATTGCAGGTGAGAAGGCCGAAGCGAGAGAGGACCCTGTGAATGTATCGCTCTTGTGAAAGAAAGAGAGAGCGAGAGGGACGGTCACAAATGATGTTCATGCCAAGGTAATACGATGGCTCACCCATGTCTGTCATGACAAACTCCTTGGTGAGCATACCTTTGATGTGGGTAAGAAGGGAGAGAGAACTTGACACCATGAGGATGTCATCCACATACACGATTAGCCACAGTACCTCATGCACCTCCGTATGCAGAATGTAGAGTGCAGGTTCATACTCAGACTGTGTGAAACCTTGTGCCAGCAGGGCGGACTCCAATGCGTGATACCAAACCCGTGGAGCTTGCTTCAGACCATACAGGGACTTGTGCAGCCTGCAGACCCTCTCAGTACCATCGTAATACCCATCAGGTTGAGCCGTGTAGATCTCCTCCTCTAAAATGCCGTAAAGAAAGGCGTTGGAGACGTCGAGCTGAATGATGTAGAGATCCATGCGTACTGCCATGCCAAGAAGAGCGCGTACACTGGTGTACTTGGCGACTGAAGCAAATGTTTCATTGTAGTCTTGTCCAGGAACTTGAGAATATCCTTTGGCGACCAAACGAGCCTTGAACTTGTCCAGGGATCCATCTCCGCTCGGCAGCTGCTGCTGCCCTCCGCTCTGCAGCTGCTGCTGCCCTCCGCTCGGCAGCTGCTGCTGCCCTCCGCTCTGCAGCTGCTGCTGCCCTCCGCTCGGCAGCTGCTGCTGCCCTCCGCTCTGCAGCTGCTGCTGCCCTCCGCTCGGCAGCTGCTGCTGCCCTCCGCTCTGCAGCTGCTGCTGCCCTCCGCTCGGCAGCTGCTGCTGCCCTCCGCTCTGCAGCTGCTGCAGTTTGGTTGCCCGTCGCCTCCGGCCCCGGCCCCGCGCTCGGGGCCTTTCCGCTTGGTCCGGGGAATCAGGGTTGGCATCCTCCCCCTCCATTGGGCTTGATTCCAGCTCATCGGTGCAAGCCTCGTTCGCCATCTCCACATCCAACACCCAAACCGGCTCTTGCTGCCCTCCGCTCCGCAGCTGCTGCTGCCCTCCGCTCTGCAGCTCCCGCTGCCCTCCGCTCGGCAGCTGCTGCTGCCCTCCGCTCTGCAGCTGCTGCTGCCCTCCGCTCTGCAGCTGCTGCTGCCCTCCGCTCTGCAGCTCCTGCTGCCCTTCGCTCTGCAGCTCCTGCTGCCCTCCGCTCTGCAGCTGCCGCTGCCCTCCACTCGGCAGCTGCCGCTGCCCTCCGCTCGGCAGCTCCTGCTGCCCTCCGCTCTGCAGCTGCTGCTGCCCTCCGCTCGGCAGCTGCTGTTGCCCTCCGCTCTGCTGCTCCTGCTGCCCTCCGCTCTGCAGCACCTGCTGCCCTCCGCTCTGCAGCTCCTGCTGCCCTCCGCTCTGCAGCTCCTGCTGCCCTCCGCTCTGCAGCTCCTGCTGCCCTCCGCTCTGCAGCTGCTGCTGCCCTCCGCTCGGCAGCTGCTGCTGCCCTCCGCTCGGCAGCTGCTGCTGCCCTCCGCTCTGCAGCTGCTGCTGCCCTCCGCTCGGCAGCTGCTGCTGCCCTCCGCTCTGCAGCTGCTGCTGCCCTCCGCTCGGCAGCTGCTGCTGCCCTCCGCTCTGCAGCTGCTGCTGCCCTCCGCTCGGCAGCTGCTGCTGCCCTCTGCTCTGCAGCTGCTGCTGCCCTCCGCTCGGCAGCTGCTGCTGCCCTCCGCTCTGCAGCTGCTGCAGTTTGGTTGCCCGTCGCCTCCGGCCCCGGCCCCGCGCTCGGGGCCTTTCCGCTTGGTCCGGGGAATCAGGGTTGGCATCCTCCCCCTCCATTGGGCTTGATTCCAGCTCATCGGTGCAAGCCTCGTTCGCCATCTCCACATCCAACACCCAAACCGGCTCTTGCTGCCCTCCGCTCCGCAGCTGCTGCTGCCCTCCGCTCTGCAGCTCCCGCTGCCTTCCGCTCGGCAGCTGCTGCTGCCCTCCGCTCTGCAGCTGCTGCTGCCCTCCGCTCTGCAGCTGCTGCTGCCCTCCGCTCTGCAGCTGCTGCTGCCCTCCGCTCTGCAGCTCCTGCTGCCCTCCGCTCTGCAGCTGCCGCTGCCCTCCACTCGGCAGCTGCCGCTGCCCTCCGCTCGGCAGCTCCTGCTGCCCTCCGCTCTGCAGCTGCTGCTGCCCTCCGCTCGGCAGCTGCTGTTGCCCTCCGCTCTGCTGCTCCTGCTGCCCTCCGCTCTGCAGCACCTGCTGCCCTCCGCTCTGCAGCTCCTGCTGCCCTCCGCTCTGCAGCTCCTGCTGCCCTCCGCTCTGCAGCTGCTGCTGCCCTCCACTCTGCAGCTGCTGCTGCCCTCCGCTCGGCAGCTGCTGCTGCCCTCCGCTCGGCAGCTGCTGCTGCCCTCCGCTCTGCAGCTGCTGCTGCCCTCCGCTCGGCAGCTGCTGCTGCCCTCCGCTCTGCAGCTGCTGCTGCCCTCCGCTCGGCAGCTGCTGCTGCCCTCTGCTCTGCAGCTGCTGCTGCCCTCCGCTCGGCAGCTGCTGCTGCCCTCCGCTCTGCAGCTGCTGCAGTTTGGTTGCCCGTCGCCTCCGGCCCCGGCCCCGCGCTCGGGGCCTTTCCGCTTGGTCCGGGGAATCAGGGTTGGCATTCTCCCCCTCCATGGGGCTTGATTCCAGCTCATCGGTGCAAGCCTCGTCCGCCATCTCCACATCCAACACCCAAACCGGCTCTTGCTGCCCTCCGCTCTGCAGCTGCTGCTGCCCTCCGCTCTGCAGCTCCCGCTGCCCTCCGCTCTGCAATTCCCGTGGAATTTGGCGGGCCCATAAGGCCAGCTCGAGGATTCGAGCTTGATAAGATCAAGGGCTGATAATGTGAATGTGAATGAAATATGTTATCCAAATGTACAGCAAAACCGAGTAAGAACATACTCTCGAGGTAGAGAAGACAAAATATTACAACATTCATTTCAAAGCCTGCCTTCCAGGCACCAACCTCCAAACTTTTGTGACAACTTCAGTCACTTTGAATCCACTCATACACTACCCCACCGCACTACACTATACCCCCCCTCCCGACCCAACAGTAAGCCAAACAAGCAAGCCTAGCATTGTTCCTCATCTTCCAACCACCACACCATACCTACAAAATCAACAGTCTACCTGCAATGGACAGAAGGGATTTCCCGTGATTCAGGCTAGTCACAAAACGACAACTGTGACTTCAACCTTACAGCTCCTCGGTGCCTCCTAACATGCAAAACAGGCTCATCATAGTCACCAAGGTGAGCTGCTGTCGTGCCACTCCTAATCATTCGTCCTAACTCATACCTGGCCAATCCAACAACCAACAGCACAACACCCTTTCCTCCTCCCATGAACCACCCCACCCCCCCCTTCACACCCTGTCCCATCACTTACCATTTTCATCACATAACTGAAGGCTACTTCAGAATCTACTAATGCTGCTAATGTCAAGAATGCACAGAAACTATACCTACTTCACAGTCTACTAATGCTGCTGCTCCACTTTCAGCTGATGCCACTCCTCTCCCCAACAGCTCCTCCTCTCTCCCTTCACCCTCCTAATAACTCTACCTCGTGAAACATCTCCTTGTCCCCTCACACCCCCCCTCCTCCCCTCCCCAATCCCTTCCTCCCCCCCCCCCCCTCCCCTCCTAAGTCCACACATCACACCTTCTTCAACTCCTGCAACCCGCCTCCTCTCTCTGCTCCATGCTCAAACACGCGCAAACCCTGCAAAGCGCTTATCGCCGTCCACTAACAACCTTGTTAAACCCCCTGACCACATCCACAATATCACCCATACGCCTCTTGCTCGAAATCTGTGCTTAGTAGCAGCCGTTGCTTGATAGCCGTGCTGAGGGGTCTGGTCTGAGCGTGTCCAAAATATCTCATCATCATGCCCCTAGTGTCACTCATGACAGCTCCAAATATGTCGCTTCCCTATCGGCGGCCGTTGATAGAGGTGTTGAGGGGCCGGAGCGTATCAACAATATCGCTCATCATGGGTCGCATGTTCGCGTCATCCTGAATGCAGTGCTTCGCCAACGTCTCCCCTCCCTCCCTCCCAATCCCCCAGCCAACTCGCAAGCACGCCTAGCGGCGGCCATTAATGGCCGTGTTGAGGGGCCGGAGCGTGTCGACAATATCGCTCATCATGGGTCGCATGTTGGTGTCGTCCTGAATGCAATGCTTGGCCGAAATCGCCAGCGTCCGAGCCACCTTCTCCGGGAACGGGTCGATCAGGTTCGGGTCGACAAGGGACTCCAGGTCCGGCCGAGCCTTGTTGAGGTACGGGCGCGCCCAGGAGGTGAGGGTCTTGGGTTTGCCCCCAGGGCTGATTCCCATTGCCTTCTTGCCTGTGAGGAGCTCTAGAAGCACCACCCCGTAGGCATACACGTCA
Source organism: Closterium sp. Naga37s-1 (assembly GCA_947471745.1). Classification (NCBI taxonomy): domain Eukaryota; kingdom Viridiplantae; phylum Streptophyta; class Zygnematophyceae; order Desmidiales; family Closteriaceae; genus Closterium; species Closterium sp. Naga37s-1. Next base: position 926,180 of record CANJKZ010000772.1, on the reverse strand, counting down.
CTCTTCACTGTCAGCTGGCCTGTGGGGGTTGAGGCGTATCGATCAGAGAGAGAGGGGCAGAGAGGCAGAGACACGTGGCATGAGTGGGCGTTTCAATGCCTGTGAGGAGCTCTAGCAGCACCACCCCATAGGCATAGACGTCACTGTCAGCTGACCTGTGGGGGCAGAGACGCAACGGAGAGAGCGGGAGAGAGGCACATTGGTAGTGGCACATGTGAATGAGATCCAATCCCTGTGAGCAGCTTCAGCAGCGGCACTCCACAAGCATAGACATCATTCTTCACAGTCAGCTGGCATGTGGGGGACAGAGGCACAGGACATGAGCGGAGCCTGAGGCATTGCGATTCAATCCCTGTGAGCAGCTCTAGCAGCACCACCCCGTAGGCATACACAGCACGCCCGTCTCATCATACCCCAACCATGAGCCTACCTGTCTCAGCGTATCGTGGGTCAAGGTACCCCATGGTGCCCATAATCTGAGTCGACACGTGCGTCTGCCCTGCATCCGGCCCGTCCTTGGCCAGCCCGAAATCCGTCAGCTTCCCCGCATAGTTCTGGATAAGCACAGAGGGTCAGGGGTGGGGAGGGGTGGAGAGGGGTGGAGAGGGGTCAGAGCATCTTCAACAATCCTCAGCATCTGGCCTGTCCTTTGCCAGCCCGAAATCGGTCAGCTTCCCTGCGTAGTTCTGCACAAGCACGGTTGCAGTGGTTAGCGGTGGGGAGGGGTGGAGAGGGGTGGGAAGGGATCAGAGCACCGTTGAGGCTCCTAATCAACAGGCCCATATGTCACCAGCCCAAAATCTATCTGCTTGCCCACATAGTTCTGCACCAGCGTGATGGGGGGTTGGGAACGAGGGGAGGAGGGGGTGGAGGGGGGGTTGCGTGGGGAGGGTGGGAGAGAGGGAAGGGGAGGGGAGCGGGGAGGGGGGGGGGGGGAATTGTGTGGGGAGGGGAAGGAAGGGGGGGGGGGGGAGTGGTTTGTGAGGGGAGGGTAGGAGAGGAGTGGTGGAGGTCGTGGGGGGAGGGATCAGAGTACCGTAGCTCCTGTTTGACTGTTGCTGCCCTTCCGGTATATGTGGGACAGGTGAATTCTTCCCTGAATAAATCTTTGAAGAACGGGCAACCAGTGGGTAGGAGGAAGGAAAAGAGGGGAGGGGGGGAGGAGGGGAAGCGAGCTTGCAAGCACCTAAGGCATGCACCTCGTTCATGAGAATGTTGGGTGCCGCCACGTGAAAGAAGTGTATTTGTGACACATCTCAAAACTACACTTCGTCTTGAAGTCGCGGTAATGAGAACGAGCATGTACCTCGGCGATGAGAATGTTGGGCGCCTTAAAGTCGCGGTGAATGAAGTTGCTGGCGTGCAGATGCACCAAGCTTATCATGAGCCAGACGCACCCAGGCATACCCAGACGTATCCAGACGTACCCAGCTGCACCCAGCCGTACCCAGCCGTACCCAGACATATCCAGACGCACCCGGAAGCACCCAGACGTCGTACCTCGGCAATGAGAATATTCGGAGCCTTGAAGTCACGATGGATGAAGTTGCTGGCGTGCAGATGTGCCAAGCCACACGCCCCACCATGAGCCACACGCACCCAGGCGCACCGAGGTCTACCCAGACATACCTCAGCTATGAGGATGTTTGGAGCCTTGAAGTCACGATGAATGAAGTTGCTGGCGTGCAGATGTGCCAAGCCACAGGCAGCGTCGTGAGCAATGCGCAGACGCGCTTGCCACGGCAGAGGGTCAGCGGGCACGTTGGGGGCTGAAGGGACATGAAGGGGAGGAGGCACAAAACGAGGGTCAGAGGGACCAAGCCACACGCTGCGTCGTGAGCTATGCGTCGTGAGAAGAGAAAGCAAAGGGAAGCAGAGGGGAGAAGTGAAAGCAAAGGGAAGCAGAGTGGAGAAGTGAAAGCAAAGGGAAGCAGAGGGGAGAAGTGAAAACAAAGGGAAGCAGAGGGGAGAAGTGAAAACAAAGGGAAGCAGAGGGGAGAAGTGAAAACAAAGGGAAGCAGAGGGGAGAAGTGAAAGCAAAGGGAAGCAGAGGGGAGAAGTGAAAACAAAGGGAAGCAGAGGGGAGAAGTGAAAGCAAAGGGAAGCAGAGGGGAGAAGTGAAAACAAAGGGAAGCAGAGGGGAGAAGTGAAAGCAAAGGGAAGCAGAGGGGAGAAGTGAAAACAAAGGGAAGCAGAGGGGAGAAGTGAAGACAAAGGGAAGCAGAGGGGAGAAGTGAAAACAAAGGGAAGCAGAGGGGAGAAGTGAAAACAAAGGGAAGCAGAGGGGAGAAGTGAAAACAAAGGGAGGCAGAGGGGAGAAGTGAAAGCAAAGGGAAGCAGAGGGGAGAAGTGAAGACAAAGGGAAGCAGAGGGGAGAAGTGAAAACAAAGGGAAGCAGAGGGGAGAAGTGAAACAAAGGGAAGCAGAGGGGAGAAGTGAAAGCAAAGGGAAGCAGAGGGGAGAAGTGAAAGCAAAGGGAAGCAGAGGGGAGAAGTGAAAGCAAAGGGAAGCAGAGGGGAGAAGTGAAAGCAAAGGGAAGCAGAGGGGAGAAGTGAAAACAAAGGGAAGCAGAGAGGAGAAGTGAAAACAAAGGGAAGCAGAGGGGAGAAGTGAAAACAAAGGGAAGCAGAGGGGAGAAGTGAAAACAAAGGGAAGCAGAGGGGAGAAGTGAAAGCAAAGGGAAGCAGAGGGGAGAAGTGAAAACAAAGGGAAGCAGAGGGGAGAAGTGAAAACAAAGGGAAGCAGAGGGGAGAAGTGAAAGCAAAGGGAAGCAGAGGGGAGAAGTGAAAGCAAAGGGAAGCAGAGGGGAGAAGTGAAAGCAAAGGGAAGCAGAGGGGAGAAGTGAAAACAAAGGGAAGCAGAGGGGAGAAGTGAAAGCAAAGGGAAGCAGAGGGGAACACGGAGCGGGGCGCTAAGCCAGAGGCAGCATTGTGGCCAACACAAGGGCGCGCTTGCCACAGCAGGGAGTAAGCTGGCACGTTGGGGGCTGAGGGCGCGCGGAGGGGAGGTAGGGCAAGACGAGGTGCGCCGCGCATGAATAGAGGGGTGGGGAACATAGATAGAGGGGTTTATACGGGCGTCAAGCCACATGCAGCATCACGAGCTATGGGGTCGCCATGGCCTGGGCTCGGGGGACGTATCGCCTGCTTGTGACTGTATCGCCTGGTGACTATGCGTCCATCCTCTGTCACTACAACTCTCTCTCTCTCACCAGGCCACATGTGGTGGCTGGGACTTACCTGGCCAGAGGTGGTAGTCGAGGCTGCCTCTCGGGACGAACTCATAGACGAGAAGCATTTCCTCGAGCTCCGCGCAGTACCCTATCAGCCGCACCAGGTTCGCACCTGCCCCTCGAGTGGGCGTCCTGCGAGCTTCCCTCCCTTCTTTGGCCCTCCCTCTAACTTCCAAGTGGACTTACAAGGGAAACACCCGCATGAAACCCTACCTGGCCAGAGGTGGTAGTCGAGGCTGCCTCGGGGAACGAACTCGTAGACGAGAAGCATTTCCTCGAGCTCCGCGCAGTAGCCTATCAGCCGCACCAGGTTCGGGTGGTTCAGCTTCCCCAGCACCAGGATCTCCCTCTGTTATTCAACACGCACGCACACACACACACGCAGACATGCACACGCACAAACGAGCACACATGCACACGCACAAACAAGCACACATGCACACGCACACGAGAGCACACACGAGCACGCATGCGGCACACGATCATGCACGCGCATATGCGCATCCGCCGACACACGCACATGCGCATGCGTATGCACGAACACGCATGAAAAAGAGGAGGCGGGCGGAGGCAGGGCGGGGGGAGGGGGGAGGAAAATGAGGAAAGGAATCAATGTATCAAGGCATCCTAGCCAGCGGAAATGAACTTTCCCTGTATTGGAGTCACTTCTGAGAATTCTCAAAGGGGACTCCAATATACCTGGTCCTATTGTTCGGAAGAGCGACCTTTCACAGATGGCAGACTAAATTAAGTGATCTTGAATCGGATGACTGGAACAAGAAGCATCCAGACACAACTACGGAAACAAAATAGAGAGGAGGCGGGCGCGCGACCGCGACGAGCGGAAAAGCACGAAGGAGCGAGTATTTTAGGAAGGGAGCGGATGAGCGCGAGGCGGGGGGGGGACGGAAAGGGCCGACGCGTAGGTCAGCGGAACATGGTGGGGTGGGGGAAAAGAGAGGGAGCAAGGGGGGAGGAGGAGGGGGTGGGGGTGGGGGTGGGGAGGGCGCGCGGAAGGCGGAAAGACGAGCGCTCAAGCGATAAAATCGAGCTGAGAAATTCTTACCATCCACTCCACTTTGCTCTGGTAACCCGACGGGTTCAGCTTCTTAATCGCCACCGTCGCCGTCACAGGTGGCCCGCCTTCCACGGGAAACCGGTCCAAAACGTACCCCTTATAAACCTTCCCGAAACCCCCTTCTCCCAGCACGGAATGCTCCTGGAAATCCTCCGTCGCATCGACTAAATCCTGGTACGAATATTCCTGTAGCTCCGCCGGCTGCTCCTGATACCCGATAACACCTCCCCCGCCTGCTGCTCCCGCGGGCGCTCCGCCTCCCCAACCCCCCTGTGCGTCGTTAACCTCCTCCTCCTCGTTCACTTGTCGTAACCCGCGGGGGGGAACAGGCACAGCGGCTTGTTGGAAGCCTGGCGGAAGCGGGGGCGCTAGGTGCGGGGGCTGCTGGTAGGGATTCATAGGCGGGGGTTGCTGCTGCTGCATGTGCTGTTGTTGCATATACCTGGGGTCCTGTTGTTGCATACCGTATTGAGGGTTATACCCTTGCTGATCCGCCCCATACTGCTGCTGCTGCTGCTGCTGCTGCTGCTGTTGCTGTTGCTGCATGTACATTTGTTGTTGCTGATGCTGCATTTGCATCTGCTGCTGCTGATAGTGCATCTGCTGCTGCTGCTGCATCTGTAACTGCTGCTGCTCCTGCATTTGTTGAGCCTCGTATGCCTGCTTCTGCTGAAGAGCCTCCTGCTCTTTCTGCTGCTGCAACCGCCATTGATCCTCAGAATGCTGCTGCTGCTGCTGCTGCTGCTGCTGCTCGTGCTGCTGCTGTTGCTGCTGCTGCGGCTGGCTTCCCGCTTCTGGAGCGGGCGCACCCGCGGAAACTTTAGGCGGCTCACCGCCTAAGCAGGGAGGGGGGAAAAGAGGGGGGGACAACTGAGTAAATATTTTCCATTTTTAAATCGATTCAAACCGCACCCGCGGAAACCTGAGGCGGCTCACTGCCTAAGCAGGAGAATGGGAAATAGATGAGTGAAAACGGTGTCCTTTGAGTCGACACGAAATACACTCGCGGAAACTTTAGGCAGCTCACCGCAGTTGCAGGGATAAAACGGATGGATGGAAAAAGAAATGGTCGGAGTGAAATGAGAACTGAGCGGATCGAAAGTCGAAGAGACGTAGAGGGTAAGCGTTTTTAAGTCGGTTTTTTTCTACATATATAAAATGCTAACTGATACAACGAAAGTACCTCGCCTCGGGGGCTCCACGACTACCTTTACAGGTGGTTGTGAAATTTGTTCATCGTGATTGACGGTTAGCCGACTATATGACAATGATAACAGTGAACTTGCGAACGGACTAAAAACGGGAAGGAGGCGATGTAATCACTCGTAACGTAATATAAGAGCTAAAAGTACGGCATTACGTTCGTCGCACTTAAATTACCCCCATTTTACGCACAAATCGCAAGTCGGCACGTAAACTGATAAGAAGAGGGGAAATAAGGCAATGCAATCCTAGCCAATAGCGGCTCACCTGAAAGGGGTGCGTTACTATTGGGTCTTCGCTCCTCTTTCGTCGCCTTCTCGCTAGATAAGCACCCACCCATAGGTCCACCTGCCTCGCTGGCCCAGCAGTTAATACGGCCTTAACAACTACCCATGGGTCTGCTGTGCAAATAGGGTTACGCGACTCTACGCAAGCACTGGAGAACTCAGTCTCAGCTGAACACTGGCAATTAGGTGCGCCTTACAGATGATTTTATTATAATAATAATAAAAGTTGCGAAGCGTAGAGACTTTGTCTCAGGGAAGGCGAACTAAAGAACGCGCATTTAGTGATCAAGACGTGAGACCTGAAAGTGAGGGAGGAAGAGCGGATGATAACGCAATGCGGGTTACTCTTTGAATATTAGAGAACCAGCCAAGGTTCAGAATACTGTTACGGTGATGTAAGGCGGTGTCCTAAGTTCTAACTACGGGGTGGGCGAGGCGAGGCGAAGCGAGGTGAGCATGGAATAATCAGAGTTGGTGTGGGTGTGGAAGGGAAGGAAGGACCGCCATGGCTGAGACTGAAGGGGGGAAAAGCTGGGCTGGCTGGCAGGGCGATTGGGGTAAGGGGGGAAGGGGGGAAGTAGGGCCGGGGAGATGGAGAGCGGGGACGGGGGAATGGGTAAGGGGGAGTAGGGGTTGGCGTGGAGATGCGGAAGAGGGTGCTGGAGCTGTTGCGTGGGGAGGGGGAGTGCTTGGCGGTTGGTCCCTAGAAGTTGGTTGAAGGTGACAGGGATTGGCGGAAAGTGGCCCTGCGAAGACGGGGCGGAAGCACTGGATGTGTATGCGGGGAAGACGTACTGAACTGTTCTCTCCGCCTTTGCCTTGTACAGTTGTGGAGGACTTCAGAACAGCGGGACTGGTAGGAGGGCGCGGCGCAAACTGGAGACTTGGTCCGAAGCTGCTGGTTTGGCGCCGATGGTTGGGAATCAAGTGCTACCGAGCCTCGGGTATTAGTTCGACAAGTTCTAACTGATGACTGTAACGCGTGGCAAGGCAGCGTTGTTGGTTTGGAAAGGACCCACGCTTTGCCCGTCCAAACAGTTTCTGAGCCCGTGTCTCAATAAATCGAATCGGTACAGTTATTTCTTCGACAATTTGAGTGTTTCAACATATTCTTGATACGCAAGCTGAGTATTTCGTCAGACCTAGGCTTCGATCAAAGATTGTGATTGGCGCGCTAAGGAATGTCGAGAAAATTCCTTACACTACCCCCCTCCTCAAGAAGCCCCCTCCGCTACGCGAGTGCGTGTATATCGCGGAAACCCCGGAACCTCAGGTACACTTGCAGGGCAGGGTGGTTTTCGATGTTGGCCAGGGGCACCCAGCTATCCTCAGTTGGCGTGCGGTCCTTCCAGCGAACGAGGAATTCAATCCTCCTGATTCCCGTGTGTCAGAATGCTGTATTTGTCTAGCCTGCAGTGGGGTACTCTATAGCGAGTACATCCCAATTTAGGGTTTCCTATATGTACTCAACTGCTTGCTAGTGCAACCCCTCTTTCGTGTTCTATCTTTCTGCCTACTATCTTCGACATGCTATCAGAGCGGTTACGCTCCTAGCATGTGGACCCACCGTTAGCTTCCGCTGCTAACCTGTCTGTCACGCGCCCCGTGGCGCGCGGCGTTTTTTTCTTCCCGCCACGCGCTCGAGGCGCATGGCGGTTTTCTGCCCGCCGAGCGCTCGGGGCGCGCGGCGGTTTTCTGCCCGCCGTGCGCCCCGAGGCGCGCGGCGGTTTCCTGCCCCGTCGACCAGCGCGTCGCCCCCCGTCGCCCGTCGAAGCGCCCCCCGGGGACCTGCGCGTCGCCCCCCGTCGCCCGTCGAAGCGCCCCTGTGCCCCGCACGCGGCCCGTACAACCTGCGCGCGGCCCGTACGACCTGCGCCAGGCCCGCGCGCGGCCCGTACAGCTCGCGCGCGGCCCGTACGGCCTGCGCCAGGCCCGCGAGTGGCCCGTACAGCCTGCGCGCGGCCCGTACGCCCTGCGCCAGGCCCGCGCGCGACCCGTACAGCCCGCGTGCGGCCCGTACGGCCTGCGCCAGGCCCATGCGCGGCCCGTTCAGCCTGCTCCAGGCCCGCGCGCTCCTGCCCTGCCGTGCGTGCACCCGCTTGTGACAAGGTTGTCCATAGGAGCAACGGACCCACTGGCGACTGGTGCAACAGGCTCACTGGCTACCGAAGCAAGGGCGACGGACTACAGGCGCTGCAGGCGACACGACAGCTACCTCCACACAACCTCCTCCAACTGACCCACACCCTTGACACACACCCCCTGCTGAACCCCTAACTCCACTCCCACGTCACCCCCCTAGCACCACTCCTTCGGCTCCCACACACCCACCCCCCTGAGCGGCAGCTGCAGCAGCGGGAGACGGAGGAGGAGGAGGAGCAGGGGACGGCGCACACAACCGGCACCCCCACAACCGTCACCCCCACACTCCCCACCCCCAAACCCTAAAACGGGTGGCACGGGGTAGGAGCGCGGGGGACGGCGAGGGGGACGGCGCGCGGCCCCCAGGGCGCCACCACGGGGCAGCGAGGGGGGGCCGCGCGCGGCGCCAGGGGTGGCGCGCGGCTCCAGGGGTGACGTGCGGCCCCCAGGGCGCCACCACGCAAGCGGGCGAGGTACGCGAACAGGATACTTAGAGCTGCGAAATTGCTGCACATGGAGCCCCTCCCTTCAAGAATTCTTGAATTCCTCAGACACTGGCTTCTCTGCTGCATGGCCATTTCTTCATTGCAGATGCGTATTTTCCCTAGACGCCTCATAATCACGCAGGCATACTCGCATCTGTGTTTGTCCATAAGTATTGCGTGCTCGTCTATTTTAACCTAAGCTTCGTGGTTGTTTTCCTGGGTTTCCTGATTACGGCATCGCACAGCTCGTCAAATCCCGCCTCAGATGACCACTTCCGAGGCGGTCTTAGCTCTGGTTAGAGCGTATCGACCGAGATTCACTTCCAAACAAGATAGCGTTGCGTTTGCGATCCATGCGACGTTCCTGTCATCTGGATTTAGGTGCCTTGCTGTCGGCCCTGACGCCGCTGAGGTAGCTGCAGGTGAGAAGACGAAAAGGGGCTCATGAGCTTTGGCGGACAGATTTCCTCGTGTGTTTCCTCTAAGGCCACGCTGAGGCTCTCTGTAATCATTTTCTATTCTTTGTGGTTTACGGTCTCTGAGTTTCTTGATGATGGCAGGGTCGAAGGATGTAGATTTAAACGCGGATGCTGGAATTGAAGGTTGGAACACAGTTCCAGGTGTTTATAATTTCGCCTATGCTCACGAGAGCACATCAGCCGAAGCAGCCAGCGTAGAGCAGACTAGTATAGCAGGGAAAGTGGTGGTGGTTCAGTGCTTACCTGTTGCAGACGGGGGGCTTCTTATGGTGGATGCAACACCGATGGTTGGAGCAGTTACATCAGCGGCAGGAGGGGCTTCATCTTCTGTCTCTCATCTTGAAATCAGGTTTGTGAACTTCCAATATTGTATATTACTTTCTTCTCTATCACATCTTCTAGCTTATCATCTTCTTGACTTCGTTCTCTGACTGTTTCCACTCTCCAGGGTCTCTGAGCATACGTCAGCAGACACCCCTTCGACGTCAACTGACTACAGTAAAATCTTTACTAATCTTCCGGCACTGGTATCGTCCATCTCATCAGCCATCATCGAGCCCTTGACTTCCAGCATCACCTCTGGCACTCCTGCTGGGACGGCTGCTGGTGCTGGTGCTGGTGCTGCTACGGCAGCACAGCCTACTTCCACAGGCACAGCAGGACAGGAATCAGTGAGAAGCTCAGGGAGAGAGGGAGAGCGAGCAGGAGGGGTACATTTTGAGGAACCTGAGCGTGGCTCGGTTGGTGGGGTGGGGGGAGGGGAAGGAATTGTTTACCCTCCCATTCCTGCAGGGCCACCGTATGATGACCTGCATCCAGGAGGGGGAGCTGGGATCATGCCTTCAAGGTAGAGATTCGTAGGCCAGTCCTCGTTTGCTTTCTTTTTATGTGTTTTCTTCATTGTGGTACTCACCCTGATTGCGTTTGCGAACGCCTTTTTTGTGTGTTACAGACCTGGGTTCGGTGGAGGAAGCATGCTTGTAGGTATGTACTATATTCCAATGCAGGGATGCCCTCGTGAAGGCAGGTGTCAGCGCATGCGTCGGTGCTCCCATACCACTTTTGCGCTTCTTATTTCTATTCTTTCTCTGTGATGTGCAGGGCCTCATGATCCAAGGTGGGGCCCAACGTTTCCAGGAGGAGTTGGAGGAATGGGACCCTTGCCTCCGTAAGCTTCCATCCCTACACCTTTTCCTACATGCATGTTCCTTGGGATGTCTGGGCTGATTTTTCCTCTTGTTGGTGCCACTTTGCATTTGGGACTGTGATTATGTTGTTTTGTGTGCTTTCAGAGGAATGCCACCAGGGGCCCGCTTTGATCCGTTTGGTCCTCCAGGCATCCCGGGCTTCGAGCCCGGCAGATTCGGGTAAGCACGTCACTATCTGCTCGAGTAGATACTGAGTGATTTTGACATGATGCCAATATTACCGGTAACTTTCATGAAAACAACGCACACTCATATGCAGCCATACAAGCATGTACATGCAAAGCTGCTAGTCATCCCCCTTCCTGTTTGGATATCCTTCAATTATATGTACTCTTTTCACGCAGGGAAGAACGCCCAAGGCCTAGAAGTCCTCCTGGTGGAGGGGTTCATCCTGACATGCAACATTTTCCAGGCTCAGATGATTTCCTCTAGATTTTAGGTTACCTCCATTTCCTTGTACCTAGAAGTATCGTTTACACTCTGGTTGTTTTTTAACATCTTCTGGACTCAGTTTAATGGAGTGCGCTGGCACAATTTCTAAACAATCTAATTTACAAACGTGTGACACACTGAAAGCATGCCTGGGAGTTAATCCCAAGCGTTTTAGCATACAATTAGTAACATGAATATTTTTAAAATTGTAACGCTTTTCAAAATTTCGTATTTTGAAAGCGAAGCAGTCTGTAATGTAGGAATGGGCAGCGACGAACCGCGCTAAACGCCCGTTTTGGAGTACAAAACGTGGGCTGGAGGTCATTTCCCTCCACCCACGTCTCTCATTTTCAAACGGTTTAGCCGATTTTCGTCTCCCACACTCAAGCTGGCGAGGACCAAGTCTCTTCCTCGCTTTCAATCCCCGTCGACTTTACTCTCTGACATTTTCGCGCACAACGCAACAACTATGGCACTTAACGGCGGGGAGTCTAATACCGCTACGGCCCCCACTCCACCCGAGTCCGCAAGAAACGCACGCGAAATCGCGGGCGATCGCCCAAACAAGCGCCGGGCAGAAGACGGGGAAATTTCCCCGACTGGCGTCGACGTCCTGCTGGGCGCGACCGAGGCACACGCTGCTGGTGTCGAGGCACACGCTCCTGGTGTGCCTCGAGCCCCTGTGGCCCCTGACGCGCCGGCCACGACAGAAGGCGCCAAATCGGCACCAACCAGCGCGGCTGGCACCCCGCGTCCGCGCCAGCGACGCAGGCCTGTGGGCCCTGACGCGCCTGTGGGGCCTCACGCGCAAGTGGCGACAGGCGCGCAAGTGGCGCCATCATTCACTGCAGCCCAACTGCAGCAGCTGCTGACCCTGTTACAGCAGCAGACCCCTGCTGTTACTGAAGAAATCGCTACACCAAACGCAACTTCGGTTTCTGCTAAAAGCGAAAAGGCGAAAACGGAGTCCGTGAAGCGCGCTCGCACGACAAAAACCGGAAGGGGCGAGGACACACGCGCCATTGCGACCCCAGTCATGAACAACCCCACCGACAGCGACAATGAAGAAGACGAAGACGGTGAGGCTCATGCTATAAGTGTCGCTTTTGCATCCGATGAGCAACTCCCTCCGCTCCCTTCTCCCAACCCCACCCTCACCGCCGCCTCGTTCAAGAACGCCGCCGTGCGCGAGCAAGCCGAGGTCCTGGAACACCTGCGGGTGTACTTGAAGCATGCAGAGCACAAGGTGCAGCACAACGAGCCGGCAAGCGCCCTCGAATTCCTTGGCGAAGCCTTCACGCTCATCACCAACCGCTTCAAGTTACTTCACGTCGCCGACTACACCAACTTCCGTACCGCAAACAGGTTCAAGCTCTATGAAGACAAGAGCGTCTTCACTTCTCGCCCGTTCAAGCAGGCCGTCGCGGACGTAGCGGCCATGGAGCGCGCCCAAGGAAATTTCAATCGCACCCCACGCGGCGGAGGGCGTGGGCCCATGGCCTTTGGGAACAAGCGTGGCCCGCCAAGTGATGGCAACGGCAGGAGCTTTCGAGGCTCTTGCTACCGCTGCGGGCAGCCAGGCCACATGGCCAACGCTTGCCCTGAAAATGGGGCGGGAGCCCAAGGGCCCGCACCGGTGGTGTGAACTCCCGAAAGGGCAATCACCCGGTGTCGAGGGGCATGATCAAGGTAGCACTAGGGAGTGCAAGGCCGCTGGCCGTTTTCCCGTAGGGGATGGTAGAATGGCCGCGGGCCAACCCCAAGGCAAGGGGATAGGACTAGGAGTCCTAGAGTAAAGCATTTAATAAAATGGTGGATTTCTTGTGTGCATTATTGAGGGCTCGGAATGCATAATGGGCTATGTTTGTGAAAACGGTGATTTTTTGTGTGACTTACTAAGGCCCTTGGTTTCAACGTGTGTAAGAAGCTGCAACGGGAGCAGCCACAAGCCTCTGAAAAAAAAAAAAAAAAAAACCAGAGAATAAGAGCAAGAGAGAGAAAGAGGGAAACAAGCGAGAGAGAAAACTACGAAGGGAGGGAGTTTTTGTTCCCACTAAGCCAGGAGCCCGAGACGCAAGGCAAGGTTTCCATGGTCTTAAGAAGGGGACGGCAGCAAGGACGGCTATCCAACGAATCTGGAGAACGGCAAGCATGATCATGCAAAAAAAAAAAAAAAAAAAAAAAAAAGAGGGGGAAGGAAGGAAGAGCGCGAGCGAGATGTTCACCGTGATGAGCTCACCGAGCAAAAGAAGGAGCTGCCCTACGAGCACCACATGTTAGGCACAGGGCGGAACACCCAAGTGCATGCAATCAGGCAAAAGGACTCATGAAAAAAAAAAAAAAAAAAAAAAAATCAACCACAACAACGAGAGAGAAAGGAAGAGAGAGAAAAAGAGAGAGCGAGAGTGAGAACCTCACGGGGGACCTACATTGCCGCATACCTTGCTTAACGAAGCATGTCCCATGCTGCCCCGAACCCCATGGTCCACAGATACACCGGGTATCGGCTCGATGGTTGAGTATGACCCGTACGAGATCGCGATCACCGACAAGCTCGTCACGACCATGCGCGGACGCCTGCGCGCAGCATTTCCTTGGTGGAGCTCATGGTGCGAGAGTAGCTTCATACTCTCGGTGGTTTTAAATGGCTATTGGATGCCATGAAAGCATGGCCCCCCCACGCCGTTTCAGAAAGACAACCACGCGGGAGCACTAATCCACTCAAAGTTCACCAAGCAGGCCATAATCGAGCTCCTTGATAGTGGTGCGGCCATTATCGCCCCCGGATCCCAACAGCTCTGCATCAGTCCACTAAATGTGGTGGTTCAAAGAGACAAGTGCCGACTGATTCTTGACCTCAGAAGAGTAAACCAAAATCTGAGCATCCCCAAATTCAAGTACGAGGGATTGAAACGGGTGGCGGAGCTCGTCAGCATAGGCGATTGGATGTTCGTTGTCGACCTCAAATCAGGATACCACCACGTCGACATCCATCCGTCATGCTGGAAGTACCTGGGATTCCAATTTGACGGGCGCTCATACGTCTTTCGGTCCCTCCCTTTCGGCCTCGCGACGGCCCCATTTGTATTCACGCAACTTATCAAGCAGCTCGCCCGCCGCTGGCGGGCCCTCGGGGTACGAGTCATCCCGTACGTTGACGACATCATATTTTTGTGTCACACGGAAGCAGAGGCTCGAACTACGTGTCAGATGGTGGTGGAGGACCTCAACAAGGCGGGGCTAGTCATTAATTCTAAGAAGTCGCATCTCCAACCCACCCAGCAGCTGCGCTTTCTGGGTGTCGAACTGGATACTAAGCACGGCCAGTTCTCCATTGGTCCCGAGCGGCGTACATCGTTACGCTCGACCATTCAAGAACTTTGCATGGCAGGCAGAGCCAAGCGCAAGGTCCCGATCCGCCATGTAGCGAGGGTCACTGGCATGCTCGCTTCGATGTCACTTGCCATCGGCGCAACTGCGCGGACATTTAGCCAGAACCTGCTGCAGACCATTCAGGAGGCCGCTTCATGGAACAGCAAGGTGCCATTAGTCCCCGCCGTAATCGAGGAACTCGAGTTTTGGCTGCAAGGATTCGACAACTTCAATGGCGCCTCCTTCCACGTCCCGAGCAGCTACGACGCAGTGATCCATGTGGACGCCAGCGCACACAGTTGGGGAGCCACACTAGACACGTTCCCGGGAGGGCGAACCGAGGCGAATGCAGCAATGCCCGAGCATCTCACAAGGACCTCGAGCACGCAACGAGAAATGGAAGGAGTTCTATGGGCTCTCCAAACGTTCGCGGGAGGGATCCACAACCGACACGTCCTAGCCAGAACTGACAACCAAGGCGTATTCTTCATTCTTCGCAAAGGCGGCTCTCGAAGCCCTAGTCTCACCACAACATGCAGAGCCATTATTCAAACGTGCATGGCCTCGAGGATTCGCCTGACGGTCGAATGGATCCCACGCGAGCTCAACACACGAGCGGACGAACTCTCCAAGATGATCGATCGAGATGACTACTCAATTAAAGCACCGTGGTTCCGCCTCATTGAGCGGCATTTGGGACCGCACTCCATCGATCTATTCGCCAATGCAAGCAACACACAGTTAGCCCGCTTCTGTTCCAAAACACCTCACCCGGACGCAGAGGCTACCGACGCCTTCTCAATATCATGGAACGCTGAGCACGGTTATGCTTTCCCACCACCACACCTCATCCCAGCAGTGCTTCACCACGCCCAACGGACGCGAGCATCGCTCATGCTCGTAGTGCCTCATTGGCCAGGGGCAAGCTGGTGGCCGTTGCTACAAACCACCCCACCGAAGTGGGCCCCTTGCATTCGCGCTCACATCCACCTCACCCATGGGAGTCAGTGCCTCACCGCGGGCACCCACACTTGTGCCTTCTCTGGCGAAAGAATGCCTCATAGCCCTATTCTCGCTTTACGAGTGTCGTTCGCTACCTGACCTCTCACGAACCTGGTGCAGGATTACTTGAGAGGCTCAAGCAAGAATTGCTCCGTATAACTGCGCAAACACGGGCCGACTCTACGATTCGCACCTACGAGCCGTACTGGGCCAAGTTCCGCACGTTCTGCCAACGAGTCAAGCTACAGTTTCTGCCATGCACAGACATGACGCTCGCGTTATACCTGGTCCATGCGATTCAGCAAAAAGCCACAGTATCAGTGATACAACTGACATGCTCGACAGTCAGCTTCGCACATCGGATGATCGGGGCCCCGTGCCCATCAACTGGGTCGTTCACATCCCAAGTGCGGGAATTCGCCAAGCGACATTGCCCGCGCCCCCGACGACTCAAAGAGCCCATCTCTTTGCACCAAGTCTACGAAATGGCGTCGGAATACCTGGAGTCAAACAACCCTGGCGAGTTCCAGAAGGGACTTATCCCAATCCTAATGTACGCCGGCTTTCTACGCTACTCGGACCTCGTCGAAATTAAGTGGCACGACATCCAGTTCGAGGAAGACGCCATGTGGCTCTTTATTCCCCGCTCAAAGACTGACCAGGCAGGAGAAGGTGCATGGGTTCCAGTAGCAGCAAGCTCAGGTCCCTTCTGCCCCGTACGGTGCACCAAGCGCTTCATCCAATTGGCGGGATACAACCATGCACAAAGAGGCCCGCTCATACGAGTTTTCGGTCAAGACACCACGAGTCTCGGCACTGCCGCCACTTCACCATCCTACACAACAATCCGCAACTGGTGCAAGGAGGCATTCCAAAAGATCGGCTTAGGTCTCGAGCATCTCGGCACCCACTCTTTTCGCAAAGGCGCAGCCACTGCCGCCGCCAACTCAGGAGTACCAGATCGCTTTTTGAAACAGTTGGGACGGTGGCGCAGCGATACTGCCAAGGAGATGTACATCACCCCGGCGGTCGATCAGCTGGTCGAAGCGTCTCGACACGTTCAAGACCCGGCACGAGCCTCGTCACCAGTGCAACACTCAGCGGCTCTGATGCGACGACGACAACCTCCACTGCACATGTCTCAGAAGACCCATTTGAAATGAGACGATGCCATTGCTACATGAAAGAAAGCAAGCTTTCTAAATGGTATGATCACTTAATCTGGGAGATCAGATCCGCCACCTTGTCGGACAGCTCTTTACGGGAAGCCTGCAGTGCAAGAAGACCAGAGATGTTAGCTCGAGAAAGTAGCTAATACCATAACGATACTTTTTTCTCGACGGCGACAACTGACCTCGAATAGCAAGTAGCGGTAGGCGAACCATCCAGTGTACACGGTTCCAACGAGCTTCAAGAAGCCTGGAACCTGCAGTGTGGAACCTGAGAGATTATGCACCAAAGAATAGGCGAAACACGCTTTGATACACGAGGAATGACGGCCACGCCGCCAACTGTAGGGTGTAAGATTCTCACCAGCGGGATGCTGTCGATAGCACCCAGGATTGCAGATGTTATCCATAAACCAAGAACGGCTCCACCAGCATACAGAGCCACCTAAGGCTTGTTCTCAACTGTTTCCCACTGCATCACCAATTAAGAGTTCGCGTTTTAGAAATCGTCCAACAAAGAGGCGGAATTTGGAACAGAATGAGGAGAATAGCGGCAAAGAAAAACCTTGGATTTGGCAACGTCGACGAGTTCAGTCGCCTTCTCCTTGTACTCCTCCACTTGAGGCGAAGTGGCCTTCACCGCGAGCTTGCGTTTTCCCGCAACACCTGCAATTAGTCACCCATTCGTGAGCCTTTGTGTAAGTCTTCTTCGTGAATCCAATTCTCGTAATACCAGAAGAGAATAATTTATTGAAGACATCTTACTTGTCCTAGAGAGCCTGGAGAATGAGGCTAGAGCGGGAGTCCGAGAGGAAGCGACCCCATTCCGCGACGCGGAAAGTTTCAGTGTAACGCTTGCGGACGCAGCAGCGACAGCAACGGCGGCCATCGTTCTCAAGCCTCAACAACGAATTGTTGTCAAATGGAAGGTACAGGCTGGATAATATTGGAGATCTAAGACTTGTAATGTTGCTGATTGTGTGTCATATAAATTCTATGAGGATGGCCATGAGGTGAAGAACACTGACAGCTGCTGGCTGTTGAGGCAGCGCATCTGAAATTCGGCTTGTTCTGTGATTCCTGTCTAGAATCGCTAAAAGCGTCTCTGATTTGCTCATCCAACCGTGTTGAAGAGATTCCGTAACTCTCAGGAACCACCGAGATTGCCGCGCCGCACGAGCCTGACTCACCAGCGCCTAGCACGGAGATCTTTGTCCCTCCGATGTGGCAGTTTTCGTTGCACCTGACACGCCATCAAGAGTTCCTATTCGTCAAAACAATACCTGTTCGATCACCGTTATGCTGTTCACCAGTCGACTACACTTGGAATTATAAATCCCTATTTAGAGCGACGGTGTCAATTATAACGCGATAAATTCGATCAATAGAGTTGCAATCAACATTTGCTCTTTCTTATCAACTCAGAAAATGTGTCTAATATCGAAGTGCCTTGAAGTGGACCAGCACCACCATCTTTCCTACCTGGAAACCCCCTAATCAAGATTTAGGGCATAAACGAGGTGGACAGAAAAACCTCGACTTGTTTCAAGGAACTACGTTCCCAGTGTTGTCGAGGTCCAGTTAGCCATGAAAGGCGGTCGCGGAGGCACACGCGCGCGAGGCGACACAACAAAGCTTGGGTCGCGAGGGGCAGCAAAAGGCAGCGCGAGCGGCAAAGGGGATGGATTCGCGGGGAAGAATAAGGGAGCAGTGAGCGGTAAAAGGCGTGGAAATTCGCGGCGAGGGGGGGTAGGAAAGCCGTTTCGGGAAGGCGGGGGGAAGGTAATTGGTGGAGGGAAGATGATGCGCGGAGGCAGGTTGAATTTCAGCATGGTGAAATGGAAGGATGTGACCCCAGTGGCAGGGACGCACATGCTCATGGACCCGCGCAACCCCGCCGCGGGAGGTACGCCAGAATGCCACCCCCTCGGTGACCCTCTCCCTGACCCCGATCGTCAATCCTTACTGACCTTCTCGATTCCCCTCTTGCTTCCCGATTTTTTTCTTCTTCTTCTTCTCAAGATTGCAACCGTTTCATAGTCTCAGCCCCACTCTGACAGTTTACTTTTCGTCTGTAAACCTCCCGAACCCTCTTCTCGCCTCTCTTTCCTATCCGCCACTTCCCGCCGCCATCTCTCCCCGTGTTCCACCATCTCCTCCCATTTTTCGCCACCTTCCATCTCGCCCATTTTTCATCCATCTTCCCCCGACTCCCCCAATTTTCCGCCAACTCCGCCCCGCCAGGCTTCTTGGGGCTGGAGGAGATCGACCCGGCGGAGTTTGAGGGATTGGTGGCTGGCGGAGAGATGGAGGGCGGGGGAGACCAGGTCCGCCATCTCCCCTCATCTCCCCCCATTTTCGCTCGTTTTTCCCCCATCTTCCCCCCGCCAGGCTTCATGGGGCTGGAGGAAATTGACCCGGCAGAGTTTGAGGGATTGGTGGCTGGCGGAGAGATGGAGGGCGGGGGGGACCAGGCTGGCGGAGCAATGGAGGGCGGAGATTTGGAGGGCGGGGAAATGGAGGGCGGGGGAGAATCGGGGGAAGAAGGCGCCGGGGAGGAGCCTGGAGATGGGGATGTTGAGGCGGACGGGGGAGAAAGTGGAACCGGGTTGGGAGACGAGGGGGTAGGGGACAGGGTTTTAGAGGAAGGTTCAACGGAGGAGGTGGAGGGGAAGGGTAAGATGAGCAAGAGCAAGCGGCGGAAGCTGCAGCGGAAGCAGCTGAAGAAGGCTCTGAAGGGGGGGGGGCGGGGTGAGAAGAGCAAGGGCGCAGGAGAGAAGCGAGAGGAGGGTAAGGAGGAGGGAGACGAGAAGGAGAGGGAGGAGGGAGAGGAAAGAGAGGATGGAGAGGATAGAGAGGAGGGAGAGGAGGGGGAAGAGGAGGAAGGGGAGGAGGGAGAGGAAGATGGGGAGAGTGATGGGGAGGGGACGGGAGGAGAAGCAGTGGAGGAGAGAGAAGGAGCAGAGGGAGAAGGTGAGGAGAGAGAAGAGGACATAGACATGCCGGAATGGGACCGCCTCCGTCTGCACCCCCTCATTCTCCGCGCCCTCAACGACCTCGGGTTCACCTCCCCCACGCCCATTCAGCGCGCCTGCATCCCCGCTGCTGCGTCTAGAGGCAGGGATGTTGTGGGGGCGGCTGAAACTGGGTCGGGTAAGACCCTCGCGTTTGCTATCCCGATTCTGCAGAGGCTGCTGGATGAAAGGGAGAAGGAGAGACGGTTGAAGGACGGGGGCGGGGCGTGGGGGGAAGAGGGGGAAGGGGAAGGGGAGGGGGCGGACGGGGAAGGAGTTGGGGAGGCAGAAGGGAATGAGGGCGCGGGGAGTGATAGGGTTGGGGAGGAGCAGAGTCGGGAAGGGGAAGGGGGAGGGGAGGTAGGAGGGGAGGGGGAAGGGGAGGGGGTGGGGAAGACGGGGGGAAAGGCGGCGGGCGGCGGGGTTCGGAAGAGAGTGAGGGGGCCGCTGCGAGCGCTCATCATCACTCCCACGCGCGAGCTGGCTCTGCAGATTGTATCGCACATAAAAGACGCGGCCCGCCACACGGGCATCCACGTGGCCGGCATTGTGGGCGGCATGGCGGAGGTGAAGCAGAAAAGAGTGCTGAGCCTCGGGCCGCAGATTGTGGTCGGCACGCCCGGGCGGCTGTGGGAGCTCATGAGCCAAGGGGAGGCGCATCTGGTGCAGGTAATACTGTCAACTTGTGATGTGACTGTGTGTCCCTGTGTGTTCTGTGTGTGTCTGCCTACATGTAGAGCGGCTGGTGAAGTGAAGGTGCACAGAACACACAGCTGCATGCATGTATCTACCCCCCCCCACCCCTCCATCCTCTCCCCACTGCAGTTGGAGTATCTCTCCTTTCTCGTGCTTGACGAGGCTGACCGCATGGCCGACCCAGGAAGGTTCAAGGAGCTTTCCTCCATCTTGGGAATGCTGCCCCCCACTGCGGCTTCTCTTGCTGCTGCCAATGCCAAGGAAGCGGCTTTGGCAGCCCGAGATGCTGCTCGGGCAGCCAAAAAGGCGGCTAGGGCAGCTAGAATTGCTGAGGAGAGGGACGCGGCGAGAGGAAAGAAAGGAAAGGGGAAAGCGGGGATGGAAAATGCTGAAAAGGAAGGGAAAGGAGAGGAAGAGGAGGTGGAAAAGGAGGAGAAAGAGGAGGAGATTAAAGCGGAGAGGGGAGGAGAAGAAGGAGAAGAAGGTAAGGAGGATGGGGAGGAGGGAGAAGTGGGAGAAGAGGGAGAAGCAGGAGAAGGAGAAGGAGGAGGAGAGGAAGTGTTTTCTCTCCAGCCACCCACCCTTGCGAAAAAGAAGCGGCAAGTTCTGGTCTTCTCCGCAACCCTCGTTCTGCCCGACGACACGCGCGGGCAGCTGCAAGGAAAAAAGCGAACGCCAGGAGGACCCGGGGCAGCAGATAGACGGACTGGGAGGAAGAGAGAGAGGGAGGGAGCGCAGGGGGGAGAGGAGGGAGGGGAGGATGAGGGGGAGAAGGAGAGGGAGAAGGGGTTGGAGAGGGATAGGGTGGTTGCGGGACTAATGGAGCTGACTGGCATGCGGCCGTCCCCTGCCATTGTGGATTTGACCACGGCTGATGTGGTGGCGAGCGGCGTGCAAGAAGCTGTTCTGGAGTGAGTGCAATCGAATCAGTGTGTGTGTGTGATGTGTGATGTGGTCTACAACACTCTAGAAAGGTTTAGGGTGGTGGCGGCACTTATGGAGTTGACTGGCATGCGGCCGTCCCCTGCCATTGTTGATCTGACTACTGCTGATGTGGTGGCGAGCGGGGTGCAAGAAGCTGTGGAGTGAGTTTGGTTTTCCTGGTGAATATATTGAACAGTGCGTGCGTGCATGTGAGAGATGAGAAAGACAGAGAGGCAGATAGCAGTGCAGCCGTCCCCTGCGATTGTGGATCTCACCACTGCTGATGTGGTGGCCAGTGGGGTTCAAGAAGCTGCTCTAGAGTGAGTGCATGCAAACTGATCAGTGCGTGCGTGAGAGGAGGGAGTGCAATCGTCCCCTGCCATTGTGGATCTCACCACGGCTGATGTGTTGGCCAGTGGCGTGCAAGAAGCGGCATTGGAGTGAGTGTGTAAACTGATTAGTGCTGGTGTGCTGTGGTCTAGAGGGGTGTAGAGTGGTGACAGGTGCTATTTTGCAGCTGACTGGCATGCGGCGTCCCCTGCCATTGTGGATCTCACCACTGCTGATGTGTTGACCAGTGGCGAGATCAGTGGCGTGCAGGAAGAGTAAGTGCACGAGAGGGGGCAGTACTGTTGTCCCTTGTGCATGCAAACTGATCAATGCCATTGTGGATTCGACCCCCTTATGCCCTGTTCTGCCCCTACTGACTCTGTTTCATACTCTCTGCCTCCCCTCTCTCCCAGGTGTGACGACAGCATGAGGGACGTCTTTCTCCTCTACCTGCTCCGCATGCACGGCACCTTTGGTCGCACTCTTGTCTTCTGCTCCGCCATCTCGTCTGTTCGCCGCCTCGCCTCCCTGCTGTCCCTCCTGCAAGTAAGACGCCCTTCTCCTCTGTTACCCGCTGCAATTAAGCTTCCGGGTTTTTCTTCCCTTCTCTCCCTGCAGCCCTCTCCAACCATCTCCTTTCATTTCTCAGACAATTTTCGCATCCCTTCTATCTGCTTACTCTGGCCCTTTCCCTGCTGTCCCCTCAGGTGCCCTCCTTCCCCCTCCTCCTCGCGCAGCAGCAGCAGTGGCAGCGTCTCAAGGCCTTGGACCGTTTCAAGCAGCACGTGTTGCTTCCTGCTCCTCTCCTCCTCAATCTCTTCGGCCTCTCTTCTTACTTACATCCTCACTCGTGCCCTCTTTCTCCCTCCGCCCAGGTGCCCTCCTTTCCTCTGCACGCGCAGCAGCAGCAGCGGCAGCGTCTCAAGGCGTTGGACCGCTTCAAGCAGCATCCAAGTGGCGTGCTGGTGGCAACAGACGTGGCAGCACGAGGACTCGACGTTCCCGAGGTGAGTGCAAACTGTTATGAGGCGATTTTATGAGGTGAGTGCAAAAATCGCCTCATCACACGAGGTGAGTGCAAAAATCGCCTCATCACACGAGGTGAGTGCAAAAATCGCCTCATCACACGAGGTGAGTGCAAAAATCGCCTCATCACACGAGGTGAGTGCAAACTGTTTCTTCTCCACCGTCTCCACCGTCTCCACCGTCTCCACCGTCTCCACCGTCTCCACCGTCTCCACCGTCTCCACCGTCTCCACCGTCTCCACCGTCTCCACCGTCTCCAGCGTCATGAAGTTCTAGCGCCTCTAAAGGCGCTGGACCGCTTCAAGCAGCATCCCAGTGGCGTGCTGGTGGCGGCTGATGTGTGTTCCAGAGATGGGTGGGTTCTGGTGGTGCACTACCAGTTAGCCCACATGGCAGAGAGCTACGTGCACCGCTGCGGCCGCACTGCCAGCCAGGCCACATGATATCATGCTGTGTTGGCTGCCTTTACCATGATATGATATGCCTCCCCATACCACCCGCAGGTGCGTCTGGTGGTGCACTACCAGCTACCTCACACGGCTGAGGGGTACGTGCATCGCTGCGGCCGCACGGCCCGAGGGGCTGCTTCAGAGGGATGCTCCGTGGCTCTGGTTACTCCAAAGGACTCCATTAAATACTCGTCGCTGCTGAGGAAACTGAACAAGGTGGGTGGTTTAAGTAGTCCCCTCTATTGTCCTCTTCCTCTCTTTTCCATTTCTCTCCCTCCTTCTCCCCCACAGACCGGCCCTGTCCCCACGTTCCCAGTGAATCACAACTACCTTCCCAACCTCAAGCAATGGGTCAGCCTGGCTTTAAGTGTCGATACTCTCTCCCTTCTCTTGACCTCTTCCTCCCTTTTCCATGTCTTTCCCATTCCTCTCCCTCTCTGCGCAGTCCGGCCCTCTCCCCACGTTCCCAGTTGACCATAACAACCTCCCCAACCTCTCGCAATGTGTGAGCCTGGCTTTAAGTTTTGACACTCCCTCTTTTTCTTTTCCCTCTATTTCTGTTTCCCATCCCTTTCCCATTACTCTCCCTTCCCCCCTCAGTCCGGCCCACTCCCCACCTTCCCGGTCGATCATAACTACCTCCCCAATCTCAAGCAATGCGTGAGCCTGGCTTTAAGTGTCGACACTCTCTCCCGCAAGCACTCCAAAGAGAAAGCAGAAACTTCCTGGAAGCAACGGGCTTCCAAGGCGGTGCAGGTGAATCTGGAGGAGAGGGGTGCTGACGTGGCAGGAGGGGAGGAAGAGGATGAGGATGAGGAGGGGGGAGGAGAGGAGAGTGAGGAGGAGGATTTTGATGATTTCGACGAGGCAGGAGGGGAGAGTGACGACGAAGGGGAGAGGGGAGGGCGAGGGAAGAGGAACAAGAAGCAGCAGCAGAAGGAGGAGGAGGAGCGGAGGAGCAATAGGAGGCGGGGAGGGGCACGGGGCGGGGAGGAGGAGGAGGAGGAGGAGGAGGAAGGGGATGTGGATCGAGGGGTGGATGTGAGGAGGTTGGTGGGGAGAGGGGAGAAGCGCGGGTGGGAGGGGCCAGGGGAGACAGGGGAGGACGGACGGCAGCAGATGAAGCAGGAGACAATTGAACTGCAGCGGATGAAAGAGGTGAGGGACTGGGGAGGATGCTGGTAGGGATTCAACCTGTTTGCCTAGCAGAGTGTGTTCTGTGGGTGCCTTAGGGAGAGGCAGGCAGGGAATGGGGGAGACAGGGGAGGATGGGCGGCAGCAGATGAAGCAGGAGACAATAGAACTGCTGAGGATGAAAGAGGTGAGGGACAGGGGCTGGCTGGCACTACCAACCCTATGGCACCCACAGAACTCACCCCATGACAGGGGCCTTTGTCACCATTCCCTACAGCAACACCAGTTCTTCTTTCCTTTCTCAATGAATGTCTTTTCCTATTTTTTAGGCCTTTTCCTATATCTAAAAATTGAGGCGTCTCAAAAACCATTCCCTACAGCAACATCAGTTCTTCTTTCCTTTGCCAATGAATGTCTGTGCATGCTCCTCTGCTCTTCCCCCTGCTCTTGGTTCATTCCATGGGCCAGGCCAGGTTCTGAAGCCAGCTGTCTCTAGGCCCTCTGCCCCACCAACCTGTACTCACTCAACCCACTCCTGTGCCACTCCCCTCATCTCCCTCTCCTCTCCCATTCGCTCATCCTTCCCACAATTGTCGTGCCCTTCTCTGTTTGTGTTACCAGGCGCTGAAGCAAGCTGTCTCTAGGCCCCTCTGTCCCACCAACCTGTACTCACTCAACCCACTCCTGTGCCGCTCCCCTCATCTCCCTCTCCTCTCCCATTCGCTCATCCTTCCCACAATTGTCGTGCCCTTCTCTATTTGTGTTACCAGATGCTGAAGCAAGCTGTCTCTGGGCCCCTCTGCCCCACCAACCTATGCTCACTCATCTCACTCCTGTGCCACTCCCCTCCTCTCCCTCTCCTCTCCCATTCGCTCATCCTTCCCACAATTGTCTGTTACCACAACTCCCCTTCTGTGTTTGAATGTGTTACCAGGCGCTGAAGCAAGCTGTCTCGCAACCCCTCAGACCCACCATTCTGTGCTCACTCAACTCAACCCACTCCGGTGCCACTCCCCCCATTTCCCGCTACTCGCCCATTCGCTCATCCCTCCCATGTGTCCTGCCCTCCTTGATTGTGTTGCCAGGCGCTGAAGCAAGCTGTCTCGCAGCCTCTCAGACCCACCAACCTACGCTCACTCATCTCTGCTGTAAGTCATTCTTCCCTTCCCTTTCCTCCTTACTCTATTCCCCTTCTATTCCCCTTTCTTGAAGGCTCATGCCTGTGCTGTGAGTCTCTGCTGCATGCTTCCACTATCACTTGCCACCTTTCCACCCTTCAGCATACATTTCCACAATCCAACAAACCTCTCCACCCTTGAACAACCTTTGCACTATATGCACTGGACTACCACCCTTCACCAATCCTCCGTCTCCTCCTCTCCTCCTCTCCTCTCGGCTGTTACCCTCTCCTCCTCTCTGCCTTCTGGTTTCAACCTTGTTGTTCTCCCCCCCTCTCTGTCCAATCGCACGTCAGTCTGGCATGACAACCGAGTTGGCCAATCAGCTGCGAGCAACCCCATCCGCTGCCGCCACGTCATCAGCAGCAGCAGGTACCCAGCGCCTCGCCAATCCCTTTGTTTCCTTGGCAACAGCCAGAGCGGGGAAGCAGTGGGGAACGGTGCAGGGAGGGGGAGATCGAGGTGGGGGGAGAGGGGGGGAGCGAGGGGGTAGGCACGGGGGAAGGGGGGGGTGGAGCGGTGGGGGGAGAGGAGGAGGAAGGAGAGGGGCATGGCAGCAGCAGTGGGGAGGTGGGGGAGGGAGGGGGAGGGGTGGTGGGGACATGGGAGGTAGAGGAGGCAGGGGAAGGGGCAGGGGTGGGGGGAGAGGAGGCCAGGCACCTGGCAGGGGGAGTGGTGGGGGAGGAGGAAGGGGAGGGGGGGCAGGTGGAGGGGGAGCAGGGGGAGGGGGAGGTGGGGCAGGGAGGATGGCGGGAGTGGTGGGGTCTAAGCAGGCGGATGCTGTCACAGCACTGAAGCGGGCTCGTGGAGGGAAAGTAACCCGCAAGTGATTGCTTGCCTTGCACGCAGGGATTTCTCTTCATTTTTCACAAAAAAAAAAAATCAATGTTGCTGAGAAAGGTACTGTATTTGTATTGAACATTGCCCGTCGCACATCAAAGTTAGCACTGTTTTATATCTCAAGCATTTAGCGTACCGTAAAATTATATATTTTCGGCCACCCAGCCTTCGTCTCCTACTCGAGCTTCCCTTACTTACATGTGTGTCAGACGCTGCCATATTCACTGTGTCAGTGTATGCACCATTTCACTCACAAGTGGACAGACAGTGAGGCCAGTAAGCCTCGCAAGGATCCCAAGGAGATGTTGGTAATGCGTCACTATTCAGGAAAAGCCATTGATTAGCATAAGCAGGGCATAAAACACTACGATTTGCTCGAAATGGATGGTCTTGTAGACACCACAGTTGACTCGAAGCCTAAGCTCTGCTGTCAATGGTTGGGGTAGGGTCTCGGGTGATTGACTTTACTGACTGCCACGTCACTTCCCTCTTCCCGCCAACCACCCCACCAACTTTGATCACATCATTCCAAGCGAACTGCCAGCGCGTCCATTCCATATTTCCTGTCCTGCACAGACATTTTATTTCATCACACTAGTAGTTACAAGACTTGAGTAACTGAGCCGCTCGCGTTCCAGAACTTTCGCCCTCTTCAATTATCCACGCAATGGCGTTAGTTCCTTTCTTTAGCCGCTTAAAAGCCATGGTTTCACTCACGCGCACCGAGCCGCCCTTCCCCTCCTGGAGCGCCTTCCCGACGACATGCTCGCGCTCGTCCTCCGCTCGCTCGCGCAGACCTCCTTCCGCCACGCGCTCGTTTCCAAGAGCTGGCACCGCCTTTCCGCGTCTGCGCTCTCCCACTTGACCGTTCAGCATCGCGGGTTTAAATCGAATAATGAATCTATATTTGAGACACATTCCTTTGAGGTCGACCGCAACGCGCAGCTTGCGTGGCTTCCGCTTCCGCACCTTCTTTCCGCGCTCCGCCGCTTTCCCGCCCTCACGCACGTGACGCTGGGCAGCTTTTCCATCATCACCAAATTGAAATGTCCCGAAACTGTCCTGAAAGATTCTTTCCGAATACTTTCGGGACAGTTTGAAAAGTGTCTCGAAAGACACTTTCGAGACTAAGTGAAATGTCCCGAAAGGGTCACGCCCAACTATCTCGAAAGTGTCTTTCGAGACACTTTTGGGACACATTCGAGACCTCTCTTCCTGTAGCATTGAGGACTCTCCCACGGACAGATTCGGGACGTCTCTGGGTTTGCTTGCATTGCAACTGCCTCTCTTGCGCTTGGCCTTAAAGCCCCATTGTATTTAAAACAGGACATTAATACAATGTTTATACAAGAAAACACTAGAAACGCTAATGCATAATTCTTGCACCATGATGTATACAAATTGCCACAACTTCCAGAACCATAAGGCTCAAATTTATTATCTGGCATAACACAAAAACACCGCAACATCTAAGTAGTGGCTTCAATTGAGTCATAATAAACGTTGTGCAGACATGAAGTAATCAATATCACCCTTGAACCGACGATGAATTGATCCAATTATAATATATTGAACCGCAACATAGGCATATAGTATGCTGGAAAACATCATTTGTCAGTCATTGAGGTTAGAAAACAAAGCTCCAGAACAGAATGAAAAAAACTTACCGTCGACGAAAACATTGACATCTCCTTTTAGCAAATTCTGTTCAGACAGATCTTACAATCAAACAACAACGTTGACACACCAAACATTTTTGTTTACAATAAAATAACAATGTTCAAGAAAATGAAATTGCAAGAAAACGTACAAGTGAAGTAGATGATTCATCGTGTTGAATCGTACGAAACGCCATGATTCCTTTCCAACGTCATTGAGAAGATGTGACTTGCTATCCTGATTCAATGCCACGGGAAAAAGGATGAACGGATGGGAAAGCCAGTTTGAAATGTGACGCGGTAACATAGTGTCAGAACTAGCAGTAGAAAGTAAGAATGAAGAAAGGAGGAGGTTCACTAGCAAGCAGTTGAGTACATATAGGAAACCCTAGATTGGGCTGTACTCGCTATAGAGTACCCCACTACAGGCTAGACAAATACAACATTCTGACACACCCCCATAGCCAAAGTGGGGTGTAATCAGCACAATGAGCAGGTATAGCAGGAGTTCACAATAAGAAGCAAAGCTAGAGGTAATCACAACGGGCAAGTGAGGAGGAGGAGGGACTGTGAGAGGAGAGAAGATGAGAGACGGCGGCTGAAGCTGCAGACACACGGGCAACAGGAGCTGCTGGCACAGTGGCTACCGGGACAGTGCGCCCCGGACTACTGGAGTAACTGGCTCACGGGCTACGACGAGCTACAGGAGCAACGGACCCTCGGGCGACAGGCGCAGCAGACTCTTTGGGCTACCAGGACAGTGCGCCCCGGACTACAGGTGCTGCGGACGACAAGACAGCAGCCTCCGCTCAACCTCCTCCAACTGTCCCACACACCCCCCACACACCCACTGCTTCACTCCTAACTCCACTTGCACGTCACCCCCCTAGTACCACTCCTTCGGCTCCCACACACCCACCCCCCTCAGCGGCAGCTGCAGCACTGGGAGACGGAGGAGGAGGAGGAGTAGGGGACGACGCACAGAAACTGCACCCCCATACCCCCCACCCCCAAACCCTAATTCAGGAGAACGGGCAGCAGCAGGGGTGGGGCGCCGTCAGAAGCACGGGGGACAGCGGGCAGCGCAGGGGCAGAGAAAACAGGGCGCCCACGGGCCTGGCGCAGCCCGTACGAACCGCGTGCGGGCGGCCCGAGGCGCGCCCTGGCCTGGCGCAGTCCGTACGGGCCGAGCGCGGGCCTGGCGCTGCCCGTACGGGCCGCGCGCGGGCCTGGCGCAGCCCGTACGGGCCGCGCGCAGGCTGTACGGGCCGCGCGCGGGCCCTACGCAGGTCGCGCAGGCCGCGACGGGCGACGGGGGGCGACGCGCGGGTCCCCGTCGCCCGTCGCAGCGCCTCCCGGGAGCGACGCGCGGAGTGACGGGGCAGAAAGCCGCCGCGCGCCTCGGGGCGCACGGCGGGCAGAAAACCGCCGCGCGCCTCGGGGCGCACGGCGGGCAGAAAACCGCCGCGCGCCTCGGGGCGCACGGCGGGCAGAAAACCGCCGCACGCTCCGAGCGCGCGGCGGGATGAAAAATCCGTCGCACGCCACGGGGCGTGCAACACACAGAGTAGCAGTAGCAGCGGAAGCAGTGAGGTGGTGGGCCCACCCAGAGGATCGACCCAAGGGGATCGACCTGCTCTGATAGCATGTCAGAACTAGCAGTAGAAAGTAAGAATGAAGAAAGGAGGAGGTTCACTAGCAAGCAGTTGAGTACATATAGGAAACCCTAGATTGGGCTGTACTCGCTATAGAGTACCCCACTGCAGGCTAGACAAATACAACATTCTGACACATAGTAGGGGACGTAAGCAGTGACGCGAGATGAGAGAGACTTCAAGGAACTAAACAAATAATCGTCAAAATCATGGTTCTAGTTACGAAAGACGAGTTAGAACAAGAGTGTAATTAATGACAAACGAAGACTGCGGGGTAATATAGTGATTTAAGGGCGTAAATGTTAGTTGAAGTGTTGAACAGAATTAACAAGTCGAGCCTAGTTACTGGGAGACACAAGAGCAGAGCAGCAAATAACAAAGTGAAGAACAAAAGGTGACGAGAGAACAACGCCTTCTTCTAGCAACAAGTTTGGATCGTTTTACGGTATGGATGGGTTATAGTAGTTTCGTATCGGTGATCGAGATGGGGTTCACACCATGAAGTGGACCTCACAGGTGGTTGAATATTTTAGTTCTGTGGTGGACCTTTGGCAGTGACGCGAATTCTTTTAGTGCACGTGGACGATTTCGGCACTGCTGGCAGGTGCCACGTATTTCCTTTCGCGACACGTGGCGCGAAATTTTGATTTAGTAGATTTATATTTAAATTGGAGGTATAAAATTCACATCTGCTCCTAGCGCAGTGGTCTTGTACTTCAGATATTTTACGAAGGTGGTGAGTTCGATTCCCGATGAGGTTCTTGACGCTAAACACAAAAGCAATATTTTGTTTTGAGTGCCAGTTTTTGTAACAAACAACTACTGGTAACATTGTGGGATTATGATTACCACCAACATTGTGGTGTACTTATATTTCGTAATGAAATATTCCAGAAGGGTACAACACGAACGAAAATCATAAACAAAATCTACACCCAACGCAATGGAACTGACATCGACGGGCATCGAACCTGCGTCTTCTGATCGCGTCGCAGTTCTAACCTTCCCAGGCCTGGGCAGATTACGACACAAGTCACTTTTGGGACATGTTGAAATGTAGCGCAAAACCGCCTGAAGACGAAAATGTCCCGAAAGTGTCTTTCAAGATAGTTTCGGGACGGATTTGTGTCTGTTCTGGGACAGAATGGTTTCGGGACAGATTGGGGACCACGCAATTTTGGTTATGATCTTATCCGCTGACGGCGACGCGCTCTTTCACTGTCTGGCCGCCACGTGTCCGCGCCTGCTCCATCTAACGGTGGAGCATCAGTTTGAAATGTCGGTTACTGTAGACGGCCTCGCGTCGCTCTTCCATGGATGTCGCAAGCTCAGAGAACTCTTGCTATTCACCACCAACCACCTCCCGCATCTCCCGGCGTCCCTCTCGCTCCTAACAGATCTCCAAACCCTCCACGTGTGCTTGCGTACTCGCTGTGGCCACGACTCGTTACAGGAGCTCGTGTCACCGCTCGAGAGCATCGGCGCGCTGCAGCAGCTGCGCGAGTTGGGGATCGGCGTGGGGCTGTGTTTCCGCGGTCTCGGACTCGATCAGAGCGTGGGCCTTTTGCGTGGTACCCTTCGCACGCCGAGCATTACTAGTGGTGAACTCTTTCCAGAAACTATCACGGAGCTTCCTAACGCGATCGGCGACTTGGCGCTGCTGGAAACCCTAGAAATTAAGTTGGATGGTCTAGAGAGAATCTCGGAATCCTTTCAACAGCTGACCGGGTTGAAAACCCTCTCGCTCCAATGCGAGAGTTTGCTATGCCTGCCCGAAAATGTTATGGCGGGGCTGACCCAGCTGCAGCATCTTTCCCTCTACCACTGTGCTTCCCTCGAGATTCTCCCAGAAAGCATCTGCTTCCTCCCCCTCTCCTCCCTCTCCATCTCCTACTGCTACTCCTTCACCTCCCTCCCACACCACATCGGCGCCTTGTCCCATCTGGAAACCCGAAATCTCCTGGACTGTGATGTTATCCGGGCATTACCCAAAAGCCTGGGTAATTTACCCCGGTTAAAAACGCTCGAGCTGGATCTGCCCGCACTAGAGCATCTGCCCAAGAGATTTTGTGAAAGCAGCCTGCCGGCATGCCTGGAAAAGCTGAGTCTGTCGCGGTGCGAGAAGCTACAGGAGCTTCCTCCCTCTCTGTACACACTGACTCGTTTAAAATCACTCCATATCGAGTCATGCTTTCTTATAGAGTCTCTGAAGCCGCTGACCCCTCCAACCTTTCCCGAAGGATCTGGAAGCGAGTCTGGAAGTGAGTCGGGGTCCTTCACCCTGGCTGATATAATGCACTGTGATTCTGGAGGTGAGTCCAGACCCTCTGCCCCTGCCCCTGCCTCTGCCCCTGCCCCTGCCCCAGCCCCTGCCTCTGCGCCTGCCTCTACCTCTGCCTCTGCCTCTCCCTCTGCCTCTGCCTCTGCCTCTCCCTCTGCCTCTGCCTGTGTATCTATCCCTCTCTTAAACTCTAGACCAAACATCGCCGAGCAACACCCGGGGCTAGTATCCCTCACCGAACTAAAAGTTTCCCACTGCCCGCTCATCTCCTCCCTCCCAGAAAACTTCTCCTTCCCTGTCCTCCACACGCTCACCCTACACTCCCTGGGCAACCTGGAAAATCTCCTGGACCTATCCAGCAAGCAGCTGCCGAAACTGAAGCATCTGGATTCGGAGGGGGTGGGGGCCGATTCAGCCTTGTCTCCGGTTGACTGCATTCCCGGGATGTGGAAGGGGAGAATGTGGCTGCTGCTGCGCGCCAAGCCTCTGTTTCTGCTTCTGAGGCTGCTGGATTCACTGCTGCAGCTGGCTCTGATGTCAATGAATATTGGCTGTTCTGTGCTGCAGGGTGCCTGCACTTGGACGGTTGGCTTAGCTCGGTGATTGTGCAGGTTAGCATACGGGTGGTGTGTCAGGGAGATGGAAGAGAACAGCCCGCTTGTTGTGAGTCGTGATGACTCGTGAGGATTGTGCATTGTACATGTTAAAGTACAGACAGATGTGGTGTATGCGGTTGTAGATAGAAACGTGCTTGATGCAACAACCCCTTTTGTGTTTGATTGTGAATTATTAGCTCAATTGTGCCGTAAAGGGAGAAGAAAAGGTTGGTCTTGTACAAATTTCTGAGGTGAGCAGTAAGTAATCCCGAAAAAGTCAAGCACCTCAGCTGGAAACCAATTGCCTTGAAGAAGCTGACGGAGTTGACGAATTCAAAATGCTGTGCTGGATAGTTGGGGAATTCATAGCTTTCCGCGCTCGACTATTTCTTCCTGCCATGTCATATTTATTTCTCCCCACCAACCTCAACAACTTCGCGGTACAGTACTGCGCGCCGAGCCTTTCCGACATCACCTCCAACCAATTCCAGCCCAGCAATCCATGTATTGGGGCTGTCAACGACATGAACCGTACTAAATCTTGTTGAAGCCAAAGAAGAAACAAGAGTACCGTATACAACCTTCATTCGAAGTGTCGACCTCGACTAGCAGGATGTTCCACGGCCTAAGTTCCTTTACCCTAGATCAACATCCACTTCTGATGAAGATAAGTTCCTTTACCCTAGACCAGACTCCTCATAGCAACAAATCTGCTCGCACTTTTTTAGAAATCGACGCTATGGCGTTAGTTTCTTTCCTTAGCCGCTTAAAATCCATGGTTTCTCCCGCGCGCACCGAGCCGCCCTTCCCCCTGGAGCGCCTCCCTGATGACGTTCTCGCGCTCGTCCTCCGCGCGCTCTCGCAGACCTCCTTCCGCCACGCGCTCGTTTCCAAGCGCTGGCTCCGCCTTTCCACGGCCGCGCTCTCCCATTTGACCGTTCAGCATCGCGGCTTTAAGACCTTCCTTTTGGAGATACACAACCCAGAGCACTTCCGTAACGCGCAGCTTGCGTGGCTTCCGCTCCCGCACCTTCTTTCCGCGCTCCGCCGCTTCCCCGTGCTCACGCACGTGTCGCTGGGCAGATTTTCCATCTTATCCGCCGACGGCGACGCGCTCTTCCAATGTCTGGCCGCCACGTGTCCGCGACTGCTCCATTTAACGGTGGAGCATCAGTTTAAAATGTCGGTTACTGTAGACGGCCTCGCGTCGCTCTTCCATGGATGTCGCAAGCTCAGGGATCTCCGGCTACTCACCACCAACGGCCTCCCACATCTCCCGGCGTCCCTCTCGCTCCTCACGGATCTCCAAACCCTCCACGTGTGCTCGAATATTCACCATGGCGAAGACTCGTTACAGGAGCTCGTTTCGCCGCCCGAGAGCATCGGCGCGCTGCAGCAGCTGCGGGAATTGCGGATCAGCGCGGGAGCGAATTTCCGCGG
Organism: Closterium sp. Naga37s-1; assembly: GCA_947471745.1. Taxonomy (NCBI): domain Eukaryota; kingdom Viridiplantae; phylum Streptophyta; class Zygnematophyceae; order Desmidiales; family Closteriaceae; genus Closterium; species Closterium sp. Naga37s-1. The sequence goes on along the minus strand of CANJKZ010000772.1, from coordinate 892,870 downwards.
TCTCGATGAGTGCGTGGGCCTTCTGAGCAACCTCCGCACGCTGAGCATCAGTAACCTCTGGTCGGAAACTGTCACGAAGCTTCCTAACGAAATTGGCGATTTAGCTCTGTTGGAAACCCTAGAAATCGATCTGGTTGAACTCGAGAGCATTCCGGAATCCTTTCAACTGCTGACCGGGCTGAAAACCCTCTCGCTCCAATCAAAACGTCTGCGATGCCTGCCCAAAAATGTCATGGCGGGGCTGACTCAGCTGCAGCAAATTTCCATCAACGGCTGTGATTCACTCGAGATTCTCCCAGAAAGCATCTGCTTCCTCCCCCTCTCTTGCCTCTCCATCTCCTACTGCCGCTCCCTCACCTCCCTCCCGCACCACATCGGCGCCTTGTCCCAACTCTAAATCTCCTCGACCTTGGTGATATCCGGGCATTGCCCGAAAGCCTGGGTAATTTACCCTGGTTGAAAACGCTCGAGCTGGATCTGCCCGCGCTGGAGCATCTGCCCGAAAGTTTTTGTGAAAGCAGCCTGCCGGCATGCCTGGAAAAGCTGAGTCTGTTGCGGTGCGAGAAGCTACAGGAGCTTCCTCCCTCACTGTACACACTGACTCGTTTAAAATCACTCCATATCGAGTTATGCTCCCTTATAGAGTCCCTGACGCCGCTGACCCCTCCAAACCCCCCTGAAGGGTCCGAAAGAGAGTCAGAATCGCTCAGTCCGGTTGAAATGGTGATTACGGCTGTACTTGGCACTGCTGCAGTCTTTGCCGTGATGCTGCTGATCTCCGAACCGCTCCGCACCGTGCAAGAGATCATAGCACCGGCCTCCACCGCACTGGGCATCCGACCTTCGGTGATGCTTGTCCCTGCTGCGCTGCTCGCTTCTGCTGCTGCAAGAAGCGAGAGCCTTGTCGCAATCCTTGTGTCGATGCTCCTTGTAGTGGTGGTGCTGCTGGTCTCTCTGGTCCCCACTGCCTGGCTCAATCCTGCGATGCTGCTTGCTGCCGCACTGCTGGTCTCCTCCGTTTTATATGCCGGCGCCTCTGCCCCTGTCTTCGATTCTGCAGCAAATACCACCGAACAACACCCAGACCTAGTTTCTGCCTCTGCCTCTGCCTGTGTATCTATCCCTCTCTTAAACTCTACACCAAATATCGCCGAGCAACACCCGGGGCTAGTATCCCTCACCGAACTAAAAGTTTCCCACTGCCCGCTTATCTCCTCCCTCCCAGAAAACTTCTCCTTCCCTGCCCTTCACACGCTCACCCTACACTCCCTGGGCAACCTGGAAAATCTCCTGGACCTATCCAGCAAGCAGCTGCCGAAACTGAAGCATCTGGATTTGGAGGCGGTGGGGGCCGATTCAGCCTTGTCTCCGGTTGACTGCATTCCCGGTGTGCGGAAGGGGAGAATGTGGCTGCTGCTGCGTGCCAAGCCTCTGTTTCTGCTTCTGAAGCTGCTGGATTTACTGCTGCAGCTGGTTCTGTTGTGGATATTGAATGGCTGTTGGGTGCTGCGGGGTGCCTGCAGTTGGTCGGCTGGCCTTGCTCAGCGATCGTGTAGGGTAGCATACGGGTGGTGTGCCGGGGAGGTGGAAGAGAGCGACCCGCGTGTTACCGGTACGAGTCATAACAACTCCGTATGATGGGGGCGGTGGCTTTACTGCTGCAGCTGGCTCTGTTGTGGATATGGGAAGGCTGTTCGGTGCTGCAGGGTGCCTGCATGTGGTTGGCGGGTCTTGCACGGCTATCTTTGAGCCGTCTCAAAGGTGTGCTGCAGCCGGTGCTGTTGTGGATATTGAATGGTTGTCGGGTGCTGCGAGGTGTCTGCACTTGATCGGCTGGCCTTGCACGACGAGTGATCAGGGTAGTGTGCAGGTGGTGTGTTGGGGAGGTGGAAGAGAGCAACCCGCTTGTTGCGACACGTGATGACTCGAGAGGTTTGTGCACAGGGCCTCAGATTGGTTTTTGTGTACCCTGAGCACTCAGTGTCCCTAGGCGGGTAACACTGATTTTCAGTGTCGTCTAGTGTGAAACACTGAATTTACAGGGTTGTTAGAAATAAAACGCTGATCAATCAGGGTTTCTACAACTTCAACACTGATCAGAATAGTTGCTTATACTGGTATGCTGTCACAACACAGCGAATCAGACTGCCCTCACTATACAATTCCCAAATTCGGCCAGGATTCTGCTATTTCCGTGTCTGATTGGTCAGAAATCTTGTCTGACCAATCGAATAGGACAATTGTTAAGAATTGTTTCTGATCTCTGGTTGTGTACTTGACTGATGATTCGGACTTGGTTCGTCACAGCAGATTCGCCCTGACGGCAAATTCGACCTCGCACAGTCGTTACGCGCTGTCGCAGCACAGCAAATTCGCCCAATCACAGCAGAATTGCCCTGACACAGCAGCAGATTCGCCCCTCACACAAGAGATTCGCCCTGTCAGAGCATGTTTCGCCAGAAATCCCCTTGGTGCACGGTGCACAGTGACGGCGCGCCAAAACAAGGAGTTTTCGGTTTCAGGGTAGACCCCGATACAACACCGACTCGTTAGTGTCCTCAAACACAAAACACTGGAAAATCAGAGTTCGAAATCTAAAAACACTGAAACATCAGGGTCGTTGAAAAAAAAAGGCTGATGCATCAGGGTCATGATAAAAAACGGGGGTCAAACTTCAGGAATTCAGGGTACCGTAAAATTCTTGACATCTGAGGCCCTGTTTGTGCATTGTACATGGTAACGTACAGGCAGGTGTGGTGTAGGAGGTTGTAGGTAGAAACATGCTTGTTACAACAATCCCTCTTGTAATTGATAGTGATTTATTCGGTTAATTCATGCTAACCAATCTTCCAAGGAGATTCTCTATGTGTAGCTGTATAGATGGTGAAGGTGGCAGCACGCCGTAACACGGTGTAGAAAAACGAGTCCCGCTATAGCGAGTACAATTCATGTGCTCTTCATGCATCCAAACACACACTTCCACACCAAAATCCTCATGGGTACATAGCACATAAGCACTGCAAGGAGCTTCCACTGATATAATGGTGGCACGTACCACTCTCACGGTAGAGAATTCTCGAAAGTGACACACAAGTACAGCTTTTACTGATAATCCTGATAACTTCTCTAAGTGATACGGTACATGCACTTGCACCTCAGCAGAAGCCTCCAGGAGTACGAAGTGCAACCTCCATGGTGCCATGCGAGTGGTTTCGAGACGTCCCAAAACACAAATACTTGCACCGCAGCGGCCTCCAGGATTGTTACCAGCCGCAACCTTCGCGGTAACTGCAGACAGGACGTGCGAGTGGGTCACTGCACGACAATAGGTGCTGCAGCAATTGTAGCGGTGGCCGCCACAGGCTTGGAAGCAGGTGCAGAAGCAGCAGCAACGGCAGGAGATGTAGTAGCAACAGCAGCAGCAGTGGATGTGGCAGCAGCATCAGCAGTTGTAGCAGCAGCGGAAGCTGTAGCATTAGGGTTGGGGCGGGGCAGGAAGCCGATGTGGTGCAGAGCGTCTTTCAGTGCTCGCAGCACGAGAGCTATGTTGGCCGGACGAGCGTTGTTGCCCATTATGCCAATTCGCCACACCTGAAAGGCGAGACGGGAGGAGAGGGAGGAGAGGGAGGAGAGTGAGGGGATGGAGGGGGTGAGGGAAACACTGTTTGTGCCCTTGATAGTCACCTTTTGCCCATGATGCCAATGCACCACACCTGAGCGGAGGAGGTGAGAGGGAGAAAACAGCAGGACAATATGCAAGGGTAGGGGAGTGGCAGGGTGTCACCTCGGATGACATGCAGGCCATTCAGTCCTACTCACTCCCACACTCACTCCCACACTCACTCCCACACTCACTCTCGTCCACTCTCACTCTCGCCTTCACCCATCCAAACCCCTCCTCACTACCGCTCTCACACTCTCCCCACCCTCATTCGCCCCCACTCTCATTCTCTCACTCTCACTCACCATTCCAACGGTGGGTCCCAGCCCTCTGGCAATCTCGAGGTGGTAATTCTCCATGAGGTAAGCCATCACCTGCAACCTCTGCACTGCACCCTCATACTCCCACTACACCCCCCCATTCAAGCATTCATATTCTTTCACACACTCACACTCACACTCACACTCACTCACCATGCCAACGGTGGGCCCCAGCCCTCCTGCAATCTCGAGGTGGTATTTCTCCATCAGGTAAGCCGTCACCTGCGGCCACTGCACGCCCTGTTCAACCCAGTAGCCTTCAGCCCTCCAACCCATTCTCACTACCTCCCTCACTCTCTCCACACCCACGCACTCATTTTCCCACTCACCATGCCAACAGTCGGCCCCAGCCCTCCGGCAATCTCGAGGTTGTATTTCTCCATGAGGTATGCTGTCACGCGCGCCCACTGCACCCCCTCGGGCACCTTAATGGTTGTCACCGTGGGCAGGCGGATGGCGGGGTCTTTTACGAACAGCTCAAGCCCCAGCTGGTGGGTGGATTGGGTGAGTTGGGAGGATTGGGGAGGAAGGTCAGAAATTGCTTTGATGGTTTTCATGGTGGGCAGGCGGATGGCGGGGTCTTTTACAAACAGCTCTAGCCCCAGCTGATAATGGGGAAGGGGTCGGATGAAAGAAGTGAATGGGGGAAGGGGAGGGGAGGGCAGAGAATAGGGTGAGAGAGGGTTGATATGAGAGAAGGCAAGGAGGAGGAAAGTCGGTTGTTTCTTCGACGGTAAGCCGCCACGTGCGCCCACTGCGCGCCCTCGGGCACCTTGATGGTTGTCACGGTGGGCAGGCGGATGGCGGGGTCCTTCACGAACAGCTCTAGCCCCAGCTGGTGGGGAAGAATGGGGAGAGAGGTTGGAGTTGGGAGGAGTGGGGAGGAGTGGGGAGGAGTGGGGAGGAGTGGGGAGGAGTGGGGAGGACGGTGCGATATTGCTCTGATGATTGTCACGGTGGGCAGGCGGATAGAGGGGTCTTTTACGAACAGCTCTAGCCCCAGCTGATGGAGGGGTCCACGGAAGGGAAGGGTACAAGGAGCAAGGATATTAGCGATGGGTGTTGGGGGAGCTGTGAGGAGAGGGGTGATGGAAGCTGATGGGAGAAAGCCGATGAGGCGGCGAAGGAGGCGGGAAAAGGAGTGTTGTTGAGATCACCCAATTACAGAAGGAACTATTCAGACGTCTCGAAAGCTTGTCAGCCAAGAACCGTGATGTTGAGGCGACAAGCTTGTCACACAAGTGCAGAAGCATGCCCCACCACACCTGCTTGCCCCACCACACCTGCTTGCCCCACTTCCTTTCACCTCACCTCCGTGATACCAACGCAGAGCTTATAAGCCAGGGAACGGTGGTGGTGCCAAACGCTCTCCAGCCCCTTATCCAACACCACCACCATTAGCACAAGGGCTACTTGCACCCCTCCCTCCATAGCTCACCTCCTCAATACCAGCGCAGAGTTTATCAGCCAGGGAGCGGTGGCGGTTCCACACGCTCTCTAGCCCTTCGTCCACCACCAAAGCTAGCGCCTCCCTGATAGCCATTATGTTGCTGCCGAGAGCTGCGTTGGGATCAGTCGCGATGAGAAAAGAACGGCAAGTCAATTGGCGAGGCTCGCGTTTTGAGGCACAGGAGAACCAAACCATGTTGTAGTTGCCAATGGCTGCTTTGGAATCAAATGTGATGGAGGGGAGAATGGCGAAGGATGAAGTCCATGATACAAATACTATTATTCGGGGCTAAGATACATGTGATGGTACTTACATGTATGGTGGTACACATGTGGTTTGCCATCCACGCCCCAGAAAGCCCCAGCCTGTTGTAAGATAAATACACAAATAAGGCATGGACTCAGAGCACCAGTTATGCAAAACTCTGTAAATCGCTTGCTTGGCATGGGTGAGTGCCCCAAGTCATAACAAAACAGAAAGAGCTTGTTACGGAATAGCCTAGAAAGTATGCGAGAGTACTAATAGTATCTTACCACGTTCATATCGAAGTAGTACGTTTGGATCTGGTGCGCCTTGCTCTTGAGCTTCTGTCTTGCACGCTCATTCATGGAGAACGGCGACGGTGATACAAGCGATGACAGACACTTTTGAGACCTGAAATGCACATATAAAAACACAAATAAATTCATGCTTATAGCATCATATTAAGTGGATCACAATCACATCAGATTTAGAATAAACATTTCATTTGACTTCTATGTATAGCAGTGTACCACGTACCCGCTGTAACACACATCGATATCCCATTCGTCCATCAGAACAGGCACTCCTCCCGCCGTGCAAATCGCATCCACCACCAGGAGCGCACCTGGCGGCGAGGAAAGGGAACATCGCAGGGGAAATTGCGGGGGAACGGGGAGAGGAGCTTTTTAGATCTGGCTTTTGCGCCGAGGCACGCGGGGTGGCCCGTTCACCGCAGCTGCAAATAGGAGCTGGGAACCACAGGATAGGGGTCTACTCTCGAAATCCCTAATTTCTCCTAAGCGCTCTGTCGAGGAGTCTTCGCCATGTGACGCGCGAGACTGCTGCTTCACGCAGCATTAGATCGAACGCAGGCTCAGGAATTCAGAGCGACTTTCGTGCTGGCTTCTGAGGCGCCTCAAGAATGGCTCGTCTAGATATTCAGAACGACCGCGACTCCCCCAAACCCCCATCACAAACAGACGAGGCCGCGACTCCGCGTTACAGGACGACCCGTTTCAAGCGCGTCCCCTTACCGTGCTTGTGGCAGAGTTCCCCCAATCCTTCCAGCGGCTGCAGCGTCCCTGTGCTCGACTCGCCGTGCACCACAAAAACCGCCGAGACTCCCGGGTTCTCCTCGAGAGCGTGCGCGAAGTCGGAGAGGAAAAACACCTCCCCCAGTGGCGCCTGGATCGTTCGCACGTCGCCGCCGTGTCGCCGCGCGAGCAGCGCCATTCGCTCGCCCCACATGCCGTTGACCGCGACCAGCACGACGTCCCCAGGTGCCACAACCTGAGATAATGTGACAATAGCAGGAGGAGAGTTTAGGAAGCCAGAACCCGAGGTGTGACAATAGCGAGAGGAGAGAAGCAGGGAGGAGCCGTTAGCGAGGGTTATAGTTGACAAGAGTTGCAAAATTTCGCGAAAATCTACGATAATTCGCGAGAATTTGCGAAGATTGACGAGAGTTCACTCACGGCGTTCACTGCAGATTCCATGGCGGCGTGTCCCGAGCCGCTGACGCCGAGCGTAAAGCGGTTGCGCGTCTGAAAGACGTACTTGAGCCACTCGCGCACGTCATCCACGGCACCGAGCAGCGAGGGGTGCATCTGTAGCAGGGGGACGCCATGGATGGGCGACGAGGGTGAAAGATGGAGGTATAAGGACGCGGTGAATGGTGGAGGTGAGGTGCATCAGTGGATAAGCATGTGTCTCAAGAAACATCACGCTCGCAAATGAAGGAAGTCCTGAGCATGGAAATGCCAGGGCCTGACACCTAACATGGAAATGCTTACATGGCCAACAAGGGGCGAACCAGCAGCAGCGAGGACGCGTGGATGGGGAGACGATGGGCCAGGACCTGTGGGGGGTAAGATTGATGAGGGAGGGGGTAAGAGAGAGTGGCTATTATTTACTGGACTCCAAATTTGGCGACCCAACAGCAGCGAGGACACGTGGGTGGGGAGACGATGGGCCAGGACCTGTGGAGGGGTAAGGTTGATGAGGGAGGGGGCAGGAGAGAGGAGGTAGAAGGTGAGAGGTGAGAAGGGTGAGAGGTGAAGGGGGAAGGAGGGAGGGGTTTGTGAGTCTGTAATGTGAATGAGAGACACGGGTTCACTCATAAGCAGAAGATTAGGGAGCGTAAGAGTAGTGATGTTAGAGTAGAACCAACACTAACTTGTGAGAACTAACTTGTGAACACCCCACTCACTCATGAACACCCCACTCACTCGTGAGCACCCACTCACTCACTCACTCACCCACTCATTCACCCACTCGCTCACTTGTGACCACTCACTCATTCACTCATGACAACTCAACAATCACTCACTCGCTCATGAAAACTCACTCATTCGCTCACTCACTCAACAATCGAGTGTGGGAAAGAGGGACTCACTCATGAGCAGCAGGTTGGGGAGAGTCAGAGGCGTGGTGGAGATGCTTGGCCTCTCAACCCTCGTCGAAGCGGCCGTTGCGGAAGCAATCAAAGGAGCCAAAGGAGCCATGGCGATGGCGGCGGAAGCTGGATTCTTGAAGCGTCTTAGGTCTCAAGAAGGAGTGAAGTGCAGCGCGGCACGAGGACCACCCAACACAGGAGGCAGCAGAGCGAGGATAGCGTGAGCTAAATCCTCGTCTGGAGCAAGTATAACGAGCTCTCAACCAGTCTATTTACAATATTCACAGTCCGGTCGGGTAGCGGTTAGCGTAGGAGGTGCAGCGGGAAACTACCAGCAGTGCACCTTGGAGTCTCGGCTTGAACGACAACAGATCTGCTGGAGAGGAGAGATGCAGAGTGCAACACGAAGTTGTCGAGGAAAGATCCGGAGTTGGAGAGGAGAACGGACTTGCTGAGGTGTATACTACTCGAAGAGGCGATGGTGGAGGAGAAGGCGAATTCGAAGCCACTCGTCGGGAACGAATGAACGCGATGCTGAGATGGTGAGGTGGTGGAATTGCAACCGTGTAGGCAATTGTGGAGATTATTCTGCTGCGTCAAGCTGACTACGCTGTGGCAATCTTGATTCACTACGGAGAAGCTTGGGATGCGATGAATCTATCCCCCGGCCGAACGGGAACGGAGGCTTGTGTGAGGGGACGGAGACGAGGGTGGCGGAGAATTCTGGTAGGGAGGATTGAGTCAGACGCGGGAGTGCCGACGGCGTTGACGGAGGGCTCTTCTGGAAGGCAAATTTGCTACCACGTCAGTAGCGCCGCAAATACGGTCGAGATTGGCGGCGCGTGAAAAACGTCCTTAGGTGTCAAGGCACGCGAGGGAGGCTGATGGAAGTAGGTGAATCGGTGAATGACGTTCTTTACAATCTTTTCCCGCTCCGGAGTGCCTGAGGATGACGTCAGCAAATTATGTACAGTTAGAGAAGATGCTCGAGACGTATGTACGGCGTCAAGAGCCGAGAGCTTCGACCCGCTGGCACTGGTGGTGCGTCGCGTGCTAGCAATGGGAGGGAAGTAAGTACAGTATGTACACAGCAAAGCACGTGTCAGCAGAGAAATGCGGAGTTTTGCTGCTGGGAGTTGGAAGGGAAGTTGCGGTCGAAGTTATCGAGGTGGTTGTTGGAAACGAGAGACGGATTGCTGCACAGCTCAGTTGTACTTCGTCGACTTGGAAAGGCTTCGCTTTATGTAATTTCTGATTTGGAGCCAGCGATGCCTCGTTCCGCGTCGCGTGTGATGGGAATCCCTCGTTCCCGCGCTATGATTTCAAAGTTCGAATCGCGTCCTCGGAGTCAGCTCAGCACCAGGAAGCTCTGATTTGGTGAACCCCTCCGCGCAGTCACCTAGTAGGTTGTCGGCTGGAGCAAAGAATGTGGTCCGCGTTTGATGCACGGAACAGCTCAGTACGATAAAGGACAGCAAGCTCCCGAGACTTGGGCTTCTAGAGCCTGTGTGTATTTTCAAGGTCTGAGCTCCCAAGGTTCGTGTGACGTCTTCAGTTGTGAGTTCCCGAGGTTTGAGCTTTCGAGGTTGAAGTGAGGAGAGAAACAGCCCCCCTAACCTCTTTGACTTGTCTGCTTGTCTGGTGGAGGAAGAAATCTGGGAGGATGCAATGTTTCCAATGGGGACGAAATCGACTCGACGCGCGATTCGGACTAGTAACTTGATTCGCGACGGGAACAATGACGTGATTCGTTGAGAGCGGGATTAGCGAACGAGAAGGTAGTCACTGCGAATTGCAGAAATCGCTGGACGTTTCGCATGATTGGTTTCTGTGCTGACACACCCATGCCCTGGCAGGGCAAGCAGCAATGTCACTGAGATGGAAACTTGCGTGGCCGGTGCGCGGGCCAGCTGGGCGCAGCAAAGATACACAAAATGGTTACGACTCCACATTGTGGATAACTCGTTATGAATAAAAACGACGAGGTATTTATAAAGAGCTATACGTCATAAGGAGGAGCCAGCTTACTGAAGCACGCTCATTTCATGGTGGTTACAAATGCACCAAGTACTTTACTAATTAAGCAGCCGCCTTCTTGGGAGTGAACCCTGCATGCTCAAGTGCATCCTTCAGGGCCTCCAAAAGAAGAGCTACATTTGCTGGGCGAGCATTGTTCCCCATGAGACCAATTCGCCACACCTAGTTCCCACAACACAAACACAAGAAAGTTATGCCAACCAACCATGACCCGTACTACACTTCAAAGCATCAATGGATGATGTAAGTAAGAACTTGGTGTCATGCACAACATACCTTGCCAACTGTAGGACCAAGTCCTCCAGCTATTTCCAAGTTGAACTTTGACATCAGATGGCCTGCAATGCAATGGCACATGGGACGGGCAAGCAAAACAGCGTGCCCACGTTTTCCAACTGAAGAAGCAAAAATGTGGCTCTTCTCGCTAGGAATCAAGGCACAAGCAAGCATGACGAGAGGCTATTTCCCAGGGAAAGTGCATCACACTCACCTGTGACTTTAGTCCACTCCACGCCTTCAGGCACCTTCACTGTTGTCACGGTGGGCAGGCGAGAGTCGTGGTCCTCCACAAATAGATCCAGTCCCAGCTGAGGAGGAAGAGAAAGGGTAGAGAGAGAAATGGTAGGTGGGCGGGTGGGAATCGTGGTTCCCCACAAACAGCTCTAGGATGAAAGGAAGGAGCGCAGGGGGGCAGAGGTACGAGAGAGGGGAAGGGATAGTAAGAGGAAGGATGAAAGGAAGGAGCGCAGACAAAAGCTGTGAGCCACCATAATCAGCTCAAACCCAGCTGATAGACAGCAGGACAAGGGTACAAGAAAAGGGGAGGAGTGGTGCAGGGAGGGATGGACAGACGGCGAGCAGTGCCAGCTGGCAGCAATTACAGTGGAGTGCAGAAGACGGCTGAGGGAAGGTGGGATGGGAAGGAGCGCAGCATTCATGGACGGATCAGTGGACGGAAAGGAAGGCAATTCCACATCAAGTTAGATAGGTGAACCACTGTGTAAATCTCGGTGCCCCTTTTTTTCAGCCAACCAGTGCAGTATCTATCTCACTCCCCCACAAATGGCCGTCGCATTGCCCTTTCACCATTCAGCAAGCCCTTTCACCATTCAGCAATCCATTTCAACCCCAGAGGATCCCTCACCTCCTGCAGCCCCGCCCACAGCAGCTCGGCCTGGCTGCGATGGCGCTGCCACACATTCTCCAGACCCTGTCATGCAAAACAGAAAAGAACACAGAACCACCAGCGTGAGCAACAAAGAGAGGGAGAGAAACAGAGAGATGTTAAGAGTCCTGACTTCCCAGCCCACGTGAAGTGTTTTCCCTGGCCTCACTCATGCGAGGAGGACAGAGATGCTCGCATGGGAAGCAGAGAGTGATGAAAACTCAAAAAAGCTGGCACCCCACAAGCCATCGTCCAGCAGTAGAGTTAGACAATCAGAGGCGATCTGTGTCCCTGGTACCCCAACCAGGGCAGCCAATACTCTAGTCAACTCAAGAACAGCCAAACCAGCAGTTAACAGTGATGTGTTTGCTTGTACCTCACCAGGAGCCACCCGTCCTAAACCAACCCCCTGAACCTTTCAAACAAATGTCAGACGCTGTACATACGCGCAGTAGGATACCGAAATGGTTCACAACTTGCTTGGGTGGGCCATGGCTACTCACCTCCTCGGCCAGCATGGCAAGTGCTTCCCTCATGGCGTTAACATTTGTCACCAGGCCTGATACGGTTGAGATGGGTGCATGAGGGTGGAGAGGGGGGGACAGCTAGGTGAGGAAGGTGCCAAGGGGCGGAAAGGAGGGTGGGAAGGTGAAAGGGAGGAAAAGGCGAGCACCCTGAATAATCGGATACATAAAGGGTACCTACGCAATGTTTTAAAAGCTGATGTACCTGTGTGATGGTACTTGCGGGGTTGGCCATCCACTCCCCAATACTCCCCAACCTGCACAAAAAGCGGATCATATCAGCAGCATGGGCACAAAGTTTAGGTTGTGGGAGTTGTGGAAAACCAGCATTCATTGAAAGTGAATCTGTAACGACAAAAGAAGCAGATGGATCATGGCTGAGAAACCACCCGTCCTGAATGAACCCACTCAAAGCTCTGTACAGAGTTTACAAGCGATGACTTATCAATTTCATTTTGCGAAACGAATTAATGTGCAGTCTTGCATGCCAGGTTCATGTCACAGCAGGTCTAGGTTGCCAAACGCAGCGTTACGAGGTTCACATCTTGCGTCTTTCAAGGCTGATGTGCTACACCCTACAGGGTTCAAATCTCACCAGGTTCATATCGAAGTAGTAGGACTGGACCTGCAGAAAGCACAGCAGATTCAAGATACAGGGATCGAGAGAAATTGTGCTAATACACATGCCTTGCGCCAACGAGTTCATATCTCAAGTGTAGAAATGAGACTGCTAACAACCAGCAATCAGCAAGCAACCAGCAGAAGAGGGCTGAAGGGCATAGGGATGGAAAGAGCACGGGGGTTTCTGTGGTAGGCAGGGAGTAAAGCCAGTCAAGGGAGGGCGGGGAGCGCGAAGAGAGGCTGAACGCTTGGCAAGCTTAGCCCAATCCTTGTTACTCCTTGTTTTTCCCCTTCAGCCAACCCTGATCCATCCCTCCCCAACAGCCCATCCCATCCCTCCACACCCTTTCCCATCCCTCCACACCCCTTCCCACTCCCTTTCAGTCACTGCCCTTATCCCAGACTCACAGGCGTGGAGCGGTTGGCGAGCTTTGCACGGGCTCTCTCGCTGAGAGAGAGGGGTGACGGGGCAACAGGCGCAGACAAGCACTTCTGGGAGCCGCTGTAAATGGCGTCCACGCCCCATGCGTCCACGTGCAGAGGGATCCCTCCAAGCGTGCACACTGCATCCACGAATAGAAGTGCGCCTGGGAGGGTGCAGAAAGCCGTGGGGGGCATAACAAGAGAGTGAGAGGCACTTCTTGGAACCGCTGTGAATGGCGCTTTGGTTTCCTCCGCGGCCAATGCATCCACGTGCAGAGATACTTCCTAGTGTCCCCGTGATCGACTAGCCATGCACAACAAAGCACCACCTTCACTCCCAAACTCCCTGTTGCAGGCACACCTGCTTCAAGGCCACGCTATCACCGTGCTTATAGAAGAGCTCTCCCAGTCCTTCCGGAGGCTGCAGCGTCCCTGTGCTCGACTCCCCGTGCACCACATAGACCACCTTCACTCCCAAATTCCCCGTTGCAGGCAAACCTGCTCTAACGCCATGCTCTCACCGTGCTTATGGCAGAGTTCGCCCAGTCCTTCCAGCGGCCGCAGCGTGCCCGTGCTCGACTCGCCGTGCACCACAAACACCACCTTCAATCCCAGCATCCCATTGCAGGCAAACCTGCTCTAAGGCCATGCTCTCACCGTTCTTATGCCAGAACTCTCCGAATCCTTCAAGAGGCTGCAGTGTTGCCCTGCTCGACTCGCCGTGCACCACAAACACCACCTTCACTTCTTAACTTCCCCACCACACACACAAGCAAACCCGGAGCCAGCAGACCCGTTTCAAAGAGAATTCTCTCACCGAGCTTATAGCAGAGCTCTTCCCAATCATTCCAGGGGCTGCAGCGTCCCCGTTCTTGACTCGCCGTGCACCACAAGCACCACCTTCACACCCGCGTTATCCGCCAGAGTCATTCAACATCACAAATCTGTTCCAAAGGCATGCATGCGCTCACCATTCTTATGGCAGAGCTCTCCCATTCCTTCCAGAGGCTGCAGCGTCCCTGTGCTCGACTAGCCGTGCACCACATAGACCACCTTCACTCCCAAATTCCCCGTTGCAGGCAAATCTGCTCCAAAGGCATGCATGCTCTCACCATTCTTATGGCAGAGCTCTCCCAACCCTTCCATGCAGCGTCCCCGTGCTGGACTCGCCGTGCACCACAAACACCACCTTCACGCCCTGCCTTCCCACCACACGCAAGCAAACCACTCAACAGCAGATCCGTTACAAGCACACCCTCTCACCGTTCTTATGACAGAGCTCCCCCAGTCCTTCCAGAGGCTGCAGCGTTCCCGTGCTGGACTCGCCGTGCACCACAAACACCACCTTCACGCCTGGGTTATCCGCCAGAGCCTTCTCCACGTCAGCAGCGGAAAACACCTTCCCCGGTTCTGCCTCCATCTTCCGGACGTCAGCGCCGTACCTCGCTGCCAGGATCATCATGCGCTCGCCCCAGATGCCATTCACCCCCACCAACACCACATCGCCAGGCTCCACCACCTGATGCAGGGGAGAGGGAAAGATAGAGAGAGATAAGCTTCTGAGGCGCCTCAACAAATAAGCTGCCAGGATCGTCATGCGCTCGCCCCAGATGCCGTTCACCCCACCAACACCACGTCGCCAGGCTCCACAACCTGATGTATGGGAAAGAGGTATATACTCATTGATGAAAAACAAAAAAAAACACCCCAAAAGGTGACGGCACTTCCCGATACATTGTTCTCTACCAAAAGCCCAAACCAGCACATGCTAATCAGGCCCCGAGCCTTCTCCCCTCGAGTGCTCCACCCTCCGCAAGTCCTACGCACTCTGAACCCCCGAGACCCCGCCAGTCCCCCCCCCTCGCCCGCCCCCCAGCCGCCCCCGGTTTACTCCTCCCACCCCCCTGAGCCCCCCCCAGCCCCCCGAGCCTCCCCGAAGCGCCCAAGATAAGCGTCTGCGACTCACAGAGGCGACAGCAGCCTCCATGGCGGCGTGGCCGGAGCCGCTGACGGCGATTGTGAACGGGTTCTGCGTCTGGAAGGTGTATTGCAGCCACGTCTTCACCTCGTCCATTACGGTGAGGAACTCCGGATGCATCTGTGACGGGGGGGAGGAGGGGGGATGATGGTGACAAACGGCCACGTGATTCAGTACTGGTTGCGTTTGGAAGGTGTACTGCAGCCACGCCTTCACCTCTTCTCACCGCAAGGAACTCCGAATGCATCTGTTACGACGGGAATGACAAAGAGGAAGTTGGAACGTACCAGGATTGACATTGGGGATGCACTGGAACGAAATTTCAAGACTGGGCCAGATGACATTTCGAGCCGCAGCCACGTATTGACCTCATCCATGACTGGCAGGAACCAATGGATTTCTGTGCGGCGTCAGAAATAAGAACGGAAAATATACCCACGAGGAATTACATTTCAAGATGTCGCACAAGGAGAAATAACTCACGTGGCCGACGAGAGGCAGGGAAGCGGCGGCAAGGACTCGAGGGTGGGGAGTTGCCGGGCCAGGACCTGAACAAAATTCACGCACAAGGTTGAAAACACAATTCACCCCACGCCATGAACAAATTTCACGCACAAAATTGTCATCCGAATCGCGGTTCACTGTCACAGAAGAACGTCATTGTGGAACTGACGTTGGAGTGGACTAATTGGTAACTCTGATGCCATTCCATCGGCGAACAACAATTACAACGAAAGTTCGAATGGATGCTCAAATGTTAGGCATGTAAAAATGTTTCGGATAAGCGTACCCATGAGAATCCTATTCGGAAGGCTTAGCGGCGTCGTCGCTAGCGCGGGCTTGCTGACTTTGAGCTCCGCCATGGCTGCCAAATCCGCGGTGGTCACAAACGCTGAAGCGGCACTGCCCTGACTTATCTGCGCCTGAGCCACACCGAAGTAAAGCGCAGAAAATGAAACCCAGGCTATTGACACTACAAAAGGGAGGAGAATTGCCAAGGAGTTACACGCAACGCCACAAAAAAGGCGTTGAAAGCCGGCGAAACGTTGTCTAAATCTGCTTCTGGAGCTGCACCTTTCAGAAAATGAACCAGCCATGGCTGAATCTGAAATAGTAAATTCATGGATTGAGCCATTCTCCTAACCTCATCCCGCAGAAACATTGCCGATGAAATCTGTGCATTGTGGACCGGTGGTCCCCACAGAAAGATTTTGCCGCATGAGCATGATGTGGCGTCCGTCATTTCAAGCCCGAAAGGAGGAAGCTTGGAAATTGCGACTTCAGAGAATCAACCACGTGGCTAACCACGTGGAGCTCATGAAGCAACTTCATGTTTACACTCCCTCCCAACAACTGTACCTTGCATATTTTGTCTTCGAATATAGTGCATATGTGCTCATGAATTTCTGAAGAATGTAATTTGTATAGATATTGTAGAAGCTTTCATTGCCAGTGCACTTCTTGATGGCTATGGAAGACAAGCTGATCCGTACCAAACAATTACTACAGCAGAGAGTTCATTACCGTAGCTTACGCTAAGAAATAGGTACCAGTAGTTGAAACTTATGCAGCAAGCACAGCATACATATGCAAAACTTATGTACACTAAAAGAGAGTTAGCAGGAGCAGCTGAGCACTCGTAACTAACGCAGGAGATGGTGCCGAGACCCTTTTGGCCTCAAGGGCGTCTTGGAGGGGCTGACCCTGGAAACAGATGGAGGAATGACCATAGTTAGGAAGACTTCACGAGAATATTGCTGCAGCATATTACAGTAAGTAGTGCAGCTCCGTACCTAATTGGCAGGCTACCCAATATAGCTCCACTGCAATTCAACGCAGCCATTGCACTCTCCGCCTGCAAACAGATGGTAGTGATGTTAGAAGATTGCAGACAACGCCATGCTTCTGGAAACTTACCACAGGGACAATGCTTGACCCCCCCCCCTGGCAAGAAAAAGACTTACGATCACGAACTCCACAAAGGCAATCCTAGTGGAGTGCTGGGAGTCTCCAAGCAACCGAAGACGTGAAACCTGTCAATGAAAAAATGAGCCATGTTAGAATAGAAGAGGATAATGATGACGTTAGGTAGCTATTCCATCATAGCTTGCACACATACCTCTCCACAGAGTGACTCAAAGAACAGCTTCACATCAGAATGAGCAACCTGCAAAGACAAAAGGGCGTCAGTGAATTTCATTCATCGCATACACCATGAACATGGGAAACAATCCAAGTACAGCTCACCTTCTTATCAATGTTTGTACAGTAGATAGTGCGAGCACACATTTCCTTCTCGCCCTGGCTCTGAACATAGCAAGGGGAGAGACATGTGAGTAAATTTTCTAAGCAAAGAGGCGACAAACTCAGCAAAGGCTGAAGCGGGCAGTCTTGTTTGTACCTTGGGCAGATAGTTGGGGTTAACTGGCAGAATGGCAGTCTTTGAAGGTAAGACGCGGAGTGGGTAGTAACCCAGCATGGTTCCTGCTACAGTCAGGGCTTTTTTTGCTCCTTCTGCAACATAAAAACCCACAAGCAACACAACGAGAAGTAGCGTTAAAAAAGGTTGCGAGCTGTTAGTAGCACTCTGCGAAACATGCTGGAGCATGACTTACCTTCATTTGTGAATTCTACAAAAGCAAATCGAAGGATAGAATTGGGGTCTCCACAGATTCGACAATCAATGACCTGCGACAAGGAGTCACATAAAGCGTTTCAGTTGAAATAAAAAAAATGCTTTGATGATGAATGAAGAAAAACACGAGTGTTATACCTGACCGCAGGACAAGAAAAGTGTAGCAAGTTGTTCTTCTGTAACCTGCATAGGGAAGAGGACAAGAGACGACCAAAGGTTACTGAGAACAGTATGTTGGAAGGAGTCACGTGATACCACACAAAAATAACGGCTGAAGGAGTCAGACATGTCCCCCGTGAAAAAAAGGACGGTGTCAATACCTGCTGATCAATGTCAGAGACATAAACGGTCCTCTTGATGGATTCTTCGGTGGAAATTTGTGACGTTCTCGGCTGTCGTCGCCAACGTTCGGCACAAGCAGGAACTTTCTGCGGCTGCGAAGTATGAAAGAGAATTATTTCAAATTAGAGGGTCCAGATGTTTCAGAAGTCGGATGATCAGAAAAACGAGACGGTTTAGAAATTGAGACTCACCTTCTGCATGGAATTCCTCTTAAAAGAAGCGTATCTGGATGGAATAGTCCGAACAATAGCAGTCGGCCTGTGCTGCACTGTCGATGGGACATACTCCTCCGCATTTGGATTGAGGCGCTGTAACATTGCCTCAATGTCCATCATGTTCTGCTGATTGACGTCCGACTGAAGTTCTGAAGTAGCATTTTGACACGAATCACCAAAACTGGTGATCGTGCCAAGGTATGGCTGGTGGAGAACGGCAGCATAAGCACTCAACGCGTGATACTGCTGATAGAGGGACGCGATCTGTTCTGCTGAGTAACCCTGGAATGACTGCATGAATGAGAGTGCGTTCTGATCAGATAATGCCGACGGGTCAACGACCCACACAGTATGAGGGCTGTACATCATCTGAGAAACATCATACTGCTGCTGAACTAGGATCACGTCGCTCCCAGAGTCAGTGTCACTGAGAGTGGCACTTTCATCACTGCAGACACTTGAAGCCTGATTATCATGAACCTCTTGAGCCGTCTCTACCTCAGACATTGTCATCACAAGGTCAGCGATGAGGAGAGTACTGCTTTGACGTCCGTGAGAATGTACTCGCACGAAAACACGAGGTACTACTACCGAGTGATACTTGAAGGTACCGTAGCTGGTCTGGCCAGTTATGAATTTCTAGTAGTGGTGCTGTTGGAGGAGCACCGCTGAATGCCATTTAGCGTCGTTTCCCAGCAGTTATCAACTCGCTGTGTGGTTGGAGGAAGAAGCCAGAAAGACGCGCGAAGCGAATTACAGCCGACAGATGCTGTCAGTGCGTCTCCGTCTCGTGCCTTGAAATCCGTCGGCCCGTCGGAATGTCTGTATCTGCAAAATGCTCGATCTGCTAAGAGGCTTGATGAAAGAGCAGTTTTCCCGTGACCTAATGACGGAGACGCCTCGGGGATTGCAAATTCTGTTTCGTGGTTCCGTCTATTTGACGAAATAATCAGCTCAGGTGATTCCTTCTGCCCGGCAATTGGCGGCCAGAGGTTCAAGGCAGGCAATTGACAGAATGTCCCACAGACACGATGGTAGGAAGGACGCCGATTGCCAGCGGAAGGTGTCGTGACTCCATCCCAGTCGGGGTCAGGCCGAACATCCCTCCATCCACCCTCCTTTCCCCTGTCGTCACGGGGGGTGTGGCCCATACCAGACGAGTCGTTCGGCTCGACAGTGGAAGGCAAACCGCCCAAGTCTTTCGCTGCAGCAGCTTGCCGTTGGGTGTGGCGAAATGTGCAGTACCAATCTAGGTTACGGCCCATCGGGAATGCCGGGGGAGTTGTGCGAAAAGCGAAAAACCGCAAGAATTAAAGCCCAAGACCTGAATTACTCAACGGAAGTCAACTGAGTATTTCTAGGTTCGGCGGGCTGCCAGTTGGAGGTTCGGATGGGTTGAGTGACAGGCGAAGCCTCAAAAACACTTAGCGACTGAAAGTAGTTCGCCACAAACTCCCTACATGCTGATTGGTTGTAAAAAGCAGGCAGGGCCCTTCTTCCCAAACTCGACAAACCTGAGAAGCAACGTGCCAGGGAAACTGTGCACAGTTTGAGCAGCCACACATGCACTCGAACAAACATATTAGTTGCTTAGTCCACTTCAGCAGGGCGCCACCTTAGATTCTAGAAATACGCGGAATAGCCGTAGGGAGCGAATGTCCGTGTGGACTGGACCAGCAAAGTGCGATGCTTAGGGTGAGGATAGAGGAGGCTGTTACTAAATGCCAGTGCGGGCGTGAGTTAGCGAGACACATCGAGGCCTGAACTGGCGATTTATTCAGAGAGTCTAAAAGTATAGGCTAATACACAAACACTCGACCACGCTCGCTTCCCATAGGTCACAGGGCGGACGTATCCATCGTCTGCAATGCGTAGCCATCTTACGCCGCGCGTCGGAGCCGATTAGAAACAAACGCGCTAGAGACAGCCTCAGCATCTTGCCTCCCGCCCTGCCCGGGAAATCCCCTCCCCGCCATTTGGTCGCGCCTGCCTTTCACATATCGCATGGTGAGAAGCTTCCCGTCGCCCTCATTCCATCTTCCCGTCGCCCTCATTCCATCTTCCCGTCGCCCTCATTCCATCTTCCCGTCGCCCTCATTCCATCTTCCCGTCGCCCTCATTCCATCTTCCCGTCGCCCTCATTCCATCTTCCCGTCGCCCTCATTCCATCTTCCCGTCGCCCTCATTCCATCTTCCCGTCGCCCTCATTCCATCTTCCCGTCGCCCTCATTCCATCTTCCCGTCGCCCTCATTTCCCGTCCCGTCGCCCTCGTTTCCCTTCCCGTCGCCCTCATTTCCCTTCCCGACGCCCCCATTTCCCTTCCCGTCGCCCTCAATTCCCTTCCCGTCGCACTCATTTCCCGACCCGGCGCACTTATTTCCCTTCCCGTCGCCCTCATTTCCCGTCCCGTCGCCCTCATTTCCCTTCCCGTCGCACTCATTTCCCTTCCCGTCGCCCTCATTTCCCTTCCCGTCACCCCCCATTACCCTTCCCGTCGCAAACATTACCCTTCCCGTCGCCCTCATTTCCCTTCCCGTCGCACTCATTTCCCTCGAGTCCTCCCTCCCCCTCATCCGCCCTTCCTCCACCTCTCCATCCTCTCATCCTCCCTTCATCTCATCCTCCCTTCCTCTTATCCGCCCTTCCTCTCATCCTCCTTTCCTCTCATCCACCCTTCCTCTCATCCTCCCTTCTCTCATCCTGTCTCCCTCTCATCCTCTCTCCCTCTCATCCGCCCTGCGTCTCGACCTTCCTTCCTCTCGTCCTCCCTCCCCGTCTTCCGCCCTCCCCCTCATCCGCCCTCCCTCTCATCCTCCCTTCATCTCATCCTCCCTTCCTCTTATCCGCCCTTCCTCTCATCCTCCTTTCCTCTCATCCTCCCGCCCTCTCATCCGCCCTTCTCTCATCCTCTCGCCCTCTCATCCGCCCTCCCTCTCATCCTCCCTTCATCTCATCCTCCCTTCATCTCATCCACCCATACTCTCATCCTCCCTTCCTCTCATCCTCCCTTCCTCTCATCCTCCTCTCCTCTCATCCTACCCTTCCTCACATCCTCTCTTCCTCTCATCCTCCCTTCCTCTCATCCGCCCTTCTCTCTCTCATCCTCCCGCCCTCTCATCCGCCCTTCTCTCAAGGGCTCGCCCTCTCATCCTCTCTCCCTCTCATCCTCTCTCCATCTCATCCTCCCTTCATGAAATCCACCCATCCTCTCATCCTCCCTTCCTCTCATCCTCCCTTCCTCTCATCCTCCTCTCCTCTCATCCTCTCTCCCTCTCATCCGCCCTCCCTCTCATCCTCCCTTCATCTCATCCTCCTTTCCTCTCATCCTCCCTTCCTCTCATCCGCCCTTCTCTCTCTCATCCTCCCGCCCTTTCATCCGCCCTTCCTCTCGTCCTCCCTTCCTCTCGTCCTCCCTCCCCTTCTTCCGACCTCCCCCTCATCCGCCCTTCCTCTCATCCGCCCATCCTCTCATCCTCCCTTCATCTCATCCTCCTTTCCTCTCATCCTCCCTTCCTCTCATCCGCCCTTCTCTCTCTCATCCTCTCTACCTCTCATCCTCTCTCCCTCTCATCCGCCCTTCCTCTCGTCCTCCCTTCCTCTCGTCCTCCCTCCCCTTCTTCCGCCCGCCCCCTCATCCGCCCTTCCTCTCATCCAACCTTCCTCTCATCCGCCCTTCCTCTCATCCTCCTTTCCTCTCATCCGCCCTTCCTCTCATCCTCCCGCCCTCTCATCCTCCTTACTTCCCTTCCTTTCGCCCATGGCCCCATCCCTCCACCTGCTTTTCTCGCTGCGTTCACCTTAGGTCTCCCACTGCACTCCAGTCATGACAACATGCACCCCACTCTCCCTTCCACCCTACCTCCGTGCCTCCCTACCTACCTACCATCCCATTCCATTTCCATTCATCCCCCCTGCCTCCTTCCCATCCAGGCTTCGATGGCGAACCATCCAGTGTCGAGTGTGTGTAGCGCATTCAACCAGCGTCATTATACTGTCCACTGGAAACTCAGATCCCCAGTTTGCTACCTGCGTGTGGGGCTAAGCGTGCTTATGCCTGACAATAAAGTAGCTACGCATAACGATATATTATCTGTCTACATGCAAGCTGCGCCACATGTCACAGAGAGGCTAATGAGGGCAGCAAGACACGCAGGTAACCATGGGGAATATGGGTATTTGTCACTTGATACAGTGCTGTAATGTGTACTCCACGTCGTGTACAGTGTATACTGTGCTCACACGTTGATGTGCTTGCATGGTTTTGCCACAGGTGCGGGTCCTGGGGGAGAGAGCGCTGGCCAAGTTGTGAATTTGCATCTTGAGTCCGACTCGAAGGCCTTCTGGCAGCGCATGGGGAGAGGGACCACAACGGTGGAGGATCTGTTAGCGAGGCCAGATAGATCCCTGATAGGTGTAGAGTTTAAGTTTCCAAAATGGGAGAGAGGAAAAAATGGCGAGCCTAGAAGAGTAGAAGGAAACGGATGGGGCGGGGAACGCAACCAAGCTGCAGCAACCGTCCTGCCGGGTGAAGGTAAGAACCTAGTTAGATGCTAGTGCGAAACATGCGTGCTGCGTTTAAACACCGGATCCCCAGGCGAATGAATATCGTTCCACCAAAAACTTCCCTCCCCCTCCCAGCCCTGTGGGCCTGATGCTTGTTTCCCCCGCGGCACTGCCAAGACTAAAACGATCCCGTCCCCCCTGCCACCTGCACTTCTATTCTGCCTATTATCTCTCACCAACCCTAAATCATATTTCTGTCCCTATTCGCTGAATTCTCTTCCCCGTCGCACTGCCCGGAATTCTGTCGCCCCCCGCTCTGCCCTGGATTCTTGTCCTTTCCACCCTCCCCCGACCTGCCTTGAATCCCTTCCCACTCGACTCTTGAGGGATTCAGTTCCCTCTCAACCATCCTGAATTCTGCACTTCATTCCTAAAGTCTCTTCCCCCCATCTCGAATAATGCTTTCGCTCCCGGTTCCCATTTCTCCGTCAATTTTTAACCGATCCGGGAGAGGGGAGCACACCCATTTCTTCTGTTCCGCCCATCCCTCCTGTCCCATCCTCTCTTGCCTGCCCGTCCTCTCTTCCCCGTCCCATCCTCTCTTCCGTCCCACATTCCCATCTCCCCCTGCATGTCAGCCAACGGAGAGCATGCTGCAGATCTGTAAAGAGAGTGGCCGAGACCTCGCCAGGGAGGTGAGTCATTGCCCTGTCTGCTCTGCATTGCTCATGCTGTCCGTAGTGCACGGAATGCCCGCCGTGGCCGCCCTGTCCGCACCGCACGCACTACACTGAAAGGCACTTCAAAATGTACAGTCAGCGCTGACCCTAGCACTCTGCACCAATTTAAGCATTCTTGTTTCCCGATCACCTTTCTCCACGTCTCTCCACCTCTCTCGGCCTTCCCGCCTCGATCTGTGCTCAGACCCGCAAGGGCAAGGCCAAGCTGCGCAGCACATCAGCCAAGTCACCACCAGCCATTTCCCTTGCTCCCTGCTCACCCCTTCCTCGCCTAACTCCGTCTCTACAGTACTGGCTCCTTCCTTCGATACCACCTCTTCTCCCCCATCTCCTCTCCCTGCCAACATCGTGCCACTCCCCCCCTCCCCCTGCACAAGCACTTGCTTCCAGCCTGTCTTTCCCCTTCTCCTCTCGCAGCTTACCGTATCCCTCTCACGTGTGGGTAATAATGAGCCATAGCCGCACAAGCTGTGGCAGGGTGACGAACAAAGCAGTACACACCGGCAGCTTCCAGGAGACGCATTGTCTTCAATGGTGCAGCATGGAATGTCTTTCATGCCTGTGCCATAATAAGCGACAGCGGCGTCGCCACTGTATGCTCTACTCGCTCCCCCATGGCTAGAAGCTGGGAATTGAAACATTCCCTTCCCCATCCAGTAACATACTTGACTGCACACAAAGGGCTACTTCATTGATCTGGTTGTCGCTTTGCTGTGATGGTCATCCATCTACCTATCACACTATTGCGGACTGTGTAAAAAGAGTAACACATGTAAATACAATAAGTTGTTCCCGATAACCCTCCCTCCCGCACTAAAAATCAGTAAATTCCAGACTCCTGAGTCGCCAGGTGGACAATTGACGATTGTCTAGCATCGATTGACCTCATCCCAAAATCAATCTCGTCAGGGATGACCCATTCCAGGTTGAACCAGTCCACATCGCCTTGACTACATTTTCTGTAACCCACGCCCGTTGGCTCGGGGTAAAGCGAGCCGATCACGACGTGAATTAGCCATGGCAAAGTCACCTGTGCATACTGATGATCACCTAACAAGGCAGAGTATTGAATGTAGCAACGAAAACGATGGTTCTTTGCCCCCATAGGTTGACCATCCATATCCTCATCCGTGTTTTTTCCCAAGCACACCCTCAGAATGCTCGCCACACTAATTCTCTGACTCCCGGGGCCCTCCTCGTCCGACAATCCGAGCCAATGTCGCGCCCAAGCGTCAAGAACACGATATTGCTTGGCATATCGCGCCTCAAACTCAGATATGGACCACCGTTCTTTTGCATATTGAACCTGTGGGGGTAGTCCCGTTGGTTGCACAACTCTTCGAGATCGAACTCTGGGAAAGGGATGCGTTGTGCTCGCGGCAACCGAACGAGTATGGGCGGAGAGGGTGCCCGTACTTGCCGTGACCATCGACTCCGGTCCACGTCGCCGACCCCTCTCCTCCTCCTCATCCTCGGAACCCTCCTCCCCAACCCTGAATCCAAGCGTCAGCCGTCTCCGAGGAGTACGTCGCCATGATGACATGGCTGATGAGGTGTGTGGTTTAGAGTGTGAGAAACGAGAATATCAGGCAGAAAAACAAGAGAGAGAGAGGGGTTAGGGAGTGAAAGGGGAGGGGGCGGGGGGGCTTCGGTTTCGGATTACGCAAGTCACTGAAGTGAGTTGGATGTGAAGGGGAGGGTGGGCAGGTCAGGAACTGCACGACAGGTCCGGCAGCTGGACGAGGGAAGGAGACCGTATAGTTGGTCCTCCGGATCGGAGGACCATGAGAACGAACTCTGATAAGGTTTGGAGCAGCGTAGCAAAGGAAGAAAGGGGTGCCAAACCAAAACCACGAGTGAAGGTAGGGGTGCTGGGAAATAAAGGGGCGTGGACTTACAGCGCAAGGACTGAAGCCGGGTTCACAGGCCGCTGTGAAGCAAAGGAAGAAAGGGGAAGAGAGAGGAATGGGAGGGGACGGGGCAATTGCGGATGGGAAAGAGGAGAAGTGAGAGGAATAGTGGTACTATGTGTGCGCCGGTGACGGGAGAGGAATAGGAGGGGACGGGGCAAGTGCGGATGGGAAAGAGGGGTTTGCAGATTTAATTACAAAGAGGTTCGGAGGATGGCAAGGGAGAGATGGCAGATGGGAAGTAAGGCTAATCAGAAACTCAGGATGCGAGGGTGCTGCGATGGAAGAGAGGAGAGGTGGGATGGAAGGGATTGAGGATGGGCAACCCAGAAAGGGGACGGCATGGGAGCTAGAATGGCACCCACGGCAACTCGGTATAATGCAGGGGGATTTCCAACATGGGAAGGCGGTGAGGGTGCTCGCGTATGAGCTTGTTGGACGCGGGGACCCTAAACCCCTAAACTAATGTGAGAGAAGTAGGAAAGGGAGAGTGATGGTTCAGTGTGGAAAAGGGCAATGGGACGGCTAATAGGGGTGATGGAATGTAGTGTTAAGGGGCTGTGATTTGGAGGAAAGATAAGGCAGGGAGAGCACGAGAGGAATGAAGCATCAACCGAGGGACCATATTGAACCTGTGTGGGCAGGAAGATTAGGGATGGAGACTGTGTAATAGGTTCTTGAAATGGGACGGCTGGGGGTTGGGAAGGTAGGGGTGCAGAGATGGAAGGGGGGAGGGCTCCCATCTAAAGAACCGGCGTCGGGTGCACGGGCGCTTGAGTAGCAACAGAAGATCGGGGCGAGTGAGCTGGCGTAGTAGGGGACGGGGGAAGTGCGGATGGGAGGGAGGGAATTGCAGAATTGATGTCAAGGTGCTGTGGATGGCTAGTGATGGATGTCAGATTTGAAGACAGAATACTCAGAAACTATGAATAATGAGGTGGGAATCCCAATGTGGGGAAGCTGTGAGGAGGGTGGTGTCAGAACATTTGGGATGCGAGGCAAAAAATAGGGTGATAAACAGGGAGGGAGGGTGACAGTTGAGTGGGATGGAAGGGAGTGAGGGGGCAAAGATGAGTAGAGGGGGACAAGAGGAGCAGAGGAGGGAAAGAGGAGCAGAGAGCGAAGGAGCCTCACAGGAGAAAAGTGGAGCTGGGCGGAAAAAGAGGGGCATAGGGGGAACAGCGGAGCTTCGGGTTGGAAGTGGTGCAGAAAGGAGAAGGACCAGCGGAAGGGGGTAAGATGAGCATAGGGGGACAAGAGGAGCAGAGGGGGAGCGAGGGCGTACATGTGGGAAATAGAGGGCGTGCAACGAGGGTTTTCTGCGGGCGTGCAGGGGGACTGCGGAAGCACCGCCGTTGCAAGAGTGTGGGCGGGGGTGAGGGCAAAAGACGCGATCAGCGACGCCAACGGAGGCTGTCGCGAGACGCGGAGGCAGCGTGGAGAGAGAAGGTGAAGTCCCTCACGCCTCCTAGATCCTCACTGTTGGTGATTTGGAGGAAAGGAGGACGCAATGTGAGTAGAAAGGTGGACGTGCGGTGAGTTGAAAGGAGGACGCAAGGTGAGAAGAGAGGAGGACGCGAGGTGAGGAGAGAGGAGGACGCGAGGTGAGGAGAGAGGAGGACGTGAGGTGAGGAGAGAGGAGGACGTGAGGTGAGGAGAGGGGAGGACGCGAGGTGAGGAGAGAGGAGGACGCGAGGTGAGGAGAGAGGAGGACGCGAGGTGAGGAGAGAGGAGGACGCGAGGTACAGGAAAGAGGTGCACGCATGGTGTGGAGAGAGGAGCACGTGAGGGGAGGCGAGAGGAGCACGCTAGGGATGGTGAGAGGAGGACGCGCGGGGAGGCAAGAGGAGCGCGTGCGGGGGGGCGATAGGATGCCGCGCGAGTGGCGAGAAGAGCGCACGCGGGAGGCGAGAGGATCTCGCGCGGGCTTACCAGGCAGGTGCGCGCGCTGGGAGGAGAAACGTGTGCGTGTGCACGGGATTCCCGAGTGAGGAAACGTGGGCGCCCCTGTCAGGATAGTGGGAAGTGGTAGGGACCCGCATACGTCGAAAGTGGGTGGTAGCGGAGCCATTTCACGAAGCGTCGCAAGGAGACGGTCCCTCCCTTTAATCCAGTATGGTCGCATGTATTGTGAGGAGAGAGGCGCACGCAAGGTGAGGAGAGAGGAGCACGCAAGGTGAGGAGAGAGGAGGCCTCAAGGTGAGGAGAGAGGAGCACGCAAGGTGAGGATAGAGGAGCACGCAAGGTGAGGATAGAGGAGCACGCAAGGTGAGGATAGAGGAGCACGCAAGGTGAGGAGAGGGGAGCACGCAAGGTGAGGAGAGGGGAGCACGCAAGGTGAGGAGAGGGGAGAACGCAAGGTGAGGAGAAGGGAGCACGCAAGGTGAGGAGAGGGAGCACGCAAGGTGAGGAGAGGGAGCACGCAAGGTGAGGAGAGGGGAGCACGCAAGGTGAGGAGAGGGGAGCACGCAAGGTGAGGAGAGGGGAGCACGCAAGGTGAGGAGAGGGGAGCACGCAAGGTGAGGAGAGGGAGCACGCAAGGTGAGGAGAGGGGAGCACGCAAGGTGAGGAGAGGGGAGCACGCAAGGTGAGGAGAGGGGAGCACGCAAGGTGAGGAGAGGGGAGCACGCAAGGTGAGGAGAGGGGAGCACGCAAGGTGAGGAGAGGGGAGCACGCAAGGTGAGGAGAGGGGAGCACGCAAGGTGAGGAGAGGGAGCACGCAAGGTGAGGAGAGGGGAGCACGCAAGGTGAGGAGAGGGGAGCCCACGCAGGGTGAGGAGAGAGGGGCACGCGCAAGGTTGGCGATCGAAGAGCATTGGAGGTGAGGAGAGAGGGGCACGCGCGGGGAGGCGAGAGGAGCACGCAGGGTGAGGAGTGAGGAGCACGCGCGGGGAGGCGTGGGAGGCATGCAAGGTGAAGAGAGAGGAGAACGAGTAGGTGAGGAGAGAGGAGCACGCGCGGGGAGGCTTGAGGGGCGCGCGAGGGGAGGCGAGAGGAGAACGAGTAGGTGAGGAGAGAGGAGCACGCGCGGGGGGGCTTGAAGGGCGCGCGAGGGGAGGCGAGAGGAGAACGAGTAGGTGAGGAGAGAGGAGCACGCGCGGGGAGGCTTGAGGGGCGCGCGAGGGGAGGCGAGAGGAGAACGAGTAGGTGAGAAGAGAGGAGCACGCGCGGGGAGGCGAGAGGGGCGCGCGAGGGATGGCGGGAGGAGGCTGCGCGGGGAGGCGAGAGGCGGCCGCGCGGGGAGGCAAGAGATTCGCGAGCATTGAAGGCGAGAGGAGCACGCGAGGGGAGGCGAGAGGAGCACGCGCGGGATGGTGAGAGGAGGCCGAGCGGGGCGGTAAGAGGAGCGCGCGCTGGGATGCGATGGGATACCGCGCGGAAGGCGAGAAGAGCGCACGCGGGGTGGCGAGAGGTTCCCGCGCGGGCTTACCGGAACGGTGCGCGCGCAGGGAGGAGAAACGTGGGCTTGAGAAACGGGCTTCCCACGCGTGGAATCGTGGGCCTGACTGTCAGGATAGCGGGGCGTTGTGGGGACACGACGACGCTGAAAGTGGGTGGTCGCGGAGTGGTGCACGAAGCGCCGCAATGGGGCACGACGACGAGGAAGCGATGGGAGGGGATAGGGGTAAGGACGATGGGAGGGCAATGGCGACGGGGACCACGGGGGAAACGAGGGTGACGGTGCGTCAAGGGGGAGGCCGATGTGAGGGGATTTCCTCCCTACGCCTCTTGATCCTGTTTAGCGCGACGTCTCGTAATATGGGATTCGAGCATTTTACGCTTGTGACGAGCGCATTCCTAAATTTCGTGTTGCATCGGGGTTGAAGGTGGGAATGTGCTAGGGGCAAAAGCTTAGAGTCTCGCTTAGTAGCCGCACAGGCATTCCTGAATTACCATTTCTAGGCAAACTGTGCACAGGCAGTTCCCTTCTTCCTTCAGCAGGGGTGGTTGGAACTCTCGCCAAGTTGAAGCGTTCTGCTCTACGACGCGGTCTTTGTGGGGTGCGACGTTTTCTGGTAACCCCACTGGCTCGGGAGGTGTTCATTGGGCTCGGAAGGCAAACTGTGCACAGTTTGCCCTTTTTGATTTGTAATTCAGGTCTTGGGCTTTAAGCGCCACGGTGCCGTCACCTGTCATGTTGAAACGAAACCAACCGACAGTGGATGTCTACTTGTGCTTGTTCGTCGGTCCAAATTCTGGTGGTTTTGGCGAAGGACGATACCACCCTTTCTGACGGCCCGCGCCCGGTAACGAGATACCACCTGTTATGAGTTGTAAAGGAGAGTGCGCAGGTTAACGAATAACGAAGATGTGATTCAACAGACTGATCATACAATGAAGGCACATGCTAACATAGTGACTAGTCTAGCTAGGAGGGAACTTCGGGTGAGTGAGGTTGGGTGCAGGTTTGGCGAAGGGAAATGCCGAAGGCAATGCGAGGAGGCTCGGCATCGTTGATGTCGGCCAAACGTCCAGAGTCCGAAAATCGGGGCTGTGCGCGAAGCATGTCAGAACATATATATAGCTTATGCTGTTGTGTAGGCTATAGTGGGGTATCCCATAGGGGGTACAACCCAATTAGGGTTTCCTATATGTACACACTTCATTCATAGTTCATCCATTCTCGTTCTCATTTTCACATGGAATCAGAGCAGGTCCCCTCCTAGGGACTGTTCCTTGGGCCCACCGAAACGCGCCTCGAGTCGCGCCTGCCCTTTTTTTTTAGCGGCCCGTCGAGTCGCACCTAGCGGCCCGTAGTGCCGCCCTTACGGTCGCGTCGAGCCGCCATAGCGGCTGCGGCGCGCCGCCCCTTTTTCCCGGCCCGTCGCCGCCCTTACCCGCGGCTTTACGCCGCCCTCACTGGCGGCTTCGCGCCGCCCCTTACCTGCGGCCCCGCCGCCTCTCTCGTTGCGGCCCCGCCACCCGTCTTCGCGGCCCCGCCGCCATCTCTCGCTGCGGCCCCGCCGCCACTCACTGCGGCCCCGCCGCCCGTCTTCGCGGCCCCGCCGCCTCTCACTGCGGCCCCGCCGCCCGACTTCGCGGCCCCGCCGCCCTACTCAGCGGCCCCGCCGCCCGACTTCGCGGCCCCGCCGCCCGACTTCGCGGCCCCGCCGCTTCTCTCGCTGCGGCCCCGCCGCCTCTCTCGCTGCGGCCCCGCCGCCTCTCTCGTTGCGGCCCCGCCGCCCTTCCCTGCGGCCCCGCCGCTTCTCTGCAGCGGCCCCGCCGCCCGTCTTCGCGGCCCCGCCGCCTCGCTACGTCAGCGGCCCAGCCGAGCCGCCCAACAGCAGCGCAGCCGAGCCGCCCAGCAGCAGAGCAGCCGAGCCGCCCCGCCGCCGAGCCGTGCTGCAGCCGAGCCGCCCGGCCGCCGAGCCGCCCTGCCGCCGAGCCGCCCTGCTGCCGAGCCGCCCGGGAGCCGGGCAACCGAGCCGCCGTGCAGCCGAGCCGCCCTGCTGCCGAGCCGCCCTGCCGCCGAGCCGCCCGGGAGCCGAGCCGCCGAGCCGCCCTACCGCCGAGCCGCCCTGCCGCCGAGCCGCCCTGCCGCCGAGCCGCCCGGGAGCCGAGCCGCCCAGCAGCCGAGCCGCCGAGCCGCCCAGTCGCCGGGCCGCCCTACTGCCGAGCCGCCCGACCTGCCCTGCCTGGTGAGCACAGCACCACTGTTACTGCGTGCCCTTCCCCTACTGCTTGCACTACTACACTGTCGTCGTCATGGCTACCCCTAGTGTCCTCGCTTTTGACGCTGAGGGTCGAGCCATTGACTTTGAGGTCTGGGTCGACGACCTGCAGCTGTTCTTACAGTGCGATAGGGCGGACGGTCTTTCCCTCTTTGACCTCACCTCTGGCGCCTCTCCTGCCCCTGCTGCTGATGCTGACCCCACTGTTCGCTCTCAGTGGGCCACCCGCGATGCTGCTGCACGTCTTGCTGTGCGTCGCCACCTGCCTACCACTGAGCGCGCGCACTTTAGTCAGTACAAGAGTGCTCAGACCTTGTACGACGCTGTAGTTGCGCGCTACTCTTCCCCTGCCACTGCTGCCCTTAGCCGCCTCATGCTACCGTACCTCTTTCCTGACCTTGCTGCCTTTCCCACTGTCGCTGACCTCATTACGCACCTCCGCACTAGTGACACTCGCTACCGTGCCGCCCTTCCTGCTGAGTTCTGCGCCAAGAACCCCCCCCCCATGTACATCACTCTCTATTACATAGTCACACGCCTCCCTGACTCCCTTCACGTAGTCAGGGACCACTTCCTCTCAGTCTGTCCCACCACTCTCACTGTCGACCTCCTCGAGAAGTCCCTCCTGGCGGCGGAGAAGAGCATCGTCACTGTAGGAGCCTCTCGTGGTGACCCTCGCACCCCCATCTTTGAGGGGTGTTCTCCTTCCCCCCTGCTGCCCTCTGTTGCCTCTGCTGCTGCTGCCGACCTGCTTGGTCTTGAGTCGGTCTGCGCGGCGTCTGCCCCTAGCGGGAGACGCCGCCCTGGCAGGGGCAAGGGGGGCAAGGGCGCGGGTGGACCTGGCGGGGCCGGTGGAGGTGGCGGTGGAGGCGGCGGAGGGAGTGGGAGTGGCGGTGGGAGTGGTGGCGGGGGCGGTGGTGGCGGTGTCAGCAGCGGAGGAGGAGGCGGTGGCGGCGGCAGCGGTGGGAGCGGAGGCAGCGGTGGTGGTGGAGGTGGAGGCGGCGGTGGCGGAGGGGGTGGAGCTGGTCGGGGTGGTGCCCCGCAGCGTAGCGGCTCTGGTGGTGGCCAGCGTCAGCAGCAGCAGCAGCGTTCGCGGGACATCCCCCCGCCCCAGCAGCTCCGTGAGTGGTACACGCAGCGTCAGCGGGGTGGGGGTTTTGGTCCGTGCACCTACGTCCTTCGTTCCGGCGACCGCGCGGGTGAGCAGTGTGGGGGTGCCCACCCCACCCAGCGCTGCTTTGGCCGCCTGACGGACGCTTGGCGTCAGCAGTTCCCCGAGGCTAGTGAGATTCCCCGTTGGGGAGAGCTGTCTAGGGCTGGCGTAGCTATCTTTGATCTTGACTTTGATGCTATCCTTGCTGCCATGTATGCTGTGACTATTAGTGAGGAGGGTGACTGTTACCGGTGTTTCCCGCCCGACCCGGGCATTGGTACTGCTGCGCCAGGTACTTCTGCGGCTGCTGCTCTAGGTGCCAGTGCGTCTGCACTCTCAGGTACTGGTGAGGCTGCGCTCTCAGGTACTGCGTCGGCTTCGGCCTCCCTCACCTTCACGCTTGACTCAGGGGCTTCTCGCTCCTTCTTTCGAGACCGCACCACACTCACGCCGCTTGGCCGGCCGGTTGCAGTCTCCCTGGCTGACCCCTCTGGGGGTCCTGTCCTCTCTCACTTCTCCACTGTCCTCCCGTGTCCGGCTGCTCCCTCGGGCACCTTGTCTGGTCTGTACCTCCCCTCGTTCTCGACGAACTTGGTGAGTGGTGCTGACCTGCAGGATGCGGGGGTTCACCAGTTTACTCCTGCGAGTCAGCGGGTGACCCACTGCTCGGACGCCCGCACAGGCCGACACCTGGCCACGTTTTCGCGTCGGCCGGGGTCGAGTCTCTACACCCTGACCACTGAGTCTCCTCCTGTCCCTGCGTCTGGCCAGGTAGCTGCGTCGGGTCAGGTGTTTGCTGCTGCGTCCAGGTCTGGTCCTGAGTCTGCCCCCTGTTCGTGTCGCCGCCTGTCTCAGGAGACTCTCCTGTGGCACCACCGTCTTGGCCACCCCTCCTTGCCTCGTCTTCGGGGCATGGCTTCCCGTGTCCTTGTCTCTGGTCTTCCCCGGTCTCTCCCTCCCCTTCCCTCGGGACCCGGACCTTCCTGTGTCCCCTGTGTCGAGGGGCGGCTCCGGGCTGCCCCTCACTCCTCCCAGTTTCCCCCGACAGAGGCTCCTCTGCAGACGCTTCACATGGACGTGTGGGGCCCGGCCCGCGTCCGTGGGCAGGGTCACGAGCGCTACTTCCTGCTGGTGGTTGACGACTACTCGCGTTACACCACAGTCTTCCCCTTGCGCAGCAAGGGTGATGTTACTGAGGTGTTGATCGACTGGATCCGCGCAGCTCGTCTCCAGCTCAGGAGGAGCTTCGGCTCGGACTTTCCTGTTCTGCGTCTGCACTCTGACCGAGGTGGAGAGTTCTCCTCTGGCCTTCTGCGAGCCTACTGTCGTGCACGAGGCATCCGCCAGACCTTTACGCTTCCGGACTCTCCACAGCAAAATGGGATTGCTGAGCGCCGCATTGGCATGGTCATGGACGTCGCTCGTACGTCCATGATGCATGCGGCTGCCCCCCATTTTCTGTGGCCGTTTGCGGTTCGGTACGCGGCGCATCAGATCAACCTTCACCCCAGGGTCTCCCGGCCGGAGACCTCCCCAGCTCTGCTGTGGACGGGGAAGGTCGGCGATGCGTCTGCGTTCCGTGTCTGGGGATCTCGGGCGTTTGTCCGCGACTTGTCTGCGGACAAGCTGTCCCCTCGTGCTGCTCCCTGTGTCTTCCTCGGCTTCCCCCCTGACGCCCCAGGGTGGCAGTTCTACCACCCCTCCTCTCGTCGTGTTCTGTCCTCCCAGGACGTCACGTTCGACGAGTCAGTCCCCTTCTACCGCCTCTTCCCCTACCGCACTCCTTCCCTCCCCCCGCCACCGCACTTCCTTGTGCCAGGTCCCCCCCCGGTAGACCCCCTTCCCCCTCAGGGTCCTGCCCCTTCAGGTGTGTCCCAGGTAGACGCAGTCGAGCCGGTCGAGGTTGCTGGTGACTCTGGTCCTGCTGCGGGTGCTGAGCCTGGGGGTGCTGAGCCTGGGGGTGCTGAGTCTGGGGGTACTGAGCCTGGGGGTACTGCGACTGGGGGTGCTGAGCCTGGGGGTGCGGAGTCTGGGGGTGCTGAGCCTGGGGGTGCTGCGACTGGGGGTGCTGAGCCTGGGGGTGCGGAGTCTGGGGGTGCTGAGCCTGGGGGTGCTGCGACTGGGGGTGCTGAGCCAGGGGGTGCTGCGTCTGGAGCTGCTGGGCCTGGAGCTGCGGAGCCTGCGGCCACTGGACCTCCCCTTGTGGCGTCTGGCGGTGCGGGACCTGGCGGTTCTCCGGGTGCTTCACCTCGGCGGGAGCCCCTCTCTCCACAGGAGCTGCGCGAGTGGTTTGCTCGCCGCTGGAGACGTACTGCTGGAGCCGGAGCTCCTTCGACTGCTGAGGGTACTTGTGCCGCTGGTCCCGGAGCTGCTGGGCCTTCGGGTCCGCCTGGAGCTGGAGCTGCTGCGGGTGTTGGTGCTGCTGGTGCTGCTGGAGGTCCTGCCCCTGGAGGTGCTGTTGGCGCTGGTGCTGCTGCTGAGGGTGCTGTCCCTGCTGTGTCTGGAGTCGCCGCGCGGCCTCGGCCGTACTTCGTTCCACTCCTACAGCAGGTTCTTGGTCTTTCTCCTCCTGCAGCGTGTCCACCGCCTGTTCCGTCACAGTCCCAGTTAGAGCCCGCCTCCCCACTTCCTGCTCCCTCTCCTTACACTGGTCCCACTGGAGGTCTTGCTGAGCGTCGTGAGCCTGCGTCTCGTCCTGCGTCGCCTGTTCGTGCTGCTCGCGCTAGTGGTCGCGGTTCGCGTCAGCGTCCTCCTCCTGTCCCTGGCACGCACCGGATGTCTTTGCGTCCGTCCACTGCTCCTCTGCGTGCCCCTTTGCCTTCTCCTCCTGAGTCCTCTCTTCCTGCACTTACCGACCCAGCGTCCGACTCTCTTCGTGCTACCAGTCCTACTGTCACACGTCTCCTTGCTACTATCGTCACTGACCCCTCTTTTGAGTCCACTGCTGCGTCTGCTCTTGTTGCTGAGCTCGTCGACTTTGCTGCTCGCTGTCGTCTAGACTACGCTGCCGGTCTTGTTGCTGAGTCTGCGTCTGTCTGTCCTCCGTCCGTCGGGGGTGAGTGTGCTCTTGGCACGGACGTCCTTGAGGACAGGCAGGAGGAGTTCCAGTGTCTGGCTGCTGCTTCACCTCATCTCACGTCCGTACTACTTGCCCCTGAGGGAGACCCGGATGCACTAGACATCCCGACTCCGCGCTCTTACGCGGAGGCCGTAGAGGGTCCCTACTCCTCTCAGTGGCAGGCAGCTATGGATGCAGAGATGGCGTCCTGGAAGTCCACAGGCACCTACGTTGACGCGGTTCCCCCTCCTGGGGCGAACATCGTCAGTGGCATGTGGATCTTCAGGGTGAAGCGGCCGCCGGGCTCTCCACCTGTCTTCAAGGCGCGGTACGTCGCTCGTGGCTTCAGTCAGCGGCAGGGAGTTGACTACTTTCAGACCTTCTCTCCCACCCCGAAGATGACCACTCTTCGGGTGCTGCTGCACATAGCCGCTCAGCGCGACTACGAGCTCCACTCTCTTGACTTCAGCACTGCTTTCTTGCAGGGTAGCCTGCACGAGGAGATCTGGCTGCGCCGTCCACCTGGCTTCACTGGGACTTTCCCTACTGGCACCCAGTGGAGCCTCCGACGGCCAGTCTACGGTCTCCGCCAGGCACCGCGTGAGTGGCACGACACACTGAGGACTACGCTTGCGGCTCTTGGGTTTGCTCCCTCTACGGCTGACCCGTCGTTGTTTCTGCGCACCGACACTTCTTTGCCGCCGTTCTACATCTTCGTGTACGTTGACGACTTGGTCTTTGCCACAGCTGACACTGCTGGACTAGCCTACGTGAAGTCCGAGCTGCAGAAGAGACACACGTGCACAGACCTGGGTGAACTGCGCAGCTACCTTGGCTTGCAGATCACTCGGGACAGAGCACGCCGCACCATTACCTTGACTCAGTCACACATGGTGCAGCAGGTCCTTCAGCGCTTCGGCTTCACGTACTCCTCGCCTCAGGCCACTCCTCTGTCTACTCGCCACTCGCTCTCAGCTCTGCCTTCGGATGAGTCCGTAGAGTCGAGTGGCCCGTACCCAGAGCTTGTCGGTTGCCTCATGTACCTGATGACCTGCACACGACCTGACCTTGCATACCCTCTTAGCATTCTTGCACGCTATGTTGCTCCTGGGAGACACCGACCAGAGCACATGGCTGCAGCGAAGAGGGTGTTGCGCTACTTGTGCAGTACGTCGGGCATGGGGCAAGTGCTTGGAGGGCGGAGTCCAGTGGTGCTCACTGGGCACGCGGACGCTTCTTGGGCTGACGACCAGGCTACGCAGCGGTCGTCGCAGGGTTACACCTTTAGTCTTGGTTCCGGCTCTGTCTCGTGGCGGGCTACTCGCTCGTCCTCTGTTCTCGGCTCCAGTTGTGAGGCTGAGATCTACGCCGGGGCCATGGCTGCACAGGAGCTTCGCTGGCTCACCTACCTGCTGACTGACCTTGGAGAGCCGCCTCGTTCTCCTCCAGTGCTGTACGTAGACAACAAGGCCATGCTGGCCTTGTGTCGAGAGCAGCGCTTGGAGCACAGAACGAAGCACATTGCTCTCCGTTACTTTCTTGCTCGTGAGCTGCAGCAGCGTGGTCAGTTGCGACTTGCGTACGTGGCCTCTGAGGCCAACACTGCTGATGTGTTCACCAAGGCACTTCCGCCTTGTGACCATCAGCGCTTCTGCACTCAGCTGGGTCTTGTACCTGTCTTGCCTCACTTGCTCTCCTCTTGACCTTGCTTGTACTGTCACATATATATACCTGCTCTTGCTTGTCTAGCTCTATATATATATGTGCACTCCTGCATGTGAACTGGCCTTGTGGCCTTGTCGTTGTGCTCGGACTGTGTGGTGACTTTGTGATCCACCCTGAGCTTGCTGTTCTTTGCGTGACTGGTCTTGTGACCCCTTGTTCTCCCCCACATTGCCTATGGGGGTGTGTCAGAACATATATATAGCTTATGCTGTTGTGTAGGCTATAGTGGGGTATCCCATAGGGGGTACAACCCAATTAGGTTTTCCTATATGTACACACTTCATTCATAGTTCATCCATTCTCGTTCTCATTTTCACAAAGCAGTCAACCCCGATAAGGAATTCTGGAAAATTCCTTACACCACCTCGTGTAAGAGCGGACGATGTTACATAATCTATCACGCATTAAACCGTATGAAAACAAGTGACCTTCAGGAATTATTGCGATTACAGCACCTGACTCCACACCGGATATTAAGGGTACATTCCTGTGGGGACACTTGTGTCTCAATCCCCGTTTTCCCGAGTCGCGCCTGTAAATTTGCCAAATGTTGTGTCACAAACAACCAATGTATCGCGACCCTGCGCGACAGATGGGCACAGCCAGGTGGGTGCGTACTATTGGTTGCGACCAATAGGATTGTGCCCACCCAGTTTTCCCGCCGGGCAGGGGGGCTAAACATATCGCACCACCTCGAGTATCGCGGTGGGCTTGCCACAGAAATGAAAGTTGCAATTTGGGCC
This sequence comes from Closterium sp. Naga37s-1, assembly GCA_947471745.1. Classification (NCBI taxonomy): domain Eukaryota; kingdom Viridiplantae; phylum Streptophyta; class Zygnematophyceae; order Desmidiales; family Closteriaceae; genus Closterium; species Closterium sp. Naga37s-1. The sequence continues at coordinate 855,356 of CANJKZ010000772.1, read as the reverse complement.
ACCCCACACACAACAGCATGTATACAACCACGGCTCCAAGTACAAAAACGCAAGCATCACAGAGCTAAACTGCACCACTGTCTAGCAACCATGGCATCGCCCCGCGAGGTGCCATTCCTCATGCGCCTACTTGTCGCATGGGTTACGTTCTACTACAGCATATTCATGGACGCCATCGCCAAGTCGGTCGGTGGCTTGCTGGAGGCGAACGTCTTCAATGACGAGGTGTCCTCGTCATCCAGCTCTCGCGCCTCCAACCGTACCGCAGAGCGGAAACGAAGGGCTGGGCTACGCCGGCGGAGATACCAGTTGCTGCTAGAGGACCTGGACGGCATGGGGGAGGATCAGTTCAGAGATATGTTTCGCATAAACCGTGGCATTCTCGAATACATTGTCGCCGGGATGACGCACTACATGCAACCGTACGTGGACAGGTACCTAATCAGTCATGAAGTGGCATGCCTTGTACCTATCAAATACCTCGCAAGTGGCATGTCTTTCGTAGACTTGTCCTCCGTGTTCGGGCTGTCCAAGACCCTGTGCCACATGCTTGTTGACGCGCTCCTCATGCATTTCCCGTCCGTCTTCAAGCAGCAGTGGGTCCACTTCCCGACCCGCGACGACCTCGACGAGATGGCCGCAGAGTTCCGCGCCATCAAGGGGGTACCTGCGGTAGTGGGGGCTATAGACGGCACACACATACCCATGAAGGGGATGGAGGGGCACAGGCAAGAGTACTACACGCGGAAGTCCAGTTACGCCGTCCAGTTGCAGATCACATGCGACGCGCGAGGCATCATATGGGACTATTTGATCGGATACCCGGGCAGTGCGCACGATCAGAGAGTGTTCATGAACAGCGCGTTACACGAAAGGTTGTACAACGGCGACATAGCGCCATACCAAATAGTGGGAGATGCTGCCTACCCACTCAGAGACTTCTGCCTGACCCCCCTACATGCTCCCCGTGAAGGCCTAATGGAGGACTGGGAGCAGTGCTTTAACTATTGCCAAAGCGCAACGCGCATGGCAGTAGAGCGCTGCATCGGCGCCTTCAAAGGCCGGTGGCGTCTATTCGCGGGCCGCAATGACTGCAAGCTCTGGCGCATTCTTGCAGGGGCGTCTTGTTGCGTCATCCTGCACAACATGTGCGAAATGATGGGCGCAGTAAGGCGCGTCAATGCATCGTGGGCAAACTTGCCCCGAAACCGGGACCCATGGTGGACTCGTGGCGCGGTAGCAGAGTTCATGTGGGAGCCATGTGACCCATGCACGCAAGAGAATCTTCGTGAAAGGCGCAAGCGGCTGGGCGAGGCTCTGGAGTCGTCTTACCTCACTCGGCGGCGCCGCGGACCCACACCTCCTCACCCGCATCTGGGTTAGAGGGGTCTTCGCCCGCCTGCCCGCGACGAAGCCAGCCGGCGTCGCCGCCTTCGGCGGCGTGCGAGTCGGTCATGTTGTCCGCGTGGGCAGGGATGTCGTCGCGGACATGCGGGGAGGGTGCGGGCTGCTGCACGCGTTCCCGAGCAATACGCGCGTCCTGATCCATCCACGCGCGGACGAGGCCTTCGAGCCTGCTCATGGCGTCTGAGTGGCAGCCTTTGATCGTCTCGCACACCAGCTTTGCAGCGGCCATCGTCGCCGTCTCTGCCACACGTGGGCGCTTCGATGTAGGAGTTCCCTGTGGCGGCGGAGCTGCACACACGGTGGATGCACACGAACAATAGACGAGGTGTTATGTACCCTAAACATTTTAATGATGTAATGTGTGCGTAAAATGTTGTCACAAAATGTGTCATTCAACAAACCCGCGAGTGCCACCGTTGATGCAACACATACATACCAGTGAATGTCGGCGTAGAGGTGCAGGGCGCCGAAGTGGACGGGACCGCGTACCCGCACGGCACGTTGACGTGTGCCGCACCGCCACCGTCGACGGCGTGAGGGTTGCCCACCGCCTTGTTGTTCTGGAAAAGCGCCATGTACGGGTACCAGTGGGGCTTGCACACGGCACCCTTGCCGCTCGCCTTTTCCCCCTTCTTGATCTGCTTGTACATGTTCACAAGATTGCGCCACTGCTTCTGAAGCGCGTTTACACCGCGCACCCAACCGGGATTCTCCTTCTCGAGGTGACGCGCGAGGCGGGCCCAGTACTGAGAGCCCTGCTTCCCGAGGAGGGGCCCGAGCTCGTCCTTGATGAACCAACGCGCAGCCACGAAGATTGTGTTCTCGCGGGGGGACCACACGCTCCGCTTAACAGGATGCAAGTTACGGGTCTTGGCAGCGGCACGCGGAGGTTCCCCGCCCTTAGCAGCAGTCTTGGTTCCCGCAGCGGCAGACGCACGGCCGCGACGAGGAGCCGGGGACGCAGGCTGGGCCTCTTCGGGAGCGTCCTCGTCGTCATCGGCGTCCTCGTCGGCGTCAACTTCATCCTCGGAGGGGGACATGCCCTTGTCCTGCTCCTCGCCAGAGTCCGCGTCGTCTTCGCAGGCCTCGTCGCACTCGTTGTAATCAGAGTCCGCGGCGTCATCATCGTCATCGAAGGCAGCATCGTCGTTGACGCGGGATGAGGCAACCCGGTCGGCATGACGGCGTCCGCGGGTAGGGACATCGCGCGGGGCTTCGAACGAGGTGTCCCCCGCACCAGGCGCTCCTTCGGGCAAAGGGCCGGCGGGCTTGCGGCCGGCCGCGATTTGTTTGTTCATCCAAGCGATGTACGGGATCTCGTCGAGATCCCGCGGGCACAAGTCAAAAGAACTAGCTACGCTCTTGCGCTTACGAGCCATGGCTACAGCGTGCCAAAGAAGACCCTGGCTAGACTTCGCAACAAGAAAGAGGAAGCTCGGGTTGGGAGAAGAAGAACAGATTGGAGCGGGAGAGTGCTGTCAGTGTGGTTGGAACGATGGGCAAACATTCGGGCAGGGATGTGACCGTGTGTGCTGAAGGACCAGTCATATGTCAGCCCGAGCAGAGCGGTTTCCATCCCCGCTCTGAAACGTGCCCAGTTCGGGCGTCCAGGTGCATGCTGTACAGTGTGAGATTTCGACACGCGTGCGATTTTCGGGATGTGACGGGGCCTCGTGTAACTCGTCCGCGACACAAGCGCAATTCACGCCAACCAATGTAAAATACAGTGGGACTCGCATAAGCGCGATCCGCTTTTGTGACAGGGCACGGTATATGCTGTTTTTAGATGTCACAAAGTGATTGAGACACAAGTGTCCCCGCAGGAATGTACCCTAATTCAATACATGTCCATGTCTCACTGCCAGATCTCATCCTACGTCACTTGTACTGAAAACTGGAGTGAATGTGGTACCCTTCCACGAGTTTTTTTCCCCTCAGGAAGGATGGCTTCTAGCAGGGTGCGAGGAGATGGTGGGCGTGAGGACGAGCGTGAGCAGCAGGAGCATCAAAACCACAGGAACCAGCATTAGCTCCGCAGGTGGCGGGCCCACGTCTGACAAGCAAGCTGGAAGCAGGACCAATACCACAGTCACCACAGCCATAATGGCCAACACGGACTTGGCTGATGCCTGATGGGGCGTTTTAGCCAAGCTTGTACCTGCTGAACCACTGTTATAGCCTCCCGCGTGCCCTACATGATCCTCTTCATACTCTGCCGCAGCGTTCAACAAGGCCATAACCCGAGCAGCCTCTCCACTGTTTTCCGGAATCTGTGCAGTAAGATATCCTCCTCCTTGTCCCATGACGGCCTCCCTCCCCGCAGCGGCGCAGGCTGCTTCCCTTCCGTACTTGTCCCCGTCCCTTCACCAACTTTCCGTGTCGTTCGTCGCGTGGCCGCGCTCAGCCGTCCGATACTCGTCCCGGATGATGCCGTTGAATTCCGTTCCGCGCGTCCCCGCGCTTTGCATTCCCCCTCCCGCGCCAAATTGAAGGTCGGAAGCCAACCCCGTCTCTGCACTGGCTTTGCTGTACCGAGCGCGGCTTCCGGCGGCGGCGGGGGCGGCTCTGTACCCGCTAGCGACGGTGTATTCCGAAGCGCGAAACGCAGCGGGGTTATCGTGGCTCCAGCTCTGCCTACCTAACGTGCTCGCGCGTGCGCTGCCGCCGCGCGGAGCGACCTGGCTGTAGTTTCCGCCTCCGGCGGCAATAGCGCCGCTCTTGGCGCCGGGGTGGCTGTAACGCTCGTAGCCGTACTCAATCTCAGCTGCATATACAGCTCCGTCACCGCCGCCAGCGCGGTTCGACCGCGGATCCCGCCGTTCCGCCGCAAGAGACGGAGGAAATCCCCCCTGCTGCTGACGATGCAATTCACGGTGCTGCTGAGTCAAGAAAATGCTACTGCGTGGGCTTCCGTGGCCGCTTCCGCTTCCACGATGACTTCCCCCATCGCCGCTTTCATTGCTACAACTTGATCGTTCCGCGTAGCATTGCGAGATGAAAATGAGGCGGTCGGCGGAATCTTCCGCATGAACGCTTCCGCCGCCGCTATGGCGGTCGAGGGACGCGGCGGACGGGCTGTCCGGGGAGCGGCTGGTTAATTCTTCGGCTCGGTCGCGAGGAGTATATGGCGACATTGTTCGTGGCGCAAGGCAGACGTCGTTTTGATCTCGATGTCGATACATTGTGCTGGAATCTGAAATAAGTAGGAAAAGCTTTATTTTTTTGTTGCGGATGAATCAACTTGTGCGCGATCTAGTAGGAGTTGGGTCATTCAAATGTGTGTGACCAGGAGAAGAAAAATTGAAAGAGCTCGCTGTTTGTGAAATCTACAGCGAGTCACGTGACGTGTTCTGCGTGTTAAACAGCACAGTTCCATACGCGATTACAGCAACTCCCGAAGGACCAAGGAAGGAGCATCAGCAGAGGGAATGCTGCTGGTTGGGCACGCAGAACCCCATTGGTCTTGGATGAGGCGATGTAGCCACACCTCTCTCTGTCAGCCACACCTCCGCGGCAGTGCTGCTCCACATGGCCGTTGCCCACTCCGTACCTCCTGCCATCCCCGTGCCTCCTCACGAGCTTCGACCTGTCACAGCCGCGGAAATGCCATCCATGCGCTGGTGGGGAATGGTGAAGATTGGGGATTCTGTTGGCACGGCATGGGCGGTGATTTGGGCTCCTGGGTCCTGGCTTGCCAGAATGCTATGGTTTGGTTTGGTCGGTCAGCGTCAGGGGCTAGTACATTTGGCTGGTGTGGCTAGAGATTGCTGCCCTGTGCACCCCGCCATCATTTTTTTGACAGCCTCCCGACCTACAACCAGAAACTCGATTCGTTGTGGACGCCAGCGCACCTCGTCAATCGTCGGGAGCACATGACGGTCAGACGTCACGTTCCACAGAAGTTCATTTCCGCGAATGTCATCAACAGGCACGAGTACATTGCCAAGTCCAGCGCTCTTGCCAACGGAAAAGTAACATGACTTTCTGTACCTGAAATTACACCTAGTCCGCGGTATTTTAACCACGTGAACTGTTTTGTTTCAAACACCCTTTATTCGTTTTCGGGTAATGAGATGGGCATCCAGAGACTTCGAGGTTATTATTTTACAGCGGGATGCCTTTCCGTCTGAAGAAACGCACACTTAGTGGTCCGAGATAGGGGGAATATCGGTATTGGCAGAGTTTTAACTGCCGTGATCTCGCGACGGGAATGCTAGATTCTACCCTCATTAATTTTCCAGCTACTCGTTTAAACAAGTTTGACCAAGGAGAAGTACCCTCGCGCGGGTGAGATAGCGGCGGTTAAAATACCGCGGACTAGGTGTACTGTATTGTACAAATAATATGGATCTGTATGTGCACTCATAATGCCCCGCAGTGTCAACAGTAACGCTGCTAGGAAGAATGACCTCAGCATTTGGGTGCACGAGAGGGACAGAGAATGCTGGATGCCAGATGTCTTGCTTCGGCTTCTAGTGCAAATCCACCACCGTTGTCCAGCACGGAGATACGGATCGTGCCACGTTATTTGCGGTGAAGCCGCGGCCAATAGTCGCTGTATGATTTTCTACAGTTAGCCCCCGGATATACAAGGAGCGTCGTTGAAAGTACCATTAGTCAGGATCAAGTGGATTTTCGCAGTTATATGCAACATTTTCTGAACATTTGCACTGTAATGCGTGCAAATTATCCAACAGAAGGCAACGGGTTTGTGTATTTTCTCCTTTCGCAAAAGATTACAAGTCAGATCCCCGAAGTTTAGAATTTAGTTGCATGAAGCAGTCGGCCTGGTTTGATTTGATCCTAGCTGTAGTCTCTGTGTTTACAAGAGTGTCTCAAAGAAAGTGTGCCCGGCATTTTCAAGGTTCCCGAAAACAGTTGTTGTTAGAAAATGAGATGCGATATCTCCCAGTGTTTGTATCGAATGAGGTGTCGAAATTTCCATACGGTCGTGTAGTTGTGAACGGAAAGGGATTGGAAAAGGGATTTTCCTGCCAAGAAGTTCAGGGTGAACCTTCCATTTGATTCGATCTTGGGATCAGAAAGGCAACGGCAGGTGATATACACTCGATATCATTTTCAGTAGCATATATTTTCATGGTGAATGGCATATGCTAGGGACACTAACATAATCGACATATTTTTTTTGGAACGGGAACCAGTAAACATGCCATTTATCATACTTTCATTATAATTTAATTATACTTGGATTGCAACAAATTATTTGTTTTTTTTTCGTTCTATAAATAAAGGCAGAAACTCAACCTGATGACATACCATCGCGTAAGGCGTGAACCCTATACGTTCGAGACGTTGCGAATGCTGCTCCAGTTCTCCATGGATTTTATTTTTGCCCTTGACCGTGGTGATGGATTTTAATCGGACTGAGGAACACTTTGTTGGGTTAGGGTGGGGCAGAGCGATTGCACAGCTGGGATTATCTTGGTGTATCTGGATAATCATGGATAATCAAATATGGTCCAATTAGGAGCAAGATCCAACCTAAATGGGCCTTTTTTTTTAACAAGCTGATATAAACATCGTTTTCCCTGCAAGCGCCAAGTAATGATGCGTTACTGATAGTGTTCTGCACATCGGCTTGGCTTGTAACTTATTTACATGAGCTAGTGAATACACCTTGGGGGTCACGGTAGGGGATGCTGTTAAACGATCATCAAGTGCGCCCGCCAAGGCTGGCTTGCTAGCTTGGGTTGCACGAACCTCTCGCTTGTGGTGGACTTGTGGAATGGGGAAGACAGTTTGAAAGCAGGCAGTGGTCCCCTTCCACCAGCTGACTTCATTTCGCCTCCGTTCCGCGCACATCCTCCCCCGCAGCTGCATTGCTTCGACCTTGCGCGCATGTCCTCCTCCCGGCTGATGCGATTTTTGCTCTATCCACCCTTGCCAAAGTTGCTTGAAACAAACACCTCTCCGCGGCTCTGATCTTGCCGCGGCAGGGCCGCGGGTCATGTCATGGGGTTGACGAGGAGCCGGTTTTCAAACTTGAACGAGGCTGGCTAGACCCTTGAAACGTATCGAACCGTCTTGCTAATTATTTAAATCACTTTGCATCCCAGCATATCCTCCGAGCCTGAGGTTCGGCAGTCTCCCCAAGCTCGAGGGCCACGAGCACCTGACTTTTCTGAGACGAAAAGTGCTCATGGTGGTTTCTTCCTGACCACGCAAAACGCTGCACCCTTGTGCAGCTTTCTCGAGAATCTTATATGGATGGATTCTCTGCTCAGACAGACTTCGCCTCCCACCCCACCACCACCCGGACAACAGCTGCTACTTGAACGCTGCACCGTTTGCTGTTGCTCTGAACCTTTGCCTAACGCTCTAAACGCCAATTTGACCGTTGGGGAACGCAACGATCTTACAAACAAGTTTTCTTTTGGGAAAGCTTGTATTCTGGGCATTAGTTTCTAGTCTCAGCCTAAGTTTCTAGTCCATAGCTTCTTGTTGTGCTCCTGTCTTCATCAACATTACCCCTCGTCGCCTCTTTTTGTCACGACTTCGAAGTCGAAACGATTTGTTCAATTTTCTTCCGGCTTGTTTGCTTCGGAAGAGCGATCAACGCTTTTGTATGGACTCCAGTGGAGACCAGAGCTGGAAGAGGTCAGTGTTCGACCTCTTGCGCTTTACTTCACACCCCTCCTTGCTTCTTCCTGCCGCTGTCGATCTGCACGCATCGCCTAACCCGTCTACGTTCACGTCCCCATCCGACGCCTCTTCCGTGCATGTGTTGGGTCCTTCGTGGCGTCTTCATAACACGACCGCGACTTCCAATTCTCGAATCGTCCCCTACTCCGACCATCTCCACTCCAGCGCCGGCAATAACCCGATCCAGCGAAGGTCATCCGGGAGCTCGTCGTCTCCTTCTTCAGACCCTTTAGGAAGACCGTCACGACAAAATTCCTACCGTGACGAGCGTCGGCGATTTGGCGATCAACCGTTCCCAACATATAATCGCTTCTCCTCCTCCTCTTCCTCATTATCCGGCGGCCAAAATCGTGGACAGCCGCAGCAGCGTCGTCGTCCCGGCATGTCATTTCAAAGCAATTCATTTCGGTCACACGGGGGAGACCCTGTCGAGGCTCATCTCGCGCACGCCGTTTCGGAGCTTGCTGCGACGAGATCTCCACCGGCCGAAGAGCTTCTGGGGTTTTCGGAGCAAGATATTCAAGATGCTAATCAATCTGATGGTCAAACAAAGACGCGAAGGGCACTAGTCGGAGGGACGAACCCCCCAGCTGCTCGCATGATGTCTCGTCGTGCGATCCTGGTGGTGACGGTCTTCCTGTTTCTACTTATAGTGCTGCCAGCACTTCTCCCGAGGATTTCTCCTCCGCCTTCGGCGCTGCTGGTTATTCCCGTGATGCTCATGTTCATGCTGGTATATCTAGCTCTGGCTCCTCACCATCTTCCGGGGAGGAACCACGTTTACACATAGCACTCTCTCGGCTCTTAGCTGTCTTGGCTCTTAGCTTAGTGCTCTCTCAGAGCTTCTGTTGCTAAATAAGCTTTTCTTTTCAGGCAATCTTTGAAGAAGTTTCAAGATCATCGAAATTGATGCAGAAGATTAATTCACCCCTTTGAGCTAAATGGCTGGTTTGGCGGCTACATGATTGTACAGCCAAACGCAATCCAGTATGTAAGGCCAACCACAAGCATACCAAGATTTCTCGCCATCCATCTGGATCTCAATTCATTTTTTATCCAGGATTCAATTACTACCACTTGCGACAAGGCCTTCGCATTCCTGAACTGCAACACATGCAATGCAAGTACTCACATTAACATTGCCTACAATGGTGTAAGGGTACATTCCGCTGTGGACCATGTCCCAATCGATGTGTCCGAATCGATTGTGACGCGTACGTACAGCATATGCTGCCAGGTGTCAGAATGGCGGGCCGCCCGTGGTTGTCGCCAAATGTATTTATCATTGGGTGACGTGAAACACGGAGCAGTCGCCAGCTAATTGCAACACATTCCATTAGTCGCACGCGGTGCCAAATATCAACACATGCAGCATGTATCTAGACGACATCTCCCCAAAACCCACTATCCCCATCAACGCGTACACTGCGTAGTGATTGGTCCAGACGACACACCTGGAATTATTGACAGGGACGCGCACGTCCCCGCCAGCGCGCCTTCCCCCAGTTCCAATGCTCCTTCCCCACAACTCCTCCACCTCCCAACACCTTACGGGTTCATCTTCGTGCACCATCCTTCCTGTTCCAATCTGTTCATTTCTCTCTGCTCCCGCTCCCTAAAGATCTAGATCTAGAAGCACTCTATCCGCCAGCATGGCTCGTAAGCGTAAGGGGCAGGCCCTTAACGACTGCCCCAAGGATCTTAACGACATTCCTTACATCCGCTGGATGAACCAGCAGATCGCCAACGGGCGCCATCCGAAGGGATTATCCGCGCCGCCCGTGCTTGACGGCCAGGGATCCAGTGCACAGTCGCCCAGTGCGGCCCCGTCACGTGTGCGCCGCCAGCCTGCAAGGACGGCTGCAACACACCGGCTTGTCGTGGAGCAAGATGCTGACGATGACGATGATGACGACCCCGAACAAGGCCTCGACACCGACGACGACGAGGAGGAACCGGAAGACGCTGGGATGTCGCCCAGCGACGGCGACGACGAAGATGAGGACGCCGAGGACGACGCGGAGGAGGAAGCGCAACCAGTGTCTCAGCCGCCGAAACGGAGCGCCGCACGCGCATCTGGGACGAACAAAGGCAAAGGCAAGGCGGCGCCACCACCACCACGCCAGGAGCCACGGAAGAAGCGGTCGGCTGCACCAGTCGAGAGGGGCTTATGGTCGGACAAGGAGAGCACCATATTCGTCGCGGCGAAGTGGTTCATGAAAGAGGAGCTCGAGTCTCTCAAGGGGAAGCAGGGGACGCAATACTGGGTCCGACTACTCGCGCACATCAAGGAGTCGAACCATGGATGGTGCAGGGGTGTCAACGCGTTGCAGAAGCAGTGGCGTAACTTGACGCTCCTCTGGCGGGAGTACAAGCGTGGCGACGGGGGGTCAGGCCACGGCTCGGTTGAGAAACCACCGTGGTATCCGTACCTGGAGCTGCACAACCAGAACACCGCCGCAGCCGCACCGCATGCGGTGGACGACGGCGGCGCCACGGACGTCAACGTGCCGGCCGGCATGGAGGTTCCAAGTTCGTCTCAGCCAGGCACGTCAACACCAACCTTTACAGGTGAGTCGTGCTTCTATCACCTCTAGCTTGATATGCGTTTGACTTATCGTAGTTTGAATACGAAGAATCCGTTTATTTTATTCGCCAATATGCAGGTTACATCAAACAAGGGTAGTCGGACTAATCGATTCTACTATTTTCCCCGCTCCTCTATCACAGCTCCGCCGCCGCCGACCACCGCAACACCTTGGCGCGCACGGGTGCATGAGACGGCTACCATGCAAGCAGCCATGCTGGTCTCCGCGACCATCAAGGATTGTCACGGTGACGCGATGACGCGCATTGAGAGCCTCGTCCGTGAATGGATGGCGTAGGACATGCGACTTGCCCGCGAGCGCATGACTGAATCGGCGCCCCCGGACGTGCACCGTGCGCCGCCGGATTTCAGCCCTCCTCCGCCACGCGGGGAGTCCGCACCACCTCCCGAAGCCGCACAGCATGGCGACGATGTTGGCGACGTCAACACCGTCACTCCGGGTGCTGAGGATGTGGAGATATGGGTGCGCGGCGCCGACGATTAGCGTAAGAGTCCTGTAGGGCCTCACCCAGTCTTTTCCGCCTCTCTCTCAGAGCCTGTTGTGTTGGGGGAACACAGGGTTCCCACTTGTGTGTCGCAATGGCACCCCGTTTCCACCAAGAGTCGAGGTTGCGGGGCGGATTGAACCAGGCCATGTTCTTGCGCCTTACGACTGCCATCTCTTCACACATGTTGTGCAGGATCACACAACACGCGGCTCCTGCGAGAATGCGCCACAACCTGCAGTCGTTGCGCCCGCCGAAGATGCGCCATCTCCCTTTGAAGGCGCCGATGCACCTTTCCACCGTCATGCGTGTGGCGCTCTGGCAGTAGTTGAAACATTGGGCCCAATCGTCCATTAGGTCCTCTCCGCGCGGAGCATGCAGGGGGGTTAGGCAGTATTCTCGTAGCGGGTAGGCAGCATCCCCAACAATCTGGTATGGGGCTATGTCTCCGTTGTGTAACCTCTCAAGTAGTGCAGACTCTTTGAAAACCCGCATGTCGTGCGCGCTGCCGGGATAGCCGATGAGGTAATCCCATATCCTGCCTCGTGCATCACATGTGATTTGGAGCTGAACGGCGTAGGCCGACTTCCTTGTCCGGTACTCCGCCCTGTGCCCTTCCATCCCTTTCATGTGGATGTGAGTCCCGTCCACAGCCCCCACCACTGCAGGTACACCTTTGATGGCAGCGAATTCACGCGCCATCTCGGGAAGTTCATCGCATGTGGGAAAGCGCACCCAGGCGGCCTTGAAGACTGAGGGGAACTCGGTGAGGAACACGTCAACAAGCTCGTGGCAGAGTGTCTTGGAGACACCGAACAGGTACGACATGTCGACGTATGATATCCCACTCGCCAAGTACTTTATTGGGATGAGCATAGCAGTGTCCATTGTGATTATCGACCGATGGACGATGGGCTCTAGATATTGTCGCATCCCAGACTTTACATGCTCAAGTATGGCGCGGTTGATCCTGAATATGTCTTGGAAATCGTTCTCCCGCATGTGTTGCAGGTCTTCAACCCACAAAGCATGACGTCGCCGCCGTACACTCGCTCTGTGACGGCGGTTCTCCCCGGTGTCGTCCCCGGACGATGAGGACTTCTCGTCCGTGTCCTCAAACACACCGAACTCTATGAGGCCTACGAAGGACTTCGCGACATTTTCGTAGAAAATGGTGTAGTAGTAGGTGACCCAGGCGACGAGGAGGCGTAGGATGAAGGGGATGGCTCTAGGCTCTGCCATCATGCGTGGATTATGCGTGTGTAGTAATGGTGTCTGTGCTATGTTTGATTATAAAAACTCACGTACTAGAAGAGGAGTTGCAGATGTATGTGCCGTTGAGGCAATTATTGGCACTGCGGAGGAGTACTGTACCCTCCGCGGCCTCCCTGGACATCACCAAGGATCTACCGCGGACCTGGAGGTGTTGGTGTATGTGCTGCGCAAGGACGAGTGGGCATGTTTATTCTCTGACCAATCACAAACGTTCGCACATAATTGTCGCGCGTCTGTACAGAGTCGCAATACATCGATCGATTGGGACATGCAAACTCGAGACATTTGAGCGCGACTCGGGCATATCGTGATTGGGACACATCGATTGGGACATGGTCCACAGCGGAATGTACCCTAAGGCTATGGTGTGGTACATCATACTCTCATAGCAACACCGTGTCAGAATCACTGTGCAGGAATGAATGAACTATGAATGAGTTGGGTTGGGTACAAGTACTAACCCTAAAGTGTTGTACCCCTTGTAGGCTAACCGACTATAGCCTAGAGAGAACACAAACAAATAGTTTGACACACCCCCATAGGCTAAGTGGGAGATAGAAAACACCACAGACGGTCACAAGACCAGTCAATCAAGAGAACAAAGCAAAGCAAAGCTCAGGGTGGATCTCAAGGACACCACACAATCTGAGCACAAGCAAGCGGCCACAAGGCCAGTTCACATGCAGAGTTATAATAGCAAGGCAGTACACTGATCACAAGCTAGCAAGAGTAAACAAGCAGGTATAAAGATATATATATATATGTGTACAACAAGAGCAAGTCAAGCAACCAGCAGGTGAGGCAGATTGGGCACAAGCCCAAGAGAAATGCAGAAGCGCTGATGATCACCAGACCCTAGGGCCTTGGTGAACACATTAGCAGTGTTGGCGGAGCTGACGACGCTGCTGCAGCTCACGCGCAAGGAAGTAGCGAAGATCAATGTGCTTCGTTATGTGCTCCAGTCTCTGCTCGTGACACAAGGCAAGCATTGCCTTGTTGTCGACGTACAGAACCGGAGGAGAACGAGGCCGCTCCCCCAAGTCGGTCAGCAGGTAGGTCAGCCAACGTAGCTCCTGTGCAGCCATGGCCCCAGCGTAGATCTCGGCCTCACAACTGGAGCTGAGAACTGAAGACGAGCGAGTAGACTGCCAAGAAACAGAGCCGGAACCGAGGCTGAAGGTGTAACCCTGTGACGACCGCTGCGTAGCTGAGTCGTCAACCCAAGAAGCCTCTGCGTGACCAGTCAGGAAAACTGGACCCCGTCCTCCAAGCACGAGCCCCATGCCTGACGTACTGCACAAGTAACGCAGTACCCTCTTCGCACCATCCCAGTGCACCTTTCGGTGCCTACCGGGAGCCACATAGCGAGCCAGAAGGCTGAGAGGGTACGCGTGTCCAACATTATATGTTTATATTGTGTAGGCTATAGTGGGTTTAGCCTTAGGGGGTACAGCTTTGTTAGGGTTTCCTACTTGTATCCCCCTCCTACCTAGTTTCATCCATTCTCGTTCTATTCTAGATTATAACATGGTATCACGAGCCTAGGTTGCTACCTAGGACCGCTTTCTACTATGGGCCCACTATTCCGCTAGAAGCGCCCTCGTGCGCCCTACCTTACGTGCGCCCTCGTGCGCCTTTCTCTGCTAGTGCGCCTTCGTGCGCCCTCGTGCGCCCTCGTGCGCCTTTCTCTGCTAGTGCGCCTTCGTGCGCCTTCGTGCGCCCTCGTGCGCCCTCGTGCGCCTTCGTGCGCCCTCGTGCGCCCTCGTGCGCCCTCGTGCGCCCTCGTGCGCCCTCGTGCGCCCTCGTGCGCCCTCGTGCGCCCTCGAGCGCCCTCGTGCGCCCTCGAGCCGCCCCTGCAGGTCCGTCAGGCCCCCGAGCCGCCTCTGCAGACCCGTCAGCCCCCCCCCCCCCGAGCCGCCTCTGCAGGCCCGTCAGGCCCGAGAGCCGCCCCTGCAGACTCGTCAGGCCCGCGCGCAACCTCTGCCCGACCGCGCGCCGCCCCTGCAGGCTCTCGCCGCCCGCCGCGTCGCCCTGCCCGCGGCGTCGCCGCCTGCCCGCGGCGTCGTCACCTGCCCGCGACGTAGCCCCTGCCCGCGGCGTCGTCGCCTGCCCGCGGCGTCGTCGCCTGCCCGCGGCGTCGTCGCCTGCCTGCGGCGTCGTCGCCTGCCCGCGACGTAGCCCCTGCCCGTGACGTCGTCGCCTGCCCGCGGCGTCGTCGCCGGCCCGCGGCGTCGTCACCTGCTCGCCGCGTCGCCCTGCCCGCGGCGTCGCCACCTGCTCGCGGCGTCGCCCTGCTCGCGGCGTCGTCACCTGCTCGCCGCGTCGCCCTGCCCGCGGCGTCGTCACCTGCCCGCCGCGTCGCCCTGCCCGCGGCGTCGCCACCTGCCCACCGCCTCGCCCTGCTCGCCGCGTCGCCCTGACCTAATCCGCGCCTGCCCTCTGGAGCAGCCGCCCCTGCAGCAGCCGCCCCTGGCCACTGGAGCAGCCGCCACTGCAGGAGCCGCCCCTCGCCCCTGGAGCAGCCACCGCTGCAGCAGCCGCCCCTGGCCCCTGGAGCAGCCGCCACTGCAGCAGCCGCCCCTGGCACCTGGAGCAGCTGCCGTCGCGGCCCGGCCTCGCCCTGCAGCAGCTGCCGCGGAGCTCCCTGCTGCGGCCCGACCCCGCCCTGCAGTTGTAGCGGCCCCGCTGTCGCCACCGTCTTGCGCCTGCCGCGCCGACCACTGGTGAGTTGCCCTGCCAGCACTGCTGCCGCTGCTACTGCTGCTACTGCCTTTTCTACTCCCACTGCTACTGCTCCTGCTGTTACTGCTGTTACTGCCGCTACTGCTGCTACTGCTGCTCCTGGCATGGCCAGATGCAGCTCCAGGGCCGTGCGCGTGAGTCCCTCACGCCCCAGCAGCTTCGTGAGTGGTACGCTAGTTGGGGCTGTCGGGGTGGCCGTAGTGGTAGTCGCTCTGGAGTGGGTCGGTCGGGAGCTTCTGGTAGTGGACAGGTGCAGCTGGCGTGTCCTCTTTCGCCCCAGCAGCTTCGTGCGTGGTACGCTAGTTGGGGCTGTCGGGGTGGCCGTAGTGGTAGCCGCTCTGGAGTGGGTCGGTCGGGAGCTTCTGGTAGTGGACAGGTGCAGCTGCCGTGTCCTCTTTCGCCCCAGCAGCTTCGTGAGTGGTACGCCAGTTGGGGCTGTCGGGGTGGCCGTAGTGGTAGTCGCTCTGGAGTGCGTCGTTCGGGAGCTTCTGGTAGTGGACAGGTGCAGCTGCCGTGTCCTGTGAGTGAGGCTGCCGCTCTAGGTGCTAGTGCGTCTGTTGCCCTAGGTGCTGGTGAGGCTACCACTCCCGGTACTCGCGTGTCTGCTACCCCAGGTGCTGGTGAGGCTGCTGCTCTAGGTGCTAGTGAGTCTGCGCCCCCTGGTACTGAGTCGACTGAGGCACTGCACACCTTCACTCTGGACTCAGGTGCTTCTCGCTGTTTCTTTCGTGACCGCACTGCCCTTGAGCCGCTTGCTCGGCCAGTTGCTGTCTCCCTCGCTGACCCCTCTGGGGGTCCGGTCATTGCGACCTCCTCCACTGTCCTTCCTTGTCCTGCGGTCCCGTCGGGCACACTGTCAGGTCTCCACCTCCCCTCGTTCTCTACGAACTTGGTGGCGGGTTGTGCGCTCCAGGACGGGGGTGTTCACCAGTTCACCCCTGCCTACGAGCGCGTGACACACTGCACGTGTGCTCGGACGGGCCGTCACCTGGCTACCTTCACTCGGCAGCCGGGGTCGGACCTGTACACACTGACCACTGAGTCCCCTCAGGTAGCTACGTCTGCGTCTGCGTCAGGTCAGCTGTCGGCCCCCTGCTCGTGTCGCTCTCTGGCGCACGAGACCGTCCTCTGGCACCACCGACTTGGTCACCCGTCCGTGCAGCGCCTTCGTGCCATGCACAAACGGTACCTTGTCTCTGGTCTTCCCAGGGTTCTCCCTCCCCTCCCACCCTCGCCTGCTCCTCCCTGTCTTCCCTGTGTCGAGGGGCGGCAGCGCGCCGCTCCTCACTCCTCCTCGTTTCCCCCGACGACTGCTCCCTTGCAGACGCTCCACATGGACGTGTGGGGCCCAGCCCGCGTCCGTGGTCAGGGTCAGGAGAGGTACTTCCTGATAGTTGTTGACGACTACTCGCGCTACACCACGGTCTTCCCCTTGCGCACCAAGGGTGAGGTCCCTGATGTTTTGATCCCTTGGATCAGCGCTTCTCGTCTCCAGCTCAGCGAGCGTTTCCACTCGGACTTTCCTGTCCTGCGCTTGCACTCTGACAGAGGTGGTGAGTTCTCCTCCGACCTCTTGGCAGCCTACTGTGCGGAGCACGGCATCCGCCAGTCGTTCACGCTTCCGGCCTCTCCACAGCAGAATGGGGTTGCTGAGCGCCGCATTGGCTTGGTCATGGAGGTCGCTCGTACCTCCTTGATCCATGCGGCTGCCCCCCACTTTCTGTGGCCGTTTGCAGTCCGATACGCTGCGCATCAGCTCAACCTCTGGCCCCGTGTCTCCGTTCCGGAGACTTCGCCGACACTGCGTTGGACAGGAGAGGTTGGCGATGCGTCACGCTTTCGGGTCTGGGGATCTCGAGCCTTTGTTCGTGATACGTCCGCGGACAAGCTCTCCTCCCGCGCTGTTCCTTGTGTCTTCCTTGGCTTTGTCCCGGACGCGTCTGGTTGGCAGTTTTACCACCCCACCTCGCGCCGTGTCCTGCCTTCTCAGGACGTCACTTTCGACGAGTCCGTCCCCTACTACCGCCTCTTCCCCTACCGCACTGCCCCGCTTCCCCCCCCGCCTCTCTTCCTCGCGCCAGGTGCTGCTGTGGTAGACCCCCTCCCCCCTCAGGGTGCCGCTCCCTCAGGTGTGTCCCAGGTAGACCCGGTTGAGCCTGTCGAGGTAGCTGTCGACTCTCGTCCTGCTAGGGGTGCTGAGCCTGAGGGTGCTGAGCCTGAGCGTGCGGAGCCTGGGGGTGCGGAGCCTGGGGTTGCGGAGTCTGGGGGTGCGGAGCCTGGGGTTGCGGAGTCTGGGGGTGCTGAGCCTGGGGGTGCGGAGCCTGGGGGTGCTGAGCCTGGGGGTGCGGAGCCTGAGGGTGCTGAGTCTAGAGGTGCTGAGCCTGGGAGTGCTACACCTGGAGGATCTCTCTCCTCACAGCAGCTGCGTGAGTGGTACTTACAGTACTGCAGCCTCAGGAGAGGTGCTTCTGGAGCCAGGAGTACTGCTGGAGCTGGTGCTAGTGCTTCCCCTCCTAGGCGGGAGCTGCCCTCTCCCCAGCGGCTTCGAGAGTGGTACGCACGGCGCTGCAGTCTTCGGCGTGGCGCTCCTAGTGTCGCGGACCCAGCTGCTGGAGGTTCTGCTGCTGGCGGTGCTTCTGGCGCTGCTGGAGGTACTGCTGGTGCTGGAGCTGCTGGTGCTGCTGACGCTGCTGGAGGTGCTGCTGGTGCTGGTGGTACTGCTGGTGCTGCTGGAGCTGCTGGAGGTGCTGCTGGTGCTGGGGCTGCTGGAGCTGCTGGAGGTGCTGCTTCTTCTGGAGGTGCTGCTGGTGCTGCGGACCCTGGAGTTGGAGCTGCTGCTGGTGCTGAGGACCCGGGAGTTGGAGCTGCTGCTGGTGCTGAGGACCCTGGAGGTGGAGCTGCTGCTGGTGCTGAGGACCCTGGCGCTGGTGTCTCTGCTGATTCTGGAGACGTTGCGCGGCCGCGGCCGTACTTCGTTCCGCTCCTTCAGCAGGTTCTTGGTCAGCCTCCTCCTCCTTGTCCTCCTCCCTCCTTAGAGTGTCCTCCGTCTGTCCAGTCGCAGTCACTGTTACCGTCTGCCTCCCCTCTCCCTGGTCCTTCTCCTTACACTGGTCCGACTGGAGGTCTTACGGAGCGTCGTGAGCCTGAGTCTCGTCCTGCGTCGCCTGAGTCTCGTCGAGCGTCGCCTGTTCGTGCTGCTCACACTGGTCGTCGTGTCCCGCGTCAGCGTCCTCCTGCTGTCCCAGGCACTCACCAGATGGCGCTTCGTCCTTCCACTGCTCCCCGGCGTGTCCCTCTCCCGTCTCCTCCTGCGTCCTCTCTTCCTGCTCTTGCTGACCCTGAGTCTGACTCCTTTCGTGCTGCCAGTCCTACTGTCACGCGTCTCCTGGCTACTGTTGTCACTGACCCTTCCTTTGAGTCCACTGCTGCGTCTGCCTTAGTTGCCGAGCTTGTCGACTTTGCTGCCACTTGTCGTCTCGACTACGCCGCTAGCCTAGTTGCTGAGTCTGAGTCTGTCTGTCCTCCGTCCGTCGGGGGTGAGTGTGCTCTTGGCACGGACGTCCTTGAGGACAGGCAGGAGGAGTTTGAGTGCTTTGCCGCTGCTTTACCTCATCTCGTGTCCATGCTAGTTGCCCCTGAGGGAGACCCGGATGCACCAGACATCCCGACTCCGCGCTCTTACGCAGAGGCGATAGAGGGTCCCTACTCCTCTCAGTGGCAGACAGCCATGGACGCAGAGATGGCTTCCTGGAAGTCCACAGGCACCTACGTCGACGAGGTTCCCCCACCTGGGGCGAACATCGTCAGTGGCATGTGGATTTTCAGGGTGAAGCGGCCGCCGGGTTCTCCGCCTGTCTTCAAGGCGCGTTACGTTGCACGAGGCTTCAGTCAGCGAGAGGGAGTTGACTTCTTCCAGACCTTCTCCCCGACCCCGAAGATGACCACTCTTCGGGTTCTGCTGCACGTCGCCGCTCAGCGTGACTACGAGCTCCACTCTCTTGACTTCAGCACTGCTTTCCTACAGGGCAGCCTGCACGAGGAGATCTGGCTGCGCCGCCCACCTGGCTTCACTGGGTCGTTCCCTCCTGGTACCCAGTGGAGCCTCCGGCGGCCAGTCTACGGTCTCCGACAGGCGCCACGTGAGTGGCACGACACACTGAGGACTACACTTGCGGCTCTTGGGTTCGCTCCTTCTACTGCTGACCCGTCGCTGTTTCTACGCACCGACACCTCGCTGCCGCCGTTCTACATCCTCGTGTACGTCGACGACTTGGTCTTTGCCACTGCAGACACTGCGGCACTCGCCCACGTGAAGTCGGAGCTGCAGAAGAGACACACGTGCACAGACCTGGGTGAACTGACAAGCTATTTTGGCTTGCGGATCACCCGGGACAGAGCACGGCGCACCATCACCTTGACTCAGTCACACATGGTGCAGCAGGTCCTTCAGCGCTTCCGCTTCACGTACTCCTCGCCTCAGCCCACTCCTCTGCCTACCGGTCACTCGCTCTCAGCTCTGCCTTCGGATGAGTCCGTAGAGCCGAGTGGCCCGTATCCAGAGCTTGTGGGCTGCCTCATGTACCTGATGACCTGCACTCGACCTGACCTTGCATACCCTCTTAGCATCCTTGCACGCTATGTCGCTCCTGGCCGTCACCGGAAGGAGCACATGGATGCCGCTAAGAGGGTGTTGCGCTACTTGTGCAGTACGTCGGGCATGGGGCTAGTGCTTGGAGGACGAGACCGAGTTGTACTCACTGGGCACTCAGACGCGTCTTGGGCTGACGACCAGGCTACTCAGCGGTCGTCTCAGGGTTACACCTTCAGCCTTGGCTCTTGTTCAGTTTCTTGGCGTTCTACACGCTCGTCTTCTGTTCTCAGCTCCAGTTGTGAGGCTGAGATCTACGCCACAGCCATGGCTGCACAGGAGTTACGCTGGCTCACCTACCTGCTGACCGACTTGGGAGAGCGGCCTCGTTCTCCTCCAGTGCTGTACGTCGACAACAAGGCTGCCATTGCCTTGTGTGAGGAGCACAGACTGGAGCACAGAACGAAGCATATCGCTCTGCGCTACTTCCTTGCTCGAGAGCTGCAGCAGCGCGGTCAGCTTCGTCTGTGTTACGTGGCCACTCGGGCCAACACTGCTGATGTGTTCACCAAGGCGCTTCAGCCTTGTGACCATCAGCGCTTCTGTACTGTTCTAGGCCTCGTGCCTACTGGGCCTCACTTGCTTACTTCTTGACTCTGCTTGTACTGTGATCTCTATATATATGCCTGCTTGTTTACTCTTGCTAGGTTGTGATCACTGTATCTCTTGTTATACTATCAACCTGCATATGAACTGGTCTTGTGACCACTTGCTTGTGCTCAGAATTTGTGTGGTTTCCTTGAGATCCACCCTGAGCTTGCTTTGCTTTGCTTTGACTGGTCTTGTGACCATCTGGTTGTCTCCCACTTAGCCTATGGGGGTGTGTCCAACATTATATGTTTATATTGTGTAGGCTATAGTGGGTTTAGCCTTAGGGGGTACAGCTTTGTTAGGGTTTCCTACTTGTATCCCCCTCCTACCTAGTTTCATCCATTCTTGTTCTATTCTAGATTATAACAACGCGAGGTCAGGTCGTGTGCACGTCATCAGGTACATGAGGCAACCCACAAGCTCTGGGTACAGACCACTCGGCTCTACGGACTCGTCCGAAGGTGGAGCTGAGAGCGAGTGGCCGGTAGACAGAGGAGTGGGCTGTGGTGAGGAGAACTGGAAGCCGAAGCACTGAAGGATCTGGTGCACCATGTGTGACTGAGTCAGTGTGATGGTGCGCCGTGCTCTATCCCGGGTGATCTGCAAGCCAAGATAGCTGCGCGGTTCACCCAGGTCAGTGCAGGTGTGTCTCTTCTGCAGCTCCGACTTCACAAGGGTCAGTGCCTCAGTGTCAGCAGTGGCAAAGACGAGGTCGTGGACGTACACGAGGACGTAGAACGGCGGCAGCGACGTGTCGGTGCGTAGAAACAGCGACGGGTCAGCAGTAGGAGTAAACCCCAGAGCCGCAAGTGTAGTCTTCAGTGTGTCGTGCCATTCTCGGGGCGCATGGCGGAGACCGTAGACTGGCCGCCGGAGGCTCCACTGGGCACCCGCAAGAAATGACCCAGTGAAGCCAGGTGGGCGGCGCAGCCAGATCTCCTCGTGAAGGCTACCCTGTAGGAAAGCTGTGGAGAAGTCAAGGGAGTGCAGCGCGTAGTCAAGCTGTGCTGCAACGTGCAGCAGCACCCGAAGAGTAGTCATCTTCGGGGTGGGGGAGAAGGTCTGGAAGAAGTCGACCCCCTGACGCTGACTGAAGCCTCGAGCAACGTAACGCGCCTCGAAGGCAGGCGGAGAACCCAGCGGCCGCTTCACTATTAAAATCCACATGCCATCGACTATGTTCGCCTCAGGAGGAGGAACCTCATCGACGTAGGTGCTTGTGGACTTCCAAGAAGCCATCTCTGCGTCCATGGCTGTCTGCTTCTGAGAGGAGTACTCACTCGTGATCGCCTATGTGTAAGAGTACGGGGTAGGGATGTCAAGTGCATCCGGGTCTCCCTCAGGGCAAAGCAGCATGGATGCGAAACGAGGTAAAGCGGCCGCAAGACACTCAAGCTCAAACTGTCTATCCTCAAGTACGTCACTGCCAAGGGCAAGCTCACCCCCGACAGACGGAGGACAGACAGATTCAGACTCGCGACGTAGTTGAGACGACTCATAGCTGCAAAGTCGACTAGCTCAGGGACTAGGGCAAACACTGCAGTAGACTCAAGGTCAGGGTCAGTGACGACAGTAGCGAGGAGACGAGTGACAGTAGGACTGGCAGTACGAGCAAGGTCGGACTCAGGGTCAAGAACGTGGAGAAGTGAGGACGCGGGAGGCTCAGGCAGGACAACACGCTGTGGAACAAAGGAAGGACGAAGTGCTATACCATGAATGCCTGGGACAGCAGGAGGACAAGGACGGGCAACATGACGAGCACAAACAGGTGTGGAATCACAAGTCTCAGGCTCACGACGCTCAGTCAGGGACTCAGTCACCTCACTGGGAGGTGCAGGTGCACGCAGCGGGGAGCCAGGCAGTGGCTGTGGCTGAGACTGGTCTGTCGGTGGACACAGGAGGGGTAGAGGGAGGCCAGTAGAAGACGGGAGACTAAGAACCGGGCAAAGGACCGAGTCAGGCGGCAGCAGGAACGACTGCGGCTGTGGGTAGAAAAACGGTCTGCGCAGGGCAGAACTCGCAGCTCTAGCTCCTCCAGCACCAGCAGCACCAGCACCTCCAGCACCAGTAGCTCCAGCAGCACCTCCAGCACCTCCAGCACCAGCAGCACCACTAGCTCCGGCAGCGCCAGGACCTCTAGCACCAGTAGTACCTCCAGCACCTTCAGTGCGAGTAGCTCCAGTAGCACCTCCAACACCTCCAGCACCAGCAGCACCACCTGCTCCGGCAGCTCCTGTACCTCTACTACGAGCACCTCCAGGACCAGCAGCTCCAGCACCTCCAGTACCTCCAGTACCTCCAGCTCCAGCGCCTCCAGCACCAGTAGTACCTCCAGCACCTCAAGTGCCAGCAGCTCCAGTAGCACCTCCAGCACCTCTAGCACCAGCAATACCACCTGCTCCGGCAGCTCCAGCACCTCTAGCACCAACAGTACCTCCAGTACCTCCATTGCCAGCAGCTCCAGTAGCACCTCTAGCACGAACAGCACCACCAGCTCCGGCAGCTCCAGCACCTCCAGTATGAGCACCTCCAGGACCAGCAGCTCCAGCACCTCCAGTACCTCCTGCTCTAGTGCCTCTAGCACCAGCAGCACCTCCAGCACCTCCAGCACCAGCTGTACCTCCAGGACTAGTAGGTCCAACACCTCCAGCACCAGTAGCACCTCTAGGACTAGTAGCTCCGGCACCTCCAGCACCAGCAGCACCTCTAGTACCTCTAGCACCAGCAGCACCTCCAGCACCAGCAGTACCTCAAGTACCTCCAGCACCAGCAGTACCTCTAGGACTAGCAGCTCCAGCACCAGCAAGACCGTACCCTCCACCACCAGGACTGCCTCGCTGAACGATCCACGCACGAATCGCATGCGGCAAGAGCGTCTCAAGTAGGTCAGGCTGCGGTGGCTGTCCAGCTCTAGAACCTCCAGCAGGGTCACCCACAGCTCCACCGCCACTAGGAATCGCAGGACCCCCAGAGTCAGCACCCCCAGTCGTAGCACCCCAAGAACCAGCACCCCCTAGCGCAGCACCCCCAGAACCAGCACCCCCAGTCACAGCACCCCCACAACCCTCACCCTATGTCTCAGCACTCCCAGGCTCAGCACCAGCAGTCTCAACTCCAGAGTCCAAAGCTGCAGGCTGCGGAGGCGGCGAAGACAACCGAGGCGGAAAACCAGGGGGGGTCTCCAAGCGTGGAGAGCGGCGAGTAGCCGCCGTGTTGTCAGCGGCGGGGTCACCCCCCTCTGCTGGGTCAGAGGAGTCAGAAGAGACCTCCAAAGGCTCAACCAAGGGGGGTGGGTCTACCTGAGACACACCTGAGGGAGCAGGACCCTGTGGGGGGAGGGGGTCTACCGGGGGGGGGGAATGGTACCAAGAAAAGAGGTGCTAGGGGGACCGGGTGGGACGCGTGCGGGTGTAGCCTGTAGTAACAGACAGACTTGTCAAAAGTGACGTCCTGGGAGGAGAAGACTCGACGCGAGCACGGGTGGTAAAACTGCCACGGCGGGGCATCGGTGGGGAAGCCAAGGAAGACGCAGCGGAAATTGCGAGAGGAGAGCTTGCTCGCTTTGGCATCGCGAACAAGGGAGAGCGCGCCCAAGACTCTAAACACTGACGCATCGCCAAGCTTCCCCGTCCACCGGAGTGTGGGCGAGGTCTCTGGCTCAGAGACACGGGGCCAGAGGTTGAGGTGATGCATTGCGTATCGGACCGCAAACGGCCACAAAAAATGGGGAGCAACCGCATGGATCATGGAGGTACGAGCAACCTCCATGATCAGGCCAATGCGACGTTCAGCAATCCCATTTTGCTGAGGAGAGGCCGGAAGCGTGAACGACTGGACGATGCCCTCGTCTCGACAGAACTCCGCAAGGAGGTCAGAAGAGAACTCACCGCCCCTGTCAGAGTGCAGACGCAGGACTGGGAAGTCCCGACTAAACCGCTCGCGCAGCTGGCGATGAGTAGCATGTTAGAAACAAGAAGTAGGCAAAGTTTAGGTTAAGGGCCTAGGCTTAGAAGCCTAGGCCATGGGAGTCGAGGTGGTTGTGCCAAGTCGAGAGAGTCGAGAGAGGAGAATGAATGATTCACTAGCAAGAGTTGGGATACAAATACAAGACCCTAAATTGGGTTGTACTCACTACAGAGTACCCCACTGCAGGCTAGATAACAAATATATTCTGACACACCCCCATAGTCAAAGTGGGGTATAATCAGCAGAGCAAGCAGTCATAGAACAGGTTCACAAGAACAAGCAAAGCTAGAGGCATTCACAAAGGGCAAGTGAGGAGGAGGAGGCTGGACTCTGAGCCTCTGCTCAACCTCCTCCAACTGTCCCACCCCCCTTTCACACACCCCTTGCTGCACCCCTAGCTCCACTCCCACTTCACCCCCCTAGCACCACTCTCTCGGCTCCCACACACCCACCCCCCTCAGCGGCAGCTGCAGCAGTGGGAGACGGAGGAGGAGGAGCAGGGGACGGTTCACACACCCGCCACCCCCATACCCTCCCCCCCACTGCTGCACTTGCAGCAGGGGATGGAGGAGAAAAAGGGGGGGGGGGGGGAGGCTGTGCATGGTGCGTGCAGCAGGGCAGCAGGGCGCGCGGGGCGCGCAAGGCTGCAGTGCGCGCAGGGCGCGCAGGGCAGCAGGACAGCAGGGCGCGCGGGGCGCAGCAGGGCCGCAGGGCGGCAGGGCGCGCAGGGCGCGCAGGGCTGCAGTGCGCGCAGGGCGCGCAGGGCAGCAGGACAACAGGGCGCGCAGGGCTGCAGGGCGCGCGGGGCGCACAGGGCAGCAGGGCGCGCGGGCCCAGCAGGGCTGCAGGGCGCGCACGGCAGCAGCAAGGGCTGTAGCGGCAACAGCAAGGGCTGTAGCGGCAGCAGCAGGGCAGCAGGGCGCGCGGGGCGCAGCAGGGCTGCAGGGCGCGCGGGGCGCGCAGGGCAGCAGCAAGGGCTGTAGCGGCAACAGCAAGGGCTGTAGCGGCAGCAGCAGGGCAGCAGGGCGCACAGGGCTGCATGGCAGCAGGGCGCACAGGGCTGCAGGGCAGCAGGGCAGCAGGGCAGCAGGGCGCGCGGGGCGCGCAGGGCAGCAGGACAGCAGGGCGCGCAGGGCTGCAGGGCGCACGGGGCGCAGCAAGGCTGCAGGGCGCGCGGGGCGCGCAGGGCTGCAGGGCGCGCAGGGCAGCAGGACAGCAGGGCGCGCAGGGCGCGCAGGGCTGCAGGGCGCACGGGGCGCAGCAGGGCTGCAGGGCACGCGGGGCGCGCAGGGCAGCAGCAAGGGCTGTAGCGGCAACAGCAAGGGCTGTAGCAGCAGCAGCAGGGCAGCAGGGCGCGCGGGGCGCAGCAGGGCTGCAGGGCGCGCGGGGCGCGCAGGGCAGCAGCAAGGGCTGTAGCGGCAACAGCAAGGGCTGTAGCGGCAGCAGCAGGGCAGCAGGGCGCACAGGGCTGCATGGCAGCAGGGCGCACAGGGCTGCAGGGCAGCAGGGCAGCAGGGCGCGCGGGGCGCGCAGGGCTGCAGTGCGCTCAGGGCGCGCAGGGCAGCAGGACAGCAGGGCGCGCAGGGCTGCAGGGCGCACGGGGCGCAGCAGGGCTGCAGGGCGCGCGGGGCGCGCAGGGCTGCAGGGCGCGCAGTGCGCGCAGGGCAGCAGGACAGCAGGGCGTGCAGGGCGCGCAGGGCGCGCAGGGCTGCAGGGCGCACGGGGCGCAGCAGGGCTGCAGGGCGCGCGGGGCGCGCAGGGCAGCAGCAAGGGCTGTAGCGGCAACAGCAAGGGCTGTAGCGGCAGCAGCAGGGCAGCAGGGCGCACAGGGCTGCAGATCCCCTCCCCCCCACTGCTGCACCCGCAGCAGGGGGATGGAGGAGAAGTGTGGGGGGGGGGGGGGAGGGGCTGATGCTGCAAATCCCCTCCCCCAACTGCTGCTGCAGATCCCCTCCCCCCCACTGCTGCACCCACAGCAGGGGTGGAGGAGAAAGGGGGGGGGGGGGGGGGGGGCGGGGGGGGCTGGTGCTGCAGATCCCCTCCTGCCTCCCCCTGAACCTCCAAGCTCCCCCCCCTCCCAACACAGGGTGCGGCAGGGAGAGAGAGAGGAGAAAAGGGCTGGGGGGGGGGGGGGGGGGGGCGCGGGGGGGGGGCTGATGCTGCAAATCCCCTCCCCCAACTGCTGCTGCAGATCCCCTCCCCCCCACTGCTGCACCCGCAGCAGGGGTGGAGGAGAAAAGGGGGGGGGGCGGGGGGGTGGGGGCTGGTGCTGCAGATCCCCTCCTGCCTCCTGCAGGTTGGCCACACCCGCCACCCCCATACCCTCCCCCCCACTGCTGCACCCGCAGCAGAGAGATGGAGGAGAAGGGGGGGGGGGGGGGGGGGGAAACGGGGGGTGGGGGGGGGGGGGGGGGGGGGGGGTGGCTGGTGCTGCAGGTCCCCTCCCCCAACTGCCGCATCCGCAGCAGGGGGATGGCAGATCGCTTCCCCCCCACTGCTGCACCCACAGCAGGGGGAGGTAGGAGAAGGGGCGGTGCAAGAGCCGCTCGGGCGACAGCAGGTTGGCCACACCCGCCACCCCCATACCCTCCCCCCCACTGCTGTGTCGCGATATATATTTATATATGTTTATAACTGCCTGTAGCTTTAGCTTTAGTGTAGTTATGTTTCTTTGTTGTGGTGGTGCACCTCTTTGTTTCTTTGCTATATGTTCTTGCAAACCTATAGTGAAGACACACATTCTCGACATTCCTCCTTGGCACAAGCTACTCACGATACCCTTGGCCTAGGCTACTAAGCCTAGGCCCTTCTTAAACCCGGTTACCAGCTAAGCTAGTCTCGTGACATGCTGCAGCTGAGGCACATCCGCCACCCCCTCACACCCTCTCCCCGCCATCCCCATGGAGGGGGGAGAGGGGGGGGAGGGGGGCGGGGGCGGAGCTGCGCGTGCGACTGTAGGGTACGCGGGCAGGAGGTACCCCCTCTTGCCACCCCCTCACCCACCATGTTGCAACAGGGCACCGGGGCCGCGGGTAGGGGCGGCAGATCGCGAGGGGCCATGGCCAGGGGCGACGGGGCCATGGCTAGGGGCGACGGGGCCATGGCTAGGGACGGGGCCGGGCGCTGGGCAGGTACAGGGCCGGGCGCTGGGCAGGTACGGGGCCGGGCGCTGGGCAGGTACGGGGCCGGGCGCTGGGCTAGGTACGGGCCGGGCGACGGGCTAGGTACGGGCCGGGCGCGGGCGACGAAGTCGACGGGGCCAGCGGGGCCGAGGCGACGGGCTAGGTACGGGCCGGGCGCGGGCAAGAGACGGGGCCGGGCGCTGGGCGAAGGACGGGGCCAGGCGCGGGCTTGGTACGGGCCGGGCACGGGGCTAGGAACGGGGCCGAGCGCGGGCTAGGTACGGGCCGGGCGCGAGGCTAGGTACGAGCCGAGCGACGGGCTAGGTACGGGCCGGGCGACGGGCTAGGTACGGGCCGGGCGCGGGCGACGAAGTCGACGGGGCCAGCGGGGCCGAGGCGACGGGCTAGGTACGGGCCGGGCGACGGGCTAGGTACGGGCCGGGCGCGGGCAGGAGACGGGGCCGGGCGCGGGCTAGGTACGGGTCGGGCGACGGGCTAGGTACGGGCCGGGCGCGGGCGACGAAGTCGACGGGGCCAGCGGGGCCGAGGCGACGGGCTAGGTACTGGCCGGGCGACGGGCTAGGTAAGGGCCGGGCGACGGGCTAGGTACGGGCCGGGCGTCGGGCTAGGTACGGGCCGGGCGCGGGCAGGAGACGGGGCCGGGCGACGGGCTAGGTACGGGCCGGGCGACGGGCTAGGTACGGGCCGGGCGCGGGCGACGAAGTCGACGGGGCCAGCGGGGCCGAGGCGACGGGGCCAAGGGGCCGAGCCTAGGGGCTAGGGGCGACGCCAAGGGGCGACGGGCCGGGGCCTAGGCTAGCAGGGCAGTAGGTGGTGGGCCCATTAACATTAGGTCCTAGGATAGTTATGCTCTTAATACCATGTGAGAATCCTAGCGTGACTTAGGAGCCATGGCTAGGTTAGAGTATCGAGAGAGTTTAGTGTCGAGAGAATTGGAAAGGAGAATCTCGAGAGGAATGAATGATTCACTAGCAAGAGTTGGGATACAAATACAAGACCCTAAATTGGGTTGTACTCACTACAGAGTACCCCACTGCAGGCTAGATAACAAATACATTCTGACATAGCACGGATCCAAGGGATCAAAACACCGCTGACGTCCGCCTTGTGCCGCAAGGGGAAGACAGTGGTATAACGTGTGTAGTCGTCAACAACCAGCAGGAAGTAGCGCTCCTGGTCCGTTCCACCGACGGGGGCTGGGCCCCAAACGTCCATGTGGAGAGTCTGTAGAGCAGCAGTGGTCGGAGGAAACTCGGAGGAGTGAGGAGCGGCGCGCTGCCGCCCCTTGACACAGGGAAGGCACGGCGGGGCAGGCGAGCGCGGGAGGGAGGGCAGGGACCTCGGATGGCCAGAGACAAGGAGACGGGAGTGCATACCGCGGAGACGCGGTAGCCAGGGGTGACCGAGGTAGTGGTGCCAGAGGAGAGTCTGGTGGGAGAGTACCCGACACGAGCAAGACGCTGCAAGCTGACCAGACGCTGCAAGCTGAACAGACGCAGCCACCTTACCTGCCTCAGCCACCTGTGCAGACGCAGTGGTCAGTGTGTACAGACTAGACCCAGGCCGTCGAGTGAACGTAGCAAGGTGAAGGCCAGTCCGGGAGCACGTACAGATCGCCGCACGCTGCCCTCAAGGAATAAAGGTATCAACCCAGACATCCTGAATGGCAGTGTTGCTCACCAAGTTCGTCAAGAACGTGGGGAGGTGGAGACCTGACAAAGAACCGGAGGGGACTTCTGGACATGGGAGGACAGTGGAGGCTCGAGCGACTACTGGGCCCCCAGTGGGGTCAGTCAGTGAGACCGGTACCGGTGCAGCAAGTGGTGTGAGTGTGGTGCAGTCACAAAAGAAACAACGTGACGCGCCTGAGTCAAGTGTGAAAGTGTGCAAGGCCTCAGCTGAGGAAGGACCTGTGGCAGGAGACGCACGAGCACCTAAAGCTGCAGCAGATTCACTAGCACCTAGTGCTGCAGCAGACTCACTAGCACCTAGTGCGGCAGCAGACTCACTAGCACCTAATGCAGCAGCCTCGACAGAACCAGTGACACATCGCTGAGGAAACAACTCACTAAGCACCTGAGAGGAGAAGGTCTCCTGCTGACTCTGCTGCCACCTCTGTGCAGTACGTAGAAAACCAAAGCCTCCACCACCTGGACGGGCTCGCTGAAGAGCCCAATCGCGAAGCTGCTGAGGGGTGGGGTCGTCCGGGAGAGGCAGTGATCACCGCTGTCCACCCCTAGCCGCTGCAACTGCCGTGATAGTGGCCATGACAGGCAGTGACGATCAGTAGTAGGTCCAGCACCCCCGGCACCAGCAACACCTCCAACACTCTCAGCAGCACCTCCACCAGCAGCAGCAGTAGAACGAGTAGTAGCAGTAGTAGCACGAGCAGCAGCAGCAGCAGTAGTGGCAGCAGGGCGGCTCGGTGGGGCTGGTGATCAAGGTAGGGCGGCGTGGCTTGGGTTGGGCAGGTTGGCTCGGGCTGGGCGGCGCTCCTCGGCCGAGCAGGGCGCGCCGTGGGCTGCAGGACAGGGCGCGCGGTAGACAGGGCAGCACGGCACGCGCTGTGCAGGGCAGCAGGGCGCGACGTGTGGGGCAGCAGAGCGCGACGCGCTGGCTGTAGCAGGGCGCGACGTGAGGGGCAGCAGAGCGCGACGCGCTGGCTGCAGTAGGGCGTGACGCGCTGGCTGTAGCAGGGCGCGACGCGCAGGGCAGCAGAGCGCGACGTGCTGGCTGCACTAGGGCGCGACACGCTGGCTGCACTAGGGCGCGACGCGCTGGCTGCAGCAGGGCGCTGCGAAGAAACACTCTACAATGGTAGTGAGCTAGACTACGGGGGTTGGCACGAACTACTAGGAGTGATCGTAGCTTTGCCTAGTTCCTTAGTGCTTGCACAATCACGGGAGAAATTGGCTTTCCACTAGCCAAGTTGGAATTACAGAATTGTTGAACAAGCAATGACAACAATAACTACATCAGGCACCTAGCAACTCTGCAGCTAGCCTGGTTGACCGACGGCACACCATGGTCGACTGCCTGCCAGTGTTGCGTAGAGGAGCCGTGCCAGCACTGCAGAAAGGCGACCTGCCAACACAGCAGGTCGACGGTGAGCCAACGCTGTAGCAGAGCGGCTGTCCAGCGTTGCCCCGTAGAAGACAGCAGTGCGCACGCTCGCAGATGCGCGCAGACGATTGGCCCGACTTGCACCGTTGTGCATCCGTCGGCTGTTGTCTGCGCCTGACAAGCCACATCGACTTTGGGATACCAACCCGAAGTCGCCTTCGCCATCGCGACCTCGACGACGTTTGCGTGCCTCCGCAGAACTCGCCGAGCAGGTTACCTGGTCGACCTGGACAACCCCAGGTGCTCTGGTCGACCACCAAGTGCCTCTGGTCGACCACCGGGTCCCTCTGGTTGACCACCAGGTGCCCCTGGTCGACCACAGCTCCCGTCGAGCTACCCCCTGGTCGATGGACCCCTTCCGTCGACCAGAACTGTTAGCTCTTGTCGCCGAGCTCCCCTAGTCGACCGCTGATCACTTCTCAGGTCGACAGACTACTCCGTAGACCTCCCGGTCGAACTGCCCCTCCTGGTCGATGGCCCACCCGTCGCCCAGACCAGACAGTTACAGCTGTCGAGCTCCCTGGTCGACAGCAACACCACAGCGGTCCCCTGCAGCTCAACGAAGCCTGTCGAGCAGCTCTCCCACAGTGAACGATCGGCTGCTACTCCCGTACATCCGACCAAGTCGTCGGCGTTGCCCAAGCGAGGGCGGGGCCAACACTCCATTCCCGTTAACACTCCCCTGACTGTTGGCTGCTCGGTGGTCGGGATGTACTTCAGTACAAACTTCCCGCGCCTCACCATGTGCTGCAGCTAGGCGTAGCGACGCTCCATGTGCTTGAGGTTGCCCGTCAGCCCCAAGCTCTCAGCGACCGTGATTGCCGACTTGTTGTCAACGCGGAGGATGGTCGGCTTCCCAGCGTCGAGTAGCTTGAATTCCGCAAGAAGGAAACAAAGTCGGCGTCCCTCCTTGCCCCCATCCGTGGCCGCCACGTACTCTGACTCGGTCTATGACAATGTCACGCACTTGATGCGCGAGCTCGACCAGGAGACGGCGGCCCCTCCATAGACGAACACGTAGCCTCCCGTGCTCGTCCAGTTCTGCTTGTCGCTCGCGTCGTCGGCGTCCACGTAGCCGATCAGCTCCAGCGACTCTGGTCCACCGCTGAAATCCAGGGCGGTGTCGCGGGTGTCAGCGAGGTAGGCGAGGCATCGGTCGACCTCGCACCAATGCTGGTCGCTCCTTACCGTGAGGCTGCTCCCCAGCTTGCTGCAGGCGAATGCGATGTCCGGCCTTGTCGTCGTCGCTGCGAACTGCAGCGAGCCAACCTTCTGCCGGTACTCCTCCTCCTCGCGCTCCTGCGCCTCCTCGTTGTCGAATGTCAGCTCGGCGTAGGCATCGATCGAGACCGGCGTCTTCGGGACTCGACCTCCCTGCTCCTCGTCGATGAAGCGCCTGCGCAGCTTGTCGGCGTAGCCCTGCTGGTGAAGCCACAGCTTCCTTGCTGGCTTGTTGCGCACGATCTCCAGCCCAAGGTACTTGACGACCTGCGAAATCTCGCGCAGCTCGAAGGCAGCCTTTAGCAGCTCCTTTAGCTCCTTCAGCATCGCAGGGCTGCCGCTGGCGGCGAGAAGGTCGTCGACGTAGACCAGCACCCAGCAGGTCACTCCGTTGTCGCTGGCCTTTAAGTAGAGCGCCTCGTCAACCTGGCTCTTCTTCCAGCCAGCGCCCAGCAGCACATCGTCGAGTGCCCTGTACCAAAGCAATGGTGACTGCTTCAGCCCGTAGAGGCTCTTCAGCAGCTTACACACCCGGCTGGTCCCATCGTCGAAGTAGTCCGGCTGGTACATGTAGAGCACCCTGTTGAGCTTGCTTTGCAGGAAAGCGTTCTTCATGTCGAGCTGCATCAGGTTGAGGTCGAGGATGGCGACGATGCTGAGGAAGATCCTCAGCGTGACGTAGCTGCTCACCGGCGAGTACGTCTCGTCGTAGTCTGCACCGCACACCTGCGTGAAGCCCTTCACGACCAGCCTCGCCTTCTCGTGCTCGATGGTGTCGTCGATGTGGTACTTGGTCGTCAGCACCCTCCGGTTCTTCATGATGTTCACCCCGCGTGGGTGTTCGACCAGCTCCCAAGTGCCCATGTCGATGAGGTTGCGGATCTCTTTTTCCATGGCGGCCTTCACCGCCTCACCCTTCCAGCTCGCCTGCGCCTCCTTTACCGTCATCGTGGCGATGTCCCAGCGGTGTTCGGGGTCTGCATGCATGTCGGGGTCGAGCTCCGGCAGTTCTTCATCCTCCTCGGTGTCGTCGTACAATAGGTCATCCTCGACCTCGTCGTACACAGCGGTGAAGGCAGCTGGCGGTAGGCAGGCGTGGAAGCTCAGCCGCTCCGGCGGCCGTCGAGCTTGACCTGTGCGTCGCAGCTTAGGCTTTGTGATCGGCACCTCGACCACGTCGCTGTCGGTGGACTCTTCTCCTGCCGACAGCTCCCCTTCTTCGTCGACGTCCAGGTCTTCTGCTGACTTCGACAGCTCCCCTGTCGACTGCGCCCCTGTTGATGCCTCTTGTTTGACCGGCTCCCTTGTCTGCTGCTCCTTTGTCGTCAACGGCTTCCCATACTGGTCGACGAGCTTGGCGCCTTGTCGACCGCTGGCGATGCCACTGGCCGTCGCCACAGGCAACGCCCCAAGGCTCCCCTCATCGCCGGTGGCCGACACATGTGTCGACGCAGGCCGATCTGCGACGGGGAAGGGAGGAGCAAGAAAAAGGGAAGGTGGAAGAACCTCATTAGCAGGCTCGTCAACTTCGGCGAGCAAGGGAACCGTCATCGTCAAGGTGTCCGTCGGCGGGTGTACCTGAGTCTGCCCCGACGCTCCACACCTCCAGCGACAGCGTCTCGTAGAAGATCACCTCGACCGACGTGACCACCTTGTTGTCGGTCAGGTCGAGCACCTCCCAGCCCTTACTCTCTGGCGACACGCCCAGGTGAAGCCCCCAGCAAGCTTTCGGCGCCAGCTTCCCACCTCGCTGCTGCTTAGGAACCATGAACTGCACCATGCAGCCCCACACCCGTGCCAGCGTGAGGTCGGGCTTCTTCCCGATCAGCAACTGGTACGGAGTCGTTCCTGGCGGCGTCGTCGACCGCTCCAAGCAGTTGCGCACCCAGACAGGTTGTCGTAGAGCGAGGTGCCACCAGTCGTGCTGCACGCCCATGTGCAGCAGCATCGTCCTCACGGACTCGACGGTCGTGCGCATCTCCCGCTCAGCCATGCCGTTCTGCTTCGGAGTGTAATGGCACATCAGGTCGAGGACGATGCCCTTGCCGTCAACGAAGTCGGTAAACGCCTTTCCGAGGAAGTCCCCTCCCTGGTCTGAGCGGAGCATCAGCACCGACTTCTTCGCCTACCGTTCCACCAGCACCAGCCACTTCTGGAACTCCCGCAGCACGTCGCTCTTCTTAGCGACCGGCATCACCCACACAAATCGAGTGTGGCGATCCTTCAGCAGTAGGAAGTACAGGCTGCCATCCTTGGCAGCAACCCGAAATGGCCCGCACAAGTCAATCTGCACGACACCCAGCGCCTCCTCGCCATCCGAGCCTTTGTCGGGGAAGGTGTGCCGCGCCAACTTTCCTCCGACGCACGAGACACATGGCGGGTCTGCTCCAGACGACGGAGTGATGTCTAGCCCAGTAGCAACTTCATGTTTCGCCGAGCTCTTGATCGTGTCGACGCTGACGTGCGCGAGCCTCGAATGCAACTGGTAAGGGGTCGACTTCGTCGCCGGGACGATCGTCCGCAGAGCCACTACCTCGGTCGACTGCGACCGAGTCGAGCAGGGGCGAGGGTTGGTGCAGAGGACTCGTCCGGTGTAGCATGCTCGACTGAGCACCCCCCCGGTCGCGGCGACGAGCAACATCTCGTCGCCGTCACCCTTCAGCTGCACTCTGCTCTCCTTCAGTTGGCCAGCAGATAGCAGGTTTGCCTGTACGGGGGGAACGTATAGTACGTCGGGGATGAGGACCCCCTTCCCGGCCTCCCCTTGCAGAGCGACGGTTCCGCGACCCTCAACAGGCTGTAGTGCCTCGTTGAATCCACGAACGTGGTTCACGCCGTCGCTCGGCGCCATGTCGACGAAGATCGCCTTCGTCCCCATCAGGTGGTGGGAGCAGCCGGTGTCGAGCAGCACCGCCATTGGGTTGGCTTGCACAGCTGCCGCCACCGCCTAGAAGTCCTCGCTAGCCTCTGGCGCCAGCGAGACTGTCGGCTCCACTGCGTCGACCATTGAGCACGACGCCTCTCCATCGCCTCGGCTCTTACCGCTGGAGTTGTCGACGTCCTTCGTCGACGACGTCTTCCTCGACGTCTGCTTCTCCTTGCGCGGCTTCGCATCTCGAAGTGGGCGACGGCTGGTCGATTGTCCGCGGCCTCCCTTGATGTCGTCCTCGTCGCTGCCATCGCAGTTGGGACACTCATAGGAAAGGTGGTCGGGGTCGTGGCAGATCCAGCACTCCCACCGTCGACCACCACCTCCTCTGCCCTTGTCCCACGTCGACCTCTTCTCGTCGACGTCCTTCGTCGACCACCCACCTCCGCTACCACCTCCGCCCGGCTTTCGGCGCTGCCCTTGCTGCTGATTCAGCTTTGTCGGTGCAGCGTAGTTTGCCTGAGGAAGGAGCTCCGTGGGCTGTTCGGCCTCCTGCATCGCCTCGTCTTGAAGAATGTAGCTGGTGATGGAGTCCTCGTCAAGGGACTCACGCGTGCCGGGTACCATCATCATCCTCTTCATGAGGTTGTAGCTGCGTGGCAGGCCCTTGATAATGTGGGAGGTGTAGGACGCTGTCGAGTATTCGGCGCCCGCCATCTGCATCTCAGCCAGGATCCGTCGAGCACGGTTGCAGTAGTCCGTCGCCGACTCCTGCTCGCCCATCCGAATGTGTGTCATCTTCTCCGCTAGCTTTGCGATGTAAAGGTCGTCCCTGACCTGGTACGTCGACAGGATGAAGTGCCATGCCTGGTGACCAGCATCCAGTCGCTCTCGACAGCTCCTGAGCGCCAGCTGCACCAACGGTGAGCAGCACCTCGAGATGACTATGAAGGTGAGCAAGTGAGCCGCACGAAACTCCCCGCGTAGCCCGACATCGTCCACGGGCGGAATTGGCACTGTGCCGTCGGCGAAGCCCTCCAGCCCGGCAACCTCCAGCTAAGGTTCTATCGATTCCCTCCAGGTGATGAGGTCCCGTCGACCTTGCAGCGGTGCGATGGTAATTCGGTCCGGTGAGAACTTGAAGGAGCCATACGTCGGTGCAATCCCGCCCGCTGTCACATGCGTCGTCACCGAGAGCCCTCCACCGCTTCGTAGAGGAGAGTGACGTCGACCATCGACGTCGGCACGAGAGCTGCCTGCAGCTGCCGTCGACCGCTGCACTCGCGCCTGACTCCTTTCGACACCACCGTGGACCTTGATCACCCCTCTCTGTTTCATGCCATCGTTGCCGCTGACTCGTGCACCACCATTGACCTCGTCGTCAACGCCACCTTCGTTTCGCACCGATCGAGGAGAATCGGGACAGGAAGGGTGTTCCGTCACCCACTGCGACCGGATGCCCAATGCGACGATCAACAAGGGGATCGTCCCGTACTCGCCATCTGCGTGGCGTTTCCTCGCGTCAGCCAAGCGTGCCTCCAAGGTGTCCGCTACTCCCGCATTAGCTACGCGGTCGACCATGGTGACTATCGGTGCTGCCGGCCTACGAACGACTTAGTAGGTGCAAAACTCGGCTCCTATCTGAAGGTCGCGTGTTCGATCGACGCTCACCACACCATGCAAAGAAACACTCTACAACGGTAGTGAGCTAGACTACGGGGGTTGGCACGAACTACTAGGAGTGATCGTAGCTTTGCCTAGTTCCTTAGTGCTCGCACAATCACGGGAGAAATTGGCAAGAGTTTCCACTAGCAAAGTTGGAGTTACATAATTGTTGAACAAGGAATTACAAGAATGACTACATCAGGCTCCAGGGTCAACAGCTCCAGCTCCTGCAGCTCCAGCGCCTCCCGCGCCAGTGTCTCCAGCTCCAGCGCCCACAACTCCAGCTCCTCCAGCCCCAGCAGCTCCAGGCTCCATAGGGTCTCCAGCTCCAGCTCCCCCAACACCACCAGTCCCGGCAGCTCCAGTACCCCTGGTACAAGCACCTCCAGGACCAGCAGCTGCAGCACCTCCGGTACCACCAGCTCCAGCAGTAACTCCAGCACCTCCAGCTCCAGTGTCTCCAGCGGCAGAGTCTCCAACTCCTACAGCTCCACTCCAAAGGCGGGTGCGCTGAGCAAACCACTCGCGCAGCTGCTGCGGGGAGAGAGGCTCCGGCAGGGGAGACAGTCGTGGCGAAGCACCTGCAGGACCTCCAGAAGAAGCAGTACCTCTCGGCTCAGCACCCCCAGACTCTGCACCCTCAGACTCAGGGCCCCCAGGCTCCACACCCTCAGGCTCAGCACCCCCATGCTCCGCACCCCCAGACGCAGTACCCCCAGACGCAGCACCTCGAGCAGCACGTGAGCCGACAGCTACTCCAACAGGCGCAGTACCACGGAGAGGGTCTACCTGAGACACACCAGAGGGAACAGGACCCTGGGGGGGGAGGGGGTCTATCGGAGGGGGGCTTGGAGCAAGAAAGAGCGGCAGGGGTGGGGGAGGGGCAGAGCGGTAGGGGAAGAGATGGTAAAAGGGAACCGACTCGTCAAACGTGACGTCCTGAGAGGGGAAGACACGACGAGAGGTGGGGTGGTAAAATTGCCAGCCAGGCGCGTCAGGGGAAAAGCCAAGGAAGACGCAGAGAAAAGCGCGGGCGGAGAGCTTGTCCGCGGACGTATCGTGAACAAAGGCACGAGAACCCCAGACCCGGAACACCGACGCATCGCCAACCTTCCCCGTCCAATGCAGTGTTGGCGAGGACTCCGGCAAGGAGACACGGGGCCAGAGGTTGAGCTGATGCACAGCATACCGGAGGTTGCTGAGGTTGAGCTGATGCACAGCATACCTCTTGCAAGAGGTTGAGCTGATGCGCAGCGTACCGGACCGCAAACAGCCATAGAAAATGGGGAGCGGCCGCATGGATCATGGAGGTACGAGCGACCTCCATGACTAAGCCAATGCGGCGCTCAGCAATCCCATTTTGCTGAGGGGAGTCCGGAAGCGTGAACGACTAGAGAATGCCCTCCCCACGACAAAAGTCCCGCAAGAGGTCGGAGGAGAACTCACCACCTCTGTCAGAGTGCAGACGCAGGACTGGAAGGTCCGCACGGAACCGCTCGCGGAGCTGGAGACCGACTGCGCGGATCCAAGGGATCAAGACATCAACGACCTGACCCTTGTTGCGCAAGGGGAAGACCGTGTTGTACCGCGTGTAGTCGTCAACAACCAGCAGAAAGTAGCGCTCGCGGCCCTGTCCACTGACGCGGGCTGGGCCCCACACGTCCATGTGGAGAGTCTGCAGGGGAGCAATCGTCGGGGGAAACGAGGATGAGTGAGGAGCGGCGCGCTGCCGCCCCTCGACGCAAGGAAGGCAGGGCGGAGCAGGCGAGGGCGGGAGGGGAGGCAGAGATTTGGGAAGACCACAGACAAGGAGACGGGAGTGCATGCCACGCAGGCATGGCAGGGAGGGGTGACCAAGGCGGTGGTGCCCGAGAAGAGTCTGGTGCGACAGGAGGCGACACGAACAATGGGGTGCTACCTGACCTGACGCGGACACCTGGGCAGACGCAGCTACCTGAGGAGGCTCGGTAGCCAGTGTGTACAGACTCGACCCTGGCCGACGAGTGAACGTGGCCAGGTGACGGCCCGTCCGTGTACATGTGCATATCGACACACGCTGACCCCCAGGAGTGGTGGTAGTGACCATCGAATCCTGGAGGGCAGCGGTACTCACCAAGTTCGTAGAGAACGAGGGGAGGTGAAGGCCTGACAGTGAGCCGGACGGAACCGCCGGACACGGGAGCACAGTGGAGGAACGGGCGAGGACTGGGCCCCCGGAGGGGTCAGCCAGCCTGACCGGTACTGGTGCATAGAGAGGAGTGAGGGTGGTGCTGTGGCAAAAGAAATAGCGTGAAGCACCTGATTCAAGTGTGAAGGTGTGCAAGGCCTCAGCAGGTGCAGTACCAGGGAGAACAGACTCACTAGCACCTAGAGCAGCAGCCTCTATACCTGGGTCAGGCGGCACACACAAGTAACAGTCACCCTCAGCACTAACAGACAAAGCATACATAGCAGCAAGGATAACATCATAGTCTAGGTCAAAGATAGCAACTCCAGACCTAAGCAGCTCTGCCCA
This sequence comes from Closterium sp. Naga37s-1, assembly GCA_947471745.1. Taxonomy (NCBI): domain Eukaryota; kingdom Viridiplantae; phylum Streptophyta; class Zygnematophyceae; order Desmidiales; family Closteriaceae; genus Closterium; species Closterium sp. Naga37s-1. The sequence continues at coordinate 816,435 of CANJKZ010000772.1, read as the reverse complement.
GCGGGGGCGCTCGGCCTCGTCACCAAACTCTGCGCGCCAAGCGTTGTCAAGGCGGGAGAAGCAGCGGTGCTGAATGTGAGGCTTCCCTCATGTCTGACCAGCACGATCACCCGTGCGAATGACATACGGGCAGCTACCACTACCCCCACACGCCCCACGCTGAGCAAACCACTCACGGAGCTGCTGGGGCGACGGGGTCTCGCTCCGATGCTGCTGTTGCTGCCTCAGGCCTCCTCCAGAACCTCCACGCTGAGCTCCAGTCCGACCGCCACCACTCCCACCGCTGCCACTACCGCCACTCCCACCGCTGCCTCCACCGCCGCCACCAAAGCCCCCACTCCCGCCACTGTTAGAATCTAGAATAGAACGAGAATGGATGAAACTAGGTAGGAGGGGGATACAAGTAGGAAACCCTAACAAAGCTGTACCCCCTAAGGCTAAACCCACTATAGCCTACACAATATAAACATATAATGTTTGACACACCCCCATAGGCTAAGTGGGAGACAACCAGATGGTCACAAGACCAGTCAAAGCAAAGCAAAGCAAGCTCAGGGTGGATCTCAAGGAAACCACACAAATTCTGAGCACAAGCAAGTGGTCACAAGACCGGTTCACATGCAGGTTGATAGTATAACAAGAGATACAGTGATCACAACCTAGCAAGAGTAAACAAGCAGGCATATATATAGAGATCACAGTACAAGCAGAGTCAAGAAGTAAGCAAGTGAGGCCCAGTAGGCACGAGGCCTAGAACAGTACAGAAGCGCTGATGGTCACAAGGCTGAAGCGCCTTGGTGAACACATCAGCAGTGTTGGCCCGAGTGGCCACGTAACGCAGACGAAGCTGACCGCGCTGCTGCAGCTCTCGAGCAAGGAAGTAGCGCAGAGCGATATGCTTCGTTCTGTGCTCCAGTCTGTGCTCCTCACACAAGGCAATGGCAGCCTTGTTGTCGACGTACAGCACTGGAGGAGAATGAGGCCGCTCTCCCAAGTCGGTCAGCAGGTAGGTGAGCCAGCGTAACTCCTGTGCAGCCATGGCTGTGGCGTAGATCTCAGCCTCACAACTGGAGCTGAGAACAGAAGACGAGCGTGTAGAACGCCAAGAAACTGAACAAGAGCCAAGGCTGAAGGTGTAACCCTGAGACGACCGCTGAGTAGCCTGGTCGTCAGCCCAAGACGCGTCTGAGTGCCCAGTGAGTACAACTCGGTCTCGTCCTCCAAGCACTAGCCCCATGCCCGACGTACTGCACAAGTAGCGCAACACCCTCTTAGCGGCATCCATGTGCTCCTTCCGGTGACGGCCAGGAGCGACATAGCGTGCAAGGATGCTAAGAGGGTATGCAAGGTCAGGTCGAGTGCAGGTCATCAGGTACATGAGGCAGCCCACAAGCTCTGGATACGGGCCACTCGGCTCTACGGACTCATCCGAAGGCAGAGCTGAGAGCGAGTGACCGGTAGGCAGAGGAGTGGGCTGAGGCGAGGAGTACGTGAAGCGGAAGCGCTGAAGGACCTGCTGCACCATGTGTGACTGAGTCAAGGTGATGGTGCGCCGTGCTCTGTCCCGGGTGATCCGCAAGCCAAAATAGCTTGTCAGTTCACCCAGGTCTGTGCACGTGTGTCTCTTCTGCAGCTCCGACTTCACGTGGGCGAGTGCCGCAGTGTCTGCAGTGGCAAAGACCAAGTCGTCGACGTACACGAGGATGTAGAACGGCGGCAGCGAGGTGTCGGTGCGTAGAAACAGCGACGGGTCAGCAGTAGAAGGAGCGAACCCAAGAGCCGCAAGTGTAGTCCTCAGTGTGTCGTGCCACTCACGTGGCGCCTGTCGGAGACCGTAGACTGGCCGCCGGAGGCTCCACTGGGTACCAGGAGGGAACGACCCAGTGAAGCCAGGTGGGCGGCGCAGCCAGATCTCCTCGTGCAGGCTGCCCTGTAGGAAAGCAGTGCTGAAGTCAAGAGAGTGGAGCTCGTAGTCACGCTGAGCGGCGACGTGCAGCAGAACCCGAAGAGTGGTCATCTTCGGGGTCGGGGAGAAGGTCTGGAAGAAGTCAACTCCCTCTCGCTGACTGAAGCCTCGTGCAACGTAACGCGCCTTGAAGACAGGCGGAGAACCCGGCGGCCGCTTCACCCTGAAAATCCACATGCCACTGACGATGTTCGCCCCAGGTGGGGGAACCTCGTCGACGTAGGTGCCTGTGGACTTCCAGGAAGCCATCTCTGCGTCCATGGCTGTCTGCCACTGAGAGGAGTAGGGACCCTCTATCGCCTCTGCGTAAGAGCGCGAAGTCGGGATGTCTGGTGCATCCGGGTCTCCCTCAGGGGCAACTAGCATGGACACGAGATGAGGTAAAGCAGCGGCAAAGCACTCAAACTCCTCCTGCCTGTCCTCAAGGACGTCCGTGCCAAGAGCACACTCACCCCCGACGGACGGAGGACAGACAGACTCAGACTCAGCAACTAGGCTAGCGGCGTAGTCGAGACGACAAGTGGCAGCAAAGTCGACAAGCTCGGCAACTAAGGCAGACGCAGCAGTGGACTCAAAGGAAGGGTCAGTGACAACAGTAGCCAGGAGACGCGTGACAGTAGGACTGGCAGCACGAAAGGAGTCAGACTCAGGGTCAGCAAGAGCAGGAAGAGAGGACGCAGGAGGAGACGGGAGAGGGACACGCCGGGGAGCAGTGGAAGGACGAAGCGCCATCTGGTGAGTGCCTGGGACAGCAGGAGGACGCTGACGCGGGACACGACGACCAGTGTGAGCAGCACGAACAGGCGACGCTCGACGAGACTCAGGCGACGCAGGACGAGACTCAGGCTCACGACGCTCCGTAAGACCTCCAGTCGGACCAGTGTAAGGAGAAGGACCAGGGAGAGGGGAGGCAGACGGTAACTGTGACTGCGACTGGACAGACGGAGGACACTCTAAGGAGGGAGGAGGACAAGGAGGAGGAGGCTGACCAAGAACCTGCTGAAGGAGTGGAACGAAGTACGGCCGCGGCCGCGCAGCGTCTCCAGAACCAGCAGAGACACCAGCGCCAGGGTCCTCAGCACCAGCAGCAGCTCCACCTCCAGGGTCCTCAGCACCAGCAGCAGCTCCAACTCCAGGGTCCGCAGCACCAGCAGCAACTCCAACGCCCGGGTCCGCAGCACCAGCAGCAGCTCCAACGCCCGGGTCCTCAGCACCAGCAGCAGCTCCAACTCCAGGGTCCGCAGCACCAGCAGCACCTCCAGAAGAAGCAGCACCTCCAGCAGCTCCAGCAGCCCAAGCACCAGCAGCACCTCCAGCAGCTCCAGCAGCACCAGTAGTACCACCAGCACCAGCAGCACCTCCAGCAGCGTCAGCAGCACCAGCAGCTCCAGCACCAGCAGTACCTCCAGCAGCGCCAGAAGCACCGCCAGCAGCAGAACCTCCAGCAGCTGGGTCCGCGACACTAGGAGCGCCACTCCGAAGACTGCAACGCCGTGCGTACCACTCTCGGAGCCGCTGGGGAGAGGGCAGCTCCCGCCTAGGAGGGGAAGCACTAGCACCAGCTCCAGCAGTACTCCTGGCTCCAGAAGCACCTCTCCTGAGGCTGCAGTACTGTAAGTACCACTCACGCAGCTGCTGTGAGGAGAGAGCTCCTCCAGGTGTAGCACTCCCAGGCTCAGTACCTCCAGACTCAGCACCCCCAGACTCAGCACCCGCAGGCTCCGCACCCCCAGGCTCAGCACCCCCAGGCTCAGCACCCCCAGACTCCGCAACCCCAGGCTCCGCACCCCCAAGCTCCGCACCCCCAGGCTCAGCATGTCAGAATCCCAACCACTAGACCATTGGGATAAAAGTGCTTTTTAAGTAGCGGGTCAAAGTGCGCCCATAACCCCCCAGGCGAACGCGCCTGTAACCCCCCTAGGATCAATCGGGCATCCACAGTGCAGATCTACTAACACCCCCCCACACTGGGAGGCCCAGGACTGAGCACAGCGGCAACGGCCTACATGTGCATACACCGGGATTCGAACCCGAGTCCTTTCTGACACCATGTCAGAATCCCAGTCACTAGACCATTGGGATAGAAGGGCTTGTTAAGTAGCGGGTCAGTGCGCCCATAACCCCCCAGGCCAACGTGCCTGTAACCCTTCTCTAGGATCAATCGGGGATCACCAGTGGACTTCTGACACCCCCCCGCACTGGGATGCCCGAAGTGCATACACCGGGATTCGAACCCGAGACCTTCGCTCTGATACCATGTCAGAATCCCAACCACTAGACCATTGGGATAAAAGGGCTTTTTAAGTAGCGGGTCAAAGTGCGCCCATAACCCCCCAGGCGAACGCGCCTGTAACCCCCCTAGGATCAATCGGGCATCCACAGTGCAGATCTACTAACACCTGGCGATATGCTCCTGGCCTGTGGGCCCCACCTCACTGCTTCCGCTGCTACTGCTACTCCCTGTCCGCCGCGCGCCCCGTGGTGCGCGGCGTCGAAATTAGGGTTTTTTCAGCCCGCCGTGCGCCCCGAGGCGCGCGGCGGTTTTCTGCCCGCCATGCGCCCCGAGGCGCGCGGCGGTTTTCTGCCCGCCGTGCGCCCCGAGGCGCGCGACGGGTTTCTGCCCCGTCACTCGGCGCGTCGCCCCCAAAAGGCGCTACGACGGGCGACGGGGACCCGCGCGTCGCCCCCCGTCGCCCGTCGTGGCCTGCGCGCGGCCCGTACAGCCGGCGCGCGGCCCGTACGGGCTGCGCCAGGCCCGCGCGCGGCCCGTACGGACTGCGCCAGGCCCGCGCGCGGCTCGGGCCGCCTGCGCGCGGTTCGGGAGGCTGTGCCAGGCCCGTGGGCGGCCCGTTCTTCGCTGCCCCTGTCCTCCCCGCTGTCCCCCGTGCTTCTGAAGGCGCCCCACCCCTCCTTCTGCCTGTTCTCCTGGATTAGGGTTTGGGGGTGGGGGGTATGGGGGTGCAGCTTCTGTGTGCCGTTCCCTGCTCCTCCTCCTCCTCCGTCTCCCTGTGCTGCAGCTGCCGCTGAAGGGGGGTGGACCTGTTGGAGCCGTCGGAGTGGTACTAAGGGGGGGTGAAGGGGGAGTGGAGCTAGGGGTGAAGCAGGGGGTGTGTGTCAGGGGGGGTGGTACTGTTTGGGGGAGGTTGAACGGAGGTTGCCGTCGTGTCGCCAGCAGCACCTGTAGTCCGGGGAGTTGCTCCGGTAGCCCAGTCGTAGCCACCTGTGCCAGTCGCCCGTGGGTCCGTTGCTCGTCTGCCGCTACTTTTAGCCGCGGGGCCAGTTACTCCAGTAGTCCGGAGCGCTGTTCCGGTAGCCGCTGTGCCAGTGTGCCTCCTGTTGCCCGTGTGTCTGCAGCTTCAGCCGTCGCCTCCTATCTCCTCTCCTCTCACTGTCCCTCCTCCTCCTCACTTGCCCGTTGTGACTACCACTAGCTTTGCTCATAATTGTGAACTTTAAACTATTGCTTCCTGAACTTGTGCTCAGAATGTGTGGTGACATTGTGATCCACCCTGAGCTTGTTCTGCTTTGCTTGCTCTGCTGATTACACCCCACTTTGGCTATGGGGGTGTGTCAGAATATTATGCTCTAGCCTGTAGTGGGGTGCTCTATAGCGAGTACAACCCTTCTAGGGTTTGCTATTTGTATCCTCATTCTTGCTAGTGCAACCCCTCCTTCTTTGCCTAAACTGCTTCTTGCCTAGCTAGGGCTTTCCTAGCTATGGCGCCTTCTTCTACTGCTTTTCACACAGCACCCCTAGCAGGACGAGAGTCGACAGCTACCTCGACAGGCTCAACCGGGTCTACCTGGGACACACCTGAGGGAGCGGCACCCTGAGGGGGGAGGGGGTCTACCACAGCAGCACCTGGCGCGAGGAAGAGAGGCGGGGGGGGAAGCGGGGCAGTGCGGTAGGGGAAGAGGCGGTAGTAGGGGACGGACTCGTCGAAAGTGACGTCCTGAGAAGGCAGGACACGGCGCGAGGTGGGGTGGTAAAACTGCCAACCAGACGCGTCCGGGACAAAGCCAAGGAAGACACAAGGAACAGCGCGGGAGGAGAGCTTGTCCGCGGACGTATCGCGAACAAAGGCTCGAGATCCCTAGACCCGAAAGCGTGACGCATCGCCAACCTCTCCTGTCCAACGCAGTGTCGGCGAAGTCTCCGGAACGGAGACACGGGGCCAGAGGTTGAGCTGATGCGCAGCGTATCGGACTGCAAACGGCCACAGAAAGTGGGGGGCAGCCGCATGGATCAAGGAGGTACGAGCGACCTCCATGACCAAGCCAATGCGGCGCTCAGCAACCCCATTCTGCTGTGGAGAGGCCGGAAGCGTGAACGACTGGCGGATGCCGTGCTCCGCACAGTAGGCTGCCAAGAGGTCGGAGGAGAACTCACCACCTCTGTCAGAGTGCAAGCGCAGGACAGGAAAGTCCGAGTGGAAACGCTCGCTGAGCTGGAGACGAGAAGCGCTGATCCAAGGGATCAAAACATCAGGGACCTCACCCTTGGTGCGCAAGGGGAAGACCGTGGTGTAGCGCGAGTAGTCGTCAACAACTATCAGGAAGTACCTCTCCTGACCCTGACCACGGACGCGGGCTGGGCCCCACACGTCCATGTGGAGCGTCTGCAAGGGAGCAGTCGTCGGGGGAAACGAGGAGGAGTGAGGAGCGGCGCGCTGCCGCCCCTCGACACAGGGAAGACAGGGAGGAGCAGGCGAGGGTGGGAGGGGAGGGAGAACCCTGGGAAGACCAGAGACAAGGTACCGTTTGTGCATGGCACGAAGGCGCTGCACGGACGGGTGACCAAGTCGGTGGTGCCAGAGGACGGTCTCGTGCGCCAGAGAGCGACACGAGCAGGGGGCCGACAGCTGACCTGACGCAGACGCAGACGTAGCTACCTGAGGGGACTCAGTGGTCAGTGTGTACAGGTCCGACCCCGGCTGCCGAGTGAAGGTAGCCAGGTGACGGCCCGTCCGAGCACACGTGCAGTGTGTCACGCGCTCGTAGGCAGGGGTGAACTGGTGAACACCCCCGTCCTGGAGCGCACAACCCGCCACCAAGTTCGTAGAGAACGAGGGGAGGTGGAGACCTGACAGTGTGCCCGACGGGACCGCAGGACAAGGAAGGACAGTGGAGGAGGTCGCAATGACCGGACCCCCAGAGGGGTCAGCGAGGGAGACAGCAACTGGCCGAGCAAGCGGCTCAAGGGCAGTGCGGTCACGAAAGAAACAGCGAGAAGCACCTGAGTCCAGAGTGAAGGTGTGCAGTGCCTCAGTCGACTCAGTACCAGGGGGCGCAGACTCACTAGCACCTAGAGCGGCAGCCTCACTCACAGGACACGGCAGCTGCACCTGTCCACTACCAGAAGCTCCCGAACGACGCACTCCAGAGCGACTACCACTACGGCCACCCCGACAGCCCCAACTGGCGTACCACTCACGAAGCTGCTAGGGCGAAAGAGGACACGGCAGCTGCACCTGTCCACTACCAGAAGCTCCCAACCGACCCACTCCAGAGCGACTACCACTACGGCCACCCCGACAGCCCCAACTAGCGTACCACGCACGAAGCTGCTGGGGCGAAAGAGGACACGGCAGCTGCACCTGTCCACTACCAGAAGCTCCCGACCGACCCACTCCAGAGCGACTACCACTACGGCCACCCCGACAGCCCCAACTAGCGTACCACTCACGAAGCTGCTGGGGCGTGAGGGACTCACGCGCACGGCCCTGGAGCTGCATCTGGCCACGCCAGAAGCAGCAGTAGCACCAGTAGCGGCAGTAACAGCAGTAACAGCAGGAGCAGTAGCAGTGGGAGTAGAAAAGGCAGTAGCAGCAGTAGCAGCGGTAGCAGTGCTGGCAGGGCAATGCTCACCAGTGGTCGGCGCAGCAGGCGCAAGACGGTGGCGACAGCGGGGCCGCTACAACTGCAGGGCGGGGCCGGGCCGCAGCAGGGAGCTCCGCGGCAGCTGCTGCAGGGCGAGGCCGGGCCGCGACGGCAGCTGCTCCAGGTGCCAGGGGCGGCTGCTGCAGTGGCGGCTGCTCCAGGGGCCAGGGGCGGCTGCTGCAGCGGTGGTTGCTCCAGGGGCCAGGGGCGGCTGCTGCAGGGGCGGCTGCTCCAGGGGCGAGGGGCGGCTCCTGCAGTGGCGGCTGCTCCAGTGGCCAGGGGCGGCTGCTGCAGGGGCCAGGCGCGGATTAGGTCAGGGCGACGCGGCGAGCAGGGCGACGCGGCGGGCAGGTGGCGACGCCGCGGGCAGGGCGACGTGGCGGGCAGGTGACGACGCCGCGGGCAGGGCGACGCGGCGAGCAGGTGACGACGCCGCGAGCAGGGCGACGCGGCGGGCAGGGCGACGCGGCGGGCAGGGCGACGCGGCGAGCAGGTGACGACGCCGCGAGCAGGGCGACGCCGCGAGCAGGTGGCGACGCCGCGGGCAGGGCGACGCGGCGAGCAGGTGACGACGCCGCGGGCAGGCGACGACGCCGCGGGCAGGCGACGACGCCGCGGGCAGGCGACGACGTCGCGGGCAGGGGCTACGTCGCGGGTAGGCGACTACGCCGCAGGCAGGCGACGACGCCGCGGGCAGGCGACGACGCCGCGGGCAGGCGACGACGCCGCGGGCAGGGGCTACGTCGCGGGCAGGTGACGACGCCGCGGGCAGGCGGCGACGCTGCGGGCAGGGCGACGCGGCGGGCGGCGAGAGCCTGCAGGGGCGGCGCGCGGTCGGGCAGAGGTTGCGCGCGGGCCTGACGAGTCTGCAGGGGCGGCTCTCGGGCCTGACGGGCCTGCAGAGGCGGCTCGGGGGGGGGCTGACGGGTCTGCAGAGGCGGCTCGGGGGCCTGACGGACCTGCAGGGGCGGCTCGAGGGCGCACGAGGGCGCACGAAGGCGCACGAAGGCGCACTAGCAGAGAAAGTCGCACGAGGGCGCACGAGGGCGCACGAAGGCGCACTAGCAGAGAAAGGCGCACGAGGGCGCACGTAAGGTAGGACGCACGAGGGCGCTTCTAGCGGAATAGTGGGCCCATAGTAGAAAGTGGTCCTAGGTAGCAACCTAGGCTCGTGATACCATGTTAGAATCTAGAATAGAACGAGAATGGATGAAACTAGGTAGGAGGGGGATACAAGTAGGAAACCCTAACAAAGCTGTACCCCCTAAGGCTAAACCCACTATAGCCTACACAATATAAACATATAATGTTTGACAGCCACCACTCCCACCGCTGCCACCACCTCCACTGCCTCCACCACCTCCACTGCTGCCCCCACCACCACTCCCGCTGCCACCACCACCACCTCTGCCACCCTTGCCCTTGCTGCTGCGGCGCTTCGCACTAGCAGAAGCAGCCCCGACGTCCTCAGCACCAGGGACGTCGACAGCAACAGCAGAGGCGTAGGAGGGGGCAAGGGGGGAGGGGGAGCACCCCTCAAAGAAGGGTGTGCGCGGAGTGCCACGAGCAGCACCTACAGCGACTACACTAGTCTCAGCTGCAAGGAGGTGCTGCTCGAGGAGGTCAATAGTGAGGACTGTGGGGTCGATGGAGAGAAAGTGGTCCCTGATAGAGCGATGACAGTCAGGGAGGCGGGTGACTATAAAGTAGATAGTGATGAACATCGGGGGCTGTTTCCTGTCAAGGAACTCAGCTGGGGCGGCAGCGCGGTAGCGAGCGTCGCTAGTGCGAAGGTGGGAAACCAGGTCCTCTACAGTGGCAAAGGCTGACAGCTCGGGGAACAGGTAGGGCAGTAGAAGGCGGCCTAGAGCAGCAGTGGCAGGCGAGGGGTAGCGAGCGACGACAGCGTCGTACAGTGCTTGTGCTGTCTCGTGTTGTCCGAAGTGAGCGCATTTGGCTAACGGCAGGTGGTTGCGAATGGCTAAGCGGGCAGCAGCGTCGCGAGTAAGCCACTGTGAGCGAGTCGCACTGTCAGCTGTGGTGGGAGGGGCGGGAGCGGCGCCAGACGTGTGGTCAGACAACGAAACACTGTCCCTAGAGTCGCTCAATAGGTACAGCAGCAGGTCGTCGAGCCACGTGTCAAACTGGATAGGGCGGCCCTCATGATCGAAAGCGAGAACACGAAGAGAAGCCATAGTAGCATAGGAGAGGGGCAGCTAGCGGGTTGCGAGAGAGCAGTGCGCAGGCTACAAGAGGCGGCGAGGAGGTCGCAACGGGCGGCCAGCAGGCTGCAAGGGGGCGGCGCACGTGCGGCATTAGGGGCAGGGCGCGGGCTGCAAGAGCTGCTGGTGGGCCACAAGCGGGCGGCGCGCTGGCAGTAGGGGCGGCGGTCAGGCCGGGGCCTAGGGGCGGCGGGCGGGCCGGGCCTAGGGGCGGCCTGCAGGCCTAGGGGCGACAGGCAGGCGTAGGGGCCGACGTGGGGGGCCGGGGCCTAGGGGTCGACGGGGCGTGCTGGGCTAGGGGTCGACAGGGCGCGCCGGGCGTAGGGGTCGATGGGGGGCCGGGGCCTAGGGGTCGACGGGCGGGCCGGGCGTAGGGGTCGACGGGGGGCCGGGGCCTAGGGGTCGACGGGGCGCGCCGGGCGTAGGGGTCGAAGGGGGGCCGGGGCCTAGGGGTCGACGGGGCGCGCCGGGCGTAGGGGTCGACGTGGGGCCGGGGCCTAGGGGTCGACGGGCGGGCCGGGCGTAGGGGTCGACGTGGGGCCGGGGCCTAGGGGTCGACGGGGCGCGCCGGGCTAGGGGTCGACGGGGGGGCCGAGGCCTAGGAGTCGACGGGGCGCACCGGGCGTAGGGGTCGACGGGGGGCCGAGGCCTAGGGGTCGATGGGGCGCACCGGGCGTAGGGGTCGACGGGGGGCCGGGGCCTAGGGGTCGACGGGCGGGCCGGGCGTAGGGGTCGACGTGGGGCCGGGGCCTAGGGGTCGACGGGGCGCGCCGGGCTAGGGGTCGACGGGGGGCCGGGGCCTAGGGGTCGACGGGTCGCGCCGGGGCCTAGAGGCAACGGGCGGGCCAGGGGCCGAGGGTCGACGGGTCGCGACAGGGCCTAGGGGCAACGAGCGGGCCGGGGCCTAGGGGTCGACGGGTCGCACCGAGGCCTAGGGGTCGACGGGCGCATGGGGCCTAGGGGCAACGGGCAGGCCTGGGCCTAGGGACGACGGGGCGCGCAGGGCAGTAGGGTCAGCACGAGGGCTGCAAAGGGCGGCTAGCAGGGCAGCGCTGTGGTGGGTAAAAAAAAAAACGGTCCTAACTAAGGACCTGCTTTGAAACCATGTCAGAAGAATGAACGAAAATGAATGAACTATGAAAGAGTTGGGTACAAGTACTAACCATAATTGGGTTGTACCCCTTATGGGCTACCCCACTATAGCCTACACAAATGTAAGCACTAAAACATTCTGACAGTGGGCCCTAAAAACTTAACAGGTGTCCTACTCTGAACACCATGCCAGAATCACTGTGCAGGAATGAATGAACTATGAATGAGTTGGGTACAAGTACTAACCCTAAAGTGTTGTGCCCCTTCTAGGCTAACCCACTGTAGCCTAGAGAGAACACAAACATTTAGTTTGACACACCGTATTCAAGTCAAGCACCCAACCTCAATTTTCTCCACCTCGACCCCAAATTCGCTGCTCCCATACCTGTTTCTCCAACAAGAAAGTCCACCTTCCACCATAAACTATCTGACCTGCGCAGGAACCATCACAAGGTTCTCGCTCATCCTCCAATCCGTGAAGCATATATAAGATTTGTCAGAATACTGAACGAGAATGAATGAACTATGAATGAGTTGGGTACAAGTACTAACCCTAATTGGGTTGTACCCCTTATGGGCTACCCCACTACAGCCTAAACAATGTAAGCATTATAACATTTTGACACACCCCCATAGGCAAAGTAGGGGAGAACAAGTGGTCACAAGACCAGTCAAGAAAAGCAAAGCAAGCTCAGGGTGGATCACGAAGACACCACACATTCTGAGCACAAACAAATGGCCACAAGGCCAGTTCACATGCAGAGTTATATAAAAGAGAACAAACAATACAGTGATCATACCCTAGCAAGTGTAAGCATGCAGATATATATATAGATCACAGTACAAGCAAAGTCACGCAGTAAGCAAGTGAGGCAAAGTAGGCACAAGCCCTAAAACAGTATAGAAACGCTCATGATCACCAGACTGAAGTGCCTTGGTGAATATATCAGCAGTGTTGGCCCAAGTGGCCACGTAACTTCTGTGCAGCCATGGCCCCTGCGTAGTGTCAGAATCCCAATCACTAGACCATTGGGATAAAAGGGCTTGTTAAGTAGCGGGTCAGTGCGCCCATAACCCCCCAGGACAACGAGCCTGTAAGCCTTCCCTAGGATCAATCGGGGATCATCAGTGGACCTCTGACACCCCCCCGCACTGGGATGCCCGAAGTGCACACACTGGGATTCGAACCCGAGACCTTCGCTATGATAACATGTCAGAATCCCAACCACTAGACCATTGGGATAAAAGGGCTTGTTAAGTAGCGGGTCAGTGCGCCCATAACCCCCCAGGACAACGAGCCTGTAACCCTTCCCTAGGATCAATCGGGGATCACCAGTGGACCTCTGACACGTAGATCTCAGCCTCATAAGTGGAAGTGAGAACAGAAGACGACCGGGTAGACCACCAAGAAACAGAGCCGGAGCCAAGGCTGAAAGTGTAACCCTGTGACGACCGCTGCGTAGCCAAGTCGTCAACCCAAGAAGTGTCTGCGTGTCCAGTGAGGACAAGTGGGCCCCGTCCTCTAAGCACAAGCCCCATGCCTGATGTACTGCACAAGTAGCGCAACACCCTCTTAGCGGCCTTCCAGTGCTCTGGTCGGTGTCTCCCGGGCGCAACGTAACGTGCCAGGATGCTAAGAGGGTAGGCAAGGTCAGGTCGAGTGCAGGTCATCAGGTACATGAGGCAACCCACAAGCTCTGGATACGGGCCACTCGGCTCTACGGACTCGTCCGAAGGTGGAGCGGAGAGCGAGTGACCGATAGGCAGAGGAGTGGACTGTGGCAAGGAGTACCGGAAGCCGAAGCGCTGAAGGACCTGGTACACCATGTGTGACTGAGTCAGGGTGATGGTGTGCCGAGCTCTTTCCCTGGTGATCTGCAAGCCAAGATAGCTGCGCAGCTCACCCAGGTCAATGCAGGTGTGTCTCTTATGTAGCTCCGACTTCACAAGGGCCAGTGCCTCAGTGTCAGCAGTGACAAAGACCAATTCGTCGACGTACACGAGGACGTAGAGCGGCGGCAGCGAAGTGTCGGTGCGCAGAAACAGCGACGGGTCAGCACTCGAAGGAGCAAACCCAAGAGCGGCAATCGTCGTCCTCAGTGTGTCGTGCCACTCGCGAGGCGCCTGGCGGAGACCGTAGACTGGCCGCCGGAAGCTCCACTGAGTACCTGCAGGAAACGACCCAGTGAAGCCAGGTGGGCGGCGCAGCCAGATCTCCTCGTGCAGGCTGCCCTGTAAGAAAGCTGTGCTGAATTCAAGAGAGTGCAGCTCGTAGTCACGCTGAGCGGCGACGTGCAGCAGTACCCGAAGAGTAGTCATCTTCGGGGTAGGGGAGAAGGTATGAAAGAAGTTAACTCCCTGTCGCTTACTGAAGCCCCGTGCAACGTAACGAGCCTTGAAGACAAGCGGAGAACCTGGCGGCCGCTTCACCCTGAAAATCAACATGCCATCGACTATGTTTGCCCTTGGAGGGGGAACTGCATCGACGCAGGTGCCTGTGGACTTCCATGATGTCATCTCTGCGTCCATGGCTGTCTGCCACTGAGAGGAGTAGGGACCCGTAATTGCCTCTGCGTAAGAGCACGTGGTAGGGATGTCTGGTGCATCTGGGTCTCCCTCAAGGGCAAGCAGCATGGCCACGAGATGAGGTACAGCAGCTGCAAGACACTCAAAGTCCTCCTCCCTATCCTCAACGACGGCCGTGTCAAAAGCACACTCACCCCCGACGGACGGAGGACAGTCAGACTCAGACTCAGCAAAAAGACTAGTGGCGTAGTCGAGACGACAGGCTGCAGCAAAGTCGACAAGCTCAGCAACTAGGGCAGACGCAGCAGCGGAATCAGACAAAGGGTCAGTGAAAATAGTGGCTAGAAGACGAGAGACAGCAGGACTGGCAGCACGAGCTAAGTCAGACTCAGGGTCAGGAACGGCAGGACGAGAGGACGCAGGAGGAGACGGCAGGGGAACTCGCAGTGGAACAGAGGAAGGACAAAATTCCATAATGTGAGTGCCGGGGACAGGAGGAGGACGCGGAAGAGGAACACTACGACCAGTGCAAACAGCGCGAACATGCGAGGCAGGACGAGACTCAGGCTCACGACGCTCTGTAAGACAGTCTGTCTGCTCAGCGTAAGGAGAAGGAGCAAGAAGTGGGGAGTCTAGCTGTAACTGTGGCTGCGACTGGTGAGGAGGTTGACACAGCAAGCTAGGAGTAAGGCCAGTAGACGACGGGGGACTAAGAACCTGGCGAAGGACCGAGTCACGTGGCAGCAGAGACGACGGTGGCGGTGGAACGAAAAACGGTCGCCGCTACACAGTGCCTCCAGCACCAGTACCGCCAGCTCCAGCACCCCCAGCGCCAGCACCTCCAGCTCCAAGGTCTACAGCTCCAGTGCCTCCAGCTCCAGTGCCTCCAGCTCCAGGGTCTCTAGCCCCAGGGTCTCTAGCTCCAGCGCCTCCAACACCACCAACTCCTGCATCTCCAGTACCACTAGTACGAGCACCTCCAGGACCAGCAGCTCCAGCACCTCCGGTACCTCCAGCTCCAGCAATAACTCCAGCACCTCCAAGACTAGTAGCTCAAGCACCTCCAGCTCCAGTGCCTCCAGCGGCAGAGCCTCCAGCTCCTGCAGCTCCATTCCTAGGGCGTGTGCTCTGAGCAAACTACTTGCGCAGCTGCTGCGGTGAGAGAGGCTCCCGCTGGGGAGGAAGTCGTGGCGAGGCACCACCAGGACCTCCGGCAGACATAGTACCCCTAGGCTCAGCACCTTCAGGCTCAGTACCCCCAGGCTCCGCACCCTCAGGCTCAGCAACCCCAGACTCCGCACCCTCGGACTCAGCACCCCCAGGCTCCGCACCCTCAGGCTCAGCACCCCCACGCTACGCACTCGTAGGCTCAGCACCCCCAGACGCAGCACCCCCAGACGCAGCTCCCCCAGATGCAGCACCTCTAGCAGCACCTGAGTCTACAGCGACCTCGACAGGCTCAGCTAGGGGGAGTGGGTCTACCTGAGACACACATGAGGGAGCAGGACCCTGAGGGGTTAGGGGGTCTATCGGAGGGGGGCCTGGAGCGACGAAAAGCGGCGGGGGGGGGGGGGGGGGGGGGGGGAGGGGCAGAGCGGTAGGGGAAGAGACGGTAAAAGGGAACTGACTCGTCAAACATGATGTCCTGAGAGGGGAGGACACGGCGCGAGGTGGGGTGGTAAAACTGCTAGCCAGGCGCGTCAGGGGGAAAGCCAAGTAAGACGCAGGGAATAGCGCGGGAGGAGAGCTTGTCCGCGGAAGTATCACGGGCAAAGGCACGAGAACCCCAGACCCGGAACACCGACGCATCGCCAACCTTCCCCGTCCAATGCAGTGTAGGCGAGGTCTCTGGCAAGGAGACACGGGGCCAGAGGTTGAGCTGATGCGCAGCGTACCGGACCGCAAACGGCCACTGAAAATGGGGACCAGCTGCATGGATCATGGATCAATGCGGCACTGAGCAACCCCATTTTGCTGCAGGGAGGCCGGAAGCGTGAACGACTGGAGAATGCCCTCCCCACGACAAAAGTCCCGCAAGAGGTCGGAGGAGAACTCACCACCTCTGCCAGAGTGCAGACGCAGGACAGGAAGGTCCTCGCGGACCTGGAGACGGACTGCGCGGATCCAAGGGATCAAGACATCAGGGACCTCACCCTTGCTGCGCAAGGGGAAGACCGTGGTGTAACGCGTGTAGTCGTCAACAACCAGCAGGAAGTAGCTCTAACGGTCTTGTCCACTGACGCGGGCTGGGCCCCACACGTCCATGTGGAGAGTATGCAGGGGAACAATCGTCGGGGGAAACGAGGAGGAGTGAGGAGTGGCGCGCTGCCGCCCCTCGACGCAAGGAAGGCAGGGCGAGGCAGGCGAGGGTGGGAGGGGAGGCACAGACCTGGGAAGACCAGAAACAAGGAGGCAGGAGTGCATGCCACGAAGGCGTGGTAGGGAGGGGTGACCAAGGCGGTGGTGCCACAGGAGAGTCTAGTGCGACAGGAGGCGACAGGAGCAGGGGGCTGCCTCCGGACCTGACGCGGACACCTGAGCAGACGTAGCTACCTGAGGAGGCTCGGTAGTCAGTGTGTACAAACCCGACCCAGGTCGACAGGTGAACGTGGCCAGGTGATGGTTCGTCCGTGTACACGTGCAGATCGACACACGTTGACCCCCAGAAGTGGTGGTAGTGACAATCGACATACGGGCAGCTATCACTACCCCCAGACGTCCCACGCTGAAGAAAACCACTCACGAAGCTGCTGGGGCGACTGGGTCTCGCTCCGACGCTGCTGCTGCTGCCGCTGGCCACCTCCAGAACCTCCACGCCGAGCTCCAGTCCTACCGCCACCAGTCCCACCGCCGCCACTGCCGCCACTCCCACCGCTGCCTCCACCGCCGCCACCAGAGCCCCCACCCCCGCCACCAGTCCCACCACCGCCACCACCTCCACCGCCTCCACTACCTCCTCTGCTGCCCCCACCACCACTCCCGCTGCCCCCTCCACCACTCCTGCCACCCGTGCCCTTACTGCTGCGGCGCTTCGCACTAGCAGAAGCAGCTCCAACGTCCTCAGCACCAGGGACGTCTGCAGCAGCAGCAGAGGCGTAGGAGGGGGCAAGGGGGGAGGGGGAGCACCCCTCAAAGAAGGGCGTGCGCGGAGTGCCACGAGCAGCACCTACAGCAACTGCACTAGTCTCAGCTGCGAGGAGGTGCTCCTAGAGTAGGTCAACAGTGAGGGAGGTGGGGTCAAGGGAGAGAAAGTGGTCCCTGATAGAGCGAAGAGAGTCACGGAGGCGTGTGACTATGAAGTAGAGGGTGATGAACATTGAGGGCGGGTTCCTGTCAAGGAACTCAGCAGGGACGGTAGCGCGGTAGCGAGCGTCACTAGCGCGCAGGTGGGAAACAAGGTCCTCTACCGTGGCAAAGGCGAACAGCTCGGGGAACAGGTAGGGCAGAAGCAGGCGGCCTAGAGCAGCAGTGGCAGGCGAGGAGTAGCGAGCGACTACAGCGTCATACAGTGCCTGTGCTGTCCGAAGTGAGCGCATTCGGCTAACGGCAGGTGGTTGCGAATGGCTAAGCGGGCAGCAGCGTCGTGAGTAAGCCACTGTGAGCGAGTCGCACTGTCAGCTGTGGCGGGAGGGGCAGTAGTGGCGCCTGACGCTAGGTCAAACAACGAAACACTGTCCTTAGAATCGCTCAGTAGGTACAGCTGCAGATCGTCGAGCCACGTGTCAAACTGAATCGGTCTGCCCTCATGATCAAACGCGAGAAATCGAAGCGAAGCCATAGTGGCGCAGCACGCAGGAGCAGCAGTAGCAGCAGTAGCAGTAGCAGTAGTAGCAGCAGCAGTAGTAGCAGTAGCAGTAGCAGCAGGAGCAGCAGCAGCAGTAGCAGCAGTAGAGAGGGGGGGGGGGGGGGGGGGGGGGGGCTAGGGGCGACAGGCCGCGGGGCCAAGAACGAAGGGGCCGAGGGGCCTGGGGCCTAGGGGGGTCGGGCCGCGGGGCCAGGAACCAAGGGGGGGGGGGGGGGGGGGGGGGGGGCGAGGGGCCGGGGGCCTAGGGGCGACGGGCCGCGGGGCCAGGAATGAAGGGGCCGAGGGGCCTGGGGCCTAGGGGCGACGGGCCGCGGGGCCAAGAACGAAAGGGGGCCGAGGGGCCAAGGGGCCGGGGGCCTAGGGCGACGGGGCCTAGGTCGATGGGGGCCGCGGGGCGACGGGGCCTAGGACGACGGGGCCGTGGGCAATGGGGGGCCGTGGGCGACGGGGGCCGTAGGCAACGGGGGGCCGCGGGGCGGTTGGGCCAAGGGCGACGGGGCCGTGGGCGACGGGGGCCTAGGGCGACGGGGCCAAAGGGGGGCCGAGGGGCCGAGTTTGGTGACGAGGCTGAGCGCCCCCGCTGGTCAGAGCTGCTTAGGTCTGGAGTTGATATCTTTGCTCTTGACTATGATGCTATCCTTGCTGCCATGTATGCCTTGTCTGTTAGTGCTGAGGGTAATTGTTGCCTGTGTATGCCGCCCGACCCAGGTATAGAGGCTGCTGCTCTAGGTGCTAGTGAGTCTTCTCTCCCTGGTATTGCGCCTGCTGAGGCCCTACACAAATTTATGCGTGACTCAGGTGCTTCCCGCTGTTTCTTTCGCGACAGTACCACCCTCACTCCACGCCCTGCACCTGTTCCGGTCAGACTGGCTGACCCCTCAGGGGGCCCAGTTCTTGCCCGTTCCTCCACTGTTCTCCCGTGTCTGACGGTTCCATCTGGCTCACTGTCAGGTCTTCACCTCCCCTCGTTCTCTACAAACTTGGTGAGTACCGCTGCCCTCCAGGATGCGATGGTCACTACCACCACTCCTGGGGGTCAGCGTGTGTCGATCTGCACGTGCACACGGACGGGGCGTCACCTGGCCACGTTCACTCGCCGGCCAGGGTCGAGTCTGTACACACTCGCTACCGAGCCTTCTCAGGTAGCTGCGTCTGCTCAGGTGTCCGCGTCAGGTCAGGTAGCCGCCTCTTGCTCGTGTTGCCTCCTGTCGCACCAGACTCTTCTGTGGCACCACCGCCTGGGTCACCCCTCCCTGCCTCGCCTTTGTGGCATGCACTCTCGTCTTCTTGTCTCTGGCCTCCCCAGGTCTCTGCCTCCCCTGCCGCCCTCGCCTGCCCCGCCCTGTCTCCCTTGTGTCAAGGGGCGGCAGCGCGCCGCTCCTCACTCCTCCTCGTTTCCCCCGATGACTGCTCCCCTGCAGACTCTCCACATGGACGTGTGGGGCCCAGCCCCCGTCAGTGGACAGAGCCGCGAGCGCTACTTTCTGCTGGTAGTTGAGAACTACACGCGGTACACCACGGTCTTCCCCTTGCGCAGCAAGGGTCAGGTCGTTGATGTCTTGATCTCTTGGATCCGCACAGTCCGTCTCCAGCTCCGCGAGCGGTTCGGCCAGGACCTTTCTGTCCTGCGTCTGCACTCTGACAGAGGTGGTGAGTTCTCCTCCACCCTCTTGCGGAAATTTTGTCGTGGGGAGGGCATTCTCCAGTCGTTCACGCTTCCGGACTCCCCTGAGGCACAATGGGATTGCTGAGCGCCGCATTGGCTTAGTCATGGAGGTCGCTCGTACCTCCATGATCCATGCGGCCGCTCCCCATTTTCTGTGGCCGTTTGCAGTCCGGTACGCTGCGCATCAGCTCAACCTCTGGCCCCGTGTCTCCTTGCCGGAGACCTCGCCCACACTGCGTTGGACGGAGGAGGTTAGCGATGCGTTGGTGTTCCGGGTCTGGGGATCTCGGGCCTTTGTTCGCGATACGTCAGCGGACAAGCTCTCCCCCCGTGCTATCCCCTGCGTCTTCCTTGGTTTTGTCCCCGACGCGCCTGGCTGGCAGTTTTACCACCCCACCTCGCGCCGTGTCTTCCCTTCTCTGGACGTCACGTTTGACGAGTCTGTTCCCTTTTACCGCCTCTTCCCCTACCGCTCTGCCCCTCCCCCGCCCCCGCCGCTCTTCCTTGCTTCCGGTCCCCCTCCGGTAGACCCCCTCCCGCCCCAGGGTCCTGCTCCCTCAGGTGTGTCTCAGGTAGACCCTCTCCCTGGTCCTGCGCCTGTTCAGGTAGCTGTCGACTCAGGTGCTGCTCGAGGTGTTGCGTCTGGGGGTGCGGAGCCTGGGGGTGCGGAGTCTGAGGGTGCTGAGACTGGGGGTGCTGTGCCTGGGGGTGTTGAGACTGGGGGTGCTGAGCCGGGGGGTGTTGCGACTGGGGGTGGTGAGCCTGTGGGTGATGAGCCTGAGGGTGTTGAGCCTGGGGGTGCTGCTTCGGAGGGTGCGTAGTCTGGAGGTTCTGAAACTCAGGGTGCTGCTTCGTCTGGAGGTTCTGCTGGCTCTTCGCCGAGACTGTCTCCGCAGCAGTTGCGTGAGTGGTTTGTTCGGCGTACGCGCCTTCGGAGTGGAGCTTCTGGAGCTGGAGGTGCTGGCGCTGCTGGAGCTGGAGGTCCTGGAGTTGCTGTTGGAGCTGGTGTTACTGGTCCTGGAGGTGCTCGTACCCGGGGTACTGGAGCTGCCGGGACTGGCGGTTTTGAGGGTGCTGGAGCTGGAGACCTTACGGATTCTGGTACTACTGGCGCTGGTGGCGCTGGAGCTGGAGGCGCTGGAGCTGGAGGCCTTGGTGTTGGAGGTGTTGGAGTTGGGTTAGCTGGAGCTGTTGACCCTGGTGGCGTTGTACGGCCGCGACCGTACTTCGTTCCCCTGCTTTAGCAGGTTCTTAGTACCCCGTCTTCTGCTGCCCTTACTCCTCCCCTCCTGTGTCCCCCGCCTGACCAGTCGCAGCCGCCGTTACAGCCGGCCTCTCCACTGCCTGCTCCTTCTCCTTACACTGAGCAGTCCGGCGGTCTTACAAAGCGTCGTGAGCCTGCGTCTCGTCCTGCCTCCCCCGTTCGCACTGCTCGTCGCGTTCCTCGTTCGCGTCCTCCTCCTGTCCCTGGCACGCACGCTATGACCCTTCGTCCTTCCTCTGTTCCTCTACGTGCTCCTCTGCCAGCTCCTCCTGAGTCCTCTCTTCCTGAGGTCTATGACCCTGAGTCTGACCGCGCTCGTTCTGCTAGTCCCACTGTCTCTCGTCTCCTCGCCACTGCTGTCACTGACCCTTCTTTTGAGTTTGCTGCTGCGTCTGCTCTCGTTGCTGATCTGCTTGAATTTGCTGCTACCTGTCGTCAAGACTACGCCTCTGCTCTTGTTGCTGAGTCTGCGTCTGCCAGTCCTCCGTCTGTCGGGGGTGAGTGTGCTCTGGGCACGGACGTCCTTGAGGACAGGCAGGAGGACTTTGAGTCTCTTGCAGCTACTGTACCTCGTTTCGCTTCCATGCTGCATGCCCCTGAGGGAGACCTGGATGCTCCAGACATCCCGACCCCGCGCTCTTACGCAGAGGCGATTACGGGTCCTTACTCCTCTCACTGGCAGGCAGCCATGGATGCCGAGATGGCATCCTGGAAGTCCACAGGCACCTACGTCGATGAGGTTCCCCCACCTGGGGCGAACATAGTCGATGGCATGTGGATCTTCAAGGTGAAGCGGCCGCCGGGTTCTCCGCCTGCCTTCAAGGCGCGTTACGTTGCTCGAGGCTTCAGTCAGCGACAGGGAGTTGACTACTTTCAGACCTTCTCCCCCACCCCGAAGATGACTACTCTTCGGGTGTTGCTGCACGTCGCTGCTCAGCGTGACTACCAGTTGCACTCTCTGGACTTCAGCACAGCGTTCCTGCAGGGCAGCCTGCACGAGGAGATCTCGTTGCACCGCCCACCTGGTTTCACTGAGTCTTTTCCTGCAGATACTCAGTGGAGTCTTCGGCGGCCAGTCTACAGTCTCCGCCAGGCGCCTCGCGAGTGACACGACACACTGAGGACTACACTTGCAGCTCTTGGGTTTGCTCCTGCTACTGCTGACCCGTCGCTGTTTCTACGCACCGACACCTCACTGCCGCCGTTCTACGTCCTTGTCTACGTCGAGGACCTCGTCTTTGCCACTGCTCACACTGAGGCACTGAATATTGTGAAGTCGGAGCTGCAGAAGAGACACACCTGCACTGACATGGGTGAACTGTGCAGCTATCTTGGCTTGCAGATCACCCGGGACAGAGCTCGGTGCACCATTACCCTGACTCAGTCACACATGGTGCACCAGGTCCTTCAGCGCTTCGGCTTCCAGTTCTCCTCGCCACAGCCCACTCCTCTGTCTACCAGCCACTCGCTCTCAGCTCCACCTTCGGACGAGTCCGTAGAGCCGAGTGGTCCGTACCCAGAGCTTGTGGGTTGCCTCATGTACCTGATGACGTGCACTCGACGCGACCTTGCGTACCCTCTCAGCCTCCTGGCTCGCTACGTGGCTCCCGGCAGGCACCGAAAGGTGCACTGGGATGCTGCGAAGAGGGTACTGCGTTACTTGTGCAGTACGCCGGGCATGGGGCTCGTGCTTGGAGGACGGGGTCCAGTTGTCCTCACCGGTCAAGCAGACGCCTCCTGGGTTGACGACTCAGCTACGCAGCGGTCATCACAGGGTTACACCTTCAGCCTTGGTTCCGGCTCTATTTCTTGGCGGTCTACCCGCTCGTCTTCGGTTCTCAGCTCCAGTTGTGAGGCTGAGATCTACGCCGGGGCCATGGCTACTCAAGAGCTACGCTGGCTCACCTACCTGCTGACCGACTTGGGAGAGCAGCCTCGTTCGCCTCCAGTTCTGTACGTAGACAACAAGGCCATGATTGCCTTGTGTCAGGAGCACAGACTGGAGCACAGAACGAAGCACATCGCTCTGCGATACTTCCTTGCTCAAGAGTTGCAGCAGCGTGGCCAGCTTCGTCTTGCGTACGTGGCCACTAGGGCCAACACTGCTGATATATTCACCAAGGCACTTCCGCCTGGTGATCATCAGCGCTTCTCTATTGTGTTAGGCCTTGTGCCTACTTTGCCTCACTTGCTTACTTCTTGACTCTGCTTGCACTGTGATCTATATATATACCTGCATGCTTGCACTTGCTAGGATATGAACATTGCATTGTTTGTTCTCTCTATATAACTCTGCATGTGAACTGGCCTTGTGGCCCTTTGCTTGTGCTCGGACTGTGTGGTGACTTTGTGATCCACCCTGAGCTTGCTTTGCGTTTCTTGACTGGTCTTGTGACCACTTGTTCTCCCCCACTTTGCCTATGGGGGTGTGTCAAACTCATATATAGCTTACATTGTGTAGGCTGTAGTGGGGTAGCCCATAAGGGGTACAACCCAATCAGGGTTAGTACTTGTACCCAACTCTTTGCTAGTTCATTCATTCTCGTTTGTTATTTTGACAGACGCTTGGCGTGCTGAGTTTGGCGACGAGGTCGAGCGCCCTCGCTGGGCAGATCTGCTTAGGTCTGGAGTTGCTATCTTTGACCTAGACTTTGATGTTATCCTTTCTGCTATGTATGCTTTGTCTGTTAGTGCTAAGGGTGACTGTTACCGGTGTGTGCCACCTGACCCAGGTATAGCGGCTGTTGTTTTAGGTGCTAGTGAGTCTGGTACTCTCCCTGGTACTGCACCTGCTGAGGCCTTGCACACCTTCACGCTGGACTCAGGTGCCTCACGCTGTTTCTTTTGTGACAGCACCACCCTCACTCCTCTCTCTGCACCTGTCCCGGTCCGACTGGCTGACCCCTCCGGCGGCCCAGTCGTTGCCCGCTCCTCCACTGTTCTCCTGTGTCCGGCGGTTCCGTCCGGCTCACTGTCAAGTCTTCACCTCCCCTCGTTCTCTACAAACTTGGTGAGTACAGCTGCCCTCCATGATTCGATGGTCACTACCACCACTCCTGGGGGTCAGCGGGTGTTGATCTGCACTTGTAAATGGACGGGCCGTCACCTGGCCACGTTCACTCGTCGGCCAGGGTCGAGTCTGTACACACTGGCTACCGAGTCTCCTCAGGTAGCTGCGTCTGCGTAGGTGTCTGTGTCAGGTCAGGTAGCCGCCTCTTGCTCGTGTCACCTCTTGTCGCACCATACTCTTCTCGGGCACCACCGCCTTGGTCAACCCTCCTTGCCATACCTGCGTGGCATGCACTCCCGTCTCCTTGTCTCTGATCTTCCCAGATCTCTGCCTCCCCTCCCGCCCTCGCCTGCTCCGCCCTGCCTTCCTTGCGTCGAGGGGCGGCAGCGCGCCACTCCTCATTTATCCTCGTTTCCCCCGACGATTTCTCCCCTGCAGACTCACCACATGGACGTGTGGGGCCCAGCCCGCGTCAGTGGACAGGGCCGCGAGCGCTACTTTCTGCTGGTTGTTGACGACTACACGCGGTACACCACGGTCTTCCCCTTGCGCAACAAGGGTCAGGTCGTTGATGTCTTGATCCCTTGGATCCGCGCAGTCCGTCTCCAGCTCCGCGACGGTTCCGTGCGGACCTTCCTGTCCTGCGTCTGCACTCTGACAGAGGTGGTGAGTTCTCCTCCGACCTCTTGCGGGACTTTTGTCGTAGGAAGGGCATTCTCCAGTCGTTCACGCTTTCGGACTCCCCTCAGCAAAATGGGATTGCTGAGCGCCGCATTGGCTTAGTCATGGAGGTCGGTCGTACCTCCGGTATGCTGTGCATCAGCTCAACCTCTGGCCCCGTGTCTCCTTGCCGGAGACCTTGCCCACACTGCGTTGGACGGGGAAGGTTGGCGATGCGTCGGTGTTCCGGGTCTGGGGTTCTCGTACCTTTGTCCGCGATACGTCCACGGACAAGCTCTCCACCCGCGCCATTCCCTGCGTCTTCCTTGGCTTTGTCCCCGACGCGCCTGGCTGGCAGTTTTACCACCCTACCTCGCGCCGTGTCCTCCCCTCTCAGGACGTCACGTTTGACGAGTCGGTTTCTTTTACCGTCTCTTCCCCTACCGCTCTGCCCCTCTCCCTCCCCCGCCGCTCTTCCTTGCTCCAGGTCCCCCTCCGTTAGACCCCCTCCCTCCTTAGGGTCCTGCTCCCTCAGGTGTCTCTCAGGTAGACCCACCCCCTCGTGCTGTGCCTGGTGAGGTAGCTGTAGACTCAGGTGCTGCTAGAGGTAGTGCGTCTGGGGGTGCTGAGCCTGGGGGTGCTGAGCCTGGGGGTGCTGAGCCTAGGGGTACTGAGACTGGGGGTGCTGAGCCTGGGGGTGCTGAGCCTTAGGGTGTTGAGCCTGGGGGTGCTGAGTCGGTGGGTGCGGAGTCTGGGGGTGCTGAGCCTCAGGGTGCTGCTTCGTCTGGAGGTTTTGCTGGTGCTTCGCCGAGACTGTCTCCGCAGCAGCTGCGTGAGTGGCTTGTTCGGCGCGCACGCCTTCGGAGTGGAGTTATCGGAGCTGGAGGTGCTGGACCCGGTGGAGCTGGAGGTGCTGGAGTTACTGCTGGACCCGCTGGAGCTGGAGGTGCTGGAGGTACTGCGGCTACTTATCCTGGAGGTGCTCGTACCCAGGGTACTGGAGCTGCCGAGTCTGGTGGTGTTGGGGGCGCTGGAGCTGGAGACCCTACGGAGTCTAGAGCTGCTAGAGCTGGAGGCTCTGGCGCTGGTGGCGCTGGAGCTGGAGGAGCTGGAGTTGGAGGCACTGGTGCTCGAGGCGCTGGAGTTGCTGGAGCTGTTCACCCTGGAGGCACTGTGCGGCCGCGACCATACTTCGTTCCCCTGCTTCAGCAGGTTCTTGGTGTCCCGTCTTCTACTGGCCTTACTCCTCCCTTACTGTGTCCACCGCCTGACCAGTCGCAGCCGTCGTTACAGCCAGCCTCCCCACTACCTGCTCCCTCTCCTTACACTGAGCAGACCGGCGGTCTTACAAAGCGTCGTGAGCCTGCGTCTCGTCCTGCCTCCCCTGTTCGCACTGGTCGTTGCGTTCCTCGTCCGCGTCCTCCTCCTGTCCCGGGCACACACGCTATGACTCTTCGTCCTTCCTCTGTTCCACTGCGCGTTCCTCTGCCAGCTCCTCCTGAGTCCTCTCTTCCTGCCGTCCCTGACCCTGAGTCTGACCGCGCTCGTGCTACCAGTCCCACTGTCTCTTGTCTCCTCACCACTGCTGTCACGGACCCTTCCTTTGAGTCTGTTGTTGCGTTTGCCCTCGTTGCTGAGCTGCTTGACTTTGCTGCTGCCTGTCGTCTAGACTACGCCACTGCTCTTGTTGCTGAGTCTGCGTCTGCCAGTCCTCCGTCCGTCGGGGGTGAGTGTGCTATTGGCATTGACGTCCTTGAGGACAAGCAGGAGGACTTTGAGTGTCTTGCAGCTGCTGTACCTCGTTTTGCTTCTATGCTGCTTGCCCCTGAGGGAGACCCGGATGCACCAGACATCCCGACCCCGCGCTCTTACGCAGAGGCGATTACAGGTCCTTACTCTTCTCAGTGGCAGGCAGCCATGGATGCCGAGATGGCTCCCTGGAAGTCCACAGACACCTACGTCGACGAGGTTCCCCCACCTGGGGTGAACATAGTCGATGGCATGTGGATTTTCAGGGTGAAGCGGCCGCCGGGTTCTCCGCCTGTCTTCAAGGCGCGTTACATTGCTTGAGGCTTCAGTCAGCAACAGGGGGTTGACTACTTCCAGACCTTCTCCCCCACCCCGAAGATGACTACTCTTTGGGTGTTGCTACACGTCGCTACTCGGCGTGACTACCAGTTGCACTCTCTGGACTTCAGCACAGCTTTCCTGCAGAGCAGCCTGCACGAGGAGATCTGGCTGCGCCGCCCACCTGGCTTCACTGGGTCGTTTCCTGCAGGTACCCAGTGGAGCCTCGGCCAGTCTACTGTCTCCACCAGGCGCCTTGAGAGTGGCACGACACACTGAGAACTACACTTGCGGCTCTTGGGTTTGCTCTTTCTACTGCTGACCCGTCGCTGTTTCTACGCACCGACACCTCGCTCCCACCGTTCTACGTCCTCGTCTACGTTGACGACTTGGTCTTTGCCACTGCTGACACTGAGGCACTGACCCTTGTGAAGTCGGAGCTGCAGAAGAGACACACCTGCACTGACCTGGGTGAACTGCGCAGCTATCTTGGCTTGCAGATCACCCGGGACAGAGCACAGCGCACCATCACACTGACTCAGTCACACATGGTGCACCAGGTCCTTCAGGGCTTTGGCTTCCAGTTCTCCTCGCCACAGCCCACTCCTCTATCTACCAGCCACTCGCTCTCAGCTCCACCTTCGGACGAGTCCGTAGAGCCGAGTGGTCCATACCCAGAGCTTGTGGGTTGCCTCATGTACCTGATGACATGCACACGACCTGACCTCGCGTACCCTCTTAGCCTCCTGGCTCGCTATGTGGCTCCCGGTAGGCACCGAAGGGTGCGCTGGGATGCTGCAAAGAGGGTACTGCGTTACTTGTGCAGTACGTCGGGCATGGGGCTCGTGCTTGGAGGACGGGGTCCAGTTGTCCTCACCGGTCTTGCGTACGTGGCCACTAGGGCCAACACTGCTGATATATTCACCAAGGCACTTCCGCCTGGTGATCATCAGCGCTTCTCTACTGTGTTAGGCCTTGTGCCTACTTTGCCTCACTTGCTTACTGCGTGACTTTGCTTGTACTGTGATCTATATATATACCTGCATGCTTGCACTTGCTAGGGTATGATCACTGTATTGTTTGTTCTCTCTATATAACTCTGCATGTGAACTGGCCTTGTGGGCCTTTGCGTGTGCTCGGACTGTGTGGTGACTTTGTGATCCACCCTGAGCTTGCTTTGCTTTTCTTCACTGGTCTTATGACCACTTGTTCTCCCCCACTTTGCCTATGGGGGTGTGTCAGAACATTATAGTGCTTACATTTGTGTAGGCTATAGTGGGGTAGCCCATAAGGGGTACAACCCAATTAGGGTTAGTACTTGTACCCAACTCATTCATAGTTCATTCATTCTCGTTTATTATTCTGACAGCCACCACTCCCACTGCCGCCACCAGCGCCACCCCCACTCCCACCGCTGCCACCACCGCCGCCACCGAAGCCCCCACTCCCGCCACCACTCCCACCGCTGCCACCACCTCCGCCACCTCCACCGCCTCCACTGCCTCCACCACCTCTACTGCCTCCACCACCACCACCCCCGCTGCCACTGCCACCACTCTTGCCACCCTTGCCCTTGCTGCTGCGGCGCTTCCCACTAAGAGCAGAAGCAGCCCCGACATCCTCAACACCAAGGATGTCAACAACAACAGCAGAAGCGTAGGAGGGGGCAAGGGGGGAGGGGGAACACCCCTCAAAGAAGGGCGCGCGAGGAGTGCCACGAGCAGCACCTACAGCGACTACGCTAGTCTCAACTGCAAGGAGGTGCTTCTCGAGCAGGTCGACAGTGAGGTCTGTGGGGTCAAGTGAGAGAAAGTGGTCCCTGACTGCGCGAAGAGAGTCAGGGAAGCGGGTGACTATGAAGTAGAGAGTGATGTACATCGGGGACGGGTTCCTGTCTAGGAACTCGGCTGGGAGGGCAGCGCGGTAGCGAGCGTCGCTAGTGTGGAGGTGGGTAACGAGGTCCTCGACTGTGGCAAAGGCTGACAGCTCGGGAAACAGGTATGGCAGTATAAGGCAGCCGAGAGCAGCTGTGGCAGGGGAAGAATAACGAGCGACTACAGCGTCGTACAGGGCTTTGGCAGACTTGTGCTGGCCAAAGTGAGCGCGTTTGGCTAACGGAAGGTGGTTGCGAACGGCTAAGCGAGCAGCAGCGTCACGGGTAAGCCACTGTGAGCGAGTCGCACTGTCAACTGTGGCGGGAGGGGCGAGAGAGGCTCATGACGTGTGGTCAAACAACGAAACGCTGTCTCTAGAATCGCTCAGTAGGTACAGCTGTAAGTCGTCGAGCCACGTATCGAACTGGATCGGACGGCCCTCATGATCGAAGGTGAGTACACTGAGAGAAGCCATAGCGGGCAGAACAGGGTGGCGCACGACCAGCAGGGCGGCACGGAGGCAGGGCGGCGCGCGAGCACTAGAGCACTAGAGGAGCGCGCAAGCGAGGGCAGGGCGGTGCGACTGCCAACAGGGCGGCGCGCGGGCAGCAGGGCGTCGGCCAGCAGGGCGGCACTCAGCAGGGCGGGCAGCAACAGGGCGGCGCGGGCAGGAGGGCGCCGGCTAGCAGGGCTGCGCGCAGCAGGGCAGGCAGCAGCCGGGCGGCGCGCAGCAGGGCTGTGCGGCCAGCAGGGCTGCGCGCAGCAGGGTGGCGCGCGGGCTGCAAAGGGCGGCGCGCGGGTGCAAGGGGCGGTGCGCGGGCTGCAAAGGGCGGCGCGGCGGGCTGCAAAAGGGCAGCGCGCGGGCAAGGCAGGGCGGGCTGCAGTAGGGCGGCGCGCGGGTTGCAAAGGGCGGCGCGCAGGCTGCAAATGACGGCGCGCGAGCTGCAAAGGGCAGCGCGGCGGGCTGCAAAGGGCGGCTCGCGGGCCGCAAAGGGCGGCGCGGCGGCCAGCAGGGCGGCGCGACAGGCAGGACAGGGCGGGGCAGGGCATTGCAACTAGTGGGGCAACGCTATTCGATGGGCCCTAAAGAAAACGGTCATGAAACAGGATCTGCTCTGTAACCATGTCAGAATACCGAACGAGAATGAATGAACTATGAATGAGTTGGGTACAAGTACCAACCCTAATTGAGTTGTACCCCTTATGGGTTACCCCACTACAGCCTAAACAATGTAAGCATTATAACACTTTGACAAGATTACATGCTGACAGTGTATGGCTCAGGCAGCTGGGAAGAGAGAGCTGTCCAGCTGTGTCTGCTGCATGCCAGCACTCCCACTGCCTCCCCCACCAGAGGAACGGAAATCTCGAGGGAGGGCTGAGAGCAGGCGACGAGTGGCCTCCGCCCTGGAAGGGAAGGAGAGGGGGTACGAGGAAATGATAGGAGAGAGATGGGTGAGTGCAATGACGGAGAACTGGAGGCATGCGGAGGCGGAGGGGAGGTGGATGGTATGGAAGAAGCTGAACAGGCCTGAGATAACCGGACATGCGGGAGAGTATTTAAGTGCGGCTTTTGGGTATTCTCCAATCCAATTCCTCTAAGACCGTACCTGCAAGCAAGCGAGATGTCGTCTCGATCCACCAACCCCAGCACCCGAAGACGCACTACAGGTGCCATGTCATCATCGTTGTTGCGGACGTCATCGCCATCCGAACCACTCTCCCCATCCGTGTCACCCTCCTCTCTCTCACTCCCACTGCTCCCCCCTCCACTTCCCCTCACACTCCTCCATCCATTCTCCCTTTCACTTCCTCTTTGGTATTCCCTCTCACTCTCACTCTCACTCCCACTACCACGGTCACTCTCACTCCCGCTCCCACCACTGCTGCTGCTGTAACCACCACTCTCTCTCTCACTGTCACTCCCACTGCTGCTGCCACTCCCAGAAGCATCACTCCCCACCCTCTCCCTCCTCACCACCATCTCCTCTCGCAACACAACAGGAAGCTGACGAAGCCCGCGAGCCGTCATGCGGTCGCGTGCCGCCCGCAGCGTGGTATCCGGAAAAGTCACCTCGATGGCCTCGGATGGCCGGCTTCGGGCGGCAATGCCAGACGAGGAAGAGGACGAGGGGTTGCCATTGGCATCTTGATTTGATTCTGAAGGCAAGCGGAGGAAAGCGTCAGAGTCAGGATGCTGGTGACAGATGGTGATAACAGGAAGAGACTCCACGTCAGCAGCAGCACCCCCAGCAGTAAGCTGCCTCTCCGCCTCCTCCTGTACATCCACCAGCGTCAGCAGCCCATGCAGATAACCCCCGTCCTGCAGCACCAAGCAGCACCACTGCCTGTGCGCCACCATAGATGCCACAGCGTCCCGCACCATGGCTTGTACTCCCACTGCTGCAAAGGAGGTATTCATTGCCACTGCCACTGGCAGCTCCTCTAAAAGCTGCTCCTCTAAGAACACTCCGTCGCGCACGTCCAGTGACACGCCGTCGTCGCGCGAGACGACAACAAGCGGAGGCGGCGGGGGGAGGGGTGCGAACGACGGAGACGAGGGTGGAGCAGGAGGAGGAGAGCTGGGTTGGGAAGGCGTCATGAAGCCTGGCTGGGGGTTGGTGGGGGAAGGGATTCGAAGAGGAGGGAGGTCTGCGGTTGGGAGGTCGATAGAAGGAGAGGAGAAACCAGCAGATGGGGTCTCTTGTGAGAGCCCGTAGTTGCTTCCCTCTGGGCCCTCAGATCTAGAGTCTGTTTGTACTTGAGCTGCTGCCATTGCTGCTGCTTCTTGCGTTTGAATAGAGCTAGCACCCACTTCAGTGGATCCTGCTTCTGATGAACTATCACCTGCTGCTGTAGCAGGTGCGATTCCCGTCACACCGCTCACTGCTGCTGCGGCTACTGCTGCTGCTGCTGCAGCTGCTGTTGCTGATGCTTCTGCTGACCCCGAAGCTGCATCCACGACCACTGAAACTGCTGCCGCTGCTGCCACCGCTGCTGCCGCTGCCACTCCTGCTGCGGCCGCATCAGCCTGAGCTTCCTCGGCTTCTGTACCTTGACCACTAATAGACAGGGGAGAGGAGGTTGAAGGAGGAGGAAGGGGAGGAGAGGGTAGGGGGTCGGGTACCAAACCGCTTGCTCTCTCGAGTACTATCACAGTCGCATTTGACTCTGCCATGGCTGCTGCTGAACCACCTGAAAAACCACCTGACGAAACCCCTCCTCCCGACCCACCTGCCACGTCTAGTATGACAGCTGGCATGAGCGGATTGGCAGGAGGAGCAGCAGCAGCAGTTGGAGGAAGGGCAGGATTACCATCGGTTGTTGAAAGACCAGCATTATCAGCTTCGGCTGCTTCCGCTGCTGCTTCCACCGCAGCTTCGGCAGCCGTAGCTGCAGCTTCGGCGGCCACGCCTGCAGCTTCGGCAGCCACTTCCGCAGCTAGATCTAGCTCCGGCATGTATGCCGAAGCCTCGGGATTATCATACGCCTTCTCCTGGGCACTAGAGGCGGCTGCTGCTGCCGCTGCTGCTGCAGTTGCCGCTGCTGCCGCTGCTGTTGCGGCCGCTGCTGCTGCACTTGCAACCTTGGGTCCAGAGGAAGGGGTTCTGGAGAGGGTAGCACGTTTAGGAGAGGAAGGAGGGGAGGAGGAAGGCGAGGCGAAAGGGGAGGAGCGTGCAGAGGAGATGGGTGATTCGTAGGAAGAAGAGTGGGATGCAGCATAGGCGCCAGGACCAGAAACAGGTGGACCACAGGCAGCAGAAGCAGGAGCCGTGTACCCTGGGGGAGAGGAAAACGATGCCGCTGCTGCTGCTGCTGCAGCAGCAGCAGCAGAAGCAGCAGTAGCAGGTGGAGTCTTGTTAGAATCTTCAGCCCCCTTCCCTCCACCACCCTCACTAGCACCACCACCATCCCATTCTCTCCCTCCTACCTCCTCCCCTCTAGCCTCCCTTCTCATCCCCTCCCCTCCTCCCCCTCCACCCACCCAAGACCCTGACCCAGAATAAATATCCCCCGTAAAGAGCGCCCCAGGATAAGGGCCAGGGAACTGAGACGGCGCATATGAAGGAAGGGGAGCAGCAGGGGCCTGAGAAGCCATGTAGGGAGGACGAGTAGCAGCAGCAGCAGAAGCAGCAGCATCAGGAGCGGCTTCAGCAGCAGGAGCACCAGGAGAATAGGAGCCTGCCCCAGAGTAGAGCAGCGGCGAGGGGGGCACAGGCGATGGGGGAAGAACCGGCACGAGCGATGGGGAGAGAGGACTGGGATAATACGAAGTCGGATATGGGTAGGAGGATGCGGAAGGAGAGGAGGAAGAGGAGTAAGGAGGGGAGGAAGGGAATGAAGAGGAGGAGGGGGAGTTGGAGGGAGCAAAGACGGTAACGCCGCCCGGTTGCGGCCGGCGGGGCTTTCTGGCGGCAGTGGAGGCGAGCCAGGAGGAGATGCCGACTGCTGCCATGAGCGGCAGAATGATGCGGTAGTCCCGTGTGAGCTCAAAGAGAAGGAGGACGGAGGTTAAGGGAACTTGGCACACTCCTGCTAGAGTGGCTGCCATGCCCACCTGATACAGGGGCAAGAGGGAGAGGGAAAAGGACGGGAGAATGAGGTGAGAGGTTACAAGGGCTTCTGGCAGCAGTGGAGGCGAGCCAGGAGGAGATGCCGACTGCTGCCATGAGCGGCAGAATGATGCGGTAGTCCCGTGTGAGCTCAAAGAGAAGGAGGACGGAGGTTAAGGGAACTTGGCACACTCCTGCTAGAGTGGCTGCCATGCCCACCTGATACAGGGGCAAGAGGGAGAGGGAAAAGGACGGGAGAATGAGGTGAGAGGTTACAAGGGCTTCTGGCAGCAGTGGAGGCGAGCCAGGAGGAGATGCCGACTGCTGCCATGAGCGGCAGAATGATGCGGTAGTCCCGTGTGAGCTCAAAGAGAAGGAGGACGGAGGTTAAGGGAACTTGGCACACTCCTGCTAGAGTGGCTGCCATGCCCACCTGATACAGGGGCAAGAGGGAGAGGGAAAAGGACGGGAGAATGAGGTGAGAGGTTACAAGGGCTTCTGGCAGCAGTGGAGGCGAGCCAGGAGGAGATGCCGACTGCTGCCATGAGCGGCAGAATGATGCGGTAGTCCCGTGTGAGCTCAAAGAGAAGGAGGACGGAGGTTAAGGGAACTTGGCACACTCCTGCTAGAGTGGCTGCCATGCCCACCTGATACAGGGGCAAGAGGGGGAGGGAAAAGGACGGGAGAATGAGGTGAGAGGTTACAAGGGCTTCTGGCAGCAGTGGAGGCGAGCCAGGAGGAGATGCCGACTGCTGCCATGAGCGGCAGAATGATGCGGTAGTCCCGTGTGAGCTCAAAGAGAAGGAGGACGGAGGTTAAGGGAACTTGGCACACTCCTGCTAGAGTGGCTGCCATGCCCACCTGATACAGGGGCAAGAGGGAGAGGGAAAAGGACGGGAGAATGAGGTGAGAGGTTACAAGGGCTTCTGGCAGCAGTGGAGGCGAGCCAGGAGGAGATGCCGACTGCTGCCATGAGCGGCAGAATGATGCGATAGTCCCGTGTGAGCTCGAAGAGGAGCACCGAGGTCAGGGGTACTTGGCACAATCCTGCCAGCGTTGCTGCCATGCCCACCTGATTGGGGTGGGGGTGAAGTTGAGGGGAGAGAGACAGGAAAACGAGGTTGGGAGGGTTGGATTGAGGAGAGAGGGATAGCGAGCAAGGAGGGACAGCCATGCAAATAGTTAGGCTTACTATGGCATAGGCCTGGGGGTGGGGGACGAGGACGAGGACGAGGAGAGAGTGAGGAGAGCGAGCGAGCTTGGAGATAGTGAGCACCAAAAGAGGGCAAGACTTACCATGGCACAGGGCTGGGGGGCAGCCACTTGGATCCACGTGAGGGTCAAATCCGGGTCAACAAACGCCAGCACGTCACTGGTCAGTCGCCTCAGAAGAATGAAGAGAGAGAGAGTAGAGAGAGCGGGCATGGAAAGAGAGCAAGACTTACCATGGCATAGGCCTGAGGGGCGGCCACTTGGATCCACGTGCGGGTTAACTCCGGGTCAATAAACGCCAGCAGCCGCACTCTGAGGTACCTCAAAATAGAGAAGGGACAGGTATGAGAAACAGCTAGGTACGCCGAGCCTTACCATAGCATAGGCCTGAGGGGCGGCCACTTGGATCCACGTGCGGGTTAACTCCGGGTCAATAAACGCCAGCACGTCACATTGTGAGGCATGTTAAGGGAGGAGAGATAGCCATGTTGAGACCTTACTCACCATGGCATAGGCCTGGGGTGCGGCCACTTGGATCCACGTCAGCGTCAGGTCAGGGTCAATGAACGCCAGCACGTCACTGGCCAGCCGCCCGTACGCCGCCCCGAGCGCCGCCCCGATGAAG
Source organism: Closterium sp. Naga37s-1 (assembly GCA_947471745.1). Taxonomy (NCBI): domain Eukaryota; kingdom Viridiplantae; phylum Streptophyta; class Zygnematophyceae; order Desmidiales; family Closteriaceae; genus Closterium; species Closterium sp. Naga37s-1. The sequence continues at coordinate 782,013 of CANJKZ010000772.1, read as the reverse complement.
AGTGAGGGTGCATAGAAGCCACCCACGAGGCGAGATCCGCGACAGAAGGCCGTGGCGAGTACCTTGACTACCACCAGTTGCAGCAGGAACCCCGGCTGGTAGTGGGGAAGAGAAGAGAAGAGAAGAGAGGAAGTGAGGGAGATGAGCACCAGAAGGCCGTGGCGAGTACCTTGAATACCACTAGCCGGAGGAGGAACTCCGGCTGGTGATGCACCAGCGAGATCACCCCGATCCCCAGCCTTCAAAGGAAATTAAAGCTTGCAGCAACACAGCACGTACCGCAGGGGAAGCCACCAGCGGGTGTGACATGATGAGATCATTCACGTTCTGGAACCCCCAGTAGAGCACCTCGGGATACACCAGCACTCAAAGCATGCAGCATGACAGCAAGCAACACAGCACGTACCGCAGGGGAAGCCACGAGTGGGTGTGACGTGATGAGATCATTCACGTTTTGGAACCCCCAGTAGAGCACCTCGGGATACACCAGCGAGATCACCCCGATCCCCAGCCCTCCGATCGCCGGCAGCAGCACGGGCGGCACGTTCGTATTCGCCTCCAACCCATCAAACATCGACGAGAAGAACGCCGCCGAGCGCGTGAGCGAGATCGACACCCCACCACAGCACAACCCTAGAAGCAGATACAGCGGCAGCTCCGCCGGCGATCGGAGCTCGTATAAGGGCACGTGGATGGATGGGTCTGCGCCAAGACCAGCTTGGGAAACCACCGCAGCGAGAACGGAAGACAGGAGGATCATTGCCGTGGTGAGGCTCGCAGGAGAGCCTTGCGTGGAGGATCTAAGAACGGATTCCAAAGCAAAGAAGCACCCGGCAACCGCGGCATTGAATCCCGATGCTATACCCGCGGCTGATCCCGCTGCTACAAGTGCGATCGTGCGTTCGCGGCTTCCCCGGACAATGCTTCCTGTGGCCTTCCCGATGCTGGACCCGATTTCCACGCTCGGGCCTTCCGGACCGAGGCTGTTTCCTGTGCCGAGCGTGACCGCTGCCGCCAGGGCTTTCAGGACCGGCCGAGCCACGGCCCGAGCCTTCCGGTTAAGCTCGGAGACGTCGTCCGGGGTGAGAAACGGCAGGGAGAAGGCTCTTTGCTTGGGTGACATTTTTTGCTGCCCTGCTCCCTCCTCCTCTTGCTGCTGGCGCTGGCGCTGCTGCTGCTGCGTGCGGGTGGGAGCGGTATCCTTGAGTCCCGATCGGAGCGAGTTGAGGATGCCAACGGCAATGCCGCCCGCCAGAGGCACGAGGAAGAGGTGCCACACGTCGCCCACCGGTTGGTCCCTCAGCCATGCGGAGCCCTCCTCGTGAGGCACGTTCTGGAACAAAGTGTCTCTGATCATGTGCACCTGGAGGGTGGCGGGGGTGGTGGAGAGCGGTTGGGAGCGATGAGAGTGGTGGAGTGACGTGGGCGATTGAATCTGGAAAATAAAAATCAAGCCCGTCACGCGGAGCCCTCCTCATGAGGCACTATAACGAAAGGCCATACTTTTCCAGAACTCACCGTATCATTAAATAGCACTACGGACGAGCCTGTCAACACGCCCACGAGGCACGAGACGACGAGAATGAGCGACTCGGGCGGCAGAGACAGCGCCATGTTGTCTTTCACCGCTCTCAACGCCTTCACACTCCACTGCGCCACCTGCCTCCGCACATGCGCCTGGGACGGAGGGACCCAAGACCGGGAAACCGCCTTGCTCTTCTCGTGCCCATGCCCATGCCCATGCCCGTGCTTGTGATTGTGGTGATGGTGGTGGTGATGGTGATGGTGCTTTTGCTCCTGGCCGCGGCTGCTGACGTGTCGCTGCTGCTCCTGATTTGGTGAAGCTGGCACTGCCAGGTCACCACTCTGCTGTTGCTGCTGCTCCTGCTGCCGCTGTTGCGCCTGCAGCCGCGACTGCAATTCTGATTGCTGCCACAGCGCCTGCTGCTGCTGCTGCTCCTGCTGCTGCTGTTGCTGCTGATGCTGTTGTTGCTGCTGCCATAACTGCTCCTGCTGCTGCTGCTGCCACCCCCAAAGCTGCTCTCGTTGACGTTGAAAATTATTCTCCTGATCGTTCGTTTGCTGCTGCTGCCGCCATTGCTGCTCCTGCTGTTGCTGCTGCCGCCACTGCTGTTCCTGCTGTTGCTGCTCCGGTTGCTGTCTCTGCAGCGGCTGCTGCTGCTGCTGTTGCTGCCATTGCAGTTGCCCCGGTTGCGGCGGCGGCTGCTGTTGTGAATCCGGGTACGAGTACCAGTTTTGCGGCTGCGGCTGTTGTTGATACTGTAACGATTGATGAAACGCGTGTTGATGTAACTCCTGGTATTGCCCATAGCTGCTCAACCCATCCCCACCACCGACACCGCCGCCCATACCGCCGCCAATCCCGCCGCCATTGCCGCTGCTATCATACACACTCCCAGACCCAGATCCGATCCCGTACCCCGCGCTTCCCCCCAGCTCCCCCCGCTCCGCGTCCGCGCGCTTCCCCTGCGCCTCCCCGCCGATGTCCCCCCGCCACCGCTGCCCCTCCCGCCGATGCCTCTGCACCGCCTCCTCCTCTTCCCAGTCGTCCTCAATATCGGGCAGGAAATAAAAATATTCCTCCTCGTCGTCAGCCGGTTGCCGGCGCGACCGCCGGCTAGCCGCCGGGAGTCCTGAGCGAAGGGCGCGAGCTTCCACTTTGCCGGCGCAGGTTGTTCTGCCGGCCGTCTTGCCGGACGACGTCCGCGGACGGGTAGAAAGGGGTGATGTGCGCGCGGGAGAAGGGGGGAGAGAGGAGGGGGAGGAGAGAGAGTGGGGGGAGGGGCAGGAAGAAGCGGAGGAGAGAGACGAAGACCTGGGGAGGAAGGAGGGGGAGCGGGAGAGGAACGGGGAGGAGGGCGGGGATGAGGCGGAAGGGTGTCGCGGGGAGGCGGGGAGAAGGGGGGGCAGGCGCGAGCTCAGCAGGGAAGAATCCCCCTTCTTGCGGTTGGCGGAAGAAGCGGACGAGCAGGCGGAGGAGGCGCGGCGGAAAGGGGGAGGTCCAGGGGAGTGCGGGGAACCGGCAGAGCGGGCGGAGGGGGAACGGGTGGAGCGCAGAGGCGCTACGACGTTTTTATAGAAAAAGGACGATATGTACAGGGGCGGGGCGGAGAGACATGGGCGCAGTTTCTTGCGCTCGCTGCCACGTGGATCGCCCTGATTAGCCGCCGCCGTCGCTGACGTGGTCCGCGGCGGGATGGGAAGGGCGGAAGAAGCATGGCTCGCGTGGCAGCACCGCAACGAAGGGAGAGGCGACGAGGCCTGCAGGATCCACGCAAAAAAGCGGTGAGAGTGGGAAGAGAACGAGGGGAGGATGGAAAGGAGGAAAGGGGTGAGAGCGGGGAAGAGGGGGAAGGGGGAAAGGGGGAGGGGGAGGGGGAAATGAGGGGAGATCGGGACAGCTTACGGCACAGCTTCCACGACGAAACGGGGAACGGGACGGCATTCTAACACATTTCTCGCACGAAATTGGGAATGAGATTGGGTAAGAGATAGAAGCGCGGCTCAACGATAGTAGTGGGAAGGAAGCATGACTGCAGTGTCGACAGAGTAAGTCGACCAAGCGGGATGAGCGAGACGGCATGAACAGAAGGTGGTACGACGAGGCGAGTAGGAAGACAAGTTCCAGACGATTGCCTCGGTACGACTTGGAGAAATTAAATTCGTATGGCGGGGCTTAGATCTGAGTCCCTAACACGGCTGCCGTGCCTGCCGCGACTCCTAACTAGAAGAAAACGCTGAAAAATACGAATGGCGCGTCTCCTAACGAGAGAGTACTCTTTAAGTACTCGCATATAATTAAGGCTTAAACTAAAACGTACTGAAGTGGTGTATCGCGACAGCCACCGGATACGCGTCAAAATAGTTCTTAAAGATAAAAAAGAAGCTATTAAGGGGCACCTGATAAGCGCCTGGAGAGAGCAGCTGCGGTCGCGCGGCCTCCCTCTGCGCGCCGCAGTAGTGTCCCAGCTTCGGCCCCACGGGGCTTAGCTTTCCCATGGATCTCAGATCGTACGGTCCAGGTTCTTTTCTCAAACTTGCAGGTTCTAGATGCTCCGCGTTTTGTAAAACGACTTTTACCTAGTTGTCCTGAACTTTAATTGCCCGCGAATCAGAAAGACAGAGCCGACGGTTGGTAGTCGCTAAACGGGGAACAATACTTATGCGGCGGCACGCAGCCTCTACGACAGTGTCGTCCTAAAAAGACTGAGCTGAAGTAGGAAGTTCAGAGTTTGATTGGAGAGGTCGTATGACGTGCCCAAGGGTCGTCAGATTCAGTGAGAAACATTAATCTCGACAAAGCGCCATGTGAAGAGCCATTGTGATGGCTCCTGACACATGGGCATGGGTATGGTCGCTATTGCTGTTCCTGGGTTGACATTTGACAATCACATCCCTCCATTCTATGTTCTATGAGACAGATCACACCAATCAAACCAGCACCCAGCAGCCAACGAAGCAGTTGCTGCTCCCGGCAGTTACCCTCGTCGGTTCCTCGCCTCTTGGCGGTGCATCCCCTTTCTTCGCGCGCGGATTTCCCGTACCCCTTCCCCCTAATTTTTTTTCCGCGCGAACTTGTACTTGACCTCCAAACTGATGCGCCAGGTCTTTTGCTAAGCTGACCTACTGCTTTCGCTGAATCTGGTTTCTCCTGATTGGAGAACTGGGGGAGGTCGCGCACCTAAGCTGAGAAACCAGGCGAGAGCTACTGTGCAACGGGTGTATACTCGCAGAGAGGACTGTTGCTTCGGATGAAGCACTGTGTGCATATGGAGGATCGACGGGGCTGCGGACATGAAAGTCATTCGACTTCGGAAACATCCGACGGTTCAACGTTCTCAACCAGCATGGTCGAGATTTGCCCCCAACAATTCGGGTGGGCGGGGAGGGGGAGGGAGGTGTGAGCGGGAGTGGGCGGGGAGAGATTGTGCGGGTGGGGGGAAAGACGTAGCGCACTGACGTGTTACGGGGCAGTTTGGCGGGGAAGTCTGTGAGTGCCAGGTTGGAGAAGCCGACGCGAAATCTGAAGCTTCTCCCGATTGGCACACGTAATCAAGCTCCGACAGGTTGGGGCAGTCGCGTTCAAGAACGCGGGCAGAATATGCTCTTCGGCCAGCGTGACCAATGCGTGGGATGACGTGTTTTGGGTGATTCAGCAGCGTGGTGATTCGCTCGCACCTCCTAATGGGTGGTGCAGGCCTCGACCAAAAATGATTGGACACAGAGGACTGAGGTTACGAAGCGCTCCTGCTCTGGTTGGCTTGACGTGCTTTTCTACGATTCGGGATCAGAAAGGTCGGACTGCGCGAAGGTTGGGATTGGCCATTCGCGGAGTCGAGATTGGGGAAGAGCAGCAATTCACCCTGACGACAGCAATCTGCGATGTCGTGAAGCTTCGTCAACTTCAGAAGAGAAATTGTACGCGCCTCAGAGGCAATCGAACATAGCACACGTTCTCTATGGTTTATACACCGTTACGCCCATCGATATTACTTCATTGTGAGGAAGAAACCACACATTTGTCAAGCGTGTTCCGCACGCTTTCCATGTACATCTCGGCTCCCCTTCTTCCATGACTTCTATCCAAAATAACGGCGCTGCACCTGAAGCCTTGGGAATTTGCCACACCCACTTAGAGAACAGGGATATCGAATAAGAGACACCGAACAGCGTTGACTGCTCGCATCCAGCAAACCACCAGGTCATTTACAGAGTATGCTGTAGCTTCGAGTTGAAATCTGCTTAAGTGTTGTACGACTCGAACTGCGGGATTTCGAAGTGCTCGATCCCCATGGGGCCACCTCATATACCCCTTTGGCGACAGAATCTAAGGCATATATTTTCATTCCAACGCCTTTTCGTTGGTCGGCTGGATGCTGCCACGTGGCATTCTCCTGCTCGCCCACCTATGCACAAACCTGGCCATTTCACAGAAGCAAGAAATCCCTGGATTCACGCAGCGGCACTTCACCTGTCGTCACAGATTCCCGCATCGTCCGCGTCAGCATCGCACTCCAGCTCAGCAAGCAGCAGGAGCACCAGGGTCCAATGGTCCTCTGCCAAATTGGCGAGCCTAGCAACAGCCTCCGCAGCAGCAGCGGCAGCAGCAGCAACAGCATCAACCCTAGAACCAGCATACGTCTATTGTGACTCAGGCCCTCCAGAACCTTCAGATTTCAACCCTGCTACATCAGATTCTGCATCAGGGGTTACACCAGGAGTTACAAACCCAGGGGCTGTAGCATCAGATTCAATCAAACCAAATCTGGGAGAATCTGGGGGAGATCCGGCGGCCGGGGGACCTGAAGCCCTAGAGCTGGCGGTGCGGGCAGCGAGGAGGGGGTTGCTGGTGAGACTGTATCGAATGAGACAGAAACGGGAGGCGGAGGAGGAGAAGAGGAGGGAGGAAGGTGGGGGGGTTGGAGGCAGTGTGGGTGCAGAGACGTATATACTACCTACCCCAGTTGTCACCTGCAAGGGCCATCAGGTATAATGGCTGCAGAAAAAAAGAAAAAAGAAAAAGAAAATGAAAGTGGCTGTAAACCGTGATTCGGCGTTCGAATGCAGTTATGAACGGTGATTCGGCATTGTAACGTGGTTGTGAGCGGTAATCCGACATTTCATGGTACATGTGGTTCCCATGTATGCGCTTCTTCATCCTTCTGGGCTCTCCTCGTCTTACCTGATCCGCGATTGAAAGCATTCCTATTAATCATGGACTGTTCACCTGCCTGTCCTCTGTCACCCGCCAGTGTCTGCCATCCCTCCACTCTTCTCACCCACCTCATCGCCCACCTGGGCTGCCACCCGGCTGCTGCTTCCCCACCTCAATGCTTTACTTCCATCCCTTGCTGTGATACCCATCACCCATCACCCACCAGGTCTCTGTGCACCTGCGTCTGCCTGCCTCGTCCGACCTCGCTGCTCTGCTCACCCACCTCATCGCCCACCTGGGCTGCTGCCACCCTGCCACTGCGTCCCCACTCTCCAGAGCTCTCATCCCTCTACTCTACTTTAATTCCCCACTCCCATCCTCACAGGTTTCAGTGCGCATGCGTCTCCCGGCCTCCTGCGACCTCTCCGCTCTTCTCGCCCACCTCATCGCCCACCTGGGCTGCCACCCTGCCATCACTCCCGCGCTCAACTCGTCCCTGCCTGGGAGTGCAGTGCAGAAAAGAGCATCGTCGGTGGATGATGCGGGGGACATGGTGGGGGCAGGCGGCATGGCGGTGTATGCATGGGACAGGTGAGGGGAAGAGGAATGAGGGAACAAGGGTCACATTTTGAGGCGCCTCAAAAGGAATGAGGGAACAAGGGTCACATTTTTTTCCAAGTTCATCCGTTTTTTTGGGGACATTTTAGGATGTGGTTATGCCTTGCGCGCTGCCTCTGTCTATTCGCCATGTTTTCCCAGTCTCTCATAACCGTCCCAAGCGCCCAATCTCTACACTCATGCCATTCCTCACTGCACACACACTGTGCACTGTGCAACCTCGCTTCCCCCGTTTCTTGCATGTTCCTCTCTTAACTGCTCAGCTCTTTACGTTCCCGTTTTCGGCATGTTTTTCTGGGTACTTGGTCTCATGGCCTCATGGCTCGGCAGCTGGTGCTGCCGCTGCCACTCCTCCCCCGCTCGCACCTATCCATACCGCTCCTAACCGCCTCCACTCTGCCCCCATTCCGCCTGCTATTCCCCCCTTCCCCCATCGTCCTTTTCCCCTTTTCCACTCCCCCTTACCCCCTGAACTCTCTTCCCCGTGACTCTGCAGCTGGTGCTGATGCCCCGTTCCCCTTGCCGTTTCCCCCTTCCCCTCCTCTCCTCCCCCTCTGACCTCTCAGCCTTGTGGCTCGCCAGATGGTGCTCATGCCGCTGCTTCCCCACGCGCACCTGCCAAGCCCTGCCCCCATCCATTCCACCATTCCCCCCTGCCGTTCCCCTTGCCGTTTCCCCTTCCCCTCCTCCTCCCGCTGTCCTCTCTCTCAGCCCTGTGGCTCGCCAGATGGTGCTCATGCCGCTGCTTCCCCACGCGCACCTGCCCGCACAAACGCACACGGGCACAGACACCAAGAAGGAATCTGAGCAGGGTGAAAGGGAGACAGGGGTTCAGGTGGAATCTCAGGTGGATCCTCAGGTGGATTCAACAGAGCCGGTGGTGGTGGCGGGTGGGGGCGCTGTGAAGGTGCTGCTGTTCGAGCCTCTTGTGGGCCTTGGCACTCCGGTGAGTTGCACCCCTTTGGACCGCATTGTACGCCCAACTCTCACACTTCTTGGAATGTCTTCTATTTTGTGCTTTGCTTTCCAAAGAAGTTTGCACCCCTTTGGACCTCATTTGTGCTTTCCTTACCCATCAGCCGCTTGCTGTCCTGCCCTCCCTTCTTCCCCTCCCCTTCCTGTTTCTTGCTGAAGTTTCTTATTTATTTTCAGGACCATTCACATCCTGGTTGTCGTCACCTCTTTCCGTGCTTCCCTTCCCCTTTCAACCTTTTTCTCTTCCTCCTGCTCTTCCTCCTCCTCCAACCAGGAAATCGAGTTTCTCAAGCCAGGTGCATTCACACCCGCAGAGCTTGACATCATGGTCAGCACCGTCCAATCAGCAATCGACAGCTCAGCACCCTTCCGGCCTCAGCAGCAGGCTGGTCCAGGTGCTAGCAGCCGCAGTGGTAGTGGCGTTGGTGGTGGTCATACCAACAGGAGTGGCTCACTGTTGCCGTCTCCTGACAGATCTCCTGACAGGGCTCCTGACTGGAGCACAACTGGCAAGAGCTTGAGTGGTGGTTACAGCAGCAGGGGTGCCATTGGCAGTGGTGGTGGCAGTGGTACTGGTGGTGGTGGGGGGGAGGGACACACTGGCATGTCCCAGGCAATTGCTGAGAAGCTTCAGCGCATGGGAGTGATGGTGTATGCTCCTGGTGGAGAGGAGGGAGGGAGTGGGAGGGGAGAAGGGGAGGAGGAGGGGGAGGAGGAGGAAGAGGAGGGGAAGGAGAGGGAGCAGGAGGAGGAGGGGAAAGGGGATGAGAGGAGGTGGATGGATTGGGGAAATCTGGTTGGATATGAGGAGCAGAAACGGTAAGAAGCCGTGTAGTCTGTTCTGCAGGCAGCATGCATGCAACACACACACCCACTCTCTCCCACACACATCCCCTCGGCCCCCCAAATTGCCCAACCAGGGAGGGAGGTAGAGGAAAAAACAGTGCTGCTGCTCTCCTCCCCGGCTCTTTCTCTCTCTTCCCCGCTCTCCCCACTTCCCCTCGCCCCACGTCAGGTGCTCCGCCCTGAAGTGTACGATACCTTGCTTTCAAACGTGATATGAGTTAATTTTTTAGATGTCTCAGAAATTTCAGGTGCTCCGCCCTGAAGTGTACGATACCTTGCTTTCAAACGTGACATGAGTGATTTTTTTAGACGTCTCAGAAATTTCAGGTGCTCCGCCCTGAAGTGTACGATACCTTTCCTGCAATCTTCACTCATTCTGCTGTCTCTCCTTCCCCACTCTCCCCCACTCTCCCCCACTCTCCCCCACCCCCCAATTCCTCTTGCCCCACCAGCGAGATAGAGGACACGGTGCTGCTCGCTCTACTCCGCCCGGACGTGTATGACAGCATTGCCAGAGCCACGCGCACCCACTTTGCCCATGCACCCCCTTCCCCCGCTCCCCTGTTCCCCCCTGGTTTCCCCCACCCCTCTCTCCCCACCAGCGAGATAGAGGACACGGTGCTGCTCGCTCTAGTCCGCCCGGATGTGTATGACAGCATTACCAGAGCCACGCCCACTCACTTCGCCTCTGTTCCCTTTGTTCCCCCTTTTTTCACGCCTCCCTCCTCCTCTCGCCACACCAGGGAAATAGAGGATACGGTGCTGCTAGCCCTGCTTCGCCCAGACGTGTATGACAGCATTGCCAGAGCCACGCCCACTCACTTCGCCTCTGTTCCCTTTGTTCCCCCTTTTTTCACGCCTCCCTCCTCCTCTCGCCCCACCAGGGAAATAGAGGATACGGTGCTGCTAGCCCTGCTTCGCCCAGACGTGTATGACAGCATTGCCAGAGCCACGCCCACTCACTTCGCCTCTGTTCCCTTTGTTCCCCCTTTTTTCACGCCTCCCTCCTCCTCTCGCCCCACCAGGGAAATAGAGGATACGGTGCTGCTAGCCCTGCTTCGCCCAGACGTGTATGACAGCATTGCCAGAGCCACGCCCACTCACTTCGCCTCTGTTCCCTTTGTTCCCCCTTTTTTCACGCCTCCCTCCTCCTCTCGCCCCACCAGGGAAATAGAGGATACGGTGCTGCTAGCCCTGCTTCGCCCAGACGTGTATGACAGCATTGCCAGAGCCACGCCCACTCACTTCGCCTCTGTTCCCTTTGTTCCCCCTTTTTTCACGCCTCCCTCCTCCTCTCGCCCCACCAGGGAAATAGAGGACACGGTGCTGCTAGCCCTGCTTCGCCTAGACGTGTATGACAGCATTGCCAGGGCCACGCGCACCCACTTTGAGTCCAACCGCCCGCGCGCCGTGCTGTTTGACGGGCCGCCAGGTGAGCACACGAGGGAGCGGGGGGCTTGGGGTTTAGGTAACTTGTGGTGCTACTAGTCTTCTGGGTGCGTGCGGTGCTAGTGCGTGTAATGCTAGTGCGTGTAATGCTAGTGCGTGTAATGCTAGTGCGTGTAATGCTAGTGCGTGTGATGCTAGTGCGTGTGATGCTAGTGCGTGTGATGCTAGTGCGTGTGATGCTAGTGCGTGTGATGCTAGTGCGTGTGATGCTAGTGCGTGTGATGCTAGTGCGTGTAATGCTAGTGCGTGTGATGCTAGTGCGTGTAATGCTAGTGCGTGTAATGCTAGTGCGTGTAATGCTAGTGCGTGTAATGCTAGTGCGTGTAATGCTAGTGCGTGTAATGCTAGTGCGTGTAATGCTAGTGCGTGTGATGCTAGTGCGTGTGATGCTAGTGCGTGTGATGCTAGTGCGTGTGATACTAGTGCGTGTGATGCTAGTGCGTGTGATGCTAGTGCGTGTAATGCTAGTGCGTGTGATGCTAGTGCGTGTAATGCTAGTGCGTGTAATGCTAGTGCGTGTAATGCTAGTGCGTGTAATGCTAGTGCGTGTAATGCTAGTGCGTGTAATGCTAGTGCGTGTAATGCTAGTGCGTGTGATGCTAGTGCGTGTGATGCTAGTGCGTGTGATGCTAGTGCGTGTGATGCTAGTGCGTGTGATGCTAGTGCGTGTGATGCTAGTGCGTGTCATGCTAGTGCGTGTGATGCTAGTGCGTGTGATGCTAGTGCGTGTAATGCTAGTGCGTGTGATGCTAGTGCGTGTAATGCTAGTGCGTGTAATGCCAGTGCGTGTAATGCTAGTGCGTGTAATGCTAGTGCGTGTAATGCTAGTGCCCCTGATGCTAGTGCGTGTAATGCTAGTGCGTGTGATGCTAGTGCGTGTGATGCTAGTGCGTGTAATGCTAGTGCGTGTAATGCTAGTGCGTGTAATGCTAGTGCGTGTAATGCTAGTGCGTGTAATGCTAGTGCGTGTAATGCTAGTGCGTGTAATGCTAGTGCGTGTAATGCTAGTGCGTGTGATGCTAGTGCGTGTAATGCTAGTGCGTGTCATGCTAGTGCGTGTCATGCTAGTGCGTGTAATGCTAGTGCGTGTAATGCTAGTGCGTGTAATGCTAGTGCGTGTAATGCTAGTGCGTGTAATGCTAGTGCGTGTAATGCTAGTGCGTGTAATGCTAGTGCCCCTGATGCTAGTGCGTGTAATGCTAGTGCGTGTGATGCTAGTGCGTGTGATGCTAGTGCGTGTGATGCTAGTGCGTGTGATGCTAGTGCGTGTAATGCTAGTGCGTGTAATGCTAGTGCGTGTAATGCTAGTGCGTGTAATGCTAGTGCGTGTAATGCTAGTGCGTGTAATGCTAGTGCGTGTAATGCTAGTGCGTGTAATGCTAGTGCGTGTGATGCTAGTGCGTGTGATGCTAGTGCGTGTGATGCTAGTGCGTGTGATGCTAGTGCGTGTAATGCTAGTGCGTGTAATGCTAGTGCGTGTAATGCTAGTGCGTGTAATGCTAGTGCGTGTAATGCTAGTGCGTGTAATGCTAGTGCGTGTAATGCTAGTGCGTGTAATGCTAGTGCGTGTGATGCTAGTGCGTGTAATGCTAGTGCGTGTCATGCTAGTGCGTGTCATGCTAGTGCGTGTAATGCTAGTGCGTGTAATGCTAGTGCGTGTAATGCTAGTGCGTGTGATGCTAGTGCGTGTGATGCTAGTGCGTGTAATGCTAGTGCGTGTAATGCTAGTGCGTGTAATGCTAGTGCGTGTGATGCTAGTGCGTGTGATGCTAGTGCGTGTGATGCTAGTGCGTGTGATGCTAGTGCGTGTGATGCTAGTGCGTGTGATGCTAGTGCGTGTAATGCTAGTGCGTGTAATGCTAGTGCGTGTAATGCTAGTGCGTGTAATGCTAGTGCGTGTAATGCTAGTGCGTGTAATGCTAGTGCGTGTAATGCTAGTGCGTGTGATGCTAGTGCGTGTGATGCTAGTGCGTGTGATGCTAGTGCGTGTGATGCTAGTGCGTGTGATGCTAGTGCGTGTAATGCTAGTGCGTGTAATGCTAGTGCGTGTAATGCTAGTGCGTGTAATGCTAGTGCGTGTGATGCTAGTGCGTGTGATGCTAGTGCGTGTGATGCTAGTGCGTGTAATGCTAGTGCGTGTAATGCTAGTGCGTGTAATGCTAGTGCGTGTAATGCTAGTGCGTGTAATGCTAGTGCGTGTAATGCTAGTGCGTGTAATGCTAGTGCGTGTGATGCTAGTGCGTGTGATGCTAGTGCGTGTGATGCTAGTGCGTGTGATGCTAGTGCGTGTGATGCTAGTGCGTGTGATGCTAGTGCGTGTAATGCTAGTGCGTGTAATGCTAGTGCGTGTAATGCTAGTGCGTGTAATGCTAGTGCATGTGATGCTAGTGCGTGTGATGCTAGTGCGTGTGATGCTAGTGCGTGTGATGCTAGTGCGTGTGATGCTAGTGCGTGTGATGCTAGTGCGTGTGATGCTAGTGCGTGTAATGCTAGTGCGTGTAATGCTAGTGCGTGTGATGCTAGTGCGTGTGATGCTAGTGCGTGTGATGCTAGTGCGTGTGATGCTAGTGCGTGTGATGCTAGTGCGTGTGATGCTAGTGCGTGTAATGCTAGTGCGTGTAATGCTAGTGCGTGTAATGCTAGTGCGTGTGATGCTAGTGCGTGTGATGCTAGTGCGTGTGATGCTAGTGCGTGTGATGCTAGTGCGTGTGATGCTAGTGCGTGTAATGCTAGTGCGCGTAATGCTAGTGCGCGTAATGCTAGTGCGCGTAATGCTAGTGCGCGTAATGCTAGTGCGCGTGATGCTAGTGCGCGTGATGCTAGTGCGTGTCATGCTAGTGCGTGTGATGCTAGTGCGTGTAATGCTAGTGCGTGTAATGCTAGTGCGTGTAATGCTAGTGCGTGTGATGCTAGTGCGTGTAATGCTAGTGCGTGTCATGCTAGTGCGTGTCATGCTAGTGCGTGTAATGCTAGTGCGTGTAATGCTAGTGCGTGTAATGCTAGTGCGTGTGATGCTAGTGCGTGTGATGCTAGTGCGTGTAATGCTAGTGCGTGTAATGCTAGTGCGTGTAATGCTAGTGCGTGTGATGCTAGTGCGTGTGATGCTAGTGCGTGTGATGCTAGTGCGTGTGATGCTAGTGCGTGTGATGCTAGTGCGTGTGATGCTAGTGCGTGTAATGCTAGTGCGTGTAATGCTAGTGCGTGTAATGCTAGTGCGTGTAATGCTAGTGCGTGTAATGCTAGTGCGTGTAATGCTAGTGCGTGTGATGCTAGTGCGTGTGATGCTAGTGCGTGTGATGCTAGTGCGTGTAATGCTAGTGCGTGTAATGCTAGTGCGTGTAATGCTAGTGCGTGTAATGCTAGTGCGTGTAATGCTAGTGCGTGTAATGCTAGTGCGTGTGATGCTAGTGCGTGTGATGCTAGTGCGTGTGATGCTAGTGCGTGTGATGCTAGTGCGTGTGATGCTAGTGCGTGTGATGCTAGTGCGTGTGATGCTAGTGCGTGTAATGCTAGTGCGTGTAATGCTAGTGCGTGTAATGCTAGTGCATGTGATGCTAGTGCGTGTGATGCTAGTGCGTGTGATGCTAGTGCGTGTGATGCTAGTGCGTGTGATGCTAGTGCGTGTGATGCTAGTGCGTGTGATGCTAGTGCGTGTAATGCTAGTGCGTGTAATGCTAGTGCGTGTGATGCTAGTGCGTGTGATGCTAGTGCGTGTGATGCTAGTGCGTGTGATGCTAGTGCGTGTGATGCTAGTGCGTGTGATGCTAGTGCGTGTAATGCTAGTGCGTGTAATGCTAGTGCGTGTAATGCTAGTGCGTGTGATGCTAGTGCGTGTGATGCTAGTGCGTGTGATGCTAGTGCGTGTGATGCTAGTGGAGTGCGTGTGATGCTAGTGCGTGTAATGCTAGTGCGCGTAATGCTAGTGCGCGTAATGCTAGTGCGCGTAATGCTAGTGCGCGTAATGCTAGTGCGCGTGATGCTAGTGCGCGTGATGCTAGTGCGTGTCATGCTAGTGCGTGTGATGCTAGTGCGTGTAATGCTAGTGCGTGTAATGCTAGTGCGTGTAATGCTAGTGCGTGTGATGCTAGTGCGTGTGATGCTAGTGCGTGTGATGCTAGTGCGTGTGATGCTAGTGCGTGTGATGCTAGTGCGTGTAATGCTAGTGCGCGTAATGCTAGTGCGCGTAATGCTAGTGCGCGTAATGCTAGTGCGCGTAATGCTAGTGCGCGTGATGCTAGTGCGCGTGATGCTAGTGCGTGTCATGCTAGTGCGTGTGATGCTAGTGCGTGTGATGCTAGTGCGTGTAATGCTAGTGCGTGTAATGCCAGTGCGTGTAATGCTAGTGCGTGTAATGCTAGTGCGTGTGATGCTAGTGCGTGTAATGCTAGTGCGTGTCATGCTAGTGCGTGTCATGCTAGTGCGTGTAATGCTAGTGCGTGTAATGCTAGTGCGTGTAATGCTAGTGCGTGTGATGCTAGTGCGTGTGATGCTAGTGCGTGTAATGCTAGTGCGTGTAATGCTAGTGCGTGTAATGCTAGTGCGTGTAATGCTAGTGCGTGTAATGCTAGTGCGTGTAATGCTAGTGCGTGTAATGCTAGTGCGTGTAATGCTAGTGCGTGTGATGCTAGTGCGTGTGATGCTAGTGCGTGTGATGCTAGTGCGTGTGATGCTAGTGCGTGTGATGCTAGTGCGTGTGATGCTAGTGCGTGTGATGCTAGTGCGTGTAATGCTAGTGCGTGTAATGCTAGTGCGTGTGATGCTAGTGCGTGTGATGCTAGTGCGTGTGATGCTAGTGCGTGTGATGCTAGTGCGTGTGATGCTAGTGCGTGTGATGCTAGTGCGTGTAATGCTAGTGCGTGTAATGCTAGTGCGTGTGATGCTAGTGCGTGTGATGCTAGTGCGTGTGATGCTAGTGCGTGTGATGCTAGTGCGTGTGATGCTAGTGCGTGTAATGCTAGTGCGCGTAATGCTAGTGCGCGTAATGCTAGTGCGCGTAATGCTAGTGCGCGTAATGCTAGTGCGCGTGATGCTAGTGCGCGTGATGCTAGTGCGTGTAATGCTAGTGCGTGTAATGCTAGTGCGTGTAATGCTAGTGCGTGTGATGCTAGTGCGTGTGATGCTAGTGCGTGTGATGCTAGTGCGTGTGATGCTAGTGCGTGTGATGCTAGTGCGTGTGATGCTAGTGCGTGTAATTCTAGTGCGTGTAATGCTAGTGCGTGTAATGCTAGTACGTGTAATGCTAGTGCGTGTAATGCTAGTGCGTGTAATGCTAGTGCGTGTAATGCTAGTGCGTGTGATGCTAGTGCGTGTGATGCTAGTGCGTGTGATGCTAGTGCGTGTGATGCTAGTGCGTGTGATGCTAGTGCGTGTGATGCTAGTGCGTGTGATGCTAGTGCGTGTGATGCTAGTGCGTGTGATGCTAGTGCGTGTGATGCTAGTGCGTGTGATGCTAGTGCGTGTGATGCTAGTGCGTGTAATGCTAGTGCGTGTAATGCTAGTGCGTGTAATGTTAGTGCGTGTAATGCTAGTGCGTGTAATGCTAGTGCGTGTGATGCTAGTGCGTGTGATGCTAGTGCGTGTGATGCTAGTGCGTGTGATGCTAGTGCGTGTGATGCTAGTGCGTGTAATGCTAGTGCGTGTAATGCTAGTGCGTGTAATGCTAGTGCGTGTAATGCTAGTGCGTGTAATGCTAGTGCGTGTAATGCTAGTGCGTGTAATGCTAGTGCGTGTAATGCTAGTGCGTGTAATGCTAGTGCGTGTGATGCTAGTGCGTGTGATGCTAGTGCGTGTGATGCTAGTGCGTGTGATGCTAGTGCGTGTGATGCTAGTGCGTGTGATGCTAGTGCGTGTAATGCTAGTGCGTGTAATGCTAGTGCGTGTAATGCTAGTGCATGTGATGCTAGTGCGTGTGATGCTAGTGCGTGTGATGCTAGTGCGTGTAATGCTAGTGCGTGTGATGCTAGTGCGTGTGATGCTAGTGCGTGTGATGCTAGTGCGTGTAATGCTAGTGCGTGTAATGCTAGTGCGTGTAATGCTAGTGCGTGTGATGCTAGTGCGTGTGATGCTAGTGCGTGTGATGCTAGTGCGTGTGATGCTAGTGCGTGTGATGCTAGTGCGTGTAATGCTAGTGCGTGTGATGCTAGTGCGTGTAATGCTAGTGCGTGTAATGCTAGTGCGTGTAATGCTAGTGCGTGTAATGCTAGTGCGTGTAATGCTAGTGCGTGTAATGCTAGTGCGTGTAATGCTAGTGCGTGTAATGCTAGTGCGTGTAGTGCTAGTGCGTGTAGTGCTAGTGCGTGTGATGCTAGTGCGTGTGATGCTAGTGCGTGTGATGCTAGTGCGTGTGATGCTAGTGCGTGTAATGCTAGTGCGTGTAATGCTAGTGCGTGTAATGCTAGTGCGGGTAATGCTAGTGCGCGTAATGCTAGTGCGCGTAATGCTAGTGCGCGTGATGCTAGTGCGTGTAATGCTAGTGCGTGTGATGCTAGTGCGTGTAATGCTAGTGCGTGTAATGCTAGTGCGTGTGATGCTAGTGCGTGTGATGCTAGTGCGTGTGATGCTAGTGCGTGTGATGCTAATGCGTGTGATGCTAGTGCGTGTAATGCTAGTGCGTGTAATGCTAGTGCGTGTAATGCTAGTGCGTGTAATGCTAGTGCGTGTAATGCTAGTGCGTGTAATGCTAGTGCGTGTAATGCTAGTGCGTGTAATGCTAGTACGCGTAATGCTAGTGCGTGTGATGCTAGTGCGTGTGATGCTAGTGCGTGTGATGCTAGTGCGTGTGATGCTAGTGCGTGTGATGCTAGTGCGTGTAATGCTAGTGCGTGTAATGCTAGTGCGTGTAATGCTAGTGCGTGTAATGCTAGTGCGTGTAATGTTAGTGCGTGTAATGCTAGTGCGTGTAATGCTAGTGCGTGTAATGCTAGTGCGTGTGATGCTAGTGCGTGTGATGCTAGTGCGTGTGATGCTAGTGCGTGTGATGCTAGTGCGTGTGATGCTAGTGCGTGTGATGCTAGTGCGTGTAATGCTAGTGCGTGTAATGCTAGTGCGTGTAATGCTAGTGCGTGTAATGCTAGTGCGTGTAATGCTAGTGCGTGTAATGCTAGTGCGTGTAATGCTAGTGCGTGTGATGCTAGTGCGTGTGATGCTAGTGCGTGTGATGCTAGTGCGTGTGATGCTAGTGCGTGTGATGCTAGTGCGTGTGATGCTAGTGCGTGTGATGCTAGTGCGTGTGATGCTAGTGCGTGTAATGCTAGTGCGTGTAATGCTAGTGCGTGTAATGCTAGTGCGTGTAATGCTAGTGCGTGTAATGCTAGTGCGTGTAATGCTAGTGCGTGTAATGCTAGTGCGTGTAATGCTAGTGCGTGTAATGCTAGTGCGTGTAATGCTAGTGCGTGTAATGCTAGTGCGTGTAATGCTAGTGCGTGTGATGCTAGTGCGTGTAATGCTAGTGCGTGTAGCTAGTGCGTGTAATGCTAGTGCGTGTGATGCTAGTGCGTGTAATGCTAGTGCGTGTAATGCTAGTGCGTGTAATGCTAGTGCGTGTGATGCTAGTGCGTGTGATGCTAGTGCGTGTGATGCTAGTGCGTGTAATGCTAGTTTGTGTAATGCTAGTGCGTGTGATGCTAGTGCGTGTGATGCTAGTGCGTGTAATGCTAGTGCGTGTAATGCTAGTGCGTGTGATGCTAGTGCGTGTGATGCTAGTGCGTGTAATGCTAGTGCGTGTGATGCTAGTGCGTGTGATGCTAGTGCGTGTGATGCTAGTGTGTGTAATGCTAGTGCGTGTAATGCTAGTGCGTGCCTTGTGGCGCATCTCACATCTGGGGACGGCTTTTGAGGCTCCTCAAAGGGAGTGGGTGGTGGAGGAGCTTCTGGGTGCCTGCGGTGCTAGTGCGTGCCTAGTGGCGCATCTCACATCAGGGCCACGCGCACCCACTGTGAGTCCAACCGCCCGCGAGCCGTGCTCTTTGACGGGCTGCCAGGTGAGCCTGTGAGGCTGTGAGGGAGTGGGGGGTTTGGGGTTCAGGTAACTTGCGGTGCTAGTGGCATTGCTAGGGCCACGCGCACCCACTGTGAGTCCAACCATCCGCACGCTGTGCTCTTTGACGGGCTGCCAGGTGAGGCTGTGAGGCTGTAAGAGCTTTCAGGTGCCCTGCGGTGAACTGTGGTGACTCGTGGTGCCTTGAGGTGGTGGTAGCAGCATTGCCAGGGCCACGCACGGGACCTCCACTCCACTCCTGTGGGCTGAATGGCTTTTACGGCTTCCAAGGAGATCTCCTCTGAACATTCTTTTCTCCGCTCCTCTCCCCTCCTCTCCTCTCGCCTCCTTTCCTCCCCCCTCCTCACTCTCTCTTCTTTCCATCTGTTCCTCTCGCCCGTCGCCCCTACCAGGCACTGAGAAGACGTCATGTGCTCGAGCCATGGCCAAACGTGGTGACTTTTGAGTCGAATTAAGGGTCATACTTCTTTGTTCCATCCGTTCCTCTCTCGCCCATCGCCCCTACCAGGCACTGGGAAGACGTCATGTGCACGAGCCATGGCCAAACGAGCGGTGAGTGCCATGCCATGCCATGCCATGCCAAATGCCATGCCATATGCCATGCCATATGCCATGCCATGCCATGCCATCTGCCATGCTATTCCATCTGCCATTCTATTCCATCTGCCATGCCATACCGCACCATGCCTTGGTGTACGTGCCTCTAGAGGAATCTATCATCCTAGTAGTACGGGGAGAGGAGCAAGCACCAACTGTCGACCTTGTGGCCCTATCTGCTGTCCTTGGTGTAGTCATGAGCTCACCCTACCCCCGTTCCCTCCTCTCCCCCTTCTTCTCCCATCAGAGCATGCCTCCAGTGTACGTGCCTCTAGAAGAATCTAGCATCCTAGTACTAAGGGGAGAGCGAGCACCAGCTGTCATATCTGTCCTCTCCCCCACTTTTTTGAGTCGACTCAAAAATACCCCCATCAGAGCGTGCCTCTGGAAACTGTAGCGTCCAAGTACTATGGGGAGAGTGAGCGCCAGCTGTCATACTTAAAGAGTGTTCTCGTCCCACTCTCCTTCCATCCTCCCCACCTCCGCCCGCACCCCCATCTCACATCAGAGCGTGCCACTGGTGTACGTACCCCTGGAGTCCGTGCCATCCAAGTACTACGGGGAGAGTGAGCACCAGCTGTCAACCGTGTTTGCGCATTCTAAACAGCACCATCCCTCGAACGTGCTCCCTTGCAAACCCCCACCCTCCTTCAGAGCGTGCCCCTGGTGTATGTGCCTCTCGAGTCTGTAGCATCCAAGTACTATGGGGAGAGCGAGCGCCAGCTGTCGACTGTGTTTGTGCTGGCCAATCAGCTGCACCCAGGTGGCGCCATTGTGTTCCTCGATGAGGTGGGTGAGTTTGGGGGGGAGATGTTGAGTGGGGGAAGGGGAGAAGAGGAGAGAGAAGGTGGCTGATAAGAGGGTTGGCCAATCAGATCACTCGATGAAGGAGAGGGGGCAGCAGAGGAGGAGGGGGTGGAAGGGGAGGTGAAGGAAGGAGAAAGTGCAGGCAAGTGCAAGGATGCACACGCGGGTGTTGCCATGGAAGAGGAGAGCAAATCGAAGAGGTTTCGGGATTTGCCTGGTGGGGATGGGGGGGGTGGATGACATGGTGACAGGGACTATCCAACTCACTCTGAGGATGCCACTAGGGACAACGATCCAATTCAGTGTAACACAAAGCGCATCACTTGCCTGAACCCGGGTCGTACTTACAACCTTCTTCCACAACTCACAAAAAGCTTGCTCTCCAGGTTTGCGGTTACGGCCCGGGTTCAGGCAAGTGGTGCGCTGCGTGTTACACTCAATTGGATCGTTGTCCCTGGTGGTATCCTCACTCGATTCCATCCTCACTCGATTCCATCCTCACTCGATTCCATCTTCACCCGATTCCGCCATACCTCCCATCACTTCACGTCGCAGGTGGATGCAATGGCAACAACGAGGGACAGCGACATGCATGAAGCCAGCCACACATGGCATGATGCGTCTCAACCAAACCTCGACTCTATCCCATTACATGACTTCATCACTTGATCATGCACGTGGCAGGTGGATGCACTGGCAACAGCGAGGGACAGCGACATGCATGAAGCGACGCGGCGGGTCCTCTCAGTGCTGCTCAGAGAGGTGTGTTTCTTGGGGCAGCTTAAGTCACATGGGTGGTTTCAAATGTCTTGGTGATTCCAAGTGCCATCCATGACACCACTGGCAACAGCGAGGGACAGCGACATGCATGAAGCCACGCGGCGAGTCCTCTCAGTGCTGCTCAGAGAGGTGTGCTTCTTGGGGCAACTCAAGTCACATATGTGGTTTTCCACGAGTGATCTCAAATGTTTCGCATGGTATTTAAAGCAGGGGTACACATTCGAGTGTATTGGAGGAAAGGTTTCTTCACATTCAAGAAGTTGCTTCGCTGCGCTCTATTAGCTGCTCTCCTTGAAGCCATTGATTGTACCGTAATCACCCCCTCCAGCTGTATTTCAAAGTTACCGGTAGAAGCAACAGAATGAAGTGTCACTAGGTTTCTTCTAACTTTCCTGTTTATCCCCTAGCGCTTTTCCTTTGCGTGTGTCTGCTTACAACGTTTGTTTTGTTTTGCCTAGCAACTTTTCTTGTCTTGCACACCTGCCTGGCCTTTCCCCTTCCCTCCCGTGTCTCCCTCACTTTTCTTTCTCAGATTGCAGAACGGGAGGGAAAGGGAAAGGCATGTGCGCAAGAGGGCACTGACGGTGGTGTGTATGTGAAGACCTCACCGATCAGCCGGTCAATTGCTGCTGCTGACGTCATGAAGCTTATCCAAGACGTGGGTTGGCAGGCTACCTTTTTTTAACAGATGCGTGTAAATCCACGTCTTGGATAAGCTTCATGACGTCAGCAAAGTATTTGACCGGCTGATTGGTGAGGTTCTTCACATACACACCACCGTCGTTGCCCTCTTGCGCACCTGCCTTTCCCTTTCCCTCCCGTTCTGCAATCTAAGGGAGACATGGGATTGAAGGGGGGAAATCACAGCAACATGACCTCTTTGTGCTGCTGAGACGATGTGTATTATCTCTCAGCTGCTACACACCCCTTGCTCCATTCCCCTTGCTGCGTGCAGATGGATGGTTTGAGCGGGATCGTGGCATTCGGTGATACCCTTCACATTGCCTGCCAGCCAACCTTGTCTTGCCTCCCCACCGACTCCCTTGCTGTGTGCAGATGGATGGGTTTGAGCGGGACCAGGGCATTGTGGTCATAGCTGCAACTAACAGAAAGGAGGACCTGGATCCGGCTCTCATCAGGTGGTGATTGTTTTCACGTTGCATGACTAATTAGGCGCCGTGCCTCGGAAACAAAATGAGGAACCTAAAGGCGCCTCGTGTGTAGAAATATGTGTGTGTGTGTAAACTTTCTCGCGGCTCTAGCCGGTCGTTCCACGTCTCTTTTAAGCTTCCTCCGGGACGCACGCTCTCACGCTCTCATCACAGTTCCACTGCCCCACTTTTTTATATCGCCACTTACATGCCATGCCTCCCTTAAGACTCAACCGTGCCTCACTTGTGCCCCCACACGCATGTGTGTCTGTCGTTTTAATGCAGCCATTACATTCTCCCCCCCGGATGCACACACTCACACACGCCCTCATCACAAATTTTACTGCCATAATCTATTTCCCCTTCATGCCTTCTTTATGCCCCACCCATGTGTGGCAGTCGTTTTGATGCAGCCATTACATTCTCCCTCCCGGATGCACACACCCGTGCACTGATCATCGCTCAATACGCACGCCACCTCACTCCGGAGGATATAGAATCCCTTTCACATGCATGCAACAAGTGAGTGCCCAGGCATGCATCAAGTGAGTGCATGAGTCCTTTGTTAGTTTCTTTAGGCACTTTCGTTGCGACTTTTGAGAACTCTAAAAAATCGCACCAATATATGCGACACGTGAGTGCATGAGTTCTCTGCTAGTTTAAGCACTTTCCATAATATCTTTCTAGATGCTCACACCCGCGTGCGGATCATTGCTCAGTATGACTTGCGCGAGCATGCGACAAGTAAGTGTACGTTCTTTTCTTTTGAGCACCTCGCCTCATTGCTTTACACACCCGCCACGGCACACCAGAGGACGGAGAGGTCCTTGCACGGGCACACGACAGGTGAATGACTTGTTTTTATGATGCGCCATCGTAGTCATTTCAGAGCAGAGGTGAGAGATTTCGGCAAACGAGTGAGGCAGTCTGAGTGTTTCCTTTAACCTGTCAGCATTTTGCTGTGTGTTTCAAATCACCTGCAAGGACGAAAGTGTTGGCAGTTTATAAGGATGCTGCTGAATTTTGTAAAATCGATGTCAGCTTTTTTCTCTCTCCCCTCCCTGCTTTTCTTCGCGTGCTTGCAGCATGTCTGGGAGAGATATCCGCGATGTTTGTGAGCAAACAGAGCGGCATTGGGCTTCCAAGGTGCGAATGCGTCCGACCTTTTCCGTAAATCTTGATTTTGCATTTGTTTCTTTTCGACGGATTGGTTCAATTGTACAACTTGCATTCTACCTTCAAAATCACACATTCGTCCCTTTTGCACTTGCAGCTGATTAGGAAGAGAAAAGGGGATTCGAATGACGAAGCAAGGCTGCCAGGTGTATCCTTGTATTTGGAGTCTGCTGCTCAAAGACGGAAATCGATGGTGTGAAGGCGGAGCAGTTGGAAGGCATAGCTCATGTTGCCCCTACTGTTAGCAAGGAACCGCCACATACTATAGTGATATTTTGCAGGAAATTTTACGCAAGGCACGATAGATGAGAAGGTACATATATCGTGATTCTTCTATGTTAGCATGGAGTATAAGGTGCTTGAATTTGATTTATTCATAAGACAGAACATAAGTGCAGAACAAAGGCATTATACTCCTAGCTAGTACAAGCTCAAATCGACTGTGATTATTATGCCGTAGCCAGTAATATCCTTGTAGAAGTGCGAAGCCGGCATTTATGAAGTAGTTTCCAATTATCAATTGCAATTTACAGCTTACAGCCAAATCGTTGACAAATGTTGATCGGTGACTGGTGGCGCGCCGTGGACAACTCTTGTCCACTCAAGCCCTTCAGAAAATGACATTGATTTCAGTAGAGGATACGCCGTGCTGTGCACAGAATCGCAAGCTGGCTGTAATATCTGGCATTATGCGCCACGGACTGGTTGGCTCTCGCTGAACCCAACGAATCTCATGGGCGGATGGACCATACACCCCCCCGTAAACGGGACTTCCAAAACCCCGTTTCTGTAGAATTAACGTTTCTGTGTACTATCCTTCCAGTCAAACTGGTTGACCCGGCAAAAGCGCCAGTAATTGAGCCGCCTCTCTTCGCCTTTTAGTGGAAGTTTTCCAGCTTCAGGCAACGCAGAATTCTCAGCTTACAGAGTGAATGCACAGGCAACCAAGGGACGATTGTGTTTGCCCAAGGATATGGCTGGATAAGTCGTCCGAATTTACTTTGCTTCGTAGGCTTTACCCTTATAGATTGAGCAGTGGTTGGCTCCAGACAGATTGACGTTTGGATGTGGGATCTGGTGCACACAGTCGTCCTGGAAATACATCCACGACACCTAGTCCGCGGTATTTTAACCACGTGAATTGTTTTGTTTCAAACACCCATTATTCGTTTTCGGGTAATGAGATGGGCACCCAAAGACTTCAAGGTTATTATTTTACAGATGCCTTTCCGTCTGAAGAAACGCACACTTAGTGGTTCGAGATAGGGGGCATATCGGCATTGGCAGAGTTTTAACTGCCTATCTCGCGAGAGGAATGCTAGATTCTACCCTCATTAATTTTCAAACTACTCGTTTAAACAAGTTTGACCAATGAGAAGTACCCTCGCGCGGTTAAGATAGCGGCGGTTAAAATACCGCGGACTAGGTGTATGCACCACAGGCCCCCATTCACACGAAGGTTTCATTTGGTGGACTCTCTTCTCTTGGTCACTCGGTGGTGTGGTGTGGTGGGGAGTGGTGGTGGGGAGCTTTGTGAGCCTTGCCCATGGATGGTGTAGTGGGGTGGGGTGGGTGAGAGAAGGCAGGTGAGGTGAGGCTTCGTGTGACTGGTGGAGGAGAGGAAGTGGGAGGGGAGAGATGGGGAAAGCAGTGATGGGGAAGGGAAGGGAGGAGGAGGGTCGTCGTAACACCACAGATTGGTGGGATGGGAGGCAGACTGCTTGGGGCGAATGGCAGGCAAAGCCGAGGATTGACGAGAGATTCCTGCTGGTGCGAACACCGCCGCACTAGTCCCACCCACACATCACATCCCTTTCCCTCATTCCTCCCATTCCTCTTCCTCCGCTCCTACTGTTTCACAGTTTAGACCATTGTTGGGTCTTGATTAGTGAATCGTACGAGAGACTGGGCACTTACCCTGAACCCCCTCTGTCTCTTCATGCTAGCGCTCATCACCCGTCGAACTTCTCACTAAGCATTCTAGATACAGTATTACGGTCGATCGTAGTGTTAACCTTTATCTACTCCTACTGTTCCACTCCGCTCATACCGTCCCAAGGAGAGAACATCCGCGACATGAGCGTGTGCGAGTCATCGTCCGAAGCCGCCTTCCCCGGCATGACTCAGGGGATCCCGTCGTATCTAACGGGACACTATCCTTTCGCAAGTGCGTGTTCCTAAATCGGATCCCCACCTATTTATCATGCTATTATTTCTCTTAAAGTATGTTGCATCCAAGAGAGTTTGATCTTCCGTTAGCGTCACGCTCTGTGCGACCTTGACTACGTCTTGTGTGATCCACCGCGACGTGATCATCGTATTCTGCTTGACTCGTACCTGAAATGTCGTTTTTCGTGCTTAGTTTCTGTCTTTCATTCTTCCGTCCTTTCTTTCTTTCCTTTCTCCTCCGCAGACTATGGCGGCCAGGCGTCGTATCACTTTGGCGCGCCGTTTCCCCCGATGTACGGCGCGCCCATGCACATGCAGCTTCCGCCGCACATGACTCCGCACGCGTCCGCGCACGCAGCGGCGCACGGAACGTCGCATGCAGGGGCGCACCCAGCGGGGCATCCACGGTACGCTTTCCCCTTTCCGCAGCCCGCTCGACATCATTCAACTCGCCACCCAGCTCGCCATGGCGCCGCGGCATCCGCGCCCACAAAGAGACTTCGTCGTACCGGCCGATCTGATCGCGACAGTATGGGTCACATCCCCACGCCCTTTTTCAACGACAGTCCGGTAGATGTCGAGATTGACGGTGCTGATGAGCCCGCGGGAGGCGATAACGCTGGGTTCGGCAGCGGCAGCGGCGGCAGCGGTGGCGATCATTTGTTCGACGAGCTTTCCTGGGGATTCCCTGATCTTGAGTTCAAACCAAAGCTTGACTCCGCGGCCATGGCGACTACCGATGTCCGAAATTCTGACTTGCAATTATCTCTGGAACCCACTGCGATTTCTGATCAAGCGCCGCACGTGACGCACGATGGCGCGTACTACTCGGAATACTACCCGCATCCGGCGGCTGACTATCCTCCAATGGCGAGCCCGTATCACGCGGCGTACTACCAACATCATCCATCTCATCATCCTCTCTACAGTCATCATCTGTACAAGCAGCGGCACGCGGAAGCCGCAGCGATGGCGAGGCAAGCGCGAGTGGCGGCGACGAGGGAGGCGCTCGCAGGGAGAATCGGCGCGCAATCTATCGCAGGGCGAAGCTCGCAATCGGTCGCAGGGCGAAACGTGAAGTCGCCGGGTGTCGCACACGCGAAGGCGACGGGGAAGAGAAAGGGAGGAGACATTATCGCGGACCCGAACTCGCTCGGCGGAGGTTTGGAATTCGAGGATCATCCCGATTTCGCCGCCGCTGTCGCGGCGAACGAGCCGTGTGCTGTCGTCCCGTCGCGCGCTGACCGCGCCGCGTCTCCCGCTGACCTACTGGTTCCGTCGTCACCGTCCGTTCCGTTACGACCTGCCGCTTCCTTGGAAATCGCTTCTGCATTTCCAGCTGCGCCCGGCCATCCATCGCTCTCTCTCGCTCCCGACCTCGACGGCCCATGCCGTTTCGCCATTCATCCTTCGTTACCCGGAAACCGAGACGATGCGACTCCCGCGGCCTTATTCCCGCCTGTTCCGCGAATGCCTGCTGCGGTTTCATCCCTCGCCGTTCCTTCCGCTGTGCCTTCCGCCGTGCCTTCCGCTGCTGCGAGTATTCCGCCGACAGTCGATCCGAAGCGAAGAAGGTGTGTGTGTGTGGTTTCTCTAGTCAACCCGAAACATAATGAAGCTTATTACCCGACAGGGTTGAGAGCTTATTATGAGTGTCTGGAATGCTGGCCCGTAGCTTTTGAGTGCTTAGTCGATAACTTACCCACCGCTTGTTCTATACTTCCTCTTCGCATTCTTAGAACGTAGAACGTCTATTTCGTTCCTGATTCCTAAGGTCGCCCTTCCAACCTAAGTGGCGTATTCAACTAACTTTTAGGGTTTTCTTGCTGCGTGCCTGTGGCTATGGTTGGGGGATGTGACTGCGATGATTGGTCCATCTGATTACACGCGTTACAGGTTGCTTCGCAACAGAGTCAGTGCTCAACAAGCTAGGGAGAAGAAAAAGTACTACATCAATGTAAGCACTTGTTGCTGTCTTTTGAACCTGCCTGCACTAGAGATGAGTTTGCAATCTTCTTTCTGGCTCTCATTGTTTCATTCAAACATGGTGCATGTTGGGCTTTGACTTGTGGTGTGTGGTAAATGGTGGTAGCTAATAATTCTTACTTTCTTCACACTCGCAGGGGTTGGAAGGGAGAGAAGCAGCACTGATTACGGAGAATGAGGCATTGGAGTCTACGATTGCGGTTCTAACAAAGGTGGGTAATTCTACGTGTGATGCAAATGTACCGGTACATGTTTTTTTTTGTATGAAACCCTTCTATCTCCATTGGTTACTGGGGGTTGATGGCAATACCGTACAAGGAATACTGCTGACGCATTTGTTGCCTCTGTTCCCTAATTTTGCAGGAGAATGCTGAGCTGCGGTCGCGGCTGAGACGCAGAGTGGTGTATCAATGAATCGATTCTACGAAATGTTGAAAGGTGGAGCTCAGCTGTCTTACCGCACTAGACCATGAAGGATTACCCTGATAATCTAGTCATTTTTTGTGCCTTGGGCGCGTGACAATGTTTTAGTAATAATAACAAGATTCCTGTATCCCTAGTTCTCCCCGCAACTGTAGAACTGTATTATGTAAAATCATGGCATGTTACTACAGTGTCTCACGAATTTGGCACACTGTTGGTCACTCAGGGCGTGTCCAGCGCGTACATTTTGGGAATATTAGTACCTTCACACGTTTCCCGGCTCAAAAAATCTCACTGTACCAAAAAACGAATTTAAGGTGTGTCGAGTCCGAAGGATTGGGCCTTCCAGCGCGCGGACACAACCCTCTGCACACAAATTTCTACAGTTCGTGGAAAACGAGGTAACTGGTTGCCTCGTCTATCATCGCACAGAAATTCACGCACAAGCGAAAATTCCACGCTTGAACGAAAATTACTGTAGCGGGCAGGACGCAATGCTGTACCCTTGTTCGCGCGCACACTGATTCCAGTAACGTGTGTTAGACGATTCGTCGTACGCGCAGCGGGCGTGCCGTCTTGTGAACGGAAGCTGATCGTGTCCAACCTTTTTGTAAAATGCAGTGTTACAATAGGAAATTTGGTAACTGAATGGGTTTATGAACTGTAAATGTACGCGCTGGACACGCCCTCAATACCCCTCCTAGCATCACTCCCTTGCTTTCCCACATTCCGTCAGCTATGCCGCGTGGTTCCCGCTAGTTTCCACGCTCAAAATTCTGCACTTTTTTATCTCCGTCATCCCTAGCTGTCAATCTTCGCAACCCAGCCAGTCGGTATGGCGGCAACAGGCGTCGCCGTCGGTCGCTTCGCGGCTACGTACCCTGGCAACGCATTCCCAATGGATTCAATAAGACATTCCTCACGAATTCATTTCACGCCTCCTAGAACCACCTCGCGCGCTCTCTTACTAGGACCGCAAGCCAACGTGTTCGACGGACTGGCGACCCGAGCCTCGTTTCTAACTAGCAAAGCCGCATTCTCCGGCGGGTTTTCCGCAGCAATTTGCGGCACAGCGACGCCGAGGCTGTCAGGCGGGCGGCGGGGCGTCATCCGCGCGTCCGGGGGGGGACCGGAAGGCGCGGGGAAGAGCGCAGGGGGGAAGCGTGAGGAGCGCGCGGGGCCGACGGCGGAAACCTCCCCACTGGTGCGCTTCGCGTGGTATGCGTCAGAGGCGTTCGGGAAGGCGGTGGCGACGGTGCGCGGGGGGGAGGCGGAAGGCGGAAAGGGGAAGGGCGCAACGGCAGAAGGGGAGCCCGCGGTGGTTGAGCGCGACGCGGCGATTAAAGCGCTGAGGGAAGACTATGACAAGTCTTACTTTGTGACAGGTGATTGGTGGGATGGCACGTGGCAGATGGGGATTGGTGGGACGCCACGTGGCAGATGGCGATTGGAGGGACGGCTCATGTGAATTCTTTGCGTATCTTGTTTTGTTTTCACAAGTCACTTGCATTCCATATCTCCTTCTCACCTCCACCTCCCCCCCACCCCCTATCTTCTTCCCCTCCGCTCCCCTCGCCTGCCTTGCCTACTTGCCCGTGTTTTCCTCCCAGGCGAGATGACCATGTGGCTGTACGAGCCAGATTGCGAGTTCGCCGATCCCTTTGTGTCGTTCAACGGCCGAGATCGATTCAAGCAGAACGTGTCCAACCTCGGGTCGTTCATGGAGGAAGTTTCTCTGAAGATTCTCGACTGGCAGGAGTCAGAGGTATTGAAATCTGACTACACTGCCTGAATGCTCCCTCTGATTACTCTATTCCTCCATCCGACTCACATATTCCTTCATTTCCTGTTCACTTCTATATTGCATTCCCCAATGTAACAATTGTGTCAATGTAACCACAGGGCACGGTTACCACCAAGTGGAGATTCAGCTGCGTACTCGGCCTGCCATGGCGCCCCATTCTTGCTGGTAATCCCTCTCCTTCCCATCTTAGTTTTGATGGGTGGCATTGCACATTCACACTCTTCACACGCTTTCTAGTGCTTATGACTCCCTCCTAAATGCTCCTCTTGTGTGTCTGTCTGCCCATCCCTGTCATCCGCAATCCGCTCACTATCCTCTCTACCTGTCCCCCCCCCCCCGCTCTCCTTCCTCTTCCTCCCTACACAGCATCCGGGTCGACAGACCATTTCTTCAACGAATCGACAGGAAAAATATACAAGTAAGCAAGAAACACTCAACCGGCGTATTTCTATTCTTATGTAATTTCCAACTTGGAAGCTGGCTTGCAGACTTGCCATTGCCTTGACGTGCAGTCACCATAACACAGTTCCTCCTTCTCCAGTAAGATGTCCATCCCCGATCCAATCGTGTTGTGAGTCGACTCAAAACATGACTCATTACTCACGTAAGATGTCCATCTCCGCCTGTCCAATCCATGATCTCGTCTCGTCCCATGTATATCTCCACCTCTCCTCTCGAGTCGAATCAAAAGGTGACTTTTGAGGCGATTCAAAAGTCACACAGTCCCTCCTTCTCGCGTAAGATATCCATCTCCGCCTGTCCAATCCATTATCTCGTCCCTTGTACGGTACATCTCCACTCCACCTCTCCTCTCACCAGGCATGTGGAGCGGTGGGACATTTCCCCTGCAGATGGCGTCAAGCATCTCCTCAAGCCAAAAAGTGTATGCTCACTGTCCATTCCACCATGCCCCCTCCTCTCACCCTCTCACCAGGCACGTGGAGCGGTGGGACATTTCCCCTGCAGATGGCGTCAAGCAGCTGCTGAATGGACACCCATCCCACCCATCCCATACCCTTCTCTCACCCTCCCTCGCCCTCTCACCCTCCCTCACCCTCTCACCAGGCACGTGGAACGGTGGGACATTTCCCCTGCAGATGGCGTCAAGCAGCTCCTCAAGCCCAACCCTAAACTCAGAAAGCGCTAGTTCGCACTGCAGGCCACCTTATCCCTCCTCTCACTTCGTCTCTAACAAATTCTTCTTCGATTGCAACCATTGGGCTGGGTGCTGCTAGTACACAGCAGCGTTGTGGAGTGCACCTGGTGTTGAGCAGTGTAAAGCTCAGCTTGAGAGTGTCAATCAACACTTGTGTTATCATTATTGCTTGTAATAGCCTACCAATGTATGTTGCATGCTTGCTTGCTTGTGTAATGCTGCCA
Source organism: Closterium sp. Naga37s-1 (assembly GCA_947471745.1). Classification (NCBI taxonomy): domain Eukaryota; kingdom Viridiplantae; phylum Streptophyta; class Zygnematophyceae; order Desmidiales; family Closteriaceae; genus Closterium; species Closterium sp. Naga37s-1. The sequence goes on along the minus strand of CANJKZ010000772.1, from coordinate 751,180 downwards.
AATGAGACCAAGCAGAGCACCTAAAACTACAAAAAAACACCGCATGTAAACAATTCTGGCCATTCTGGGCTTACAAAATGATGACACCCATATTGGCTAGGAAAAAACAACTACAGACGGACCCTAGGCCTGGCATGCAGTCTCTTAAAAACGTCAGGCTGAGCTGGGACCCATGGTCATAGCCATAAGTTTTCATTTTGTTGTGACTGTAACATAATGTAAGAGTCTTGACTTTACTGCGCACTCTCGAGTGCGCATCAAAACTTATGGTTGTGCTCCCCACTCAGGTGAGCTTCATGATGCCGGGGAAAGATGGGCGAATGGCCGCCAGGGGCTCACCGTAGCCCACAGGGACTGTTGGTGGGACATGGGGAGGACAGGAGGAGAAGCGGGGAAATGGAGGAGGGAGTTCAGATGAGCTTCAAGATGCTGGGGAACGATGGGTGAATGGCTGCCAGGGGCTCACCGTAGCCCACGGGGACTGTTGGTGGGACATGGGGGTTGGAGGAAAGGGGGAAGGAGGAAAGGAGATGAGGTGAGAGGAGTTGGAGGAGCGAGGAGGGAGAAACGACAGGCAGATGGCTGCCAGGGGTTCACCACACCCCACAGGGACTGTTGGTGGGACATGGGGGTGGAGGAAAGGGGGAAGTGAAAGATGGGAATAGGGGGGGGATGAAATGGAGGAGAGAATAAGGGGAAAGGCAGGCAGATGGCCGCCAGGGGCTGAACATACCGCTTTGGGACTGAAGGTGGGACATGGGGTGCCGGCGGAAGGGGAGGATAGTAATATGGGTAGACTTAACAAGCTAGGAAAAAGGATGCGGGACCAATTAGCACATGGATTTCAACACCTAAACAGATTATCAGAGAAAGACCCAAGAATAGGGAGATCAACCATAAGTGTTGGTAATGGGCAGGGCAGGGCAGGGCAGGGCAGGGCAGGGCAGGGCAGGGCAGGGCAGGGCAGGGCAGGGCAGGGCAGGGCAGGGCAGGGCAGGGCAGGGCAGGGCAGGGCAGGGCAGGGCATGGCATGGCATGGCATGGCATGGCATGGCATGGCATGGCATGGCATGGCATGGCATGGCATGGCATGGCACATAGAACGTATAGCACAGAGCACCCAGAACGTACCTCCATCCTCCACCAGGAAATCTACCACTGTGCCAGCATGCTCCGCCTGTACAGCCTACTTTTAAGTTGACTCAAGATTTACAGCCTCCCCCCCCCTCCCCCCTTCTTTCCCTTGAACTAATAGCTCAGAGCACCCAGAACACACCTCCATCCTCCACCAGGAAATCTACCACTGTGCCCGCATGCTCCGTCTGCGCAGAAACAAAACAGCAACGGCATTGTTAAGAAACTTAGCAGCAAAACAGCGACAAAAGAGCAAGAGGCAGCAACAACAGGAACAACAGCGGGAAGAGAGCACCAGAGAAAGGGGCAGGGACGAAAGGAGAGATTATGATCACCGGAAGAATTTTTTAGGCGCCTCAAAACTGAGACGATTTTTGAGGCGCCTAAAAAATCGTCTCAGTTCACGCGGTTTAGGGGCAGGGAAGAAAGGGGCAGGGAAGAAAGGGGCAGGGAAGAAAGGGGCAGGGAAGAAAGGGGCAGGGAAGAAAGGGGCAGGGAAGAAAGGGGCAGGGAAGAAAGGGGCAGGGAAGAAAGGGGCAGGGAAGAAAGGGGCAGGGAAGAAAGGGGCAGGGAAGAAAGGGGCAGGGAAGAAAGGGGCAGGGAAGAAAGGGGCAGGGAAGAAAGGGGCAGGGAAGAAAGGGGCAGGGAAGAAAGGGGCAGGGAAGAAAGGAGAGATTATGATCACCGGAAGAATGGGAACAGTTCGACTCAGTTCCTTGTCTAGGGAAACTCCCCGAAAAAAAGAAAAGAAAAAGAAAAAAGTGATTCCTTCGAGCTGCATTCAAGTCAACCAGTATCTCTGTAACATACACACATTATCTTTTACTACTCTCCACCACTCCCTACAACGCCCTACCAATCCCTGCCGTTTCTTGTCACTTCCTGCAACTCCTTAGCAGTCTCTGCCTTGCCCTGCATCCCCTCTTCAACCTTATCGCCCTGCCCCACACCCTTCACCCCTATCGCCCTGCTCCACACCCTATATTTTCCAACCTCCCACCCACCTCAATCGTCAGGTTGGTTCCCAGCTGCTCCAGGAAGCACATGGCTTGCCCCTTCTTCACCACTGCACCCTATTTGTACAAGTGAGGGGGGAGAGGTGAAGGGTGGCGTGAGGGGAAGAGGGGGGAGGAGGGGGGAGGGGACGTGGTAAGGGGGAAAGATACAGGATTGCTCCAAGCTGCTCCAGGAAGCACATGGCCTGCCCCTTCTTCACCACTGCACCCTGTTGATGGGAAGGGCGAAAATTAGGAAGTGGATGATGGGAACGAGCGGGTGGGAAAGGGTGGGGTGAGGGGGAGGTAAGGTGCATGTGCACCTCTTATTTTCCTATTATATTTTTGTGCAAGTGCTTGTGAGATAGCTCCACTAAAGAACACCACATACCAGAGAGTACCTTTCGCAAACAACCAAACAACCGAGTACTGCACGGCACCGCACTGTTCTTTGAGCATATTGGCCGGCCGTGCTTGTCATTGCACAGCTTGCAACTCCTTGCCATGCATGTGCTACCCTGCTCTAGAGTACCACATTCCAGTGTACTGCACCATATTGCACCGCACTGTACCTCGAGCACAATTGGCCGGCCGTGTTTGCCCTTGTACAGCTTGCCACGTCGCATGATGCCCACCTGGCAGGGGGAGAGGACGAGGGCCGGGGAGTGGGGGGGAGAGGAAAGGGGGGGAAAGGGTACAGAAAAGGGTGCGAAGGAGGGTGGGGATGAGGGTGCGCAGAAGAGTGTCAGGATGGGTGCAGTGCGGTGAAGGATGGGGGGAATGGTGCGAAGGAGGGAGGGGAGGAGGATGGAAATGAGGAGCAGGGAAGGGTGGGGTGGGGGAAGGGTGTGGGACGGGTAGGGGGGCGGGTGGGCAGGGGTGTGAGGGCGAAAGAGGATCAATTGCAGAAAAGAAGTTACCTGCGGTGACGTGTGACATAAACGAGGCTCTCGTTCTTGGGCTTCTCAGGTCCAATAGATCCCCACTTGGGAGACATGACTTTGCGCAGCAGCAACCTAGTTAAAAATATTGTTTGTAGTAGAAGGCTTGCTTTGAAAAAACCTTTGCGTAGAAAATTTCAAGGCAAGCCTACTACAGTCAAAAACAATATATTTTAACTAAGCTGCTGCCACGCAAAGCCATGTCTCCCAAGTGGGGATCTATGTGTGACATGAACGAGGCCCTCGTCCTTGGGCTTCTCAGGCTCAGTAGGTACCTCCGCCACAGGCTCAGCGGCCGCAGCAGTAGCGGGGAGGGTAGAGATACCATACAACGGGTGGACTGATGTACGCTTCCACCCGTGTCTTACCCGCGGCGACGTCACATAGACAAGTCCCTCGTCCTTGGGCTTCTCAGGCTCTGCAGCCACCTCCGCCACGGGCTCCGCGGCAGCAGCAGAGGCGGAGGCAGGGCAGCAGCTGAGAGTACGTGATGGGAAGAAGGGGCAGTGCACCCGTCTCTTACCCGTGGCGACGTGACGTAGACAAGGCCCTCGTCCTTGGGCTTCTCAGGCTCAGCAGTCACCTCCGCCATGGGATAGCAGGTGTGCAGGCAGCAGCAGAGAGAGAGGAAGAGACCATAGTATGGAAAGAAAAGGGTGGTGCGCTAATCCTCTCTTACCTGGGGTGACGTCACATAGACAAGGCCCTCGTCCTTGGGCTTTTCTGGCTCAGCAGGCACCTCCGCCACAGGCTCCGCGGCAGCAACAGAGGTAGCAGCAGCGGGGGAGAGGGGTAAACACACCATACAATGGAGAGGCAGGAGGTGTTCACGCGTCTCTTACCCGCGGCGACGTCACATAGACAAGACCCTCGTCCTTGGGCTTCTCAGGCTCAGCAGCCACCTCCGCCACAGGCTCAGCCGCAGGGAGGGACTCCGCCATGGGGAAGGCGGGCACTGGCGCAGCGTACACCACAGGGGCCGCGGCGGCCGCGGCGGAGGCTTCAGCTGCAGCCACGGCATTCCCGATGCTGCCATCCACGTCCCTCTTGACGTGCAGGGAGAAGGCGCCGACCTGGCAGTGGTGCGAGGGGGAAGAGGACGGGAGGGAAGAGAGAGGGGGGGTTCAATGAGGTTACTGTGAGAACAGCTGCAGCCACGGCATTCCCGATGCTGCTGTCCACGTCGCGCTTGACGTGCAGGGAGAAGGCGCCGACCTGGCAGTGGTGTGGTTGAGAGGAGAGAGTTGAGGAGGCGAAGGAACAGAGGAAAACGAGTCAATGAAGTTAGTGCAAGAGCAGCAGCCACAGCACTGCCGATGCTGCCGTCCACGTCCCTCTTGACGTGCAGAGAAAAGGAGCCGACCTGGCAATGGTGAGAGAGGGAGGAGAGGAAGGGAGAGGGAGGAGAGGAAGGGAGAGGGAGGAGAGGAAGGGAGAGGGAGGAGAGCGAAAGAGGTTATTATGAGAAAACTATTCTGAATGTTCCAATCGAAGTCTCGCGTCAGGCGGTTTGGGTGAGTGGACTAGACAGACATCGGGGTACTACGGTATTACAACAACGCATGTGAATCTACCAGAGTTGACTTTTGAGTCGACTCAAAAGTCAACTCGGTTTGGGTGAGTGGAGTAGACAGACATCGGGGTACTACGGTATTACAACAACGCATGTGAATCTACCAGAGTTGACTTTTGAGTCGACTCAAAAGTCAACTCGGTTTGGGTGAGTGGAGTAGACAGACATCGGGGTACTACGGTATTACAACAACGCATGTGAATCTACCAGGCCCTTTCAACCCTTCACATCAAGTGGGACGGGCAGGGCGAAGCTGTGGCCCTCTCGTACCTTTTGTGCTTGCTTCGGTCCTCCCGTCTTGTATCTAACTGTTTGCTTCGGTTTTCGCTTACCTGAGTGTTTCCGTCGATCCTCCCTTACCGTATCTCAGGTGCTTGATTCGGTGCTTCCGTACCTGAGTGCTTGCTTCGGTGGTACGTACCTTGACCTTAAGCTCGGCGATGTGAGTCTCGTCGCAGAGCTCCATCAGCAGCGACTGCACCTGCGGGCGAAAGTGCAGGCCATAGAGCATGGGGCACGGCGCATGAAAAATGAGGATTTTTAAAGAAATGAAAACACCTCCCTCCTAGTGCACTCGATGGACCTCCCGAGTCTCGTCGCAGAGCTCCATCAGCAGCGACTGCACCTGCAGGCGAAAGGGCAGGCCATGGAGCATGGGGCATGGGGGAATAAACATGATGGCGTGAGTCTCGTTGCAGGCAGGCACCGAGTCTCGTGGCACAGCACCGTCAGCCGCGACTGCGCTGCGCCTGACGAGGATAGACGCGATCCGGGTGACGGATGACAAGAGGATGTGACGGAATGCAACGAGAATGCGACGCCACGGAAGGGGAGAGAGGAGAGGGTGAGTGAAACGAGGTGACAACGAGAGGGCGACGGAACGAGGAGTGGGTGGGAACATACCTCGTCTACAGTCGGGGCGGCCACAGCTGCGCCATTGCTCAGCTCCTCCGCCTCAACCGCCACCTCCTTCACGGCTCCTGATTAGATTTAGAGTAAAGAAAAATAACCAGTACGTGAGGCTAGACAGGAGTAAAAAGCTGTATACACGCACACAGAAATATATTTAGTAGTATATAATATATTCATCCAAAAATATCGAATACAGTACCAGGCTTGCACAATACAAGCGAACAGCCAAAATGTAGTACGGCGAAGAGCGGCGGCTCAAACGGTCGACTCCCATCAGTTTGAATGCGTTCGAGAGGTTGTGAATGCGATCGAGGGGTTGTTAATGCGGTCGAGGGGTTATTAATGCGGTCGAGCGGTTGTGCGTGCGCTTACCATCCTCGACAGCAGCAGCGCGGCAGCGGAGGAGATGGATGCGACCAGCGCGGGGAGCGGCGGAGAGGGGAGCGGGGAGAGGCGAAGGGACGACGGAGCGGGCGAAGCTGGAGGCGGAAGCAGCGGAAGCTGCTCTGCTGGCAGTGAGCGCTGCTGTGGGGACGGCTAGGAGGGACAGCATGAAGGAGAGTGGGAAATGGAGGGACAGGATACGGATGGTCAAACGGAATGGTACAATCGAAAGAACAAGGGTTGTGTTTAAAACGGGTAAGTCCGCTGTGAGAGTGCTTGAGAGAGCTGGACGATAATGGAATCACGAGCACGACAGAACGCAAATGTAAGCTTCTACGCGTTGGTGGGCTGCTCTACCCAAGGCGGACCCTAGGGTTTCGCATAAGCGAAACTTGGAACGGAAGTATTACTGATGCGCATACTGCGAGGCTTGTGCGTACCTGTTCCAGCTGCGATGGTCGCCATTGTGATTGTAACGTGGAGGTTGTCGGAAGATGACGCTGCAGCTGCGATCAGGCTCTTAGCACCTGATGACCTAAGCCGACTGCTTACGAGATCGAGGGAGCGAGAGCTGGGTGGCAGCTGCTGGTCACGAGGAACTTATTCTGACTGAAGATGACCAGAAGGCAAGCCCCTTGTTTCTCTGTGCAAAGCTTGGTTGGATGGTGGAGGTTTCAGCAGGATCACTTATCCCTCCACCAAGCACAACAGGTTGCAGTGACCGAAGAGAGTCACCATACCCAACCGTTTAAAAACGTATTATGGTTGGCTTTAGATTCCTGCAAAACTTATTGAACCGTAGCCACACTGTGCATTCGGGAAACGGCGTGTGCATGGTTCCAAGTCAAGTGTCACTGCAGCAGCACTGGATGGTTTTCTGGGATGAAGGAGATCGCAGGAATTTGACGGAGACGATGACGGACGGACTTGTAAAGGCCGTCATATTGATATCCTCGGCAAGTTTTGGGCCAATGTGAAAGGCCGTTTCATTTTCATCCTGCCGGTTTGTTCGCCTGGAGACCGTCGACGTTAGCGGATGGAATTCTCCCGCAAATGCGTCTCGCCAGCGGGGATGATCGTCCGCCGTGTCATGGTGTTGTGTGAGTGGTTCGAGGGCCAAGGTCGATCCACTAGCCATCTGATGTCAGATCCTGAGTCCTTGCGTGGCTGTGACAGTTCAGTCGCATCCCTCGTGAACTGTCTATGACATACCGTCTATAATAGAGTTGGCTTCATTTTATAGTGTAACTGTTTTGTATTATTTTAAACGATACAAAACTCGTGTTGGATTGTGTTCTGGATAAAATCTGGGCAATTTCCTAGGTGGCTGCTTGCCATGTCAGATATCAGCTTTCCTACGTCATAAATCGTGTTTGCGAAATTTCCCACATCGGCACATCATCGACCACGTCATTAAGCGATATCGACGGTCGTGAAACCTTGGTGGTCCCAGATCTTGAAGTTCTTGAATGCCTCGAATATCCTGGAGTGCCTCGCTAATTTCGTAACAGGCGAAAGCCGGCAGCAATTCTCTTGGTCTGCTTTCACTGAAGCGAAAGAAACACGAAATCGTGAATCTCGCACGGGTCGAATGGTGCAGAAGAACAAGTTGGACTTGAATTTCAGCCCCCAGCCATTCCTATTTAGTTCCTAGCGCCCAACCCAATCAAGAAATTCAGTATTTTATGGAGCATATGTAAGAAGACGAGCAGCTCCTCCTACTAAGACAATTTCTGCCTCCTTACGCTGTCTCCTGACAGCTTTCCTCCTCTTTCCACTGCTCCCGGACATCGTTTTTTGTGCGTTTGGACGAAAATCATGGCTTCTTCGTCTGCTGTCAGCGTGTCTTGCGGCATCAGGCTCAATCCGTCAACTTTCCAGGTCAACACTCCACAATGGATTACGATAATAATATCATATCCCGAATTTCAGTTCCAACTTCAACCAAGCTTCATTTGTGTAATCTTTTCTGTTGTTGTCTTATTGTTACTATTCGCAATTTCGCGTTCCGCAGAAGCCTTTGGTGGTCTTGGCGTCAAAGACGGCGTTCATCCCGTCGCCGCTGCCTCTTACCGCGTACGCTTCTTGTTCCAAGAACGTCAGTTCCCGCGTCGCGACACGATGCTCGGCTTCCATTCATGCCGCTATGGCTGGTAGGCCTGTCAAATCCACTTTAATTACCAGACGACAAGATTCTACAACGCATATACCTTTCCTCAACAAGTTGCTCGTCAAAGCAGCAAGCGCTCGTAGATTACAGCTTGGCTTTTTGTTCGTTTCCCAAATTTGCTTAATGTCATCAATTCTCTATTTTTATTATTATTTCTCATTGCAGTGTCTCCGTCGGAGCTGGACGTGATCTCGAGGAGCAGCGAGATTGTTCCCGATTCAATCGTCGGCGGCCAATTTGAGAGGTGAAACAATGTTGCCAAGTCAATTTGCAGTATTTTACGTTCACCTTCTGTCTTATACCTTCACAATGTGTAACCCTTTGCCGTTTTTTGCAATTATGTCGTTGTAAACAACCTTTTCAGCTTCAAGCCCACTGCGGCGACCGTGTCGTCGTCTCTCATCCTCGGAGTTTCCTCCTTGGGGGAAGCTAAGTTCGACGTGAGTGTGCGCGTGCTCGTATGAGGGTGTGTTCGTTTGTGATTGTGCTTGACTGGGATTGCCTTTCTTTCCTGATGTGCTTTTATGAAAGTGTGATTCTATTTGGAACATATAGCCTGTGCTCACTATCCGCCAACTGTATACCTGCCATTTCTACGATCAGTCTCTGGCCGTCCTTTCAAGCAACTGCTGACCGTCCTTACTGACGGTCCCCCTTACTCCCGCGCGCGCGTGCAGGGAGCGATCAAGAGCGCGTTGGCATACGGCAAGTGCATGATAGCCGCAGAGGAAAACAAGTTCTCCTGCTTCCTCGATAAGGTCAGCCTCGCTATGGGGAAAAAGCCTCGCTACCATGGGGAATCGCTACTGAGATTATGCCATTTTTGGCTAGCGTGAATCCTAACCTCGAAGTGTGCATCACTGCCTTGATGTCAGCTGATCATGACAAGGTTATACAATGAACGACTCTGAGTTTTGCGACGTCAAAACTTGGTCAATCTGGCAAAGATAGTGCCACTGCTCCAAGAAACTTTACATATATACTTTGTTTCTTGCAATGACTAAAACGCGTATATGGTGTACGTATGCGTGCAGGCGCTGGTGAACGTGGGGAGGGAGCTGAGCCTCGAGGTGTCCGGGCGTGTGTCCACCGAGGTGGACCCTAGGCTGGCGCACAACACGGCCGCCATGGTCGACCGGGTGAGTGAGACACACATCATAGCAGTGCTGGCACTGGCATGCTCAAGGGAGCCACGTGCTGGTGTCCGCCATGGTCGACTGGGTGAGACGCCCATCCCATTCGGGTCTGTGTACGGTTCTGTGTGCAAGGGTCTGTCCCATCTCTCTAGCCGCGTGTCCACCAATGTGGACCCTCGGCTGGCGCACAGCACGGCCGCCATGGACGTGTTCGTGAACCGAGTGCTGTTCAAGTGTGATGAGTCTGTATTTTAGTCGACTCAAAAACTGAGCCGAGTGCTGTTCAAGCTACCCGTCACGTGGGAGGGCATCGAGGCAGTTGAGAGCAGAACTGGTTTATAACCTAAATTCCCCTTTTTCCCCCCTTCCTCCCCTTCCTCTTCTTTGTAACCAGGTGCGCAACCTCGCGGAGCTCTACAAGGAGGTGAATGTTCCGGTGAACCGAGTGCTGTCCTCTTTTGACTCCCCTGAACCGTTTAGAATGTCGTCCGATGTCATTATCTGTCACACTCTTTACCCGTTACCAGGTGCGCAACCTCGCAGAGCTGTACAAGGAGGTGGACGTGGGTGTGAACCGAGTGCTGTTCAAGCTGCGCACCAGGTCCACTCCCTGTTTCATTCCGCTCTCTTTCCCTCCTTACTCTTACCAGGTGCGCAACCTCGCAGATCTGTACAAAGAGGTGGACGTGGGTGTGAACCGAGTGCTGTTCAAGCTGCCCGCCACGTGGGAGGGCATCGAGGCAGCGAGGCAGCTGGAGGCAGAGGGCATCAAGACGCACGTCACTGGCGTCGCCAGGTGAGGGGCGATTGAAGAGGGAGGTGGTGGGGAATGGGAGCATTAGATTATCTTTTTCTTTTAGGAAGGAAAGCGGCGAGGCATCTGGAGGCAGAGGGCATTAAGAAGCACGTCACTGGCGTCGCCAGGTGAGGGGCGATTGAGGAGTCAGGGGTGGGGAAAAACGAGAGGATTGGATTGATTATTGAGACGTCTCAAAATTGAGGGGCGATTGGGGGGTCAGGGGTGGGGAAAAACGAGAGTATTGGATGTTTTCCAAGACATGCAAGGAAATCAACCGGCCAGGCAGCTGGAAGCAGAGGGCATAAAGAGGGGGGGTGGGTGGAAGCGCCATTTCGTCTTTTCAGCTTCGGTTCCCTCTCGTTCCTCTCGTCTCATCTCAGTCTTATAAGTCAATCTAAACACACCTCCTCTGCTCACCCCCTGCCATTTCTCCAGCTTCGCCCAGGCGTCAGCATGTGCGCAGGCCAACGTGGCAGTCATTCAAATCCCCGTCGGCCGAATCAAGGTACGATGCACACACGTGCAGAATGTATCATGACCTATCGTGATCTTCCGTGACATATCATGCTTCCCTTCGCTTCCTGTCCGGATAGCCTGAACCGAGACTTCAGGCGTTCTCCTGTGAAAAGTTGCCCTTTTGGCTTATCCTGGAAGGAACGGTGTTATCAAAATTCTCGACATTCTCAGTTCTGTCGCTCCCCACTCCTTCCTCTCCCAGCCAGGACTGGGCGCGCACGCACTCAGGCAGCAAGGAAGTGGAAGCTGCAGCAGCCAAGGGCGAGGACCAATCATGAAACGGTGCAATTGGGAACACTCTATCACTCTCCTTTCCTCCTACTCTTCTTCCCTCTGCCACCAGGACTGGGCACGCACGCACTCAGGCGACAAGGAAGTGGAAGCTGCAGCAGCCAAGGGCGAGGACCCTGGCGTCAGCCTGGTAAGGCTGATTGCATAGCTCCTCTGGGCATTGTGGTCTCTATCCCCCTTCTTGTTGTGAGCCAACATGTCTCGTCCCTTCTCGCATTTGACAAGGAAGTGGAAGCTGCAGCAGCCAAGGGCGAGGACCCTGGCGTCAGCCTGGTAAGGCGCACATGCTCTTGCTGATGGCATTGCTCCAAACCCCAACCTTTGGCAATGAATCTGCTGGTGGGGGATCGGCCTTGTGGTTTCGCCTCAATAATTGGCCCCAATCCCTGTCATGCTCACCATTGCCCATCTCGGCTCATCTTCTCTCATCTTTTCTCTCATCTTTTCTCTCATCTCTTCTCTCATCTCTTCTCTCATCTTTTCTCTCATCTTTTCTCTCATCTCTTTCTCTCATCTCTTCTCTCATCTCTTCTCTCATCTCTTCTCTCTTCTCTCATCTTCTCTCATCTTCTCGCATCCCCCACCAGGTGCGCCGTGCGTGTGCGTTTATTGCCCGCAACAACTTCCCCACCAAGGTCATGGCGTCCAACATCCGCAGCAAGGAGGACGCACTCAGCCTCCATGGGTATGTCTTGGCTCGCACACACCCATTGGCTCGCACACACCCATTGGCTCGCACACACCCATTGGCTCGCACACACCCATTGGCTCGCACACACCCATTGCCTCGCACACACCCATTGCCTCGCACACACCCATTGCCTCGCACACACCCATTGCCTCGCACACACCCATTGGCTCGCACACACCCATTGCCTCGCACACACCCATTGGCTCGCACACACCCATTGGCTCGCACACACCCATTGGCTCGCACACACCCATTGGCTCGCACACACCCATTGGCTCGCACACACCCATTGCCTCGCACACACCCATTGCCTCGCACGCACCCATTGCCTCGCACGCACCCATTGGCTCGCACGCACCCATTGGCTCGCACACACCCATTGCCTCGCACACACCCATTGGCTCGCACGCACCCATTGGCTCGCACGCACCCATTGGCTCGCACGCACCCATTGGCTCGCACGCACCCATTGGCTCGCACGCACCCATTGGCTCGCACGCACCCATTGGCTTGCACGCACCCATTGGCTCGCACGCACCCATTGGCTCGCACGCACCCATTGGCTCGCACGCACCCATTGGCTCGCACACATGCAGCAATGGACATGAACACGCACACCTACTCGGCACATGCCACCACTTCCCCACCAAGGTCATGGCGTCCAACATTCGCAGCAAGCAAGATGCACTAAGCCTCCATGGATATGTCTTGACTCGCACACACACACGCGCGCACACACACACACACACACACACACACACACACACACACACTCACAAGAGGGGATTTTTTCAGAATTCTAAAAAAAACCCTGACGTTGCACACACACACACAAGAGGCCGTGCACTTGCGCACACATACCGGCACCCGGTACATGCCACCTGGCATCCAGCATCCGCAGCAAGTAGGTCACCCTCAGCCTGCTACAGTAATGTCTTTGTCTCACAGATAGACACTTATACACTCTAACGACGTGTACTGACGCATAGCATAGCATGCATAACGGCTTCCCCACCAAGGTCATGGCATCCAACATCCGCAGCAAGGACGACACACTCAGCCTGCTTGGGTACTACGCACACATGCACATGCTCAGCATGCACACATGCGGCCATGGATATGCCTCTGTCACACCTACACTCAATTGTAACAAACTGGGTGTACATTATCCCATACGCACTACTTTGCCCTATTATATTATGTTTTCATCATGTCTTGTTTCACGCGCAGCACTGACTACCTAGTGGTAACCCTCAAGGTGATCGTGGCTTTGAAAGACACTCCCTCCTGTTACGTGCGCACTACCTCACCATGTTTAATTTTCCCTGTTCGGTTTGATTGTGCAGCACTGATTACCTGGTGGTACCCCTCAAGGTGATGGAGGCTCTGAAAGATACTCCCGCCTCCCCTGACCTCAAACCTGCAGCAGTCAGTGCAGCAGCTGACAAGGTAGGAGCTCAATTGCTGGTTGTGTGTGTGTGCTTTGGTAATTGTGTGCCATGTCATGTACACTCCTGCACCTGTTTCCCTTGCTACTCCAATCTTTCAAGTGTGTTTTCTACCATTTTTTCTCGTATGGACTCACGCTACTCCATGTGTTTTCTACTTTATTGCAGGTCAAGCCATGGGACATGGCAAGGTTCATGGCCAATATCGGTCCCTGCGCCCGGCAGCTGCTACAGGCTGAGATTGATTCTGCTGTTTCTCAGGCAGAGAAGGTTGACAAGCACTTTAAGAAGATCTGGCCGCCCCCGAACGTGTGAAAGGCCAAAAGATGTAATAAATGTTGTTGCTCATATAGTGATGGGCATTATGCCCCTCCGTCTTGTTCCTTCGTGTGATGCTTATGTATATGAAAGGAAGCTGTTGTGCTTACGTTCTTGCCAAAATCTGGGTGTTACTGGCAAAAAAGGCCAGGGCAGCTGCCTGTGGGAAAAGTGAAGAATGTTTAAGTAGGGTAGGTAGTGGAACTTGAAAATCTATATGCACTGCAGAAGTGTACAATGAGTATTGGCCAATTTAAGTTGCACAAATTCATCCCTTTCCCACTGACAGTGGCCATTCTCGATATCATCCTTCCCATTCTGCCTTGCGAACACTGCCAGCTTTATTGCTTCATTGCTTCACCTGACTGCTAATTTCAATGTGGTAACTGAATCCTTAGCATCCATTAGTAGGCCCCCATTACCATTTATGGCCGCCATTGCCGCTGCGTCTCTAAAAATACCTGCAGCCGTCAGGCTCTCCTTTGCGCTCGGCAGAAAATCCCTTCAAACCTTTCCAAAGGCTTTGTTTTTCGCCAGCAATAGCCTTTCGCGCAGTTACCTTTCCGAGAACCAAAGCGGCTGTCTCTCGAAGCTGCCGCTTCAGCGATATTCAGTTTGCAACGGAGCAGGTGCGACTATGTCGTGAAACATTTGAAACCAGTCTGAGTGAAAGGAATCTGTCGCGTGACATTGTACCGATGTAACGTTTAAGTCCGCTCAAGATACCGTGACATTTTAATTTATGAATCTCTTTCGTCTGCCAGCATAACCACATTCTGTCAGATCGAATTTTCCCTTGCTATTCATGCGATCCGACGTACATATTCTGCCATTTGCTCCGGTTTCAGGCCCGCTTTCAGGCCCGGATTCAGGCCATGAGACCAGGCTCGCCGCGATCTTGTCTTCGCAAGCTATTATAGTTTCAAATTACTCAAACGTGAATCTGTGTTCAACCATAAACTCGTGCTTGATCTTTGGGATTGTACGGACGCTTGTAACCCGTTATCCCGTTTTCACTGTAGATTCCGAATGCCATCTTTTGGTCTATGCGATTGGAATGCGTGTTTCAATGCCCGCCTCAGGTGCTTCCATTCTTTCGTGTGGACTCAAATGTCACTACTGCTTTCCGTTCACCAGTTTCGAAACGAAACAATACTTGTTCAATTATCAGCCTACAACTCTCGTTCCGTACATACGTTTTCTATCCTCGCCTCAGGTGCTTCCCAGTCTAGATCTCTCAAGCCCATTGCCGCAGCCGCCGGCCACTCTTCAGCATTCAGCAGCCAAGGGAACAAAGAGGGAAAGGAGGGAGGAGAGGGCGAAGAGGGATTTTGGGAGGAAAATAAGAGCAACGGAGCGGGGGACAGTCCGATAGCGGGGGTGAGAGAGGGGGAGGGGGAGGGAGTGGGAAAGGGAGAGCAGGTGTCGGAGGAGGAGATGGGCGAGAGCGTGGCAGCAGCACGAGGGCGGGTGAGGCACGAGCTGTACGCCCCCATCGAGCCGTATCGGTCCGGCACACTTGCTGTCTCGGATGTGCATACTGTCTACTGGGAGGAGAGCGGCAACCCCAAAGGCCAGGTGTGGAAATTAATTATGGCTTGCCTAAAAAATTGCCCGTGTAGCCGTATAAGTTAGATGGTGTGACCGTCTCTGACATGCACAGAGCACACCGTCTACTGGGAGAGAAGAGTGGCAACCCTAATGGCCAGGTAACAGATATCTGCTAGGCGTAGCCTTGTAGCCCATGCTATCCATAATCTCTCTCCCAGTCCCTCCTCTCCCGTTTCTCTCCTACCGCCCTTACCGATTCATCTATCTGTCCACCCTCTCCCAGCCTGTCATATTCCTGCACGGGGGACCAGGGGGTGGTACCTCCCCGGCCAACAGGCGGTTCTTTGACCCGACGTGCTTCCGCATTGTGCTGCTGGACCAGCGGGGGGTGGGCAGGAGCAGGACTAGGAGCGCTCCCCTTTTCGTTCCTTCCTCCCCACCTCTGTGTGTCCTTGCGACGAGATGGAGCAACGAGGGGCGAGCAGGAGTAAACCACACACCTGCTAACATCAACCCCTCTCCCATCTACCTCTCTCCCCTCTACCAGCCTGTCATTTTCCTGCACGGGGGACCAGGGGGTGGTACCTCCCCGGCCAACAGGCGGTTCTTTGACCCGACGTTCTTCCGCATCGTGCTGCTGGACCAGCGGGGGGCAGGCAGGAGCACCCCCCACGCGTGTCTTGAGGAGAATACCACGTGGCACCTGGTGGAGGATATCGAGACCCTGAGGAAACACCTGGGGGTTGACAAGTGGCTGGTGAGTGGAATGCTGAATGAGTAGAATGCCAAGTTTTCTCACAGGTTTGGCGAATCCCCACGCGTGGTTGGAGGAGAACACCACGTGGCACCTGGTGGAGGATATCAAAACCCTGAGGAAACACCTGGGGGTTGATAAGTGGCTGGTGAGTGGAATGCTGGGTAGAACGCCAAGTTTCTTGCAGGTTTGGCACTCCCCACGCGTGCCTGGAGGAGAATACCACGTGGCAATTGGTGGAGGATATCGAGACCCTGAGAAAACACCTGGGAGTCGATAAGTGGCTGTGAGTGAGTGGGGTGTTGGGTAGAGCGAAGTGCTCAGTGCGTGATGGATTGGTTGCTCGGATCAGTTTTATTCGCCTGTTATTCCTGTGTGTGTGTGTGTGTGTGTGTGTGTGTGTGTGTGTGTGCGCGTGTGTGCACGCGCCCGCGCGTGTGTGCATGTGTGTGGGCATGCGTGCGTGAATCTGCATGGCAGGTGTTTGGAGGGTCATGGGGGTCCACTCTATCGCTCGTGTATGCAGCCACACATCCAGACAGGGTATGTGCTTGGTTCACAAAAACACGAAATTTGTTGTTGATCGTCAATGCGAAATTTTTTTTCCCTCCAGCTCACACTCTTCCCCTTTCATTTCTCTAGGGGGCTTGATTCTTCAAGGAACCTTCCTGCTGAGAAGTCTTCTTAATCTTTACTAGTTCCATGTCTGCCCTTCCCCCACTCTTCCCCTCTCACACCTCCAGGTCGCAGGCTTGATTCTGCGGGGAATCTTTTTGTTGAGAAGGAAGGAGGTGGAGTGGTTCTACCAGAAGGGAGCTGACTCCATCTTCCCTGATGGTGAGACAACGACCGGTGTGAAGGGAAGCTGGGGGTGTGCGGGTAAGGTGGGCGGTGAGAGGGTGCTACCCAGGCTTGATTCTGCGGGGAATCTTTCTGCTGAGAAGGAAGGAGGTGGAGTGGTTCTACCAGAAGGGAGCTGACTCCATCTTCCCTGATGGTGAGACAACGACCGGTGTGAAGGGAAGCTGGGGGTGTGCGGGTAAGGTGGGCGGTGAGAGGGTGCTACCCAGGCTTGATTCTGCGGGGAATCTTTCTGCTGAGAAGGAAGGAGTTGGAGTGGTTCTATCAGAAGGGAGCTGATTCCATCTTCCCCGACGGTGAGAGAGAGGCACGGGTTTAGGGGAGGGTGCAAGGGAGGCTGGGCGGCAAGGGAGGGTGGCCTGTGATGGATTTTTTTTGCTGAGAAGGAAGGAGGTGGAGTGGTTCTACTAGAAGGGAGCTGAATCTATCTTCCCCGACGGTGAGAGGTTGTTGAGGGGATGTGGGCGGTGAGGGGATGCGATAGAGCCTTAGTGAAATATAATTTCCACAATAAATATTTCACAAAATATCTCATGAGTGATGACTTTCAACGTTTGACAAGTACCGTGAGTTCACTTCCAAGGAGCAGCAGCACTTTTGAGACGTCTCAAAAGCAGTAGCACGATCTGAAATCACCCACTTCCCAACCTCCCTCCCCCCCCCTCCTCCCTCCCTCTCCCCCCTTACGTTTTCTTCACAATCACACCCAATTTCCCTTCTCAGCGTTTGACAAGTACAGCGAGTTCATTCCCAAGGAGGAGCAGCACAATCACAAGCAACTCCTGTTTCCCTTTACCCCACCCCCCGGTCGCACCCCACCCCCCGGTCGCACCCCACCTGCAGCTTTTGACAAGTACCGCGAGTTCATTCCCAAGGAGGAGCAGCACAATATGAAAACACCCTCTTTCCCCCCTCCCCTCCCCCGCAACTTTTTATTTGCAATGACACCAATCACCTTCACTTGCAGCGTTTGACAAGTACCGCGAGTTCATTCCCAAGGAGGAGCAACGATCTGGTAACGGCTACACACCCATCTCCGCCTAAACTCCCCCCCCCCCCCCCCCCCTCCATCGCACTCAATCTCATCATTTGCAGCGTTTGACAAGTACCGGGAGTTCATTCCCAAGGACGAGCAGCACGATCTGGTGACAGCTTACCACAAGAGACTCATGAACGACTCCGAACCTGATCAACAGGTACGGATGACTTCAAACCTGACCAGCCAGAATGGATGAATCCTAGCCTCATTGACAAGTATGGATGAATCCGAGCCTGAGCAGCAGGTACGGATAACTCCGAGCCGAAACCCCGCTGTCGTTTACTGTCCTTTACTGTCTAACCAACCCATGCTACTGCTGCCATACGTTTCTTAATTATCAGCCTTACATAATTGCATCTTGCACCAGGTGGCAGCTGCAAGGCACTGGACGGAGTGAGAGATGACCACCAGCTACCTGCTACCTCGCATCCCATCCCAACTGCCGTTACACCAGGTGGCAGCAGCGCAGCACTGGACGGAGTGGGAGATGGCCACCAGCTACCTGCTGCCTGCTGCCCCTCACTGTCCCGTTGCCCTATCTTCCCCAATCATCCTTGCCATGACACCACACCACCAGGTAGCAGCAGCACGGCACTGGACGGAGTGGGAGATGGCCACCAGCTACCTGCTGCCTGCTGCCCCTGCCTGTCCCGCTGCCCTATCTTCCCCAATCATCCTTGCCATGACACCACACCACCAGGTGGCAGCAGCACGGCACTGGACGGAGTGGGAGATGGCCACCAGCTACCTGCTGCCTGCTGCCCCTCACTGTCCCGTTGCCCTATCTTCCCCAATCATCCTTGCCATGACACCACACCACCAGGTGGCAGCAGCACGGCACTGGACGGAGTGGGAGATGGCCACCAGCTACCTGCTGCCTGCTGCCCCTCACTGTCCCATTGCCCTATCTTCCCCAATCATCCTTGCCATGACACCACACCACCAGGTGGCAGCAGCACGGCACTGGACGGAGTGGGAGATGGCCACCAGCTACCTGCTGCCCAACGAGGACTCGCTCAAACGAGGCGAGGACGACAAATTCGCTCTGGCAAGTCATCTGTCGTTGTCAGTGTTCGATTTTTTTTTTTTTTTTTTTTTTTTTTTTTTTTTTGGTAGCTTATTGCTACTCCTGACCACCTGTGTTGATCCAGTGGTCAGTCCAGTCCGGTTCACCTGATGGGCTCGGTGCTCACTGCCACTATTTCTCACAAGTTCTCTCTGGCACTTTGACTCCACAAATCCCACTCTCCCACAATTACCCCTCCAAGCAGGCGTTTGTGCGCATTGAGAGCGACCATCCCATGAGAAAGGGCTTCCAGCTGTTAGCGAGCGAGTCAATTTACTCACGCTTGGCAACTCCACTCCCCCCCACTTGCACCCACTCACCCCTCACACAGGCATTCGCGCGCATAGAGAGTCACTACTTTGTGAATAAGGTC
This sequence comes from Closterium sp. Naga37s-1, assembly GCA_947471745.1. Classification (NCBI taxonomy): domain Eukaryota; kingdom Viridiplantae; phylum Streptophyta; class Zygnematophyceae; order Desmidiales; family Closteriaceae; genus Closterium; species Closterium sp. Naga37s-1. The sequence goes on along the minus strand of CANJKZ010000772.1, from coordinate 732,228 downwards.
TTCCTTCCAGCTGACTCCTCAAGAGTCAATCCACTCTTCACAACTCCACTCCCACCCACTTGCACTCACTCGCCCACCCACAGGCGTTTGCACGCATAGAGAGCCACTGCTTCGTGAACAAGGGCTTCCTGCGGCTCTCAACACGTCTCATATATCAAGCCACTGACCGCCACTCCACCCTCCCCTACTAATACTCACCCCCCACACAGGCATTTGCGCGCATAGAGAGTCACTACTTTGTGAACAAGGGCTTCCTTCCAGCCGACTCCTTCTTGCTAGACTCTGTACCCAAGTTCAGACACATCCCAGCTGTCATTGTTCAGGTAAGCTCTGAGGGATTTAAAGCCACCCTCACCCTGTTTTTTTTTTTTTTTTTTTGGCCCAATGTTACGCCTGCTTCCTTGGTTTCTCTGCTTGCTCACTTGCGCTGGTTCGTTCCTGTAATCGCCCGGACACTTTCAGGGTCGGTACGATGTGGTTTGCCCAATCATGTCAGCTTGGGAGCTCCACAAGGCTTGGCCCGAAGCTGAGTTCAAGGTACGGATGAAGCAAGGCCTGTATCGCTATGCATGTGTCGTGCTGCTACGCTCATTCTTCCAAGCACTATCAATCATCTTGTACGGTATGTGTATCCTTGAGTTCCTTGACGTTGTATTGTTTGTTTCATGTGGTATCAGATTGTTCCAGACGCCGGGCATTCGGCCAATGAGAAGGGAATCAGCGAACAACTTGTAGCTGCAATGGAATCTTTCAAGCTCAAGCTTTCAAGATGACCTTTTGCGACTCGGTTGCATGATTGTTTCAGAGCTCGTATGCGGAACAAGTCTGGCAACAAGGGCTGGATAGTAATCAGGACGAGTACATGCTCAAGTGAAGTTTTTGAAGTAACCCGACATAAATTACACGCATGGAATGAGATCGTTTGATATTCAATTAATCTGTTGATTGGCGTTCTGACTTCTGTGGCTTATTGTGATCTAGGACCTGGATTGTAGTATTGATGTAATGGAAAACGCCAGTAGGCATGTAGGCGGATATGTATGGGAAAAGCTACACCATGTGATTTCAAGCTATTTTTCATGGCCGACATCCACGTGGCGCGATATTCCCTGAGTACGTCAGCACAATGTTCATCTCAGGAGGGAGGTTTAGGAGGTCGCTTTACGTTTGAGTACGGTGTAAAGAAGTAACGAAAGCAATCGAAAACCGCGTCAGCAGAATTGGCTGTCCCTTCTTCCACAGCAGCTGCAGAGCGGCACGCCGCATCCTCCGCCACGATTCGCGGAGCGTTCTCGCAGCAGACGCCTGCAATCATCCCTGCGTGTTCATTCACGCGCTTGTTTCACGGTAGAGCGACGTCATTGCGATTCACGCTCTCCCTACTGCGCGTCGCGACGTGAATCCGTAGCCACGGTGGCTTCGACAAGCTCCTAGCTTGGGGTCCTATAACATATAAATACAGCTCCGCTCTGTCGAAGCTCGTTGTACAGATTCAGAGCATTCATCCCCTCGATATAAGCTCCTTGCCACGTGCTACGAAGACGCATTTTGCCGGTTAAGCCCTGCTACAAAACAGCTTACGTGGTTAAGCCATGGCGGCGCTTTGCTCTTTACGATCAGCGACAGCGATAGGTCACCCGCCATTTCCCGCTCCCATTTCACCCCAGTTTGAAACTTCACGCTCATTCCGTACTTTCAGCTCGCGATCGCGTTTAAGTCGATTAAGTCCCTCGCCTTTCTCGTCTCCGTCCTCTATCTCGCGGCTATCCCGCCTCTCGTCCGTCCATCCAATCTCTCCATGCCTCCTTCGTCCCACGCCGTTCCTAGCTCCAACCTCCGCGAATCCCGGCGCATTTCGCGCTCGCGCGTCCAGACCTCCTCTCCAAGTGACCCGCGCCGCGACAGAACGGAGCGGCGCCAGCGGCAGCGGTGGCGGCGGCGGCGGGGGTGGAAAAAACTCCCCCAGCTGGGCGGATGCGCTGTGGCGCGGCACGCTGAGGCGGCTGGCGTCATTCCCGCTGGCGATCGGGTTGCTGTTCGCTGTCGCCGGGCTGTGCGCTGTGGGTGCGTTGCGTTAATGAGTGCTTGTAGAAGAAGTTAAGAGATGCCATTCACTGTGCTGCTTGTATATGCGCTGGTGGATGCGCTGTGGCGAGGCACGCTGAGTTTTGAGACGTCTCAAAATGAGTGCTTGTAGAAAAAGTTACGAGATGCCATTCGCTATGCTGCTTGTATACGCGCTGGTGGATGTGCTGTGGCGAGGCACGCTGAGGCAGCTGGCGTCATTCCCGCTGGCCATTGGGTTGCTCTTCGCAATGGCCGGGCTGGGCGCTGTGGGTGCGTGAATGGGTGTGTCTAGATGCACTGAATATTGAGTCCACTTACGAGATTAGGTTGCTCTTCGCCATGGCCGGGCTGGGCGCTGTGGGTGCGTGAATGGGTGTGTCTAGATGCACTGAATATTGAGTCCACTTACGAGATTAGGTTGCTCTTTGCCATGGCCGGGCTGGGCGCTCTGGGTGCCTTGAACTAGCACGAGTCCTTCTCCCCCTTTTCTCCACCCCCCCACTTTCTCCCTCCTCCCCACATCACCCTCCCCACTTCCACCCTCCCCTCCCTTCTCCCAACCCCCTCCCCAGGCACCTTGATAGAGCAGGGAGCACGGCCATCTGATTACGTGGCGCTTTTTCCCGACGGAACCCTGCTGAGCTGGCAGGTGCGTGATGACATGTCTAAAAACCGTGGCTGCTGCTGATGTGCATGTTGGTCCCACTCTAGTTTTTGCATGGCGATTCCTCTTTTGAGAATTGTTTAAAAGCGATTCCTCTTGGGAATTCTCAAAAGCAACTCCAAATTTGGGTGGCCGTTCTTCCAGCTTGACCCTCACAATGGCCATTCTTTGAGAATTGTCAAACGGTCATACTTCCAGTTTGTCCCTCACAATGGCCATTCTTTGAGAATTGTCAAAAGGTCATACTTCCAGTTTGTCCCTCACAATGGCCATTCTTTGAGAATTGTCAAAAGGTCATACTTCCAGTTTGTCCCGCACAATGGCTATTCTTTGAGAATTGTCAAAAGGTCATACTTCCAGTTTGTCCCTCACAATGGCCATTCTTTGAGAATTGTCAAAAGGTCATACTTCCAGTTTGTCCCGCACAATGGCCATTCTTTGAGAATTGTCAAAAGGTCATACTTCCAGTTTGACCCTCACAATGGCCATTCTTTGAGAATTGTCAAAAGGTCATACTTCCAGTTTGTCCCTCACAATGGCCATTCTTTGAGAATTGTCAAAAGGTCATACTTCCAGTTTGTCCCTCACAATGGCTATTCTTTGAGAATTGTCAAAAGGTCATACTTCCAGTTTGTCCCTCACAGTGGCCATTCTTTGAGAATTGTCAAAAGGTCATACTTCCAGTTTGTCCCTCACAATGGCCATTCTTTGAGAATTGTCAAAAGGTCATACTTCCAGTTTGTCCCTCACAATGACCATTCTTTGAGAATTGGCAAAAGGTCATACTTCCAGTTTGTCCCTCACAATGGCCATTCTTTGAGAATTGTCAAAAGGTCATACTTCCAGTTTGTCCCTCACAATGGCCATTCTTTGAGAATTGGCAAAAGGTCATACTTCCAGTTTGTCCCTCACAATGGCCATTCTTTGAGAATTGTCAAAAGGTCATACTTCCAGTTTGTCCCTCACCTCCCTGGCGTTTACGTACGAAGACATCCTCACCTCACCTCGCTCCCCCCTCCCTGCTGGATTTTTGAGTCGACTAAAAGTTCACCTCTGTTGATCACGTGTATAGCTCCCCTCCCCCCTCTCTCCCCTTTGCTGCATTTCTCCAGCCACCCATCCCAGTGAGCGCCTGTTGGTTTTTGAGGCGCCTCAAAATTCATTTCTCCAGTCACCCGTCCCAGTGAGCGCCTGTTGGGCCTCTGGATCTGACCATGGTTTCATCTCTCCGCTCTTCCTCTCCCAGTCACTGCCGTTAATGGGCCGTGCCGTACCCCTTTCATCAACCTCCCCCCTTTCCCCAGTCACCCCTTTCCTCCCACGCAGCTCGTGCTGGCACTGGGGCTCGACCACGAGTACACCTCGCCGCTCTTCCCCATCACCCTCTCACCAACCCTTAGCATTCATACTCCTCCACCCTCCCCCTCTGCTCCCCAATGCATCTCAACGCAACCACGCAGCTCGTGCTGGCTCTGGGGTTCGACCACATGTACACCTCGCCACTCTTCCTTTCCCTGCTGCTGCTGCTGCTGCTGCTGCTGCTGCTGCTGCTGCTGCTGCTGCTGCTGCTGCTGCTGCTGCTGCTGCTGCTGATGGGGAGTGCTCCTTTTACCAACAACTCTCCTCTTCCCCTTTCGTCCGGTTTCCCTCACACCTCCTTCCACTCACCTCGTGCTGGCTCTGGGATTCGACCACGTGTACACCTCGCCACTTTTCCTCTCCCTGCTGCTGCTTCTGCCTGCCACCCACTCGGATTTCACACACCCCTTCCTCCATATACCTTCCCCCATTCTTCCCCTCCCATGCAGCACGTGCTAGCCTTGGGATTCGACCACGTGTACAGCTCGCCGCTCCTCCTCTCCCTGCTGCTGTCCTGCTAACAGGCCGCACTCCTTCCTTTCACCAACACCCCCCCCCTTTCCCCCCTCGTATTGTATCCCTCTTATGCAGCTCGTATTGGCCCTGGGATTCGACCACGTGTACAGCTCGCCGCTCTTCCTCTCCCTGCTGCTGCTGCTACGTGCCTCTCTTCACTATGACCCTTTCACATACCCTGCATATTCCTCCTCCCCCCCTTCCTTCTCCTCTCCTCTCCAAACAACCCTTCCCACGCAGCTCGTGCTGGCTCTGGGATTCGACCACGTGTACAGCTCGCCACTCTTCCTCTCCCTGCTGCTGCTGCTCGCTGCCTCCCTTGCTGCCTGCACGTCAGTGCGACAGCTGCCCATGCTCAAGGTCGCACAGAGGTGAGCCGAGGGGAGAGGGAGAAAGGCTGAGAATGACTGTAGGGGCAAGAGTTACTACTGCTGTGGCTGCCGCCGGCCATGCTCAAGGGCAGATGTTGTAAAGCAGGTTTATTCTGTGAATGATCAAGAGTCTCATTGTTCTCCCCCCGCTCTCCGCCCTATCCCTTCCCCGATTTCCCTCTTCAAATCCTGTACGTCGACCAATCAGGTGGTCCTTCATCCAACGGCCGGAGTCGCTCCGTCAGATGGACTTCTCGGATTCGCTGGAGAGAGCGCAGATTGCTGACCTGGCAACACTGCTCATGCGCAAGGGCTATCAGGTGGGGTACAAGGCTTGGTGGGTGTGGTGTGAGGCTCGGTGAAATGTGGTGTGAGGCTCGGTAGATGTGGTGTGAGGCTCGGTAGATGTGGTGTGAGGCTCGGTAGATGTGGTGTGAGGCTCGGTAGAAGTGGTGCGTGGCTCGTACCTGCACGCCTTTAAGTGCTTGGTGGGGTGGTTAGCTCCCATAAGCTTGCACACTGCTATGTGGCAGCTCCTTACCTTACCTCCATTCCCTTCCCTTTCCTCTCCCCCTCCCCCCTCTTCCCCCACCCCCCCCTCGCCCTGTGTCTCTTGGCCAGGTCTTCCAAATAAGTTCGTCTATGTGCGCGTTTGAAGGCCTGGTGGGGCGACTAGCGCCCATAGGCGGGCTGCTATGTGGTGACCAAGTGATGTCTTACCTTCCTCTCCTCTCCCTTCCTTTTCCCATTGTTCCCCCGCAGGTCTTCCAGAAAGGACTGGCTATGTGCACGTTTAAAGGCCTGGTGGGTCGACTTGCCCCTATAGGCATGTACGCAGCACTGCTAGTACGCCCTGTATGCATTGACCTGTCTTACTCTTACATTCCCTCCCCTTCCTCCTCCCCCTCAACCCCCTCCCCTCTTCCATCGTCCCCCCCACAGGTCTTCCAGAAAGGATCAGCTATGTACGCGTTTAAAGGCCTGGTGGGGCGACTAGCTCCTATAGGCGTGCACGCTGCGCTGCTATTGGTCATGGCCGGGGGGTGCTACAGTGCGCTTGGGGGTTTCCAAGGGACTACCCTGACGCCGCAGGGGCTAGACGTGGTTGTACCCTCCGCGCTGCAGGGCAACAGCATCTTTGCCCGGCCTACCACCGCAATGAACATGCTTGTGCATGTGAATCGGTTTTACATCGAGTATCGACCGAATGGCGAGGTGAGAGGTCATCCTCTGAAGGTGGATAGGTAATGCTACTACCATTTAATATGCACCAGCGGTTTTCTGTCCTTCCGTTGCCCGGCCCACCACAGCCATGAACATGTTTGTGCACGTAAACCGATTCTATATTGAGTATCGGCCGAATGGGGAGGTGCATGTTTTTCAGTCAACTTAGAAGTTTCCTACTTAAACAGTCTTCTTCACAACAGGTGAAGCAGTAGTTCTCAGACCCGTCAGTCAGAAACGTTTATGGGCGAAGGCTGCAGAGAAAGACCATCAGCGACTGACGGAAAGACCATCAGCGTCAACCCCCCCCTGCGCTGCCCCCCCCTTTGCCTCCTGTTTCTCCCTGGTTCCTTTCTCTTCCGTCACCCCTCCTTTCACAACAGGTGAAGCAGTTCTTTTCAGACCTCTCAGTGGCTGATCTATATGGACGAGACCTGCAGAGGAAGACCGTCAGCGTCAACGATCCCTTGTGCTGCCCCACTTGCGCCCGTTTCCCCCACCTCCTCCTACAGGTGAAGCACCTTTCAGTGGCTGATCTATATGGCCGAGACCTGCGGAGGAAGACCATCAGCGTCAACAATCCCTTGCGCTGCCCGCCTTGCCTCCTGTTTCACTCTGTTCCTCCTGGTTTCCCATCCCTCACTCCCCGTTCACTACATGTGAAGCAGTTTTTCTCGGACCTGTCAGTAACAGACTTGTATGGGCGGGAGCTACAGAGGAAGACCATCAGTGTCAACGACTCCCTGCGCTGCCCCAAGGGTCACCTTGACTCATTGTTTTTCAACTACTGCAGCCCTTCGAACAATGAGTCAAGGTGACCATTAGCGTCAACGACCCGCTGCGCTATATTGCTGCGTCTTTTGAGAATTCTCAAAAGTCTCACCCCCCTTGCGCCCGTTTCCCCCACCTCCTCCTACAGGTGAAGCAGTTTTTCTCGGACCTCTCAGTAACAGACCTTTATGGGCAACGATCCATTGCCCATGTTGCACCCTCGTTTCCTCTCCTTGCTTCCCATCCCACCAGGTGAAGCAATTCTTCTCAGACCTGTCAGTAACAGACCTGTATGGGCGGGAGCTTCAACAAAAGACTATAAGCGTCAACGACCCCCTGCGCTGCCAGGGAGTCACCATGTACCAGACCGACTGGGCGATCTCAGCCGTCCAGCTGCGATCCGACGGTGGAGAGCCCTTCAAGCTGCCCATGGCGTCGCTCCAGGAGCCGGGCAGCAGCCAGAAACTTTTCGGGACGTTCTTGCCGACAGGGGAGGAGGAGAGTGCTGAGGGAGGAGAAGCAACCACCACGGGCATGTGAGTTGGGGCAGAATGAAATTTGTGAGAAGCAACCACCAAGAGAATGAATATCGTGGGGTTGCTGCGTGCGGCCTTGTTGAAACGAATCCCTTCAACAAGGCCTGTGGGATTCAACAAGGTTTGAAACATCAAACCCCTCACCCCCATTTTCTCATCTCTGCAGGTGATGAGGCGATTTTTTAGTCGACTCAAAAATCATCCCTGCAGAAGATTTTTGAGTCGACTAAAAAATCATCCCTGCATAAGCATGCTTGCTCGTCGTGGCCTTCAGAACGTGGTGATGAACGACTCCAAGGGCGAGTTCGTGGGGGTGAGGCAGCCGGGGTCAAACCAACCAACCAGCACCCTTCCTAACCCTTCCCAACCCCTTCCCAACCCTTTCCCAACCCTTTCCCAACCTTTTCCCAACCCCTTCTCAACCCTTTCCCCATACCATCGTCCCCCTAGTGCAGAAGCATTGTGGCTCGGGACCTTCAGAACTTAGTGATCTACGACTCAAAGGGCAAGTTTGTGGGTTTGCAGCGGAGTTGTTCAAGTATCATCCTTCAACATCAAACCCTTTTCCTTCCCTTTTCCTTCCTTCCCTTTACCCACCCATGTAGAAGCATACTGGCGAGGGACCTTCAAAACGTTGTCATATACGACTCAAAGGGCGAGTTCGTGGGGGTGAGGCGGCCGGGGTCGAACCGGCCAATCACAGTGGAGGGGAAGAAGCTGGTGATAGATGAGCTTATCGGGAGCACGGGGCTGGAACTGAAAATGGACCCTGGCGTGCCGTACGTGTATGCTGGCTTCGGTGCTCTCATGCTCACCGCTGCCATCAGCTACCTCTCTCACTCCCAGGTGAGCCGCTTCCCATTCTCCCTCCTCTCTTCTTCTCTCCCACTCTTTGGCGCTGACATGCTCACCACTGCCATCAGCTGTCTCTCGCACTCGCAGGTAAGATGGTTTGGCATGACATGACATGGCTCCCCCAGCCCTCTCAGTGGCTGTGTGGCAGTGTAGGTGGGATCAACACTTTTTGTGGGAGGAAAGTCGAACCGAGCCAAGCTCACTTTTGAACCAACTGTGCGGATTTCCATCACACCCCTGATTCGACCCATCTCATTGCATGCAGGTGTGGGCAGTCCAAGTGGGATCAACACTGTTTGTGGGTGGGAAGTCGAACCGAGCCAAGCTCACTTTTGAACCAAGGGCGCGAATTCACACCCCTGATTCGACCCATCTCATTGCATGCAGGTGTGGGCAGTCCAAGTGGGATCAACACTGTACGTGGGTGGGAAGTCGAACCGAGCCAAGCTCACTTTCGAGCAAGAGATCAACTCCGTTCTTGACGAAGTGCCCGAAGTGGTAACCGCATCCGACTCTCTTGTAACGGCATCATCAGATCAGCCAAGTGTAGAGTAGAAACGTGGATACGGATAAAAATAGCTCTGTTGAGCAAGAAATAGACCAAGTGCTTGCAGTGGTAGGTAACCACATTGGGGATTCCAGTTCTTGTAGCCGCCATGCTCTCTATGTCATGGCCTTTCCCAGTGAAACGATTTGTCACTATGGAGGTTTCATTATTCAATACCGTACTTGAATCTTTAATGACTTCTCTGAGTATTATCTGTTGAACAGATACGGATTTGGGACATCAACATTTATAGTGTAGCAACCAGCAGCGTTGTCATCTTAGACAGTTAATACGTCACCACGACAGAATCTCCTTGCTGCTGCCGCTAAATGACAGAGTTTATGGTGGTACGCAAACTCGTTACGAGGTGACACGCTGTAAATGGCTCTCGTAAACAAGGGAAAATATGCCATAAGTAACCAACTTGGGACTCGATAACGTGAATGGTACCGTATACTCCCGGACAAACAGGGCTGATTTTATCAGGGTAATTACCCTGATTTCAGGGTGATTCAGGCTTTCCACTTCGTGGAGACTGAAATTTCCGAGTTATTGAATTTCCAGCCCTGATCCAATCAGATTAATAGTTTAGCTATCCCTGATTTTGAGTACAGTGTAACAGACTAGGCTGTTAGTGGACCCTGACTTAACAGAGTATCGACTGTGTGGACCCTGACTTATCGAGAGGAAGTTTCTCGGAAGTTTCGTTCTGATGACCCCGCCTTGGATTGATCGCAGTGATCCCCCCGCATGTGCGTAATCCCCCCCCTTCCCGCTTTATCGAGACGAAGTTTCTTCGAAACTTCGTTCTGATACACCTACCATCGAAATCGCGTGAATGTGCAATGTCAGATATACTTTGCTGGGATTGGTCGAAATAGGCTCTGACAGCGGAAATCTGTGACTCGAACAGGTCAATCACACCCGCCCTGCACAAATCAGTCGAGTGTACGGCCAGCAGGAAACACAGCGCGCAGACTTTATGGAGAGTGGGGATATTGTCCCCGGTAACAAAGCGCGCGTTACTACTCTGATGTTCAGTTCTCGACCCTGAACAATCAGTGTTAACTACTTTACAACCCTGAGCAATCAGGGTACTGCTTTTCTGGAAAATGTGCACCCATAATCGAGGGGGAAAATTTTCCCCGGAATCAGGGAGGCTTAAAATGAAACGTCAGCCCTGCGGACAAAACACCCCCCCATAATTGTACACCCCCAGGTAGCTTGTGCGGGGTGGGTGTTATGGGGAGCCTCGTTTCTACTATACCCCCCTTTTTGCCTGATTCTCTATAAGACCCGGGGGGGGGGTGTTATGGGTGGCAAAAATACTGAATTTGCTTACTGTACATTGCATACAGGGTACTTTACAGGTACTCAGAAGTAATGTGCCAGCACATAGTCATCGACAATGTCACCTAGACTGCAGAAACATCACCACAAGAGCACCTCACATCCACAATTTCACCTAAAAAAACTCTATACAAAGTGCCTTCTACTCAGAATCGTCTCCTGCATGCCATTCTTCACAGTCTTCCCCGTCAAAGCGGCCAGGGCGCCACCATTCGTCATCGCTGGGCTCTTCTGCCTCCCCGCCTTCCTCAAGCACGCCCCCCTCCTCCTCTGCCGCCGCCGCTTCCGCGTCCTCCTCAGCGGCGTCAGCCTCCTCTGCCGCCGCCTGCAGCTCCTCGGCCGGCATGGGGACTTCGGCGTAGAAGGGGTTGACGACGAGCTCGTCGTCAACCAGGTCGTTGACGTCGTCAAGGACTTCCACCTCACCCTTGTCCCGCATGTGGGCAAGGATGAGGTGGTCCTCGCTGCCATCGATGGGGGTGGAGATCCCACACGTGACGAACGCCTTCTTCACGAGCTCCTCTAGGATTGCTTCCCAGGACTCATCGATCCAGCGGAGCACCAACTCCGCTGGCGGCTTCTTGAGATTGCCTGAGGGACGGGGAAGGGTAGACAAGGACAAATGTGAATTTCCAGAGCGTAAGCCGACATTGATTCAAAGTTACACATGCGGATGTCATGGTTCAACTCACCGGACTTGGTGGTGGTGTTGATGCCCTCTTCTTCGAACCAGCCACTGTAGCGATGACGCACACCGCACTTGAACGCGCGGTTGATCGACACATCCAGAGGCTGCACTAGCGGAGTGCAGCCCCCTGGGATGACAGCCCGTGAAAGCCGAAACATCCGCATGGTCTGCCCGACCGCCTCAGTCAAGTGGCCGCGGTAGGAGTCGAGCACAACCAAGGCCTCCCTGCGACGTCCAGTTGATTCACGCAAGGGCTTCAGAAACGGCACCATCACCTGGGTGATCCAGTCCTGCACAAGTGATTCGTCCATCCACCCTTTGTCTTGTGCACGGACCACCACACCTACCAAAGAATACCAGTACGTCAGGGTCAAATTCGGTTGCGACTGTTGACAGGCTAGAGTAGTGACATCATCCTAAACGTGCTACGCTTACCGGCAGGGATGGGCACCTTCGGTATGGTCTTGCGCTTGAACACCACGTACCGCGGCAGCTTGAGCCCGCTCGCAGTTACTGCCAGCATGACAGTAACACGCTCCTTCTCATAGCCCGCACTCCGTACGTGAACCGTCCGCGCTCCCTTCATTTCGAGCGTGCGCTCCGCCGGCATCTCCAGGAAAAGCGGGGTTTGGTCCGCGTTCAAGATGAGGTCAAGCGGGTAGTCGTGCAGAGAGCGCATCTGGCGCACAAACTCCCAGAAGGACTCCACCTTGGCCTTGCAATCTGCAAGCAAAGCCACGAGACACATTAGCTCAGCACTGAGATGGCAATCAAGGAGCACGACGGCGCAACACTTACCCGCTGCCAACTTCTGTCCCATCTTCGTCTTCACCCGCCTCGCCAGATGCCAGCGCGCGCGGAAACGAGTCGCCCAGCGGAACGATGCGCGCCAGTTGACCCCGGGCATCCGGTGCTTCATGTACTTGGCGCTCCACTTCTGGAGCATGCTGACCGAAACGGCGAGCCCCCTCCCCCTGTGCTTAAGGAACTGGCGGTAGACCGCCCGTTCCATGAAAGGGAACTTGGACTTGCGGCCAGCTCCCATGAGGCGACGACGGCAGCTGGAAGAGACCTCCAGCCGCTCCCTCATCTTCTTCCAATCGCGGATCTGGCATGGCTGCACCTTCAACCAGTGGAGCTTCTCCTTCGCGGTGATTCCCTTGCGCTGGCGTTTCGTCATGCGATGGCGAGGGGATGGCGGGTCAGCATCGGCGTTGCGCTTCTGCTGTCCCTGCGGGCGGTTCCGCTCCAGGAACGTGGGGACAACCACTCGAGGAAGGGTAGGGCGAGGACGGTCCAAGCTACTGCTCGGTTCATCCCTGGTAGAAGCACTACCGGGAGCATCCGGCTGAGGAAAGATCGGGCGAGGAGACGTCCGTGCGCGTGCAGAAGCGCTAGTCTGATTGGTGGAAACAGGCCGTTGCCGCCTATCTACCGTACTGCTAGAATCTGGAGATGAAGCCATGCTTGGGAACTAAGGCAGGTCGATGTCACTCGCCATGGGAGAAATGACTTTAAAGACGATACCCTCGTGCACAGGAAGGAGACGCTCTCATAGCCTGCCGAGCACTTGTCAAAGACGTGCACTGGAACCGCTTGACGAAGAGAAGAGCAAGCTTGGGTGAGGAAGCTTGGACGTGACTACCGTACACGGCAGTCAAGGGGTCACAGGTACAGTGACAACACAGCACCGTGCGCGATTCCGGCCTCGTACTGCATGAACCCAAGCTGCGCAAGGTTGGCACTGATGTCAACCAATCAGGTGGCACAGTGGGCCCACTGGAATTTGCCATGTGGCAGATTCCAGTGGAGGCCGACGTTATCCTCGTAGACGCGGTTTGGCGGCCCTGATAAAAAAAAAAAAAATAAGGCCAGACCCCTGTTTTTGTTTCCATTCAGTTCTGCTTATAAAAAAATGTGCAATATAATAAGACCCGGGTATTATGTATTTTTTTCCTATGAGGAGACCCCCCCCATTTTTTCCCTTTATTTTTAGCTATACCCTAGGGTGTTATGTCCGGGAGAATACGGTAAAACAAAAAACACGTACGGTCATTGTATCGGGTTTTCTGACGGGTTTGGTAAGTGGGGTCACGGATTCAGTCACTAACAACAGGTAAAAAACCACGCGATGTGAAGAAAGAAAAACAGGAATGAATGAACTAGGAAAGTGTGAGATACAAATATGAAAGCTGTACCCCTTAGTGTCTACCCCACTACAGCCTACATAGGCTAAGGCATATATATCTGACACACCCCCATAGGCAAAGTGGGGGAGAACTAGGGGTCACAAGACCAGTCAAGCAAAGCAAAGCAAAGCAAGCCCAGGGTGGATCACAACGTCACCACACAGTCTGAGCACAGGTTCAAAGGCCACAAGGCCAGTTCACATGCAAGTTCATATATAAAGGTAAACAAGCAAGTACAGGTATATATAGATCACAGAACAAGGAAAGTCAAGAGGTAAGCAAGTGAGGCCAAGTAGGCACAAGACCTAGCATAGTACAGAAGCGCTGATGATCACAAGGCTGAAGTGCCTTGGTAAAGATATCAGCAGTGTTGGCCTGAGAGGCCACGTAAGCAAGGCGCAGCTGGCCACGCTGCTGTAGCTCACGAGCAAGGAAGTAGCGAAGAGCAATGTGCTTCGTTCTGTGCTCCAGTCTGTGCTCCCGACACAAAGCCAGCATGGCCTTGTTGTCTACGTACAGAACTGGAGGAGAACGAGGCGGCTCTCCAAGGTCAGTCAGCAAGTAGGTGAGCCAGCGTAACTCCTGTGCAGCCATGGCCCCTGCGTAGATCTCAGCCTCACAGCTGGAGCTGGGAACAGAAGACGAGCGGGTAGACCGCCACGAAACAGAGCCGGAACCAAGGCTGAAGGTGTAACCCTGTGACGACCGCTGCGTAGCCAGGTCGTCCACCCAAGACGCGTCTGCGTGACCAGTGAGGACCACTGGACTCCGCCCTCCAAGCACTAGCCCCAAGCCCGAAGTACTGCACAAGTAGCGCAACACCCTCTTCGCTGCAGCCATGTGCTCTGGTCGGTGTCTCCCAGGAGCAACATAGCGCGCCAGAATGCTCAGAGGGTATGCTAGGTCAGGTCGAGTGCAGGTCATCAGGTACATGAGGCAGCCCACAAGCTCTGGGTACGGGCCACTCGGCTCTACGGACTCATCTGAAGGCAGAGCCGAGAGCGAGTGGCGAGTAGACAGAGGAGTGGCCTGAGGCGAGGAGTACGTGAAGTCGAAGCGCTGAAGGACCTGCTGCACCATGTGTGACTGAGTCAGGGTGATGGTGCGCCGTGCTCTGTCCCGGGTGATCTGCAAGCCAAGATAGCTGCGCAGTTCACCCAGGTCTGTGCACGTGTGTCTCTTCTGCAGCTCGGACTTCACGTGGGCGAGTCCAGCAGTGTCAGCTGTAGCAAACACCAAGTCGTCGACGTACACGAGGATGTAGAACGGCGGCAGTAAGGTGTCGGTGCGAAGAAACAGCGACGGGTCAGCAGTGGAAGGAGCAAACCCAAGAGCCGCAAGCGTAGTCCTCAGTGTGTCGTGCCACTCACGTGGCGCCTGGCGGAGACCGTAGACTGGCCGCCGGAGGCTCCACTGGGTACCAGGAGGAAAAGACCCAGTGAAGCCAGGTGGGCGGCGCAGCCAGATCTCCTCGTGCAGACTGCCCTGTAGGAAAGCAGTGCTGAAGTCAAGGGAGTGAAGCTCGTAGTCACATTGAGCAGCAACGTGCAGCAGAACCCGAAGAGTGGTCATCTTCGGGGTCGGGGAGAAGGTCTGAAAGTAGTCAACTCCCTGCCGCTGACTGAAGCCTCGAGCCACGTAACGCGCCTTGAAGACAGGCGGAGAACCCGGCGGCCGCTTCACCCTGAAGATCCACATGCCACTGACGATGTTCGCCCCAGGTGGGGGAACCTCGTCGACGTAGGTGCCTGTGGACTTCCAGGAAGCCATCTCTGCGTCCATGGCTGCCTGCCACTGAGAGGAGTAAGGACCCTCTATCGCCTCTGCGTAAGAGCGCGGGGTCGGGATGTCTGGTGCATCCGGGTCTCCCTCAGGGGCAAGCAGCGTGGACACGAGATGAGGTAAAGCAGCAGCAAAACACTGGAACTCCTCCTGTCGGTCCTCAAGGACGTCCGTGCTAAGAGCACACTCACCCCCGACGGACGGAGGACACACAGACTCAGACTCAGCAACAAGACTAGCGGCGTAGTCTAGACGACAGTGAGCAGCGAAGTCGACAAGCTCGGCAACTAAGGCAGACGCAGCAGTGGACTCAAAGGAAGGGTCAGTGACAACAGTGGCTAGGACACGCGTGACAGTAGGACTGGCAGCACGAAGGGAGTCAGACTCCGGGTCAGCAAGAGCAGGAAGAGAGGACGCTGGAGGAGACGGCAAAGGGACACGCTGTGGCGCAGTGGAAGGACGCAGTGCCATCTGATGCGTGCCCGGGACCGCAGGAGGACGCTGACGGGGAACACGACGACTAGTGCGAGCAGTACGAACAAGCGACGCTGGACGCGACTCAGGCTCACGACGCTCAGCAAGACCTCCAGTAGGACTAGCGTAGGGAGAAGGAGCAGGCAGAGGGGAGACCAGCTGTAACAGTGACTCGGACTGGACAGGCGGAGGACACTCTAAGGAAGGAGCAGGACTAGGAGAAGGCGGAAGACCAAGAACCTGCTCAAGGAGCGGAACGAAGTACGGCCGTGGCCGCGCAGCACCTCCAGAACCAGCAGGGACAACACCAGTACCCCCAGCGTCAGCTCCAACTCCAGCAGCACCACCAGCTCCAGCACCTCCAGCAGCTCCAGCTCCAGCAGAACCACCAGCAGACACAGCCGCTCCGGCTCCAGCACCTCCAGTAGCACCCACTCCAGCAGCACCACCAGCTCCAGCTCCACCAGTAGCTCCAGCACCAGGAGCACCACCAGGCCCAGCAGCTCCAGTACCTCCAGTACGAGCACCTCCGGGACCCGTGGCTCCAGCACCCCCAGCAGAAGCAGAACCTCCAGTACCGGCTCCAGCAGCACCTCCAGCTCCAGAACCTCCAGCAGCAGCAGAACCTCCAGCACCGGCAGCACCTCCAGCTCCAGCAGCACGGCTCCAGCGGCGAGCAAACCACTCGCGCAGCTCCTGTGGAGAGGGAAGCTCCCGCCGGGACAAAGCACCCGAAGGACCGCCAGGTCCAGCACCGACAGGCTCCACACCCCCACTCCCAGCAGCCCCAGGCGCAGCACCCCCAGAAGCAGCACCACCAGGCCCCGCACGCTCAGGCTCAGCACCCCCAGACCCAGCACCCCCAGGCTCCGCACGCTCAGGCTCAGCACCCCCAGACCCAGCACCCCCAGGCTCCGCACGCTCAGGCTCAGCACCCCCAGACGCACCAGAGTCAGCAGCTACCTCGACAGGCTCGACTGCATCTACCTGGGACACACCTGAGGGGGCAGGACCCTGAGGGGGGAGGGGGTCTACCGGGGGGGGACCGGGAGCGAGGAAGAGCGGCGGGGGGGGGAGGGGGGCAGTGCGGTAGGGGAAGAGACGGTAGTACGGAACCGACTCGTCAAACGTGACGTCCTGGGAGGACAGAACACGACGCGAGGTGGGGTGGTAAAACTGCCAACCAGGCGCGTCAGGGGGAAAGCCGAGGAAGACGCAAGGAACAGCACGGGAGGACAGCTTGTCCGCAGACAAGTCTCGGACGAAAGCTCGAGATCCCCAGACACGGAACGCAGACGCATCACCAACCTTCCCCGTCCACCGCAGAGTAGGGGAGGTCTCCGGCAGGGAGACCCTGGGCTGAAGGTTGATCTGATGCGCCGCGTACTGAACCGCGAACGGCCACAGAAAATGGGGAGCAGCCGCATGGATCATGGACGTACGAGCGACATCCATGACCATGCCAATGCGGCGCTCAGCAATCCCATTTTGCTGTGGAGAGGCCGGAAGCGTGAACGTCTGGCGGATGCCCTCCGCACGACAGAAGGCTCGCAGAAGGTCGGAGGAAAACTCTCCGCCTCTGTCGGAGTGCAGACGCAGAACAGGAAAGTCCGAGCCGAAACGCTCTCTGAGCTGGAGACGAGCAACGCGGATCCAGTCGATCAACACCTCAGTGACCTCACCCTTGCTGCGCAAGGGGAAGACAGTGGTGTAACACGAGTAGTCGTCAACCACCAGCAGGAAGTAACGCTCGTGACCCTGTCCACGGACGCGGGCTGGGCCCCACACGTCCATGTGAAGAGTCTGCAGCGGAGCCTCTGTCGGGGGAAACTCGGAGGAGTGAGGAGCGGCGCGCTGCCGCCCCTCGACGCAGGGAACGCAGGTAGGGGCAGGCCCCGGGGGAAGGGGAGGGAGGGACCGGGGGAGACCAGAGACAAGGACACGGGAGGCCATGCCTCGGAGACGAGGCAAGGAGGGGTGACCAAGGCGGTGGTGCCAGAGGAGGGTCTGGTGGGACAGGAGGCGACACGAGCAGGGGGCAGACTCAGGACCTGACCGAGACGCTCAAGCAAACACCTGACTCGACGCAGCTACCTGACCAGACGCAGCAACCGGAGGAGACTCTGTGGTCAGTGTGTACAGACTCGACCCCGGTCGACGGGTAAACGAGGCCAAGTGGCGGCCCGTCTGAGCACACGTGCAGTGGGTCACTCGCTGACCTGCAGGAGTGAACTGGTCAACCCCGGCATCCTGTAGGTCAGCACCACTCACCAAGTTCGTGGAGAACGAGGGGAGGTAGAGACCAGACAGGGAGCCTGACGGGGCCGCCGGACACGGGAGGACAGTGGAGTAGCGAGCAAGGACAGGACCCCCAGAGGGGTCTGCCAGGGAGACCGCAACCGGCCGACTGAGCGGCGTAAGGGTGGTGCGGTCTCGAAAGAAGGAGCGGGAAGCACCCGAGTCGAGGGTGAAGGTGTGAAAGACCTGAGCCGACTCGGTACCTGAGAGAGCAGACTCACCAGCACCTAGAGCAGCAGACTCACTAGCACCTAGAGCAGCAGCCTCAATACCAGGGTCAGGCGGAACACACACGTAACAGTCACCCTCAGCACTAATAGACACAGCATACATGGCAGCAAGAATAGCATCAAAGTCAAGATCAAAGATAGCTACCCCCGACCTGAGCAGATCTCCCCAACGAGGGATCTCAGTGGCGTCCGGGAACTGGGCACGCCAGGCGTCCGTCAGGCGACCGAAGCAGCGCTGGGTGGCGTGCAGGCCGCCACACTGCTCTCCAGTGCGGTCACCGGTGCGCAGGACGTAAGTACAGGGACCAGCACCCCCAGACCCCTGGCGCCCCGCGTACCACTCACGAAGCTGCTGGGGCGAAGGGGTCTCACGAGAGCGCTGCTGCTGCTGGGGTCCCCGCTCCACAGCTCCGCCTCTACCAGCTCCACCTCCGCCGCCGCCGCCTCCGCCTCCTCCACCCCTCCCGCCACCGCCACCGCCGCCTCCACCTCCACCGCCGCCACCGAAGCCCCCACCTCTACCACCACCCCCACCCCCACCCCCTCCTCCGCCTCCACCGCCACTACCGCCGCCCCCACCACCTCCTCCAGCTCCCTTGCCCCGCTTGCCCTTGCTGAAGCGGCGCCTCTCACTAGGAGCAGACGCAGCGCTGACCGACTCGGTGCCAACAAGGTCGACAGCAGCAGCAGAGGCAACAGAGGGCAAAAGAGGAACGGGGGAGCACCCCTCAAAGAAAGGGGTACGGGGGTCACCACGAGAGGCGCCTACAGCGGTGATACTAGTCTCTGCTGCAAGGAGGCGCTCCTCGAGGAGGTCGACAGTGAGGGTGGTAGGGCAAAGAGAGAGGAAGTGGTCCCTGACCGAGCGGAGAGTGTCAGGGAGTCGAGTGACTAGGTAGTAGAGGGTGATGTACATGGGGGGGGGGTTCTGGGCGCAGAACTCAGCAGGAAGCGCAGCGCGGTAGCGAGTGTCACTAGTGCGGAGGTGCGTAATGAGGTCAGTGACTGAGGCAAAAGCAGCGAGGTCAGGGAACAGGTACGGTAGCATGAGGCGACTAAGCGCAGCAGTGGCAGGGGAGGAGTAGCGTGCAACTACTGCGTCGTACAGAGTCTTAGCACTCTTGTACTGACTAAAGTGCGCGCGCTCAGTAGGCGGTAGGTGACTGCGCACAGCAAGGCGGGCAGCAGCATCGCGCGTGAGCCACTGCGAGCGAACGGTACTGTCAGCATCAGCAGCAGGGGCAGTAGAGGCGCCCGACGTAAGGTCAAACAGGGAGAGGCCATCTCTGCTATCGCACTGAAGGAAAAGCTGTAAGTCATCTAGCCAGACATCAAAGGCAACCGCTCGACCCTCAGCATCAAAGGTGAGAAGGGTAGGACTAGCCATGATAGGAGCAGCAGGAGACTAGCAGCGGCAGCAGCGCAACGGAGCGAAGCAGGACAGTGCGACTCGGCAGGGCGACTCGGCAGCGCAGTGCGGCTCGGCCGCGCGGCTCGGCCCGGCTAGGCTCTTACCAGGGGCAGAGCCGAGAGTTCGTGACGGGGTCGGGGCCGGAACAGGGCCGGGACAGGGTCGGGGCTGAGCAGGGTCCGGGACGGGGCAGCAACGGGGCCGAGACAGGGTCGGGGCCGGGGCAGGTCCGGGACAAAGCAGCAACGGGGCCGGGACAGGGTCGGGGCCGGGGCAGGTCCAGGACGGGGTCGGGGCCGCGTGGTCGCGTAGGGGCCGCGTCAGGGACAGGGCCGGGCCGTGAAGGGACGGCGTAGGGGCCGCGTCAGGTGCAGTAGAGGGCCGCATCAGGGGCGGCGTAGGGGCCGCGACAGGGGCGGCGCAGGGGTCGCAACAGGGGCGGCGTAGGGGCCGCGTCAGGGGCCGCGGCAGGGGCCGCGGCAGGGGCAGCGTAGGGGCCGCGTCAGGGGCCGCGTCAGGGGCCTCGTCAGGGGCCGCGTCAGGGGCCGCGTCAGGGTCGCGTCAGGGGCCGCGTCAGGGGCGGCGTAGGGGCCACGGTAGTGGCGGCGGAGGGGCCGCGTCAGGGGCCGCGTCAGGGGCCGCGTCAGGGGCGGCGTAGGGGCCGCGTGAGGGGCCGCGTAGGGGCCGCGTCAGGGGCCGCGTCAGGGGCGGCGTAGGGGCCGCGTCAGGGGCCGCGTAGGGGCCGCGTCAGGGGCCGCGTAGGGGCCGCGTCAGGGGCGACGTAGGGGCCGGGTAGGGGCCGCGTAGGGGCCGCGTAGGGGCCGCGTAGGGGTCGCGTAGGGGCCGCTAGGGGGGGGGCCGCTAAAAAAAAAAAAAATTAGGGCAGGGGCGGAACGCGCGTCGGGCAGCTAAATTTTTTTTTTTTTCGTTATGGTGGGCCCTTAGGAAGGAACGGTCCCATGTAGGAACCCGCTCTATACCATGTGAAGAAAGAAAAACAGGAATGAATGAACTAGGAAAGTGTGAGATACAAATATGAAAGCTGTACCCCTTAGTGTCTACCCCACTACAGCCTACATAGGCTAAGGCATATATATCTGAGACGCGAGTGGTCACACATGTAACTCCCGCCAAAAAACTTGAAACTCAACAAAATTCCCACTCGCGCCCAACCAATCTTCTAACTTCTAAAAAAACTAAAACCCAATCGGAATCGGATGCGGTTTGGGAGCGGATCAACCCTAAACACCTGGGGAGTTACGTGTTTAGGGTTGATTCATCCGAAAATGCATCCAGGTTCTTTTAGGGTTTCATTTTGTTTTGGCGGGAGTTTCATCTATGACCATTCGCATTTTTTTTTACCACTTGATAGTGACTGATTACGTGAAACGTTTTATCAGTCGCGTGAAAACACCCTTTGCAGTGACCGTACCCTTTATTTTTTTACAAAAGATGTCATCGAGTCCCATGATGGTTACGAATTGCGTATTCTCCCCGTAAACAACATGCGCAGGATATTGCTACATAGGATTGTCATACACATCTGGGTAAATCATCTAATGTAACTGTTAGAATTTGAAATGATTGAATAGGATCGTTATACTTAGGATGGTAGCTTCCTGTCGTAGCGGAAGTCTTGTATGAATTAAAGCCAGTTAATGAGGCTTTGTCTGGACTAGTGAAAGCCCATGTAGTGATATGTTTCAGGATCAATGTCTCTGAAATCAGATATATTAAAAATGACAAACATACAAAATATATAGCTAGAGTAAAGTACCTTTTCGCCTACTGTACTGTGCTCTTCCTGTTCTGAAACGGTACGTGACTTTTCGCGAGGCCTATAGCTACGTGCTGACGTCATCCTAGGGCGCGTAGCGCTTTGCTGTCGTCAGCCTATCGGTACTTTACTGTTTCGTGCGAAGTCTCGCACTGTACTACACGAATCCTTGAAGTGCTTAAGTCTTCATATTATCTCAATACTCCCCTTCACTTCTAGGAGTTCGGTGTAGATACCCGGTTGTCTCAGTAATGCCGCTGAGCTGGTTGCAGTGGTGAAACTTATGATGTGTCAGTTTCTTGGTAAGTGAGTCAGCTGCCATGTCACCAGTGGGACAGTAGACAAGGCGCATCCTCCCCTTGTCGATCGCATCTTTGACGAAAAAGTAACGCAGTGAAATGTGTTTCGTGCGATTGACGAAGCCGGGTTTGTTGGCGATGGTAATCGCACTCTGGTTGTCGCACTGCAACGTGAACTGATTCGGCGTGACGAACTTGTCATAATGTATTTGCTGTCTAGCCTGCAGTGGGGTACTCTGTAATGAGTACAACCCAATTTAGGGTGTTGTACTTGTATCCCAACTCTTGCTAGTGAAACTCTCATTCTCCTTTCCAATTCTCTCGACACTCAATTCTCTCGACACTCACTAGCCATGGCTCCTAAGTCTAGCTAGTATTCTAACATGGTATTAAGAGCAATTAGTCCTAGGACCTAATGTTAATGGGCCCACCACCTACTGCCCTGCTCGCCTAGGCCCCGGCCCGTCGCCCCTTGGCGTCGCCCCTAGCCCCTAGGCTCGGCCCCTTGGCCCCGTCGCCTCGGCCCCGCTGGCCCCGTCGACTTCGTCGCCCGCGCCTGGCCCGTACCTAGCCCGTCGCCCGGCCCGTACCTAGCC
Source organism: Closterium sp. Naga37s-1 (assembly GCA_947471745.1). NCBI lineage: Eukaryota > Viridiplantae > Streptophyta > Zygnematophyceae > Desmidiales > Closteriaceae > Closterium > Closterium sp. Naga37s-1. The sequence continues at coordinate 710,224 of CANJKZ010000772.1, read as the reverse complement.
CGTCGCCTGGCCCGTACCTAGCCCGCGCCCGGCCCCGTCTCCTGCCCGCGCCCGGCCCGTACCTAGCCCGACGCCCGGCCCGTACCTAGCCCGTCGCCCGGCCCGTACCTCGCCAGCGCCTGGCCCCTAACCTAGCCCGTCGCCCGGCCCGTACCTAGCCCGCGCCCGGCCCCGTCTCCTGCCCGCGCCCGGCCCGTACCTAGCCCGACGCCCGGCCCGTACCTAGCCCGTCGCCCGGCCCGTACCTAGCCCGTCGCTCGGCCCGTACCTAGCCCGTCGCCTCGGCCCCGCTGGCTCCGTCGACTTCGTCGCCCACGCCCGGCCCGTACCTAGCCCGTCGCCCGGCCCGTACCTAGCCCGTCGCCCGGCCCGTACCTAGCCCGCGCCCGGCCCCGTCTCCTGCCTGCGCCCGGCCCGTACCTAGCCCGTCGCCTCGGCCCCGCTGGCCCCGTCGACTTCGTCGCCCGCGCCCGGCCCGTACCTAGCCCGCGCTCGGCCACGTTCCTAGCCCCGCGCCCGGCCCGTACCTCGCCCGCGCTCGGCTCCGTTCCTAGCCCCGCGCCCGGCCCGTACCTAGCCTCGCGACCGGCCCGTACCCTGCCCGCGCCCGGCCCGTACCTAGCCCGCGCCTGGCCCCGTACCAAGCCCGCGCCTGGCCCCGTCCTTCGCCCAGCGCCCGGCCCCGTTTCTTGCCCGCGCTCGGCCCAGTACCTAGCCCAGCGCCCGGCCCCGTCTCTTGCCCGCGCTCGGCCCAGTACCTAGCCCGCGCCCGGCCCCGTACCTAGCCCCGTGCCCGGCCCTGTTCCGCGCCCAGCGCCCGGCCCCGTACCTGCCAGCGCCCGGCCCCGTACCTGCCCAGCGCCCGGCCCCGTACCTGCCCAACGCCCGGCCCTGTCCCTGCCCAGCGCCCGGCCTTGTACCTGCTTTGGCCCCTCGCCCCCCCCCCCCCCCCCCCTTGGCCCCTCGGCCCCCTAGGCCCCTCGGCCCCTTGTTTGGCCCCGCGGCCCCTAGGCCCCTCGGCCCCACCTCAGAGACCGGAGCCCGGCCCCCCGCCCCCCCCCCCCCCCTTCTCCTCCGTCTCTCTGCTGCAGGTGCAGCAGTGGGGGAGGGTATGGGGGTGGCGGGTGTGGCCAACCTGCTGTCGCCCGAGCGGCTCCTGCACCGCCCCTTCTCCTACCTCCCCCCCTGCTGCCCTGCGGCACCAGCCCCCCCCCCCCCCCTCCCTTCTCCTACCTCCCCCTGCTGCGGGTGCAGCAGTGGGGGGGAGGGGATCTGCAGCACCAGCCCCCCCCCCGCCCCCCCCCACCCCACCCCCTTCTCCATCCCCTGCTGCAGGTACAGCAGTGGGGGAGGGTATGGGGGTGGCGGGTGTGGGTGCAACTGCGGGGTGGCGGGTATGGGGGTGGCGGGTGTGTGAACCGTCCCCTGCTCCTCCTCCTCCTCCGTCTCCCACTGCTGCAGCTGCCGCTGAGGGGGGTGGGTGTGTGGGAGCCTAGGGAGTGGTGCTAGGAGGGTGACGTGGGAGTGGAGCTAGGGGTGCAGCAAGGGGTGTGTGAAAGGGGGGTGGGACAGTTGGGGGAGGTTGAGCGGAGGTACCTGTCGTGTCGCCAGCAGCGCCAGTAGTCCGGAGGCTACAATCTCCGGTAGCCCAGCGAGCCTGCTGCGCCAGTCGTCTGTGGGTCCGTTGCTCCTGCCGCTCAGAGTTAGCCGCAGAGCCAGTTACTACTGTAGTCCGGGGATACGGCCCCGGTAGCCACAGTGCGCGCCGCTCCTGTTGCCCGTGTGTCTGCAGCATCAGCAGTCGCCTCCTATCTCCTCTCCTCTCACAGTCCAGCCTCCTCCTCACTTGCCCTTTGTGTATGCCTCTAGCTTTGCTTGTACTTGTGAACCTGCTCTATGACTGCTTGCTCTGCTGATTATACCCCACTTTGACTATGGGGGTGTGTCAGAATGTATTTGCTGTCTAGCCTGCAGTGGGGTACTCTGTAATGAGTACAACCCAATTTAGGGTGTTGTACTTGTATCCCAACTCTTGCTAGTGAAACTCTCATTCTCCTTTCCAATTCTCTCGACACTCAATTCTCTCGACACTCACTAGCCATGGCTCCTAAGTCTAGCTAGTATTCTAACAGAACTTTGCTTCGTCGAGCAGTTCCTGTAAGTATAGTCCTTCTCGAGTTGCAGCACATGCAGCAATGAATTCTGCTTCAGCCGAGGAAAGTGACACGAGTTCCTGTTTTGATGAGTTCCACGAGATCGGGCCAATTGGCTCAAGACGAAAAATGTAGCCTGTTCGTGACCGACGATCTGACGTGTCACCAGCGTGGTCTGCGTCAACATATCCGCTGAGGTACATTTTGTTGGTCGGTTTTCCTGTGTTGAAAATCAGCCCGACTGTTGGTGTTGCGACAAAATAGTGTAGAGCGCGCTGAAGATCGAGATGGTGTTCTTCTTTTGGGCAGCGTAGAAATTGTGCGAGATAGCTTGCGACGTACGCAAGGTCGGGACGACACGTGACAGCTGCGAAGAGAAGGCACCCAAGTTGCTGCTGGTACAGTTGTAGACCAGCTGCCGAAAGTTTGGTGTTGTTTAGGATGTGCCCGGTGGGTGTAGATCGATACGGTGTAGCGACGTAATCTGTAGAAATCTTGAAATGCTTAGCGAGTGACTCAGCATATTTCGATGCTGTGAGGTGGATGGCGGAGGAGGTTCGCGAAATGTTTAACCCAAGAAATTGGGTTACTTCGGTGGAGACGGTTAAGTCGAGGGATTTCTTCAGATTTTCTTCGATGCGATCACCCAAGGAAGCCGAAGAGCTTACGTAGAGAATATCATCCACGTATGCCACGAGTAGCGCGTAGCTCCCTTTGTCGTCTAGTCGATACATTCCGGGATCATGCGGTAGTTGTCGGAACCCAACCTCTGTAAGTTTCCTGTTCAAATGCTGCTGCCACAGTTGCGGTGCTTGTTTGATGCCGTACAGTGACTTCTTGAGCTTGCAAACACTTGGCGGATTTGTCGGATAGGTATGTGGATATTCGACGTAGATTTCAGCATCGACGTCAGCGTACAGAAATGCGTTGGAAACGTCAATTTGTCGAAGCGGAAAATTCTTCGCAGCTGCTTCGCAGATGACAAGACGAACACTTGTGTGTCGGCTGACCGGGGCGAAAGTTAGCGTGTAGTCTACCCCATGAGTTTGGTCAAAACCGCGAACAACCCACCTTGCCTTATGTTTTTCATAAGAGCCATCAGCTTTCGTCTTCACCCTGAAGACCCATTTTCTGGTAAGAATATTTTTATTTGTAGCTTTTTCGATGGGTATGAGATCCCAAGTCTCCCGTTTTTCCGGGGCAGCCAGTTCACGATCCATGGCTTCACGCCATTTTTCGCGATGTGGTCCTGAAAGGGCCTGTCGGGCAGTTTTCGGTTCTACGACTTCTGTAGAATTGTGTTGTACTGCTGCTGCGAGTCCCAGTATCTGAAGCCCAGTTTGATAATTAGGACTGTCTTCGGTCCGTCCTGCGAAATTGACAGGTTCACTCTGTTCACCACTTGGCCCCCCAATTTCGTCAGGATCGACGCGGATGCTGCTGTCAGTGACAGCTGGCATGGGACGTCGTTGATCGTCCACCAGGTAAGTATGATGAACTTCACTAACATCGTCCGGATGAGCGTCGACGAGAGGAATGAATTCCGGAAATCCGGAAGATGTGGTTGGAATAGGTGGATCAGGAGCAGCTTCACGTGCACCGTCAAGGTCAGGTTCTTCGCTGGCAGCAAGTTCGGCATCAGCTCTGGCGAATGAACGAACACCGTGGAAAAGTGTAGCAGGGTCACGCTGCGTGGCGAGATACTGTTCGAAGACAGGAAGGGTCAGATTTTCGTAGAAAATACAGTCGCGGGCAGGAATTAAAAGACGACTGCGATAATCCATGATACGCCAGGCAGAAAACTGCTTCTCAAGGCCGAGATGAAGACCCCACTTAGCGCGTTGATCGAACTTTCCGAGCGGAGCGGTGGGAGGACGATATTGCACGATACACCCAAAAACTCGAAGAAGTTTCGTAGTGCCCAATTTTCCTGTCCACAACAAGTGAGGTGATGCGTTGTTGGGTAGAGCCGATGAAGACAGGAGTTTATGCAACAGTGTTGCGTGGTCCATTGCGAAGGGCCAGTAGAGTGGGCCGAGTTGAGATTGTGCGAGTAGTGCTCGCATCTTTTCTTGCAGAGTACGATTGAGGCGTTCAGCTACACCGCTCTGTTGGTGAGCGTGAGGAAGTGAGAACGGGCGCCTGATGCCTCTTTCTTGCAGGTACGCTGTAAACTCGAGACTGCGATATTCCCCAGCTCCGTCACACTGAAAGGTTTTGAGTTTGGTGTCGGACTCGCGTTCTGCGAGAGGCAGCCATGTTCGAAACGCTGTGAAGGCAAGAAAACGGTTAGTCATATTACCAGTCCAGACGTATCGAGTAGAAGCTTCAGTGAACGTGATGACGTATTTCTCGCCATTGAAACCCTCCGCAGGTAAGTTTAGAATATCACAGTAAACTTTTTCCATCAATCGATAATCCTCAGCGCCAGGAAAATGAGTCGGATACGGTTCGTGCAGTAGATTTGCTGCTGGGCAGATCAAGCAAGGTGACGGACGATTAACCGGTTTCATTTCGAGGCCGCCAGGTAAGAGAAGAGAGTTCTTGTCGAGAACAGCTGCTTTGATTGTGTTGTTGAGCGTAGACTGCGACGGATGACCAAGACGCTTATGCCATGTGTCTGCAGTTGCTTTGTGTCCCTGTGTGCGCAGATAATAATCGGCGTTAGCGAAGAAAGATAACAGCAGCCGATGACCGTCAGCGTGAACATGATCTGTGACAGGCGGGATGAACCTGGTAAGGTTAGGTGGTGGAATTTTGATTTCAACGTCGATGTATTCGCCAGTGAAAGAACTAACTCCCCGCTCTCTTGATCTGATGCTGCAGGTTTAAGCTCAACGCCGACGAGTCGTCCGGAGTCGAGGACTTCCATGTCAGCGACACGCTGCTCTGCTTCAGTGAGAAGACGTTGATCACGATCAGCAGGTGTTTCTCCCCAAGTGGTCTCGTCAGGTTCCTGTGCCCCCCAAGTGCCTTCATCCGTGGTTGAAGACGTGGGTACGACTCCTTCACGAGGAACGGTATCATCGGTGTAATCGATGTCATCACGATGTTCCCATGGGCCAAGAGAGAGAATATTCTCGGAGTCGGCAGTGGTGCGTTCAGGTACGAAGTTGAGAACGAATACACCGTTCTGTTCGATTGCCGTGCCGAGTTTCCTGTCTCCATATTTTAAAGTAAACTTGCCCGGTTCACCAAGAAGAGTAATTCCATTCCTCATGAGCTGTGCAGATGACATCAGATTGAAGCCAAGTCGAGGAATGAGGAGTACATCGTTAAGATGAAGACTGAAGTCTTCTTCAACAGAATCAAGAATGATGTTACCCATCCAGTGTGATGTAAGACGTTGATTGTTGGCGACGGTTACAACGCATGGATTCTGAAGACGACGCTGATTGATGACGAAGTGGTTTTCTGATGAACACATATGCTGGCCGCAACAACTGTCGAGATATCAAGTGTTGGGACCTTCCAAGGTATGTGCAAGGTTGGCGTAGACCTCGGGTGGTATGGGCGTATTGAGTTCATCATTGAAGTTATTATGAATACGTTCTTCAGCGTCAGGATCGTAGACGATAGAAACTGACGTCATGCAATTAATAACCTCTTTTGCTTGTGTCTTGGCAGGTGTAGTAGGCGGCTTCGCTGAGTTCGGCTTCGCATTATTCTGTTTCACAGCTTCCGGCTTCTCAGCTTCCAGCTTCTCAGCTTCACCTGAAGAATTTTTGGTATGTTTCGATGCAAACCGCTTCCAAGATGGTTTATCCTTCGACCAGCAGGTATCAATAGTGTGTCCTGCTTTGCGACAAGAGGAACAAACGGGCTTGTGACGTGGATTAGAATAAAAACTGACTGTGTTGTTTACCACCTTTTTCCCTCCTCGAGCATTGTGCAGGTCCATATCCTGCTGCTCGGCAATGAGAGCGGCACATAGTGCCCCCTCGGACAACTGTGCTTGCATCCGGAGAATAGAGTGACACTGTCGCCATTCTGGTCCAAGACCCGCGAGTAGCACCTTGTGAAACATAGCGTCGGGGAAGTATCCTCCACACTTATGAAGTTGGTCGCACAGATTTCGAGCGCGGTTGATATACTGCGTCACCTTCTCGCCGTTTATCATCTGTATATTTGACAGCTGCGTTAAAATTTTACTCTGGTTGATAGTGTCCTTTGCCATGTGAACCCCTTGCAGATATAACCAAGCTGCTTCAGCGGGAGCGGCACTGGTACGAAAAGGACGAATACCAAGCTGTTCAGTCGGTGTCAGATTGCGAACGAGAGCTGTGTATGCAGTCAGCGACGCTGATCGAAAAGTGGCCTGTTGAAGTGGTGACCCGTGTGATGGAAAGGGTGCTGTGCCGTCGAACAACTGCCAGAATCCTGCGGTCTGAACAAGAAGCTCGAATTCAAAACTCCAAGTATAGAAGTCTTGACCGTTAAAGGGCATTGTCGTTTTAATTTTTGTTGGGTTTGCTGAAGCGGGAAGATAGTTTCCGGTGCCGTCAGCTGATTGTAACTGATAAAGTGATGGCATCTGTGACCCTTGTGGTGCTTGTTGTCCTTGTCCAGCAGGAACGAAAGAGAAGGAGTTATTCGACCCGTCGCTTCCTTGTGGCATCTGTCCATGCTGATAACTGGAGCCATCAAGGCTCATAGGAGTTGGAAACATTTGGTTAAGTGACAAGACGTCAGCATTGACACGTTGTTGAAGATTTGTTGGCTGGTAAGCACCTTGATATTGATAAGGTCCAGTCGGTACGAAACTGGACTGTTGTCCTGGTTGACTAGAAGAACCAGTGACTGCAGCTGCAGCTGTTGTGGCTGCTGATGCTGCTGTTGCTGCGGCTGCTGTCGATGATGCCGCTGCTGTAGTTGTGTGTACGGGTTGACTGCTCAGTGGCATGCCGTACATCGGTTGTTGCTGATATTGTTGTTGATGTTGTTGCTGCAGATAAGAATTGTCAGCAGCTGGAGACGCTGTTGGGCGTGATGGGCTCGTAACAGAAGAGCCGTTGTTGGATCGTGGAGAGCCAGACATAGTTGCAGAGTATGTAGTTGGAAGCTTGTAGTATCCTAAGACGCTCGCAATACCATGTTAGAATTTGAAATGATTGAGTAGGATCGTAATACTTAGGATGGTAGCTTCCTGTCGTAGCGGAAGTCTTGTATGAATTAAAGCCAGTTAATGAGGCTTTGTCTGGACTAGTGAAAGCCCATGTAGTGATATGTTTCAGGATCAATGTCTCTGAAATCAGATATATTAAAAATGACAAACATACAAAATATATAGCTAGAGTAAAGTACCTGTTCGCCTACTGTACTGTGCTCTTCCTGTTCTGAAACGGTACGTGACTTTTCGCGAGGCCTATAGCTACGTGCTGACGTCATCCTAGGGCGCGTAGCGCTTTGCTGTCGTCAGTCTATCGGTACTTTACTGTTTCGTGCGAAGTCTCGCACTGTACTACACGAATCCTTGAAGTGCTTAAGTCTTCATATTATCTCAACAGTAAGGAGGTCAGCGTCACATCAATTTTATTAGGATAAACATGTAGTACCGTACATCACTCAAAACATGGCACAAACGATTAGCAAGGTGGTTGCGATCGGCAGGAGTAGCACCCCAGCTACCAATTAACAAAAAAACCACACAACTAAGCAAGGCCCGATGATGTGGACACAACAAGGGAGAGCCAAGAGCAATCCCACAGTGACATGGCTGCAGCAGCTACCATCAAGCAAGTGGTTGGAGAATGATTAATGAACGAGAGATCATGGCCCATGGGGAATGGCCACATCTGAGGAGCTAAGGAAGGAGCTACCAAAGGAGGAAGTAGCAGCTCCATCTCTTGCTGTTAGGTCACAAGGAAAGGGGAGGTGACAGGACAGCATTCGCTGGTAGGTTAGGTTGGGGGGGTGCCTAAAGTTGTCATCGGGATAGTGGTGAGGGCGGTTTTGGCGGCGCCTTAGAAAGCACAGCACGCGTCGACAGGTTAGACGGAGGACTGCTTTTAAGTTGGGAAATCTGTGGATGGTGCCTTTTGAGACGTCTCAAAAGGAAATCTGTGGATGGTGCGGCATGGAGGAGGTCTCTCAGTGAAGGTGGTCAATATGTGGGGTGGATTCTCCGGCTTGAACCTCTTGACTTCAAAGGCTTTAAGATTGGCGAACGAGGTAGACTGCGTGGAGGTTGGGGGTTATGTGGATGGTGCGGCATGGAGAAGGTCACTGGGAAGGTGGCCAATAGGAGGGGTTGAATGGGGAGAGTGAATGAGGTCAGTCAGTGGATGCTGGGGGTGCTGGCTGGTGTGCGTCGGAGTGGCGAATCGGAATCGCTCCTTCAAGCACACGAGTGTTGCACTCCCTGAGAGGTTGTTGGGAAGCGGGGGTGCTTTGAAGTGTGTAGAAGCGGTGTGCAAATGGGGTCAGTTAGTGGATGCTGGGGAGGGTGCTGGCTGGTGTGCGTCGGAGCAACGCGTGCCCCTTCAAACGCTTCTGTTGCACTCCTTCAGAGTGCCTGGCGGAGGTCAGTGGATGCTGGGAAGGGTGCTGGTGTGTGGTGGCGTTTCAAACGCGTGTGGGGTGCCGCCTCCCCCAGGCATGCCTGCATCTGATGGGTTCAGACGAGTGGGGTCGTCCCATGGGCCTGGCGGGTGGATGGGCGGATGAGAGCAAGGGAGGGCGTTGAAGGGGAGAGAATATCAAGGGACAAAAACAGGCGAGCATGGTTGGGGCCACCTCCCCCAGGCATGCCTGCATCGGATGCGTTCAGACGAGTGGGGTCCTCCCATGGGCCTGGCAGGTGGAAGGGGTTAACACAAAGGGGAGGAGTGAAGGGGAAAGAAGTAGCATCAAGAGGAATGAAGAGGAGGGCAGGAATGGGATTGAGTGAGAATGGGGCACGTGGGGTGCCGCCTCCCCCAGGTATGCCTGCATCAGAGGCGTTCAGTCGAGTGGGGTCCTCCCATGGGCCTGGCGGATGGAGGGGAGTCCAGGGACGAGCAGAGAGAGGAGAGAGTGCTTGAGATCATGGGGCGTGTGAGGTGCCACCTTTTCCAGGCATGCCTGCATCAGAGGGATTAAGACGAGCGGGATCGTCCCATGGGTCTGGTGGATGGAAGAGCTGTTGAGAACAAGGGAGGGAGAAAAGGGGAGTGAATGGATGAGCATGGGATGAGAGGTCCCACCTCCCCCATGCATGCCTGCATCAGAGGGATTAAGACGAGCGGGATCGTCCCATGGGCCTGGTGGATGGAAGAGCTGTTGAGAACAAGGGAGGGAGAAAAGGGGAGTGAATGGATGAGCATGGGATGAGAGGTCCCACCTCCCCCATGCATGCCTGCATCAGAGGGATTAAGACGAGCGGGATCGTCCCATGGGCCTGGTGGATGGAAGAGCTGTTGAGAACAAGGGAGGGAGAAAAGGGGAGTGAATGGATGAGCATGGGATGAGAGGTCCCACCTCCCCCATGCATGCCTGCATCAGAGGGATTAAGACGAGCGGGATCGTCCCATGGGCCTGGTGGATGGAAGAGCTGTTGAGAACAAGGGAGGGAGAAAAGGGGAGTGAATGGATGAGCATGGGATGAGAGGTCCCACCTCCCCCAGGCATGCCTGCATCAGAGGGATTAAGACGAGCGGGATCGTCCCATGGGCCTGGTGGATGGAAGAGCCGTTGAGAACAAGGGAGGGAGAAAAGGGGAGTGAATAGATGAGCATGGGATGAGAGGTCCCACCTCCCCCAGGCATGCCTGCATCAGAGGGATTAAGACGAGCGGAATCGTCCCATACTTACCACCATCAGGTCGCCATGTGCGACCGGGTTGAAAATCGGGTCGCCACATGCCCGTGAGTGAGCCCTATTTTGAGGCGCCTTAAAATGAGCCCTATTTTGTAGCGCCTCAAAATGAGCCCTATTTTGTAGCGCCTCAAAATGAGCCCTATTTTGTAGCGCCTCAAAATGAGCCCTATTTTGAGGCGCCTCAAGGTTAAACATCGGGTTGCCACATGCCCGTGAGCCCTAGCTGCTGATCTGGCAGGCAAGGTCTAGCACATCCATCCAGCCCATACCTCTAGCACATACCAGCGTCTAGCACATACCAGCGTCTAGCACATACCAGCGTCTAGCACATACCAGCGTCTAGCACATACCAGCGTCTAGCTCATACCAGCGTCTAGCTCATACCAGCGTCTAGCTCATACCAGCGTCTAGCACATACCAGCGTCTAGCACATACCAGCGTCTAGCACATACCAGCGTCTAGCACATACCTAGCACCACCCAGCCCCCTTCCCTCCCCCACCCTTCCGCCCCCCCCCCCCACACCCGTACCATCGGGTCGCCACATGTCTGTGAGTCCCAGCTGCTGATCCGGCAGCAACCAGTAGTCCTGCCAGGGGCAAGGGGGGGAAAGAAGGAGCCTTTTAGACACCAAAGCATTGATTAAATCAATATGACTCAAAAGAAAGCAGGTGACCTCTGAGTCGACTCAAAAGCAAGCAACCCCACCCCCTCACTTCATGAACCCACTCAAAAGATGCACCAAAATTCACATCCGCCTATTTGACTTGCCCCATGCTCCCAATCCATGCGCTCAGAAGAAAGACCACACCCGTCCACCCCACTGACCAACTTGACCCATGCTCCCCTCATCACAATCCACATACATGTGACTCTGCAGGGATGACTTTTGAGTCGACTCAAAAGTCATGCCCACCCAATCTGACCAGCCCCCATGCTCCCATGCTCCCATGCCATGCTCCCATGCCATGCTCCCATGCACCCCTCATCACATTCCACATACATGTGAATCTGCAGGGGTGAGCCGCACAATGCCTGACTGTGCTTCCCCTACTCGCCCCGCCCCCGCCCCTGCTGGCTCCCCTTCTCCCCCTGCCCCCGCCGCCCCTCCTCCAGGGATATTCCCTGTCCCCACCCCCGCCCCCGCCCCTGCTCCTCCTGCTCCTCCTCCTCCTCCTTGTCCTGGAGTATCCAGAACAGCAGGAGAGGCGAATGATTGGTTGGGTGTCTGAGAGTACAGGGATTGCTGCTGCGGCTGCCCCTGCTGCTGCTGCTGCTGCGGCTGCTGCTGATCCGGCTGGCCTGCCTGGGAAGGCGCTGCTCCTTCGTACTTCTCCTCAAACCGGCTGCAAGGAATGAGACACAGCAGTGGGACAGATACCCCATGGCGATTTTGAGACAGATATAGAAAACAAAATTGGAAAAAGCAAACAAACAAACGAACAAACAAACGTGCAGCACACAGAGGTTATCCAGAATCCGAGATCCTATCAAGTCGGGTGCATGGGGGAGGACAAAAGTTTCTTGAACAAACAAAAGACGAAGAACAGTACGGAAACGAAAAAAAACAAGAACACCAGGAGCAGCAACAGCAACGAGAAGAGCAACACAGAGCAGGGGAAAACAACAGAAGCACCCACCTGACCAGGTAGACGTCAATAGGCCCACTGGTGCTCTTCAGCAGTATCTGGTACTTGCGCTGAGCAAAGCCCTGACAGGGGCAGCAAGGTGAAAGAAAGGAATGTCACATAATTAATGAAACGCCTCAAATCTCGATGCGTGTGTTTTTTTAGAATTCTCAAAAAACACATAATTAATGAAACGCCTCAAATCTCGATGCGTGCACAGTGCTGTGCAAAGGCCGGATAGGTTGATGGTACTTTTCTCCAGATAGTTTGGGCGACGTCAATTCTCAAAAGTACCATCTGCGTGCACTGTGCAAAGGCCAGATAGTTTGGGGCGGCATGGGAAACACCACCAAGGGACTTAAAGGAACTTAAAGGATGGATAAAATGATATAGGCTTTAAGTTATGCACACTGAGCCGAACAGCTCACAGCTTCAAAAACGGCTCTTGAGAATTCTAAAAAACTTATGACACACTGAGCAGAACAGCTCACCTCTTCTGGATCTGGAACTTCGAGCATGGTGCCGTGCGGGGCTCTGATGGCAATCAGGGTTTCGTTCTGTTCAGAGGGACGTTTGAACACATTTGAGAAACACAAAGATGTCTAAGCTCATAGCACACTGCAGTGGGCAACAAAAAGAAGCAACGAAACGATAAATAAACAAACAAGCACGAATGCCTGAGAAAAAAATAAATATATGAGCAAAGGCCCAAAGACAACCCACCTGAAAGCATGGCAGGTTCTTAATGTCTTCTTCTGTCACAAACATCCATCTGCGAACAAGGACAGCAAGAGGTTAGATGCAAACGGCAGTGGTAGGAGAAACCACGACGCAGTTGAATAGAATTATAAAACGCGTGAGGAGGCGATGTCGTCTTACTGTTTTCTCTTGTCGTCCTCATTCAACAGCCGTAACCGTTCCCGCATGTCCCTGATTTGATGGAAACAACACAAGTGACACAAGGATGATGGGTGTTTGTTATGTTCCAGGTCTGTAGAAGAAGACCCCAGAAAATCAAATGTAGCAGCAGCAGTAGAGATACTCTAGAATGCCCACAACAACAAACTTCAACAAAAGAGAGAGAAAAAAAAATCACAGAACAGCCACGTTACACGTACTTGATTCCATTGTCTAGACTCAACTCCTCCTCCCTTAACCGATTCAACTCCGCCTAAACAAGGGGCGAGAAAAACAGAGGAGGGGAGAAGCATAGGTGAAAAGACAATCAAATACCCCAAGAACAGCAAACTGAACTTTGAGCCCTATTCCTGGGGCCCTATGTCCTGTTCAAGAATAGGGTGTTTTGAAGCGACTCAAAATCCCTATTCCTTCTTGCCCGTGTTTAGGCACAAAGTCAAGTGCTTAGCCCTACTCTGAGTCCTAACCCTCATTTTATGCTTAGCAATAGTCAAATGCTCAGCCATGGTCGGTAAACGAAGCTAACTAAGAGAAGCGGGAGGCTACCTGTAGAATCTGCGAGTCTTCTTTGATGGTGGAATCACACTCCAAGCCTCTGAAAACCCCTAATCCAGTGCCCAACCACAGTCAGCAGCAGAAGCTGAGCCCTAGTCAGTGGGAGGGGGGAATCACAAGCGGCCGGGCCTACCTGTAGGATCTGTGAGTCTTCTTTGATGGTTGAATCACACTCCAAGCCTCTGAAAAGCACCGGAGCATTTTGAAAATGATGACCAATGCATAAGTCGTGAATGCATACAAATGATCGAGTAGATGATGATGCATCAACACACACATACCTGAACTGAACACACACACACATGCACGCATATGTAAATACGCAAATCCATCAGAACACTCCCATCATCCTACTTCCAAACCTCTCACTTCCACGTGAAATGAGTCGTGTTTCGAGTCGACTCAAATCACGACTCCATCAAAACACTCCCATCATACTGCTTCCAAGCCACTCACTTCCACTGAATGTTGTTCTTCCCTTTCTTCTCAATCAACCCAATGCCTTCAAGAACATTCGTAATGTCGTATATCCGCCGCTTCTGGACCTGAGGGGGGAGAAGGAACAGTATAAGAATCAGCGGCACCATAGATCACGAGTTAAACATCAAGTTTCACAACCAGCTGCAATCCAGGGTTGGGACCGCACCGCGCATTGCACATGCAGCAACATATCAGCGAGTACAGGTCGTGTATCCTCCAATAAAGAGGCGTCATCAGAGCTTTGCTTCTGTTTGTTTGCTTGTTTGTTTGTTTGTTTTTTCTGCACCTCTAAAGTGATGCCGTGTACGTATCCTCTGTGCGAATCATGCCTGCTCATGCCTGGATCATGCCATGCGTTGCCGTGCTGTGCCAGCATTTTAAGGGCATGCTTCACATAAGTTCCCAAGCATACCTGGAAGGTTGACGCTGCAGTGTTCAAGTGCAACTGACCCCGTTATTAGGTCAATGAACTTCATGTGAGTCGACTCAAAAGTTGCATGCAAGTTACAACACAGAAGCCACCACGCGTACCTGCAGGGTTGACGCTGCAGTGTTCAGGTCTAGTGTGCCGTCATCTGATCCCTTTATAAGGTCGATAAACTTTTTCGTCAATAGCCCTGCAAGAAATCGAAGGAAATGTGAGAGGAGGGAGGAAGTCGGAAAGGTGGTTGGGAAAGGAAAGAGCAGGGGAAGGGGGGACACCGGGCATGTCAAAGGAGAGAAAGAGTCCAGGGAGGAATAGATACAGAAGCATGATGCGGATGACCATTGTAGTCATGCCGCCTTCAGCATGGGCACTAGATGCAGTGTGACCGGCAAGATTCAGTGTGAGTGGCAAGGCAAGCAACACACCAAGGGAGTTGTCGTAGCGGCATGCTGACTGCTGCTGCGGCTGACCCATGGGTCCTGCTGGTGAGTTGAGCCCCATACCCGCGTCCCCATTCTCCCATGCAGCACCTGCTGCCACAAGGTGATGCAGGAAAAATAACAAATCCCAAGAAAACAAAAAGGCGATTATTTCATCAGCTCAAAAGAGTGACGCACGGGTCCTACGTATCCTAATGTACCCTAAACGTATCCTAAACGTATCCTAAACGTATCCTAAACGTATCCTAAACGTATCCTAAACGTATCCTAAACGTAACGTATACCAAGAGGTGGCCACACCTACCTTTCCCCCGCGCCATCTTGCGACCCCGCGCTGTGAGGGGGTCCTCTCCATTGTTGAAATCCGTTTTGAGAGACCTTAAACGCAACCACACAGTCGAAACATACCTTTCCCCCGCGCCATCTTGCGACCTCGCGCAGTGAGCGGGTCCTCTCCGTTGTTGAACCGCGGCCACGGCTCTCCCGTCGTCTGCACACATGTTAAGAAACCGTAACAATGAGGCAAAACGGAACATCACGCACTGATAACGAGATGTAGAACAAAGATTGGTGCGGAAAACTCAGAGTGGGGACGAGAGAGCAGGAGGGGTGGGCGAGTGGGCGTGACAATGACGAGAGGGTAGCGATGCGAGTGGAGAGTGACAATAACGAGAGCACAGGTGAGGTCAATGTGACCTACCCGACCGGAAAGCACAGTGGGAGCCATCCCGGGCGAGAGGGCATGACATAGCGAGAGCATGGACGAGGCGAGAAGGCGTGACAGCAACAAGACTGCAAGAGAAGCGAATGTGGCGTACCTGGCCGGAGAGCACGGTGGGAGCCATCCCGGGCGCATTCTGCCGTAATGAATGCTCCTAAAACAGCACCCGCAACGCACAAATAAGGGGAGAAAGGGCGGGCTCTGGTGAGCGCACGAATGTGCGCAAATGCAATGCACATGGATGTGCGTGCATGCGCACGAATAAACATGAATGGGAATGGACGCGCCTTAAACGTGTGAATCGGCTGATATGTGGTGCGGGAACCGGAACGGCAAGGGAGAAAACAAGGCTGGGGCGCGCCTGCGCTCGGAAATCGGGGTGTTACACCGGGAGGGTGCGGCTTTCGAGGCGAGAGTGAAAACCACCGCGGGAAACTTTCCTCTCCTTGTCTGCCCTTTTCACTCGCCGCGGAACCTTCTTGATACACCCCGCCCGCCGTCCTTCCAAGCCGACTCAAGGACTCCGGTTGAGTCGATTCAAAACCGTCTTAATCGCCTGAGAAGTCATCCGAAGGACTTACGGAGAATTTCGCGACCAAGTACTCCTCTTCCCCTTGCCTCCCGTACTGGCCCGCCGCGTACCCTCCTCCCTGGTACACCGCGGGGTCCTGAAACTGGTGGTACGCATCGGGCGCCGCAAATGCCGGTCTCATGTGCGTGAACGGAACCTGGTACGGCTGACTCCCGTACGAGTAACCGGACATGCCTGCTCCCGAAATGCCTTGTCCTGACATGACTGGTCCGGACATTCCTGGGCCGGGCATTCCTGGGCCTGACATGCCTGGACCCGAAATGCCTTGTGTTGAGAGACCACCCGCTGTAGAAATGCCTGAAAGTGGAGGTGCTGACATGCCTTGTGCTGCCGACATGCCTTGCGGTGCCCCCATCCCTTGTGGAGCCATGCCTTGAGGTGCCATGCCTTGTGCTGCTGCCATTCCGTGAGCCGACATAGCTTGTGAAGGATAGGGCTGAGCTACGGATCCGTGGTCTATACTCACACCCTTATGGTCCATACTTATTCCCCTATGATCCATACCCATCGCCCTATGGTCCATGACCATACCCTCACCCTGGATGTACGGCCTAGGCGCCATAAATGCAGGGTTACTATTGGGATTAGCCATTGCGAGGAAGGTCTAGGGCAGCATTTGTAGGGCGGAAACTCCCGTCCTTCCGGCGGAATAAACCGGCAAGTTCTAACCTAAAAATGTATCCTGATTTAGCGTGCTGCCATGGACTGGGATCCGACGTTCTGAACGAAGCGGAAAAAATGCGCTCCTCGCGAAGAACCCAGAAACAAGCGCTAAAAACGACGCAAATGGATTCGACG
Organism: Closterium sp. Naga37s-1; assembly: GCA_947471745.1. Lineage (NCBI taxonomy): Eukaryota > Viridiplantae > Streptophyta > Zygnematophyceae > Desmidiales > Closteriaceae > Closterium > Closterium sp. Naga37s-1. The sequence goes on along the minus strand of CANJKZ010000772.1, from coordinate 693,716 downwards.
GCTGCTAACACACTATCCGTTCACGTATGTTGCTCAAGCAACAAAATACGGCGCAGCGATCAGAGACACCATGAGCTGTAAAATAAGGAAGTCAGATAATGGAAACCTGAATCGTGCAAAAAGTACAATATAGTTACTTGCTACCCCTGCCACCTAGGTTTTCCCTCCAAGGTGGGGGGGCGTGGAAAGAGAGGGAAAAGGGGGAGGCTAATGTGTGGCGGGGGAGGGAAACCCTGGGAATGGGTGAAATCGCGAGGGAAACTCCCAGGTTCCTCGCGCGCGGGCCTTCGCGAGCTCGCATGCGTTTTCGCTAACCACACGTTACTCACCGTATGCTGTCGCTAATGCGTATTTCTGGCGACAGGATGACGACGACGGTGCTTTCCGTGAATTCTGTGTGGGGAAAGCCTCTTGTCCGACGGCGATCCGGATGCCACGTGGAGAGACGCTTGTGGAAGGTTTTGGTCTGTGTCAGACGTGCTGATTGGCTCGGTCTTTTGAGAGGTCTTGCAAAGGGTCGCGAAGCAGAGCAGTGCCACAGCAACCTGCAGACCATAAACGATTGGCGGTGAATAACATGCCTAACCTGCGTGGTCTGCACCTGGTCCGTCTCCGGTCCGGGCCTGGTCCGTCTCCGGTCCGGGCCTGGTCCGTGGCCGGTCTCTCACTGGTCCGGCGAGGCCCTCCTTCGACCAAAGGCTGTGCGAACCTTGAGCGGCAAGCGCGCCCTAAAGGAGGGGCGGAAGAAGGGAAGCAGCAAAAGTGATCCCGCCAACCGGATTCGAACCAGTGACCTAAGGATTGCTCAACTACAGTCCTCCACTTTATTTACAAAGTTCCTAGGTACATGGGCTCATATATGTACACTATGTACAAGAAGTTCTAGAGCAGTGGAAAAGAAAAGCAAGTGTAAAGATGTGAAGAACAGGTGAGAGATGACAAAGTGATTGAGTGATATGAGAGTATAACGATGTGCAAAAGAGAACAGAACTGGTTACAAAACAGTGGGAAACAGGACACACAGAAGAAAAACAGAACAGAACTTGAAACCACAAAACAGAACAGAACAGAACAGAACAGAACCTACGGTAATGACACAAACGAGTGACTCACAAACTGAAACTGACCCACATGACCCACAAAACCAGCAGTGTAACCCTACAGTAAAGCATCTACAAAGGTTAACCCCCCTTAAATGCGGGGGTTGAGCAAATATGCAAGGTCAGGAGCGCCATCACTGAAAGCAGGAAGATCTGAAAATGATGGGTCTTCGCTTGACATCACCTCCGAGATCGATGGGAAGGCCACCTCTACCCTGTGGCGGATTGCTCTGGCCTACGCCCGTTGCAAAGCCATAGAGACTCGAAGCATGTAGGAACTCTCAAAGGCGGTTGTAAGAACACTGTCTGCTGCACCGTGATCAAGATGCCGTGCTGCTGCCCTGCGACTGCAGTCCCGTAGAAACGCTTTGAAGCTGCTGCCCAAACACCCGAAGGTCTCAAGTGCAAGTGGAAGAAACTTGACTGCTGGCCGTGCGCGTAAAGCTGCTGCGTAGTGGGATCTTTTCTCTGCTTCGCGCTGTTTTGCAGCTAGGCCGACTGTATGAGTAACTGTTAGGGGAGCGGAGGGCAGCTGCGGGTCGGTTACTGACACATCCAATGCCCATTTGATTCCAGCGCAAGGGTCTATGCAAGTGACATCTGGAATTGCCTCCGGCAGCATCGTGCGGTCTTCTACTCTAACCGTGAAGCCTAGCTCCCTCGCAATCCGTGCTACCTCATGTTTCACAGCGTCGTGTACGTGAGTCGGCTCATTAAGGTCAGGACAGCGTAGCGCATGGCTGGGCAGGGTGGGATCAGTGTAGGTAAGACCACAGGAACAGGGTGGGGCCGATTCTAGGAGACGGATGTGAGGAATAGGGAGGCCTAGGCGGATTTCAGTCGCGATTAGCCAGTCTGCCGGTTCGAGTTGGGCACGAGGAGCAGAAGGGACAGCCGTGAGCCAGGCGCCAGCAGATGGGTCCTGAAGGGAAGTTAAACGGACCAGTTGGTGGTGCTGGGTAGCGGCTGAACGTAGCTGCTCTGCTGCGTGTGCTGAAATGCGCTGTGCTAGGGCAGAAATGCTTTAATATTATCCAACACTTCCACAAACAACACAACCTCGTGTCTACGTGCATGTCCGTTCTGCCAGTTGGTGAGGATTCACCCCATTAGTTGTCGACATAGATGGTCGAGTCGCACATTGCCGCATACCCAACCACCGTACCGAGCACGGCGCGACACGGCGCATCGAGCCCTCCTCGACACGATGCCTCGCTCTTTCCCCGACCTTGTTCGTACAAGACCAGATAGCTTCACATCTTTTCTCTCAGAGGTGAATCTGACAAGCAAATATCCTAATCGTTTCCGCAGCCACGACTCGCACATAGTCCCGTACAACCAGACGGAAAGCAGCCTCTCTGTAATAGCAACCCATCAACCCCAGGTGCTCGCCCAGCAGTTAGCTACCCCTCTCTCGTATAACCTGGTAACCCAGTTACGATGGCGAGCATGAAGCAGAAGGCGGGCGACATGATGTCCGCGGCGAAGGAGAAGATGTCCGAGGTCAGCGCGAAAACCGGCGAAGCCGTCGCGAAGGGCAAGGCGGAGGTGCAGGAGAGCATGGACAAGGCGCGCCATCCGACTAGCAAGGAGGCGCGCGCGATTGCGGACGCGAAGGAGGCGCAGCGGAAGGAGCACGCGGAGCTGGAGAAGGAGCGGAAGATCGCGGGCGCGATGGAGAGGGAAGCTGCGGAGAAGGAGGCGCGACACGAGAAGCACGGCGTGATAGGCGCTGGCACTGGTACTGGTCACGAATATGGCACTGGTGCTGGTGGTGCTGGGACTGGGCATGGCACTGGTGGGGGGTATGGAACGACGACTGGGACTGGGCATGGGACGGAGAGTAGCGGGGGAGATTATGGCACCAGGGCGGAGCATGGGTATGGCATCACCGGGATGACTGGGCATGGTGCTGGTGTCATTAATAGCCCCGGCCGTGGCACTTCCGAGCACGGAACCACAGGACATACCACTGGTCATCATGGCACCACTGGTGCCGCGCAGGTGGGGCACAGCACAGAGGGCACCGGACTTGGCGGCACTGATACCACTGGTGGAACCACAGGGCGCAGGCACGTGTTTCAGTGAGACTCTACTGGCATGGATACCAGAGGTGGTGGTGGTACCATGGACGGACTGGAGTTAGCTGTTGCAGTGAAGGAGAGAGGTATCGTAGTGCACTTTTGTATATTGTGTAAATAGGTCTGATAGTGTGTAGATGTTGTGTATGAGTGTAGCAGCTGCAGCAGTAATTTTTGTGCCGTATTCTTGTCAGAATGTTTTGAGCTAAAATCCTTTCCATGCTGCCAGCCTTGTCCTGCCCCGGATGCTACAGTACACTGTAACTTGAGTGGAATTCACCACACTTGAGCTTCCATGTCAGTATCATTGAAATTAAAGAGGGTTGTTCCGTGTTCTTGTAAACTGAATCAACAGCCAGTCACTTGAATACTACATCTGAGCGTAACACATATTTGATTCCAGCCTTCACTTCCCTGGCTTCATGAAGCAAGCACCTGGCCCCATGCCGGTGTAGCAATCTTAAGATAGGCTAGGAGACAAGTGTCGAGAGTAAATGTTTGAGTAAGGAGGGACAAGGAGATACAAATGTCGACCTAAAGTGTTGTACCCTTTAGAGGGCAACTCACAGTAGCCTATCTAACAATATATAGAATATATAAACATTTGACACACCCCCATAGGCTAAGTGAGGGGCATCAAAACAACCAACGGAAACAAGGGGTCACAAGACCAGTCAAGAACAAGCATAAAAAACAAAGCTCAGGGTGGCGCTCAGAGTCACCACACACTCCGAGCACAAGCAAGTGGCCACAAGGCCAGTTCAAGAGTTTACTAGTATATATAGAAGCACAACAAGTAGAGCAAACAGCAAGTCTACAGCAACCGAGGGCCTACCTCAACAAGCCCCAACTGCACACAGAACCTGTGGTGGTCACCAGGCGCCAAGGCCTTGGTGAAGACGTCGGCAGTGTTGGCCTGTGAGGCCACAAAGTTCAAACGTGCCTGACCGCGTCGCTGCAACTCTCGCAGGAGGAAGTACCTCACGTCAATATGCTTCACTCTGCTCTCCAGTCGAGGCTCTCGACACAGGAGGATCATGGCCTTGTTGTCAGCGTACAAGGTCGGTGCAGAGCGAGGCCGCTCACCAAGGTCGGCGAGCAAGAAGGTCAATCAGCGAAGCTCCTGTGCCGCCATGGCACCAGCGTAGATCTCTGCCTCTGCACTGGAAGTAGCCACAGACGACGACCGTGTAGACCTCCACGACACAGCACCAGCTCCCAGACTGAAGCAGTAACCCTGAGTCGAACGCTGAGTCTCCACGTCGTCAGCGTAGGAAGAGTCACAGTTACCAGTCAACGCCACTGGCTGAGTCCCTCCAAGCACAAGCCCCATGCCTGATGTAGTCGCCAGGTACTTCGCCACCCTCACAGCAGCTGTCCAGTGGACAGGGCGGTGTCTCCCAGTCGCAACAAAGCGAGAAAGGATGCTGAGTGGAAAGGCGAGGTCCGGTCGAGTACAAGTCATCAGGTACATGAGGCAGCCCACCAGCTCTGCGTAGGGTCCACTGGACTCAAAGGGCTCGTCAGGAAAGGGGCCCGTGAGTCTGTGGTCAACAGCAAGAGGAGTGGGCTGTGTGGTGGAGAACTGGAAGTCGAACCGCCGAAGGATCTGCTGCACCATGTGTGACTGCGTCAGTGTGATGGTGCGAGCGGCTCTGTCCCGGGTGATCTGCAGGCCAAGGTAGCGCTGCAGCTCACCCAGGTCAGTGCACTTGTGTCTCTTCTGCAGTTCGGACTTCACCTGAGCCAGGGCTGCCCTGTCTGCTGTAGCAAACACCAAGTCGTCGACATAGACAAGGATAAAGAAAGGAGTAGAACCCGCTCGAACAAACAGCGACGGGTCGGCGGAGGACGGGCTGAACCCAAGGTCACGAAGCGTGGAGCGAAGAGTGTCGTGCCACTCACGGGGCGACTGGCGGAGACCGTAGACTGGTCGCCTCAGGCTCCACTGGGTCCCAGGTGGGAAGGTGTCAGTGAAGCCAGGAGGACGGCGCAGCCAGATCTCCTCGTGTAGTCGGCCCTGGAGGAACGCAGTGGAGAAGTCGAGGGAGTGCAGCTCGTAGTCTCGCTGCGCTGCTATGTGGAGTAACACCCGAAGAGTAGTCATCTTCGGGGTCGGGGCGAAGGTCTGGAAGAAGTCAACTCCCTCACGCTGACTGAAGCCCCTAGCCACGTAGCGCGCCTTGAACACCGGCGGTGCTCCAGGCGGCCGCTTCACCTTGAAGAGCCACATGCCATCGACTACGTTCGCCCTGGGAGGGGGAACTGCGTCGACGTAGGTGCCTGTGGATCTCCAAGACGCCAACTCTGAGTCCATAGCCGCTTTCCACTGAGAGGCCCACGCCCCTGACACTGCCTCGCGGTAAGTGCGAGGAGTCGGTATGTCAAGGGCGTCGGGGTCTCCCTCAGGGGAGAGCAGCATGGCACACACAGAGGGAGAAGCGGCTGCCCAGTACTCCAGCTCAGACTCTCTGTCCTCTAGGACGTCACAGCCAAGGGCAAACCCACCCCCGACGGACAGAGGACGGTAGGGAGGAGCTGGCACCACACGGGTGGCGTAGTCAAGGTGGCTGGCGGCAGCGAGGAGAGACCTAGCTAACAACGAACGTCAGGACTAGCCTAAACAGCTAAGCGGAGCGGCCTCCAGCCGCGACGGTGCGAAACACTGTGAGTATGAGTGACGCGAGTGTCGAACCAACGGAGGTCGGGTGGTCCTGGGTGGTGTGCGCGCGTGATAAGGGGATGTGAGCGTTTGGAAGGGGCTCTGAGCGGTTGGAAGGGGCTGTGAGCGGTTGGAAGGGGCTGTGAGCGGTTGGAACGGGCTGTGAGCGGTTGGAAGGGGCTGTGAGCGGTTGGAAGGGGCTGTGAGCGGTTGAAAGGGGCTGTGGGCGGGTGGGAGGGGCTAGCTGGCGCCAGCTGCTGGCGGCTAGGTTCCGGTGGCTAGCTGCTGCTGGCGGCTAGCTTCTGCCTAGCCGTGCTGCTGCTGCAGGAGCACGCGCTGCTGCCTAGCCGTGCTGCTGCTGCAATGCACACGTTGCTGCCTAGCCGTGCTGCTGCTGCAATGCACGCGCTGCTGCCTAGCCGTGCTGCTGCTGCAATGCACGCGCTGCTGCCTAGCCGTGCTGCTGCAGCAAAGCACGCGCTGCTGCTGCAATGCGCGTGCTGCAGTGGCGTGCGCGGCTGCCGCTGGCTAACGCGCGCGCTGCTGCGGGCTAAGAACGACTACGCGGGCCCGCGGGGGGGGGGGGGGGGAGAGTCCCTTCTGGAGCGCGACGAAACGAGGGGCCAGTGGGGCCCTGTAAACGCGACGAAAAACGAGGCCCGCGGGGGCCCTTAAACGCGACGAAAACGAGGCCAGCGGGGGCCCTTAAACGCGACGAAAACGAGGCCCGCGGGGGCCGTCCTACCCGCGACGAAACGGGGCCTAAGGGACGGGCGCCTCGGGACCGGCTAAGGGAGGGAGCGGAAGCGTGGGAGGGAGTAAAACACCTACTCTAATACCATCTTAAGATAGGCTAGGAGACAAGTGTCGAGAGTAAATGTTTGAGTAAGGAGGGACAAGGAGATACAAATGTCGACCTAAAGTGTTGTACCCTTTAGAGGGCAACTCACAGTAGCCTATCTAACAATATATAGAATATATAAACATTTGACAAGCAACGCCATTCCAACCTCCGGACTCACCTGTGGTAAAAACGTTAAGGGAGAGGGGGGAATAGAGGGAGATGACTTGATCTCTGCATTCACCTCCCGGGGCTCATGGTAGCAAGCACCTAGCCTCATGCCGGTGCAACAACGCCATCCCCACCTCTGATGACCTGCCCTCATGACGTGCCCTCATGACGTGCCCTCATGACGTGCCTTCATGGCGTGCCCTCATGACGTGCCTTCATGGCGTGCCCTCATGATGTGCCCTCATGACGTGCCCTCATGACGTGCCCTCATGATCTGCCCTCATGACCTGCCGTCATGGCGTGCCCTCATGGCGTGCCCTCATGACGTGCCCTCATGACCTGCCCTCATGACGTGCCCTCATAACGTTCCCTCATGATGTGCCCTCATGACCTGCCTTCATGACGTGCCCTCATGCAGTAAGCGCCTGGCCCTGCTGTGCTGCTGCATCAACACAATTCCCACTTGCTTTTTTGTAGGAATGGGAGAAGGAGGAACGAGGGGAAGGGCAGAACAAAAAGGTGTTCCCAACAAACATCTAGTATTAATATATATATTAGTAATATCAATATCTACATACATGTATATATATACACACACAACACAATCTCACCTCAAAGCTCTCCTGTGACCGTGCTCCCACATAGAATACCGTCTCTCCTCCCACCAATTGTTCCTGATGCTGGTGTTGCTGCTTCCCGACTCCACCCTTCCCTCTACCTCCTGCTGCTTCCTTCTCTCTCCTCCGCCGCCCCTCCCCTCCATCTCCCTCCCTCACTCCCTCCCCAGCCGTCCCCTCTCCGTCCCTCTCACCACTTTCCTCTCCGTCTCCCTCCGCCCCAACCTCACCTTCCCCCACCTCCTCCCCTCCCTCCCCATACCCCTCTCCCTCCTCCTCCCCCCGCCCCTCCCAAGTGGAAGGAGCACCAGAGAGGTAAACCAAGAGTGTATACTCCGTCCTTCCCCCCCCTGCTACAGTCACGCTCTCGTCTATGTGCGCCCCGAACTGCTGGCCCCGGCTGTAGCGGTACACACGCATGTTGGGGTTCAGACGCACTGCCTTGCGGTTACCAGCTTGCAGCGGCTGTAGCACCGGGGCGAGTCGGTCCCACAGGTGTGCTGCCCGTTCAAAGGAAAAACAGAAAGGAAAAGCACAAAAAGGAAAGAGAACTTAGCGGTTAAGAAAAGGGTGACGCGTAGTTGCGTGCCGGGTTACCAGCTTGTGAGGGGTATTTAGCCTGGAAAAATCGGGGGGGAAACAAGGGCTGCTTCAGTCACTCACCCTACCACTCTCCTCCTTTCTCCCGCCCTGACTCACCCGCCAGCTCGTAATCTTCAACGGATATCCGGTGGTTGTCTCTGAACGCCTCGCCCTTGGGGCTTCCCTTATGACTCGCACATACATTACCACTCTCCCCCCTTCTGCCTGCTCCCTGACTTCTTCCTACCCGCCTCTTCCTCTTGCATGACTCACCAGCCAGCTCGTTATCTTCAACGGATATCCGGTGGTTGTCTCGATACGCCTCGCCCTTAGCCGGACCACCGCTGCCCTGCCACTTGAAGCCAATGCGCTCTCCTTGCGCAATGAACTCCGCGCATTCCTCTGGGGAGAGCGCTCCTGGTACCTGGCGGTGGGGAAGGGGAAGGGGAAAAGGGGGGAAAAGGGGAAGAAAGAGGGGGAGGGAGAGGGGAGGGGGGGGAGGGGGGGAAGGGGGTAGGAATGAAGGGGGGTTCTGAAGTAGCAGAAAATATGAAGGCGTTTGTGAACAAGAAAGTTTGGAGATCTTAGTATTCCGGATTTTGAGTCGTTTAAATATTCACGAGCGTCGGAGTGACCTCACAGTGAACACTTCGCAGCCACGGATTAGTTGCAGCGTCAGGTCGCGGTGCCGTCTCAGTTTCGGCCAGGAAATGCGTGTGGCGGGTACGATAGGCGGCGCGCCTCCGGAATACTCCTGCTGCTGCTTTTTTCCTTTCTTAGCCATTTTCCGACGCCGATATTGCCAGAATTTACGGCGGAGAACGAGGAGAATGTGGAATGATGGACGCATTGGTGTGAAAGGCGAGGGAGGGTGAACGTAAGTTGATTTGTCTCTCGATTTAGTGTGATGCGTTTTGCGTTTATGATTGTTGGAAAATGGGGCTGACAATGTGGTTTGATCGAGTGTTTTCTTCCAGCCAATAGCGAAAGCGTTCGGGCGGCGAATGTCCAGGTTTTTTCCCGCCAACTTCATTTTGAGACGTGGGGCGGTGATTCGTCAGGAAGCGCTCCGCTGACAAACTCAAATCCCAAGGACCGCTACCTGGCGGCTACAGTAGATTGTGCTCTGTCTGTACAGTTTGTTTTCGCGATACTATTGACGAATCCGAGCTTTCGTTTGAAGCGGATACCGTCACCTCTAACGACAGCTTCATCCACAGGTCACGCCACGTGGTCGATCCGAATTACCCTATCCATCCATCCATTTCGCCATCCGTCTCTCGCCTACTGCAGTGGTTGACAATCCCAAGGTTTGCGACTTTCCGTCTCTTGGGTTCTCTCAGGTTAGTAAGGGATCTAGTCTATTCTCACATACGCCTGTTATGCTTACACTAAACCAGGCGTTCCGTGTTCACAGATTCGTCATCCAGAAGTCAGGACTAAGGTGTTCGTAGTTCCTTCTTTCCAGTTTACTATTTGACTTAGCCCGTCGCGCAACCTTGAGCGCTCTCATCCGACTTTAGTAATCTTCCTCGTCTGTTGTATCCGACATTCACAACTTAAGGTTTGCATTCTGTGGGCTAGTCTGATTCCATCCTTCATCCTTTTCCAGTGTTCCTTAGCCAGGTTTACATATCTTGGTTTCTTCTTCTTCTTCTCAACATGGGCTCATCTAGTGACCATAACCATCCAGAGGATCATTCTCTGTCATTTCTCGCCGAATCCACCGATTTAGCTGAAACGATGAGTGGTCCAACTAGAGCAGTGGGAGATTCATCCAGTAAACCTGACGGTGAAATTTCCAGGAATCTTACAAAAGCCGGTGAATCTTCCTCGGCTCCCCTCTCCGCTGAACTTTCGGAAGTATCAGGCGACGTCGGGAATGAGCTGAACGAGACGGTTGTCAGTCAAGCAGACGGCGATGTAGACGGTCAGTCAGGAAGCGAAGACGGAAGTCGTCGTCGAACGCCGTTCACGGAGAATAGCCAGTTGGAGGCCGACTTGGCTCTCGCTCGTGCGATTCAGGAACAGGTATGCTTCGCATTGACCTGCGGAGGACAGTTAGGCTTCATCTGAGGAGGACCGTAGGCTTTGCATTGATCCCAAGAGGACCGGTAGACTCTGCGCTGATCAAACGAGGAAACCTGTTCAGTGACTAATTATTCAGTCTGTCGTAATGCGATTCAGGATTCGGCTGCACAGATGAAAAAGAGGACAAGCTTGTTCTTACGAATCTGTTTATGTCGTGATTCTCCAATCGCTGATTTCATCCTCCGTTTTTTTCTTTTCCTGTTCACAGGAGTGTGCATTCATGATGCTTTACCACCAGCAAGCATTAGCAGCAGCGTCAGCATCAGCCTCGGGTTCTCGCTCTGGCTCTAGAGGCAGCTCTAGACGGCTTCAAGGCCGTCAAGACCGTGAAGTCCGTCAGACAGGCTCGTCGGTAGATAATCCCATTGTGCTGCTGAGTGAGGGAGAGGAGCTCGAGGCAAACGATCCCGATGCCGAGGAGGAATTCGCAGATGCGGATGACGATGAGTACGGCGAATGGGAGGAAGCTAGCGAAGACGATGGCGAAACAGGCGAAGATGGCGAAATGGGCGAGGTCGGTGAACGAGGAAGCGAAGCTGCGGACGAGCCAGGCCGCGAGTCACGTGGACAAGTCAGAAGTGCGTCGCTGCAGCGGCAGCTGTTCCAGAACGGCGGGAGCGAAGTGGACCAGCTAGGACTCGAACCCGAGACCGCTGCGAACATGTCGGGAGTCCTCAGGGACGGGAGAGGTGATGGCGCCGAAGGAGCTGGGGAAGGAGCGGAAGGGATTGCAGCTGGGGGGGTTGCTGAGGGTGGGGAAGCAGGGGAGGCAGGGCAGGGAGGGGAGGGAGCGTACGAGGATGACGAGGCGTTTGCTCGTGCGTTGCAGGAGGAAGAAGAGCGCGAGATGGCTCGCAGGCTGTTCGCCATGGCTGGGCTGCAACTGAGCGACGGTCGAGGTGCGTCACTGTTGAGGTGACTTGTGAGCCGAGGTGCGCCAGAGTGGGAGTGACTTGTGAGTCGACTCAAAAGTCACCTCGGAAGAGCATAAGACAGCGCGCAGGCTATTCGCCATGGCTGGGCTGCAACTGAGCGACGGTCGAGGTGCGTCACAGTCGCCAACGGTGGCTGCCAGCCGTTGATTGCTTGCCTCGATGCTGGAATACGTCTAACATTGCATCAATCCCTCGCCAGGCTGGGTTTACTGCAGAATCCCATCTGATACTGATGGTCCTTTGTCCCCAACTTGTCGTTATGTTTTTCTCCTCCTTTTTTGCTTCTCAGGGTCGAGCTCGAGGAGGAGAGCGGAGATGCTGGCAGCAGCGCATGGCGTCGCGTGGCCTTTCGGCGAGGGAGGGGTGAGTTGACTAAGAGTCATGTGAGTGACCGTTTGGCTTGAGACTGATTGTAGAGAAGATGGCAGCAGCTCACGGCAATGCTTGGCCTTTTGGCGGTGGAATTTTGAGTTAGCTGCCTGGACTCAAAGCTTGCTTGTTGGTCGGTTTCTTTGAAAATTGTTACGAATTAGAATGCGAGGTGACTTGGAAGTCGAAAAGAAGAGTGACTTACAATAACAGGGGGATGGTAGAATGTGGGAGGAAGGTGGGGTTTGTTGAGACAATGGTGGGCTGACAGTAAGGTCATTTTCCATAAGAGGGGGATGGGGAAGTCGGTGATTCGCGTCAGAAAGCAAGCATGGTGGGGGAGGGGAGGATGCGCTCATGCGGGTGCAAGCAGGCATTCAACCTCTTTGTTTCTGGCAGCGAAAGCTGTTTGCTATGTCTGTTCCTTTACCCTGTCTGATCAATCGCACTTGTGTCATGGGCGTTTGCTGGGCTTGCAGGGTGATGAGGAGTCGGAGGAGGAGGATTCAGAGGAGGAGGATGGGGAGGATGAGGATGCACTGGATGTGGACGAGATGACGTATGAGGTGAGAGTTCCAGTTTCTAGTTGACTCAACAAATAGAATACGGAGGAGGAGGAGGATGGGGAGGACGAGGATGCACTGGATGTGGACGAGATGATGTACGAGGTGAGAGTGCTTTGATCTTATTCCTTTCCACTTTTCAAAAGCATGGTAGGTCCGTCTGACACATGGCATGGCATGGCATTTTATTGCATGGCATGGTATGCCGTGGTATGGTATGGTATGTTGTGAGATTTATAATGCGAGGAAGCAAGGAGGTGAGATGTGTGAGGTGTGTCTTGAGGCACTGCAAGACATGCCTGGTGTCCAATTTCGGAAAGAGGTGCAGTGCGCTCACCCTCTCAATTTCTTCGTCAGAGGTGTGAGGTGCTTAGGGTGGGTCGAGAACAAGGATAACTTCTGCAGCCTGACCTGACTCGTCACTCTTTTCTATTCCGTGTGTGCTCTGCAGGAACTGACTGCTCTGGGAGAGGTGATTGGAACAGAGAGCAAGGGGCTGGCACAAGCAACCATTAGTGCACTGCCGCGTGTCGCATACAGCACCAAGAGTCCGCTTAGGCGAGGCGAGGACATGTAAGGCACCTAGCGAATATCGGGGGTACCAGTTCTGTGCATTGATGCAACGCCAAAGCTCATCTCTGTGCCTCATTTCTTACTGACACCAAGCATATTTTCAGCACGCATTTTTCGTCCGCTGTGTCCCACCCCTCACTCACTCTCTTCCCTTGTCGTTTTTTTTTTTTTTTTTTTTTTTCTCTCTCGTGCAACGTTTTCGTCTTGTCTCACTCCCGCTTCATACCCTCCTGTGCTATTCGATTCTCTTGTGGGATCTGTCTCTCAGGTGCGCCATTTGCCAGCTGGAGTATGAGGAAGGGGAGGAGTTGTTGTTACTGCCACCGTGCCACCATTCATACCACGAGGCCTGTGTCCTGCAATGGCTGGGACGGAACAAGGTGAGGCCTGAACTCTGAGTCCTTTCAGAAACAATGGCTGGGACACAACAAGGTGAGCCTTGAACTTTGAGGTGACTTTAACACACATGGTTGGGTCAGAATAAGGTAAGTTCCCCTGCTTGTCGGTTATGTTGGGGCGCCTTAGGGTTTTTCTTTTACCCAGTGGAATTGGTTACTTATTGAGCACTTGTTTTCTTCCTCCGTTGGCTGCTCCACTAATGGGTGTTGGGCTGTCATATGCGCCTGTGATGTGAATGATCAAGGACTATCACATGCTCTGCCCATCTTTCTTTGTGTGTCTGGATGACAGGTCTGTCCTGTCTGCAAGGAGGAGGTGCAACAGCCATCAAGTTGATTAAGCAAGCAAGCCTGTGATCGACGGCATTTTTTTGGTTTCTTAGCTTACCTCGAAAGTTAACTGACAGTAGACTTCAAGACTTTTGAGCAAACAAATAGCTAAGGTTGTTTACACATTCTGCTACTTGTATAATCAATATTCGCGCATCATATTTCTCCAATTAGCCTGTATCGAGTACCACTGTGACGGTTGTGGATGAAATACCTCTGTCGAGAATGGACTCGCTATAGTCGTGCACTACGTTCCCGTTCCACTTCGCTGGTGTGGCTGCTCCATTCATTCCCAAACTTCTCCATCTGCATTTACTTTTGATGGAAAATCGCTCTATTCCTTGTGTTGATTTATCTGGTCTTCTAGAGGAAGCGGAGACAAGGCGTGCGCATTTCACTCGTGCTTCGTAACTAGGACAAGCACGTTCGCCTTGCCGACCGCGTTTCAAGACCCTGCCCCGCCGTTTGCGTCGCCATAGTGCACCCGTCGTCGCAAGCTAGAATTTTGGATCCTCCGAAGGTTTCGGGTTTAGCGAGGCACTGTGAACCGCTGGCCCCACGCAGGCAAAAAGGGAGCGCAGAGGCGGGATCGAGGGCATTCAGTTTTGCGATTCTCTGGGCGACTCGGAAACCGTAGGCAGCCTTCGAGAGAATACTTTATCACCACTAATTTTGGACAGCGGTGGGGCTCCGGAAACGGCAGACAGCGCACAGCAGGCGCGCAGTAGACGCGTCGAGAGCAGTCGACGAGCGAAAAACGCGGATTAGGATTGTCGGGAGCCGCAGACAGCGGCCAGGCAGGCAGAGGCGGATCACGCGGCGGCCATGCAGCATGATGACGTCATCTGGGGCCTTGTCGGGAAAGGTCCCTGCAGTTACCGAGTCAAGTGCGTTCCTTCGCCTTTCCTTCCGATCCGTTTCTATAGTGTTACCATTTTCTGCGTAAAATCGTTACTTTTTCGTAATTTCTTTGGCAGGCAACGCCGAGATGTTCGCTCAAGGGTTTCTCGGGGTTCAGGGTGTAATAGCGTTTTTGGGAATCTTAACAGATATTGCTGGTTCTTTCAGTCAGCGACAACCCTTCTTTCTGCCGCCTAACCGTTCGCGTGCTGCCAACCCTTTTGGGTGCCGCCCAAACCCTCTGTTCACCACCCGACCGTTGTGCATCTCACCCGCCCAACCCTTCTGTACCCCGCCCAACCGTTCTGTTGACGACGTATGTCAACCTCTGTCTGCCACGTGTCAACCTATGCAGGCAGCAAACGGACACATTCTGCAGACACCCGTTCAACTTAAACGCCATCTGCAAACGTGGCGTGTGCCCTTTGGCCAACAGCCGCTACGCTACAGTGCGCGAACACGACGGTAATGCGTTGATCCAACCCCCTCAGTACCCTCCCCCCCGCTTACGTCTCTTCCCACGGCTCCTTCCCTCTTCGTCTTCCCCACACATCCCCCCTCTCCCCTCATTTCAAAGATTATGAACATAGTTCATCTTCTCACATCTGTTGCAACCACAAGCGTGCAGGCGAGCTGTTTCTCTACATGAAGACCATTGAGCGAGGGCACATGCCAAACAAGCCCTGTTGAATTCTGAGTTGTCTCATGTTTACCCCTTTTAATCACCATCGTTCTGTCTCTTTTCGCAACCACCCACTCACAGGCGAGCTGTTTCTCTACATGAAGACCATCGAACGAGCACACATGCCCAACAAGCTCTGGGAGCGTGTGAAGCTTCCGAGAAACTACACCAAGGCACTGGAAGCAGTGGACAAGTTTCTGGTGAGTTGCTGGTGAGTGAGTGAGTGAGTGAGAGAGTGAGTGAGTGAGAGAGTTAGTGAGTGAGTGAGTGAGAGAGTGAGTGAGTGAGTGAGTGAGTGAGTGAGTGAGTGAGGGAGTGAGTTGAAGAAGTCACGTGAGTGCATGAAAGGATTTTGACATTTTGTAGACTCACCTGTTCTGGTGCAATTTGTAGACTTTTCACAAGGTGCAGCCGCCAATGGATGTTATTAGTGGCTCAAAGATCGGCCACTCAAAAGGTGTAGTGTCCCTTTGTTTACCTGCCCTTCCCCCCATCCTCCTTCCTTCCTCTCTCCTTCCTTTCCCTGCTTCTCCTCATCCTTCCAGCAATGGTGGCCGCCTCGCATGGTCTCTCTTGTGAAGCTTCGTTTGACTCGGTTGACGCAGTACCTCATTCGCATGCGACGACTGGCCGTCAAGATACAGTGAGTGGATGAGTAGGTGTACCTTATCCATATGTTGTTATCCAGCGTTTGACTTGCTTGACTCGGTTGACTCAGTACCTCATCCGCATGCGCCGACTGGCCGTCAAGATACAGGGAGTGGAAGAATTATCAAATATACATTTTCTAGCACATGAAAATGCATATGTGTATGAATCTTTGGGCCCGTTTGACTTAGTTCCTCATCCACATTGCGCTCCCTGCCCGCACTTTCTTTTGAAGCCCGCCCGCACATGAATCTTCCCACCCGCACCCTATTTTGAGGCCCGCTGCACTTAGCTTGTAACGATGCTAATGGAACTGAGAAGTTGGTTCAACAGACTTCTCAAGAGCATTTCCCTTCCCGCCTTTTGAGACGTCTCAAAAGTTCTCAAGAGCATTTCCCTTCCTGCCCGCACCTTCTGATCAGGCTTAAGCTCGTAACGATGCCGATAAAAATGAGGAAGAGGGAGGCCAAGGCAGAAATGGCAGCCAAGACTTCAGAGACGTCTCATATTTTCGCGAGTCCAATTTCGCAAGTGAAATTCCCCTTCCCGCTCGACCCGTCTTATCAGGCCCAAGCTCGTGACAATGCCGACAAAAATGAGGAAGAGGGATGAGAAGAGGGAGGCCAAGGCAGAAACCGCAGCCAAGATTGACAGAGTGAGTTGAGGGGGGGTTGATTGTGCTAGAGCACAACTTGCTTTTTTGTGTGTGTGTGTGTGTGTGTGTGTGTTTGAGTCAAGTGTGTGTGTGTGTTTGAGTCAAGTGTGTGTGCTGGTGTGAATGTGTGTGTCAACTTGAGTAAAAGAGGGAGAGGTTTACTTTCTGTTTGAATAATGCACTTATTGTAGTCGTAATCTCAACTTATACGTGTACATGTGCATGCACGTATTACAAATGTATGTATGCTATGCATAGACACATACATATATGCATATAAATAAATACCTGTAATGTAATAGTATTTAATTTTCGCATTTCCTTAAACTTTCCAGGCCATTGAGAAGGAGCTCCTACAGCGGCTACAGAGCGGAACGTACGGCGAGCTTTATAACTTCCCGCTGAAGCAGTTCCAAAAGAGGATAGAGGAGGAGGAGAAGGAGGAGCAGGAGGACGGTCCAGTCAAGAAGAGAGTGAAGGTGGTTGGAGGGGAGGAGGGTGTGGAGGATAGAAAAATGGAAGAAGAGGAAGAGGAGGAGGAGGAGGAGGAGGAAGAGGAGGAAGAGGAGGATTATGAGCCTCAGGTGGAATTTGTTGAGGGGTATGATTTAGAGGAGGAGGAGGATGAGGAGGAGATTGAAGATATGGGGGATCGACTGGCGTTGCCTGGGCGTGGGAGGAGGGGAGAGGAGGATTATGGTGAGGAGGATGAGGAAGAAGAGGAGGAGGAGGAAGAGGAGGAGGAGGAGGAGGAGGAGGAGGAGGAGGAGGAGGAGGAGGAGGAGGAGGAGGAGGAGGAGGAGGAGGAGGAAGAGGATGAAGAGGAAGAGGATGAGGAGGAGGAGGAGGAGGATGAGGAGGCGGAGGAGGAAGCAGAGTTGGAGTTTGAGAGGAGTGTGCAGGCGAGATGGGGGAAGCAGCAGGCGGCAGCAGGAAATGGGGCAGCGGCAAGGGCAGGGGCAAGGAAGGGTGGTGCTGCTGATGCTGGTGCTAGAGGGAAGGGGGCTGCAGCAGGCAAAGCCGGAAGGAGAAGACACATCGAGGTGAGAGAGGGTAGACAAGCAGCTGATGTGTGAAGTAGCAAGCAAGGCTGGTTGCTTGAGCCTTGAGAGAGGGAAAAGCATTTGTGACCGATTTCGCTCCGGTTTGTCTGCGTGTGATGAGTCGGTTTTTGAGTCGAGTCAAAAACCGACTCATTTCGCTCCTGTTTGTGAAACATTTCTCCTCTCTCCTTTTCTTCCTCTGCTCTGCCTTCCCCTCCCCTCCTCTACTATCCCGTCGCCCCCTGCCCTCCCTTCCTCTTCCCCCTACTCTTCTTCCATCTTTTTCCAGCCGTTCTCATTCCCTGTGCCCTTTCCTCCATTCTCCACTCTTTTTCCTCTCCCGCCCCCCCGCCCCCACTCTTTCCTCAATTCTCCTCTTGTTCCTCCAGCTGGAATATGAGGAGCGGGAGCAGGCACATGCTCCTTATCACTCTTGTTTTCCCTTCTAACTACCTTTCTCATGCACTGTGCTCTTTCCTTCATTCTCCACTCACTCTGATTTCCCTGCCCCTACCCTTTCCTCAATTCTCCTCTTGTTTCTCCAGCTGGAGTATGAGGAGGAGCGGGAACAGGCACGTGCATATGACTTCTGAGTCGACTAAAAAAACGTGTTTTGAGACGTCTCCAAACACACTAAAAAAACCATGAGTGGGAAGGAACAGGCGCACGCATACTTCTTGTGCATTGTCGTTTCGTACAACGCGTGCGTTCACCTTTTTTTCGAGAAAAGAAGAAAAAGAATCAGAGAGAAGAATATGGTACGGTGTTGTCCCTGCAACATAAACAGCTCAACACAACATACTGTACGTGCTCGCAGCAATCGGTAGGGAACTATTCATGCATATTTTCCCCTCTTACGGTGGTATCTACAGTAGCATTTGACCATTGAACATAATAATGATGAGAAGAATTTGTCTCTCCTTTACACCCTTATGTTGTTCAATTCTTGGTTAATATTACACTGCAGTATAGAGGGTGATGTGCATTAATACCTATATCCAAAGTTTGCTCATTCAGCAACACACTGGCAGTCGCAATTTTATTTTAACACTTTGGTGAACTCTAATGCAATCCCTATGCAGAGGCAGAATAATTCTAATGTCTACACCTTGTCACGTGTGATCGATTCTAATATCCAAGCTCTGGTCGTTCAGCAACACATTGGCAGCGATCCGTTTGTCCACTTTGATTTTCCGCCGCTCCTCGTACTCAGCGTACCCCTCCATCTGCTCAAACTGCTCCAGTGTAACTGCGTTGCCCCGTAGGGTAACCGTGTGTAGCCGCTGGCACTTAACTAAAAGCTGTGTGGATGGAGGGAAGGCATGTTGCAGGTTGATAAGCGGAGGGGGTGGGAGGAGAGTGGAAGGAGACAGACTTAATATTATCGCAACATCAGAGTGATTTTTCGTGTTGTTGGAAAGTGCGTGTGAACACGCATGAGAGAGAACGACAGTGAATAAGATCAAGTGAGGAAGCGGAAACAAGCAAGGGAACGAGTGGTTTGGAGGAGGGGACAAGGGTGGGAGCGTGAGGGGTAGGGAGGGGAAGGAGGAGGTATATACAAGGGGTTAACATACGTCAGTGAGTCGGTTATTATCAAGGGCGAGAGTGCGAAGGTCGGATAGTTGTACCACCGAAGGGGGTAGACCTGCAATACGGTTGTCTGGGCACGGACGGAGGGCGAATGAGGGTGAAGTAGGGTGAATCAACATAGAAATAAGGGCATACTTTCAGATGGGCTGGCTCAAATGGATATACGTTTTCACACGGTGCTTTGAATCAACCACACGGTGATGTGCTGTTATCAGCACCTCGTACTGTACTGATGTACACTGTATCACGGTACATAGTGAGAATCTGCTGAAGTGATGTACGTCCTAATGAAGTACCTCAAAATGGGGTGCCTTGAAACGAGGTACCTTGTAGCGAGATTTCTTGAAGGCTGGAGCAGCTACCGATGGTTGGTGGGAGGCTGGAGAGGCAGTTGGAAGAAACGTCAAGAGTGACCAACTGGCATGGAGGGAAGGTATGGGTGAGAGGGGCGACGGGAAGGATTTTGAGGTGCCTCAAAACTTGAAGGGGAAAGCCGGTACCAGTGGTGGGTGGGAGGCTGGAGAGACAGTTGGAAGAGACGTCTAGAGCGACCAACTGGCAAGAGGGAAAGTTATGGGAGAGAGGGCTGCCGGGGTGAAGAGTTTTGAGGCGCCTCGAAAGTTATGGGAGAGAGGGTTGCGGGGGTGAAGAGTTTTTAGGTGCCTCAAAACTTGAAGTGTGGAGCAGCAACCAATGGTGGGTGGGAGGCTGGAGAGACAGTTGGAAGAGACGTCTAGTGTGACCAACTGGAATGGGGGATTGTTGGGAGAGAGGAAGGAGGAGGATGGACGGGAGGGAGTGAGGCGGATGAAGTTCCACGAGACGTCTAGAGCAAAGGGTACATCACTTTTGAGAATTCTTATAAGTGATTTCAACATACGAGACATCTAGAGTGTTCAACTGCAAAGGGGATTTTATGGGAGTAAGGGGCGAGGGCGGACTAACAGAATAGAATAGCAGGTGGTGATAAATTGGTTGAAGAGACAGACGATGGGAGATTGATGGAAGCCGCGTGCATTGAGGTGTATTTTGAGGCGCCTCAAAAACCGTTTCCTCCTTTGGAGACGTATCAAGAGTCGATTTGCATCAGCTTGCCTGCAAAAATACACCGCTTAAACTTTTCTACTCCATTGCTGCATGCTAACCAATCCCCCATCTCCTTCTTCCCCTCCTCCATTCCCCCCTCTTCCTCTCCTCGCCCACCCCCCCGCCCCCCTGTCCTCTGTACTTTTCCATTCCATCTAACTCTCCTTTGTCCCTGCGCCCTACTTTTCCAGCTTGAGCATGAGGAGGAAGGGGAGCAGGCACACACTTATTTCGTTTTGAGACGTCTCAAAAGCAGGCACACACTTGTTTCGTTTTGAGACGTCTCAAAAGCAGGCACACACTTAATTCCGAATCCTGATGCGCTGCATAATGAATGACTCAACAATCACCTCTTTCTACCGCACTCTCTTGTGGCCCTCTGCCCTTGCCTTTTCCAGGTTGAGTATGAGGAGGAGCGGGAGCAGGCACACACATACTTCTGATGCACTGCCATGCATTTTGAGTCGACTAAAAGCATGCCTCTCTACCAGCGGGAGCAACATTGGTGTTTACAAGTTGTGTGTGCGCTTACGAACGATGCATTACGATTTACAAATGTATCGCAAGAGTCAGTTTGATTAGAGGGAGAGCAGAGCAGCAGCCACAAGTATTTGTGATACCGGTAGCACAAATGTTTTGCGTCGAAGCGCTTCTGAGTTCAAAGGAGAGCAGCCGTCAAGATGGTGTGACACTAGTAATTGAATTCACACAAGTCATGCTAATAATACCGTATTGGGTTGGGCGATTGATGCCCAGGTGTAATCACTGGTTGGGAATCGCATGTTCCAAGCACATACGGTACCGGAAGCATTGACATGCAACACCAGCCAACATCTTTCAAGCACATTGTGCCATTTCATGTGCGATTGTTGCCCATATGTGAACATTAATTGTTGCACATACTACCGACAATCTGTTCATGCACTTAGGTTATCTCAAGGCGCGAACGCTCCACAATACCTTTAGTGTCTACTACACCTTGTCATATGTGATCAATCCTATATCCAAGCTCTGGTCGTTGAGCAACACATTGGCAGCAATCCGTTTGTCCACTTTGGTTACAATGTGTAGAGACATAAGCATTCCACAATACCTGTCTACTACACCTTGTCATGTGCGATCAATCCCTATATCCAAGCTCTGGTCGTTCAGCAACACATTGGCAGCAATGCGTTTGTCCACTTTGATTTTCCGCCTCTCCTCAAACTCATTGTACCCCTCCATCAGTTCAAACTGCTCCAGTGTAACCGCGTTGCCCCGTAGGGTAACCGTGTGTAGCCGCTGACACTTAACTAAAAGCTGTGCTGGGAGCTGTGTGGATGTAGGGAAGGACACGTTGCAATGTGGGGGAAGGGGAGGGAAGGAACGTGGGGGTGAGGAGGGGGTGAGGAGGGGTGGGAGGAGGGAGGAGGGAGGAGGGAGGAGGGAGGAGGGAGGAGGGAGGAGGGAGGAGGGAGGAGGGAGGAGGGAGGAGGGAGGAGGGAGGAGGGAGGAGGGAGGAGGGAGGAGGGAGGAGGGAGGAGGGAGGAGGGAGGAGGGAGGAGGGAGGAGGGAGGAGGGAGGAGGGAGGAGGGAGGAGGGAGGAGGGAGGAGGGAGGAGGGAGGAGGGAGGAGGGAGGAGGGAGGAGGGAGGAGGGAGGAGGGAGGAGGGAGGAGGGAGGAGGGAGGAGGGAGGAGGGAGGAGGGAGGAGGGAGGAGGGAGGAGGGAGGAGGGAGGAGGGAGGAGGGAGGAGGGAGGAGGAGGGAGGGAGGAGGGAGGAGGGAGGAGGGAGGAGGAGGAGGGAGGAGGGAGGAGGGAGGAGGGAGGAGGGTTGACTCAAAAGCAGAGAGAGCAGCATTTGTACCATTTGATAGTGGCAAGTCGGTTCGGAACATAACGTACATCAGTGAGTCGGTTATTATCGAGGGCGAGAGTGCGGAGGTCAGAGAGTTGTACCACCGAAGGGGGGAGACCTGCGATGCGGTTGTCTGAACATGGAGGTGGGGGAATCAAGAAGGGGGGTGGAGGAGGGGGAGGGTGAAGGAAGGAAGAATTCTGGGAATATTTTCAGATGGGTTGGCACACACATGCATGCATAGTAGAGTGCTTTGAACCGACTATATGAAGCGCGAATTGTGTCATTATCAGCACCTTGTACCAACGTACACTGTATCAAGATACATAGCGAAATCTGTTGTTGTGAGGTACCTTGTCATGGGGTACCTTGTAGCGAGATTTCTTGAAGGCTGGAGCAGCTACCGATGGTGGTTGGGAGGCTGGAGAGGCAGTTGGAAGAGACGTCTAGTGTGACCAGCTGCGATGGGGGATTGTTGGGAGAGAGGGGAGAGAGGGCAATGGAGGGACAGGAAAGGCGGGAGGGGGCGTGGGGGGGAGGGGTTGGTGGGAGACTGGAGAGACAGTTGGAAGAGACATCTAGAGTGATCAACTGGAATGGGGGATTGTTGGGAGAGAGGAAGGAGGAGGATGGACGGGAGGGAGTGAGGCGGATGAAGTTCCACGAGACATCTAGAGTGATTAACTGCAAAGGGTACATCACCTATGAGAATTCTTAAAAGTCCACTCAAAAGTCACCTCGTACAGCAGAAAGCTGGCCAATGGAGTACGAGGCATATGCTGCAGCTTTTGCGTCGCGCATGCGTGCACATGCCAAGCTCTAAGCACATGGCGCCTACTCTGAATACATACCGCTGAGAGCTGGCCGATGGAGTCTGGCAGATGTTGCAGCTTGTTGGTGGCGAGGGATAGGCGCTCCAAGCGAGACAGCGAGCCGACTGGGAGAGGAGGGGAGAAGGGCGGGGAGGACGGTGCGGGGGGGAAGAGAACGGGGAGGGGTGATGAGTCACAGCATCATGTGTTCGTTGGGTCTGGCAGGTGCTGCAGCTTGCTGGTGGCGAGGGACAGGCGCTCCAAGCAAGACAGCGAGCCAACTGGGAGAGGGGATGCGGTGGGGGGTTGAAAAGGGGGAGGGGGAAGGGCAGGGGGATGAGGGCAGGGGGGGACGGGCGGGGGGAAAGGGCAGGGGGATGAGGGCAGGGGGGAACGGGCGGGGGGAAAGGGCAGGGAGGAGGGGATGAGAAACAACCTCATGTGCTGATTCGGTTTGGCAGGTGCTGTAGCCCAACTATGTTGGAGTTGCTTTTGAGAAGAGCAGGCTGACGGAAACAGGCAGGCACCCCTCTGAACCCTTTTCACTCCTCCAGCACTCATCACAACTCCCTCCTACTCCCTCCTACCCCTTCTATTCACTGTTCATAGTGCTTACTTGCATCTGGCAACTCACTTTCGTTTGTGATGAATGCTCTGTGAATCTTTTGAGAATTCTCAATGCAAGTCACAAGAATGCAACTCACTTTCGTTTGGCAGCTCTGTCAATCTGTTACTTTCTAGCTGAAGGGCCTAGAAGGAGGAGAGCATCCCGATCGAAGCAGGGAAGAATTCGTTAGCCTCATATCACTCCTCCAGCATTAATCACAACTCCCTCCTACTCCTTCTAACCACTGTAATAATGCTCTGCTCACTTTCGTTTGGCAGCTCTGTCAATCGGTTGCTGTCGAGTTGAAGGGCCTTGAGGGAGGAGATAAGTCCGATGGAAGGAGGCAGGCCCTCTCAACCCTTTTCACTCCTCCAGAAGTCATCACAACTCCCTCCTACTCCCTCCTACCCCTTCTAACCACTGGACATAGTGCTCAACTGCATCTGGCAGCTCTGTCAACCGGTTGTTCTCCAGCTGAAGAGCCTTGAGAGACGTAAGCAGGCCGATGGAAGCAGGCAGGCACCCCTCTGAACATTGACACTCCTCCAGCACTCATCACAACTCCCTGCTACTCCGTCCAACTCCCACATACTCATTTTAACCACAGATTATAGTTCTCACTTTCATTTGGCAGCTCTGTCAATCGGTTGTTCTCCAGCTGAAGGGCCTTGAGGGAGGAGAGCAGGCCAATGGAAGCAGGCAGGCGCTCGATGCGATTGGTGGGGAGAACCAGCCGCTGCAGCGATGTCAGCCGTCCGATTGCTTCGGGTATCTCAACTGCACGGTTCAAATAGAGAAGGGACGGCAAAGGGTGGAATGAAAAGGAAGACGATAGAATAAATTCATTAGGTACAGATGTGAAGCAGAAAGCGAATATAGACGACTGGTTGTAGTGAGTCGATTTTTGAGTCGACTCAAAAATAAATTCATTAGGTACAGATGTGAAGCAGAAAGCGAATATAGACGACTGGTTGGTTATAGGGGGAACACCAGGTTACCAGCGGCTGCATTGAAGTTACCAGCTCAAAACACAACTTATTTCCTTGCGTTTACCTTTTTTGTCGTTGGACGCGTCTAGAGTGCGAGTTGATATGGTTACAATGTGGTGCTTATCATGTGGTTACCATGTTTGAGGCGCCTCAAATGTGGTGCTTATCATGTGGTTACCATGTTTGAGGCGCCTCAAATGTGGTGCTTATCATGTGGTTACCATGTTTGAGGCGCCTCAAATGTGGTGCTTATCATGCGGTTACCATGTTTGAGGCGCCTCAAATGTGGTGCTTATCATGTGGTTACCATGTTTGAGGCGCCTCAAATGTGGTGCTTATCATGTGGTTACCATGTTTGAGGCGCCTCAAATGTGGTGCTTATCATGCGGTTACCATGCGGTTGCCATACCTATTCTGTTGTTGGACGCGTCTAGAGTGCGTGCTGAGCCTGCTGCCTCAAAGACTGCATCAGGGATGGACTGGTGGAAAGCAAGGAGGGGAACGAGGGGGGATGGAGTACGAATAAGGTTAACGGGGACATTCAGGGCAAAAATATTGGAGTGACTATTGGCGTGTAGTGAGTCGATTTTTGAGTCGACTCAAAAATCGATTCAGGGCAAAAATATTGGAGTGACTATTGGAGAGTCAGGGAAATTCTCAAAAGTCACTCCAGGTTAACGGGGAGATTCAGGGCAAAAGAAAACAGATTTCTGGGCGAGAAAATAGGCCGGTACTGCATACACCGCATCGGGGATGTACTTGTGGGAAGCATGGAGAAGAATCAAGGGGAGTGAGATGCGGGGAAGCGGAGGGAAGGAAGAAAGGAGAGAGTATGCCACCTTGCCTACTATGCCTACCATGCCTACCATGCCTAACACGCCTATATGCTTAGCCTCCCCTCACCTTCAGATGCGCGTCCCTGAGGGCGACAATCCCGGTGGCCTTCCAGTTGGCTGCACGCTGAGGGAGGATCCTAGGCCCTCCGTCTGCCCAAAGCGGCATTCCCAAGGGAGAGCATCGCGTACCCGGTGCGTTGGTGCTCTAAACTCCCCACCCACCTTCAAATGAGCGTCCCTGAGGGCGATGATCCAAGTGGCCTTCCAGGAATGCCGCTTTGGGCGTCTGAGGGCCACTGAGCGAGGATCCAACGGTATTCCCAAGGGAGAGCATCGTGTACCCGGTGCGTTGGTGCTCTAAACTCACCTTCAAATGCGCATCTCTGACGGCGACAATCCCGGTGGCCTTCCAATTTGCTGCACGCTGAGAGATAGAGCAAGCATGCCTAGTACAAGGGCGGAAAGTATTGCTCACCCCACCTCCCAACCCCCACTCTTCACCTTCAAATGCGTGTCTCTGAGGGCGACAATCCCGGTGGCCTTCCAGTTGGCTGCACGCTGAGCGCTCGCCGCCGCCCTCCCCCCACCCAGCGCGGCATTCTCGAGGGAAAGGCTCGCATACCTGGTGTGTCCGAGCTTTATACTCCCCACTCACCTTCAGATGAGCGTCCCTCAGGGCGACAATCCCCGTAGCCTTCCAGTTGGCTGCGCGCTGAGAGCTCGCTGCCGCCCTTCCCCCGCCCAGCGCGGCATTCCCAAGGGAGAGCTCTATACTCCCCCCTCACCCACCCCTCTCACCTTCAAGTGCGCGTCCCTGAGGGCGATAATCCCGGTGGCCTTCCAGTTGGCTGCGCGCTGAGCGCTTGCCGCCGCCCTCCCCCCACCCAGCGCGGCATTCCCGAGGGAGAGGCTGGAGAGACCCTCCCCGAGCGAGTCTAGCCCGTCCTGGGAAAAGGATTTGAACGAGGATGAGAGGTGGACGAAAGGAGGAATAAACAAGCAGAGAGGAGGGCATTTTTGAGTCGACTCAAAAATCGCCTCATCACACGAGGAGGGCAGAGGACTGAGGAGGAGGATGGAAAGGAGTGACCGCCGAAGGAGTTCGAATGCGTTAAAGAGGAAACATTTTTCGTGTATCACAACGGGCGGCCTCACTAACCTTGACGTTTACGTTCCCCATTTGCGAACACCGTGCGACGGCTGAACCGCTTCTCTCGCGCAAAGTGGTAACCGTTACAGCTTGTGAGGGGACGGCGGGGTAAGGCTGGCCCTCTCGCGCGTGGTATGTCGCTTCCTATACCTCAACTCGCGCTCCGTGAAGTGGCGGGCGGTGCAAAAACAACCTACATATACTTTTTTCTTACGTTGAATTACTGAGACGCGACGCGACCGGGATTATTAGCAGCGTCGCAGCTGCGATATTTTAGTCGCACAGATAACTTGGTTGGGATGCTGCTGGTGCGACCATTTGAGGGCACGCTGCGATGCAGATTGGGGACAATGTGGGTATGCTTGGAAATTATATGAAAGCTCGCGACCAGACCGGGACGGAACCTGACTCGTTACAAAGTAGTCCACTAACGAAGCAGACAAATACTACATTTGCTTTCTATCATGAATGCTATATGCACTCAGTAAAAGCAGGATAATCCTGCAATGAATGCTCAATGCAGAAACGACCTAAGAGCAGCGACAGGGTCCCCTTGATGTTCCCGTAGCCTTCTCTCCGCTATTTTCTTGTCAACCTGAACACACGGACAGGAAAGGCAAACCTTCAGTGATAGTACGGGGATAGATAGTGGGGATGCAGAAAATGACCAAGCAAGCAGACGATAAAACTACAAATAATCGTAGCAACTTACCTCCATTTCTGAAGCAATCACATCAATGTGTACTGAGTCTATCTTCACTGCAGCCAGCTCCTTTTCCCTGCAATCCCAACCAGCCAACATGCAACGCAAAGCAAACAAAGGACATGAGCTGCTTCTCCCTGCAGTGCAAGCACGCCCTAGAGAGCCTCCCTCACACCCTGCTCAACGCGCCAAGGAGCCTCAGCTAAGTGTGGAGCTTACCGTAAGTATACTGTAAACACCATGTGATGCTATTGGCCCAAGTACACTAATGGTAATCCATGGTCCATGGTCTTACCTGGCGCGTTGAGCATCCCTGTCCGCCGCAGATGACGCCGCGATCGACGCCATGGCCTGCACCGGCAAAGGAACGAGCGTCAGCAGGACAGAGCAGGGAGACAGCAAGGCAGATGGCATTGCGGGGCGTGCGGAACTGATACTTGAGGCAGAACAGGCGTGCAGACCCAACAGATGGAACGGAGACTAGCAACAGTGCAGGGCATGCTGATAGATTTGGGACATCTCAAAAGTACGACTGTCAGATCCTGCTGAGGGCCAGGCAATGCGAACTAGCATAATCCGCTTTGGCTAATCACCGTGCCCTCATCAGTATCAATGTTCCCTCCTCGGTAATCCCAGAACTTCCCTGGTCAGGGACCTGGAAGTTGCCAAGACAGCAACAAAGCGTCTGCGGGTGCAATGGTACATTCGCGGAAGAGTCTGTCTGGCTAAATGCGCGAAACCCTGAACCATTCAAGTGGTCGTCTGAAACCCTAGGCCAACGCCCGCCTGTTCGGCTAGCGCATAAACACCATGCTGAGTTTCTATACCAGTCCGAATTCATTCCGTACGATACCCTTGTGCCTCTCAGTAGTGCTCCGCCATAATCCCCTTCAAGTCGGCGAGCAACCTTCTGGAATCTACGCGTGACTTAGTTAACATGGTGCGGAATATCTGAGAGCTATGAAAACACTTAATCAACGGGCCGCGTGTACCTCTTGGACTCGGCGCGAATCTAGTTGTCGCTCCTCCACATGGTCGGTGATGGAATCTAGAGCGCGACTCTGCTGCTGCATGTCGCGCGACGCGTCCTTAGGGACATCGTTAGTCTCAGTGTCGTCCGACATCGTGAATATCGAAGAAAGGGGAGCAACGAATAGAATTAGCGCCTGCGTGAGTCACGCTGATGTAAGAAAGGACGTGTAAGGACGCTAGACCCTGCTCGACTGCAAAGTTATTAGGTTTGCTGGACGGGTGGTGTGGGGATGTGGTGGAGATGACTATTTTGTGAGGACTTTTTTCGATAAGCAGATCTCGGCTTTGATTGCAAATATTATTTCGTTTTCGTGTGAAGCGCTCTGTAACGAGAAGTTGCATTTCATTCGGGGGGCTCTTGTTTGCAGGGTGGTTTTGCCTTCGCTGGTGTTTGCTTTGACTGCAGACTCTCAAACTGAACGAAACCCGTTACTGTACAGTGTAATGCAAGCCACCACCGTCATCGACCTACCGTTTTGCGTCCGCAGGCTCGGTCGTGCGGGCCCAATGACGGATTCTCTCGCCTTTGACGACACCTGCACGGTCACGCTATTGTCGTTTTCCTATTGCGACGCACGTCGGATGCATACGCGAATTCCCGCTAATCTCGCATTTGTGTTTCGCAGTTCCCATCACACACGGATGTATTGTCGCACGTGCCCGACATATTCTCGCGAAACAGAGACATTTCGTCCGTTGGCCCCTGCGCCTCGCCCGGGCCGCTCAACAACCTGGTGCGCTTCGTTAGAACGGCGTGACGAACCGCGTTTGCTGGGCTGGTTCGGATTCGGTCGGTAAGTGTTCCACCACACCAGCACTTTCTTGGGTGCCGAACCAAAAATTGCGCGAAAGGCGAAAGAAGCGGAAATTCGAACGTCTGAATGATGGTTTGGCAAATCGGTTTGGGATTTTTTTGGTGTTGTTGCTGTACGTTGGCAGGGATTGGGTTAGGTTTTCCTCTCACCCGCCGCTGGAATATACTCAACTCCCTAGTGCGATTCAGTGAGTGCTGTTCGATTAAAAACGGTTTTTTGTAAACAAAAACGGTTGAGGGGAGTATCAAGGACAGCCTCACATCATTGCACCGTGCGCTGGTGCGAATCCTGATTCCTGACTCAGTCTGATCCCTTCGTCGCCTGTGTGATGGGTGTGCTGCTTCCTCGGCCATTGGCAGTGAGGGATTGCTTTTGTTTAGCTAGGGGGTTTGGCTGAATCTAGGATGATGCAAACTTGAATTTGGAGTGAATGCGGTGCGTCATGAATGAGATGAAAAAGGACAAGGGTGAGGGGGGACGACTAGATGGCGAGGTGACACCCTGCCCATGCCCTTCCAGCCCCATCAACCCGTTGGCCTCTCTGTCTCCCTAGAAAGCTGAATGAGTGTCCCGCATTCCTCGTATAGGTGGCAATTGCCTCGCCTCGCAGCCCTACCCGACCTCCCAAATTTCAGATTCGCTCAAACAGAACCACGCCAGACCAGATTCAAGAGTACAGTATTTATTATGTGAATTCCCACTTCACCTTCCATCGCTGGCGACCTGCCAGTATAGTCAGCGCGAATTCTATTTCCTACCAACATGTGCTGAGATCCTTCCTGCCGTAACGTGTTCCTTGCCCGCATTCAGGTAACTTTGTCCAGTCTAAGCTTTTAGCCCAGTACTACAGCTCAGCCTTGTCTCCATCCGCGGACCTCGCCGTTATCTGTAATACAGCTAACGCCGAGAATCTCTACATACCTGTCTCGCAGTCCCGCGCTTAAGTGCCTAATCGCGTTCTTAGCCGCCACAGCAAGCTGCACGCTTACTCGCACAAGCCATTCTTTATGCTGGTATTCCATGGTGGTTTTGCATGAGCCTAACGCTGACGATAAGCTGCTAGAATCGCATTTGGACGATTTTGCCGCGTATGATCGCCTCGCATTCTACAAAATAGGAAGCACTAGTACCTCGTAGCTCGCGTTTTTTTTTTTTTTTTGGTCCATGATGCCGCCTAGCGGATGTCAGTTAGCTTAGCCGAGTCTTCCAGCCTGCTACAGTGCGTGTTTCGTAAATTTGCGGCATCTACGAGTTTCCACGCTTTAAGCTTTATTCGTAACATATATTCCCTCTTCTATCTTCTGCCGTTAAACTGTGACTACGACGAAGGTTCTAATATGTGCCGATTCATCCTTTCCCTTTGTGCAGAAACGACATCGCTGAGGGAGAACGCGTGACACTCGCGAATTCCGTGCTCTGGCTAAGAGTAACTCGATACCCGGCTCCTCTGTCACTAACCCTGGGTATTGCTTTCGGGATAAGATGGGGGTCGAAGAATGATAGCTGCGGAATGAGCGGTTCCTCCTTCTTTAAGAGACGGCTGTTGTGGACTGAAACTTGATAGTGGCTCAGCTTGCTTCTCACCGCAGCCTTTGCAGGCAGAGGCCTAACGCAAGCCGTCACTTTCTTTAAGATTGACGCGTTCTGTTGAAGTTGTCCTCCAAAAAAATAACTTTTTTCCGTCAGTCAACACGGCGCAGGGACATTTGCGGCCGGCTCTGCTGCGAGCCGCGAGCGGCAACGGCGGCTGCAGCACGCTGGCAGCGGCAGCGGCGGCAGCGGCAGCGACGGTGGCGGCTGGGGTCACGGCGGGTTCAGATTTTGGAGGAGGGTCGCCAGGGAAGCTGCGAAAGATGCAGAGCTGGAAGAATAAGGCGGTGGTGATGTGCTCCAACAACTTCTGTCGCAGAACGTCGCCTGGCGACGGACCGTATGTACCACAACCCCACCATTGCCAGTGGTATTCATCATTCCTTCCTATGTATTTCTCTCTAACGCATGCCCGACACTTCGCATCTCAACTGCTTTATTAAGCATTTTTTTTATGCCTATTAACTCTAACCAACCCGAATACCCCTTCCCATTCCGCAGGACTTGCCGCTGGCACGTGCGAAACTACGGCAGCGAAGACGATCCCGTGAATGTTACCCTATGTAACGCGTGCAAGATCAATTTCGATCAGGTTCGTATAACTATCAGGAGCTGGGATCTCCAGGTTTCCTCTAGCTACGGGTAGTCTCAAGGTGGGAGTGTTTCCAGGTTCAGACTGCCTCGCGGTATTCCCAATGCCAGGCTACTTTCAGGAATTTGGTTAGTCTTGGTCCGAGCCGCCTTGCTGTGTTCCCAGTGCCGGATGTTTGTACCGCGCCGCCCCGAAGTTGGAGATTCAAGACTGAACCGAAATCTTTCTTCAGGAACAACCCAAGGCCCCGCGGTATCCCCAGTGCCGGAAGGGAATCACGTGACCGTGTCTGGCTGTGTTTTTTACAAGGTTTATAAGCCCTGTCTCTTTGGCGAATGTCTTTCAATCCGGCATTGACTTGTCTTAGCCTTCGTTCACTAAATTCTTTATTTCTTCTTTCCGTTCTTGCTGGTTCTTGGTTCTTGTTGTTGTGTGTATGCTGCAGGGCAAGTACTGTCCCTTCTGCGTTCAGATCTACCGCGAGAGGGATCCAGACAGCTTCGACAAGAAGCAAGTGCGTCTTCGGCTTAGATAGATATTTCCTAGTCGCCAAGCATGTTCGTGGTGTCAGCGTCCCTAATCGTCCGCGTTCATCGGTCCCCGTTAGTCCTTAGTTTCCCTTCCCCTTACTCGAAGCTTTCCTTGGTTCCCTCGATATCCCCCTTCCGTTCCACTCTTTCAAACGTCGACCTCATTCGTTACATTCGTCCATCTGTCCCTCAGCCTTGCACCAGTATCTATCAGCTGCAATAAAGCAATGATAATCATAATTGGTGGTTCATCTTAACGGCTCTTATTGATGGTTCTCATTGGTGGTTCTCACTTCCCCCTCCTCCGTCTCTCTCCTCCCCTAATCTTCCCCTCACAGTGGATCGGCTGCACCAATCGCAACTGTCGCCGCTGGTCGCACGAGGAGTGCGAGATGGAGTACGGAATCGACGTCTCCAAGATCGACCGTCGATCCTACCAATGCCCAGGATGCCGCGACGCGGGCAAGGTACGGGATTACCTTAATCACGCAGTCGACGCCCTATCCAGAGATTTCCGTCCCACACATGTCCAGTGCTTTGATTCCGACGAGGACCGTCGCTTAGGCCGCAACCACGCGGCGGATTTTCCATGTGCATGCCACCCCCTCCCTCCTTTCAATCAACCTCCTCCTTTCCCCGGTTCCTCCCACCATCCTAATCCCTTCCTTCTATTCCGTCGCCCGCTCCCTTCCCAACCATGTCCAGCACTCCGACTGCAACGACCGCCGTCGCTTGGGCCGCCACAACGCTGCGCGTTGCCTCAGTGCACCTCATCCCCCTCCTTCTTGCCCCTATCTCCCCCCGTCCAGCACTCGGACTGCAACGACCGTCGTCGCTTGGGCCGCCACAACGCGGCGGATCGCCTGGCGATCGCGCAGGCCGCAGCAGCTGCCGCGGAAGCGGGCGGCGCAACCGGGGGAGAGAAGGACCGCAGGGGAAGTGGAGGGGGCGCGGATAAGCCCGGGGGGTCGGGTTCCCCTGGGCGGATACTGTTCGGGGGAGGGACGGGCGGAGGGGGAGGTGGAGGGGGGTCGGTTCCTAGTGGGCGGCGGAAGAGTAGGCAATCCAGCGGCGGTGGCGCTGCTGCTGCTGGTGGGGTTTCTGGTCGGAACAGCCTGCTTGCTGCTGCTGCGGCGGTGGCTGTGGCTGCTGTTGCTGCATCCCCCGCATCCCCGCTATCAGGAAGAGGCCAGGGTACCGCAGGGGGAGCAGGGGGAGCAGGAGGGGGAGAGGGAGGGGCAGGGGGAGATGGAGCGGGGGGAGGAGGGAGGAAAGGTGCGGGGGGCGGAAGGGGGAGTGGCAGTGTCAAGGTGCTGTTTAAGGGGGGTGCGGGGAGGGGAGGAGGAGTAGGGGAGGGGGAGGGGGAGGCGGTGAAGAGTGACGAAGGGGGGAGTGCACAGCATGGCAGCTGTAACGACACTGACAGCGACACTTTCCCGGTAAGCACCCGTTTTGCCCACAACCACCCGCCTCGAAGAATACCAACCATCCCTCCTCCACCGCCCCCAGCCTCTCACCTCCCTAGTCCTCCCCCTCTCAAAACAAACCCGATCCTCTCCAATCACCCGCCTTCTCTGTTTAGATTTCCTCTCTTTCAGGCACACCTAATTTGTCTCCGCCCGTTCTCCTCCCCCTCCCCCCAGGGACTGCAGGACTCGCTGCACTCCCCGAACCCCTCAAGCGACTCAACCCCTGGCGACTTTTGAGGCGCCTCGTGAGTCAGTTCCTCCACCTAATTGATACGCTCACCTGTCCCCGCCCTTTCCCCTCCCCCTCCCCCCTCCCCCCTCCCCCACCTCCCACTCCCCCCAGGGACTGCAGGACTCGTTGCACTCCCCGAACCCCTCGAGCGACTCAACCCCCGGCGACTCAACCCCCGGCGACTTCTGAGGCGCCTCAGAAGTCAGTTCTTCCACCTAATCAATTCGCTCACCTGTCACCGCCCTTTCCCCTCCCCCTCCCTCCTCCCCCCTCCCCCCCTCCCCCCTACCCCCCCGCCCCAGGGACTGCAGGACTCGTTGCACTCCCCAAACCCCTCAAGCGATTCAACCCCTGGCGACCATGCTGACTCAGCTAACCGCGTTGACCGCATTGACCAGTCAAAGCCCGAGCTTGCCATTGACCAGCGGATCCACCCCGTTGACCACATTGACCACATTGACCCTATGGATACAACAGACGACAAGGGAGCTGGAGAAGTGGAGGGAGAAGAGGGCGAGAGGGAACGGAATCGAAAATCGTCTAGCAGTGGCCACCACAGCAATAACAGCCAAGATAACAGTAACGAGTATGATAACAGCGAGTATGGATGGAAGAAATCTCCTGGAGCAGCAGCAGGAGCAGCAGCAGCTGCGGTGGCGGGGTCTGTGCTGCCTCGGAGCAGCAAGAGGGTGCAAGGCAGCAGCGCCAAGCCTCTCAAGGTGGATTTATCCAAGCTGCAGACGAGCTCCCTGCGGCGCTACAAGCGAGTCTACAAACTCAGAGACGCTTCTTCTGGCAAGGTGGGTGTCTGGGTTAAGTGGGTGCTGGGCTGAAGTGGGTGGTGCATGGCCTAAGGGGGTGCAAGGCAGCAGCGCCAAGCCTCTTAAGGTCGCCCTTCCCAAGCTGCAGACGAGC
Source organism: Closterium sp. Naga37s-1 (assembly GCA_947471745.1). Lineage (NCBI taxonomy): Eukaryota > Viridiplantae > Streptophyta > Zygnematophyceae > Desmidiales > Closteriaceae > Closterium > Closterium sp. Naga37s-1. Next base: position 659,689 of record CANJKZ010000772.1, on the reverse strand, counting down.
TCCCTGCGGTGCTGCAAGCGAGTGTACAAGCTCCGAGACGCGTCTTCTGGCAAGGTGGGCGCTTGGCTTGTTTTCAGCTCAAGAGGGTTCTTGATTCTATATACCAGCCTGTTTTCCCTCTCCACGTCTTTCTCACTGTTCCGGCATTCCCAGAAGTTTTTACCTCACTGTTTTGAAGTTCACCAATTTCTACAGTCTCCGCTGCACTTTCCTCCTACAATCCAGTCTCTCTCTCCCTTCCTCTCTCAACCCTGACATCCCTCTAACAGGAGGAGCTCAAGCTTGCAGTGGCACAGCACTTCGCGAGTCTGGTACGTCCCCTGAGTTGCAGGCAGTGTAAAGTCCGTGCAACCAGCAGGGAACTAAGTAAGCTTTTGAGTCGACTCAAAAGCAGATGCGAGTCTGGTACGTCCCCTGAGTTGCAGTTAGTTTAAAGTCCGTACAACCAGTAGGGAATCAAGTAAAAGCCACTAATCAGGCCAAGTATGTTAGGGGAGACGTTTCTGCTATAAGCAGAGTCACTGCACTTCATGACTCAACGTCTAGCTACTGTATTTCCAGTATTCTGTTGGATAAAAAAAATTGGTGATTCTGCTTTATCCCTGGCCTTATTCTCTTCCCTCACATCCTTCCTTCCCTGTTGCTTGCGCTTCCAGGTTGTATCTGAGGAGGAGATTATCCACTCCCTGGTGGAGGTATTTTCCCGGCGGTACCACCAGCGAGCAGCAGCAACAATCATGTTGCCTCAAAAAACACCTCTATACCTCTCTCTCCCTGTCCCACTACCTTGGTGCTTCTAGGTCGTATCTGAGGAGGAGATTATCCACTCTCTGGTGGAGGTGTTTTCTCGGCGGTACCACCAGCGAGCAGCAGCCAATGCCACGTCTGAGGCCCCTGCTGCAGCTGCTGCAGCTGCAGAAACATGCTCTTAAGGAACCGAGCAGTCTGATTGGGCGATCTCGATGGAGCAGTGGCAGCAGTGAAAGCAGTGGTAACCCGAAAGAAAGGCAGTAGCAGGCTCCTCCAACTGGCGCATCTGCACGGCACTGCAAGGCGCGCGCATCTGCACGGCATTGCGACCTGTACTTAGAACCTCCCCCTGCTGCTGTTGGTGCTCATGGAAGGAGTGGGCAGTGGAAGTAGTGGGAGCAGTGGACAAGTGAGGAGTCGTACCTAATCTGACACATGAAGTGGTGCAGTAGCAGCAGTGGGAGCAGCTACAGAACAGGGGAAAGAACACTAGGAAAGTAGGAGATAAGTAGGAGTAGGAAACCTAGCTGGAAGCGGATACAGAGCACTGCAGCAATGGTAGGTTTGCATCGTGTTTACGAGTGGTGGCAGCGGCAGTGGCAGCAGCAATGGCTGGCAGGAGTAGTGGGAGCAGGTGGGGAAGCTGCAACTAATTTAATCAGTCAAGTGTGTCAGCAGCACTTCTACCTGATGCAGAACTTAAGAGCTGCGGAGTGTCTGCCCCAGCAGTACAGAGTGTGCCACCCTCCTGTCAATGGGAGGTAGTTCAGTTGATCAGTGGTCAGCAACTGGCCATAGAGTAAGTTCTCCCATTATGGGATGTTAGGAGAATTGTAATAACTTAGGTAATTAGACTGCCCTGTAACTGTGACACCTAACTAGTGGACGTGATTCAGCTTGCATTTACTACCATGTTCTTCCGCTGGGCCTGAGAATTTTCAGTCTCTTTGACACCTGAATTTATAACTTAGCAATTGATATACAGTCGTAAATTGAACTCTTTAGTGTATCACCATCGATCAAATGACGACCTTTGTTTTAACGAGGATGTCGTTCACACTTGCCCACTGGGTTTCAAGGGCGCGATCCGAGGACACTAGAAAGCGGGCGGTCTCGCATGTGGCCCCACACACGCACACTTGCGCCCACCCACACGGCACCCCCACAGCCGGTCAGTGGTCGCGGCGCAGGCGCCAGCCGAACAATTCTGCATGAAAGCAGCACAAAGCAACACATTTCGCTCTAATACCGTACTGAACCCACCAAGAAGCCTCTTTCTCTACTCCAAACCCGAGTGCTTCAAGCATCCATCCAGACTCCAGACTCAGTGAACACTTGAACCGCCATGGCCTCGCTTGTCGCAAGCACTGATATAAGCCACGAGCAGCTAGATCATCCACAGCATATTCTTGTCGCCTCGTCACACCACTCCACTTCCACCTACTGAAGCAGCAATTGGCAAGGCCAGACTTATTCTGTAGACCTTAAATTAAGTGCGATATAAATATTCTCGTGATTTAATCGATCCGCGCTTGGGATCATAGACGCTTCCCCGTGTTGTGTTACGACCTTTTCGTCATTCCTGAAGTGTTGGGCATATTGAATCCCGACAGCCATGGAAGCGGGATCGAGAATCTCCCATCTTATTTTCGCCTTCGCTTTGCTCTCCCTTCTTCCCGCCACAATCTTAGCCGACGAAGATGTCAGTCAGGGTACACTCATCAGCTTATACGACAGTAAAGATTTTCGCTATAGCGAGTTCACCGCGTACCACGCCATCCGGCCCGACCCGCGCGCGCCGTGCCACGATCTTCCCGAGGAGCTGGTCGGTCGCGTCGGGTCGCTGATGATTACGTGGAACACTCGCGATCACACGAAAAGGCACATGATGTGTAACACGGTGTGGTTCTTTTCGGAATCGCAATGCGCGGGCGTCGCGACGGGGATCGAGCTCCCGGACGGTCCGCAACACGCGAGTCCGCGCAACTACAGCTACGGCTTCACCGTGAAGAAGTGAGCACTACCGTTCTGTTTCGTGGATGCCGTTGAAGTCGTTCATTTCGGTTCCACGCGTAGCGACACGGGGGGAAGCAATGCGAGGTTTGGTATGGAGAATTCTGGCCGTCTTACGCGTTTATCTTTTTTTATGTCCCTTGCTTCGTTTCAGGAACGTCCGCGGACCGCTAGCGTCAGTGGCTTCTGTCGGCTGCTCTTACAGTAAGTTTATTTCAGCTCCTACTCCATTTTCAGATCCCAGTCTTCCTTGCAAAATATGATGCCCTGTGTAATTTAAACACTCCTGCTTTTACGCCTAACCATGCTCCTGTATTTCTGTTTCTTGCAGCGCCTAATCCCTGCTCTCTCTATGGCTGCCCTGCACATTCGGTGTGCGACTCAGCGCAAGGAATGTCACATATGTGCCTCTGCAGAAAGGGGTTTATCAAAATCAAGAATCAGTGTGTTTGGGCAGCAGGGTTGTCATCCACATAGGTGGGCCCCGTCCTTTTTCGTAGCCTTGCAAATAAAGTGAAAGTGGGTCCAAGTTATTCGCTTTTCCGTATTTTGAATGTAATGTGCTGTACACTAATAAATAAAGCACATATTGCAACCAGATCCCTCACCCAAGAGATATGTGTATTCGTGTGACGAGGAGGACCCGATTGATTCCACCGACCGCGTCGCGTTGATTCCAAATGCATCTCGAGCCGCATTTCTCGAACGCGGACATTCTGCTGTTGCAAATTCGCTCCACATCAAACACATATTCCCTCCTTCCCAACCCAACCCCACAGTGAAATCACTGATAAGATTTGTTGTGAATTTGAAATTTGGGTTCCTACTAGTAGTAGCAGTACCACCATCTCGTTGCTTCCAGCATTGTCCATTCACTCACACTGCATCTTCCCAGATGGAACACGCACTCATCGTTCTCGCCATATTATTTATCTCGGCGGGAAAGGCCACCGTAGCAGCCAGCTTCGATCCAGTAACTCAAATTACTCTGTACAACCAGCCGCGCTTCTTCAACTCTCCAGTCACTCTCAGCGAGTTCATCGTCAGACCAGACCCGCAGGTCGCATGCTACAATATCCCCTCCGCTTTATCCAGAAACATAGGCTCCGCGAAAATCGCGTGGATCACGAGAACCACGAGTGCGACACGTGTCAGCCGCAGCACGGTGTGGTTCTTTTCCGGGTTGAAGTGCGCTGGGACGCCCAAGGGAATTCCGCGGCCTGCGACTGTATCAAATGCGTCCTCTTCTTTAAGCTTCATAAGGTGAGTGTCGCATTCGATAGCTCTTCACAGGGTGATTTTCTCATCAGCCCGTGTTCTTCATAGCCTGTCGGATCCGTTTGCCACTGTTTTTTCTTCTGAAACTGATGTTTGAGACGTGGCAAAAATCGCATTCTTCGTACATTGTTGCATCCGGTTGGCGGTGTTTTCCTGAACATGAATCTACGGCTGACACTGAATTTTTTTTTTTTGTTATTGCATCGCCTGTTCTTTTTTCCGTTCTGATCTTGCAGTGTAATAGCCGAGCCAATGAGGTCAGCGGCTTCCATAGCATGCCCCTATGGTGAGTGAGAGAACATTGGGACTCTGAAGCCTTGCCTTCAAATACATCGAACCCGTGTTGTGCCGTTCTCCCATGCCCTGCCAACTCAGTCACATAAAAACAAAACAAAACAAAACAAAATAAAACAATGAGTGCCTCCTAGCACATGCTACCCAACTGCCTCTTTTTGCTCTGGACTCTAAAATTGGAAATCCCGGTTCTGAATTTCCTCTGTTTTCTCGTTTTGCATCCCTCCCACTCCCTGTTCCTATGCCGTTTCGCAGACAGGAACCCATACGCCGTTGTTCCATGCCCCGCCAACACCACATGCACCTCCTATGGCAACACCGCGCACGCATGCCCATGTGGCACTGGGTTCACTCAAGTCAACGGCAACTGTGTTGGTGCGTGCGTCCATCGCATGAGTCTCCATATAGCTTCTGAATCAGAGTGCCGATGTCCCATGGCCTGCCAATTCTGCATGCATCCCTGAAGGGAACACCGCGCACGCATGCCCATGTGGCTCTGGGTTCACTCAAGTCAACGGCAACTGTGTTGGTGCGTGAGTTGATATCACACAGCCTTTCACGTCGCATTGATTGACTGTGAATCGACTATGAGCTTTGAGCATGGAGATGGACAGTATCATGTGATTCATAAAGTCCTTGATCCTTTTGCGGTGTGTGTTCGAAGCGCCCTAACCTTCATTTCTCCCACACTTTTCAACAATTTCTCCCCTGTTTCCCCCACTTAGACAAGTGCACGGCCAGGAATTGTCCGGTAAACTACTTTTGAGACGTCTCAAAAGTCTTTTGAGATGTCTCAAAAATTGTCCGGTAAACTCCTCCTGCTATCTCCGTGGGGGAGCAGCAGAGTGCAAGAGATGGTTTGTTCAGCAATCCAACGGCTCCTGTTCGCCGCAGCCCGCTTACGATGAGTGGCTGGGATTGCAGAACGACGCCAGAGCGTCGGTTGGATCGCCACCACTCTTTGGAATGACACCTGTGAGTGAGGGTTGAATTTCTGAGCCAGTTTCGATATGGGAGAAAAGTTGTTGTACAATCTTTGTAGAAAATGATGCTGCTCGTTTGATACCTGTGAATGATGGCTGTGGAATGATATATGGTGGGGGGGGGGACGCAGGGGGGGGGGTGTGGAAGGGGAAGGGAAGAGAAAGGGGTTTTAACTTCTGCCAATTAGGGAATTCATGCCAATATCTGGGTCCTACAATTCCTCCCGTTTCTCTTCCTCCCTAAATTCTTTTCAATCAGTGGCAGCGGCAGCACGGGCATGGGGAAGCAAGCTAACCTCCACATCCTGTTACAATACCACCCTGGAGAAAGGGGTTCCCTATGGCCAGAACACTCTGGCTGCATATGGGTTTGCATGCTAATATCTGGTCCCTCATCTTCCTCCCATGATCCTTCCAAACAGTGGCAGCAGCAGCACGGGCATGGGGAAGCAAGCTAACCTCCACATCCTGTTACAATACCACCCTGGAGAAAGGGGTTCCCTATGGCCAGAACACTCTGGCTGCATATGGGTTTGCATGCTAATATCTGGTCCCTCATCTTCCTCCCATGATCCTTCCAAACAGTGGCAGCAGCAGCACGGGCATGGGGAAGCAAGCTAACCTCCACATCCTGTTACAATACCACCCTGGAGAAAGGGGTTCCCTATGGCCAGAACACTCTGGCTGCATATGGGTTTGCATGCTAATATCTGGTCCCTCATCTTCCTCCCATGATCCTTCCAAACAGTGGCAGCAGCAGCACGGGCATGGGGAATCAAGCTAACCTCCACATCCTGTTACAATACCACCCTGGAGAAAGGGGTTCCCTATGGCCAGAACACTCTGGCTGCATATGGGTTTGCATGCTAATATCTGGTCCCTCATCTTCCTCCCATGATCCTTCCAAACAGTGGCAGCAGCAGCACGGGCATGGGGAAGCAAGCTAACCTCCACATCCTGTTACAATACCACCCTGGAGAAAGGAGTTCCCTATGGTCAGAACACTCTGGCTGCATATGGGTTTGCTCCACGAGACACCGTCAATGTGTGGATGTCTGGAAAGCTGAGCTACACCTGTGCTGATTTTCCTAATGACTGCAAGAACCGGCAACTTCGGAACTGCATTCACTTCCTCAGGGTACAGTTATTTCCCTTTTCTTTACAGACACAGACTGAACACAATTACCGGTATGATAAAAAAGAATGTGCTCTTATTGATTGAAACTTGCTCGTCGGTTACAGGCTGTGTGGAACACGACCAAGAGTGTAGGTTGCGCTGCAGTGCCATGCAAAGAGGAATGGAGCACTTACATTTGCAACTACTATCCAATGGGGGGCATCGTGGGGTCTTGCCCTTACTGATGTGCAGATTATATCCATGAGGAAAGCAGAGAGAATGGTGCAAGTAATTTTATTATTAACACGTATTATCAATGTACGGGCCTCTCCATCGGGAGAAAATTATGTTATGAAATATTATAAAGCTGGAATTGGTTGTGCTGAGCTGACACAAGGACTACTGTACCAATAAATGCAAAGCCCAAAATGTCCCAGGCCATGCCCACACGAGGGTGCGTTGATGCTGTAGTGAAGGAAGACGGGATACTACGTGAAAAGGGTCGTGTATTCGATGTGCAGTAATAATACAAACTCCATATCCGTAACCATGTATTGTTTCATTTGAATCAGTTGAAAACTGTAAGGATGCTATGCTTTGTCTATTATTCCCCTTCAGCAATGCCTTTTCTTAGCACCATACGATGCTCATGTTATGCTAAACACTTAGGAGGCTGCTTCTATCGCGGATGTTATCGTCTGTCTTCCTAATGCAGGTATTTCAGGCGGCCATAGATTATACCGACACGCATTTTCGAACCGAGTGTCTGTTAGCCACACACACGAAACGAGCTCACGACGCTCCGCCCAATCAGAGGCTGCTGCTTCGAGCCGCAAATGCGCGTGTGCTTCATCAATAGCCCGTCATTCCGTCGAAAGCTCCGGTATCGTCAGGCAACTCACGGACCGTCGATTAGGGAAACGGATTGGAATTTCGGCCGTCGATTTCCGAAGCGCTGCTATGGCGAGGCGATCCACTTTCGCCTCAATGGTGGTGCGAGAATTCGCTCCTACCGAGGCGATGCGCGATCCGGCGAATCGACCTATCTGGTCCAATTCGTTCGCGTCGAATATCTGCGCCGTCGGTTTCCGTAGCGCATCCGATTCGGCAAAATCGAAAATAAAAAGGCCCGCGCTCTTGCTTCATCATCAGCCGAAACTCGTCGCGGTCTCATTACTCCATCCCCACTTCGAACTTGCGACTTTTGAGGCGCCTCAAAAGTAGTCCAACTTGCGTATCATATCGACCACCGCTGGTTACTATCACCATGGCTGTTTTGTTTCTCCGGAATGCGGCACCCGCGCGGCGTGTCCGTAGCACCGCCTCGCCGTCCGTCGCCGCGATCGTCGCCGTCGTGTCCGCGATGCTCCTCGTTGCTATCACCCACCTTCCGCTAACCGTGTCCGCCGGTACCGTTACCCCCGCCGCCGTTCCGCCCGCCGTCGTTCCGCCCACGGTCGTACCGCCCACCGTCATTCCGCCCGCCGTCGTACCTCCCACCGTCGTTCCGCCCGCCGTCATTCCTCCCGCCGCCGTCGTTCCGCCCACTGCGCCGTTCGCGCAAGCCGCTCCAGGCACGCTCCTTGCGCTCTACAACCGCCAGTACTTCGCCAACTCGCCGAAATCCCTCCCGTTCGTCGCAATCCGCCCCAACCCGGCTGTAGCGTGCTACGACCTGCCGCCGGATTTCGCGCGCAGCGCGGGCTCGGCGCGCATCTGGTGGAACACGAAGGATAACCAGCCGGAGCATATTAACTGCGGGACGGTGTGGTTCTTTCCTGGTTATGGCTGCACGGGCGCGGCTACTGGGATCCGCAGGCCTGGGAGCTTGAATACCACCGCCCCCAGATACAACGCGTACAGGTGAGACCTGTCTCAGCTACAAACGCGTACAGATGAGACCCCTCTCAACTCAGTAGATTGATAAGTTGACTCAATGTTGTCTTTCTCAAGGTTACCCCAGATGAGAATTGAGCTGGTGAGGGCACCGTCCTCCTCGCTTGAGTGCTTTTTATCATAAAGTGTGTGCCTCTCTCATCCTCTCTCTCTGCTTTTCGTCTTCCTTCCCTCTCCCCTCTCCTCTGCCTTGCACCTCCCCCCTCCTCCTCCTCACCATTGCAGCAAGCTGCCAGCTCAAATGGCCACTGCAGCATCTGTCGGCTACTCCTTCTGTAAGGAGGCAATTCAAAAATCCCACCGCCCCTCCCCTCCCCTGCACCTCCCCTCGCCCCCCCCTCTTCTCACCATTGCAGCAAGTTGCCAGCTCAGATGGCCACTGCAGCATCCGTCTGCCTCTCTCTCTGTAAGGAGGCGATTCTCTTGACGTTAAATAACCCACCGCCCCTCCCCTCCCCTGCACCTCCCCCCGTCCCCGTCACCCTTACAGCAAGCTGCCAGCGCAGATGGCCACAGCAGCTTCCGTCGGCTGCTCCTTCTGTAAGCACCCCTTCCCTTCCCCTTTCCCCCTCCTCACTTCCCTCCCTCCTCTCCCCCCCTCCTCACTTCCCCTCTTCCTCCCCCTCCCCTTCACCTTCCCCTTTTCTCCCCTTCAGTCCCCTGCCTTCTCCCCCAACTCCACCTCTTTCCTCCCATCCCATACGCCCTCTTGTCTCTCCTCTCAGTTTCACATTCCATTCTGTTTCACCCTGAATTCACCCGATTTGCTCAAACCCTGTCGAGAATCAAACCCTGGCCCAACGTTAGGTGCGAGTCTTTTCTTCCACACTGTTGATTCTGCACACCTCGCACTTCTGATTAGCCACGTGATAGGAGTGAAGTTTTGAGACGTCTCAAAACTTCACTCTTATCACGCAGAACCAAACACCGACCCAACGTTAGGTGCAAGTCTTTCGTCCACTCTGTTGATTCTGCACACCTCGCACATCTGATTCTTGCGCAATTCTGACTCCCAAGTGTAATTCCACCTCCTCCTGTTTCAACCTACCCGTGTTTCTTCCTACTCCCTTTCACTTGACCCTCTCCTGTCCCCCAGTCCCTGACCCGTGTGCGATCATAGCATGTGCGGATCCCAACGCTATGTGCAAGTCAAGCAAGGGCACCTCGCACGTTTGCCGCTGCCAACCAGGTTTCACCAGCATCAACGGCACGTGCACGGGTGAGTATTGGAATACTATGCATAGTTGATTGCACTGGAAACACTGTTTGTTTTGGCCTCGTTCTTCTGCCGCTGCCAACCAGGTTTCACCAGCGTCAACGGCACGTGCACGGGTGAGTGCACTCGAATCTTCCTTGAATCAGCCCCTTGATTGCACTGGAAAAGCTGTTGTTCAGGCGCCCAAGGGGTGCTAGAAGCCCAACAAGGACACACCACACTTCTGCCCCTGTCACACCCATACCTCCCATCCCATACCTCGCATCCCATCCCCGTTCCCGTCATCGTCACCATTCCAACCCACCCCACTCTCCAGACGTGTGCACGCAGGAGCAGTGCCCGGCCAACTCCACCTGCGTCCCCGGGGGCAGCCTCGCCATCTGCCGCTGCGAGCGACCTGGGTGGACAGCACCTGCTCTGCTCACCCGCTCCCGCTCGCTCTCTCCCTAATCCATTTTCTTTACATACCTCCCAACCCACCCCGCACGCTCTCCAGACGTGTGTACGCAGAAGCAGTGTCCTCTCAACTCCACCTGCATCCCCCGGGGCAGCCTTGCCACCTGCCGCTGCGATCCTGGCTTCGATCGCCAGGAGGACGGCACGTGCTCGCCCACGCCAGCCAACAAGGAATGGTTGCAGCCTCACAATGATGCACGTGCTGAAGTTGGCTCACCTCTGCTCGTCTGGAACGAGACGTGTAAGTAGATTCTAGCGTTTAGCCCCTGCCGCTGGGGTAAGTTGGGGTTGTAACCACCGGGAGGGCACGTGCTCGCTCACGCCAGCCAACAAGGAATGGTTGCAGCCTCACAACGACGCACGCGCTGAAGTCGGCTCACCTCTTCTCGTCTGGAACGAAACACGCGAGTAACTACGATTGACTGACAGCCGTTTAGCCCCTGCTGCCAGTGCCAGTGGTTGCTCGGGCTTTGTTTTGAGGCGCCTCAAAACTAGGCTCGGGCTTTGACCGTCAGGAGGACGGCTCCTGCTCGCCTGCTTCTGCCAACAAGGAGTGGCTGCAGCCACATAACGAGGGGTTAACCCTCCTCCTCACTGCCCTACAGCCAGAACGAGCTATGCGCGAAGCTGTTAATCTCCTGTCTTTTCTCTCTTCGTCTCCCTCCTGCCCTTTGCAGTGGCAGCAGTAGCACTGGCCTGGGCGCAGCAGCTTGTGAACTCCTCCGCTGCCTGTTTCAACACCACCCATGCTGAAGACTCCTTTCCTTTGCTTACTCTTCTTCCCTTCCCTGGTTTCCCCTGCTCTCCCACTCCCACCCTCAACAGTGGCAGCAGCAGCACTGGCATGGGCGCAGCAGCTAGTGAACTCCTCCGCTGCCTGTTTCAACACCACCCTGGAACCCTCCTCCTCCTCACTGCCCTACGGCCAGAACACACTCATTGGGCAGTTGTTGACCTTCCACTTCCCCCCATCTCCCATTCCGTTTCCCTCTTCTTGCTCTTCCCACCCTCCCTGTCCCCGTGTCCTTCACAGTGGCAGCAGCAGCCCTGACCTGGGCGCAGCAACTACGGTTGCCTGTTTCAACACCACCCTGGAACCCTCCTCCTCCTCCTCCTCACTGCCCTACGGCCAGAACACACACACTCTGTGGGCACCTGTTCATAATCCTTCTTCCCAACCCCCTCCCCTCGTGCCCTCCCACAACAGTGGCAGCAGCCCTCACCTGGGCGCAGCAGCTAGTCAACTCCTCTGCTGCCTGTTTCAACACCACACTGGAGTTCTCCTCATCACTGCTCCACGGTCAGTTATTAACATTCCGTTTTCCCTTTCTCCCTCTCCCTCATCTCCCCCTCCCCCACCCCCCTTGCCCTCGTGTCCTCTGCAGTGGCAGCAGCAGCCCTGACCTGGGCACAGCAGCTAGTCAACTCCTCTGCTGCCTGTTTCAACACCACGCTGGAATCCTCCTCCTCCTCGCTGCCCTACGGCCAGAACACACTTGCTGCAGTCAACACCTCCCCTTCTGAAGCCGTGCAGATATGGACGGACGAGGCCGCCCGGTACTCGCGCTCGCCGTATCCCTTTGGGTGTAACGGGTTACAGCTGAGGAATTGTGTTCACTTCATTCGGGTATGCTCATGCAACTAAAATCTAATTCTCATTCTCTCTTTCTTTGCTCTCCATCTATCTTTACTAGTTTATTTCCACACAGATTTGCTTAGCTTTGTCGCCCCTTCTTATTTCCCCCACATTTCTCTTCTTCCCCCTGATGTCATGTGCCAGGCTGTATGGAACACCTCTGTCAGCGTGGGCTGTGCTGCTGTGCCCTGCAAGCACTCTCTATCTGCTTCCAGACATCTTCCCTTCATTGCATCCTCTTGTTCTTTCCCCTTCTCCATTCTCTTCCCTCTCCCCCCCATGTCATGTTCCAGGCTGTATGGAACACCACTCTCAGCGTGGGCTGTGCTGCTGTACCCTGCAAGAACAACTGGCAGACCTTTGTCTGCAATTACTACCCCAAGGGGGCTATTCCCGGAGCATACCCTTACTAAATTGGGGCACATGTGGAAGTCCTCCATCCATGCAGGCTGCTCATACCTCACAGGACTTATGGCACTACTCCTGGAGGGTAGCTGTACATACCATATTACCATAGGCTCGACTCTCACGAGCAGCATACAGTAGCTTGGCCTGTAGACTAGAGGGTGGAGTGCAGTGCAGTGATGATAGCAGCAGTTAGGTAGGTGTTAGTGAGTGTTAAGTTAGCGACAGCTCAATTAGCTAGCAGTCTTCTATATAGTGCCCTTCACATAGTTCATAGTAAGGTGGTGTTAGTAGTTAGTCCTACTCCTACACCCAGGTGCGGCATGCTGATCCTTGAGCGGGATGCTTGTTGTTACCGTAGCTCATTGGCAAGTAGGTATTGTAACAGGTTTTTATTATGAGCGTGTTTTCTCCTACACCCACCAACAACCTTTTCATAGCTACCGGTATGGAGCCATGGGTGTACACCTTGCAGTTGAGCAGAAGACTTCGAGATTTCGAGTTATATAGCTTGCTGTGCGGCACAAAGCTTTGGGTGGTAGCAGGTCTCAGGACAGGAAGACATGAGCAGAAGTGATGGGTGGTAGCAAGTCCCAATAACTCATTCTTTCCAGTTTCTCAGATCGATGAGTGGTGGTGGCACGAGTCAGGAGCATATGAGCGGCGGACCTAACATCTGACCCTCCTTCATGCAGTTGTCATCTCCTCTCCTCTAGCTCCAGTTGTTTTCGCAGAGTCATGAATCGAGCATGACCCAGGAGCATATGAGCAGAACCAACATGCTGACACAGCCTGCTTCATATTGTCGTCATCTCCTCCTCACTTCCTCTGCTCCAGTGGTTTCTCCCTCAATCTCCCCACCACCCTTCTTTTCTCCTTCCTCCACTCCTCCACTCGTCTCTCCTCCATCCTCCTCTTCCCCACCCTTCTCCCCATCCTCCGTTCCTCCTTCCCTTTCCGCCAGCATCGCAATCTTCCTCCCATATCTCTTCCTAAACACCTCATCGGTACACCCAAACATGGACCCCAGACTCAGCTGCTGCTCGCGTGGTAACCCCCGTAACATTTCGTACCGTGGCCGTAACCGCTTCTCCACACTCCTCGTCAGCAGAGCCGGCCACACCACAATCTCCGCTATACTCCTCCCCATGACCTCCGTAACGAATAAAATCTTATCCTCGATCGTGGTCCAGGAATATGCCATCACTGTAGGCGTCTGATTCACAATCCGCACTGCACCCTCCCGGCCAAAAACGTCGATTAGTTTCGAGATTGTATCCATCATTCCGCTCCAGTTCTGACCCAGCAGCAGCGGCTGTCGCCTCAGCAGTCTCTTCGTATCATCCTCCCCGAAATACCTCACCATACCCTCATAAGTCCTCTCCATAGTTTCATACTGAGCCAGCAGAACGTGAGGAAACTTCCGGAGGTAATAAATCGGATCATCCGCGCTGTTGCTGGATCCTAGCAATCTCTTTACAAGCTCCACCTTTCGTTGAATCTCCGACGCGCGTGCGCTTAAAACGAAGGGCGATCGCTCGAGAACTTCGCTCGCCGGACCTAGCCCCGCGAGCCTGAGCTGCCGGACCTTCTCCTCCAGGTTCGGCAGGGAGAGATTGAGCACCAGCGGGAAGCATTTCAGGACTTTCTCGATTCTAACGACGCCTAATTCGTGCCGAAGGTAATGCAGATTCTCCGATAGGGATTCGAAGGGAAACAGGAGAACGTTGGAGCGGGAACAGAGGTCGAAGAATGCGGATCGGGTTACATTGTAACGGCGAAAGAGATCTATGCGGCTTTGGACGGATGCAGCGTCTAGGGGAGTAGCGAGGAGGGATGGGAAGCGGTTGAAGATGCCAAGAAGCTGTCTTTCGCTGATCGCGAAGGAATCGTCTTCAAAACTAAGTAACACTCGGAGATTTTCGCTGGCGACGCTGTAGGAATTGGAGAAGAGAGTGAGCTTCTTTGGGAACTTGGCGGAAAGCGACGTAAGTACGGCTTCGCGAGAACCATCGGAGGTAAAATCGTCCTGAATGGGTAAATGATCCTGGACGGAGAAGATAGCACCCTGAGATTCGAAGCTCTGGATTGAGACAGTCTCGTTTGAAAGAGGCTTGGTTGAATCCTCAGAAGGAATGGGACCTGCTTTATTGTCAGATAACCCTTTTTGCTTATCATCGCCCGATTGTTTTCTGCTGCCGTCGCTCCTGTCGAAGCTCTGCTTTTCTTTCTTCTCGCCGTCGATCTCCCTGACGAGTGCGCTGAGAGGTTGACGGTGGCTGGGACGATTTCCGTCAGCAACTTCGTCGAACGGCTGGTCAGCGTCAGCGACAAAAATCTCCGTCAGCGACTCTCCTGACGACGCGGAGCACAAAAAACGCGGGATCCGGTGAAACGAAGGCAATTTGCGATCGTTAGAGCGGGTTACCGCACAGTGGCGAGAACATCTGAGAAGTCTAGTGTTCCAGTCACCATGATAAGAGCCTGAACAGAGGAAATGAGGCCGTTGTTGCAGCGTGCCATGCGATAATCCCCATTGTGAAGGACGTGTTCTATGTGGCTTAGGAGGCGAATCAGGGTGACGGGTGGTGTGGGAGAGGTTTAAGGAGGTAACAGTGTACAGACCCAATCGACCTTCACTGAAAGGGCTATACGTCGGCAGCGCCTGCGGCACCACCATGATGCTAGTGGCACAAAGATCTAGCTCTCACATCAGAGTTGTGTAGCACAGGACAGGACCGTTTCTATTCCACAGCAGCTACTGATTTCTCCGGAATGAAGTAAAAGCCAGAGAATTACCCGAAGTGGTGACTAAAACAAGCAGGAATTCCTTGCGTGTTCTGGAATCTGCGCGTTTGTCGGAGAGGCCAGTTTCAGAGCAAGGTTCCTAGATTCGATATTGCGTTGCTTGCTACTACGTACGAGCGAGTCTTCTGCATTCCATTTTGCCATGTCGCCTTCTGTATACAGTCCGCTACCAGAATGAAACGCCACCCACCTGAATGAACCGTGGCGAACGCACTAGATTACACTTGACATATACAATCTGGGTCAGCACTGACGAGGGATCAGGCTTTAGACATGGCACACCTTCAACTCGTCCAATCCCGAGGTGCTTTTGGGCTCAAATTATCATGAAAATTTGAGCTTCGTGGCTTTCTATGGTTGGTGCAAACTTCGCAGTTCCACCCGCCAGCGGACTCCGCACCGCAGCCCAACCTGACCATTCCCCCGCGCCAGGAAACTCTGGGCGCTGGTGGCCAAGGCTCATCCGCCATCTCAAACATCGGCTTTCCAGGAGCGCACTCAGCCGTTTGTAACAGTTGTATAAACGCTCCAAACCGCAATTCACCTCGCCGGGGAATGCGTGTGCACTTGCTACAGTGCTTGGATTCAGGAAACTCTTTGCTGGGTCGGTCAGTGAGTTATCCCTCATAAATTCTAGCTTCCTTGCTCGAGACTTCAATGACTACCATGGTTGAGTCTTATTTCGTTCAGCTAGTGTAGCGAGGTCGATAGCGGCGCATCATACGCAACGAAACTCGTGTCGGTGCTGCGAACCGGTTACTTTGCTGCACGGTGACCGACCAGGAAATTTGAAGGATTGAGACCACTAGAGCAACCAACAAAGCTGAAGACGATTAGAATCAGCCACATTTAGAAGGCAACATTTCTAATAACGAGTCGCGAGGCCGCGATGGAGTTAAAGCGATGGCTTGAGGAGCTAGTGAAGGTTGAAGACTCCGACCTGGCGGCTCTAGAGACCGTGCTTTGCGGCGCACATCCCGGCGGATTCGCCGCTTACCTGGAGGAGCTCGAGGCCGAGCAAGGCGCGTCGCAGTGCAACGTGGTGTGGACGTACGGCGCGATCGCGTATCGCTGCCGCGACTGCCAGATCAACGACGCCAGGCAGGTTCCTTAGACGTCTCAAAAGTCAACGTGGTTGTAATAGTGAACAGAAGCACGGTGGGATAGCTTCTAGCTGGTGCAACTACCGGACCAACTAAGCTAGCCATGCTATCTGCTGCTCTCATCGCGAATTCAGGACCAAATGTGATGTGTACAGACCAATTTGGTTCCGCACAGACAGGACATCCTTGGACGCTTCTTCTTTGAAAACTGTTAAGGAGGAAAGGGGAAAGATTCATTTTGCGACATGTAACGTGTCAATGTGTCCTTTGTGTCGCTTGTTTCATTTGAATGTCTATCACTTGACATTCATCAACTGAATCTTTGAATCTAATATCAGAAAAAAATAATTCGCTGGTATGTAACTGAATGCTCTGTTAGTTCTGCCACACCTGGTAATGGCCAGTTTCAGCCACAGCTGGTTCGGCTCTCTATCAGGGCTCATGTCATATTCCATATCTTGTGGTGCTTTCCTTTCTGCTGCCTCTCCCCGAGCCTCTCCCCGTGATAAAAGTTGAGTTTTGAGACGCCTCAAAACTCAATTTTTAGCCACAGCTGGTTCGGCTCTCTATCAGGGCTCATATCATATTCCATATCTTGTGGTGCTTTCCTTTCTGCTGCCTCTCCTCCAGCCTTTCCCCTCCACCAAACACCTTCCCCTTCGACCCTCCCCTCTCTCTTCCTTCCCCACCCCCACCACCACTTCTCTCCCCACCGTTTCCCCCGTTACTATCACAGTGCCATCTGCGTGAAGTGCTTTCAGGAGGGGGACCACCGTAATCATGACTATGGTACGTTTGACTGGGGAATCTTCATGAAAGTGATGATATTGTTTTCTTGTGCGTCATGGGTAGTGGGGCCTGGATGTTGGTTCAGAGACTTGTTGACATCAAGGTGTACTGGTTTGTGACTCTTCTGTCACAAACCCAAGTCGAATCCTAATAAACCTTCCCATTATATGAACCACCGAAAGTGATGCATCACTGAAAGTTAGGAGGCTAGTCAGCTCGAATTGTTTTAACCCCAACCTTAATCCTCAAACCCCATAATTGCAACCCCCCCTGATTGCACTGCCAGTGATGTACCGAAGTGAGTCAGGAGGCTGCTGTGACTGCGGCGACCCTTCCTCCTGGAACCCCAAAGGGTATGTTGCTTCATAAGATGATGCAGTACCATGCTGACGAATTCGGGACGGCCAGGTGGCTTGGTTGTACATTTTTATTTTCCTCATAAAGGAATACTGTTTTTTCACAAGATAGCCTCACTAGCCACTCAAGCTTCACAGGCTTGTGTACACACTTTCATGCAAGGTTCTTGCATGGAGAACAGGTTTTGTTGCATGGTTCTGTACTTCTATATCTCACTTCACTTCATTCCCGCCGTCCGGTTCCTTTTTTCTCGTTAACTCCGTTTGTTCAACTTAGATCCAATCCAATGCCTGTAAAAGCCATCTTTGGGTCGGAAAAGGTATTGCTACTTTGGGCCGAGCTAACCCTCCTTCACTTTAAACTACTTCCTGTTATTCATTTCCGCCATCATTAATTTCCCGTCCAGTGCGTGCAAGCGCCACCGCCATCAGGAGCACTCAGCAGACACACCCAAGCCGCTGCCCGGGAATCTCGGGCAGGTGACGGAAACAGCGGTGGCAGCAGTGGTGGCGCAGCTGGTGCTGCAGGTGGGGAAGGCGGTGAAGTCCCCACTGCAACCCCCCCGGGACCTGCTCAAACTGATTGCCTGGCTTGACAAGGTGAGATGCTCTTTCCATGGGGCCAAGGTGAGTGTGTTTTCGAGCCATCTCAAAGAAAGAAACGGCTGTGGCAGCAGTGGTGGCGCAGCTGGTGCTGCAGGTGGGGAAGGTGGTGAAGTCCCCACTGCAACTCCCGCGGGACCTGCTCAAACTGATTGCATGGCTCGACAAGGTGAGTATCTCTTTGAGGCACTTCAAGAAAAACAACAACAGTGGCAGGCAGTAGTAGTGGTGGTGCGTGCAGCTGGTGCTGCAGGTGGGAAAGGTGGTGAAATCCCCTCTGCAACCCCCACGGGACCTACTCAAGCTCATTGCATGGCTTGACAAGGTGAGATGCTCTTTCCATGCAGTCAAGGTGAGCCTGCTTTTGAGGCACTTCAAGAAAGAAACGGCAGTGAGAACCGTTCTGTCTCATCGCACAGTGAAGCATGCAAGCAGGTGGTTGTAGTAGCGAATCAATATCCCCTTTAACCCCCCGTCCCTCGTGTCTACAACCCCTGCTTCCTCCTCAGATCTCGCATGCAGCAGGCATAAGAGACATAGTGTGTGCGTGCATGGCAGCACCCCTCCCTCCGAACGTGCTAGCTGCTGTGGGCCAAATGGGCGTCCTCGGGAGCACAGGGAACACAGGGAACACTGGGAGCGTTCGGAGTATTGGGAGCACTGGGAGCGTTGGGAGCTTGGGAAACGCAGGGACAGGGAGGGGTATACTGGGTGGGAGTGGGGAGGGAAGTGCGGGAGAGGGGAGACTTGAAGCTGATGCTCGACTTGGAGGTGGGACTGAAGGGGCAGGCGGAGGGGCCGGAGAGGGAGGAGAACCAGCAGCACCAACAGAAGCAACAGCAGCTGCTGCAGCAGCAGCAGCCACAGCAGCAGCCTCCCTCTTTCTTCCTCCACTTCCTTTTCCCTCCACACCCTCCGCTGTCCAGTTCATCCTAGAGACCCTTGCAGCGATGACAGAGGAGGTGGTAACACAGGAGGCCACGCTGTTCCTGCTGCTGCTCTACTCGCCCGCCTTCAAGAACGTATTCTCAGCACTGCTCATCCGCCAGTACCCACTCCTCGTGCTCTCCGTCCTTCCGGATCACAACCCCTCTGCCCGCTTCATCAAAATCGAAAAGGCCCTCGATCGAGGTGAGTGCTGATTCCTGCCTCCTGCCCCCTCCCTCCTCCCGTATCCTCCTGCCTCCTCTCATCTCCTCCCACCCCTCCTGCCGCCTTCTGGAAACGATCTCTGCCATGCCAAAGGAGGTGGTGGCACAGGAGGCAATGCTCTTCCTGCTGCTGCTCTACTCGCCCACCTTCTGCACTGGGTGCTCTCAGGGGTGTGAAAAAGAAGAACTGTAATGATTGTAGGCTGAAATGAGCCAAGGTATACATAGGTGGAGAAAATGGTAATGGATGAGGTTGGCCAACAATTATTGGAGGCCCCAATAGTTGTTTTGGCTGGACCAACATTAATGGAGCTCCGATAATTATTGGGTCGGTTTGAAACAACATTATTGGAGGTCCAATAACTGTTGGGAACCCAACCAACCTTCAATCACAAATAGTGGTTGAAGGTACACCCAACAACCCTACACCTATTCTAGCATATGCATGTTGTATAGAAGGTATTAGAACAAGGGGACCTCCTCCACCTCTTGTATTCACTTCCTTCAAACTCATTCACACCCATTCATTCCCCTACACACACCCCCCCCATGCCAGTGATGGTGCAGCTGTTCAACATTCCCGAGGTCACCATGCACTGGGTGCTCTCAGGGGACTTCAGTTCCCCTACACTCACCTTACATGCATCACATCTGTGTAAATCCACACCCATCATGCCATCATCCCATGCCAGTGATGGTGCAGCTGTTCAACATCCCCGAGGTCACCATGCACTGGGTGCTCTCAGGGGATCTCCTCCACCTCTTCGTCTCTGTCTTCTGCCGCGTCCTGCAAGCCGCCAAGTCGTGAGTAGCTGTTTCCCCTGCTGCTGCTGCTGTTGCTCCTGCTGGGAAAGCGAGTGTTGAAGCTCATTTGTCATTTACCATCCCCTTTCCACCTCTCTGTCTTCCTGTCTCCCGTCCTTCGTCTCTTGCCTTTCCCAATACCTAAGCCACCATTCACCCCTTTCATTCAACATTGGTATCTTCTCCATGGGACCTTGCAGGAAGAAAGGTGAACTTCTATCAACAGCCTCACCTGAGTTTGCTCGTTGTCTCTATCTCTATTTCCTGCCTCCTCGTCTGGCCCATTAACCAACCCCAAATGATGCTGGCAGGCCGACAGGAGTGCTGAATTGTGAGAGCCCCATCATCTGGCCACGGGAAATAGTGACCCATGTGAGTGGATGGTGACGCATGTGAATGAAGCATGTGTTCTTCCACATTCGCTCTTCTGTATTCATGCGCATCACAGCAATTCGCTTCCTTACATCCCTCAACTCCTTGCTGACCGGCGTGAGAATTGCCGCCACCCACTTCGTTGCAGCTATTTTTAGAGCATTTGCATCCGCTCTATTCTTGCTCTCATCCGCTTGTCATCGACTACCTCCTGTTCTTTCTATTCTATTGTTCCTCTTCTCCCCACTCCCTTCCCTCTCCCTCATCTCCTCCCCTCACTCAGAACAACCTGCATCCACTCTACTCACGCCCTCTGAATGACATGCGGCTCATCTTCGCACACACGCCTGTCGTTAACTACCTCCTGATCTCTTTTCTCGTTTGTTCCTTCCCCTCCACCCTCCCCATTCCCCCCACTTCTTCTCACCCTCACTCAGAGCAATCTGCATCCACTATACTCACGTCCGCTGCATGACATGCGACTCATCTTCTCTCACACGCCTGTCGTCAACTACCTTCTCACTCAACGCCTCGATTGTCTCGCTGACTTGCTGCTCACGCTCTCACTGCTACAGGTCAGCTCTTCCCCACACTCTCTATGCTTCTATGAGTCATCCCTCTGCGCGACATGCGACTCATCTTCTCTCACACGCCTGTCGTCAACTACCTTCTCACTCAACGCCTCGATTGTCAAACTGACCTGCTGCTCACACTCTCGTTGCTACAGGTCAGCTCTTTCCCACATTCTCTATGCTGCTATGTATATATATATATATATGTGTGTGTGTGTGTGTGTGTGTGTGTGTGTGTGTGTGTGTGTGTGTGTGTGTTTGTATACTGATATATATGAGGTCAGCCCTTTCTCATGCTTTCCCTTCTGCAGTTCAATCCCTCCCATCTCCCCCTTTTTGCTGCACGGTCGAATTTTCCTCACTCCTTCTGGTCTCTCCGTTGCACACGACCACCACTAATTTAGACAGCACCACCACTGATTTCTCTAAGACCAGTTGTGTTGCCTTGAACCTGTATGGAGGCAGGCAGGCATGCTCATGCGCATCTTTGCCCCACCCCTTTCCCACCCCTCCCCACCAGGGCATGAAATGAACCCGAATGTGATGTGAGCTCACACATCTTTCCCCCACCCCTTTCCCACCCCTCCCCACCAGGGCATGAAATGAACCCGAATGTGATGTGAGCTCACACATCTTTCCCCCACCCCTTTCCCACCCCTCCCCACCAGGGCATGAACCCGTATGTGCGCTTTGAGTGTGGAGACCCCACTGAAGGCACCCGGTGGACTCTCCTCGTGCCACGGCCTGTCTTAGGGCATGTGATGTGAGCTCACACATCTTTCCACCCCCCCTCCCTAGCAGGGCATGAACCCGTATGTGTGCTTTGAGTGTGGGGACCCCACTGAAGGCTCCCAGTTGTGGACTCTCCTCATGCCACTGCTGCCCTGCCTTCAACTCGTATGGGATGTGCTGCTCATACACATCTATCTCCCTGTCTCTCCTACCCCCCCTCCCTAGCAGGGCATGAACCCGTATGTGCGCTTTGAGTATGGCGACCCCACTGAAGGCACCCGGTGGACCAAGGCTGTCACGCTCGAGGTGGGGTCTGGGAGTGGGGGTTGCCGGTGGGGTTGCCGGTGGGGGTGGTGGTGGGGTTTGGGGGTGGGGTTTGGGAGTGGGGTTTGGGAGTGGGGTTTGGGGGTGGGGTTTTGGGGTGGGGTTTGGGGGTGGGGGTGGTGGTGGGATTGGGGATGGGGTTGGGTGTGGGATTTTCATTCTCTTCTCCTCCTTTTTCCCCTTACGCTGCAACAACTCCAGTTGCTGGTAACCAGTCATCATGCCTGTGTCAGTTTTGAGAATCCCGAGAAGAGAAGTAACCCAGTTCAATTTTTGAGTCGACTCAAAAATCGAATCCCGAGAAGAGAAGTAACCCAGGTCAACTGGATGCCATCACATCACAGAGCATTTTCCCTCCTCCCTCTCCAATTGTCCGTTCCCCTCCCCTCCCCACCCCCCTTCTCCTCTCCCCCTTGTGCCCGCACCCGCACATGCTGGTGACAGGTCCCCCATCACAGTCTCGTAAGCATTCTTTCAGCCCACTTTTTCTCTGCACCAAATGACTTTTGAGTCGACTCAAAAGTCACCTTCTTTCAGCCCACTTTTTCTCCGCACCAAATGCTCCCCTCAAACTCCCCTTTCCCCCCCTCCCCCTCCCCCCCAGATGTTGGTGATTGGCTTAATTGACACCATCACAGAGCGCTACACCCCCACCCCCTTTACTGACCCCCCTGTCCCTGCTCCCCCTCCTTCCCAAAATGCCCTCCTTCCTGAATTCTCGTTTCCCCCCAGATGTTGGTGATTGGCCTAATTGACAACATCACAGAGCGCTACACCTCCTCCCCCTCCACCCTCCCCACCACCATCCTCTCCCCGCCTGCTGGAAACACTGGAAGAGTGGCAGACGCGGGGCAAGGAGAGGTGGGGGTGGATGCAGAGCATGCTTTGCTGAATGGAGCCCGGATCGCACTGCAGGCCCTGCTGGCTTGGCTGGTCAAGGTGAGTCGAGACTCAAAAGTCTGCCAGGAACGCTGGAGGAGAGGCAGTCAAAGGGAGTCAACGCTGGTCAAGGTGAGTTGAGACTCAAAATTCTGCTGGGAACACTGGAGGAGAGGCGGTCAAGGGGAGTCAACGCTGGTCAAGGTGAGTCGAGACTCAAAAGTCTGCTGGGAACACTGGAGGAGGGACAGATGCTTCGGGAGGGGAGGGGCAAGGAGGGGCAGCAGGGGAGGGTGGGGTAGATGCATGCAGAGCATGCTCTGTGGAATGGGGCGCAGATTGCACTGCTTGCATGGCTGGTCAAGGTGAGTCAACGCTGGCCAAGGTGAGTCAACGCTGGCCAAGGTGAGTCAACGCTGGCCAAGGTGAGTCAACGCTGGCCAAGGTGAGTCAACGCTGGCCAAGGTGAGTCAACGATTGCCAAGGTGAGTCGAGACTCAAAAGTTGCTGGGGATTCATGGGGAGGGGTGGCTAGATTGGGAGGGGAGGGGCAATGAGGAGGGAGAGTAGGAGAGGGGGGATTGGATGCAGAGCATGCTTTGTTGAATGGGGCACGGATGGCACTACAGGCCCTGCTTGCATGGCTGATCAAGTCAAGGCAATGCTGGTAAAGGTGAGTCTTTGAGTCGATACAAGAGTTGCTAGGAAGGGACGCACGGTGGGGGGGACGGGTGGCCGGCTGCATTGGGGGAGAAAGGGCAGCAGGAGAGGGTGGGGTGGATGCAGAGCATGCTCTGCTGAATGGAGCCCGGATTGCACTGCAGGCATGGCTGCTCAAGGTGAGTCAGTGCTTGTCAAGGGGAGTCAATGCTGGTCAAGGGGAGTCAATGCCGACCAAGGGGAGTCAATGCTGGTCAAGGGGAGTCAATGCCGACCAAGGGGAGTCGATGCTGGTCAAGGGGAGTCAATGCCGACCAAGGGGAGTCGATGCTGGTCAAGGGGAGTCAATGCCGACCAAGGGGAGTCGATGCTGGTCAAGGGGAGTCAATGCCGACCAAGGGGAGTCGATGCTGGTCAAGGGGAGTCAATGCAACGATGGCTGATTGAATGTCTCAAATCCCTTGCGCTCTCACCTCTCTCCTCCCTTTGTCTGTTCAGAATCAGATCAAGGCGGAGGACACGGGGAGCAAAACAGTGGCCATGTCGCTGCACCTCCCTCTGCACCGCATTCTCTCCCTCTTCTTCGCCTCCATCATACACATCGCTGCTCACACTGTGCCGGCCACTGCTGGTGGTCCTGCTGCTGGTACTGGCGTTGGCGTTGGCGCTGGTGCTGGTGCTGGTGGTGGTGCTGGTGGTGGTGCCGGTGGCAGTGGTGATGGGGGTGATGCGAGTGGCGGGTCAGGGCCAGCAGCATCAGTGGCTCACTTGCGGCGGCTTCTACCCCTCAATATGCGCAGAGAGGTGAGGGTGGGTGGGGTGGGGAGAGCAAGCTATGCAAATGGATGAAGATGGGTGGATTTATAGAATTGCGCGAAAGTGTGCCTTCTCAGGGCCAGCAGCATCAGTGGCTCACTTGCGGCAGCTTTTGCCCCTCAACATGCGCATGTAGGTGAGTGTGCAGAAATGAGGGTGCACACTACAAAGGTGCACAATATCAGCTTTGTGCCCTCAATATTGTTGCCAGGCGAGTCAGCTTCGTGAGTCTGATCTGATGGATGGTTCTCTCTCGCTCTCACTTTCCCTCCCAATGCATCACCTCTCCTTCCTTCTCAGGTGCTGGCTATGGCGAAGCATCCAGCTCGTTACTTTGCTTGGATGGCTCGGGTCAAATCTTGAGAATCATCAATGGCCAATTAATCAAGCTGCTCCACATCCGCTGCCCCCCCTCTCCTCGCCCCTTCTTCCTTGTCAGGTTCTGGCAATGGCAGAGCACCCACTTCGCCTCTTCGCCTGGATGGCCCAGGTCAGTCCTCCCTTGCTATCTGGTTTTGTGTTCCTCTTCAGTCCCTCCCCTCACTCCTCTCCTCGCTCCTCTCCTTGGAAATATCTATTATGTAACAAATTATGGAGCGATGTTGATGTTTGGAACTGATGTCCACCAACTCGTGTGCCACCTCAACTACCAGATTCGGGTGCGCGAGTGGCACTACCAGGGCGAGGACCTGAGCAAGCTGGAGAGGGTGTACCGGGGGGGCTACTGGCCCGCTGCCATGGACCTCGACCTGCTGCTGCTGCAGCTGCACCTCCTTGCTGAGGCGCCTCAAAAATCGACCTGCTGCTGCTGCAGCTACACCTCCTTGCTCCCTCTTTGCTCTTTTCTCAATCGATCCCCTCCCCTGCTGCCCTCCTGACAGCTCTATCTGCTCCGCCCCTTCATCCTGCTTCCCTCCCACCCCCACCAACTCCGTTCGCCACCCACTGGCCTTGTAGATTCGAGCGCGCGAGTGGCACTACCAGGGCGAGGACTGAAGCAAGCTGGAGAGGGTGTATCGGGGGGGCTACTGGCCGGCTGCCATGGATCTCGACCTGCTGCTGCTGCACCTCCTTGCTCTTTTCTCAATAAAATCCCTCCCCTGTTGCCCTCCTGACGGCTCTATCTGTTCCGCGCCTTCATCCTGTTTCCCTCCCACCCCCACCAACCCCGTTCGCCACCCACTAGCCTTGTAGATTCGAGCGCGCGAGTGGCACTACCAGGGCGAGGAATTAAGCAAGCTGGAGAGGGTGTATCGGGGGGGCTACTGGCCAGCTGCCATGGATCTCGACCTGCTGCTGCTGCACCTCCTTGCTCTTTTCTCAATAAATTCCCCTCCCCTGCTGCCCTCCTGACAGCTCTATCTGCTCCGCCCCTTCATCCTGCTTCCCTCCCACCCCCACCAACCCCGTTCGCCACCCACTGGCCTTGTAGATTCGA
The DNA here is from genome assembly GCA_947471745.1 of Closterium sp. Naga37s-1. Classification (NCBI taxonomy): domain Eukaryota; kingdom Viridiplantae; phylum Streptophyta; class Zygnematophyceae; order Desmidiales; family Closteriaceae; genus Closterium; species Closterium sp. Naga37s-1. The sequence goes on along the minus strand of CANJKZ010000772.1, from coordinate 634,238 downwards.
GCGCGCGAGTGGCACTACCAGGGCGAGGACCTAAGCAAGCTGGAGAGGGTGTATCGGGGGGGCTACTGGCCCGCTGCCATGGACCTCGACCTGCTGCTGCTGCAGCTCGTCTCCCTCTTCTCCTCCGACTCCCCTGCTGCTCTCCTCGCCTCCGCTGTCAAGCACTTCAGTGTGAGTTGTATTGTGTGTGCTGCATGGTTCAAGCCTCGGCTCACCTGCCCCGCTAGTTAGCCTCCTCCTGCTGTTGTGGACCTCGACCTGCTTGTGTTGGTATGTGTGGAGTGGAGTTTACCAGCAACACAAGCGCAAGCGCAAGCGCGAGCCTCACTCGTTCCACAGACTTGACGGGCAGCAGTGACTCATGAATACAATTGCGCAGACCTCTACGAGGAGACCTCTACGAGAAGACCTCTATGAGAAGACCTCTACGAGAAGACCTCTACGAGAAGACCTCTACGAGAAGACCTCTACGAGTCTCAGAATTCACTTGCATGGCGTGCCTACGACGAGCGGTCCTCTATGAGTCACCTTGTAGGCGCGAGCCTCAGAGTTCACTCACTGTCCTGTCTTCTGCTTCTCTCCTCCTCCCTCCTTTCCACCTCTGTCCCCTTGATTCCTTCTCAGCTTCACGACACCTTCAGCAAAACCATTCAATGCGCCTCTGCCATGTCATCAGCTTCGTCACCTGCCCCCAGTGCTGACTGGACAGCAGCAGAGCTCAGCCGATTGGCTGATCTGCTCAAGCTTGTCCTGCTGGTGAGCGGTGCTGAGCGGTGCAGTGCAGTGTAGTCCGTTGCTTAATGAGCATGTAGTGCTTAGTTGTGCTCTCCGTTCCCCTCACTTCCTTTGTGAGTTTTCTATGGTTCTATGCACTCCTAATTCGCTTCCACCCACAACACTCGCGTTATGCTTGAGTTGAGCGCTGTGCAAGCGTCACATTGACACGCCTGGTTTGTCCTGTTTTTTACGTCGCACTTGTGCAGATCCTTCGAGACCCCAAGCACACGGGATTCTCAGAGGTGAGTGTGACAGGCAGGTGGATTGGGATGGAACCACTTTAATTTAATATAAACTTGTAGCAATTAAATATAACTGTTTCGAGATGTTTCAAGGCAAATGTACTCCTCTCCACTGGTTGCGCATTTGGCAGTTGCTGCTCTGTACACTCATATGCATGAATGATATGATCATGAGTGCATTGCAATACAGCCATGCCCACCTACGTGATGCAGTGACAGTGATTTGCAGCATGTTGCTTGCAGGGTTCTTACAGCATACATACTAAAGCACTCTCCCTCTCATGCATCCCATCTCACCCTCTCTCTTGTCCCAAACTCAGGACTATGTGCTTCGGTACCATGTCATTCAGTGGCTAGCAGTGCGCTGTGCTTTCACTCACTCTCTCCCCACTTGTTCTTTCCACTCTCTCTTGTCCCAATTGCAGGAGTATGTGTTGCGTTGCGCTACTATGTCATCCAGTGGCCTGCAGTGCGCTGGACAGTTGACAAGCCTTAAGAGTCTCTTCTCTTATTTGTCTCACCCGCTTTCCTTGTTTCACCGTCTCTCCTCGCCCAATTACAGGACTATGTGCTGCGATACCATGTCATTCAGTGGCTGGCAGTGCGCGACCGCACTCACAGCGATGTACGTCCATTTGCGGCTCACACCTTACACATAGCGTGTGAACAGCACGTACACCTTACACATAGCGTGTTAACAGCACGTACACCTTACACATAGCGTGTTAACAGCACGTACACCTTACACATAGCGGGTTAACAGCACGTACACCTTACACATAGCGTGTTAACAGCACGTACACCTTACACATAGCGGGTTAACAGCACGTACACCTTACACATAGCGGGTTAACAGCACGTACACCTTACACATAGCGGGTTAACAGCACGTACACCTTACACATAGCGTGTTAACAGCACGTACACCTTACACATAGCGTGTTAACAGCACGTACACCTTACACATAGCGGGTTAACAGCACGTACACCTTACACATAGCGTGTTAACAGCACGTACACCTTACACATAGCGGGTTAACAGCACGGACACCTTACACATAGCATGTGAACAGCACGTACACCTTACACATAGCGGGTTAACAGCACGTACACCTTACACATAGCGTGTTAACAGCACGTACACCTTACACATAGCGGGTTAACAGCACGTACACCTTACACATAGCGGGTTAACAGCACGTACACCTTACACATAGCGGGTTAACAGCACGTACACCTTACACATAGCGGGTTAACAGCACGTACACCTTACACATAGCGGGTTAACAGCACGTACACCTTACACATAGCGGGTTAACAGCACGTACACCTTACACATAGCGGGTTGACAGCACGTACACCTTACACATAGCGGGTTAACAGCACGTACACCTTACACATAGCGGGTTAACAGCACGGACACCTTACACATAGCATGTGAACAGCACGTACACCTTACACATAGCGGGTTAACAGCACGTACACCTTACACATAGCGAGTTAACAGCACGTACACCTTACACATAGCGGGTTAACAGCACGTACACCTTACACATAGCGGGTTAACAGCACGTACACCTTACACATAGCGGGTTAACAGCACGTACACCTTACACATAGCGGGTTAACAGCACGTACACCTTACACATAGCGGGTTAACAGCACGTACACCTTACACATAGCATGTGAACAGCACGTACACCTTACACATAGCGGGTTAACAGCACGGACACCTTACACATAGCATGTGAACAGCACGTACACCTTACACATAGCGGGTTAACAGCACGTACACCTTACACATAGCGTGTTAACAGCACGTACACCTTACACATAGCGGGTTAACAGCACGTACACCTTACACATAGCGGGTTAACAGCACGTACACCTTACACATAGCGGGTTAACAGCACGTACACCTTACACATAGCGGGTTAACAGCACGTACACCTTACACATAGCGGGTTAACAGCACGTACACCTTACACATAGCGTGTTAACAGCACGTACACCTTACACATAGCGGGTTAACAGCACGTACACCTTACACATAGCGTGTTAACAGCACGTACACCTTACACATAGCGGGTTAACAGCACGTACACCTTACACATAGCGGGTTAACAGCACGTACACCTTACACATAGCGGGTTAACAGCACGTACACCTTACACATAGCGTGTTAACAGCACGTACACCTTACACATAGCGTGTTAACAGCACGTACACCTTACACATAGCGGGTTAACAGCACGTACACCTTACACATAGCGTGTTAACAGCACGTACACCTTACACATAGCGGGTTAACAGCATGGACACCTTACACATAGCATGTGAACAGCACGTACACCTTACACATAGCGGGTTAACAGCACGTACACCTTACACATAGCGTGTTAACAGCACGTACACCTTACACATAGCGGGTTAACAGCACATACACCTTACACATAGCGGGTTAACAGCACGTACACCTTACACATAGCGGGTTAACAGCACGTACACCTTACACATAGCGGGTTAACAGCACGTACACCTTACACATAGCGGGTTAACAGCACGTACACCTTACACATAGCGGGTTAACAGCACGTACACCTTACACATAGCGGGTTGACAGCACGTACACCTTACACATAGCGGGTTAACAGCACGTACACCTTACACATAGCGGGTTAACAGCACGGACACCTTACACATAGCATGTGAACAGCACGTACACCTTACACATAGCGGGTTAACAGCACGTACACCTTACACATAGCGAGTTAACAGCACGTACACCTTACACATAGCGGGTTAACAGCACGTACACCTTACACATAGCGGGTTAACAGCACGTACACCTTACACATAGCGGGTTAACAGCACGTACACCTTACACATAGCGGGTTAACAGCACGTACACCTTACACATAGCATGTGAACAGCACGTACGCCTTACACATAGCGGGTTAACAGCACGTACACCTTACACATAGCGGGTTAACAGCACGTACACCTTACACATAGCGGGTTAACAGCACGTACACCTTACACATAGCGGGTTAACAGCACGTACACCTTACACATAGCGGGTTAACAGCACGTACACCTTACACATAGCGGGTTAACAGCACGTACACCTTACACATAGCGTGTTAACAGCACGTACACCTTACACATAGCGTGTTAACAGCACGTACACCTTACACATAGCGTGTTAACAGCACGTACACCTTACACATAGCGGGTTAACAGCACGTACACCTTACACATAGCGTGTTAACAGCACGTACACCTTACACATAGCGTGTTAACAGCACGTACACCTTACACATAGCGGGTTAACAGCACGTACACCTTACACATAGCGTGTTAACAGCACGTACACCTTACACATAGCGTGTTAACAGCACGTACACCTTACACATAGCGGGTTAACAGCACGTACACCTTACACATAGCGTGTTAACAGCACGTACACCTTACACATAGCGTGTTAACAGCACGTACACCTTACACATAGCGTGTTAACAGCACGTACACCTTACACATAGCGGGTTAACAGCACGTACACCTTACACATAGCGGGTTAACAGCACGTACACCTTACACATAGCGGGTTAACAGCACGTACACCTTACACATAGCGGGTTAACAGCACGTACACCTTACACATAGCGAGTTAACAGCACGTACACCTTACACACTCTGGTAACATCCTTCATGATCCGAATTTTCTTATGCCAATCCTGGGCTCCAAAGCTGGCTTGCCTTTACCACTGTTTTCTTTGCTGGTTTTGCCGTGCACAGCCTTAAGCGAGCGTACCAGTTCGTAACTGCCAATGCAGCATTGCTTGGCAGAGCATGATGTGCCCAGGCGGTCCCACTCTCTCCGTCCTCCCTCCGTTCTCCCCTTGTGCCCTGTGCCTACTTCCCGTCCACAGCTCTCCCAGCAGCTGGGATCCTCCCTGGCAAGCCTTCCTCAGCTGAGCGCGGTCCAGCAGGACGTGGCAGAGCACCATGTGCCGCGGTGGCTCACTCTCTCCTACCTCTCCTTGTGCCTGCCGCGCCCTGTGCCCACCTCCCCTCTCCAGTTCTCCCAGCAGCTGGGATCCTCCCTCGCAAGCCTTCCCCAGCTGAGCGCGATTCTTCAGGACGTGGCAGAGAATCACGTGCCACGGCGCCTGCAGCAGCACGGTTACTTCCTCCCAGCTGAAGGCCCCAGGCGGCCCTTTCTCTCCGTATCTCCTTATCCTCTCCTTCCTTCCGTTCCACCCCTCGCTTTGCAGCTCTCCCAGCAGCTAGGGTCCTCCCTCGCCAGCCTCCCCCAGCTGAGCGCAGTGTTGCAAGAGGTGGCAGAGCACCATGTCCCGCAAAGCCTGCAGCAGCGCGGGTACTTCCAGCTGAAACCCACCTTCCTCCCCATGCGCCCTGTGCCCTGCTTTCTATGCAGATCTCCCAGCAGCTGGGTTCCTCCCTGGCCAGTCTCCCCCAGCTGAGCGCAGTGCTGCAAGAGGTGGCAGAGCACCATGTGCCGCAGCCGTCCCACTCTCTTCCTCCCTCCGTTCTCCCCTTGTACCCTGTGCTCTGGCCCACTCACAGCTCTCCCAGCAACTCGGTTCTTCCCTCGCAAGCCTCCCCCAGCTGAGCGCAGTGTTGCAGGACGTGGCAGAGCATCATGTGCCGCGGCGCCTGCAGCAGCGCGGGTACTTCCAGCTGAAACCTGCCTGCTGGGAAGAGTTTGACCCGCTCTTCCCCCACTACTCACTCTCTGAGCTAGAGGAGGCTCAGGTGAGATGGTGTGAGGGGAAGGGTCTCTCAACTTGATGGTTAGAAAGGGATGACAGAAGGCCATGTGCATCTTCCCTAAAGGCTGAAACCAACCTGCTGGGGCGAGTTTGACCCACTCTTCCCCCACTACTCACTCTCAGAGCTAGAGGAGGCGCAGGTGAGTGTGTGGCTGGCAAGGTGGAAGTATGAGTGCATGGTCCCCCTCAATGGCTGAAGCCCGCCTGCTGGGGAGAGTTTGACCCGCTCTTTCCCCACTACTCGCTTTCAGAGCTAGAAGAAGCGCAGGTGAGTGCGGACGGTGGGTGAGTGTGGGTGTGGGGGGCGAAAGAAGGGGGTAAGGGGGAGTTTGAGTTCACGGTCAGCAGTACTTGGCATATCAGGCTCACTCACCAGATCGCCCCCCACTTTTCCTCCTCATCTCCACACCCTCCACCCGCTCCCCCTTCTCCTACCCCTCTCCCCATCCCCTTCCCCACCTCGCTCTCCACCCCCCTCCCCAATCCCCTCCCCAACCCCTCCCGAGTCCCTTCCCCACCTTCCTCCCAACCCCCTTCCCACCTCCCTCCCCCACCCACCCCCGCCCAACCTCCACCTTCATGGGAGTGCCGGGGCGAGCAGAGAGGCTAGCTTCCAAGGTGCGCTTCTGGCAAGTGAAGCGCCCCCCACCACCTTCCCCACACTCTTTCCACGCGCCCTTTCCCCCTTCCCCCTTCCCCACACGCTTACCCCAACCCGTCCCCCCTTTCCACCCCTCACTCCCCTCCCTCCATGGGAGTGCAGGAGCGAGCAGAGAGGCTGGCGCCCAAGGTGCGCTTCTGGCAGGTGAAGTGCCCGCAGCGACACATGGCGCCGTTTGATAGGCTGCCAGACATGGCTCACACCGAGGTGAGCTTTCTTTCCTGCTGCTTTTATTCGTTCCGTATGTTGAATGGCACATGGCACATGGCCTAGGACACATGGCACATGGCCTAGGACACATGGCACATGGCCCAGGACACATGGCACATGGCACATGGCACCTGCTCGCCTTCTCTCCTCTCCTTGTACCCAGGCTGAGTGGTATGGCTCCAATCCCATGCCTTGCACCCTTGTTCCCCCCTCTCAACCCTTCCACTTCCCTCCTCTCGTCATTCATCCCGTGCTCGCAGCCATGCCACATTGTGGTGCGCTGCACTGTTGCATGTGCGCTGCCTGCCCACCTACTCGCCTCCCCTCCCCCGCAGGCTGAGAGGCAGGGCTCCACTCACATTCCTTGCACCCCTTATTCCTTCTCCTCCCCTTCCCCCCATGTCTCCCCCCATGCTTGCTCGCAGTCGTGCGATCTTCAGACATAATTCTCAGGGAGCAGCGGTAGCAAAGCTAGGCTTAAAGCAAAAGAACAAACAGCTAGTATCGTACTCGCTGTCCTCCCCTTCCCCCCATGTTCCCCCCCATGCTTGCTCGCAGCCATGCCACATTGTGGTGCGCTGTGCTGTCGCATGCGCTGCCCACCTGCTCGGCCCCCCCAAAGCCTCCCTGAGTAGCATGGCTCCACCTTATTCCCTCCTCTCCTCTCCCCTCCCCCCTCCCCATCTCATCACAGCCATGCCACATTGTGGTGCGCTGCGCTGTCGCGTGCGCTGCCCACCTGCTCGCCTCCCGAAACCCATCCCACAGCACACAAGCAGAAAACATCGCTCTCCTCGCCACGCAGCTCGTTACACTGGCTGCTACTGATGCCAGGTGGGTGGGTGCCCTGCTGTCCTGCTGTCCTCCCGTGCTAGAGAGGTGAGCCCACCTGCTCGCCTCCCGCAACCCATCCCACAGCACACAAGCAGAAAACATCGCTCTCCTTGCCACGCAGCTCGTGACTGTCGCTGCTACTGATGCCAGGTGGGTGGGGTGGGGTGGGGTGGGGTGGGGTATGCCGGTGTGCAACTCCCTTGGTGAATTTAGCACCAACAGCCTTCACCTATCACATTGCTCCTGGCTCCCTCTTGCTGCCCCAATCCCAGTTGCCCTTTTCCCATCTCCTCTCTTGTCTCCCCTTTTTCGCCTCCTCTCTCTGCTTCCATGCTTGGTCAGTCTTTTCCCTCACTAATTCTCTGCTTCCCCTTGCACTTCGTTTTACATCCAGGTCCGTCCAACCCAAGCTGGCTGTGGAAGGAAGCTATGATGCTATGCTCGCCAGTCTCCTCCCCTTCGTCCATCCCTGCTCAATCCCTCCTCTCCTCCCTCTCTCCGTGTATCTCGTTGCCCCTCATCCCCCTTCCAGGTCCATCCCAAGCTGGCTGTGGAAGGAAGCTATGGTGCTGGGCGCACCAGTCTCCTCCTCCCCTTCCCGGCCTCCCGTGTATCCCCCCGGCTTATATTCGACCAAGAAACCTGGCAGCAGTGGGAGCAGTGGTAGCGGTGGCAGTGGTGGGAGTGGGGGCGGTGGAGAGAGCGAGTGGGATTCAGAGCGGTTGCAGTCTGTCAGATCTCGTTCCTCTGCCGCTGCTGCTGATGATGAAGGTGAGGATGAGTGAAAGGTTAGAAGGAGCTATGGTGCTTCTCTCTCCAGCATCTCGTGCAACGGGGAGAACTCTCAAACAGCTTTTGGTGGGAGTGGGGGCGGTGGGGAGAGTGAGTGGGACTCGGAGCGACTGCAGTCAGTCAGATTTCGTTCCTCTGCCGCTGCTGCTGCTGCTGATGATGATGAAGGCAAGGCGGATCATGACCCAGCTATTGGTGATTTTTTTCCAGAACCCTCATGGTGGTGGTGATGTCGCCTGTGTGCGCTGCTCTCCTCTCAGGCTGGAAGAAACATTCCGGGGTCTGTTTTTCAGGCGCCTCAAATGCAGACCCCTCTCTTACCTCCCCCCCTCCCACCCTTCGCTCTTCCACCCTCCCCTCTCCAGACGATGATGTTGCCTGTATGAGCTGCTCGCCTCGTTGGCTGGAGGGAATTTCCAGGAACTTCAACAAGTTACGCTCGCAGTCCCCCTCACGCTCCTCTCTCGACCTCTTCCGCTCCTCCTCCCCCTCGCGCCGCTCCTCTCCCTCCCACCACTCCTTAGACATTGCAAGAAGCCTTGATGACGCTGCTGCTGCTGCTGCTGCTGCTTCTTCAGTTGCTGCTTCTCCTGCTCCCCCTCCTCCTCCTTCTTCTGCTGCTTCTGGTGCCGCTGCTGCTGCTGGTGTTGACGATGCTCCTGCTGCTGATGCTGGTACTGGTGATGATGACTTTGACTTAGGGGCTCCTTCTGCCGCAACAGCAACAGCAGCAGCAGAGGACGATGTAGCAGCAGCAGTTCTATCATGCCTTCCCTCTCCTTTGTTGTCCACAGCACCATCTGCTGCAGAGAGTGACGATGCAGCAGCAGCAGCAGTCATATCGTGCCTACCCTTTGGTGGGGACGCACGGGGAGCAGCAGGTGCCAGGGCAGGTGGCAAGGGCAAGGGGCGGATCTCGACCTTTGACTCGCTTCCGAACGTGTTTATCTCCCTTAAAAGCATACTGCAGAACACGGATAACCATCGTGAGTATGGTTGGTGGTTGGTGGGTATGTGGATCGATGCATGTTGGCCACATTCCTTATTCATTCATAAATTTTCTGCTTCGCCTTTTCCTCCCAGCTTAATTCATTACTTTTTGTTTTGTTCATTTTTGTGTGTGTGAGTCTGGACCACGCCACGGTGAGTTGATTGCTTCTGTGCTACCTAGTGTGCTACCACCTGTTTATAAACTCACTATGGCGTGGTCCATGAACAGGTGGTAGCACACCAGGTACCATAGTAGCAGTCAACTCACTGTGGCGTGGTCCATGAACAGGTGGTAGCACACCAAGTAGCATAGTAGCAGTCAACTCACTGTGGCGTGGTCCATGAACAGGTGGTAGCACACCAGGTAGCATAGTAGCAGTCAACTCATCATGGCATGGTCCATGAACAGGTGGTAGCACACCAAGTAGCATAGTAGCAGTCAACTCACCGTGTCGTGGTCCATGAACTTCCCTTTGCCCATAGACTGAAAGGCACCATAGATAACAGTCAGCCTTGAATATTGGTGTTACTTTTGAGAATTCACAAAAGTCACTCCCTCTTAGCCACTCCTCCCTGCCCTTTGCCCATAGACTGAAAGGCGCCATAGATTACAGTCAGCCTGGTCCCTAGTCATCCCATGCCTTCTTCGCCCTCTTTTTCCTGCTGCCTCCCTCTCTTCCCTTGTTCTCACCGCCAGGTCTCAAGGACGCCATAGAGCATGTGATCTCGCTGCTCATGGCCAGACTCGACCTGGTGTCCTCCTGACTCCATTCGCTCTACCACGCCCTCTTCTCCTTCCCTCTTCCTTTTCGACTGCCTTTCTCGCTCTCTTCTCACCGGCAGGCCTCAAAGACGCCATAGAGCATGTGATCTCATTGCTCATGGCCAGACTCAACCTCGTGTCTTCGTGACTCCGTTTCGTTTACCATCCTTTCCTCTCTTCCTGCCTCTTTGTCTCAATCTCTTCTCACCGCCAGGCCTTAAGGATTCCATAGAGCATGTGATCTCGTTGCTTATGACCAGACTCAACCTGCGACCACACGAAGCACTGGGGGAGGTGAGTGAGATTGCTTGTTTTTGTTCTTTGTTTTGATTGATTGATAGGACTGACTGATGGTATTTAGTTGCAGATGGGGATGCTGGGGATTGGAGGTGTGACATAAGAGGCAAAAAAGTGTATCGACTGTACTTTGTTACACAACTGCTTCTCTCCTCGCCCTTTTCATACCTCTTGCTTCCTCTCCCTCTTTGCTGTCGGTTCACACACTCTTCACACTCCCCACCCTCCCCCACCCCCCTCTCTCCTTCCATCTCCCTCGTTTTCAGTCCAAGGCAGAGCAACCTGGGTCTGCTACAGCAGAAGCAGGAGAAACTGCAGCAGGCACGGCACGAGTAGGAGCAACAGCAAGCACAGCAGCAGGAGCAACAGTAGCAGGGGGCGTGGCGAGGGCGGCTGGGGGAGGGATGGGGTCAGATGAGGCGAAGCGGCAGCAGAAGAGGCAGCGGCAGGCTGCTATCATGGCTCAATTCGCTGCTAAGTGAGTTGTGGGTTGTGGAGTAATGCACATTGGAATGTGGTGTGGACTGCTCCAGGAGGTGATTTGAACTTCTCCTTTGTTTTCTTTCCTTTCCTTTTTTCTTTTCTCTCGTTCTTTCCTTGCTCCTTTCTTTCTTTCTTTCTTTCTTTCTTTCTTTCTTTCTTTCTTTCTTTCTTTCTTTCTTTCTTTCTTTCTTTCTTTTCCTCTGTTGGCATTGAGAAATTCTGAATTCATGTTCTCAGTAGCATGAAATTCATGCTAGAGTAACCACTACAAGATGCGCACATAAATGACAACAACATTTCAATTCAAAACCCACACGTGCATGTGCAGACAGAGCGCCTTTGCTAAAATGCTGGCGGCAGCAGACGATGAGGAAGATGATGAGATGGAGGAGGGGAGGACGAGAGAGACGAAGGGTGCAGCAGGATCAGATGGAGCAGCAGCAGGTGCAGCAGGATCAGGGGAAAGTGGCAGGGCAACGGGCAGCAACATAGCAGTAGAGCCAGCACCAGCAGCAGGAGCAATGGAGGGCATGGATATTGATGGGGCCTGGGCAAGGGGTGCTGCGGGTGCAGATGGTAGTGGCAGGGGTGGAGATGGTAATCAAATGGGTGAGCAGCAAGGGGACGTAGGGCGGGGGGGATTGGAATGGGACGGAATGGGTGGTGCAGGGAGGGAAGCTTCACGGAGCAGGAAGAGAGGGCAGGCAGGGGGGGGCAATGAGGGGGGCCAAGCAGATGGGGAGGATATGGAGGTGGATGGGGGGCCAGAAGGAAGTGAGGGCGGAAAAACTGGTGTGCAGGGTGCAGGAGGTGTGGGTGGGATAGGGAAAGGAAAAGGCAAGCTGGTAGAGGGAGGGAGAGGGGAGGGTGCGGGTGTATCAGCAGCACCAGGAGGAGGAGCAGCAGCAGCAGCAGCGGCAGCGGGTGGTGGTGTGAGGAAGGCAAGGGTAGCACCGGGGTCCCTTGCTGCTTTCACTTCCTTTGATCCAGATCTGTGTGGTTTCTGCCATGCCGAGGTGAGAAGGAGTGCACTGTGGTGTGAAGCGGTTGATTTGAGGAAGGCAAAAATAGTTGCTGCTTTCACTTCCTTTGAGCCCGACCTGTGCGGTTTCTGCCATGCCGAGGTGAGAACGCGAGCTGAGGATGTAATGTGTAGTGGCAGCAGCTGCAGCACCGTGCAACCGGCACTGAGAAGTGGTTGGTAGCAGCAGTGTAGCACGGGGGTGTCTTTTGAGTTGACTCAAAAATCACCTTGTAGTGGCTGGCAGCAGTACCGTGCCACCAGCACTGACAAGTGGTTTGAGGAAAGCAAGGGTAGCAGCAGTGTAGCACGGGGGTGTCTTGCTGCTTTCACGACGTTTAAGCCAGTCCTGTGTGGTTTCTGCCATGCCAAGGTGAGAAGGAGTGCGCTGTGGTGTGAAGCGGCAGCACCAGCGGTAGTTTGAGGAAAGCAAAGTCGTTGCTGCTCTCACATCCTTTGAGCCAGTGAGAATGTGATGTGAGCAGGTGCTGTGATGCAGAGGTGAGAAGGTGCTGTGATGCGGCACATTATGAGAATTCCTGATTTTAAAGCTGTTCATCGTAAATCTCGGCTGCTAGTACACGATTTTTTAGATGTCTTTTGAGTCGACTCAAAGCCATACCCTGGGATAGGATTGCATTTTTGCCACATCTCCTCTCGTGCTCAGCCAGCCTATCTCCCCCACTGCTGCTGCTGCTGCTGCTGCTGCTGCTGCTGCTGAGACTGCCTCGCGTGTTTCCCATCCCATTCATGTTTTCCTCCACTTCCATTGTCCATCCCCAGTGTTGCCCCACACCAACAGAACAGCCCCCATCGGGTGCATGGCTTTAGCCCAGCCATTCAAGCTACCAACACCCTGTTTTATTCCCCCACATTCCATTCCTCCCTTCCCCTTCCATTCCTAAACCCCAAACCCCAGTGTCGACCCACACCAACAGCCCCCATTGGGTGGGTGGCTCTCGCTCAGCCGTACAAGCTCCCCACAATAATGCACTTCCGCGCTCAGCCTATCACCCCAGCTGCTGCTACTGCTGCCGCAACTGCCGCAGCTGCCGCTGCTGCTCCTACCCTTTCTCCTCCTGCTGGTGCTCCTGCTGCTGCTGCTGTTTTCGAGCCGAGACAAGAACAGGAAAGGCCTGGTGCTGCTTCTGAGGCAGCAGAATCGAGTTCGGGGCTGAACAAGAATGCAGCAGCAGAAGCAGCAGCAGAAGCAGCAGCAGCACAGCAGGGGCATACCACAGTGCAACCTACAGCTGGAAACGCGAGTACCAGGGAAGAAGATGCAGGGAATGCGAGCAATAGTGCGGATAGAGCAGCAGGGGGAGTGGAGTGGACAGTGGGGGTGCAGGTGGAGGGATCTCTGGACACGCAGGTCACATCTCACATCCGATGCTGCGGCCACCAGGTGGGCCTCTGTTGCATTCAGGTGGTTCTCTGTTGTCATCAGGCGGGCCTCTGTTGCATTCAGATGGGTCTCTGTTGTCATCAGGCGGCTCTGTTGCATTCAGGTGGGTCTTTGTTGTCATCAGGCGGGCTTCTGTTGCATTCAGGTGGGTCTCTGTTGTCATCAGGCGGGCTTCTGTTGCATTCAGGTGGGTCTCTGTTGTCATCAGGCGGGCTTCTGTTGCATTCTGGTGGGTCTCTGCTGTCATCAGGCGGGCCTCTGTTGCGTTCAGGTGAGGCTCTGCTAGCAATAGAGCAGGTAGTGTGAGTACCACAGCGCAAGCTGCAGGGAATGTGGTGCGACTTTTGAGCAGGTAGTGCGAGTAGTATCAGTGGTAGTGCGAAAGTCGCACCAATAGAGCAGGTAGTGTGAGTACCACAGCGCAAGCTGCAGGGAATGTGAGCGATTCAGCAGCAGGGGGAGTGGAGTGGACGGTGGGGGTGCAGGTGGAGGGGGCACTGGATACGCAAGTCTTCGAAGACATGCTGATTGAATATCACACATGCTCGACTTGACTACTGTTTCTGTGGCCCGGCCACACTGGAATTCCTCTTTGATTCCATCTCTGCAGCAGCTCTCACTGCTTTCTTAGAGTTTGGGGTTTTGCAGTTTGGGAGAAGTTTTTGACGGCTTCTGACCGCTTCTCTGTGGTCGATGGCCCTGCCTGTCTGCCTGCCCCTCTCTCTGCCACTGCCGCCAGATTCATTTTGAGTGTTTCCAGTACCAAACGACTTTTGAGACGTCTCAAAAGTCGCCAGATTCATTTTGAGTGTTACCAGTACCTGTCAGCTCTAGTGGATAGGGGCCTATGCTTTATTGGATGGTGGATTTCTGTACCTGAACCGTCTCTCTGTGTGTGATGGCACCTGCCTGCCTGTCTGCCTCTCTCCCTTCCTTCTGCCCAACCAGATGCATTTCGAGTGCTACAACCAGTACATGTCAGCTCTGGTGGACAGGAATCGTGCTGATCGGCCGTACGAAGGTGAGCTGCCTAGCAAGCTATAAGGCAAGAAGGCAATGGCTCTTTGCACTGATGCTAGATGCATTTCGAGTGCTACAACCAGTACATGCCAGCTCTGGTGGACAGGGACCGAGCGGATCGACCATATGAAGGTGAGCTGCTACAGCCTGCATCGAGTGTTCAATATGGTGCTACAACCAGTACATGTCAGCTCTGGTGGACAGGGACCGAGCGGATCGACCATATGAAGGTGAGCTGCTACAGCCTGCATCGAGTGTTCAATATGGTGCTACAACCAGTACACGTCAGCCCTGGTGGACAGGGACCGAGCGGATCGGCCATATGAAGGTGAGCTGACTAGCTAGTTAAAAGGTAACACAAGGGCTCTTTGCAGTGACGCCAGATGCATTTCGAGTGCTACAACCAGTACATGGCCGCCCTAGTGGACAGGGACCGAGAAGATTTGCCATATGAAGGTGAGCTGCCTAGCTGCCTGCATAGACAGGTACCCTTTGCACTGACGCTAGATGCACTTCGAGTGCTACAACCAGTACATGTCAGCTCTGGTGGACAGGGACCGAGCAGATCGGCCGTATGAAGGTGAGCTGCCATCCTGCCAGGTGAGTTGCCGTCCTGCCAGATGAGCTGCCGTCCTGCCAGGTGAGCTGCCGTCCTGCCAGGTGAGCTGCTGTCCTGCCAGGCGAGCTGCTGTCCTGCCAGGTGAGCTGCCGTCCTGCCAGGTGAGCTGCCGTCCTGCCAGGCGAGCTGCCGTCCTGCCAGGTGAGCTGCCGTCCTGCCAGGTGAGCTGCCGTCCTTTACTGCCTTTGCTTCCGCGCTATCTGTCTCCTGCTTTCTCTCCGCTGTCTCCTCCTGCTCGCTCCTTTCTTCAAATGACCAGGTCGTGGGTTGATAGTCCTGGTTGTAATCTGGAGAGGCAGGATGTAACATTTTGAGAGACACTTTGAAAAATCCAACTTCTTCCTCCACCCCACCCTCGCTTCCCCCCTGCATGCAATGGCCAGGCCGTGGGTTGATAGACCTGGTGCGGGGCGAGTTCCTGTGCCCTGTGTGTTGCCGCCTCGGCAACCTGTTGCTGCCAGACGTCAGAATGACCCTGCCCCTCGCCAACCCTCCATCGTGCTCTCTCCCTCTCTCTCTGCTCTCTCTCCTCTGCATGCAGGCCATGGGACCGTGGGCTGGTAGACCTGGTGCGGGGCGAGTTCCTGTGCCCTGTGTGTCGCCGTCTCGGCAACGTGCTGCTGCCCTCCCCATTTTTCCCATCTCTCAACCTCCCGCCCCTCCTTTTCCCTGTGTGCACGGTCAGGCCGTGGGTTGAGAGACCTGGTGAGGGGCGAGGTCGCCGCCTCGGCAACTTGCTGCTGCCAGATGTCCAAACGACCCTGCCCCTCGCCAACCCTCCACTGTGCTCTCCCTCTCTCTTTCTCTCTCCTCTCACTCCCCTGCTTGTAATCCAGGACGTGGGCTGATAGACCTGGCGAGGGGCGAGTTCCTGTGCCCTGTGTGTCGCCGCCTCGGCAACCTGTTGCTGCCAGACGTCCGAATGACCCTGCCCCTCGCCAACCCTCCAACATCGCTCTCTGAGGCGTGTGAAAAGAATACGTCCAGTGCTGCTGCTGGTGTTGGTGTTGGTGCTGCTGCTGCTGCTGCCTCTACTGCCGGTGGTAGTGCTGCTGCTGGTGCTGCTTCTGCTGCTGGTGGTAGTGCTGCTGCTGCTGCTGGCGATACTGGTTCGACTGGCTCTTCTATGAGGAGGACTAACAGACCCAGTAGACAAGAGAGAGAGACTCAGAGCCTTAAGAGGGTGTTGGAGCGGTTGAATGTGTTAAAGAGGTGTGTGGATGAGGAGAGGGAGGAGGGGCTGTGGGAGGAGCGGCAGCAGGTGTGGTGGACCCGCTTCTGGCTGACAAGCACCGCTATGAGCAGCTTCCTTGTCTTCTTCTGCAGCCAGGTAGTTGAAACTGCGTCTCTGTGTGTATCTGAGCCTGTGTGTGTGCGAGGCATAGGGCAATGTGTGATGAAGTGGACTCAGAACATACTAGTGGCAGCAGGTGTGGTGAACTCGCTTCTGGCTGACGAGCACTGCTATGAGCGGCTTCCTTGTCATCTTCTGCAGCCAGGTGCGTCTGTGTGTCCCTGTGTCTGTGTCAAGTTTGGCTGTTCATCAACCACATGGGGAAGACTTTGAAAGGAGGCAGAGCATGTGAGGATAGGGTCGAATTACACTTTCCCCCCCCCTGCCTCATCTTCTCCCCCCCTGCCCATCTTCTCCCCCCCTGCCTCATCTTCTCCCCCCCTGCCCATCTTCTCCCCCCCTGCCCATCTTCTCCCCCCCTGCCCATCTTCTCCCCCCCTGCCCATCTTCTCCCCCCCTGCCTCATCTTGTCCTCCTCTGTCCTTCCTGCTCATATGGAACTGTCAGAACTCCATGATCCGCCTGCTGCCCTCGCGCTCAGTCCCCCCTTGGCTCCTCCCTGTTCCTTTTTGCTCCATTTTTTTCCCCGTCCCTCCCACAACCTCATTTTTCGATCCTTGTCATATGGAACTGTCAGAACTCCATGATCCGCCTGCTGCCCTCGCGCTCAACCTCTCCCGGATATGTCTGGAAGGTGCGCATCGTATTGTATTTTATCGTATGGTATCGAATTATGTTGCATCGTATCGAATCGTATCCTATCATATCGTATTGTATTGTATCATTCGTATCGTGTCGTATCGTATCGTATCATATCGTATTGTATCATGCCATATCGTATTTGCTTCATTCGTGTGGAGCCTTGAAACAGAGCTCAACCCAAACCAACCCAACCCAACCCAATGTACGTGCATTCGTCCTGAGGACAAGCTTTGTGTGCGTTTTGAGGGTCTTCGCTCATAGTGGAAGAGCAGCCATTCTAAAGAGTGACGCTTAAAGCAACAAAAGGAAACGAAACAAAAATTCTTTCCTGGAAAAACGATCAGTAGAAACCTTAAAAACCCTTCACTAACGAGAATCTTTACAGCTCAAACTAACCTTTCAGTCCGTGTGGGAGCTTCTTGCTCTCAACATTGTGCACCACGAGGTGTAGCCAAGGCATTGACCTTCTACCTCTCTTCATGCCCAACTGATTCTTTCCTTTCTCCCTCCCTTCCCTCTCATCCACCCCATCAGTCCGTGTGGGAGCTTCTTGCTCTCAACATTGTGCACCACGAGGTGTAGCCAAGGCATTGACCTTCTACCTCTCTTCATGCCCAACTGATTCTTTCCTTTCTCCCTCCCTTCCCTCTCATCCACCCCATCAGTCCGTGTGGGAGCTTCTTGCTCTCAACATTGTGCACCACGAGGTGTAGCCAAGGCATTGACCTTCTACCTCTCTTCATGCCCAACTGATTCTTTCCTTTCTCCCTCCCTTCCCTCTCATCCACCCCATCAGTCCGTGTGGGAGCTTCTTGCTCTCAACATTGTGCACCACGAGGTGTAGCCAAGGCATTGACCTTCTACCTCTCTTCATGCCCAACTGATTCTTTCCTTTCTCCCTCCCTTCCCTCTCATCCACCCCATCAGTCCGTGTGGGAGCTTCTTGCTCTCAACATTGTGCACCACGAGGTGTAGCCAAGGCATTGACCTTCTACCTCTCTTCATGCCCAACTGATTCTTTCCTTTCTCCCTCCCTTCCCTCTCATCCACCCCATCAGTCCGTGTGGGAGCTTCTTGCTCTCAACATTGTGCACCACGAGGTGTAGCCAAGGCATTGACCTTCTACCTCTCTTCATGCCCAACTGATTCTTTCCTTTCTCCCTCCCTTCCCTCTCATCCACCCCATCAGTCCGTGTGGGAGCTTCTTGCTCTCAACATTGTGCACCACGAGGTGTAGCCAAGGCATTGACCTTCTACCTCTCTTCATGCCCAACTGATTCTTTCCTTTCTCCCTCCCTTCCCTCTCATCCACCCCATCAGTCCGTGTGGGAGCTTCTTGCTCTCAACATTGTGCACCACGAGGTGTAGCCAAGGCATTGACCTTCTACCTCTCTTCATGCCCAACTGATTCTTTCCTTTCTCCCTCCCTTCCCTCTCATCCACCCCATCAGTCCGTGTGGGAGCTTCTTGCTCTCAACATTGTGCACCACGAGGTGTAGCCAAGGCATTGACCTTCTACCTCTCTTCATGCCCAACTGATTCTTTCCTTTCTCCCTCCCTTCCCTCTCATCCACCCCATCAGTCCGTGTGGGAGCTTCTTGCTCTCAACATTGTGCACCACGAGGTGTAGCCAAGGCATTGACCTTCTACCTCTCTTCATGCCCAACTGATTCTTTCCTTTCTCCCTCCCTTCCCTCTCATCCACCCCATCAGTCCGTGTGGGAGCTTCTTGCTCTCAACATTGTGCACCACGAGGTGTAGCCAAGGCATTGACCTTCTACCTCTCTTCATGCCCAACTGATTCTTTCCTTTCTCCCTCCCTTCCCTCTCATCCACCCCATCAGTCCGTGTGGGAGCTTCTTGCTCTCAACATTGTGCACCACGAGGTGTAGCCAAGGCATTGACCTTCTACCTCTCTTCATGCCCAACTGATTCTTTCCTTTCTCCCTCCCTTCCCTCTCATCCACCCCATCAGTCCGTGTGGGAGCTTCTTGCTCTCAACATTGTGCACCACGAGGTGTAGCCAAGGCATTGACCTTCTACCTCTCTTCATGCCCAACTGATTCTTTCCTTTCTCCCTCCCTTCCCTCTCATCCACCCCATCAGTCCGTGTGGGAGCTTCTTGCTCTCAACATTGTGCACCACGAGGTGTAGCCAAGGCATTGACCTTCTACCTCTCTTCATGCCCAACTGATTCTTTCCTTTCTCCCTCCCTTCCCTCTCATCCACCCCATCAGTCCGTGTGGGAGCTTCTTGCTCTCAACATTGTGCACCACGAGGTGTAGCCAAGGCATTGACCTTCTACCTCTCTTCATGCCCAACTGATTCTTTCCTTTCTCCCTCCCTTCCCTCTCATCCACCCCATCAGTCCGTGTGGGAGCTTCTTGCTCTCAACATTGTGCACCACGAGGTGTAGCCAAGGCATTGACCTTCTACCTCTCTTCATGCCCAACTGATTCTTTCCTTTCTCCCTCCCTTCCCTCTCATCCACCCCATCAGTCCGTGTGGGAGCTTCTTGCTCTCAACATTGTGCACCACGAGGTGTAGCCAAGGCATTGACCTTCTACCTCTCTTCATGCCCAACTGATTCTTTCCTTTCTCCCTCCCTTCCCTCTCATCCACCCCATCAGTCCGTGTGGGAGCTTCTTGCTCTCAACATTGTGCACCACGAGGTGTAGCCAAGGCATTGACCTTCTACCTCTCTTCATGCCCAACTGATTCTTTCCTTTCTCCCTCCCTTCCCTCTCATCCACCCCATCAGTCCGTGTGGGAGCTTCTTGCTCTCAACATTGTGCACCACGAGGTGTAGCCAAGGCATTGACCTTCTACCTCTCTTCATGCCCAACTGATTCTTTCCTTTCTCCCTCCCTTCCCTCTCATCCACCCCATCAGTCCGTGTGGGAGCTTCTTGCTCTCAACATTGTGCACCACGAGGTGTAGCCAAGGCATTGACCTTCTACCTCTCTTCATGCCCAACTGATTCTTTCCTTTCTCCCTCCCTTCCCTCTCATCCACCCCATCAGTCCGTGTGGGAGCTTCTTGCTCTCAACATTGTGCACCACGAGGTGTAGCCAAGGCATTGACCTTCTACCTCTCTTCATGCCCAACTGATTCTTTCCTTTCTCCCTCCCTTCCCTCTCATCCACCCCATCAGTCCGTGTGGGAGCTTCTTGCTCTCAACATTGTGCACCACGAGGTGTAGCCAAGGCATTGACCTTCTACCTCTCTTCATGCCCAACTGATTCTTTCCTTTCTCCCTCCCTTCCCTCTCATCCACCCCATCAGTCCGTGTGGGAGCTTCTTGCTCTCAACATTGTGCACCACGAGGTGTAGCCAAGGCATTGACCTTCTACCTCTCTTCATGCCCAACTGATTCTTTCCTTTCTCCCTCCCTTCCCTCTCATCCACCCCATCAGTCCGTGTGGGAGCTTCTTGCTCTCAACATTGTGCACCACGAGGTGTAGCCAAGGCATTGACCTTCTACCTCTCTTCATGCCCAACTGATTCTTTCCTTTCTCCCTCCCTTCCCTCTCATCCACCCCATCAGTCCGTGTGGGAGCTTCTTGCTCTCAACATTGTGCACCACGAGGTGTAGCCAAGGCATTGACCTTCTACCTCTCTTCATGCCCAACTGATTCTTTCCTTTCTCCCTCCCTTCCCTCTCATCCACCCCATCAGTCCGTGTGGGAGCTTCTTGCTCTCAACATTGTGCACCACGAGGTGTAGCCAAGGCATTGACCTTCTACCTCTCCTCATGCCCAACTGATTCTTTCCTTTCTCCCTCCCTTCCCTCTCATCCACCCCATCAGTCCGTGTGGGAGCTTCTTGCTCTCAACATTGTGCACCACGAGGTGTAGCCAAGGCATTGACCTTCTACCTCTCTTCATGCCCAACTGATTCTTTCCTTTCTCCCTCCCTTCCCTCTCATCCACCCCATCAGTCCGTGTGGGAGCTTCTTGCTCTCAACATTGTGCACCACGAGGTGTAGCCAAGGCATTGACCTTCTACCTCTCTTCATGCCCAACTGATTCTTTCCTTTCTCCCTCCCTTCCCTCTCATCCACCCCATCAGTCCGTGTGGGAGCTTCTTGCTCTCAACATTGTGCACCACGAGGTGTAGCCAAGGCATTGACCTTCTACCTCTCTTCATGCCCAACTGATTCTTTCCTTTCTCCCTCCCTTCCCTCTCATCCACCCCATCAGTCCGTGTGGGAGCTTCTTGCTCTCAACATTGTGCACCACGAGGTGTAGCCAAGGCATTGACCTTCTACCTCTCTTCATGCCCAACTGATTCTTTCCTTTCTCCCTCCCTTCCCTCTCATCCACCCCATCAGTCCGTGTGGGAGCTTCTTGCTCTCAACATTGTGCACCACGAGGTGTAGCCAAGGCATTGACCTTCTACCTCTCTTCATGCCCAACTGATTCTTTCCTTTCTCCCTCCCTTCCCTCTCATCCACCCCATCAGTCCGTGTGGGAGCTTCTTGCTCTCAACATTGTGCACCACGAGGTGTAGCCAAGGCATTGACCTTCTACCTCTCTTCATGCCCAACTGATTCTTTCCTTTCTCCCTCCCTTCCCTCTCATCCACCCCATCAGTCCGTGTGGGAGCTTCTTGCTCTCAACATTGTGCACCACGAGGTGTAGCCAAGGCATTGACCTTCTACCTCTCTTCATGCCCAACTGATTCTTTCCTTTCTCCCTCCCTTCCCTCTCATCCACCCCATCAGTCCGTGTGGGAGCTTCTTGCTCTCAACATTGTGCACCACGAGGTGTAGCCAAGGCATTGACCTTCTACCTCTCCTCATGCCCAACTGATTCTTTCCTTTCTCCCTCCCTTCCCTCTCATCCACCCCATCAGTCCGTGTGGGAGCTTCTTGCTCTCAACATTGTGCACCACGAGGTGTAGCCAAGGCATTGACCTTCTACCTCTCTTCATGCCCAACTGATTCTTTCCTTTCTCCCTCCCTTCCCTCTCATCCACCCCATCAGTCCGTGTGGGAGCTTCTTGCTCTCAACATTGTGCACCACGAGGTGTAGCCAAGGCATTGACCTTCTACCTCTCTTCATGCCCAACTGATTCTTTCCTTTCTCCCTCCCTTCCCTCTCATCCACCCCATCAGTCCGTGTGGGAGCTTCTTGCTCTCAACATTGTGCACCACGAGGTGTAGCCAAGGCATTGACCTTCTACCTCTCTTCATGCCCAACTGATTCTTTCCTTTCTCCCTCCCTTCCCTCTCATCCACCCCATCAGTCCGTGTGGGAGCTTCTTGCTCTCAACATTGTGCACCACGAGGTGTAGCCAAGGCATTGACCTTCTACCTCTCTTCATGCCCAACTGATTCTTTCCTTTCTCCCTCCCTTCCCTCTCATCCACCCCATCAGTCCGTGTGGGAGCTTCTTGCTCTCAACATTGTGCACCACGAGGTGTAGCCAAGGCATTGACCTTCTACCTCTCTTCATGCCCAACTGATTCTTTCCTTTCTCCCTCCCTTCCCTCTCATCCACCCCATCAGTCCGTGTGGGAGCTTCTTGCTCTCAACATTGTGCACCACGAGGTGTAGCCAAGGCATTGACCTTCTACCTCTCTTCATGCCCAACTGATTCTTTCCTTTCTCCCTCCCTTCCCTCTCATCCACCCCATCAGTCCGTGTGGGAGCTTCTTGCTCTCAACATTGTGCACCACGAGGTGTAGCCAAGGCATTGACCTTCTACCTCTCTTCATGCCCAACTGATTCTTTCCTTTCTCCCTCCCTTCCCTCTCATCCACCCCATCAGTCCGTGTGGGAGCTTCTTGCTCTCAACATTGTGCACCACGAGGTGTAGCCAAGGCATTGACCTTCTACCTCTCTTCATGCCCAACTGATTCTTTCCTTTCTCCCTCCCTTCCCTCTCATCCACCCCATCAGTCCGTGTGGGAGCTTCTTGCTCTCAACATTGTGCACCACGAGGTGTAGCCAAGGCATTGACCTTCTACCTCTCTTCATGCCCAACTGATTCTTTCCTTTCTCCCTCCCTTCCCTCTCATCCACCCCATCAGTCCGTGTGGGAGCTTCTTGCTCTCAACATTGTGCACCACGAGGTGTAGCCAAGGCATTGACCTTCTACCTCTCTTCATGCCCAACTGATTCTTTCCTTTCTCCCTCCCTTCCCTCTCATCCACCCCATCAGTCCGTGTGGGAGCTTCTTGCTCTCAACATTGTGCACCACGAGGTGTAGCCAAGGCATTGACCTTCTACCTCTCTTCATGCCCAACTGATTCTTTCCTTTCTCCCTCCCTTCCCTCTCATCCACCCCATCAGTCCGTGTGGGAGCTTCTTGCTCTCAACATTGTGCACCACGAGGTGTAGCCAAGGCATTGACCTTCTACCTCTCTTCATGCCCAACTGATTCTTTCCTTTCTCCCTCCCTTCCCTCTCATCCACCCCATCAGTCCGTGTGGGAGCTTCTTGCTCTCAACATTGTGCACCACGAGGTGTAGCCAAGGCATTGACCTTCTACCTCTCTTCATGCCCAACTGATTCTTTCCTTTCTCCCTCCCTTCCCTCTCATCCACCCCATCAGTCCGTGTGGGAGCTTCTTGCTCTCAACATTGTGCACCACGAGGTGTAGCCAAGGCATTGACCTTCTACCTCTCTTCATGCCCAACTGATTCTTTCCTTTCTCCCTCCCTTCCCTCTCATCCACCCCATCAGTCCGTGTGGGAGCTTCTTGCTCTCAACATTGTGCACCACGAGGTGTAGCCAAGGCATTGACCTTCTACCTCTCTTCATGCCCAACTGATTCTTTCCTTTCTCCCTCCCTTCCCTCTCATCCACCCCATCAGTCCGTGTGGGAGCTTCTTGCTCTCAACATTGTGCACCACGAGGTGTAGCCAAGGCATTGACCTTCTACCTCTCTTCATGCCCAACTGATTCTTTCCTTTCTCCCTCCCTTCCCTCTCATCCACCCCATCAGTCCGTGTGGGAGCTTCTTGCTCTCAACATTGTGCACCACGAGGTGTAGCCAAGGCATTGACCTTCTACCTCTCTTCATGCCCAACTGATTCTTTCCTTTCTCCCTCCCTTCCCTCTCATCCACCCCATCAGTCCGTGTGGGAGCTTCTTGCTCTCAACATTGTGCACCACGAGGTGTAGCCAAGGCATTGACCTTCTACCTCTCTTCATGCCCAACTGATTCTTTCCTTTCTCCCTCCCTTCCCTCTCATCCACCCCATCAGTCCGTGTGGGAGCTTCTTGCTCTCAACATTGTGCACCACGAGGTGTAGCCAAGGCATTGACCTTCTACCTCTCTTCATGCCCAACTGATTCTTTCCTTTCTCCCTCCCTTCCCTCTCATCCACCCCATCAGTCCGTGTGGGAGCTTCTTGCTCTCAACATTGTGCACCACGAGGTGTAGCCAAGGCATTGACCTTCTACCTCTCTTCATGCCCAACTGATTCTTTCCTTTCTCCCTCCCTTCCCTCTCATCCACCCCATCAGTCCGTGTGGGAGCTTCTTGCTCTCAACATTGTGCACCACGAGGTGTAGCCAAGGCATTGACCTTCTACCTCTCTTCATGCCCAACTGATTCTTTCCTTTCTCCCTCCCTTCCCTCTCATCCACCCCATCAGTCCGTGTGGGAGCTTCTTGCTCTCAACATTGTGCACCACGAGGTGTAGCCAAGGCATTGACCTTCTACCTCTCTTCATGCCCAACTGATTCTTTCCTTTCTCCCTCCCTTCCCTCTCATCCACCCCATCAGTCCGTGTGGGAGCTTCTTGCTCTCAACATTGTGCACCACGAGGTGTAGCCAAGGCATTGACCTTCTACCTCTCTTCATGCCCAACTGATTCTTTCCTTTCTCCCTCCCTTCCCTCTCATCCACCCCATCAGTCCGTGTGGGAGCTTCTTGCTCTCAACATTGTGCACCACGAGGTGTAGCCAAGGCATTGACCTTCTACCTCTCTTCATGCCCAACTGATTCTTTCCTTTCTCCCTCCCTTCCCTCTCATCCACCCCATCAGTCCGTGTGGGAGCTTCTTGCTCTCAACATTGTGCACCACGAGGTGTAGCCAAGGCATTGACCTTCTACCTCTCTTCATGCCCAACTGATTCTTTCCTTTCTCCCTCCCTTCCCTCTCATCCACCCCATCAGTCCGTGTGGGAGCTTCTTGCTCTCAACATTGTGCACCACGAGGTGTAGCCAAGGCATTGACCTTCTACCTCTCTTCATGCCCAACTGATTCTTTCCTTTCTCCCTCCCTTCCCTCTCATCCACCCCATCAGTCCGTGTGGGAGCTTCTTGCTCTCAACATTGTGCACCACGAGGTGTAGCCAAGGCATTGACCTTCTACCTCTCTTCATGCCCAACTGATTCTTTCCTTTCTCCCTCCCTTCCCTCTCATCCACCCCATCAGTCCGTGTGGGAGCTTCTTGCTCTCAACATTGTGCACCACGAGGTGTAGCCAAGGCATTGACCTTCTACCTCTCTTCATGCCCAACTGATTCTTTCCTTTCTCCCTCCCTTCCCTCTCATCCACCCCATCAGTCCGTGTGGGAGCTTCTTGCTCTCAACATTGTGCACCACGAGGTGTAGCCAAGGCATTGACCTTCTACCTCTCTTCATGCCCAACTGATTCTTTCCTTTCTCCCTCCCTTCCCTCTCATCCACCCCATCAGTCCGTGTGGGAGCTTCTTGCTCTCAACATTGTGCACCACGAGGTGTAGCCAAGGCATTGACCTTCTACCTCTCTTCATGCCCAACTGATTCTTTCCTTTCTCCCTCCCTTCCCTCTCATCCACCCCATCAGTCCGTGTGGGAGCTTCTTGCTCTCAACATTGTGCACCACGAGGTGTAGCCAAGGCATTGACCTTCTACCTCTCTTCATGCCCAACTGATTCTTTCCTTTCTCCCTCCCTTCCCTCTCATCCACCCCATCAGTCCGTGTGGGAGCTTCTTGCTCTCAACATTGTGCACCACGAGGTGTAGCCAAGGCATTGACCTTCTACCTCTCTTCATGCCCAACTGATTCTTTCCTTTCTCCCTCCCTTCCCTCTCATCCACCCCATCAGTCCGTGTGGGAGCTTCTTGCTCTCAACATTGTGCACCACGAGGTGTAGCCAAGGCATTGACCTTCTACCTCTCTTCATGCCCAACTGATTCTTTCCTTTCTCCCTCCCTTCCCTCTCATCCACCCCATCAGTCCGTGTGGGAGCTTCTTGCTCTCAACATTGTGCACCACGAGGTGTAGCCAAGGCATTGACCTTCTACCTCTCTTCATGCCCAACTGATTCTTTCCTTTCTCCCTCCCTTCCCTCTCATCCACCCCATCAGTCCGTGTGGGAGCTTCTTGCTCTCAACATTGTGCACCACGAGGTGTAGCCAAGGCATTGACCTTCTACCTCTCTTCATGCCCAACTGATTCTTTCCTTTCTCCCTCCCTTCCCTCTCATCCACCCCATCAGTCCGTGTGGGAGCTTCTTGCTCTCAACATTGTGCACCACGAGGTGTAGCCAAGGCATTGACCTTCTACCTCTCTTCATGCCCAACTGATTCTTTCCTTTCTCCCTCCCTTCCCTCTCATCCACCCCATCAGTCCGTGTGGGAGCTTCTTGCTCTCAACATTGTGCACCACGAGGTGTAGCCAAGGCATTGACCTTCTACCTCTCTTCATGCCCAACTGATTCTTTCCTTTCTCCCTCCCTTCCCTCTCATCCACCCCATCAGTCCGTGTGGGAGCTTCTTGCTCTCAACATTGTGCACCACGAGGTGTAGCCAAGGCATTGACCTTCTACCTCTCTTCATGCCCAACTGATTCTTTCCTTTCTCCCTCCCTTCCCTCTCATCCACCCCATCAGTCCGTGTGGGAGCTTCTTGCTCTCAACATTGTGCACCACGAGGTGTAGCCAAGGCATTGACCTTCTACCTCTCTTCATGCCCAACTGATTCTTTCCTTTCTCCCTCCCTTCCCTCTCATCCACCCCATCAGTCCGTGTGGGAGCTTCTTGCTCTCAACATTGTGCACCACGAGGTGTAGCCAAGGCATTGACCTTCTACCTCTCTTCATGCCCAACTGATTCTTTCCTTTCTCCCTCCCTTCCCTCTCATCCACCCCATCAGTCCGTGTGGGAGCTTCTTGCTCTCAACATTGTGCACCACGAGGTGTAGCCAAGGCATTGACCTTCTACCTCTCTTCATGCCCAACTGATTCTTTCCTTTCTCCCTCCCTTCCCTCTCATCCACCCCATCAGTCCGTGTGGGAGCTTCTTGCTCTCAACATTGTGCACCACGAGGTGTAGCCAAGGCATTGACCTTCTACCTCTCTTCATGCCCAACTGATTCTTTCCTTTCTCCCTCCCTTCCCTCTCATCCACCCCATCAGTCCGTGTGGGAGCTTCTTGCTCTCAACATTGTGCACCACGAGGTGTAGCCAAGGCATTGACCTTCTACCTCTCTTCATGCCCAACTGATTCTTTCCTTTCTCCCTCCCTTCCCTCTCATCCACCCCATCAGTCCGTGTGGGAGCTTCTTGCTCTCAACATTGTGCACCACGAGGTGTAGCCAAGGCATTGACCTTCTACCTCTCTTCATGCCCAACTGATTCTTTCCTTTCTCCCTCCCTTCCCTCTCATCCACCCCATCAGTCCGTGTGGGAGCTTCTTGCTCTCAACATTGTGCACCACGAGGTGTAGCCAAGGCATTGACCTTCTACCTCTCTTCATGCCCAACTGATTCTTTCCTTTCTCCCTCCCTTCCCTCTCATCCACCCCATCAGTCCGTGTGGGAGCTTCTTGCTCTCAACATTGTGCACCACGAGGTGTAGCCAAGGCATTGACCTTCTACCTCTCTTCATGCCCAACTGATTCTTTCCTTTCTCCCTCCCTTCCCTCTCATCCACCCCATCAGTCCGTGTGGGAGCTTCTTGCTCTCAACATTGTGCACCACGAGGTGTAGCCAAGGCATTGACCTTCTACCTCTCTTCATGCCCAACTGATTCTTTCCTTTCTCCCTCCCTTCCCTCTCATCCACCCCATCAGTCCGTGTGGGAGCTTCTTGCTCTCAACATTGTGCACCACGAGGTGTAGCCAAGGCATTGACCTTCTACCTCTCTTCATGCCCAACTGATTCTTTCCTTTCTCCCTCCCTTCCCTCTCATCCACCCCATCAGTCCGTGTGGGAGCTTCTTGCTCTCAACATTGTGCACCACGAGGTGTAGCCAAGGCATTGACCTTCTACCTCTCTTCATGCCCAACTGATTCTTTCCTTTCTCCCTCCCTTCCCTCTCATCCACCCCATCAGTCCGTGTGGGAGCTTCTTGCTCTCAACATTGTGCACCACGAGGTGTAGCCAAGGCATTGACCTTCTACCTCTCTTCATGCCCAACTGATTCTTTCCTTTCTCCCTCCCTTCCCTCTCATCCACCCCATCAGTCCGTGTGGGAGCTTCTTGCTCTCAACATTGTGCACCACGAGGTGTAGCCAAGGCATTGACCTTCTACCTCTCTTCATGCCCAACTGATTCTTTCCTTTCTCCCTCCCTTCCCTCTCATCCACCCCATCAGTCCGTGTGGGAGCTTCTTGCTCTCAACATTGTGCACCACGAGGTGTAGCCAAGGCATTGACCTTCTACCTCTCTTCATGCCCAACTGATTCTTTCCTTTCTCCCTCCCTTCCCTCTCATCCACCCCATCAGTCCGTGTGGGAGCTTCTTGCTCTCAACATTGTGCACCACGAGGTGTAGCCAAGGCATTGACCTTCTACCTCTCTTCATGCCCAACTGATTCTTTCCTTTCTCCCTCCCTTCCCTCTCATCCACCCCATCAGTCCGTGTGGGAGCTTCTTGCTCTCAACATTGTGCACCACGAGGTGTAGCCAAGGCATTGACCTTCTACCTCTCTTCATGCCCAACTGATTCTTTCCTTTCTCCCTCCCTTCCCTCTCATCCACCCCATCAGTCCGTGTGGGAGCTTCTTGCTCTCAACATTGTGCACCACGAGGTGTAGCCAAGGCATTGACCTTCTACCTCTCTTCATGCCCAACTGATTCTTTCCTTTCTCCCTCCCTTCCCTCTCATCCACCCCATCAGTCCGTGTGGGAGCTTCTTGCTCTCAACATTGTGCACCACGAGGTGTAGCCAAGGCATTGACCTTCTACCTCTCTTCATGCCCAACTGATTCTTTCCTTTCTCCCTCCCTTCCCTCTCATCCACCCCATCAGTCCGTGTGGGAGCTTCTTGCTCTCAACATTGTGCACCACGAGGTGTAGCCAAGGCATTGACCTTCTACCTCTCTTCATGCCCAACTGATTCTTTCCTTTCTCCCTCCCTTCCCTCTCATCCACCCCATCAGTCCGTGTGGGAGCTTCTTGCTCTCAACATTGTGCACCACGAGGTGTAGCCAAGGCATTGACCTTCTACCTCTCTTCATGCCCAACTGATTCTTTCCTTTCTCCCTCCCTTCCCTCTCATCCACCCCATCAGTCCGTGTGGGAGCTTCTTGCTCTCAACATTGTGCACCACGAGGTGTAGCCAAGGCATTGACCTTCTACCTCTCTTCATGCCCAACTGATTCTTTCCTTTCTCCCTCCCTTCCCTCTCATCCACCCCATCAGTCCGTGTGGGAGCTTCTTGCTCTCAACATTGTGCACCACGAGGTGTAGCCAAGGCATTGACCTTCTACCTCTCTTCATGCCCAACTGATTCTTTCCTTTCTCCCTCCCTTCCCTCTCATCCACCCCATCAGTCCGTGTGGGAGCTTCTTGCTCTCAACATTGTGCACCACGAGGTGTAGCCAAGGCATTGACCTTCTACCTCTCTTCATGCCCAACTGATTCTTTCCTTTCTCCCTCCCTTCCCTCTCATCCACCCCATCAGTCCGTGTGGGAGCTTCTTGCTCTCAACATTGTGCACCACGAGGTGTAGCCAAGGCATTGACCTTCTACCTCTCTTCATGCCCAACTGATTCTTTCCTTTCTCCCTCCCTTCCCTCTCATCCACCCCATCAGTCCGTGTGGGAGCTTCTTGCTCTCAACATTGTGCACCACGAGGTGTAGCCAAGGCATTGACCTTCTACCTCTCTTCATGCCCAACTGATTCTTTCCTTTCTCCCTCCCTTCCCTCTCATCCACCCCATCAGTCCGTGTGGGAGCTTCTTGCTCTCAACATTGTGCACCACGAGGTGTAGCCAAGGCATTGACCTTCTACCTCTCTTCATGCCCAACTGATTCTTTCCTTTCTCCCTCCCTTCCCTCTCATCCACCCCATCAGTCCGTGTGGGAGCTTCTTGCTCTCAACATTGTGCACCACGAGGTGTAGCCAAGGCATTGACCTTCTACCTCTCTTCATGCCCAACTGATTCTTTCCTTTCTCCCTCCCTTCCCTCTCATCCACCCCATCAGTCCGTGTGGGAGCTTCTTGCTCTCAACATTGTGCACCACGAGGTGTAGCCAAGGCATTGACCTTCTACCTCTCTTCATGCCCAACTGATTCTTTCCTTTCTCCCTCCCTTCCCTCTCATCCACCCCATCAGTCCGTGTGGGAGCTTCTTGCTCTCAACATTGTGCACCACGAGGTGTAGCCAAGGCATTGACCTTCTACCTCTCTTCATGCCCAACTGATTCTTTCCTTTCTCCCTCCCTTCCCTCTCATCCACCCCATCAGTCCGTGTGGGAGCTTCTTGCTCTCAACATTGTGCACCACGAGGTGTAGCCAAGGCATTGACCTTCTACCTCTCTTCATGCCCAACTGATTCTTTCCTTTCTCCCTCCCTTCCCTCTCATCCACCCCATCAGTCCGTGTGGGAGCTTCTTGCTCTCAACATTGTGCACCACGAGGTGTAGCCAAGGCATTGACCTTCTACCTCTCTTCATGCCCAACTGATTCTTTCCTTTCTCCCTCCCTTCCCTCTCATCCACCCCATCAGTCCGTGTGGGAGCTTCTTGCTCTCAACATTGTGCACCACGAGGTGTAGCCAAGGCATTGACCTTCTACCTCTCTTCATGCCCAACTGATTCTTTCCTTTCTCCCTCCCTTCCCTCTCATCCACCCCATCAGTCCGTGTGGGAGCTTCTTGCTCTCAACATTGTGCACCACGAGGTGTAGCCAAGGCATTGACCTTCTACCTCTCTTCATGCCCAACTGATTCTTTCCTTTCTCCCTCCCTTCCCTCTCATCCACCCCATCAGTCCGTGTGGGAGCTTCTTGCTCTCAACATTGTGCACCACGAGGTGTAGCCAAGGCATTGACCTTCTACCTCTCTTCATGCCCAACTGATTCTTTCCTTTCTCCCTCCCTTCCCTCTCATCCACCCCATCAGTCCGTGTGGGAGCTTCTTGCTCTCAACATTGTGCACCACGAGGTGTAGCCAAGGCATTGACCTTCTACCTCTCTTCATGCCCAACTGATTCTTTCCTTTCTCCCTCCCTTCCCTCTCATCCACCCCATCAGTCCGTGTGGGAGCTTCTTGCTCTCAACATTGTGCACCACGAGGTGTAGCCAAGGCATTGACCTTCTACCTCTCTTCATGCCCAACTGATTCTTTCCTTTCTCCCTCCCTTCCCTCTCATCCACCCCATCAGTCCGTGTGGGAGCTTCTTGCTCTCAACATTGTGCACCACGAGGTGTAGCCAAGGCATTGACCTTCTACCTCTCTTCATGCCCAACTGATTCTTTCCTTTCTCCCTCCCTTCCCTCTCATCCACCCCATCAGTCCGTGTGGGAGCTTCTTGCTCTCAACATTGTGCACCACGAGGTGTAGCCAAGGCATTGACCTTCTACCTCTCTTCATGCCCAACTGATTCTTTCCTTTCTCCCTCCCTTCCCTCTCATCCACCCCATCAGTCCGTGTGGGAGCTTCTTGCTCTCAACATTGTGCACCACGAGGTGTAGCCAAGGCATTGACCTTCTACCTCTCTTCATGCCCAACTGATTCTTTCCTTTCTCCCTCCCTTCCCTCTCATCCACCCCATCAGTCCGTGTGGGAGCTTCTTGCTCTCAACATTGTGCACCACGAGGTGTAGCCAAGGCATTGACCTTCTACCTCTCTTCATGCCCAACTGATTCTTTCCTTTCTCCCTCCCTTCCCTCTCATCCACCCCATCAGTCCGTGTGGGAGCTTCTTGCTCTCAACATTGTGCACCACGAGGTGTAGCCAAGGCATTGACCTTCTACCTCTCTTCATGCCCAACTGATTCTTTCCTTTCTCCCTCCCTTCCCTCTCATCCACCCCATCAGTCCGTGTGGGAGCTTCTTGCTCTCAACATTGTGCACCACGAGGTGTAGCCAAGGCATTGACCTTCTACCTCTCTTCATGCCCAACTGATTCTTTCCTTTCTCCCTCCCTTCCCTCTCATCCACCCCATCAGTCCGTGTGGGAGCTTCTTGCTCTCAACATTGTGCACCACGAGGTGTAGCCAAGGCATTGACCTTCTACCTCTCTTCATGCCCAACTGATTCTTTCCTTTCTCCCTCCCTTCCCTCTCATCCACCCCATCAGTCCGTGTGGGAGCTTCTTGCTCTCAACATTGTGCACCACGAGGTGTAGCCAAGGCATTGACCTTCTACCTCTCTTCATGCCCAACTGATTCTTTCCTTTCTCCCTCCCTTCCCTCTCATCCACCCCATCAGTCCGTGTGGGAGCTTCTTGCTCTCAACATTGTGCACCACGAGGTGTAGCCAAGGCATTGACCTTCTACCTCTCTTCATGCCCAACTGATTCTTTCCTTTCTCCCTCCCTTCCCTCTCATCCACCCCATCAGTCCGTGTGGGAGCTTCTTGCTCTCAACATTGTGCACCACGAGGTGTAGCCAAGGCATTGACCTTCTACCTCTCTTCATGCCCAACTGATTCTTTCCTTTCTCCCTCCCTTCCCTCTCATCCACCCCATCAGTCCGTGTGGGAGCTTCTTGCTCTCAACATTGTGCACCACGAGGTGTAGCCAAGGCATTGACCTTCTACCTCTCTTCATGCCCAACTGATTCTTTCCTTTCTCCCTCCCTTCCCTCTCATCCACCCCATCAGTCCGTGTGGGAGCTTCTTGCTCTCAACATTGTGCACCACGAGGTGTAGCCAAGGCATTGACCTTCTACCTCTCTTCATGCCCAACTGATTCTTTCCTTTCTCCCTCCCTTCCCTCTCATCCACCCCATCAGTCCGTGTGGGAGCTTCTTGCTCTCAACATTGTGCACCACGAGGTGTAGCCAAGGCATTGACCTTCTACCTCTCTTCATGCCCAACTGATTCTTTCCTTTCTCCCTCCCTTCCCTCTCATCCACCCCATCAGTCCGTGTGGGAGCTTCTTGCTCTCAACATTGTGCACCACGAGGTGTAGCCAAGGCATTGACCTTCTACCTCTCTTCATGCCCAACTGATTCTTTCCTTTCTCCCTCCCTTCCCTCTCATCCACCCCATCAGTCCGTGTGGGAGCTTCTTGCTCTCAACATTGTGCACCACGAGGTGTAGCCAAGGCATTGACCTTCTACCTCTCTTCATGCCCAACTGATTCTTTCCTTTCTCCCTCCCTTCCCTCTCATCCACCCCATCAGTCCGTGTGGGAGCTTCTTGCTCTCAACATTGTGCACCACGAGGTGTAGCCAAGGCATTGACCTTCTACCTCTCTTCATGCCCAACTGATTCTTTCCTTTCTCCCTCCCTTCCCTCTCATCCACCCCATCAGTCCGTGTGGGAGCTTCTTGCTCTCAACATTGTGCACCACGAGGTGTAGCCAAGGCATTGACCTTCTACCTCTCTTCATGCCCAACTGATTCTTTCCTTTCTCCCTCCCTTCCCTCTCATCCACCCCATCAGTCCGTGTGGGAGCTTCTTGCTCTCAACATTGTGCACCACGAGGTGTAGCCAAGGCATTGACCTTCTACCTCTCTTCATGCCCAACTGATTCTTTCCTTTCTCCCTCCCTTCCCTCTCATCCACCCCATCAGTCCGTGTGGGAGCTTCTTGCTCTCAACATTGTGCACCACGAGGTGTAGCCAAGGCATTGACCTTCTACCTCTCTTCATGCCCAACTGATTCTTTCCTTTCTCCCTCCCTTCCCTCTCATCCACCCCATCAGTCCGTGTGGGAGCTTCTTGCTCTCAACATTGTGCACCACGAGGTGTAGCCAAGGCATTGACCTTCTACCTCTCTTCATGCCCAACTGATTCTTTCCTTTCTCCCTCCCTTCCCTCTCATCCACCCCATCAGTCCGTGTGGGAGCTTCTTGCTCTCAACATTGTGCACCACGAGGTGTAGCCAAGGCATTGACCTTCTACCTCTCTTCATGCCCAACTGATTCTTTCCTTTCTCCCTCCCTTCCCTCTCATCCACCCCATCAGTCCGTGTGGGAGCTTCTTGCTCTCAACATTGTGCACCACGAGGTGTAGCCAAGGCATTGACCTTCTACCTCTCTTCATGCCCAACTGATTCTTTCCTTTCTCCCTCCCTTCCCTCTCATCCACCCCATCAGTCCGTGTGGGAGCTTCTTGCTCTCAACATTGTGCACCACGAGGTGTAGCCAAGGCATTGACCTTCTACCTCTCTTCATGCCCAACTGATTCTTTCCTTTCTCCCTCCCTTCCCTCTCATCCACCCCATCAGTCCGTGTGGGAGCTTCTTGCTCTCAACATTGTGCACCACGAGGTGTAGCCAAGGCATTGACCTTCTACCTCTCTTCATGCCCAACTGATTCTTTCCTTTCTCCCTCCCTTCCCTCTCATCCACCCCATCAGTCCGTGTGGGAGCTTCTTGCTCTCAACATTGTGCACCACGAGGTGTAGCCAAGGCATTGACCTTCTACCTCTCTTCATGCCCAACTGATTCTTTCCTTTCTCCCTCCCTTCCCTCTCATCCACCCCATCAGTCCGTGTGGGAGCTTCTTGCTCTCAACATTGTGCACCACGAGGTGTAGCCAAGGCATTGACCTTCTACCTCTCTTCATGCCCAACTGATTCTTTCCTTTCTCCCTCCCTTCCCTCTCATCCACCCCATCAGTCCGTGTGGGAGCTTCTTGCTCTCAACATTGTGCACCACGAGGTGTAGCCAAGGCATTGACCTTCTACCTCTCTTCATGCCCAACTGATTCTTTCCTTTCTCCCTCCCTTCCCTCTCATCCACCCCATCAGTCCGTGTGGGAGCTTCTTGCTCTCAACATTGTGCACCACGAGGTGTAGCCAAGGCATTGACCTTCTACCTCTCTTCATGCCCAACTGATTCTTTCCTTTCTCCCTCCCTTCCCTCTCATCCACCCCATCAGTCCGTGTGGGAGCTTCTTGCTCTCAACATTGTGCACCACGAGGTGTAGCCAAGGCATTGACCTTCTACCTCTCTTCATGCCCAACTGATTCTTTCCTTTCTCCCTCCCTTCCCTCTCATCCACCCCATCAGTCCGTGTGGGAGCTTCTTGCTCTCAACATTGTGCACCACGAGGTGTAGCCAAGGCATTGACCTTCTACCTCTCTTCATGCCCAACTGATTCTTTCCTTTCTCCCTCCCTTCCCTCTCATCCACCCCATCAGTCCGTGTGGGAGCTTCTTGCTCTCAACATTGTGCACCACGAGGTGGAGACAAGGCATTGACCTTCTACCTCTCTTCATGCCCAACTGATTCTTTCCTTTCTCCCTCCCTTCCCTCTCATCCACCCCATCAGTCCGTGTGGGAGCTTCTTGCTCTCAACATTGTGCACCACGAGGTGTAGCCAAGGCATTGACCTTCTACCTCTCTTCATGCCCAACTGATTCTTTCCTTTCTCCCTCCCTTCCCTCTCATCCACCCCATCAGTCCGTGTGGGAGCTTCTTGCTCTCAACATTGTGCACCACGAGGTGTAGCCAAGGCATTGACCTTCTACCTCTCTTCATGCCCAACTGATTCTTTCCTTTCTCCCTCCCTTCCCTCTCATCCACCCCATCAGTCCGTGTGGGAGCTTCTTGCTCTCAACATTGTGCACCACGAGGTGTAGCCAAGGCATTGACCTTCTACCTCTCTTCATGCCCAACTGATTCTTTCCTTTCTCCCTCCCTTCCCTCTCATCCACCCCATCAGTCCGTGTGGGAGCTTCTTGCTCTCAACATTGTGCACCACGAGGTGTAGCCAAGGCATTGACCTTCTACCTCTCTTCATGCCCAACTGATTCTTTCCTTTCTCCCTCCCTTCCCTCTCATCCACCCCATCAGTCCGTGTGGGAGCTTCTTGCTCTCAACATTGTGCACCACGAGGTGTAGCCAAGGCATTGACCTTCTACCTCTCTTCATGCCCAACTGATTCTTTCCTTTCTCCCTCCCTTCCCTCTCATCCACCCCATCAGTCCGTGTGGGAGCTTCTTGCTCTCAACATTGTGCACCACGAGGTGTAGCCAAGGCATTGACCTTCTACCTCTCTTCATGCCCAACTGATTCTTTCCTTTCTCCCTCCCTTCCCTCTCATCCACCCCATCAGTCCGTGTGGGAGCTTCTTGCTCTCAACATTGTGCACCACGAGGTGTAGCCAAGGCATTGACCTTCTACCTCTCTTCATGCCCAACTGATTCTTTCCTTTCTCCCTCCCTTCCCTCTCATCCACCCCATCAGTCCGTGTGGGAGCTTCTTGCTCTCAACATTGTGCACCACGAGGTGTAGCCAAGGCATTGACCTTCTACCTCTCTTCATGCCCAACTGATTCTTTCCTTTCTCCCTCCCTTCCCTCTCATCCACCCCATCAGTCCGTGTGGGAGCTTCTTGCTCTCAACATTGTGCACCACGAGGTGTAGCCAAGGCATTGACCTTCTACCTCTCTTCATGCCCAACTGATTCTTTCCTTTCTCCCTCCCTTCCCTCTCATCCACCCCATCAGTCCGTGTGGGAGCTTCTTGCTCTCAACATTGTGCACCACGAGGTGTAGCCAAGGCATTGACCTTCTACCTCTCTTCATGCCCAACTGATTCTTTCCTTTCTCCCTCCCTTCCCTCTCATCCACCCCATCAGTCCGTGTGGGAGCTTCTTGCTCTCAACATTGTGCACCACGAGGTGTAGCCAAGGCATTGACCTTCTACCTCTCTTCATGCCCAACTGATTCTTTCCTTTCTCCCTCCCTTCCCTCTCATCCACCCCATCAGTCCGTGTGGGAGCTTCTTGCTCTCAACATTGTGCACCACGAGGTGTAGCCAAGGCATTGACCTTCTACCTCTCTTCATGCCCAACTGATTCTTTCCTTTCTCCCTCCCTTCCCTCTCATCCACCCCATCAGTCCGTGTGGGAGCTTCTTGCTCTCAACATTGTGCACCACGAGGTGTAGCCAAGGCATTGACCTTCTACCTCTCTTCATGCCCAACTGATTCTTTCCTTTCTCCCTCCCTTCCCTCTCATCCACCCCATCAGTCCGTGTGGGAGCTTCTTGCTCTCAACATTGTGCACCACGAGGTGTAGCCAAGGCATTGACCTTCTACCTCTCTTCATGCCCAACTGATTCTTTCCTTTCTCCCTCCCTTCCCTCTCATCCACCCCATCAGTCCGTGTGGGAGCTTCTTGCTCTCAACATTGTGCACCACGAGGTGTAGCCAAGGCATTGACCTTCTACCTCTCTTCATGCCCAACTGATTCTTTCCTTTCTCCCTCCCTTCCCTCTCATCCACCCCATCAGTCCGTGTGGGAGCTTCTTGCTCTCAACATTGTGCACCACGAGGTGTAGCCAAGGCATTGACCTTCTACCTCTCTTCATGCCCAACTGATTCTTTCCTTTCTCCCTCCCTTCCCTCTCATCCACCCCATCAGTCCGTGTGGGAGCTTCTTGCTCTCAACATTGTGCACCACGAGGTGTAGCCAAGGCATTGACCTTCTACCTCTCTTCATGCCCAACTGATTCTTTCCTTTCTCCCTCCCTTCCCTCTCATCCACCCCATCAGTCCGTGTGGGAGCTTCTTGCTCTCAACATTGTGCACCACGAGGTGTAGCCAAGGCATTGACCTTCTACCTCTCTTCATGCCCAACTGATTCTTTCCTTTCTCCCTCCCTTCCCTCTCATCCACCCCATCAGTCCGTGTGGGAGCTTCTTGCTCTCAACATTGTGCACCACGAGGTGTAGCCAAGGCATTGACCTTCTACCTCTCTTCATGCCCAACTGATTCTTTCCTTTCTCCCTCCCTTCCCTCTCATCCACCCCATCAGTCCGTGTGGGAGCTTCTTGCTCTCAACATTGTGCACCACGAGGTGTAGCCAAGGCATTGACCTTCTACCTCTCTTCATGCCCAACTGATTCTTTCCTTTCTCCCTCCCTTCCCTCTCATCCACCCCATCAGTCCGTGTGGGAGCTTCTTGCTCTCAACATTGTGCACCACGAGGTGTAGCCAAGGCATTGACCTTCTACCTCTCTTCATGCCCAACTGATTCTTTCCTTTCTCCCTCCCTTCCCTCTCATCCACCCCATCAGTCCGTGTGGGAGCTTCTTGCTCTCAACATTGTGCACCACGAGGTGTAGCCAAGGCATTGACCTTCTACCTCTCTTCATGCCCAACTGATTCTTTCCTTTCTCCCTCCCTTCCCTCTCATCCACCCCATCAGTCCGTGTGGGAGCTTCTTGCTCTCAACATTGTGCACCACGAGGTGTAGCCAAGGCATTGACCTTCTACCTCTCTTCATGCCCAACTGATTCTTTCCTTTCTCCCTCCCTTCCCTCTCATCCACCCCATCAGTCCGTGTGGGAGCTTCTTGCTCTCAACATTGTGCACCACGAGGTGTAGCCAAGGCATTGACCTTCTACCTCTCTTCATGCCCAACTGATTCTTTCCTTTCTCCCTCCCTTCCCTCTCATCCACCCCATCAGTCCGTGTGGGAGCTTCTTGCTCTCAACATTGTGCACCACGAGGTGTAGCCAAGGCATTGACCTTCTACCTCTCTTCATGCCCAACTGATTCTTTCCTTTCTCCCTCCCTTCCCTCTCATCCACCCCATCAGTCCGTGTGGGAGCTTCTTGCTCTCAACATTGTGCACCACGAGGTGTAGCCAAGGCATTGACCTTCTACCTCTCTTCATGCCCAACTGATTCTTTCCTTTCTCCCTCCCTTCCCTCTCATCCACCCCATCAGTCCGTGTGGGAGCTTCTTGCTCTCAACATTGTGCACCACGAGGTGGAGACAAGGCATTGACCTTCTACCTCTCTTCATGCCCAACTGATTCTTTCCTTTCTCCCTCCCTTCCCTCTCATCCACCCCATCAGTCCGTGTGGGAGCTTCTTGCTCTCAACATTGTGCACCACGAGGTGTAGCCAAGGCATTGACCTTCTACCTCTCTTCATGCCCAACTGATTCTTTCCTTTCTCCCTCCCTTCCCTCTCATCCACCCCATCAGTCCGTGTGGGAGCTTCTTGCTCTCAACATTGTGCACCACGAGGTGTAGCCAAGGCATTGACCTTCTACCTCTCTTCATGCCCAACTGATTCTTTCCTTTCTCCCTCCCTTCCCTCTCATCCACCCCATCAGTCCGTGTGGGAGCTTCTTGCTCTCAACATTGTGCACCACGAGGTGTAGCCAAGGCATTGACCTTCTACCTCTCTTCATGCCCAACTGATTCTTTCCTTTCTCCCTCCCTTCCCTCTCATCCACCCCATCAGTCCGTGTGGGAGCTTCTTGCTCTCAACATTGTGCACCACGAGGTGTAGCCAAGGCATTGACCTTCTACCTCTCTTCATGCCCAACTGATTCTTTCCTTTCTCCCTCCCTTCCCTCTCATCCACCCCATCAGTCCGTGTGGGAGCTTCTTGCTCTCAACATTGTGCACCACGAGGTGTAGCCAAGGCATTGACCTTCTACCTCTCTTCATGCCCAACTGATTCTTTCCTTTCTCCCTCCCTTCCCTCTCATCCACCCCATCAGTCCGTGTGGGAGCTTCTTGCTCTCAACATTGTGCACCACGAGGTGGAGACAAGGCATTGACCTTCTACCTCTCTTCATGCCCAACTGATTCTTTCCTTTCTCCCTCCCTTCCCTCTCATCCACCCCATCAGTCCGTGTGGGAGCTTCTTGCTCTCAACATTGTGCACCACGAGGTGTAGCCAAGGCATTGACCTTCTACCTCTCTTCATGCCCAACTGATTCTTTCCTTTCTCCCTCCCTTCCCTCTCATCCACCCCATCAGTCCGTGTGGGAGCTTCTTGCTCTCAACATTGTGCACCACGAGGTGTAGCCAAGGCATTGACCTTCTACCTCTCTTCATGCCCAACTGATTCTTTCCTTTCTCCCTCCCTTCCCTCTCATCCACCCCATCAGTCCGTGTGGGAGCTTCTTGCTCTCAACATTGTGCACCACGAGGTGTAGCCAAGGCATTGACCTTCTACCTCTCTTCATGCCCAACTGATTCTTTCCTTTCTCCCTCCCTTCCCTCTCATCCACCCCATCAGTCCGTGTGGGAGCTTCTTGCTCTCAACATTGTGCACCACGAGGTGTAGCCAAGGCATTGACCTTCTACCTCTCTTCATGCCCAACTGATTCTTTCCTTTCTCCCTCCCTTCCCTCTCATCCACCCCATCAGTCCGTGTGGGAGCTTCTTGCTCTCAACATTGTGCACCACGAGGTGTAGCCAAGGCATTGACCTTCTACCTCTCTTCATGCCCAACTGATTCTTTCCTTTCTCCCTCCCTTCCCTCTCATCCACCCCATCAGTCCGTGTGGGAGCTTCTTGCTCTCAACATTGTGCACCACGAGGTGTAGCCAAGGCATTGACCTTCTACCTCTCTTCATGCCCAACTGATTCTTTCCTTTCTCCCTCCCTTCCCTCTCATCCACCCCATCAGTCCGTGTGGGAGCTTCTTGCTCTCAACATTGTGCACCACGAGGTGTAGCCAAGGCATTGACCTTCTACCTCTCTTCATGCCCAACTGATTCTTTCCTTTCTCCCTCCCTTCCCTCTCATCCACCCCATCAGTCCGTGTGGGAGCTTCTTGCTCTCAACATTGTGCACCACGAGGTGTAGCCAAGGCATTGACCTTCTACCTCTCTTCATGCCCAACTGATTCTTTCCTTTCTCCCTCCCTTCCCTCTCATCCACCCCATCAGTCCGTGTGGGAGCTTCTTGCTCTCAACATTGTGCACCACGAGGTGGAGACAAGGCATTGACCTTCTACCTCTCTTCATGCCCAACTGATTCTTTCCTTTCTCCCTCCCTTCCCTCTCATCCACCCCATCAGTCCGTGTGGGAGCTTCTTGCTCTCAACATTGTGCACCACGAGGTGTAGCCAAGGCATTGACCTTCTACCTCTCTTCATGCCCAACTGATTCTTTCCTTTCTCCCTCCCTTCCCTCTCATCCACCCCATCAGTCCGTGTGGGAGCTTCTTGCTCTCAACATTGTGCACCACGAGGTGTAGCCAAGGCATTGACCTTCTACCTCTCTTCATGCCCAACTGATTCTTTCCTTTCTCCCTCCCTTCCCTCTCATCCACCCCATCAGTCCGTGTGGGAGCTTCTTGCTCTCAACATTGTGCACCACGAGGTGTAGCCAAGGCATTGACCTTCTACCTCTCTTCATGCCCAACTGATTCTTTCCTTTCTCCCTCCCTTCCCTCTCATCCACCCCATCAGTCCGTGTGGGAGCTTCTTGCTCTCAACATTGTGCACCACGAGGTGTAGCCAAGGCATTGACCTTCTACCTCTCTTCATGCCCAACTGATTCTTTCCTTTCTCCCTCCCTTCCCTCTCATCCACCCCATCAGTCCGTGTGGGAGCTTCTTGCTCTCAACATTGTGCACCACGAGGTGGAGACAAGACATGCCGCCCTGCAGGCCATGGCCACTGCTGTAGCTGCTACAACCACTACATCAGCTACGGCTGCTACAGCTGCCACCATGGGGGCAGCAGCGCCAGGAACTGCAGCAGAAAAAGCAGAAGCAGAAGCAGCAGTGGCACGTGCATGTGTGGGAGAGGGGTCGGACAAGGGCCATGAGATGGCTCTGGATGGGCTGGCGCACCTGGCTCTGCTCACCAACACCATCATGGCTGCAGGTGGGTGTCTGTCTGTGGACAGGGGTGTGCTTGCGGGTCTGCA
This sequence comes from Closterium sp. Naga37s-1, assembly GCA_947471745.1. Taxonomy (NCBI): domain Eukaryota; kingdom Viridiplantae; phylum Streptophyta; class Zygnematophyceae; order Desmidiales; family Closteriaceae; genus Closterium; species Closterium sp. Naga37s-1. The sequence goes on along the minus strand of CANJKZ010000772.1, from coordinate 592,362 downwards.
GGTAAGGCCTGGATGGATGGGAGAGGCGCCTCCCAAGTGGCTCTAGAGGGGTCGCACAGCAAGGGCCATGAGATGGCCCTGGATGGGTTGGCGCACCTGGTTCTGCTCACCAATACCATCATGGCTGCAGGTGAGCGTGTATCTGTGTGTGGGTAGCGTATGACAAGGGCCATGTGTGGGAGAGGGGTCGGACAAGGGGCATGAGATGGCTCTGGATGGGCTGGCACACCTGGCGCTGCTCACCAACACCATCATGGCTGCAGGTGGGTGTCTGTCTGTGGACAGGGGTGTGTGCGTGCACTCCATCTTTAGGTGAGAATTGCACGACAAGTGGTTGCATCTTGAATCGACTCAAAACACGTCCTCCCCCTCCCCTGTCCTTCCGTCATTGTCAGCCCCGGTGGTGGATCACCATTGCACGAGTCTGTTCAAGTGGTTGCATCTTGAATCGACTCAAAACACGTCCTCCCCCTCCCTGTCCTTCCGTCATTGTCAGCCCCGGTGGTGGATCACCATTGCACGAGTCTGTTCAAGTGGTTGCATCTTGAACCAGAGGAGGAGGAGGACGAGAAGGACAAGGCAGGTAGCAGCAGGAGAGCGGGGAGAGGAGGACGTGGGGGGGGGGGCAGCAGGAGCAAGGGACAACACAGGAAGGGGAACGGGGAGAAAGAGGGGAATGAGGCGAAAGAGGGGAATGAGGAGAAAGAGGGGAATGAGGCGAAAGAGGGGAATGAGGAGAAAGAGGGGAATGAGGCGAAAGAGGGGAAAGAAGGGTATGGAGGTAAGAAAGACGAGGATGAAGAGACGGGAGTTGAAGGGGAGGAGCGGGAGGGAGAGAAGGCGGGGTGTGAAGAAGGGGAGGAGGGAAGTGATGGGTTTGAGTGGGAGGGGGTGCAAGAGGGCACAGGTCCAATTGGCAGTGGAGAACATAAGCTGGGAGAGGTGTCTACTCTGCAGGCCATGCCTGTGAGTATTCAAGAGGCTATGGTTCGATTCGGTGGGATGGGGGGGGCTGGGGAGGAGGTGGGGGGTGGGGGGCGAGGAGGAAAGAGAGGGGGACGAGGAGGAGGAGGAGGAGGAGGGGGAGGGGAAGGAAGGGGAGGGGGGAGGAGGGGAGGACGGATGATGTTTCCAATGCATGGTTTTGGGGGTGGTAATGGGAATGATGAGAGTGAGGAGGAGGAGGACGAGGATGAGGAGGAGGATGAGTGGGAAGAAGTGGAGGAGAGTGATGTGGGAGGGGCTGAAGGTGGGGAGGAGGAGGACGAAGAGGAGAGCGAGGAGGAATGGGAAGAGGCAGAAGAAGGGGGAGAGGCAGAGAATGAGGAGAGGGGGGCTGCTACTGCTACTACTGCTACAGTTTCTGGTGCTGGTTCTGGTACTGGTGATGCATCGGAAGGGTTTGTGTTGGTTGATGCCTCTGTTGCAGCCCCCACACCAGCTCCTCCAGCTGTTACTGCAGCTACTGCTGAAGCTGCTACTCCTGTGGCTGCTGCAGCAGCTGCTGCTGCTGAAACTGTTCCTCTTCCTGCTGCCACTGCTGCTGCTGCTGCTGCTGCTGCTGCTGCTGCTGCTGTTGGAGAGACACAGGTACAGGACGGAAGGACAGGGCAAGCACCAACCACCACAGTCGCAGCACCAGCAGACGCAGCAGCAACAAGGGGTGGTGTTACAGTAAGATTGGCAGCAGCAGCAACCGCAAGAGCAGCAGCAAGGTTAAGCAGAGCAAGAGCAGCCGGCGGGGGAGGAGCAAGAGGATTAGGAGTAGCGTTGACCAGACAAGGAGGAGCAAGGAGAGGCGGCAGGGCAGCACGGGGAGCAAGGGGGGCAAGAGGTGCAAGAGGGGCACAGGTGCCTAGAGGACCAGGTGGGCTAGAGATTCCCCCGGAGCTGTTTCAAGCACTCATGGCGGAGGGAATCACACCTGCAGAGATGGTGGCAGAGTTACGAGAGCTAGAAGAAGAGTTTGGTGCGGAGGATGAGGAGGAAGAGGAGGAGGAGGAGGATGAGGATCGGGTGGACATGGGCACGGATTCTAGCTGGAGTGTGCTGCTGGGGTTGCTGTCTCGGCCGGTTGTTGCTGCTGATCCCTTTGCTGTTCTGCTCTCGCTCATTCAGGTAAACGGGTCTGCTAGGCTGGTTTGCTTGTGAGAATTCTCATAAGGGATCGGGTGGATATGGGTACGGATTCTAGCTGGAGTGTGCTGTTGGGGTTGCTGTCTCGGCCGGTTGTTGCTGCTGATCCCTTTGCTGTTCTGCTCTCGCTCATTCAGGTAAACGGGTCTGCTTCTGGGAAGTTTATGCAGATTAAGGGTCGTAAAGGTCGCTTATTAAGGGTCGCTTATTATAGTTTACTGTAGTGTTTGTCACATTTCCTAAATAGTTTTGCTGCTGCACTCATCTCATCTCACCTCTTCTCTTGTTTCCCACCACACTCCTTACCCAACCATTCCACAACAGTCCAAGCAGCCCCGCCCCTCTGCTGCCATGACACAAGCCATCCTCCTTGTCTCTTTCTGTGTGGCCGTCACACAATCCCTCGCCGCCCTCCGCCCCTCCTCTCTCTCCGCCTCCAACCCCTCCTCCCGTGCCTCCTCCTCCTCCCGTGCCTCTGTCCCTTTCCTGGGGATGTTTCCTCGACCCAACCCTATCTCTGCCGCTGCTGCCGCCGCCGCTGCTGCCACTGCTGCTTCCGAACCTGCGGGCGAGGAGTGGGCTGAGTGGGGTGTCCTGGCCTGTTGCTTACCATACCTCCGCCGAGCCTACATTCTGGTATGTGTGTGCTGTTTTTCTGATATCCTGGCTACTTGGCCTTTGAGAGTGGAGACGTCTCAAAAGCAAACTGATATCCCTGTTCTTCTTGGCCTTTAAGTTTTAAGATATCCCTAAACCTTTCTGATATCCTTGTTACTTGGCCTTTAAGTTTTAAGATATCCCTAAACTTTTCTGATATCCTTGTTACTTGGCCTTTGTTGAACAGGCTTTTGGGATATCGCCCCACGTTAATCCCGACTACTTCAGTTGTTAATCCCGACTACTTCAGTTGTTAATCCCGACTACTTCAGTTGTTAATCCCGACTACTTCAGTTGTTAATCCCGACTACTTCAGTTGTTAATCCCGACTACTTCAGTTGTTAATCCCGACTACTTCAGTTGTTAATCCCGACTACTTCAGTTGTTAATCCCGACTACTTCAGTTGTTAATCCCGACTACTTCAGTTGTTAATCCCGACTACTTCAGTTGTTAATCCCGACTACTTCAGTTGTTAATCCCGACTACTTCAGTTGTTAATCCCGACTACTTCAGTTGTTAATCCCGACTACTTCAGTTGTTAATCCCGACTACTTCAGTTGTTAATCCCGACTACTTCAGTTGTTAATCCCGACTACTTCAGTTGTTAATCCCGACTACTTCAGTTGTTAATCCCGACTACTTCAGTTGTTAATCCCGACTACTTCAGTTGTTAATCCCGACTACTTCAGTTGTTAATCCCGACTACTTCAGTTGTTAATCCCGACTACTTCAGTTGTTAATCCCGACTACTTCAGTTGTTAATCCCGACTACTTCAGTTGTTAATCCCGACTACTTCAGTTGTTAATCCCGACTACTTCTTGTGCTTACTTTTCAGTTGTTATCATCAACTGTTGTCTCCATTTCAGTCCTATCAAATCATCAACTGTTGTCTTCCTCGCCACTCTACTCGCTCCCTCCCCTCTCCATTCTAGGCCTGTGACCTGTCAATTTGCCTCATAGATGCACTCGGTAACCTGCCCATCTTTCACAACTGCTTCCTTCCCTTTCTACTTGCTCCCTCCCCTCCCCTCCATTTACCCCCTTTTCTCCCTCCCTCGAATCCCCATACTCCTTATAACCAGATTCACTACCTTGGCATAATGCCACTCAGAGAGCCCCCACTTGTGGATCACCGCGTCAAAGCAATTCAGAATCTGAGTAAGTCCCGCCACTTGTCTCAAACCACGTCTAAAAAAATCGGGAAAAACAAAAAAAAAACGATTCCTAAACTCTCCAAAGGTCACCTTGTGAAATGAAAGAAATGAAGAATCCAAGTAAGGGGTGGGATATTCTATGGGGTGTCTTGAAGCACGCTTCTGAGGCGCCTCCCCATCTTGTTCTTGCTGTACCAGCAACCCGACTCTCCTCCTCCTCCCATCTGCTCATCTCAGGTTCCAGTTATCTAAACCCGCACCCCATATTGCCCAGTGCTCCCTCTCTACCCCTTTTTTTAGTTAAAAAACTCATTGCTCACTCTCTACCCTGTACCCTACCTAACCTCCACTGTCGATCCGCAGACCCACAAGTTTTGAGACATCTCATCAATCAAAGCTCACCACGCACCTTGCTCGCCTTACCCCCCCTCTACCTTCCTCGTCGCTTGCTCTGCCCCCGCAGGCCCGCAATTGCTGCTCGCTGATTGGCTGCGCCGCTCCCTCGCCCTTCCCTCCGTGACCTCTGTGCTTCGCCTAATGGCCTCTGCCAACAGTGAAGGTCAGTCTGTGCCATGGCGTCATTCATTCTTTGACTTTCCATTCACCCTTCAATTTCGTTACCTGTCAACCTTCACCCGTCACCCGTCACCCTCTGTGCTTCGCCTAATGGCCTCTGCCAACAGTGAAGGTGAGTCCGTGCCATGGTGCTAGTCATTCTTGTGGCTGTGACTTTCCTTTTCACCCTTCAACCTTTACACTTCAACCTTCACCCTTTACACTTCAACCTTCAACCTTTACACTTCAACCTTCACCCTTTACCCTTCAACCTTCACCCTTGACACTTCAACCTTCACCCTTTACACTTCAGCCTTCAACCTTTACACTTCAACCTTCACCCTTTACACTTCAACCTTCACCCTTTACACTTCAACCTTCACCCTTTACACTTCAACCTTCACCCTTAACACTTCAACCTTCACCCTTTACACTTCAACCTTCACCCTTTACACTTCAACCTTCAACCTTTACACTTCAACCTTCACCCTTTACACTTCAACCTTCATCCTTTACACTTCAACCTTCACCCTTTACACTTCAACCTTAACCCTTTACACTTCAACCTTCAACCTTTACACTTCAACCTTCAACCTTTACACTTCAACCTTCACCCTTTACACTTCAACCTTCACCCTTAACACTTCAACCTTCACCTTTCAACCTTCACCCTGCACCCATCACCTCTGTGCTTCGCTGCATGGCCCTTGTTGACAGTGAAGGTGAGGTGAGTCGCCTTTCACCTTTACCCATCGCCCTTCAACCTTCACCCTACCTTTACGCTTCACCAACTCCCCGTGACACCTCGGCCGCGTTTTTGCATCATGGAACCTCCCGTCGCCCGTCCTAATCTTCCCATTTTAGTTTTGAGACGTCTCAAAACTAAACCTCCCGTCGCCCGTCCTAATCTTCCCATTCTCCCACTCGCCCGGGCCCCATCCCCCTTTCTCCTCGTGTCTCTGCAGCATCATCCTGCCAGCCGTGGCACCTCAGCCGCATGTTTGCATCGTGGAACTTACCATCGGTGAGTGCTTACATAATACGTTACAAACACATCTACCCCGTGCCACACCACCAGCAAGCATACGTTGTACGCCCCACCCCTGCCACTGCCTGTTTGCATCATGGAACCTCCCGTCGGTGAGTGCTTGCTTTGCATACACAGCCACCCCATGCCACACCTATGATGTATGTTTATACGCATGCATGCTGACGTGATAGAAGTAATGTTTTGAGACGTCTCAAAACCACGATGTATGTTTATACACACGCATGCTGACGTGATAGAAGTAATGTTTTGAGACGTCTCAAAACCGTGATGTATGTTTATATGCACGCATGCTGACGTGATAGAAGTAATGTTTTGAGACGTCTCAAAACCATGATGTATGTTTATACGCAAGCATGCTGACGTGATAGAAGTAATGTTTTGAGACGTCTCAAAACCATGATGTATGTTTATACGCACGCATGCTCACCCTTTTGACATCGTGAAGATGGAATGGGAGAGGCAGGTGAATGAGGAATATGAGGTGCTGATTGGTTCCGCATTAATAGAACGTGGCGATCGAATGGCAAGAAGAGAACATTCATGTTTGATTATGAAGGGCATGCCTACAAGAGGAGAAGACCAGCTGTGGAAATCCAGTATCTGCGAGCAGAGGAGAAGGAAAAGTGCGAAGTGATGAGGTTGATGAGGACGAAGCTGTTTATGTTGTGGCGATAGGTGGTCGGCTGGCGGAGGAGGTATTGTCACAGGTACTCAAGTCACATATGCCGGAGAATGTATTGTGACTCGAGTATCTGTGACAATACCTCCTCCGCCATCCGCCCACGTATCGCCACCGCATCAACTGCTTTGTCCTCACCTACTCCGTCACTTTGTACTCCCTCCTCTGCTCACAGATGCTGGACTTTTGAGGCGCCTCAAAAGTCACCTACAACGTCACTTCGTACACCTCCTTCCTCTCTGCTCGCAGATACTGGATTCTCCATAGCTGACCTTCTCCTCTCGTAGACATACTCTTCATTATCAGATGTGAATGCTCTCTTTTTATCGTTTCGATCACCAGGCTCCTATAACGTTCACCACCCAGCACCTGATATTCCTCCTTGACCTGCTTCTCCCCTTCCATCTTCACAATGTTAAAAAAGAGTGATGTGCACTTCACATCTACCCCCATGATGCATGTTTGACTTTTGAGTTGACTCGAAAGTCACCTCTTCACATCTACCTCCATGATGCATGCATATATGCATGCATGTCTCTATACACGCATGCATCCTGCATGTTGCATGCATGTCTCAGTATACACTGTGCAACGTGCATGTCTCCATGCATGCTAACATCCCTCATATCCTCACACATGCAGGACCCACCCCGGCTGGTCAGAGCGCCCACCCAGCCATCCTTCCACCCATTGCCGGAGATTTACCAGGTACTTTCCGATCCAAGGTCTTGCTGTGACTTTTGAGGCGCCTCAAAGGACCTCCACCCATTGCCGGAGATTTACCAGGTGCTTTTCAATCCAAGGTCTTGTTGCGAGGCATTGAAACATGTACTTTTTAGTTTTGAGTCGACTCAAAACTAGCGCCCACCCAGCCATCCTTCCACCCATTGCCGGAGATCTACCAGGTACTTTCCAGTCGAAGGTCTTGTTGTGAGGCATTGAAGCAGGTACTTTTTAGTTTTGAGTCGACTCAAAACTAGCACCCACGCAGCCAACATTCCACCCATTGCCGGAGATTTACCAGGTACTTATCAATCCAAGATCTTGTTGTGAGGCATTGAAACAGGCGTGATAAGTCGAGTTTTGAGTCGACTTAAAACTCGACTTACCAACCTTCCACCCATTGCCGGAGATTTACCAGGTACTTTCCAATCTGTTTGACATGTTCCAGCGTCGTGTTTTGAATCGACTTAAAACACGGTACTTTCCAATCTCTTAGACATGTTCCAGCGAGCAGCTCACTGGAAGAATGTCCGGAGATTTACCAGGTACATTCCAATTGAAGGTCTTGTTGTGAGGCATTTGAAGCAGGTACTTATTTACAGGTATTATTCTAAAGGCGGGAGACGTTTCGCTGGTGCTTTTCGCATTATGGTCTTAATGTGGTCTTGAGTCGACTCAAAAGTCACCTCGCTTTTCGCTTCATGGTCTTGATGTGGTCTTGACTCAGGTCTTCATGGTATCTTCCACAAGCACTGATCCCAGGACTATCACAAGGGATAGTCCTGGGATCAGTGATGACTCCTCTCTCTCCCAGGACCTGCTGCTATCCTTGTGATGAGCAAGGCATGCAGGAACTGCGGGTTGGAACTTGGAGCCCCCCAACCCTGCTGTCTGCCTGTGCTGCGGCGAGCTGCTTTGCTACAACTCCAACTCTCGGTGCTGCTCCCGCCCCCCTCCACTCCCCCTCCCTCCCAGGACGTGCTGCTATCCACGATGAACAAGGCATGCAGGAACTGCAGAAAGGAACCCCCCAACCCCGCTGTGCTTTCAGCATGTGCTCCCACTCCCTTGCCCATCATCCGCTTCCCCTCCCTCTCAGGACCTGCTACTCTCCACAATGAACAAGGCATGCAGGAACTGCGGCAAGGAGCCCCCAACCCCGCTCTCTGCCTGTGCTGCTGCTGCTCAGCTCTGTATTGTGCATGTACCCCCCCCCTCCCCCGCCCCACATCCACTACCCCTCCCTCCTAGGACCTGCTACTCTCCACGATGAACAAGGCATGCAGGAACTGCGGCAAGGAACCCCCCAACCCCGTTGTCTGCCTGTGCTGAACCCTCCTCTCCTCCCCTCCCTCCCTCCCAGGACCTGCTGCTGTCCACAATGAAAAAGGCGTGCAGGAACTGTGCCCAGAAAACCCCCAACCCAGCTGTGCTTTCAGCATGTGCTCCCACTCCCCGGCCCATCATCCACTCCCCTCCCTCCCAGGACCTGCTGCTATCCACGATGAACAAGGCATGCAGGAACTGTGGCCAGAAACCCCCCAACCCCGCTGTCTGCCTGTGCTGTGGCGAATTGCTCTGTTACAACTCCTCCTGCTGCCGCCCAGACGGCCGTGGGGAGTGCTACAGACATGCACTGAGAGGTGAGCGGTTTCTCTTGCTAGAGATGTGATTGTGGGTAGGTGCTACAGACGAGCTTCTCTGCTACAACTCCTCCTGCTGCCATCTAGATGGTTGTGGGGAGTGCTACAGGCATGCTCGTCTACAGATGACTTGTCTTGCTACAGATGCAATCGTAGGTGTGTGGTACAGTCGAGCTCCTCTGCATTACATGCAATGCATGCTGGGGCACTACACGGCTTTTGAGACGTCTCAAAAGTTGCTGGTGCACCACACTTATCCTTTTCCTTTGTCGCAAAGTCTTGTGAGTTGACTCGAAGAAACCTTGGATGTTATGTTTTACTATGTATCGAATTGTACGGATTGTACGTGCGTGCTACAGTGCAAACATCCTCTTGCTTCTTCCCAGTTGGACAATCTAATGTGCTCGTTTGGTTCTGATAAGTGAATGGGTGTAAAACAGTTTTTTTTTTTTTTTTTTTTCCTCTGTTTACCATCCACCCTCCTTGCAGAGAATGGGGGCACAGGCCTGTTCCTGGTGATGCAATCAACGCAGTTGGTGTTGATACACGGCGTGCACATATGTGCCGGTCTCTCCATCTATCTCGACTCACATGGAGAGGTGAGCAGCAAAAGCACTGCTGAATCGACTAAAGGTTGTCTGGCGATGTGATCAACACAGCTGGTGTTGATACATGGTGTGCACATATGCGCCGGTCTCTACATCTATCATGACTCTCATGGAGAGGTGAGCGGATTCCTGAGCTGGCTTACTCAGAGAATATTGCTGCCGGTGTTGATACGTGGTGTGCACATATGCGCCGGCGTCTCCATCTATCTCTACTCTCACGGCGAGGTGAGCAAAGCAGACAGCTGAGAGGTGCATCTCCTTGTTTCAGTTCTTTTCTTTCCTTTTATTTTATTTTTTGTCTCGCAATCCAGAAACTACTTCACACACATTGTATTGTGACTTGCCTGTCTTTCTCAGCTCCCATCAAGTTGATATCTTTATTCATCTTTTGTTTGTTTGTTTGTTCTTGCTCTTGCTTGAGATTGTTGCGGCACATTTGTATCCCATTGAATTTGTCGCGTATCATTTATTGTCCGCTCAATCCTTACACTCATTGCGGCGTTGCTCATATCTCCTATTATGCATTCCTCGTCATTTGTGGTGTATTTGGTGGTTACAGGATGATGCCTTCATGCGGCGTGGTCGGCCGCTGTACCTTAGCCATTCCCGCCTTGCAGAGGTACGATCTCTTCCCCGAGTGTATCTATGCCTTCTCATATGCATCCGTGATTTCTACTGATACTGTAATTTTTTTTTGGTTTTCCCCTCCCCCTCCTTCTCCACATTAAGAGTCTGAGCAACTTCTATAGCTATCCCCCCCCCCCCTCTCTCTCCCATCCTCTCTTATATATCGCCATGCTTTTATGCATATCATCTTGTATCATCTTGTACCATCTTGTATATGCATATCCTGCATGTACTGATCAGTTGCGTGCCATGTTGCGTGCCATGTGTAGTTCCTTCACCTTTGGAAGACCGCGTCCATCAGCCATGACAGCCAAATTCTTCATGCCTCCCTTTTTGGTTCCATGATGGGGTGATCCATGTCTGCACTGCAATCTCAATGCATAACCTTTATTCAAGTTGTGATTTTTTAATCAGTCTGAGTATAAACAGTAACCTCAAACTGCTATTTGTTACGGGAGTGTACTATGTAGATGCACTCCCCTGGCTACACTCGGGGATTGACCAGGTTCAGGGCCCAAATCCCCAGGTCCTTCCATCTCCGTCCAGTTGTTTATTTCGTTTCCGCGACGACAGGTTCCTGCCGTCCGATTCTGTGCTGCAGTGCGAACGAAACGCTGGTAACATTTCCACGTCCTCGTTTTCGCGCAAAGAGCAAGGAAAGCATGGCGCTTTGGGGAACACACTCCCACTTGGGCAACTTCTAACTGGCACGTTCAAAATAGTCTACACGGACTGACTTACAATTAAGGCGCCTCCTTGTCGTGTCGCCACCCGATCCGTGTCTTATCATTACGCACCATGGCGTCATTACTCGTCAATATCCCCCTTTCGCACCAGCTTTCTCGTCCGGAGGGCAAATTTATCTACCACTGTTCAGGCTCGAGCAGAACCGCGTTTCCGATCAGCAGAAGTCGTTCCGTAAGGATTAACGCAGCAGCAGGTGGATCCGGTAAGGGATTTGGGTCTGGCCCGTCGAAGGGTAGCAAGGGTAGCAAGACTTCTGGGGGGACCAAGAAACCGCGTGAAAATGGGTCGAAATCATCAGGACCGTCCGCCGTCGTGCCAGAAGATCCGAAGATCACGCGTCTCGTGCAGAAATTGGAGGAGAAGTCCTCCTCCAACGAAGCGCCGACACGCGGCCATCCCCTGGTCGACCAGCGCGCAGCAGCAAAAGGCCGCGTAGACTTCGTCCGGGTGGAAGGTTGGGAGGCCGCAGGTTCGGCAGCATCGGAATTAGGTCCGGACGAAATCGGCAATCTCAAGGTGAAAAGCTTCACTCCCGGCACCACTTCTCAAGGCTACGAGGCTCGGGCCGAAGCTGACCAGCAGCCTCGGCAGCAACTGGCTGAAGGAGATGCACCCGCGCCGCAGGTAGGCCTGTACGAGCGCCTGGTGAGGCACCTGCAGGTTCTCGAGTCGCAGGGGAAGCTCTCTGTTGCGCGGGCAAAAGGCGAGCCGCCGCTGCCGTCGTTCGATCGGTGGAGGTTCGGAGCGAAGAGGTTCGGGCAATACCTAGTTGATCAGATGCACGTGCACGAGGCTCTTGATAGGTCTGTGCTACAAGCCCTTGACGGGAAAACCGGCGGGGATTCTGGCGGCAATGGTGGGAATGATATGTCAGGAGCCACGAGGGTTTTAAGCCTGGTGGGTCCAGCAATGGGGCTGTCGCGAAGCGAGGCTTTAAGGAGCGATATCGCAGCTCTTTCTAATGTGGGTGCCACCACGGGCAAAACAGCAGCAGGATCAGAAGCGGCAAGAGCAGAAGCAGCAGGAGCAGGAAGGGAGGCAACTGCAGGAGAAACAGTAGTACCTGGATCTGCCACCACGGAGACCATAGCCTACGTGCGAATGATCGAGCAACTGGGCCAGAAAGCATCAGCCTCAACCAGCGGTGGTGCTGCCTCAGCGGCCATTTCCCCTGCTGACGCTGCTCGCCTCCGGCTCTTCTCCCACACGTTCACTCTACTGGTCACGCACCTAACCAACGGCATGCGCATCGGAGCTAAGGCAGTGGAGTGCCTGCCCTCCTTGCGTGCAGCCAAGGCTGTAAGCTTCTTTCAGGAGTATCCTGAGATTGTAGGGGACCCTATGAAGGCGTTCAGGGCTGCTGTGGATGAGGCGGGGAAGGGGATGAGTGAGGGGGAGGTGGAACTGGTGGAGGGCGAACTGGGCCCTGCTATGGTGAAAGCTAGTCTGTTGTTGAAAGTGTTGGCTGTAGAGGAGAGGGAGGTGGTCAGTGCACCCTAGGAGGATGCTGGAAAGTCTGGAAGACTAAGTTGTGAGGTTGATTATTGTGTACCATGAATAACTACGGATCGTATCGCATATGCAATAGGGTGTTTGAGAGAGGATTATGGAAGCCCGTCCATTTTGGTACAGGTCTTGTACTCATGAACGTAGGGTGGCAGCAAGAAGCCAGTTCAACACAATATGAATGTTTAGGGTGCCAACAATAAGTTTACTCAATCCAACCCCCATTCACTGATTTTCTTTCAATTGGTGTGCAGTAAGATGCATCATTCACAGCAGTAGATCTCAATTATAGTTTCCGTTGGTGTACTATACAGCCTCCATTTAAGTGAAGGCTTACCCCATTTGATTGCAAAACAAAACGAATGAAAGAAAGAGTTGTCTCATTATACAACAGGGAGAAAAACTGCTAGTCCAAGGGATACCAAGCACGGAACTCTTACTCCGGATTCAAGCGGTGCTGCGGTGCCTTGTCGAGCCTCGAAACTCATTACAGGGAGGACAGTTTCCTTGCAGTTACGAAGCCCCGATCAAGCCTGAATATGTGCCTGTGAGCTAACGAAGGCGGCACAACTTTGTCGCTATGGTAGCGACGAGTCAGGCGAAAGTGGAGCCTGGGCCGGGCAGCACGAAAACAGCTGGGTGGGCAGCTCAATAATAGTAGCCGGAGGAGTGCGGTGTCGAGGCGGTGTATGTTGATTCGCTGCGGTCGTCCCTGTAGCTGGCGGTGTCGCGATCCCCGGCTGATGGTTGCGATGAGGGGGTGGTTACGGATGGCTGCGAAAAGGAGGCGATGTGAGAAGAGAGGGAGAGAATAAAGAGAAGGTGAGACAAGCGAAACAAAAGAGCAGGAGGATTAGGACAAGAGTGGAAGACGCGGAAAGAGAGAGAAAACGCACTCTAAGCAACCTAGAAAACACGCGACCTCAGAAAACACGCTTGACTCACGCTTTGCTACTAAAAGAACAACCGACACGGACCAGCTTATCCTTAACACACGAGGGTCCCTGGTGTTGTCGCCTCGAAACCCTCGACTCAGCTAGGCCTGACTCCCTGCCACGATTCGACTCGACTGAAGATCATGCGTGCAAAGTTAAGCTGGAACAACGACACGCAATGCGACGAAGGATTTCCCCAGCTCATCAGCTCAACCTAAATATTGCGCCACGCTGAAGTCCGGGTTTCCCGGACCGGTCCTGACCGACGCATCTACAGCTAACTGCTCGAATCGCGTAAAGCAATGTCTGATTGTTCCCGTGTCCGTAAGCTTACGTCGTATCGCGGCGTCTCCTCCTCCTCGTAATATTCCCCAGGCTGCTCGACATCAGGGTCCGCCTGGCTCTGCCAGTCTCCGCCTTCCTCGCCGTGATTCTCGCCGCCATCCTCGGGATTCCGCTCGTAGTACAACTCGTCCGCGTCTTCTGGATATTCCTCCTTGGATTTATCCTCGAGCTTGTTTAGCCGTTGGGCGGCGACTATCATTGCGTACTCGCCCATGTCCATGACCTCGCTCCGTTTGTAGCCGCCCGGGAAGTAGCAGAAGTGCATCCAGAGGAACGCGAGCACAGTGAACGCTATACACACTATGATTGTAATGAACGACCACAAGGATTCCCCATTGTCGAACATCATGACAGAAAAACCAAAAGAAAGACAACTCCCGAGCGGTTTGCACCTAGCCTTAAGACGGGTGCCTGCTAGCTACTTCAGCCCACTACGTCTTAGAAGAACACTGGTACCTATCAGGATGTTCTATGAAACCTCCTTGCGCCCCTGTCGTAGTGCACAGAAAGAACTATTGCGCTCTTGCGGGTTAGGCAGAAATGCTCTAGGAAGCACCAACTCATTCAGCCAGGAAACTAGTCAGTGGAGAGAAGCCAACCAAAACACACGACACGAGAACCAAATCACAGGTGCCAAGAGGGAGGATGGGCGAGACGGAGAGGAGAGGACACCCCTCGCTTGAGAGGAGGGAGGGTCTTGGTTCGAGGTGGAAGTGAAGGGTGGCAAATTGGTCCCTGGCGGGTTGACGAGGGTTGGGTTGGGTTCGACTCGGAAACGTTCAGGTGATGTTGTTCAATTGAAACTGCTCCGTTTTTCTCTAGAGGACCGCTTCAAGCTGCCCGCTGCCCGCTGTTTGTGGTGTTGTCAGGATATGGGTCAGGGGGAACAAAAGAACGTTTCCGCTGAGGTGGGAGGGAGGGGGAAACGAGGGACGTAGAGCTGGGTCACAGACGGGAACTACATCTGTCTTTTCTCAAGCTTATATCGAATTTGCGTCCGTATGTTGAGGAGGAAACACCTGAACAGTTCCTGCCAGCAGCTTTGTCAAAACGGAACGAACAAATGGTCTTTTGCCCTTCTGTGCATTCTTCAGGTGGGGCCTCTGTTGGCGGGACCGCCCAGCTCACGCGAAAAAGACAAGTTTGCGACTGGACAGTGGAGGCTTCGGTTTGGATTGGATTTTGTTCCACGTCACTCGCCCTCCCATGTTCAATCAAAACCAAAGCTGGAGTGAGTCTTTTGTCAAATGTAAGTGGAAAGTTCTCTACACCCTTTTCAGACCCAAGAAATTGACACAGATTCACATATGTTATATATATATTCTACATACTGATTATAGGCATAGGAGGCAGAGACAGTGAGGGTGACTGACATAAGCAAATGTGGCTCAATCAGCTGAAGTTAACTCCTAGAAGGCCAATCTGTCAATGCAATATGCTGCAACAATGCGATCGCTTCCACCTTCAATGTAATGTTGTTGTTATCCCATATGACTTTCATCAACTCAGCATTTGATACGGTACTAAAACTAGTGGCATACCCATATGACTAACCTATCTATGGTTGTTGGATAGTGGAGACTTGGGACCATTGCCCATCTGCAGCCTCCTTCCAGAGCGACACATTGTTATTTGCATCCGACACAGCAAGAATGTTTCCAGTGAGCGACCAGCTGACCCTCCACACAGGCACCTTGAAGTCCTGCATCAGCAGGGGTTTCCACGGGTCTGACTCGCTCGTCTGGGTCCAGATCAATACAGTGCCATCCTGTAGATATCAGGGATATAAGGAGGTAAATACATAAAATAAAGCCAGGTCAGCCAACGCACAAGTACCTGAAATGAGAGGAAAGGTAGCATTGAAACATACACTGACGAAACAGCTCCAAGGCAGTAATCAGCACGACCCTAATTCGTTTCCCCAATTCAGACCCACCTGTGAAGCACTGGCGATTGTACTCTTAGGCAGGCCCAGGTTTGGCGCCCAAGCCACATCCCGAACCCAATCCGTGTGCCGGGCCAAACCAGGCGGCGCACCGTCCAGCCGCCACCCTCCCCCTCCCTCACTCAAATACCGCCAAATCTTCACCATATTATCACACCCTCCCGACACAAACCGCAGCACCGGATTCGGACCCGACCCCAGGAAACTTCCTGGAACCGTGGCAGGAGCCCAGGAAACAGAAGTAACCCCCACAGGGTGAGCTTGGGGGATCCGGGAGGCATCCCAGCCGCCGTCGGCGCGGTGGGTGAGGATGGAGATGGAGCCATCAGAGGAGGCGCATGCGAGCACCAGCCCGTACTCGTGAGGCGCCCAGCTGATGCTGTTCACTGAGCCTTCATGGTCTGAAAACACCTGAGCCTGGAGTGGGGAAAGCGTGAGACAGAGACCCAAAACAGGAAAGCAAGGAGGGGTGGGAAAGAGAGCAGGGGAAAACGCTAAGGAAGTGGGACGAAGAGGGTTTAAGGATGAAATGCGGGAGCCGTCCCAGCCCCCGTCGGCACGGTGGGTGAGGATGGAGATGGAGCCATCAGAGGAGGCGCATGCGAGCACCAGCCCATACTCGTGCGGCGCCCAGCTGATGCTGTTCACCGACCCCTCATGGTCCGCAAATTCCCGCGCCTGACGTGGGGTGAGAGAGGGGGGGGAGAGTGGAGGGAAAATGTGACAGCAGATTGGGGGTCACACGCCCAGCTGATGCTGTTGACCAACCCCTCATGGTCTGCGAATACCGGCGCCTGGTGTGGGGAGAGGGTGAGAAAGAACCACACGGATGTGGAAGGGGAAGTTGAGAGAACCAAAAACGAGTGAGGCGCCCGGCACATGCTGTTGACTAGGCCGTGTGGTCTGACAATACCTGTGGTGCCTGAGATGCACAACTATCAAAGGGAGGAAATGAGAATGAGAAGCCGCAAGGGAGTGAGGGGTGGGAAAATCAGCGCTCGTGTTGTTAACTGACTACTGTGCCCTGAGAAGCCTCGCACCTGAGATGGCAATGGTGGGATGGGGATGGCGGAACATGGGAGAACGAGGAGAGAGGAGAACGGCGTTAACAAAAGGGACGCATCCCTTTTGAGGGAGGAAGAGAAGCATTCCAGATGAACCACCCCAACAACATCCCAAACATCCGTACTTGCTGCGCAGGATTCACTGATTAGTGTATCGCTCAATAATGGGTATCATGTTACCCTACTGGTTTCTGGATTGCTCTGTGAAGTGCATTTTAGAAATTGCCAAAATGCACTTGACTCAAGGATAATGGGATCTCTCATTAGTGGGTCACATGTTCCCCATTGATTCCTGAATTGCTCTGCAAGAGTTAATCATTATTCGGTGCGTAAGGGTGTATTGTCACTGGATTGACACCCTCATCCTCATCCTCATCCTCATCCTCATCCTCATCCACCCTCCACAGCGTATTTCGTGTTCCCTCCCACAGAAACTTTTGAGTCGACTAAAAAATCGATTCTCCCACAGACACTGATCTCCACCCACCGGGTCGCACATAATCCACAGATGGACCTTCATCCACTCACACTCCTCCATCCACCAACGCACCTTGATCCACTGGCTCTCGCTGGTTTCTTTCCAGATGAACACTTTGCGGCCCATGCCCTACCCCACACCCAATACTCTCCACCCATAGAGTCATACCTGAATCCACCAACGCACCTTGATCCACTGGTTCTCGCTGGTTTCTTTCCAGATGATCACTTTGCGGTCGTACGAGCAGGATGCGAGGATGGACCCGAATTTGGGGTGAGCCCATGCCACTTGCCAGACCGGACCCTCGTGACCTGCAGGGAGACGAAATCAATGGGGACGCAAAAATAAAACATGATTCCTTTCAAGGCGCCTCGAAAATGGACCCGAATTTAAGGTGGGCCAAGGCCACTTGCCAAACCGGACCCTCGTGACCTGCGGGGAGACGGGGACGCCAAAGTCGAACATGGTTCCGGAGCAAACATGGTGTCGAACGCCACTAACGAAATAATCTATTGTTCAGCAGTTCCTAGAACGCAATAAAAGAAAGACGCGATTTCGTGAGGAAGCGTAAGGTGGTCAAGGCGACGACAGTAAATATGCGTGAGGAGTTAAGTTAAATGTGAAAGATAAGACGTAAATGCACGCCGGCGGAAAAGCGACGAATCCGATCCGGCTATGCAGGTGGCGCTTTTGAAAACTTACCAATCAGATCCGCGAGATGCGAGTGGTGGTCGCCTGCGACGGAAAATACGCGAATCGAGCGATCGGACGACGCCGTCGCCAGTCGCTTGCCGTAGTAGTCCATCTGCACGTCGTGAATCGCGTCGGCGTGACCGGACTCGATGATCTGCGTCCCCGCTGTCGCCATCGTGCCGACGCTGCTAAGTTCTAACCAGCCAGGTGTGATTATGGGGGTAAGTTCAAAAGGGAAAGCTTTGGAACTGATCAAGCTCGATTTAATCGGCAACCGTCGGATCTTGATCGATGCGGTGTCGACGAATGCGATCGATCGCAACTCGGGATCGGTGGCGACTGGAATGACGTAATGGATACGTCGCGCGGTTATTACTGCTGTGCCGAAGCGTCGCCTAATGACAATCTGGTCACGAATTTCAGGTGTCAGAAATTAGGTATCTGAGATTTGAACTCGACACTCTGGATTCGATTCTGAGAAGTTGGTACACCGCTCAGTATTATACATTTAGGTTACCCTGCTTTATTTCTGAACTATGCATTTTGATGTCTAAAGCAGAAACATATGCTGCTGTAGGAAGGAACCCTTGAAAGGGGAAAGGCCACACGCAAAAAACGTACTGACATATCCAAAGTGTTGTTAAAATCGAGAACCCTCTCTGTTTACCCCTCCCATCAGTCTCCAAATTTCTGTTCTCAACATTGGCCACACTAATGCAGGTAGGCGTGATGAAACAAGTGTGCATTGCGCTGCACACACATATGGTAGTCGTCATACCACCAAATATATCTTCATTCATAGGTCGTAATATAATTCTGTCCACCATAACTTCTACCCTGGCCACTTGAGGCAATTTACCCCAGCATCCTAGACGAGTCAAACTACAGTACCATCTGCAGCACCATCTGCAGCATCATCTACACCCGACTTCATGACCTCGGCTGCTACCGTTGCAGTGTCTGCTGCTACTGTTGCTGTGTCTGCTACAGGAAAACTAGTTACTGGGAAACCACCAGCCAGACCTGTGCCCTTAAAACCTGCCTCCTCCTTTTGAGAATCATCCACAACTGGGAGCTCCTCTGACGTAACAAGGCAGGGGAGAGGTTAAGAGGGAGCAGTGGGGAAGGGAGACGGATGTGTTGAGGAGATATCGGGGGAAGGAGAAAAGAAGTGAGCAACGTTCTATTAGTCGACTCAAAAATAATGAGGCCGAGGAGAGGGTAAGAGGTGGCAGTGGGGAAGGGAGACGGATGTGCTGAGAGGTCGCTGGAAGGAGAAAAAAAAATGAGCAAAGTTTTGGGGTGATTGACCAGGTGAGCAACTAGAGGTTACGGGATATAAGAGAGAGGAGAAAACGACTGAGACATGCTGATAAACAACCCACCAGCACCCAAACCATTCGCCCTTAGGGGTATTTGGATTCACCCATTTACCTGCAATGTCCCTGTCCTTGTGCACTTTAGTATCCACCACCCAAAGCCGAGCACCAGCAAACACTCCAGCTTGCACTAGCGACAGCCCCTCATGCTCCTCCAAATCAGTAACTTCCTCCGTGCCGAATCCAATGCGCTGGTTCTCAGGGACCACTCCCAGGGACTCCCAGATCTGCAGCTTCAGCTGGTCCAGCGTGGTTGTGCCTGATACCCTTATTGCCACGCGGCTTCCCCCCGTTCGCAGCGGTCGTTTGTATGGCATGGCCAGTGGTATCCCTGCTTTCAGTGGCCTAGAAGTAACAGCACTAGCACCTGAAGCGGCAGCAGCAACGGCAGCTTCAGCACAGGGAGCAGTACCAGGAACACCAGTTGTAGCAGCATGAGCAGCAGCAGCATCACCATTAGTAGCAGGAGTGTCAGTGGCATAAGTAGCGCCCCCAGCAGCTGTAGTAATAGCAGCACTACCACCACCAGTAGCATCACCAGCACGAGCAGCAGCACCAGTAGCACCACCAGCAGCACCACCAGCAGCAGCACCACCAGCAGCAGCAGCATTAGCAGCACCAGCAGCACCAGCAGCAGCACCAGCAGCAGCACCAGCAGCAGCAGCAGCAGCATTAGCAGCAGCATCACCAGCAGCACCAGCAGCGGCAGCACTAGCAGCAGCCGCAAACCGGCGCGACACGGCTAACGGCGGGAAACCATACGTGGAAGCAACAACAGAGGGGGGAGGCTCAGACCCTCTCACCAGCTCTACCACTATCTCCTCCTCCCTGTAATCCCCCCTCTGTAACTCTTCCCTCATTGCCCTCTCTTCCTCCTCTGCAGTCTCCTCTGGGTTCTTGTAGCAGATGTGACACAAAGGAGGGATGGTCTCCAGGCAGTATGGGGTGGGAACGGAATTGTCTCCTCGGCTCTTCCCTACAGTGATTTTTTGACTTTGTGAAGATTTGGGATCAGCTGCGTGGTTGTTGGAGATAAGATTTGATATGACTCGTGCGCGGATGGCAGAGGCACATGTGCTGCCCCACTGACTGCTCAGCTCGTCCCATTCTGACCGTGTGACTATAGTGAAGGCTTCCTGAGGTGTCACAGGGGTACAGAGGTAAGGGGAGTGATAAAGAGGGGTGTGGGGATGGGGAGGATTGTGTCAAGAGGGATGAGAAATGGTGTGGATGGATGAAGGGGACAGAACTTACTTTCTGGGAATTCGTCGCGCGAGGATATTTTTCATTATTTGGTAAGGTTTTACAGATCTCCAAGTTGTTGTCCATGTATTGCTTGAAAGGGTCTTCAGAATCCATTCGAGCTTCTTGATGTTACCTACACAAAATGTTTTCCCATTTCAGAAGGCTTTTCTTCTGTTCTGAAGACCCTTTTAAGCAATACATGGACAATAGCTTCGAAATCCTCTGGGAACCTTACCAAATAAAGAAAATAACCTCGCTCAACAGATTTCCAAGACTGGCGTGAATGACAACATATTAGGTCTACCCGCTTTCTTACTGTACAGCCATCTACACATACAGCTTTGCCCGCTTCCGCTGTTTCCCCGCTACTCCTACAAGCTCAAGGCTTGAAAGACTCTTTCAAGCGACATGGCTCGGGTGGTTCAAGTGGTGCTGGCGACAGAATGGCTGCTCACAATGATTCTGTCTGCTGCTGTGACAACGTTCGTGACTGCTCCCCTCAGCTAATATTTTTCGTCCATCAACGACAATAATATGGTATGGCAATCAAAGCATGGATGTTATATGCACACATCAAGTCACGAAGGAGTTTATATCACATCCATGCTTTGATAGCCATACCATGTTATTGTCGTTGATGGACGAAGGGTTTTCGTTGAGGGGAGCAGTCACGAACGTTGTCACAGCAGTAGACAGAATTATTGTGAGCAGCCATGCTGTCGCCAGCACCACTTGAACTTCCCGGGCCATGTCGCTTGAAAGAGTCTTTCAAGCCTAGAGCTTGTGGGAGTAGCGGGGGAAGCAGCGGGAACGGGCAAAGCTGTATGTTTAAATGGCTGTACGGTAAGAAAGTGGGCAGACCTATAGTTCGAGCGTGGGCCTGCGATTCCAGCCACTTTCACAGACACTTGGGGAGGTTGCGACACCCATGGGACCTCATCGCCTCGCTCCTTCAGCCATCATCAACCGCCACCTGCCTGGCATGCTCTCCAGTTTCGAGCTTGCTTGTCAACCCTCACAACAAACCGTGAGCTCCCGTGGCGTGGTTTCTCACAACGACAGCTGGCTGGCGAAATCGAATTGGTTTTGGGATTTGTATAATCCATGGCTGCGAGGGTGGTCCTCTTTACGTCAGGCACTCGCGGAGTCATCCATGGATCCATCGTAAGGCACTTGGAAATCAGCGCGTGGGTTGCCTTTGAGGTCAGCCCTGTGGTCGTTGGACAAGTGGGGTCACGCCCTAAAGCCCGTTTGTGAAACATGGACCACCACCGCCATTGGTTTGACTCGAGCTCGCGCGAGATGAAATGTTTCAGCGCCTTGGCAGCGATGGCCAGCTCTCGTCGCTCATTTGTCAACACATTTATATGGTTGTCCTATAGCAAACGAATGAGTGATGTTTTTGCAGGTGCACACATAACCATTTGAAAACAATATCTATATTTGTCATCTAAAAAAACTTGGCCCTCAGTGCCCCTTCTAGACAGGGAGGGGCCTTTGAGATGTCTCAAAACAAATGGATTAGCTACATGTGTGTTCTACTAAGGGAGAGATACTCACAGACTCAGTGTTTGCCTGAAGTAGCTCGCCCTTCCTCCTGCTAGCCAGTACTGGCAGCGGGGCCACCAGCCCCCCATGCTGCTCGCACCGCACGGCCCTTAGTGCACCCTCCAAACTGGGAAAACACTTTGAGACGTCTCAAACAGGAAAGGGATACTCACCGACTCAGAGTTTGCCTGAAGCAGCTCGCCTTTCCTGCCAACCAGTGCCGGCAGCGGCGCAACCAGCCCCCCATGCTGCTGACACCGCATGGCCCTCAGTGCCCCGTCTAGACTGGGCGGCGTTTGCTGGCATGCCGGTGCCCCTGCAGGTGCTGCTGTCGCTGCAGGTGCTGCAGGTGCTGCAGGTGCTGGTTCAGCGGAGGTGGGGATAGGCGCAGTCCGACTGGCGGCAGAAGGCGAGGCGGAGAGGAAGGAGCGCCAGAGGGCGACCCAGGAGGAGGGGATGAGTGCGTAGGGGTATCCACACTCCTCTTGCTTTTGAGGCGCCTCAGAAACAGGCTCCTGTTGCTGTGTCTTGCGAGATGCACCCAGTGGCGAAGGTGGGGAAGGAGAGGAGGGTGGAGAGGAGGAGGCGGGGCGAGGGGAAGAGATGGGGGAAGAGGGACGGTAGGAGGTTACTGCGGAGGGGTGTGGGGAGAGGGAGGGAGGGCGGGAAAGGGGAAGGGGGCGGAGGGAGAAGAGGCGGAGGAATTGTTGGCGCTGCTGCTGTTGAACGAGACTCAGTGCACCTGCCTGCTCAGCTGCCTCTGCTGCTGCTGCCACGCACACGGCACACTCTGCAGTAGAGGCTGGGAACTCCAATGAATGACTGTGATTCACAGCTGTTGGAGCTGGGTAAAACTCAAAACCACCCTTTGCTTCTCCCACTCCCTCTTCCTTCTCTTCCTTGATGCCTTGTGCATTGCTAGCTGGAAACTCCCCCTCTCCTTTACTCTTGTAGCCCTCTCCTTCACTCAAGCTCTCCACATTCCCCAAACTCTTATCCCCCTCTCACACACTCTTGCTCTCAGCTTCCCTCGCTCTCCCCTTGGCCTCTTTCACTTTCCCCTCCTCTCCTCGCCTCACACCCTCTTCCTCTTCCCCCCTCTCCTCCTCCGCCTCTTTCACTCTCTCCTCCTCTCCTCTCCTCCTCCCCTCCTCCGCCCACAGTTTCAGCCACCCCCAAACCTCTCCACTCACAACAGCCCTCCTCGCCTCCCCTCCTCCACCCTCCGGCATCAACCCCAGATGCGGACAAACAATGCCGCCCAGGGGGTTGCTGTCAGCCGCAGTAGGGGCGTCAGCTTTTGTCCTTCTAAGCCAGCTGTTCAGCCTGTGAGAGGGGAGACGGGGAAAAGGGGGAAAGGATTGGGGAGGGGGGAGCTCTGAGGCATCTAAAGGTTCAGCGTGTATGTGGCAAGATGGGGAGGTGGGGAAGGGGGAAGTGGAATTGGGGGAGGTGGAATGGGGGGTGCACATATATCTGCACTCACCATGGCTTGGAGACGTAGTATCCTGGCCTATCTATGCCCCTTCCTTTGATGTTTTCTTCCACCAGCAGTCGCACGCGCGCCCTCTCCTCCCTGTAGCTGCCTGCACTCACTGCTGCCAGCGCCTCTGCGATCAAACACTCCGAGCAGCATGCTACCTGGGAGAGGGCCGGACCACCTTCGTACTGTGAAGAAAAGAAGGGAGTAGAAGAAGAAACGGAAATTGAAGCAGAAAGAGAAAACGAGAGGTGAGATGATGACTTGACTCTGTGTGCTCGCACTGCTGCGAGGGCCTCTGTCACCACATCACACGCTCGCAGCAGCACACCGCCTGGGAGACGAGCGAAAACAGCGTTAAAAAAGGGATTTGGGGACCGTAAAACGTAAAAAAAAGGATTTAGGGACCGTGAAACGTACAAAAAGGGTCACACGCACCTGGGAGACCAGCATGGCCCATGCTACAGGCGATATTCGCTTCATGAGAGGCAGGCTGGCTCGTGGCACCAGGCCATGGGTGGGGGGTGGTGCACACACTCCTGTGCCACGCTGCTCCCACAAAGAGGGTCACACGTACCTGGGAAACCAGCATGGCCCATGCGACAGGCGACACACGCTTCATGAGAGGCAGGCTGGCTCGTGGTACCAGCCCGTGAGAAGGGCACAGGAGAGGGGTGTTGTCAATGGGACCTCTGCAGACAGGGAAAGGGAGAGATGGGAGGGGTGAGGGGAGTGAGAGGGAGGTATTGAGAGGCAGGCTGGCTCGTGGCACCAGCCCGTGAGGAGGGCACAGGAGAGGGGTGTTGTCAAGGGGACCTCTGCAGACAGCGGAAACGTATGGGAAACATATAACGTGTGTGGAAAGTGGGGTGAGAGGAGTTTGGCGGCGCCTCAAATAACGTGTGTGGAAAGTGGGGTGGGAGGAGTTTGGCGGCGCAGGGAGGTGGATAGAGAAAAGAGTTTTTTAAAGAAACGTTACATATCTTTGAATTAATAGAGATTGATGTGAGTGAAAATAGCATCAATTAATAGATGGGTGAAGGTGTAAGTCCGGGAGGTGGGGAGGTGGGGAGGTGGGGAGAGGGGTGCTCCATGAGGTTGTGAGGGCGAATTTCTTACTCCAACTCAAAAAGTGGTGTTGGGAGGTGTACGGTGGTGACTCACGGCAAATCCTCGCTATCAGCCCAAGCCTTGAGCCACTCGGCGCTGATCCAAAAGAACTCCTCCTCTCCCTCCTCAGCATCGCCCTTCTCCTCTGCTTCCCCTCCCGCACCATCCGCCTCCAGTACTCGATTCCCCTCCTCCCTACGGCCGACAGGCATCAGAGACAGCACGTTTTGCACCTCGCTCCTCCTCTCGTTTATCCCCCTCCTCGCTTCCTCGTCCCACCTCCTCTGCTCCTCGCACTGCTGTTGAAACGCAGCATTCGTTTTAGTCACCTCGTCTACGAGGAACCGGGGCAGACGGACGTAGTCACATCCCGAGAAGAGCATTTTGTCTTTGCCAGCTGCTTCCACAATGGCTTCGGATGCTTTAACAGGTGCGCCAGGCGCTTCCGCTGCAGCATCAGGTGCCCCTGCTGCTGCTTCTGGTGCTTTAACCGCCGCATCAGGTGGTTCTGCTGTTGGTTCAGGTGATTCACCAGGAGTTGCAATGGGCTGATGTGCTTTCACATCTCCTGCCTTAGCACCATTGGCACCATTACTAGTAGTACCATCGCCTCTCACTGCTTCACCCCTACCACTCCCACTACCATCCCCTCTCAATGGGACACACTCACCCTCAATTGCACTAGCTGCCTTATCAAAGTTCACAAACCCACTGAACCCCACCCCCTCCCCTTCCTCTCCTTCCCCGAAGCCCTCCCGCACGTATATAAGCATGTATGCATCTGCTGACGTCACCTCCTCCTCCTCCCCCTCTCCCTCCCGACCGTTCACTGCAGTCCCCCTTTTCCTGGAACCAACCGGCCCGCACACCCCACCACCACTGTCCGCACCATGCACACCGTTACAAACTGCCTCTTGCTTCTTGCTTGTCACTGTCACATGCTGAGCTAAGGACGCTGACCGCCGTTGCCTTACAGGTGCTTTTCCAGGTGGAGCAGCAACAGAATCCGTCAGCAACGAGATCTGCTTCTTCAGAGGCGCCTTGCCAGAACCGTCAGGTGTTTCGTCAGGTGGATTCTCAGAGGCTGCGGGCTTGAGAAACGACTCAAGGCCTCGTTGTCGCCCTACTCTGCGTCGCTTCTGTGGTCCACACGAGGGGGGGTGGACATAGCCGTTCACTGAAACCTCCGAAACCCACTCCTCCTCACTCCCCTCCTTACTCCGCTTACCGTCCCTTGCATCCACACCGTCTGAAATCCGATCCACGTCAATGGTATCAGGGTCAGTCCCATTAGGGTCAATCCGATCAGGGTCAGTCGCATCAAGCACAATCAGATCGGGGTCAGGTCCATGAGGTTCATTCTGATCAAGGTCAATCGGCGGAGGGTTAGTCTTTTCAGGGTCGGTCCCATCAGTATTAATTCCATCTAGGTCAATCGTATGAGGGTCACAGACATCTGAAGCCGCTTCTTTCTTCACATAAGTCACAGAAGTCGTATAATCAGCCCCTGCTATCCCTTCTCCTGCTGCCCCTGCTGCTCCTTCCCCTGCTGCTCCTACTCCTGCGCCTCCTACTTCTGCTTCTCCTCCTGCTGCCCCCATTTCTCCTGCTGCCTCTACCTCTCCTGCTGCCACCGTTGCTCCATCTCCTCCTCCTGCTCCTTCCTCTCCACCTCCACTGCCACTAATCCTGCCATTCTCCTCTGCCCCCCCCGCCGCCTTATTAACTAAATGCGTCTCTACCCTTTCAGCCCCCTTCTCCTCCCCCATAGCGTCTTGAGGTGCCTCGAAAACCCCCTTACCAGCCCCATTCTCTGTCCCCTTCCCAGACGCTTTTACACCCCCCTTGTCCCCCTTCCCCTCCCCCATGGGGTGTCGGCCCAGCCTCACCACCTCTTCATCATTGTACAACCACCACTCTCCACAGTGCACTTCTTTCACATGTGCCACGTAGTGCCCGCACGACGCCTGCCTGCTTTTGTGCTGCAGAATCGCTACTAACTGGTACTTAAGACTAGGTCTAGGAGGCTCGGATGTCGTCTGACTAGGCTCCGCTGTTCTTTGCTCTTCTCCTGCTTCTGCCTTTCCTTCTCCTGCTTCTGCTTTTCCTTCTCCTGCTTCTGATCTACCTTTTCCTGCTTCTGCTTGTCCTTCTCCTGTTTCTGCTTTTCCTTCTCCTGCTTCTGCTTTTCCTGCTCCTTCTTCTTCCCCTCCTCCTCTTCCTCCCTTTCTTGCTGAACCACCTCGCCTCTTCCCCCCTCCCCACTGCCGGAATTCCTCCCCTCTTACCCCACTTCCTCTGTTGCTTCGCTTCCCTCCCCTTGGCCTCCCATCGCCTGCAGCACACCCAGCGTTACTCACTACCCCAGCTCCTCCTGCCCCTGCTCCTGCCCCTGCCGCTCCTGCTCCTCTTGCTCCTCCTGCTCTCACTGTTGGTGCTGCAGCTGCTGGTGGTGCAGCTGCTGCTTCTGCAGCTTCTTCTGCCACAGGCTCGCCGGCTTCTCTGCAGGAATCACCTCGTGGTTGCACCACGTACGGTGAAAGGTCGAGAGTGAG
Organism: Closterium sp. Naga37s-1; assembly: GCA_947471745.1. Lineage (NCBI taxonomy): Eukaryota > Viridiplantae > Streptophyta > Zygnematophyceae > Desmidiales > Closteriaceae > Closterium > Closterium sp. Naga37s-1. Next base: position 565,497 of record CANJKZ010000772.1, on the reverse strand, counting down.
AGGGATCCGGACCCCTGAAGTCACTTTCTTCTTGCTCATGGTCTGCAGTGGCAGAGCAGTGACACAGACAGGTGCACGTGAAAACAGATCAGACAAAGACGAAAATTCCAGTGGGGAGTAACAAGAATGTCTAAGCTTGTCAGACTTTGATTCACTCTCGCTCGTGGCCTGCAGTGGGTTTCAGAGCAGTGACTATTTTTTAGGCGCCTCAAAAGTGGTCTGCAGCAGTGGGTTTCAGAGCAGTGACGCACACAGATGCACGTGAAACGAGAGAGACTCAGTCAGGGTGTAATAAGAGATGTTTTTATCCACTCAAAAATCTGTACCACCATACACACACCTTGCCATCGAACACGAAGCGCATGAGGTGTGCAGGTTCAGCACGGGGGCAGGATGCAAAAGCACACCCTCCTTGTGGCATCCGTTTTCTGCTTGCAGCACATCTGGTTACCACCATTATAACCTCTTTGCTCCCATATCAACCTACCTTTGCATCGAACACGAAGCGCATGAGGTGCAGGTTCAGCACGGGAGGCACGCTGTGAATGCACACCCTTCTTGTGGCGTCCGTTTTTCGCCCACACTGCTCGCAGCACATCTGGTTACCACCATCCAGCCGCTCCTCTGCTGTGTAACGCTCAACACACTCCTGCACAGACACACCACCGGCCTTCTCCCCTGTTGCTACTGTTCCCCCCTTCCCCTTCCCACCCTTCTCCCCTGTTGCTACTGTTCCTCCCTTCCCCTTCCCACCCTTCTCCCCTGCTGCTGCCGCAGCTGCTCCTCCCTTGGCCTTGCGTTTGAGAGGTCCCTTCGTCTGGGGAGGCACGTGTGCGTGTGTGCTGCTTCCTGTGCTGAAGAGTGCAGGGGTAACTCGAGCTCGTAAAAGGGAACGAGGCGGGAGGACGAGGCTGAGGGCTGGCCACACTCGCAGCACCTGGTGGCATTGTGGTAGGGTGGGGTGCGGTGTGGTATGATGCGGTGTGGTATAATGTGATGGATGGAGAGGAGGTGAAAAGGGGGAGCAAGGAGGGCATGGGGCGGAGCGGAGGGGAGGGAGGGGTGGGTGCGAATGCAAATAACAGACACTGGGCTGGAATTACAACACGACTGAGCAAACAGGCACACGTGCTAGCACATGCTTTAAGGCAAAGCAACAGAGGGTTGCACGTGGCAAGCGCAAGCCACTCACGTGGTCACATAGGAGTACGTCCCTCGGAACAGATGCGCCAGAAAGCCACCTGGCAGCACGGGATTGGCTGGCCCATTGGCAGAGGGTACAAGGATGGAAGATGCGTTAGAGGAGGAGGAAAGGGGGGAGGAGGAGGAAAGGGAGGAGGAGGAGAGGAGGGATTCTAGGAGGGAGAGAAAGAGTTTCATAAATTCCTGACCGTCCTGCTGCACGTCACTGTCTAACTGAAGGACGTCCGTCAACTTTGACGGATTCACCACTGACCGGCAGCCAACCGTCAGATTGACGAAAATGCGAGCTAGCTCTAACAGGACCGGGTGCTGACGTAGCGTGACGTCGTCCGTGGCGAAGAATCCGCGTAGGAAACCCGGGATTCGATATAAGCATTGGAGGATGCTGTTGATGTAACAGGTCGCGCCGAGATTGGTCAATCCTACGGGGGATGACGTGGATTCGCGAAGCTCCGCGGAAAGATCGTCTGTATCTCGCGAAAGATTCGAGATAATCCGCCATAAGCCGCGTTTGCGAAAGGTTCCGGGAAGTGGCGCGAGGCAGCAGAAGCAGTTGGGGTTGTCTTTGGAGTTAACGCGACAGCCATGGCAGACAGGACACGACAAGCGGAGTGCGATATCGCGTTGCTTAGATGTGACTGTAACGGTGGCTGCTATTTCCCTGCACTCACCGGCAGCCAGTGTGACATTGGAAACATTGCACGTAGAAGTTGTGACATAGCGTAAAAATAAGTGAAAAAATACATATATTAATTAAAAAAATAGAAACGAAAAAATGCAGGAGAGGTGAGAGCTAAGGCGGGAAGTACCTGAAGGCGAGGAGAAGGGGATCGGCCGTCTCTCCCTGATACCAGCTCTTGTACGTGCGCAGCCTTTAGTCTAGACTATGAAGACTATTTAGAGTCTTAGTAACAAGCATATGAAGCTCTGGCCCCAACTGTGTGAAGGAATTTGCTGGAAAACGCCAAGGCAGAAAGTTCAAGTAATTTCATTGAAGAAGGCATGCAAAAACAGAAAACACAAAGCAAGTTATAAGCAAAAGGATTTCTGATTTCGCCCTCGCGCCGCGCCTAATTTCGAGCTGAGTTGTACTCGGCTCAATTTCCAAATCCAACCATGCACCGAACGCGCCTCGAGTTCGAATCAGACTTCCTTGGACGCGCCTTTGACCCGGCGTGACTTCTCTTCACGTCGCTTGGAATCTCGACATTTCAGCTGTTTTCTTCTCCATTTCTGCACACTTCCCCTCCTTCTCTTCGATTCCCACTGCAGGTCGCGCCGCTACCGTGTTTCTCCTTCCACCGTCCCAACATAGGTAGCTCCTCTTCTTCTTAGGTCCTCGCTTTCCCTTATTCACAGCTCGTCAAACCGAATTCTTCTTAGGTCGATGTAGATCGCGTTAGGTCGTTCTAGGTCATGGTTAGCCAACCACCTTCAACAATCTCCCCTGTGGTTTGCTAACCACCAGCTTATGCACGCTCCCTCGTACGTTTCACCTTGAACCACCTCTAGGCCAGCACCACACTCCCCTGCAATTCAGCCAAGGTACGTATCCCAACCTCTCTCTTGCAACGCTCAAAATTAGCCCTTGGTAACACCTTAGTCAGAAAATCTGCCGTCTGTGCCTCCGTACGCACGAATTCAAACTCAAACTCTTTGCTACTCACCTTTGAACGCACCCAATGATACTTCACGTCCATATGCTTGGTCCTGCCGTGCCAATTGTCGTTATGAGCCAAATCGATTGCAGATTTGCTGTCCGAGCGAATCACCGTAGGTCCTTCCACCTTTATTTCCATCTCCTTGAGTAGCCTTCTCAGCCAAACCCCCTCTTGGCATGCGTAAAACAGAGCCATGCACTCCGTTTCCGCACTAGAGAGCGATATGTCAGCCAACTTTTTCGCTTGCCACATGATTGCTGTCCCGCCGAGCAGAAACACGTAACCGTATGCTCCCTTCCTTGTTTTCTTGTCGGATGCGTGCGAAGCATCCGCATACCCCACTAACTCCAAGGTCTCTTCACCTCCTTCGAATAACAGTCCCTCATCTTCATGTTGCAGTAGGTAGTCGATAGTCCTCCTCATCTCTCTCCATTTTCTCTCCCCTTGCTGCTGCACTTGTTGCCCAAGATAGCTAGCTGCGTATGCCATATCGACACGCGTGCATGAGACCGGATACATTATGGACCCCACCATGGACTGGTATACCTGTAGAGCCCTCTCCTTGCTACCCCATTGGTTGACATCTTCCTCTCGTTCACCGTCGTTTTCAGCTACCCCACTCAATGGTGTAGAAATCGCCTTCGTGTAGCCGTTGCCAAACCTCTGCTGCACCCTGCTGCAATATTTCTGCTGGTACAGAAACATCTTGCTCTCCTCCTTACGCCGCTCCAGATTCATGCCGAGAAAGAGTGTGGTCCGTGGAATTTGCTTCACTTGAAACACTTCCGCAAGGTGAGTGCACACCTTCTCTACCTCCTCCTCTAACGCCCCTGCCACTAAGATGTCGTCCACGTATAGCACCAAGAACACCTTCTCCTTCCCTTCTCCCTTCCAGTAGAATGCCCTATCACACTCACTTTTCTGAAATCCCCCTTGCAGTAGCCGCTCATCCATCGCCATATACCACTCCCTAGGACTTTGCTTCAGCCCATATAATGCCTTGTTGAGCTTGCATTTTCTGCCCGAGCCATCGTCATGCCCTGGTGGTTGCTCGAGGTAGATGTCCTCCTTCAGCACCCCATACAAAAACGCGTTTTTAATATCCAGCTGCACCATGAAATATTTCCTTGCTGCTACCACCTTGAGAAAGACCCGTGCCGTTGTCAACTTGCTCACTGGAGCATAGATTTCGTTCTTGTTGTAGTCTTTCCCCTCCACCTGAGTGTAGCCCTTGGCTACGAGCCTTGCTTTGAACCTTTCCAGCTGCCCCATATCTCCGGTCTTGATCTTAAAAATCCACTTCACCCCCACGGCTTTCCTTCCTTCTGGCATAGGCACGAGCTCCCATGTGCCCCTTTCAGCCAATGTGTTCAACTCCTCCTCAATTGCCGCTTTCCACTGCTCCCTTTCTGGACCCTCTAGCGCCTCCTCGATGCTCACTGGTTCTTTGGGCAGGTTGTGTGTCACTTTTCCTTCATTGGAGACTAGGTCAGTAGCTGTGGCAGAGAGTAGGAGGTGGGTATGGATGTCCTTCCAGCACGTCATCAGCAGTTGCGCATACCGAGGGTTTGGTTTCTTCACCCTCTTTCCTTTCCCCAACTCCTCTGCAAGTGACTCGACCTCATCCTCACTGGAATCCGCCAGTGCTTTCCCTTCTCCATTCTTCACTTCCCTTCCAATCACGATGGCGCCCTCCTCAAGTAATTCCTCTATCTCCCTCATCTTGGCATTGTTGTCATCACTGTTTAGAAGCTTCCAAGGATCACTATCTCCTTCAGCTGCTGATTCTTCATCTCCCTCTTCTTCAGCCACTTCATCAATGCCATCCTCAGCTACTTCTTTGCTTGGCTGCTCCCCTGCTATCTCCACTACCTTGCTTTCATCCGCTTCCCTGGTTGGTGCCTTCTCCCACACCCAATCAACTGAATCTGCCCGTTCCACATCTTCGAGTTCCTCATCTCCTTCATCACCAACTCCCTCACTCTCCTTTTCTTCCAAAAGATCGTCCACCTTGTCCGGTGCAATTGCTGTCCCTGCTGCTGCAATCTCTTTCTCTACTCCCTTCCACTGCAGGTAGTTCACCTCCTCGTAGAAGACAACATCCCGGGTGATCATGACCTTCCCTGAAATTACATCCTTGATCACCCACCCCTTGCTCACCGGGCAGGTACCGAGGTTAATCCCCCAATGAGCCTTGGGCAGCAACTTATGATCCGGACCGGCTGGCTCCCTGTATTGCACCATACTTCCCCACACCCGAGCGAACCCCAGATTCGGCTTCCTGCCATAGAAGGCCTCGTGGGGAGTCATATCTGCCCGAAGTCCCTTGGTAGGTAGCCGGTTCTTGGACCAGCACGCCATAGCTAATGCATCACCCCAAAATTTCAGCGGCAACCCACTGTCGGCCAGCATGCTCCTCACGCTGTCTAGTAGAGACCGATTCACTCGCTCCGCTATGCTGTTATGCTGTGGAGTGTAGGGTACAGTCAGCTGCCGTCGGATACCCTTGCTCTGTAAAAACTTGTTGAACAGCTCACCGGTAAACTCCCCTCCATTATCTGTCCTTAAAACTTTCAGCACCTTCCCACTTTGCCGTTCCGCTTCCGCCATCCAAGTCACGAAGCTAGGAAACACTTCTGCCTTATCTTTCAGCTCCGTCACCCATGTGTGCCTCGTTCCCAAATCAGTGAAGGTAACGAAGTAGCGGCTGCCGTGTCGTGACGCCACCCTCATAGGCCCACACACATCGGCTGCTACGATGTCCAAGGTGCCATAAGGCTCATGTACCTGGTGGTGGGGGTGAGGGGACTTTGTGATTTTACCTTCAACACACTTGCTGCATTTTCCCTTGCTTCCAGCCCCCTCCTTCAGTGCCACACCTTTTACCATGCCCTTTTTGACCAACTCCTTGACCCTATCCATGCTTGCATGCCCCATGCGCCTGTGCAAGGTCTCCAATTCCACCTGCTCCATCCCAACCACCATGGCAGAAGCTTCCTGCTGCAGCTCCTTCACAGGTAAGCCACCAAGCCGAGCCTTCAACTCCTCCCTAGCTAGGTCCCCTTCGAGTGATGTCAGGTAGGTGGCATTCTCATCCTCCAGCCCCTTCTTCCTCAGCTTCATTTCATACAACCCCTGATTTCTGTTCCCTTCTGCAACCACCTTCCAATCCTCATTGAAAACCCACAACTTTCCTTGGAGTAGCAACTCTCCTTCCCCCTTCACAATCAGCTTCCCTTCATCCCCCAAGAGCACATACGGTACGTTGGAGTCCCTCAGATTTGTAAGCCACTCGCAGTGATTGGTCATGTGCTGAGTGCACCCACTGTCCATGAACCACGCTGCTTCACCGAACCCCTTTGCCACCAAACACACCCCCGATGCCCTTGCCACGTTTGCCTTGTGAGCTCCTCCCAAGATGACGTCCGCTTCACTGTTTTCAGCTTCCACTGCATTTGCTTTTGCTGCTGCTGGTTTGATTTGCTGCTGGTTTGCTCCTTGGTAGTTCCTGCTGTTGGGGTTCGAGTAGCAGTTGGCTGCCCTATGCCCAATTTTCTGGCAATAGTGACATGCCCCTGAAAATCCGCCTCTCTGCATCTTGTTATCACCTCGAACCTCCCCCTCTCTCTGCTGCCATCCGTTCTGCAGCCCCTTCTGCTGCGGACCGCTCCATTTCCCCTTGAAATTTCTGCTCCTTGGGTTATCATAGCAGTCTATCTGCTTATGACCCTTCTTTCCACACTGAAAACACGCCCCGAAACCTCCATATCCTTTCCCTGTTGCTGCTGCGTTTACCATAGCATGTGTGGCTGGTCCCATTCCATTCAAGCTAACCTCCTTCCTGAGCCGATCAGCTTTCACCCGCTCCAGAGCTTGGAGCGTCTCCAACAGCTTGGTCATATTTGCGGGTGGGTTGCAGGTTAGGAGCCCTATCTCTGCTTCCCACTCCTTGGGCAGCCCACTAATGATGTACCCCATCATTTCTCCTTCAGTTTCAGCTGCCCCCATAGCCTTGAGGTCGTCATTGTACCCCTTTGCTCGATTTATGTAGTCAATGACCCTCTCCCTCGGCTCCATATTCAATAGGAGAAGTTTCTTCCGAATGGCGGCTTTGTTGGTATCCGTAAGTCCAAGGTAAGCAGCTTCCATGTACTCCCAGGCTCGTTCGGCAGAGTTCTCCTCTCCAGCAAATTGATCCAGCCCCACTGCAATGCTGTCCGAAACTGAATGACACAATTGGAAAAAAGCTTGCTTACTCCTTTTTTTTGAATGACGCATTTTCTTCTGGTTTTTCTTTTGCAGATGGTGGGACGCCCTCTCCCGTTTCCTTGTCGGGATGATAATACGGCCAGAGATCCACTTCCTCCGCTCTACGAATGAGCTTGAGTCGCCACGTGCTATAATTTTCTCCATGGAATCGTTGGGCCTCGCTAAGCCCAATCGTTGACTTCGCCGTCAATTTAGCTTGTGCTAGCGCTGTTAGGATGGCCTGTAGTTCTGAGCCTCCAATGCTCACAGAGGAGCCCGAACTCGCCTCAGTATGATCGCCCGTCATACTTAGTAAATTCCGCCTATCCTTAAAACGCTAGAACACGCCTTAAACCAGCTCTGATACCAGCTCTTGTACGTGCGCAGCCTTTAGTCTAGACTATGAAGACTATTTAGAGTCTTAGTAACAAGCATATGAAGCTCTGGCCCCAACTGTGTGAAGGAATTTGCTGGAAAACGCCAAGGCAGAAAGTTCAAGTAATTTCATTGAAGAAGGCATGCAAAAACAGAAAACACAAAGCAAGTTATAAGCAAAAGGATTTCTGATTTCGCCCTCGCGCCGCGCCTAATTTCGAGCTGAGTTGTACTCGGCTCAATTTCCAAATCCAACCATGCACCGAACGCGCCTCGAGTTCGAATCAGACTTCCTTGGACGCGCCTTTGACCCGGCGTGACTTCTCTTCACGTCGCTTGGAATCTCGACATTTCAGCTGTTTTCTTCTCCATTTCTGCACACTTCCCCTCCTTCTCTTCGATTCCCACTGCAGGTCGCGCCGCTACCGTGTTTCTCCTTCCACCGTCCCAACATAGGTAGCTCCTCTTCTTCTTAGGTCCTCGCTTTCCCTTAGTCACAGCTCGTCAAACCGAATTCTTCTTAGGTCGATGTAGATCGCGTTAGGTCGTTCTAGGTCATGGTTAGCCAACCACCTTCAACACTTACGCGCGCGAGAGCTGCTCGCACTGCCGGCTCGTCGCTTCATGGCGTCCTGTCAGATCGCATAGGAAATGAGTTATTGTGAAAGAGGCTTCACGGTGAAGCTAAAACTCAAAATTAAGCTTCGTATATTTTTAGACAATGCTTTTGTCATCGGGTGCTTGGTCTAGTGGTATGATTCTCGCTTCGGGTGCGAGAGGTCCCGAGTTCGATTCTCGGAGCACCCCTCTTTTGCTGTTGTCTCGTTCACTGTTTTCTGTGAACGCAGGCTCCCCTTCTTGTGTAGGGAATACCTCTACTCACTCCCAAACTTGTAGGCAAGTAACAGATACAGTCCCAAGAAGCCCAGCAATACAATACAGCCGACACCGAGCAAAAGATCTCCAGCGGCACTCTCAAGTAGCACAATACATGAGTCTAGTGTTGAACGAACCAAACAGACTGGGTATACTGGTAATAGGCTTTGAACCCTATTACCAAACAGACTGGGTATAGGTTAAGCATCCCAAACAGAAGCACAGCAAAAACTTCAAAAACTTCAATCCCAGCAATCTCACATCACCATCACCCCATTTGTTCTCCTCACCACACCACCTTGAACTTCCAACTCGTACACTGTAAAGAGCCCTCCCTCTCAACATCCGAGTTGTATTGTATCCCTCTCAGCCACGCATCTATCGCTGCAGTATCACTCTTGAGGTACCCTCCATTACCTTTGGGTTGACTCAGAAGGTACCTCTCAGCACCCCACACCAGAGCCGTTTCCCTTTCCCTCATAGCATGCCCCCTCAGCCACGCATCTAGTCTCGCTGCATTGTCACTCCTGATACACTCCCTTGGCCGCTGGTGCTGCTCTGCTTCTCTGCTACCTCTCAGCACCCCACACCAGAACCGTTTCCCTTGCGCCCAACCAACTGCCTCTTCCTCGCCCTCATCGCTTGCCCCCTCAGGCACATATCTATTGCCGCATTATCACTCTTGATACACTCCATTAGCTGCTGCTCTGCTTCTCTGCTACCTCTCAGCACCCCACACTTCCCTTGCGCCCAACCAACTGCCGCTTCCTCGCCCTCATAGCTTGTCCTCTCAGGCCCGCATCTATCGCTGCATTGTCACTCCTGATACACTCCATTAGCTGCTACTCTCCTGCTCTCCATCCTCTCAGCACTACTGTTGCATACCTCTCAGCACCCCACACCAGAGTCGCTTCCCTTGCGCCCAACCAACTGCCGCTTCCTCGCCCTCATAGCCTGCCCCCTCAAGCACGCATCTATTGCCGCATTATCGCTCCGTATACACTCCATAAGCTGCTGCTCTGCTGCCATAAGTGCCGCCTCCGCTGCTGCCCTCTGCTTCCTAAGCGCCGCCACAGCACTTAGCAAAGCAGCAGTGGACATGCTGCTGATGTCAGCTCCGGGCTCCAGGCCCGGGATCCGAACCACCAGCGGCCGAGGCTGGGCAGGTTCGGGAGGAGTCGGAGGCTCGGGAAGAGGTGGGAGGTCGGGAAGGGAGAAGGATTTGGAGTCTGAGGGAAGCGAGACTGGGTGAGTTTGAGGGGCAGCAGCATGAGGACCTAACTGCTGAGAATCAGGATTGAGTGCTTCTGAAGAGGCAGGCAGAGCATTAGATGCTGATTCCATAGAATCAGCAGCAGGCTCAGCAACAGCAGGCTCAGCAACAGCAGGCTCAGCACACTCTGATACAGAAGGTTCAGAAGGCTCAACAGCGGCAGGTCCGGCAGGATCATCAGTGGCAGATTCGGTTGGCTCAACAGCGGCAGGTTCAGCAGAATCAGCAGCAGCAGGCTCGACAGACTCAGCAGTGGCAGGCTCAGCAGACTCGCCAACAACTGTCTCTGCAGACTCAGCGGCAGCAGGTTCGGAAGACTCAACAACTGCAGGCTCGGCAGACTCAGAAGCAGCAGGCTTGGCAGACTCAGCAACAATAGGCTCGGCAGACTCAGCGCCGGCAGGCTCGGCAGACTCAGCAACTGCAGGTTCGGCAGACTCAGCGGCAGCAGGTTCGGCAGACTCAGCAACAGCAGGCTCGACAGACTCGGCGCTGGCAGGTTCGGCAGACTCAGTAGCAGCAGGTTCGACAGACTCGGCGCCGGCAGGATCGGCACTCTCAGCAGCGGCAGCCTCGGCAGGCTCAGCGGCAGCAGGCTCGGCAGACTCAGCAGCAGCAGGTTCAGCAGACTCAGCGGCGGCAGGCTCTGCAGACAAAGCAGCGGCAGCTTCGGCAGTCTCAGTGGCAGCAGGCTCGGCAGACTCAGCAACTGCAGGCTCGGCAGATTCAGCAGCAGCAGTTTCGGCAGACTCAGCAGCGGCAGGTTCGGCAGAACCAGCAGAGGCAGGCTCGGCAGTTTTAGCAGCAGCAGGCTCTGCAGACAAATCCGAAACGGCAGGCTTGGCAGACTCAGCAGCGGCAGGTTCGGAAGATTCAGCAGCGGCAGGTTCGGCAGACTCAACAACTGCAGGTTCGGCAGACTCTGCAGCAACAGGCTCGGCAGGCTCAGCAGGCTCAGCAGCAGCAGGTTCGGTAGACCCAGCAGTAGTAGGTTCGGCAGAATCAGCAGCCGCAGGCACGGCAGATGCAGCAGGGGCACTCTCGGCAGACTCAGCAACGGCAGGCTCGACAGTCGCAGAAACTGCAGGTTCAGACTCAGCAACAGCAGGTTCGGCAGCCTCAGTAGCAGCAGGCTCAGCAGGCTCAGCAGACTCAGCGACAGCAGGCTCGGCAGCCTCAGTAGCAACAGGTTCAGCAGCGACAGCAGGCTCGGCAGACTCAGCAACTGCAGGTAGGGCAAACTCAGCAGCGGCAGGTTCGGCAGACTCAGCAGCGGCAGGTTCGGCAGACTCAGCAGCGGCAGGTTCGGCAGACACAGCAGCGGCAGGTTCGGCAGACCCGGCAGCAACCGGCAGGGCAGACTCAGAAACAGCAGGGTTGGAAGCACCAGCAGCACCAGCTGCACTAGCAGCAGCAGCAGCAGCAGCAGCAGCGGCACTCAGCTGTCTGGTGAGACCGGCGCGGGCCTGAACAGCCTTGAAGTGAGAGAAGAGTGCTGAGAGGTATGTCTGAGACGACCCCAGTAGCTGATGGCGGGAAGAGGGGACAGGAGGGGGGGATACAGAGTTGGACAGGTGGGGATAAAGGCATTGGTATGTCTCGAGAGTGAGAGAAGAGCGCTGCGAGGTACGTCTGAGACGAAACCAGAAGCCTGACTGTTTGTGAATCACTATAGCTAACGACTCCGACTAAGGCACTGCTATCCCCCTCCCAATCATCTCACCTCAAGCACGTGCAGCAGTTCGCCCTCCAGCTCCTGCCTGCCGCGCTCCCACGACTCTGAAGCAACAGGCAGCGCGACAGGCAGCACGACAGGCAGCTATCCCTCGGCTCTGTTTACAGACCCTAACCAACTCACCCTTAACTCACCTGTAGTGCAGGTTCTGCACAAATCCCAATCTCCTCACCTCAAGCGCGTGCAGTAGTTCTCCCTCCAGCTCCTGCCTGTCTCGCTCCCACGACTCAAGACCTCCAGCCTCACACACCTCACCTCACCTCGCTCCCACGACTCTGCAGCCATGCAAGCATGTGCCTCGTGTGCCCTGGGGGTTTTCCTTGTGTTGCTTTAAGCGTCACTCTTTAGAATTGCTGCTCTTCCACTATGGGCGCAGCCATGCAAGCATGTGTCTCGTGTGCCCTGCAACTAGCCCCACACGTCTCACCTCACCTCATTCATCTCACCTCAAGTGCGTACAGCACTTCTCCCTCCAGCTCCTGCCTGTCGCGCTCCCACGACTCAATGACTGACCAGTACGCAAGTAGACCCCAAGTGTCTCACCTTCAGACCCTAACCAACTCACCTGCACCAATCCCAATCACCTCACCTCAAGTGCATGCAGCAGCTCCCCCTCCAGCTCCTGCCTGTCCCGCTCCCACGACTCTGCAGCCACCTCACTCGCCTCTGCTGCTGCCTGCACCTCCTGTGCCGCCACCGCTGCTTCCCCCGCCAGCTGGTCGTACTCTGCACAGAGGCACATGGGCGAGGGGTTGAAAGGTAGGTAACAGGGATGAGACAGTGCTGGCTTATCGCCTCTCCCGCTGCCTGCACCTCCTGTGCTGCCACCGCCGCTTCCCCTGCCAGCTGGTCGTAATCTGGATGGAGTTACATGGGCGTTTAACAAGGGGCAAAGTACAAGGATAAGAGATCAAGCGTGAGACATGGTTGATCAATTGCCTAGACGGACTCTGCAGCCACCTTACGCGCCTCTGCTGCTGCCTGCACCTCCTGTGCTGCAACTGCTGCCTCCCCCGCTAGCTGGTCGTACTCTGGGTGGAGTTACAAGGGATTTGACAAGCATAGAGGGTGGGAGATACAGATCACAGACGAGGCATGGTTGGCTTATTGCCTCTGCTGCTGCCTGCACCTCCTGTGCCGTGCCGCCACTGCTGCTTCCCCTGCCAACTGATCATACTCTGGATGGAGGGTAGAAGATGGGAGTTCAGGTAAAGGGGAAGGGTAGGAATCAGGAGCAAGATATGCTTAGCTTGATGCCTCTGCTATTGCAGGCGTTCTTCATAAGAATTCTAGAAAAAAACGCTATATGAGTCACTTTTAAGAATTACCAACAGAGCGGTTGCAGGCGTTTTGGGGGAGTTTTATAGAAACGCATGCCAACACGGGTATTTCCCTGGTCCCACTAACCTTCCCAGCTATTCCATAGCCCAGAAACAACCTTCCCCAGCCCTGACCGCCCCTTGTTCCACCCTCCCCCTGTGCTTACCTGCCTCCAGTCGCAGCACACTGTCAAACGGCAAGCACACCTGAAAGAAACTAGAAGCTGTAGAAACTTTTGAGACGTCTCAAAAGTAGCACACTCCGTGAGTTGAGCACATAGACGACTTTTGAGACGTCTCAAAAGTAGCATACTGTCAAACGGCAAGCACACCCTCAGCACCTTGGATACACACTCCCTACTCCCAAGCTCGGATGCAACCTTCTCCTGGTTTCAGTTTTGAGACGTCTCAAAATTTTGAGACGTCTCAAAATCGGATGCAACCTTCTCCTGGTTTCAACGTCCCCTGTTCTCACCTGCTTCCAGCCGCAGCACGCTCTCAAAAGGCAGGCGCACCCTCAGGGCCTTGGAGACCAGCTCCTCGACTTCCCTGTCCGGCAGGAGCTGATTGGTGGAGGGGGGGGAAGGGAAACAGGGAGAGGAAGGGAAGAGAGTGAGGGAGGGAATGAACGGGGGAGGGCGTGTTATGCTGTGCTCTCACAGGGCAGGCAGATTGATTGAGTCGCATCAAGAAATTCCACTCCACTAACTCATGCTGTGTTCCAGAGGCAGCTCGCAGTGCAGTGCAGTGCAGTGCAGCGCCGCAGGCAGTGCGAAAAGTGGCGTTGTATTACCATTTCTTAGATGAGGCGATTTTTGAGTCGACTCAAAAATCGTTGTAGTACCATTTCTTAGATACTGTGCAACAAAGCAAGAACCACAACTCACATTGAGCTCCAGAGGCAGCTCGGAGTGAAGGAAGTGAAGACAGTAGTCGAACTCGGGACACAGCATCAGCTGACGCCGGGTGACCTGAATCATGAGAGAGAGGGGAGCGAGCAGGCAGAGGGGAGAGGAGAATGGGAGTAGGAAGAGGGAGGAGGCACGGGAGAAAGAAGAGGAGAAAAGAGGAGGTCGATGGATCAACAACGTCGAGTTCCAGAGGCAGCTGAGAGTGAAGGAAAGGAAGTGCAGGCAGTAGTCGAACTCGGGACACAGCATTAGCTGACGCCGGGTGACCTGGTGGAGGGGAAGAATGGGGAAAGCGAATGGGATTAGGAAGTGGCAGTGGGGGAGGCGAGGCGAGGGGTCTGAGGGAGGGGAAGAAAGGGAAGTAGACACAGGATTAGCTGACGCCGGGTGACCTGAGGGAGGGGAAGAAAGGGGAGTAGACACGGGATTAGCTGACGCCGGGTGACCTGAGGGAGGGGAAGAAAGGGGAGTAAACACGGGATTAGCAAGTGGCTGAGGAGGAGGCGAGATGACCGAGGGGCCTCAAACGAGGCAGTGGGAAGCGAGGGAAATAACACGAGATAGCAGGAGGCTGAGGAATGCAGGAAGGAGGGATGCACACAGCTCCACAGACGGGCGAAGTTATTTGAAAATTCGTACCTGCAGCAGCACTATGGCGAGCTTGAACACCACTGACATGGTCTTTTCAGCAGTAGATGTGAATGGATGTGGTGTGGTGTGGTGTGGTGTGGTGTGGTGTGGTGTGGTGTGGTGTGGTGTGGTGTGGTGTGGTGTGGTGTGGTGTGATGCGATGAGGGCAGCACGCACGTACCTGCAGCAGCACTATGGCGAGCTTGAACACCACTGACATGGTCCTCTCAGCTGTACACGTGATGTGGTGTGTGGTGCGATGCGATAGGATGCGATGGGGGGGGGAAATGCACACACAAGCAGAGAACATGGACACGGGCAGATATAGGTGTTGTGGTGTGGAAAGTACCTAGGTGTTTCCAAGACAAGACGCTCATTGAGTGCGACATACACTCAAGTGCAATAGGAATATGCTGTATGTGGCACACACAGGGCATGAGGAGTATACCTAGCAAGCACGATGGCAAGCACACAATGCATGAGGTACCAGGGCTCACCGAGTATTAGGTAAGGGTTTCGGGTTTAGGGTTATGGATGACGCCTCAGGGGCATTCCCGTCTGTGCCGGGGCATACCGAGTATTAGGTGAGGTAGGAATTGCATACAAGGCATAGCGTGTGTGTCTGTGCCGCTTTCAACAACCATACGAGGCGCAGCAAACGAGCCACGTACCCAGCACGATGTCAGACACACGGTACACAAGGTACTGAGGCATGTGGCGAGCACATGGCACAATGCATCCATCCAGCTCACATCACAAGGTACAAGCAGGTGGGGTGAGTCGCCTACCAAGCACGATGTCAAACACTCGGTACACAAGGTACTGAGGCATGTGGCGGGCGAAAAGGGAGAGCAGCCAGTCCGCTGCATACATGCTCTGGTGGAGGGAAGAAGCAGGAAGGGGGGTGGGGGGTGGAGAAGAGGGAGGTAAGGAAGGGGAGCGGCATGCGGCGGGCAAAGAGGGAGAGCAGCCAGTCCGCTGCATACATGCTCTGGTGGAGGGAAGAAGCACGGCACATAAGAGCAGACAAATCAACAAAAAGGCCACACGAGCAAACATGTCAACTTAAGTCAACTAAAGTCAGCCCAAGTCAACGCAAAGAAAGAGTGCAGGGGAGGCAACACGACACAAGTGCACATGAACAGCTCAGGTCAATCCAAGTCAATGCAAGTCAACTCTAGTCAACTCGAGTTAACAAAAGTCAACACAGGGGACTCACTGGTTTGAGCTGCAGGTCCTGAAAGGAGTGCAGGAGAGGCAACACTACACAAGTGCACATGGACAGCTCGAGTCAACTCAAGTCAAAGCAAGTCAACTCAGACTCAGTCAACCTCACTGGTTTGAGCTGCAGGTCTTCAAAGAAGGAGTGCAGGCGAGGCGTGGAGTCAATGCAAGTCAACTCAAGTTGACAAAATTCAGCACAAGTCAACTCAGCAGACTCACTGGCTTGAGCTGCAGGTCTTCAAAGAAGGAGTGCAGGCGAGGCGTGGACTCTGCCAGGAACTGGGAGAGCTGCGAGAGGCGCGTGTTGAGCTGGACGGGGGACAGAAGGGAGGAGAGGGGAAGCGGACGAGAGGGTTTGACAGTGAGGTGAGAGGTGAAGCTGGAAGAGGTGTGGACTCTGCCAGGAACTGGGAGAGCTGCGAGAGGCGCGTGTTGAGCTGGACAAAAGGGGAGAGGGAGGAGAGAAAGAGGGAGAGAAGGAATTTGGTGATGATTTGAAAGTTACGGCTTAGAGTGGGACTGGGAGAGCTGGGAGAGGCCTTTTTTACTCATAATCAAGGGCAGCAGTATGTGAAGAGGGACGCTCGGAGAGGCGAGTGGTGAGCCGAAAAAGGGAGAGGGAGGAGAGGGGAAGAGAGACAGCTAAAACTACACTGTTCAGCGTGTGTAAATGTCATATTCCCCCGCCCTCAACCCCACCTGGTGCATGTTGGGCGCAAAGACGCCTCGGAGGCCGCAGCGGTGCATGAGGAAGAGGAGGGAGAGGAAGGCGAGGGGAGGAGCCCGTATGGCGTTGGAATAATGAGAATGAGATCATAACACCCCTCACCGTGTGCATAAGTCACCTCCCTCGCATTTCGGCTCTGGGTCAGCCTGACCCACCTGGTGCATGTTGGGTGCAAAGAGCCCGCGGAGGCCGCAGCGGTGCATGAGGAAGAGGACGGAGAGGAACCCCAATGGCAATGGAAACATAACAATGAGATCATAACGACGCCAGAGTATGGACAGTACAGTGTCCCCTCTCTTTCATCTCAGCCACACCCACCTGGTGCATGTTGGGCGCAAAGAGCCCTCGGAGGCCGCAGCGGTGCATGAGGAAGAGGAGGGAGAGGAAGGCGTCTTCCTCCGCCATGAGGGAGAGCAGAGTGAGCGCCATCCACCCCATGCCGCTGCAGTACCACGTGTCCGGGTCACACACCTGGTGGAGGGGGGAGGGTGTTTGAGGGAGAGTGGGATATGAGGGCAGAGAGAGGAAAGAGAAGGGCAGGGGAGTGGCCTCCGCATGCTGCTGCGGTACCATGTGTTGGGGTGAAATCACCAGCAGGAAAGGAGGAAGGAGGGGGGAGGGGGCAAGGAGAGCGGTGCATGAGGAAGAGGAGGGAGAGGAAGGCGTCTTCCTCCGCCATGAGGGAGAACAGAGTGAGCGCCATCCACCCCATGCCGCTGCAGTACCACGTGTCCGGGTCACACACCTATTAGAGGGGGTAGTTGAGGGGGGAATGGGGAAAAAGAGGAGGGGGAGAGTGTTGGGGTGAGGAGGGAGAGGGGCAAAGAGCAGCCCACCCTCTGCCCCTGCAGTTCCATGTGCCTTGGGACCACCAAAACACCTGAGGGAAGGAGGGGGGAGAGGGGAAACGAGCGGTGCATGAGGAAGAGGAGGGAGAGGAAGGCGTCTTCCTCCGCCATGAGGGAGAGCAGAGTGAGCGCCATCCACCCCATGCCGCTGCAGTACCACGTGTCCGGGTCACACACCTGGTGGAGGGGGGAGGGTGTTTGAGGGAGAGTGGGATATGAGGGCAGAGAGAGGAAAGAGAAGGGCAGGGGAGTGGCCTCCGCATGCTGCTGCGGTACCATGTGTTGGGGTGAAATCACCAGCAGGAAAGGAGGAAGGAGGGGGGAGGGGGCAAGGAGAGCGGTGCATGAGGAAGAGGAGGGAGAGGAAGGCGTCTTCCTCCGCCATGAGGGAGAGCAGAGTGAGCGCCATCCACCCCATGCCGCTGCAGTACCACGTGTCCGGGTCACACACCTGGTGGAGGGGGGAGGGTGTTTGAGGGAGAGTGGGATATGAGGGCAGAGAGAGGAAAGAGAAGGGCAGGGGAGTGGCCTCCGCATGCTGCTGCGGTACCATGTGTTGGGGTGAAATCACCAGCAGGAAAGGAGGAAGGAGGGGGGAGGGGGCAAGGAGAGCGGTGCATGAGGAAGAGGAGGGAGAGGAAGGCGTCTTCCTCCGCCATGAGGGAGAACAGAGTGAGCGCCATCCACCCCATGCCGCTGCAGTACCACGTGTCCGGGTCACACACCTATTAGAGGGGGTAGTTGAGGGGGGAATGGGGAAAAAAGAGGAGGGGGAGAGTGTTGGGGTGAGGAGGGAGAGGGGCAAAGAGCAGCGCAGCCCACCCTCTGCCCCTGCAGTTCCATGTGCCTTGGGACCACCAAAACACCTGAGGGAAGGAGGGGGGAGAGGGGAAACGAGCGGTGCATGAGGAAGAGGAGGGAGAGGAAGGCGTCCTCCTCCGCCATGAGGGAGAGCAGTGTGAGCGCCATCCACCCCATGCCGCTGCAGTACCACGTGTCTGGGTCACACACCTGAGGGGGTTGGGGGGGATTGGGGAAGGAAAGGGAGGGCGAGGAGAGCAGCGGTGTGAGTGCCATCCATGCCATGCCGCTGCTGTACCACGTGTCCAGGTCACACACCTGGCGGGGAGGGTGGACAAGGGGGGGCCAAGGTGGAGAAGGAGAAGGAGGGGTATGAGACATGAGCAGTGTGAGCGCCAACCACCCCATGCCGCTGGAGTGTGAGCTGCTGCTGCCGTACTATGTGTTCAACTCACGGAGTATGCTACTTTTGAGACGTCTCAAAAGTCGTCTATGTGTTCAACTCACGGAGTATGATTTGATGAGGTTCAGCAGCGACTGGTGTAGAGCTGCGTCCTCCTCACTCAGCCCATCCTCCACCCCCACCACCACCACGCTCACACCTTCCCCGGCAGCATCAGCAGCAGCAGCATCGGCAGCAGCAGCAACAGCGGCAACGGCAGCAGCAGCAGCATCAGGAGGAGAGTCATCACCAACAGCAGAAGCGGCGGCAGCGGCAGCGATGGCAGAAGCAGCAGCAGCAGATGCGATCTGTGCTGCTTCCCGGGCTTGCCTCTCTGCTGCAGCAGCCATCAGCTTAGCCGCTTTCTCAGCAGCCACAGCAGCAGGGGGGCGCTTAGCGGAGAACGCTATAGAGGGTACAGATGCCCCGTTGCCTGATGCTGCTGCTGCTGCGTCCTGCTCACCCTCCTGGTTACCCTCCTGGTTACTATCGCCGTGCCATTTCTCTTGCTGCTGTTGCTGCTCCTGCTCCTGCTTCAGGTGGAGTGCTTGGGCCTGCTTCTCCCTCCACTCCAGCACCACACAGAGCGTGTCACGGTATACCTCTCTGGAGGGGCGGGAGGAGAGACACGAAAAAGAGGAGAGAGAGAGATGCAAACGCGGAGGGAGAAGTGAAGGGGAGTGCTTGGGCCTGCTTCTCCCTCCACTCCAGCACCACACAGAGCGTGTCACGGTATACCTCTCTGGAGGGGCGGGAGAAGCGGAAGGAAGGGGAGGAGAGAGGAAGGAATGGGCGGAGTGAGGAAGGAAGGGGAGGAGAGAGGAAGGAATGGGCGGAGCGAGGAAGGAAGGGGAGGAAAGAGGAAGGAATGGGCGGAGCGAGGAAGGAATGGGCGGAGCGACATGCTACAGAGGAGACACAGAAGTGAAGGGAGGACGACAGAGAAGCTAAGGGGAGGAGAGGAGAGGGAGGCGAAGCAGAGGAGAGAGAAAGAGGTTGTAGATGAGATGAGAACATACGCAGTGGGAGGTGAAAATCACTTTTAAGAATTCTCAAAAGCAGAGGAGAGAGAAAGAGCTTGTGGATCAGATGAGAACATACGCAGTGGGAGGTGCAGAGGCAGCTCGCTCCTTGAGCTGCGAATAGCTGGTGCGATTGATAAGATCGTCCTGGTATTGGGAGAGGGGAGAATAAATTGAAGGCATAGGCATTGGTAACGGAAGGAGGGATAGTAGAGGCAGCTCCCAGAGGCAGCTCCCAGAGGCAGCTCGCAGATGACTTTTGAGTCGTCTCAAAAGGCAGAGGCAGCTCGCTCCTTGAGCTGCGAGTAGCTGGTGCGGTTGATGAGGTCGTCCTGGTGTGGGGAGAGGAGAGGGAGGCAATGGGAACGGAAGGACGAATAGTAGGGAGAGGAGTTGGAAAAGGGGAAGGCTCAGCTCAGCAGCGTGTAGCTGGTGCGATTGGTAAGGTCGTCCTGTGAAATTAGAAGTGTTTTGAGACGTCTCAAAACACTTCTAAGTTCACGAGGCTCAGCTGAGCAGCGTGTAGCTGGTGTGGTGCGGTGCGATTGATAAGGTCGTCCTGGTAGAGAGCAGGTGGGGAGAATAAAGACATCAGGAAAACACAACTCTTAGTTTCTCATTAAAGGACATATGAAAATGAGGAACTAGAGGGCACACTAAAACAGCCAATTACGGGGTCGATGATTTGCCAAGAAAGTTGCTGAACGAGGGTTTTTGACTGCGGATGATGACGCAGGTAGGCATTGGTGTGGGTTGGGGGCGGTGCGGTGCGGTGCGGCCATTTCCGTCGTTCTCTCATGGTGCAGGCCTCGACTCTACTGTTTCAGTGTGAAAGACAAGTCGCTTGCTTGCTTAAAGCATGCCGTACGGTACGTACCTCAGGTTCGGAATGTGCCATACCTCAGGCTCACGGTCGCAGCATGCCATACCTCAGGGTCGGAGAGGCCGTACCTCAGGGTCGGAACACGCCATGGCAATCCAGGAGGGGCCTCTCTGGTCAGCGGGGATGAGTCCAGCCGAGAGCGACTGGCTCAGGTGGCTGCGATGACACGCCTGGTGTGACATAAAAAGGGGAGGGAGGGGGGAGAACAGGGAATGGATGGGCAGGGAGAAGGCTAATCCGACAACAGGAGCGGCATCCTTTGATCAGCGGGAATGTTGGAATCACTTTTGAGAATTCTCAGAAGGTGAATCCGACCACAGGAAGGGCCTCTCTGGTCAGCAGGGATGAGTCCAGCCGAGAGCGACTGGCTGAGGTGGCTGCAATGGCACGCCTGATGGCAGACAAGGGGGAGGGAGGGCAGAGAGCGGGGAACAGATGGGCAGAGAGAAGGTGAATCCGACCACAGGAGGGGCCTCTCTGGTCAGCAGGGATGAGTCCAGCCAAAAGCGACTGGCTGAGGTGGCTGCGATGGCACGCCTGGTGGGGTTGGGAGAGAGGAGAAGGGAGCGGAGAAAGGATGGGCGGAGAGGGGATTAATTGCGACACGAGTGCAACAAGGAGGGGGGCCTCTCTGGTCAGCAGGGATGAGTCCAGCCAAAAGCGACTGGCTGAGGTGGCTGCGATGACACGCCTGGTGGGGGTAGGGGAGAGGAGGGAGGGAAGGGGGGAGGGATGGGCAGGGAGGGGCTAATCAGACAACATGAGCTGGTGGTCCCTTTCGGTCAGTGGAGGGAGGGGATGAGTCCAGCCGAGAGCGACTGACGCAGATATGCCTGCAATGACACGCCTGGTGGGGGTGGTGACGGGGGAGAAGGAAGGGGAGGGGTACGGGGGTTTAGGGTTCAATGCGCCACCTTTTTTAGGCGTCCTTAAAAGATATAGTAGGTCCAGGTCCTTAATGTCCAGCCAATCGTCCTCCTCCTGACCCATTCCTGCCCCATTACTATAGAAACTAAACCCATACTATGGTGACCTTTTGAGGCGCCTCAAAACTAAACCCATACTATGGTGACCTTGTGAGGCGCCTCAAAACTAAACTAAACCCATACTATGGTGACCTTTTGAGGCGCCTCAAAACTAAACTAAACCCATACTATGGTGACCTTTTGAGGCGCCTCAAAACTAAACTAAACCCATACTATGGTGACCTTTTGAGGCGCCTCAAAACTAAACTAAACCCATACTATGGTGACCTTTTGAGGCGCCTCAAAACTAAACCCATACTATGGTGACCTTTTGAGGCGCCTCAAAACTAAACTAAACCCATGCGATGGTGGCCTTTTATTATATCCTGAATGACCAGACCCACCTCTGGAAGAAACTCGTTGTTACCACCAGCAGCGTCAGCAGCATCATGATAAAAGAGTTGTTTTGAGACGTCTCAAAACAACCTTCAATATCCTGAATGACCAGACCCACCTCTGGAAGAACCTCGTTGTTACCACGAGCAGCGTCAGCAGCATCATGATAAAAGAGTTGTTTTGAGACGTCTCAAAACAACCTTCAATATCCTGAATGACCAGACCCACCTCTGGAAGAAACTCGTTGTTACCACCAGCAGCGTCAGCAGCATCAGAGGCAGCAGCGGCGGCAGCAGAGGAGGGGTTGTTGGGGATAATGCGCTTCATTCTCTCCCACACGCGGATCATCCTCTGCCCGCCCGTTGTCGCCGCCTCTGCTGCTGCCTTGGCCGCCCTCTCCCCACTCGACGCACGCCGGGCTGTTGAGGGGATGGAGGAGAGGGGGGGGTGGAAGGCGGATGAAGAGGGCTGTTTGAGGGGATGGAGGAAAAGGGGGGGGTGGAAGGCGGATGAAGAGGGCTGTTTGAGGGGATGGAGGAAAGGGGGGGGTGGAAGGCGGGATGAAGATACTCAGCTGCTGCCTTGGCTGCCCTCTCCCCACTCGAGGCACGCCGGGCTGTGGAAAAGGGGGAGAGGAGGAAGAGAGTGAGGTCGAATCAAAAGCAAGCACCAATCATCTCCCACGGGGCTTCTTCCAATCAAACGAGAAACCTCAAAAGTGAAACCAACTGTCTGCTGGCTCCGAAACGTGGTAAGCTAAGGGGCTTTCAGGATTGGCACATGCCAGTTACAAAACTCAGTCACAAAACTCAGTCACAAAACTCAGTCACAAATCTCAGTCACAAAACTCAGTCACAAAACTCAATCACATCATCCATAGCAGCAGCAGCAGCTTTGCTGGAATCTGGCGAACCAGCCCTGCTCCGAAGGGAGCAACAATGGTTGATGGATGGGCTTACAGAGTAGGTCAGCGCCAGCAGCAGTAGAATCAGCAGCAGCAGGACCAGCAGCCACCACAGCTGCAGGTGCAACAGCAGCAGCAGCAGCAGCAGCAGCAGCAGCAGCAGCAGTCGATGTGCTCTCCCCAGGGGTCTCAAGGAAACCAACAACACAACACAAGACTGGTGGATGGATGGGCATGGGCTTACAGAATGGGTGAGCGCCAGCAGCGGTAGAATCAGCAGCAGCAGGACCAGCAGCCGCCACAGCTGCAGGTGCAACAGCAGCAGCAACAGCAGCAGCAGCAGCAGCAGCAGCAGCAGTCGAGGTGCTCTCCCCAGGGGTCTCAAGGAAACCAAGAACACAACACAAGACTGGTGGAAGGGCATGGGCTTACAGAATGGGTCAGCGCCAGTAGCAGTCGAATCAGCAGCAGCAGGACCAGCAGCCGCCACAGCTGCAGCAACAGCAGCAGCCGTTGCTCTGCCAGTGCTTGAATCACCACCACCACCACCGAAGACACCACTGACACCACTGATACCACCAGTGCCACCAGCAGCATTACCACCAGCACCAGCAGCGCCACCAACGGAAGCAGATGCAAACCCTATTGTAGCACTGCCAGAAACCACACCACCACCCTCCTCCTCCTCCTCCTCCTCCTCCTCGTCCTCCTCACCAATCCCTCCCTCTCCTCCACTCTTCACCCTGCCCACTCTCCTCCCTTCCATCACCGGACCACCATGCACACGCGTAGACTGGGACACCTGCAAAACCGCCCTATTTTCGTACAGACTTTCCCCTGATCCATCAGGGGCAGAGCTCTTTTTGCGTCGAAGTTCCCCCTTGGCAGCGGCAGCAGCGGCGGAAGAGGCAGCAGCAGAGGGGCGGGTCCTGAACTGAGGCATTTCAACGTCTAGCTTGGCTTGGAGCATGGCTGCTGGGTCGTTGGTTGGCGCCCACACGCTCCTGGTGCTGGCTGCTGCTGTAGGGGTGAGTGGGGATGGGGAGGGGTGGGGAGAGGGCAGCGGCAGCAGCAGGGGGGGGGTGGTCCTGAACTGAGGCATTTCAATGTCTAACTTGGCTTGGAGCATGGTTGCTGGGTTGTTGGTTGGCGCCCACACGCTCCTGGTGCTGGCTGCTGTTGTAGGGGTGGGGAGGGGTGGGGAGAGGGCAGCGGCAGCAGCAGGGGGGGGGGGGGGAGGGGGGGGGGGGTGTCCTGAACTGAGGCATCATTTCAACATCTAGTTTGGCTTGGAGCATGGCTGCTGGGTCGTTGGTTGGCGCCCACTCGCTCCTGGTGCTGGCTGCTGCTGTAGGGGTGAGTGGGGATGGGGAGGGGTGGGGAGGGGTGGGGAGAGGGCAGCGGCAGCAGCAGGGGGGGGTGGGGTGGGGGGGGGGGGTCCTGAACTGAGGCATCATTTCAACATCTAGCTTGGCTTGGAGCATGGCTGCTGGGTCGTTGGTTGGCGCCCACACGCTCCTGGTGCTGGCTGCTGCTGTAGGGGTGAGTGGGGATGGGGAGGGGTGGGGAGAGGGCAGCGGCAGCAGCAGGGGGGGGGTGGTCCTGAACTGAGGCATTTCAACGTCTAACTTGGCTTGGAGCATGGTTGCTGGGTCGTTGGTTGGCGCCCACACGCTCCTGCTCCTGGCTGCTGCTGGAGAGAAGAGGTGAGAGGGGGGAAGAAGACGTGGGGACTCGAAAATGCACTCACCAGCAGCGGCAGCATTGGGTGTGCCTTGAAAATCCACTCACCAGCAGCGGTAACAGTGGGTGTGCCTTGAAAATGCACTCACCAGCGGCAGCAGCAGTGGGTGTGCCTCCGCTTTTCTTCTTCTGCTGCTGCTGGGCCGCCACCAGCTCGTTCTGCCGTTCAATCTGCCAGAGGGACGGAAGAGGTGCACCGTGCAGTGCACAGGTGAACGCAAGGAGAAGGAGGATAATCTTCAGAGGCTCTAACGTACCAACCGCACAATTGATGAGTGATATAGTTGAGGAACATTTCAATGCTCTGTTTGCAACCGATCAATCCACACAGCCTTTTGAGACGTCTCAAAAGTCGTCTGTTTGCAACCGATCAATCCACACAGCCGTGCGCCACACAAGCTATTGTTGTTTCGAGAAGATTTGCTCACGCACAGGACGCCAGCCGACAATCACATAGCCCTAGATTGCTGGCACCATACCAGCAATGGCGGCGGGGCATGATGATGCCATCATTGAAACCCGGGAAGAAGTAACAGCAATGCCACTCGATGTGTGTGTGTGCATCTCACAGAGAGAAGACACGATGAGAGGAACCGTGGAATGAAACGATATTCTGAATGATATTCTAACTGTTGCCGGTTTGCAGATAGATGAGACTGAACTCACGTGCAGCAGCAGTATCTCCTCCCTCAAATACGACATCCACTCGTGCCGAGCAGAGCAGCCATCGCAAGCTAAGCCTCCTTGTTTCGAGTCAACTCATACACTCTCCTACTTTTGAAGCACTTAAACTGAGGTCTTACATGCAGCAGCAGTATCTCTTCCCTCAGATACGACATCCACTCGTGCCGAGCAGCCATTGCAAACAGTGCCTCCTTCTCCTCCTCACTCACCCCTCCCCTCTCCCTCCCATCTCCCTCCCATCCTCCCCCTCCTCCGCCTCCCCCTGCCCCCCTTCCCACGCCTCCGTTGGCCCCTCTTCCCCGGCCGCCCTCTCCCTTCCCCACTCCACTGCCTGCTGCCCCACCAGCACCACCACCAACAGCACCACCAGCAGCAGGGGTGGTGTCTCGGCGGCGCACTATACGGATGTCATTCCCTGCCAGCAGCGTTGTCAGTGCGTCTGTGCCGCTGACTGTGCTGGTGTTGATTGTGGGACGAGTAACTGGGGGGTTGGGTTGGGGGGACGAGAGGGGAGAAGTTGGAGAGGGATTGTTAAATTGAAGCGCCTCAAGAATCACCACCAGAACCGGCAGCAGCAGCAGCACCACCCCCAATACCACCACCAGCAGCAGCAGTATCAGCAGTGTCTCGGCGGCGCACTATACGGATGTCATTCCCTGCCAGCAGCGTTGTCAGGGCATATGTGCCGCTGACTGAGCCGGTGCTGATTGTGGGACGAGTAACTGGATGGATGGGGGGGAGAGAGGGGAGAAGGAGAGAGGGATTGTTGAAGCGCCTCAAGAATCACCAGCAGAAGCTGCAGCATGAGCAGCAGCACCACCAGCAGCACCGCCACCAGCAGCAGCAGGGGTGGTGTCTCGGCGGCGCACTATACGGATGTCATTCCCTGCCAGCAGCGTTGTCAGCGCGTCTGTGCCGCTGACTGTGCCCGTGTTGATTGTGGGACGAGTAACTGGATGGATGGGGAACAGAGGGAAAAGACAAGGGAGAGAGGGAATGTTGAAGCGCCTGAAAATTTACCACCACTAGCAGGGGTGGTGTTGCTTTTGAGGCGCCTCAAAAGTCGCCTGAAAATTTACCACCACTAGCAGGGCAGGCATGGTGTTTCGCCGACCGGCGCACTATACGGAGGCGTTGTCTCCGTATATTCTATTGTGCTGGTGAGTGTGGGGCGAGTAACAGGGGGGGTTGCCTCAAATATCACATCAGCCTCCCCTCCCCACCCACCCTCACGCGTACGTACACCCACCCACCCCCCTCCCCTTTCCCCCCATTCCCCCACTTCCCCACCTTCTCTGCGGATCTCTGGGGGAGGCTCCGCCAGTATGGCGCTCATGAACACGCTCCGCGCCTGCCCCCACAGGTTCCCCTCCTGCCGCCCCGCGCCTCCGCCCGCGGAGCCATGTCTGGGGAAGTGGGGAGGTGCGCGCGGGGAAGGGGGCATCCCGGGGGGAGAGTGGAGCCGGGGGGAAGGATGGGGGGGCAGGGAGGGAGGGTTGAGGGGGGAAGGGGGTGGGGGAGGGGGAGGAGGGGGTGGGGGGTGGGGGGGGGGGGGATGGAGGGGAAGGGAAGGTCGGAGAAAGATAGGTTAGGGTAAAAGGGAGGGGAGTGGGAATGGGGGTAGGTGGCGGGAGAGGGAGTGGAGGGGAGGGGGGAGCAAGTGGGAGGTGGATAGAGAAGAGGAGCCGGCGGGAATGGCGGGATGCACGGTAACGTCAGATAGTGTGTCAGATAGTGTGTCACATAGCGTGTCCGATAGTGTGTCAGATTTAGTGTCTGCTAGTGCCATGATTGACACTTAAACTGCCACAATGTCAGACACAATGACTGACATGACACTTGAACTACAATGTCGGATGTCAGTCACAATGTCAGCTACAGTGTCACATACATTAACTGACACGACACCGTGACTGACACAATGACCGATACAATGTTAAACACATGGTTCGAGACTCAGCGTCCCCTGGGTGCTTCAAGCGTCGCAATGCCCTTGGCTACCATGTCGCAATGGCGAACATATTCAGCTTTTGAGGCGCCTCAAAAGTCGCCATGTCGCAATGGCGAACATATTCAGCTTTTGAGGCGCCTCAAAAGTCGCCATGTCGCAACGGCGAATATATTCAGACACTTGAATACCGAGTGGGGGTCACGTGCGACGAACATAGGGACTGTTCTCGGAGACCAGATGGAAGGAACCGCGAAGAGGCACGGAAATGAGGCCCTGCTAGCACATGTCTTTAGAGAATTCTCAAAAACACCCTGAACGTATGGAATGCCATGAAGACCAGAAGGAGAGAAGCGCGTAGAGACAAGGCAATGAGGCTATGCGCGCCCATGTTATTACCGAGGAAGCTCGTCGGTTGAGCTCCTAAGACGAGCTCGACGCAACCCTACGTCATGCCTATTGCCTACCTCTGGTGATGCCTTCCGTCCATGGCGGTCAGTCAATGTCAGAAATGTGGGAAGATCGAGAATCTCTTAAGAAAACTTTATGTTAATTTGTTTTATTTGCTAAGAAACACAGCTCTCATAGCTCAGTTGGTTAGAGCACCCGTTTAGTAAGCGGGAGGTCTTGAGTTCAACTCTCAATGAGAGCAAGACTCTTCTTTACCTGTTCTTCCTTCCCACTTTCTTCATCTCTTCCTACACGTCTTGTCTGGCTCTCCTCCCTTGTGATTCACAAGTGCTAGACGTGCTGGTCTGCCTTGTCATGGCAAAATCAGGGAGGTGTTCACTAGGCACTCAACTCCGAGTGGAACCAGCTTGAGTGGTGGAGAAATCATCTTTCTAGGTTCGCAGCCTTCAGGCACATGGTTGGGAGAGGTGTGCGGAAGGGAATGGGAAAGTGCACAAGAGAAATGCTGGCGCTAGTATAAAACGACCTGCAGCTTTCGAAAAATAGTAGTTTGACTGCTCCTCACGCTATCTCGCTGGCGCTAGTATAAAACGACCTGTAGCTTTCGAAAAATAGTAGTTTGACTGCTCCTCGCGCTATCTCGCTGGCGCTAGTATAAAACGACCTGCAGCTTTCGAAAAATAGTAGTTTGACAGCTCCTCACGCTATCTCGCTGGCGCTAGTATAAAACGACCTGCAGCTTTCGAAAAAATAGTAGTTCGTCTTGCTGCTCGCGCGCTACTGAAAAGCAACAAGAACTCACTACCTTCTGTCTAGGAGCGGAAAACCTCACACCACCACTTCCTAAATACCCTCAAGTCTGTTCGCAACTTGGCAGCACAGCAGTGTTAGAAACCAAAGGAAGTTAGAAATGAGAAAGAGGGGGTTGCACTAGCAAGCAGTTGAGTACATATAGCAAACCCTAGATTGGGCTGTACTCACTATTGAGTACCCCACTGCAGGCTAGACAAACATAACATTCTGACACACCCCCATAGCCAAAGTGGGGTGTAATCAGCACAGCAAGCAAAGCAAAACAAGCTCAGGGTGGATCACAAAGTCACCACATCTGAGCACAAGTACAAAAAGTAGTAGTTTATAGTTCAAAAATATAAGCAAAGCTAGAGGCTATCACAGAGGACAAGTGAGGAGGAGGAGGGACTGTGAGAGGAGAGGAGATAGGAGACGGCAGGTGAAGCTGCAGAACACGGGCAACAGGAGCGGCGCGCACTGTGGCTACCGTAGATTGTAGCCTCCGGACTACTGGAGTAACTGGCTCCGCGACTAACTCTGAGCTGCAGGAGCAACGACCCACGGGCGACTGGCGCAGCAGGCTCGCTGGGCTACCGGAGATTGTAGCCTCCGGACTACTGGCGCTGCTGGCGACACGACGGCTGCCTCCGCCCAACCTCCTTCTAACTGTCTCACCCCCCTTTCACACACCCCCTGCTGCACCCCTAGGTTCACTCACACTCCACCCCCTAGCACCACTCCGTCGACTCCCACACACCCACCCCCCTCAGCGGCAGCTGCAGCAGTGGGAGACGGAGTAGGAGGAGGAGCAGGGGATGCCACACACCCGCCACCCCCCACTCGCCACCCCCAATCCCTAACACAGGGTAGGGCCGCAGCAGGGGCGACAGCAGGGCAGAGCCGGGCAGGGCGGGAGGGGCCGACGCGCGGCCCCCTTCTGTTGCCCCTCCCGTCGCCAGTCGAGGCGACCCGGGGGGGGGCCGCGGGGGGGGCCGCGTGACCCCAGGTCACCTCAACGTGCGGTGGGGGGGGGCGACGCGCGGCCCCCCAGGTCACCTCGACGGGCGACGGGGGGGGCAACGCGCGGTCCCCCCAGGGCGCCTCGACGGGCGACGGGGAGGGGCGACGCGCGGCGCCCCTGGGCGCCGGGACGGGCGACGTTAGGGGCGACGCGCGGCCCCCCAGGGCGCCTCGACGGGCGACGGGATGGGGGGGGGCGACGCGCGGGCCCCCAGGGCGCAGCGTGCGAAAGCAAACCGCCGCGCGCCTCGGGGCGCATGGCGGGCAGAGAACCGCCGCGCGCCTCGGGGCGCACGGCGGGCAGAAAACCGCCACGCGCTCGGAGCGCGTGGCGGGAAGAAAAAACGTCGCGCGCCACGGGGCGCGCGACAGACAGGACAGCAGCAGCGGAAGCATTGGGTGGGCCCATCCACAGGATCGACCCGTGGGGGTTGACCTGCTCTGATTCCATGTTAGAAACCAAAGGAAGTTAGAAATGAGAAAGAGGGGGTTGCACTAGCAAGCAGTTGAGTACATATAGCAAACCCTAGATTGGGCTGTACTCACTATTGAGTACCCCACTGCAGGCTAGACAAACATAACATTCTGACAAGCAGCACGTCTCTGGCCATTCCGAGTGTAGCACGTCATCCCGCCCAAAGCCGACGACCTTCCGCTCGCGCACTTAGCTTGCACGACCCTGCTAGCAGAACTTACTGAACGGCACCCCACAACGTAGCCCTACCGGCGTGACAACAGATTCCCTTAGTTCAGCTCACGGCCCCCTCTAGAGAACTCGGCCCCGTTTTCTGTGCTCGGGTGTGTTTAGAACTCGGCTCAGCGGCTTAGGTGTCGCGTACGTGTTGTTTCGGCGGATTTCCGAGATCGCTGCATTTTCCCCCGCAACTACTCCTACGTTTCATGCCTACCACATTTCCCGCTTAGATGGTGTGCTGCTACACTCTTCCACCATACAAATTACATTTTCCATCCCATTCTAGCCACCCATGACTTCCCGCAAGAGAACCCGGCCCCCAGACCTCACTGCAACAGCCCCGTCCTCGTCCACAGCTCGTTCTCGTCCTTCCCCTCCTTTCGCTACTGTCCATGTTCCTCTTCCGCCATGCTTACCGACACCCTCTTCTTCTAACCAAAAACACACCTCACTTCAACCCCCGCCTCCTCCTCCTTCTTCACACAGCTCTCGTCCTCATGTTAGGCCTCCTATTATCTCCCAGAAACAGAAGGACGCCCTTCACCAAGTCATTGAGGACACCATTGCTTCGGCACAGCCACCCCATCCTTCGACGACTCGCTCCACCTCTTCCTCTGCCCGAGATGCTCACTCAACAGACCACGCCACACCAGCTGCCACTGCTGACGATCACCACCCTCTCTCGCATTACACTGATGATCCTCCTCCTTCCCCCACCCCTCCCCCGCCCTCTTCTACTTCCCCCGCGGTGACTACTCCCACCAATCCTCCTCCTGTTGCTCGCTCTTTTTCCTGCCCTATATGTCACCGCCCTTGCGCCAATGCTGGTGCCTTGACTCGCCATACCAATTCCTGCCAACAAAACTCTACTGCCAGGCAGCAAGCTGCTTGCCCTCCTCCGCGCCCCGCCCCTCCTCGCGCTCAAACTGCATCTGCACAGTCCTCCACTCCGTCAGCAATCCCTTCCGCCACCTGGGATGCTGTCCTTGAGTGGGATTGGCCTGCTTTCTTCAGCCCGACAGTTTCTCCCGGACCCATCATCCGCCGCATTCCCCCTCGCATTCGCCTTCTCGTGCTTGATGCCATGCTTATCCCCCTTCGACGGCTTGCACAACATCCCTCTGACACGGCTGCGCATCTTATTCTGCTTGCTTTTCCGCGCCTCGTCCTCCGCCTAACTGCAACTGCCCCTTCGCAATCGCTTACCGCAGCATGCGCCCTTCTTGCTCAGCGCTTTATCAGTGGGGACTGGCATGCGCTTTTCCTTGAAGCCTCTGCCGCTGCCACCCCTGCTGCTCGCCCTCTCAGCCTTGCTTCAGCACGCTCTACAGCCACGCAGGCTCGCCTCCATCGTGCAGCGCGATTTGCCAAGTGCGGCAACTGGTCTCGCTCCTTGGCAGCATTGGAAGCCGGCGAGTTCGCACCCCCTTCCCCTGACACCATCTCTTCTCTCTCTTCCAAGCACCCACCTGCCCCAGAGCCTCTTCCTCAGTCGATATCCACCTTCACCCCCGACTCTTATCCACAGCTTTCAGCCCCGCTCCTCCACTTGGCTCTTCGATCAGCTCCACGAGGTACCGCTGCTGGCCCTTCGGGTTGGTTGATTGAGCACCTCAGAGACACCTTCCTTTCTTCCCAGCAGCACCTTCCCTCCCTCATCTGCCTCTTCCAAAACTGGCTGCATGGCGATCTCCCACTCTCAGTCCGCTCCTACTACACTGCATCTACCCTCGTCGCCCTTAAGAAGCCGCAGGGTGGGGTCCGACCGATTGCTATTGGAGAAGTTCTCCCGCGCATTCTTTCCCGCTGCATCACCCTCATGTTCAAGCAGCAGATGCGGGACACCTTCCTTCCTTGCCTGCAGTTTGGGGTCACGGTTCCTGCTGGCATAGAGGTGATGGCGCACGCCGTACAGTCAGCCCTTTCTCTTCATCCTGATTGGGCGGTGCTTCAGCTCGACGTAGCTAACGCCTTCAACTCCTTTAACAGGACTGCCATGTTCGAGGCTCTCCGCTCCTCAGCTTTCTCTCCTCTCATTCCCTACTTCAGCCTCTTCTACTCCTCCCCATCTCCCCTTCACTACCGCTATGGCCCAACCCTCCATACATTCGAGTCCGCCTCGGGCATGCGCCAGGGGGACCCCTGTGGTCCCTTTCTCTATGCCATCACCCAGCAGCTTGCCATTCTTCCCACTCAAAACCAGTTTCCATCCATCTTCATCTCCTCTTACGCTGACGACACCTTCCCCGTCGGCCCTCCCTCAACTATCACTGCTGCCTTCACTGCTCTGACCGAGCGCCTTCATTCCTTGGGCCTTACAGTCCAACCCTCGAAATGTTCCAGCTGGTGCCCTCTTGACTGGCCTCAGGATTGCGCAACCCCTTCGGGTGTTCCTATCGCTCCCAACAGCCTCAATGTTGCACGGGTCCCGATTGGCTCGGACGGCTACATCATCTCCACAGTACAGGAGAAGCTTGACTCATTTGCTGCCTCTCTTCCTCTTCTTCATCAGCTTCATGACCCTCTGACTGCCTCCCACATCCTCTCTCAGTGCGTATCAGCCCGTCCTTCCTTCCTCCTCTGGACTGTTTCGCCATTCCCAGATATACATGACCTCTTCAGATCTTGGGACTCTACCATCCTGGACCACTTCACCCAGCTTTTTGGCCCTGGCTTTTGGATCCCAGACACGGAGCAGACCAAGACGGCGCAGCAGCAAGTCTTCCTTCCTATTCGCCTTGGGGGCTTTGGCCTTCGTTCCTCCGCCTCTACAGCACCTCTCAGTTACCTCTGCAGCTGGGCCCAGTCGCTTCCACTACTGTCCACACATTTCATCACTGATGGCTCACCGCTTTTCCGCCCCTTTCTCTCTTCCGACACCATTCATCGCCTTGACGAGTTCATCCCAGCTGCCACTGCCATGCTCCCCAAAGAAGTTCTTTACCGTTTCCCTTCCTGGTCTCATCTTCAACCCGGCTACCCCCCAAACTCTTCACTCACCTCTCGTAGCAGCTTGAGGCCTCTTTGCTCGAGAAATTTCGCGCGAATGTCACTTCCCCTCTTCGCCTGGCCCGTTTAACCTGCCTGCAGGGCCCGCATGCGGGGGATTGGCTTACTGCGGCTCCTTCCTCGCCTCCGCTGCAACTCACTGAATCTGAATGGCGCATTGCTGCTGCTATCCGCCTCGGCCTTCCCATTCCTCACCTCAGCTCTGCTGAATCTTGCGCTTGTGGACACTCTTTCTCAGAATCCTCCCTCCCATCCCATGCCCTACACTGCCCCAAGAACAACGAGCCTACCAGAGTGCACGACGCCATCAAGCACGAACTGCACCGCATCACCTTGGAGCTCGGCCTTGTGGCACAGCTGGAAGACCACCACCTCCTTCCAGGCCGCCGCCCCGACATCACCTGCAGAGACATCCAAGCCGGCTCCACCTTGGCTTTGGACATTTCAGTAGCTGATCCGCAGCAAGGCTTCCCCCACTCTAATGCTGCTACCGTGATTGGCTCTGCCGCTGCCACATGCGAAACTGAGCAGACCACGCTGTACGCATCATCCATGCGCACCCGGCCTGACGTCAGGTTGCTTCCATCGACGCTTGAGACTTTTGGGTGCTTTGGGAAGTCATTCCAGGATTTCCTTCGATATTGCAGTTGTCGTGGTGCTTCGCGCCTTCGTGACATGAGCGGTTCATCCGAACTCATTCCACAACTGTTCGAAACCAGCTTCTACAAGCGCATTTCTCTCGTCCACCAGCGTGAGCAGGCCCGCACGATCTGCAGGCGAGTACAGGTTCGGTTCACAGTAGGTACCAGCACCACCCCTTCGGAGGTTACCCCTCCGTCGGCAGCGGACTTTGCGTACATGGGGAATGATTACTGAATGTGGTAGATGTCGGACTACTGTTGATGTTTCCTTTGCATGGCTTCTCTTAGCTAGCTATCACTTTAACCTTGAGACTCATGTACATTTGTACCCTTCATATTGTAAATAAAGTGGCACAAGAGAAATGCTGGATTTCTTCACCAGTGTTTTTGTGTAATTTGGAGAGGTGAAGACTGTCTGCGCACTAGGCAATGTCATCACATCAATAACTCCGGATTATATGTTTATAAGGTGAATAGTGTAAACTTTCCAATTGAAGCAAAGGCACTGGAAAGTTTACGGTAACATAAAATGACCGATTCCGCCGGAACAGCTCTCATAGCTCAGTTGGTTAGAGCACCCGTTTAGTAAGCGGGAGGTCTTGAATTCAACTCTCAATGAGAGCAACACCCATTGTCCATGTTCCTTATAAAGCACTGTATTGCTTACAGCACGGAACTTCTCCTGTTTTCCAAGTAGGTACATTTACGCCCCTCTGTTGGAGGCAAAATTAACAAAAGCTAGAATGTCACTGCTCCCAGTAGCAGTAGTAATCAGCGTACTTACAAGACCTGTACATGTAGCATTCACGGCACCTGTCTACCAAAAACCAGTCACGGTAGGACTGCCGGATGACCGGCAAATAGTGATTTTGGAAGATGTGGCAGAGGCATAGAAGAGGAAAATGTAAGACCATGAGGAGGAGGAGGGGCGAGGGGAGGAGCGACAGGAGGAGCAAGTGGAGGAGGGAGGAGAGTGCGGGGAGGAGGAGCACAGAGGAAGCTCATCACGCCTTCATGCATCCAACTCTCCAGCCTATCAGATGCTGCCACATCACGTCTCTCCGCGTGCCTTCCCACCAGATGTCTTCCTTCACTCATGCCGCCACCACCGCCGCTGCTGCTGCCACCGCCGCCGCTGTCGCCGCCACTGATTATCGTGCTGCTCATGCCGCTGCTGCTAGGCTGCCTGGCAGCAGAAGTGCCAGCTCCAGCCAGCTGGCAACCACATATCCACTCATGTACCAATACTGATGATGCTGACGATAGTGCACATGCTCCTGCTAGTGCTGGTGCTGGTGCTGTTGCTGATGCTGTTGGTGATGCTGATACTGATGCTGAAGCCAATGCTTCCTGTAGTGGGAGTGGTAAAGAAGTGGGAAATTCTGTTGGTGGCTGTGATATTGGTGGTAACTCCGTTGGTACCCGTGGCAAAGCAGAATAATTTGTCTGTGAACGCACGAAATTTGTCTGTTGATGTGATTGCTCAATAGTTGCTGTTCCCCCACTTACTCCCTCTCTCCCTCTGCTACCTCACTCAGAGCCCCCCTCTCCCCCCCCCCCCCCCCCCCGATCGAATACCCCTTCCTCTTCCTCTGCCACGTTCTCCCGCTCCTTCGTTCCTATCCCAACCACCACTTGCCAGGGTACGATTGCCGGAGCTGCTGGCTCGGTGGCTAGGTTTGGACGCCGTGCCTGGGTAGGTTCGGAGGATGTTGAGAGCAAGGGCGTTGGTTCGGCAGAGAAGCCGAGGCTCGTTGGGTGGAGAGAGCAGATGGAAAGTAGCTGTCAAAGGAAGAGAAAAGTGAAGTGAGTGAAGGAAGGGGAAGGGGAGCAATGGGTAGTGGTGGAGAGCGGTGGAGAGGGAAGCAGTGAGTGGGGGGGAAGCAGGTTGAAAAGCAAGAAATATGCGATAAGGTACAGAGAACAGTGGTGGGCTGAGGAAGGAAGAAAGCAAAGGAAGAGGAATAAGGGTGAGGGTGGCGAACGAACAGATGACAAGCCCCCAGCTCGCATCTCACACCAGCCACAAGCCCTGGAGCACCCAAACCATCTTAGGGCGTATTCCTGGCTTCGGGTCATCCGCTCTTTGAGTCATCCGAAATTATGGGAAGACACAAGCTGCAATACAGCAGCTAGGGTCAACACGCCAAATCTGACGGCCAGTTGTTTTGGAGGAAATTTAGATGGAAACCATAATTCTTTACTCTCGTCACTTTGAGCTACAATCGCCAGATCTAGCTGGCGAGCGACTGCGACTTTGGCGCGACAGTTTTTCTGACTGCAATGTTCAATGTTGCTGGACACATTGAATGAATTTAGTCGTGCAAATCTGAAATGTCACACATCAGCTTGGCGAAACTTTCACTCAGGCCAAAGTCAGTTTCGAACACCCCATCGCCGAAGCTCGCCACATCTCGAGTCGGAAAACCCGAAGCTCGAGTCGGAAGTCCCGCGGTTCGGGAAATTTAATTCGGGATGACCCGAAGCCAGGAATACGCCCTTAGAGGCCACACGCCTCACAAGCCCCACACGCCCCACACGCCCCACAAGCCCCACAAGCCCCACACGCCCCACACGCCCCCAGCTCACATCTCAGCTTGCTCAGCACATCGCCTTTCACCGGTGTATCTCTCACGTCCAGACAGAACATGCCGCCCAGAGGCACTGTAGCACTCAGGCCTGCAAGACAGGGGGAAAAGGCTTGGGAAAACGAGTCAGTCACACGTGGCATGCAAGGCTCTGTATGGAACGTGACTCACAAAGACCTCACATAGGATTTCTCAGAATCCCACAGCATGTGTGTTGTATATCACAGCACACCTAACAGGTGTGTGGCTCCTGCCTTGTCCACAGAGTTCTCTTGCTTGCAGCCGTAGGCATACCAGACAGCAGTCACGCCACTCCAGCTGCTCTTGGAGAAACGAAGGCAACTTTGACTAGGCGCCTCAAGAAGTGCACCTAGCAGGTGTGTGGCTCCAGCCTTGTCCACCTGGGTCCCCTGCAGCCGCAGGTAGACCAGATGGCACTCTCGCCACTCCGACTGCTCTCGAAAAATAAAGCGATTTCGTCTAATCCAAGCGCTTCAAGGAACGCACCTAGCAGGTGTGTGGCTCCAACCCTATCCACAAGCGTCCCTTGCAGCCGCAGGTAGACCAGAAAGCACTCACGCCACTCCGACTGCTCTCGAAAAATAAAGCGATTTCGTCTAGTCCAAGCACCTCAAGGAACGCACCTAGCAGGTGTGTGGCTCCAGCCCTATCCACAAGCGTCCCTTGCAGCCGCAGGTAGACCAGACAGCAGTCACGCCACTCTGGCTGCTCTTGACCCTCAACCTCCTGCTGCTCGCATACTGCCTGCGGCTGTTGCTCTGGTAACGGCTGCTGCTGCTGCTGCTGCTGCTGCTGCTGCTGCTCCTGGTTCAGGCGAAATCGCTTTACGTGTGCGGCAAGTGGGCTGGGGTCAGCGGCTGGCATTGTGTGTGTGGCCGCCTCCCACCATGGGCGCTTGGCTGGAGACAGGAGCAGCAGAGCAGAGACGGAGTTATAGACGTGGATGGATGGGAAGTGTGCGTGCGAGGGAAAGGGGGTAATGATTTCAATAGTGTAGTAACGATGGAGTACAGGTGGGGGGATGGAACGAGTTTTAAGTCGAACTAAGGCCTTCCTTCACCTCTCCCCCTTCAGCACGTCTCTCTCTCGTTTCGTCCTACAAGCTCCTTCAGCACTGTTCGTCCATCCCACTAGCACTGCTCTAAAACTTTTGAACTCGGCTCACAACCTCACTCACAATCCCTCCCCCCCTTCCACCCACCTGCCTTCCGCGCGTCCGCCTTCTTGGAAGCTTCCTGAGCGTTGTTCCGCCAACCCTTCAGCCGTGCACCGTAGGTGAGCGAATCAAGAAACGAGCTGGTGACTGCAGTGTGGCTCAGATCCAGATGCCGGAGAGAGTGGATCCCTGTGGAGAGAAGGGAAGAGGAAGAGAAGGGGAGAAGGGGGATATAGTGAGCATTGAGAGCGAATCAAGGAACGAGCTGGTGACTCCAGTGTGACTCGGCTCCAGATGCTGGAGAGAAGGGATCCCTGAGGAGCGAAGGGGAGAGGAGGAGAAGGGGAGAAGGGGGACAAGGTGAGCGTTGAGAGCGAATTGAGGAGCGAGCTGGTGACTGCCGTGTGGCTCAGATCCAAATACCGGAGAGAAGGGATCCCTGTGAAGAGAAGGGGAGAGGGGGAGAGGACGGAAAAACGTGAGTGAGGAAGTGAGTTGAAGCTGGAACTGAGGCACGCGGAGCGAGGCGGTGACTTCAGTGTGGCTCAGATCCAGAGAGAATGGACTCCTGTGAAGAGAATGAGAGAGGTGGAGAAAGTGGGGACTTAGATAGGAATGACACGACAGCGGTAGAAGAACTTCACTGTTGACTGGGGCTGGGTGACTTTTGAGTCGACTCAAAAGTCACTTGGGTTGGGTTCTTTCCCTTATGGGAATTCTCAAAATTGACTTGGATTGGGTTCTTTCCTGGTCCAAAACGCCTGAGACTCGACTCGAAAAAGGAATGGCAAGATATTGGTGGAAGAATTTCATTGTTGACGTGGCTTCTTTCCTGGTCCAAACTACCTGAGACTCTGAACTGGCTTACAGGGGATGACAGCAGTGGCAGTGGCGTCATTGACTAGAAGGTTGCGCGAGAGGTCAAGGCATGTGAGCGACGGGAGGTCTGGGGGGAGGGGAAGGGGGGACACACAAAGGGGGACACAAAGGGGGACACAAAGGGGGACACAAAAGGGGACACAAAGGGGGACACAAAGGGGGACACAAAGGGAAAGATGGAGAGGACATCGTGCAGAGTGTGAGCGACCGAAAAGGGGCCGCGGGGCAGCTATTGGGGGACAAAGCAGGGAAAGCACTGGGTGCAGGAGGGAGAAAGGAAAGTTAGAAAAAAAGAAGATGTTTTCACGTTTCAGAAAGCGATTCAACGAGAAATGTTCAACAGGAGAGAATTACTCAGCCAAGGAGGGAAATCGGAAGGACAAGGGCAGAAAGAGAGAGTTACGCGGACACGGGAGTTTACACAAGTATGAATAAGAGAGAGGCAGCGGTAGGTGGGATGGGAACGTACAGCAGAGCATGTTGAGCGCTGATTGGTGGAGAGACGGGCACGCGGCAATCCCAAGGCAGGAGAGGCGAGGTAGCGCTGTGGGATGGGGATGGGTGGAACGGGGTGGAAGGGTGCGGAAGAGCGTGGAAGGGCGTGGAAGGGCGTGGAAGGGCGTGGATGGGCGTGGAAGGGCGTGGAAGGGCGTGGAAGGGCGTGGATGGGCGTGGATGGGCGTGGATGGGCGTGGATGGGCGTGGAAGGGCGTGGATGGGCGTGGATGGGCGTGGAAGGGCGTGGAAGGGCGTGGATGGGCGTGGATGGGCGTGGATGGGCGTGGATGGGCGTGGATGGGCGTGGATGGGCGTGGATGGGCGTGGATGGGTGTGGATGGGCGTGGATGGGCGTGGATGGGCGTGGATGGGCGTGGATGGGCGTGGATGGGTGTGGATGTGCGTGAAGGGCGTGTAAGGGGGGTGAGAGAAGAGGTGGGAGAAGAGGAAGAGCTTGGAGAATAGGACTGGGGGAAGACAAAAAGGGGAAGAATTCAATGAGGAAGTACAGGAGGGGGAAGAGCAGTGAACGGGACACGAGAGGGATGGACAGTGCAGCACAGAATGCACTGAAGACACTATTCTGAGTAGTGCAGAAGGAAATTGACAGCGTTAACAAAAAACCACTACACTCTCGTAAAGCATGCCTCGTTCGTCAAGCAAACCAGAAAGAGAACAAGCGAAAGTGTGCTTACTACCGCTTAGCGGCGCGAGGTCCGAGAGGAAGCGACTGTCGCTGAGATAACTTTGAGTCGACTCAAAGAGAAGCCAGAAAGACATGCTTCTAACACGGAAAAACGCGCTTACCGCCTAGCGGCGCGAGGTCCGAGAGGAAGCGATTCACGCGAACTTTTGAGTCTACTCAAACTCTCCTCGTAGAGTCTACTCAAACTCTCCTCGTAGAGTCTACTCAAACTCTCCTCGTAGAGTCTACTCAAACTCTCCTCGTAGAGTCTACTCAAACTCTCCTCGTAGAGTCTACTCAAACTCTCCTCGTAGAGTCTACTCAAACTCTCCTCTTGAGTCTACTCAAACTCTCCTCGTAGAGTCTACTCAAACTCTGTAACGCTTGAGATGCACTCGCATCATGCTCACCACCGAGCGGTTCGAGGTCCGTGAGGAAACGACTGTCGCTCAGATTCACGCGGCGCAGCGACGACGCGAACGCAGCTAGCCGTTCCAGCGGGACCCGCGCAGGGAATCCCGCCGGGAATCCCGCCGGAAATCTCGCAGGATGTTGTTTAGATAAGACATCAGCGAGGTTGAGGGATTCTGGTTGCCAGAAGCCGGCGCGAGCAAAGGCGTCTATCGCGGCGAGCTCGAGGGGCCGCGGGAGGACGGAGAACACGAGGCGCGCTAATTCCGGCGGTAAGATGCGGAGATTAGCGGCAAGTGCGGAGACATTCGGAGCCGCGGCGCGAGCCGCGAGATCGAGAAGCGGCAGCGGTGGGAAGGCGGTAGAGGAGGACGGAGGGGAATGGGAGGAACGCGGAGGACAAGGAGCAGATAAGGGAGGATTTGCGACAAGATACGCCATTGGTGGGTGGCTAGGAACTGTTATGAGTGCGTGCGTGGTTGGCGCGTGTGGGTACCATAGCAGAGCGAAAGCTCCTCCTGGATTCAACTGAGCCTTGGCTGCCTGTTCAGACTGCAATATCACTACCTCGCCGCGCCTCGCCTCAACATGGCTTGTTTGACCTTGATTGAGGTGTGCTGTTTTGAGTCAACTCATCAGCAAGTCACAAATTCAAAGCCCAAGTCGAATTGGAGGATGTGTATGTGTGTCGACAAGAGTCCGGCTTAGTGCGGTTCAATGAGTTGTTTTTTTGCTTCTGAACGTTTTGTCTAGATTTTCAGACGGTTGAAAATGGTGTTAGCAGGAGCATGTCTTCTGGAAATGGCACACGTATTCCCCAGTTCGTCACCGCTCCCCACCCATCTGCGCGGGCCTTCGATATTGGCAACTTGGCTGGACTACTGAGAGCATCACCTTTCTGTATGCATTGCTAACATCATGGTCAGAAGCTGCCCATAGCCAGATCTACACATGTTAATAATATTCGCTCTTTCATAAGTGGGTGACCAGTGAATTAAGAAACACTACAGTGACCTCAGGAGGGAGTATCTCATTGAAATGCTAAGGCCTGGAAAGACATGCTATGGACAAGAGAGTAGACTAAGCAACAATTCCTACATTTTCTACCTAGAACTAGGCTGCTGCAGCAAGCAGAGCCATGAGCTTGCTAAGCACAGCATTGCCAAGCCGTCAAGACTGAACTTGGCACCCAGGACGAAAACTAGTGACAGAAAATTGCAGATTTCAGAGAGAGGCTCATACCCAAATTAGGGTCTCAATTCTCTCGAGATGACTCAAAATCCGTGCGTCTCGCTGTTGAACCCCTTTTGCGGCTGCCAGTCCAGCATCTTCAGCACCTCAATCTCACACGCAGCCAGACGCGATACAGGCACCTTCGCTACAGCAGCAACCGCCTTCGCTTTCGGTACACTCTTCTGGTTCTCCTCGTTCTTAGCCGCGACCCACAGACACGCGGCCAGCAGCACGCGCAGCGACTCCGCCGCCATATCCGTCGGCTGTAGCCGCAGCAGCACCCGCTGTAGCATGTGGAATGCCAATGCGCGAACCGTGGGTACCTGAAGGCCGAGGCGTGACTGCCACGTCAGCAGCACGTGGCGCAGCCGCGCGGAAGCAGTCTTTCCCAGCTTTCCCCGCGCAGGCTCCGCTCCTGGTGCTGCTGCCCCTGTCGCCTCCGCCGTTGACGAAAATTGCAGCTTCTCGCACGCTTCATATGGCCTCTTCCCCAGACCGGTCCCAACCATTGTCGCTGCACCATCAAATTGCTTCACCTGGGTGCAAGTCTCGCTTACAAAGGGGACAAACGCCGACGCTGCTCGCGACGCGCCGACGCCACTCCCTGCCTGCACCCGCTGCCGCTTGCTCTGCGGCTCGTCGACCGGAATCAGCGGCGGGACAGCGCAGCACGACACGCGGCTATCGTCCGTCACATCAGTGTGAATTCTGCGCGCCATACCCGCGGCGGAAGCCCCTTCGTCGGCGGAGAGTGGGAAGAGAGACAGGGTGAGCGGGCTGTGTTCACGTTGCTGCTGCTGCTGCTGCTGCTGCTGCTGCTGCTCGCACGCTCGATACGACTCGGCTTCCTCCTGTCGAATTAACCCCTCTGGTCGGAACGACCCAGGAAACATGTCTTGAGACGGTACTCTGTGAAACAGCCCTTCCTGGGGCATCTTCTTTCGCGGTTGTTGGTTGACGAAATCCGTCGAACGGAAAGCGTCAGACTCCGTTGTGAGGACGCTGATTGGAGAGTTATCGTCAAGCTGCGTCGCAGTCGCCGCCTGGACAAGCCCACCCCGGACACCCGTCACGAACCCCGCCGGGCGCGGGAGATGGGTCATGATAGGCGGCGCAGCAGCGGAGTTCCCGAGGGAGAAAGTCGAGCTAGCATTTAAGAACCCCTGCAGAAGCCGCTCCGACCCGGACGTAAGTCCTTCCGGCAGAAGGCTACCAGTAGCTGCCGCTAAGCTCTGCGGGCACGGCCCAGACGTCTGCGAGTTGGTAACCAGGTTACCCGCGTTAGTTGCAGGGAATTCCGCGGAGGGCCAGAGCAGAGGCATCATGCAGGAGGCGCAGATGCAAAGGGGAGTGGCGGCGGTGGCGGGCAGGCCGCAGATCTGCACGGTCGTGGGCGCGGCGCAGCAGCGGCAGAGGACGGTGCGCACGTGTCTGTGCACGATGGTGTTGGCGCTGTGCACTGCGAGATCGCACGACGCGCAGAGATTGGCGCTGTCCGCGGGGCAGTGGACGGTCGCGGGTGCCGGGCACAAGGCGCAAACAGCAGATGCCATGGTGGGAGCTGTACGCGAGGTTAAGGAAAAGGCTGAGGGGAGAAGTGTGGGAACTACGGAATGTGCTGGAAATACTGACATAGTTGCTAATTGTATGACTCTGTAGGTACTTAGTGGGCCCTCAGGGTGTGATTGTGGTTGATAGCAGAAAAAATGTTTCTGGAACTCGAGGATTTGTTCAAGGACGAGGTTTCTGAAACGACGAGTAGACGAAAGAGCCGACTTTATCCTAAATGCGTGGAGACTAGGAGGTTGAGGAGGTGAGGACACGAGCAGGTGCCGAGAGGATAGTGAGTGAAAGACAGAAATTGTGGAGCAGGGAAGGGTGGCGTGGCGTGGCGTTGATGGTTCGTTGAGAGTCTGCGGCTGAGCGAGGGATTGGATGCGGGAATGCGGGCAGGTCAGCCGTTGCAAGTGTGCGTACAGTATGTGTGTGATGGTGTGTGTGTCTCTTCGGAGCGGGGGCAGGAATGTGAGGCAGGGGCAGGAGGGTGATGGAGGCGTGGTTGGCAGGCAACAATTACCTAAGCAAACAGAAGCACGGCAAATGCAGGCAAGATTCACTTCACAGCAACTCGCAGCAGGTCATCGCTGGGAAATATCTGTGGTCGTCGTGTTCCGTCCCGTGCCAGGTCTTGTTCACCGAAACCCAACCCCCGATTTTTATGGTTTTGGCGACCCACGCAACGCGTCGCACTGCCTGATTGGGGGGCAGGAAAGATGGATACGAGCGGCTTGCAAAGTCTGGGAATATCAAGACATGGTCAGGGACAGGCTAGCGGAGAGGCCCT
Organism: Closterium sp. Naga37s-1; assembly: GCA_947471745.1. NCBI lineage: Eukaryota > Viridiplantae > Streptophyta > Zygnematophyceae > Desmidiales > Closteriaceae > Closterium > Closterium sp. Naga37s-1. Next base: position 522,297 of record CANJKZ010000772.1, on the reverse strand, counting down.
CGAGTCATTCTCGTTTATGGTTGGTCAGTTTCACGTCAGTTGCCACGGTGTACAGAGCATGGAGGTGAGAGTAGATTATGGCCACATGACGAAAGGCTCTCATGCGGTCCCACGTGACGCAGGGCAGTGAAGTGAAGTGAGCTGAGCACAACGCACTTGCTGTGCACAAGTAGAAAACACTTGTAGATTTTCGAAGTTCCCTTCTGGCTCAGTCCATGGCCTCAATTCGCCGCATGGTGGTTTCAGTTGTAACGCACTTTGCTGCCGGGATCACGATGAAAAATGTGACGAAATGCATTCGCGTGGCTGCGGCGACTCTCTTTCTTTTCTGTTCAGACGACAGGTTCCCACCCACAACCTTGACCGCCCTCCTTCTGTGGTGGCTGGCACTAGGGGGCAGGAAGCAGCCACATCAGCAAGTCACATGGATGAAAAGGATTCACCTTCAAGGGTTGCTGCTGGTTGGGGGAGCAACGCAAACGTCATCACCATCTGGGTGCGTGGGCAGGGCAGGGAGGGCATCGTCTTCCTCTCGGCAGCATCTGGTTCGTGGACGTGAGTGGTTCACACCATTCACCACTGGTCGGGCAGCCGATTGAGTTAATGAGCATCTTGCCCCATTTAATGAAAACAAAAGGAGTGCTTCCGGCTGTGTGAAATCTGTGGTGTGTGAAATATTGCGGCATCCCATTGGTCCGAATGCTACAAGTTTGGAAAATGTATGTACAGCTCTGTATACAGGATGAACATACGTAATGCAAAGGAGAACACAGAAATGTTGCCATTGCTCTGACTGAACCGAGATCCATGGGGAGGCGAGCATTGCACAACCCACAGAGTAATCATGATTTCCTCTCATTGGAGGAGCCATACGTCTTGACATTCAAGATCCACATGATGGAGTTGTTATCATTTGCCAGCGTGGATTCAACCGTCAGGCAAGAGGAGACAAATCAGCCCCAAAGAACTTCTGGAAGAAGCAAAATGTGAGATATATGAATCAAAGCTGACATATGCTGGATTGAAAAATCACCAAAGAAATCGCGAATGGTGGTCGCACGCAGATCTTTACAGGAACATCAGAACCTGGCAGGAGGAAATAATTACCCTCTCAACACGCGACTGGTGGGTGTTGCCACCTGTCGGCTCGGGTGGGTGTTACCCACTCTGATAGGCATGCTTGGCACTTCTCAACAAGCATCTTGCAATGTGAATCTCCAGGGTCCACGGACAAAGTAGCTTCAGCATGCTAGAAGCAAATATCGGAACCTCATTCTGTGGCGGAGATTGAGCAGTAGAATATCTCAACTTCAACCCAAGAAACAGCCTTGTTGTGACTCACCAGCTTGGATGACCTGGCTTTGAAGCCACGAGCACACTCCCAAACCAAAGGAAAAAAACGCGAGAAAATAACGTCCAGTTAAGGAATCCCACGTGTCATGGAAGGCTCAGAAGGAAACAGTCGGTGAGTTGGCCAGCCACCACCTCAAGAGCATCTCCGTCGAAATTCCCAAGCCAAATACTGTATAGAGCTCAACCTCAGAATCGCTTATGAAAGTAAGATAGTTGATTTCACATTCATGTATTCAGTGGCATCAGCTGATAGAGGGAGTTGTCAAAACATGTGTTTATGTTTACTTAGGCTGTATTGGGTTTACTATTAGGGGTTACAACACTTCTCTGTACTTACTTGTACCCCCCTTTGACCTAATCCAATCACTCATTCCTAGTTTGACATGGTTTCATTGTAGGTCCCGGTTTAGGACCGATTTTTTAGGGCCCACTGAATTCGTTCCTCTCTGCCCGGCAGTTGTTTTTCCCCTGCCCGGCCCGTCGTTTCTGCCCTGCCCAGCACGCCATCGCGCTGCTACCCTGCCCTGCCCAGTGCGTTACAGCACTGCCCTGCCCAAAGCCGCGCGCTGTCGCGCTGCCTAGTGCGCCAGCCCGCCTGCTGCTCGCGCTGCTCGTGCGCTGCCCGCACGCTGCCCGCTCGTCGCCCGCGCTGCCCAGTGCCGCCTGTGTTGCCTGCTCGCTGCTGGCCCGCCGTCTACTGCCCTGCGCGCTACATTGCTCGCGCTGCCTGCGTGCGCCCTGCCTGAGTCGCCCGCGTATTGCCCTGCGCCTCCCGCTCGCGCCCCTGCCCTGCCCCGCTTGAGCTGTCACGCCGCCGGCTAGTGCCCCTGCTGCACTGCTGCACCGCCAGCTCGCGCCCTGCCCTGCCCCACTTGCACGCCTGTTGCTGCTGCTGCTGCTGCTTGCACCGCCGGCTAGCGCGCCTGCTGCTGCTGCCTGCGAGCCGCCAAACCGAGCCGCCCAGTCGAGCCGCCCGTTCGAGCCGCCCTGCCGAGCCGCCCAACCGAGCCGCCCTACTAAGCCGCCCCTTACTGCTGCTGCTGCTACTACTGTTGTTGCTACTGCCACTACCGTTACTGCTGCTATGGCGACCCCTACTGTGCTCACCTTTGACGACAAGGGCCACCCGGTAGACTTTAAGTCTTGGCTAGGGGATCTCCACTCGGACCAGCAGAGCTTTACTAGGGAGGATGTCTCTCTCTTTGAGAATACCTCAGGGTCTCTCGATGCCCCTACTGACTCAGCTGCCCGTGTAGACCGGTCCACGTGGACTTCTCGTGACGCTACTGCCGCTCTTGCTGTCCGTAGTCACCTTCCACTAGACCAGCGCACCCACTTTCGCCAGCTTAAGACAGCCAAGGCGCTTTACGGCGCTGTAGTCAAGCGCTACTCGTCCCCGTCGTCTGCCACTGTAGGCCGCCTGGCACTGCCGTTCCTCTTTCTTGAGCTGTTAGACATCACCACTAGAGCCGACCTCCTGACTCACCTACGCTCCCTTGGGACCCGCTACGCTGCCGCCCTCGAGCCCGCCTTTCGGTCAAAGAACAAGCCACCCATTTATCTCACCCTTTACTTTCTCACGACCCGCCTCCCTGACTCCCTTCGTGCTGTACGCGACCACTTCCTCGCTCTAGACCCCACGAAGATTACCCTCGCCTCGTTTGAGTCCCGTCTCTTAGAGGCTGAGTCCGCTGCCCTAGCTGTCGCTGCCTCTCGTCGCAATCTCCTCCCCTCTGTCTTTGAGGGGTGCTCCCCCTTCCTGCTCGCGTTGTCTGTTGCCTCTGCTGCTGTTCTGGACCTCTTTGGTGCTGAGGAGGTCGGTGCTGCGTCTGCTCCTAGTGGGAGGCGCCGAAGCGGCAAGGGCAAGGGTGGCAAGGGTGGGGGTGGTAGGGGTGGTGGGGGTGGCGGGGGCAACGGTGGTGGTGGCTGAGGTGGTGGTGGTGGGGGAGGAGAAGGTGGAGGCGGCAGAGGAGGAGGAGGAGGTGGTGGGAGCAGTGGGGGTGGTGGAGGGGGTGGGGGTGGCACTCGAAGTGGAGCAGGCAGAGGAGGAGTTGGAGGTCCGGCCACTCGTTCAGCTGCGTCTGGTGGTGCAGCGGGTGGTGGAGGTGGCTCCGGGGGTGGTCAGCAGTAGCAGCCGAGCCGACAAGTGCAGCTCTCGCCGCAGCAGCTTCGTGAGTGGGCGATCCGACTTGGCAGCTCAGGTGGCCCAGCTCGCTGCAGGTACGTCCGTCGCACAGGTCAGCATGGAGCGACCTGCACTCGCACATGTCAGAATGTTATATTGCTTACATTGTGTAGGCTATATTGGGGTAGCCCATAAGGGGTACAACCCAATTAGGGTTAGTACTTGTACCCAACTTCTGCTCAATGCATTCATTCTCATTCATTCTTTTGACATGGTTTCAGAGCAGGTCCTTTGCTAGGACCGTTTTTTTTCCTAGGGCCCACCACTGCGTTGCCCCACTAGCCGCCCCTAGCGACCCTCGTGCCGCACCTACTGCCCAGCGCGTCGCCCTCGTGCGGCTTGTCGCCCCTAGGCCCGTCGCCCCTAGGCCGGCCCGTTGCCCCTAACTAGGCCCGTCGCCCCGGCCCGTCGCCCCTAGGCCGGCCCGTCTCCCCTAGCCCGGCCCGTCGCCCCTAGGCCCATCGCCCCGGCCCGTCGCCCCTAGGCCCTTCGCCCCTAGGCCGGTCCGTCGCCCCTAGCCCAGCCCGTAGGCCCGTCGCCCCTAGCCCGGCCCGTCGCCCCTAGGCCCGTCGCCCCGGCCCGTCGCTCCTGGGCCCGTCGCCCCTAGGCCGGCCCGTCGCTCCTAGGCCCGTCGCTCCTAGGCCCTTTGCCCCTAGGCCGGCCCGTCACCCCTAGCCCGGCCCGTCGACCCGTCGCCCCTAGCCCAGCTCGTAGGCCCGTCGCCCCTAGCCCGGCTCGTAGGCCCGTCGCCCCCAGCCCGGCCTGTCGCCCCTAGGCCCGTCGCCCCGGCCCGACGCCCCTAGGCCCATCGCCCCTAGGCTGGCCCGACGCCCCTAGCCTGGCCCGTAGGCCCGTCCCCCCTTGCCCCCTCCTACGCCTCTGCTGCTGCTGTCGACGTCCCTAGTGCTGAGGACGTCGGGGCTGCTTCTACTAGTGCTAAGAACTTGGTGGCTACCTTTGTCCTCCAGGACCAGTGGGTCACTGTCACCCAGCCTGGTGGAGAGCTTATGGCAATCTGTACCGACTCACACACTGGCGAGCACCTTGCCACGTTCACCCGGAGGCCCGGGTCTGGTCTGTACATACTGACTACTGAGTCTGCACAGGTGGCTGAGTCAGGTCAGGTAGTTGCGTTGGTTGAGGTCACTGCGTCTTGTTCGTGTCGTCTCCTCATGCACAAGACTCCCCTCTGGCACCACCATCTTGGCCACCCCTCCTTGCCATGCTTGCGTGGCATGAACTCCCGTCTCCTTGTGTCTCGTCTCCCCAGGTCCTTGCCCCCACTTCCGAGGTTGCTTGCACCGCCCTGCCTTCCCTGCGTCGAGGGATGGCAGCGCGCCGCTCCTCATTCCTCCTCGTTTCCTCCTACCACTGCTCCTCTGCAGACCCTCCACATGGACGTGTGGGGCCCCGCCCACGTCACTGGACAGGGTGGCGAGCGCTACTTTCTGCTGGTTGTAGGTGACTACACGCGCTACACCACGGTCTTCCCCTTGCAGAGCAAGGCCTATGTCCGCGGTGTCTGGATCCGCTAGATCCGCGCTGTCCGTCTCCAGCTTCGTGCTCGGTTCCAGCAGGACCTCCCAGTGCTGCGGCTGCACTCTGACCGAGGTGGTGATTTTTCCTCCTGCCTCCTCTCTGTGGTGCTGAGGGCATCGTCCAATCGTTCACGCTTCCGGCCTCTCCACAGCAGAATGGGATTGCTAAGCACCGCATTGGCCTGGTCATGGAGTTTGCTAGCACCTCCATGATCCATGCGGCTGCTCCCCATTTTCTGTGGCCGTTTGCGGTCCGATACGCCGCGCATCAGCTCAACCTCTGGCCCCGTGTCTCCCACCCGGAGACTCCACCTACTCTGCGGTGGACGGGAGAGGTTGGCGATGTGTCGGAGTTTCGGGTCTGGGGTTCCTTGTCTCTTGTGCGCGATTAACCCATGGGCAAGCTCTCTCCGCGCACTCTTTGGTGCATGTTCTTTGGCTTTCTCACCGACGCACCGCCCTGGCAGTTTTACCACCCGGGCTCTCGTGGTATGCTGTCCTCCCGCAACGTCACTTTTGACGAGTCAGTTTGCTTCTACCGTCTTCACCCCCACCGCAGTTCCCCGGTACCCCTCCTGCCTCTCTCCCTGGTTGTCGACCCCCCCCGGTAGCCCCCCTCCCTCCTCCCGGTCACGCTCCCTCAGGTGTGTCTCACGTAGACCCACCCCGCTTGGTTGAGACTTTGGAGGTCTCCTCTGACACCTCTGGCCCATCTGAGGGGGGTGACCCGACTGCTGCCGACACCGTGGCCCCTCGCCGCTCCGCGCGCTTGGCGGTCCCTCCTGGGTTTCCGCCTTGATCGTCTTCACCCCCACTGCAGCCCGTTGCTTTGGACTCTGGTGCTGCTGGAGGTGGTGACACTGGGGGTGCGGACTCTAGGGATGCTGGCTCTGGGGGTGCTAAGTGTCCTACAGGTACAGGAGGTGCTGGAGGTGCTGCTGCTAGAGGTACTGCGGTTGGAGGTGCTAGTGGTGCTGGTGCTGGTGGTACTGGTGCACGTTGGCAGGAGAATCTCTTGCCAGAGCGGCTTCGCGAGTGGGCTGTCCGGTGGGGCAGCCCCGGTGGCGGAGCTGGACGTACTGGAGGTGGAGGTACTGGACCTGGAGGTGCTAGTGCTGGTGTTCCTGGAGTTTGAGGTACTGGAGGTGCTGACACTGGAGGTGCTACTGGAGGTTCTGGGGGTGCGACTACGCAGTCGCAGCCGTCTGCGCTTAGTCACCTTCTCACTCTCCCGCCTGCTGTTACTGAGTTCCCTGTTGCTGGCACTACTCCTCCGTTACTGTTTCCACCGCCTGACCAGTCTCAGCGACAGCTACTGCCTCACTCCCCACTGCCTGCTCCTGCTCCTTACACTGCGGTGACAGAGTCCCTCACTAAGAGTAGAAAGCATGCGTCGCGTCCTGTCACGCCTCTTCGTACTCATCGTGCTGTGCGTCCTCGTCCTCCACCTGTCCCTGGCACGCACATCATGGCACATCGTCCTTCCTCTGTTTCACAACGTGTTGTCCTGCCGTCGCCTCCCGCCTCTGACCTTCCTGCTGACCGACTTGGGTGAGCGGCCTCGTTCTCCTCTAGTTCTGTACGTTGACAACAAGGCCATGATTGCCTTCTGTCAGGACCAGAGACTGGAACACAGAACGAAGCACATTGCTCTTCGTTACTTCCTCACGCGAGAGCTGCAGCAGCGTGGTCAGCTTGGTCTTGCTTACGTGGTCACACAGGTCAAAACTGCTGATGTGTTCACCAAGGCCCTTTGGTCTGGTGATCATCAGCATTTCTGCACTGCTCTTGGGCTTGTGCCCACTCTATCAGAATCTCAACCACTAGACCATTGGGATAAAAGGGCTTGTTAAGTAGAGGGTCAGTGCGCCCATCACCCCCAAGGACAACGAGCCTGTAACCCTTCCCTAGGATCAATCGGGGATCACCAGTGGACCTCTGACACCCCCCCGCACTGGGATGCCCGAAGTTCACACACTGGGATTCGAACCCGAGACCTTTGCTCTGATACCATGTCAGAATCCCAACCACTAGACCATTGGGATAAAAGGGCTTGTAAAGTAACGGGTCAGTGCGCCCATAACCTTCCTGGACAACAAGCCTGTAGCCCTTCCCTAGGATCAATCGGGGATCACCAGTGGACCTCTGACACACTCTTGATCTTGTCTTGCCATTGTTGTACATTCATATATATGAGTATACTGCATGCTTACACTTGCTATGTTGTGATCAGTGTTCTGCTCTTGCTATTATAAACTCTGCATGTGAACTGGCCTTGTGGCCACTTGCTTGTGCTCGGAATACGTGGTGATTTTGAGATCCACCCTGAGCTTTGCTTTGCTTTGTTTCTTCTCTTGACTGGTTTTGTGACCATTACTTGCTCTTGCTATCCCCCACTTCGCATATAGGGGTGTGTCAAAACATATGTGTTTATGTTTACTTAGGCTATAGTGGGTTTAGTCTTAGGGGGTACAACACTTCTCTCTACTGTGTACTTGTTCCCCCCTTAGACCTAATGCAATCACTCATTCCTAGTTCGACACAAGTTTCACTTTGCCACATTACATATACTTGTGCAGCGAGAGGAATACAGTAATGTATGGGAAAGGTAGTTGACGACGACTTGTAGTAAGGCTCTCTTCATTACGAAGTCCATTCTATCCCACCCCAACCCAACCACTGCCCAGCAACTACGGTACCTACATACATGTTTAGCTCCTTTTTCATGTATGTGTGCCCTGCCCCCCCCCCACGATTGCTTTGCGTTGCGTCAAGATTGGTACGCACATATTTCTCAGACATGCGCAAAGCAACACCACACCACATTGTTGCTAGACTTCCTAACAGTTGCCTGGCTTCTGCCGATAGCAATGATGTGGATGATGGTGATGTATACAGAAACGAGCTTCAACGTGCGATGGATACTATGTCCAACTTATATGTTATAGTCTGTTTAGGCTGTAGTGGGGTAGTTCATATAGGGTACAACACTTTTAGGTTTCCTACTTGTACCCACCTGCTTGCTAGTTCAGTCATTCATTCCTTCACTATTCTGACATGGTATTCTGAGCAGGTTCCCTAGTGGGAACGTTTTTTTTAAGGGCCCACCACGATTATTTTTTTCCTGCCCTGCCCGAAGCGTGCCTCGCGCCTGCCTCACCTGCGCCGTCGCGCGCCCTGACCTAGTACGGCCCGTCGCGGCCCTGCCTTTGCTGGCCCGTCGCGGCCCTGTTTTCGCCGCCCGTCGTTGGCCTGTCCCGGCCGGTCCCGGCCTGTCGTCGCCCGTCGCTGGCCTGTCGCCGCTCGTCGCGGCCCTGCCTTCGCCGCCCACTGCGGCCCTGCCCTGCAGCCACCCTGTCGCGGCCCTGCCTTTCGCCGCCCGTCGCTGGCCCGTCCCGGCCCGTCCCGGCCCGTCCCGGCCCGTTGCCGCTCGTCGCTGGCCCGTTGCCGCCCGTCGCCGGCCCGTCGCCGCGCGTCGCTGGCCTGTAGCCGCTCGTCGCGGCCCTGCCTTTGCCGCCCTGTCGCGGCCCTGCCCTGCTGCCGCCCCAGTCGCGTCCCTTCCTTCGCCGCCCGTCGCGGCCCTGCCCTGCAGCCGCTCTGTTGCGGCCCTGCCCTACTTCCGCCCCAGTCGCGGCCCTGACCTAACCCGCCAGCTGCGGCCCTGCCCTGCACCCGTCCTTGGTAAGCACCCGCGCAGCCCTGCCGCGCCGCGCCGCCAGGAGCTGAGCCGCGCCGCCACACTGAGCCGCGCCGCCCAACCGAGCCACGCCGCCCAGCCGAGCCGCGCTGCCCAGCCGAGCCGCGCCGCCCTGCCGAGCCGCGCCGCCCTACCGAGCCGCGCCGCCCTACCGAGCCGTGCCGCCCTACTGAATCGCACTGCCCTGCCAGCGCTGCTCCTACTGCTCCTACTACTACTGCTGCTTCTGCTGCCATTGCTGCTACTGCTGCTTCTGCTACTACTGCCGCTATGGCTAGCCCTACTGTTCTTACCTTTGATGCTGAGGGGCGTGCAGTTGACTTTGACGTGTGGGTTGACGACCTGCAGCTCTTTCTTCAGTGTGACTCTAGGGACAGAGTATCCCTTTTCGATCACACGTCCGGTGTCTCTACTGCACCTGCTGCCACTGCTGACAGTACGGTTCGCTCGCAGTGGACCACTCGTGACGCTGTTGCTCGCCTTGCTGTTCGTAGTCACCTGCCGTCTGCTGAGCGCGCACACTTTGGCCAGTACAAGACTGCTCAGTCTTTGTATGATGCTGTAGTAGCGCGCTACTCCTCCCCTGCCACTGCTGCCCTCAGCCGCCTCATGCTGCCTTACCTGTTCCCTGACCTTGCCGCCTTTGCCACAGTCGCTGACCTCATTACTCACCTCCGCACTAGTGATGCCCGCTACCGAGCTGCGCTTCCCATTGAATTCTGTGCCAAGAACCCCCCCCCCATGTACATCACCCTTTACTACCTAGTCACCCGCCTCCCTGACTCCCTTTCTTCAGTCAAGGACCACTTTCTCTCCCTTTGCCCCACCGAGCTCACCGTCGACCTGCTAGAGGAGCGCCTCACTGCAGCTGAGAAGAGTATCTTAGCTGTAGGTGCTTCTCGCGACGACCCTCGCGCCCCTTTCTTTGAGGGGTGTTCCCCTGTCCCCCTTCTCCCCTATGTTGCGTCTGCTGCTGCTGTCGACCTCGTTGGCACTGCGGAGGTCGGGGCTGCGTCTGCTCCTAGTGGGAGGCGCCGCAACAGCAAGGGCAAGGGGGGCAAGGGTGGTGGAGGGGACGGTGGGGGCGGCGGTGGAGGCGGTGGAGGAGGCAGAGGGGGTGGCGGTGGAGGTGGGGGTGGTGGCGGGAGTGGGGGCTTCGGTGGTGGCGGTGGGAGTGGTGGAGGCAGCGGCAGTGGCGGTGGAGGCAGCGGCAGCGGTGGTGGAGGTGGCGGTGGCGGTGGAGCTGGTTGAGGTGGAGCCGCGCAGCGTGGAGGCTTTGGTGGTAGCCAGCGCCAGCAGCAGCCGCGTTCCCGTGAGACCCCGTCGGCCCAGCAGCTTCGTGAGTGGTACGCTGGGCGTGGGAGGTCTGGGGGTGTTGGTCCCTGCACTTACGTTCTTCGCACCAGCGGGCGCAGTGGGGAGACGTGCGGGCTGCCACACACTGCGCAGCGCTGCTTCGGTTGCCTGACTGACGCCTGCCGCGCCCAGTTTCCTGACGCTGTTGAGCTCCCTCGCTGGGGTGATCTGCTTCGGCAGAATGTTGCTATCTTTGATCTTGATTTCGATGCTATCCTTGCTGCCATGTATCTGACTTTTACCTGTGTGTTCCACCCGACCCGGGCATTGAGGTTGCTGCTCTAGGTGCTAGTGCGTCTGCTGCTCCAGGTACTAGTGAGTCTACTGCTCCAGGTGCTGGTGAGTCTGCTCTCTCTGGTACTGCACCTACTGAGGCCTTGCACACTTTCACACTTGACTCTGGTGCTTCGCGCTCCTTCTTTCGCGATAGCACCACACTCACGCCGCTCACTCGGCCTATCGCAGTCTCCCTGGCTGACCCCTCTGGGGGCCTAGTCCTTGCGCACTCCTCCATGGTTCTACCGTGTCCCGCGGCCCCGTCGGGCTTGCTGTCGGGACTCCACCTCCCCTCGTTCTCTACAAACTTGGTGAGTGGAGCTGACCTCCAGGACGCGTGGGTTGACCAGTTCACCCCTGGAGGTCAGCGTGTGACCCACTGCACTTGCTCTCGGACGGGCCGCCACCTGGCCACGTTCACCCGTCGGCCTGGGTCGAGTCTGTACACACTGACTACTGCGTCTCCTCCGGTTGCTGCGTCTGGTCAGGTAGCCGCGTCTGGTCTGGTGTTTTCTGCAGCATCCAGGTCTAGTCCAGCGTCGGCCCCCTGCTCGTGTCGTCCTCTGTCACACGAGACTCTCCTTTGGCACCACCGCCTTGGTCACCCCTCCCTGCCTCATCTTCGAGGTATGGCCTCCCGTACCCTTGTCTCTGGTCTCCCCCGGTCCCTCCCTCCCCTTCCTCCGGGGCCTGCCCCTACCTCTGTTCCTTGTGTCGAGAGCCGGCAGCGCGCCGCTCCTCACTCCTCCGAGTTCCCCTGCAGACTCTTCACATGGACGTGTGGGGCCCAGCCCGCGTCCGTGGACAGGGTCACGAGCGTTACTTCCTGCTGGTCGTTGACGACTACTCGCGTTACACCACAGTCTTCCCCTTGCGCCGCAAGGGTGAGGTCACTGAGGTGTTGATCAACTGGATCCGCGGTGCTCGTCGCCAGCTCAGCGAGAGTTTCGGCTCAGACCTTCCTGTTCTGCGTCTGCACTCAGACAGAGGTGGTGAGTTCTCCTCCGACCTCCTGAGGGCTTTCTGTCGTGCGGAGGGCACCCGCCAGACGTTCACGCTTCCGGCCTCCCCACAGCAAAATGGGATTGCTGAGCGCCGCATTGGCATGGTCATGGACGTCGCTCGTACGTCCATGATCCATGCGGCTGCTCCCCATTTTCTGTGGCCGTTCGCGGTTCAGTACGCTGCGCATCAGATCAACCTTCAGCCTCGTGTCTCCTTGCCGGAGACCACACATACTCTGCGGTGGATGGGGAAGGTTGGCGATGCGTCTGTGTTCCGTGTCTGGGGATCTCGAGCTTTTGTCCGCGATGCTTCCGCGTACAAGCTGTCCTCCCGTGCCGTTCCCTGCTTCTTCCTTGGCTTCCCCCCTGACGCACCTGGGTGGCAGTTTTACCACCCCACCTCGCATCGCGTTCTGTCCTCTTAGGACGTCACGTTTGACGAGTCGGTATCTTACTACCGTCTCTTTCCCTACCGCATTGCCCCTCTCCCCCCCCCGCCACTCTTCCTAGCACCAGGTGCTCCTCCGGTAGACCCCCTCCCCCCTCAGGGTCCTGCCCCCTCAGGTGTGTCCCAGGTAGACCCTGTCGAGCCTGTCGAGGTAGCTGTTGACTCTGGTGCTGCTAGGGGTGCTGAGCCTGCGGGTGCGGGGCCTGGGGGTGCTGGGCCTGGGGTTGCTGAGTATGAGGGTGCGGAGCTTGGGGGTGCTGAGCCTGAGCGTGTGGAGCCTGGGGGTGCTGAGCCTGGGGGTGCTGAGTCAGGGGGTGCTGAGCCTTGGGGTGTTGAGCCTGAGCGTGCTGAGTCTGGAGGTCCTCCGGGTGTCCCGTCACGGCGGGAGCCCCTCTCTCCGCAGCGGCTACGTGAGTGGTACGCTAGGCGCTGTAGCCGTTCTGCTGGAGCTACGGGGCCTACTACTGGAGGTGCTTCTGGAGCTGGAGCTGCTGGGGGTGCTGCTGGTGCTGGAGCTGCTAGAGGTGCTGGTGCTGGAGGTACTGGCGCTGTTGGAGGTCCTGCTGGTGTTGGAGCAGCTGGAGGTGCTGGAGCAGCTGGTCCTGGAGGTGCTCGTACTGGAGGTACTGGAGCTGCTGGGGCTGGTGGTGCTGCAGGAGTTGGAGCTGTCGGTGCTGGAGATTTTGCTACTGGAGGTGCTGCTGGAGCTGGAGCTGCTGGAACTACTGGAGCTGGTGGTGCTGCGGGAGTTGTAGCTGGAGACCTGGAGCTGAGGGTACTGGTGCTGTCTCTGCTGTTTCTGAAGGCGCTGCGCGGCCGCGGCCGTACTACGTTCCGCTCCTTCAGTAGGTTCTTGGTCTCCTGCCTTCTACTGGTCCTACTCCTCCTTTACTGAGTCCACCGCCTGTCCAGTCACTGTCGCAGTTCCAGCCAGCCTCTCCACTGCCTGGTCCTTCTCCTTACTCTGGACCGACTAGAGGTCTTACAGAGCGTCGTGAGCCTGAGTCTTGTCCTGCGTCGCCTGAGTCTGGTCCTGTGTCACCTGAGTCTCGTCCTGAGTCGCCTGTTTGCCTTGTTCGCACTGGTCGTCGTGTTCCGCGTCAGCGTCCTCCTCCTGTCCCCGTCACTCACTCTATGACTCTGCGTCCTTCCACTGCTCCACAGCGTGTCCCTCTGCCGTCTCCTCCTGCGTCCTCTCTTCCTGCACTTGCTGACCCAGAGTCTGACTCCCTTCGTACTGCTAGTCCTACTGTCACGCGTCTCCTGGCCACTATTGTCACTGACCTTTCCTTTGTCCACTACTGCGTCTGCCTTAGTTGCTGAGCTTGTCGACTTTGCTGCTCACTGTCGTCTAGACTACGCCGCTAGTCTTGTTGCTGAGTCTGCGTCTGCGTCTGTCTGTCCTCCGTCCGTCGAGGGTGAGTGTGCTCTTGGCATGGACGTCCTTCAGGACTGACAGGAGGAGTTTGAGTGCTTTGCCGCTGCTGTACCTCAACTCGTGTCCATGCTGCTTGCCCCTGAGGGAGACCCGGATGCACCAGACATCCCGACCCCGCGCTCTTACACAGAGGCGATAGAGGGTCCTTACTCCTCTCAGTGGCAGGCAGCCATGGATGCCGAGATGGCATTCTGGAAGTCCACAGGCACCTACGTCGACGAGGTTCCCCCGCCTGGGGCGATCATCGTCAGTGGCATGTGGATTTTCAGGGTGAAGCGGCCGCCGGGTTCTCCGCCTGTCTTCAAGGCGCGTTACGTTGCACGAGGCTTCAGTCAGCGACAGGGAGTTGACTTCTTCCAGACCTTCTCCCCTACCCCGAAGATGACCACTCTTCGGGTGCTGCTGCACGTCGCCGCTCAGCGTGACTACGAGCTACACTCTCTTGACTTCAGCACAGCCTTCCTACAGGGCAGCCTGCACGAGGAGATCTGGCTGCGCCGCCCACTTGGCTTCACTGGGTCGTTTCCTGCTGGTACCCAGTGGAGTCTTCGGCGGCCAGTCTACGGTCTCCGCCAGGCACCCCGTGAGTGGCACGACACACTCAGGACGACTCTTGCTGCTCTTGGTTTTGCTCCTTCCACTGCTGAGCCGTCGCTGTTTCTACGCACCGACGCCACTCTGTCGCCGTTCTACGTTCTTGTGTACGTAGACGACTTGGTCTTTGCTACTGCAGACACTGAGGCACTCGCCCACGTGAAGTCGGAGCTGCAGAAGAGACTCACGTGCACAGACATGGGTGAGCTGACAAGCTATCTTGACTTGCGGATCACCCGGGACAGAGCACAGCGCACCATTACCTTGACTCAGTCACACATGGTGCAGCAGGTCCTTCAGCACTTCGGCTTCACGTACTCCTCGCCACAGTCCACTCCTCTGCCTACCGGTCACTCGCTCTCAGCTCCACCTTCGGACGAGTCCGTAGAGCCGAGTGGCCTGTATCCAGAGCTTGTGGGCTGCCTCATGTACCTGATGACTTGCACACGACCTGACCTCGCGTACCCTCTCAGCCTTCGGGCTCGCTACGTGGCTCCCGGTAGGCACCGAAAGGTGCACTGGGATGCTGCGAAGAGGGTGTTACGCTACTTGTGCAGTACGTCGGGCATGGGGCTCGTGCTTGGAGGACAGGCTCGAGTTGTCCTCACTGGTCACGTAGACGCTTCCTGGGTTGACGACTTGGCTACGCAGCGGTCGTCACAGGGTTACACCTTCAGCCTTGGCTCCGGTTCTGTCTCTTGGCGGTCTACCCGCTCGTCTTCGGTTCTCAGCTCCAGTTGCGAGGCTGAGATCTACGCTGGGGCCATGGCTGCACAGGAGTTACGCTGGCTCACCTACCTGCTGACCGACTTGGGAGAGGCGCCTCGTTCTCCTCCAGTTCTATACGTTGAAACAAGGCAATGCTTGCCTTGTGTCAGGAGCACAGACTGGAGCACAGAACGAAGCACATTGCTCTGCGCTACTTCCTTGCTCGAGAGTTGCAACAGCGTGGTCAGCTTCGTCTTGCTTACGTGGCCTCTCGGGCCAACACTGCTGATGTTTTCACCAAGGCACTTCAGCCTTGTGATCATCAGCGTTTCTGTACTGTTCTAGGCCTTGTACCTACTGTGCCTCACTTGTTTACTTCTTGACTCTACTTGTACTGTGATCTCTACACATATACATGCATGCTTATACTTGCTAGGTTGTGTTCACTGTATTGCTTGTTCTCCTTTATATAACTCTGCATGTGAACTGGCTTTGTGGCCATTTGCTTGTGCTCAGACTGCGTGGTGACTTTATGATCCACCCTGAGCTTGCTTTGCCTTTCTTGATCGGTCTTGTGACCTCTTGTTGTCCCCTACTTTGCCTATGGGGGTGTGTCAAACTTGTATGTTATAGTCTGTTTAGGCTGTAGTGGGGTAGTTCTTTTAGGGTACACCACTTTTGGGTTTCCTACTTGTACCCACCTGCTTGCTAGTTCAGTGATTCATTCCTTCACTATTCTGACATACTAATGACAGGCCTGTAGATGACGTGTGAGAATTGAGGAATGAATGAACTAGAAACGAGATGGGTACAAGTAGAGAACACAAAAGTGTTGTACCCTCTAGGAACTACCCCACTACAGCCTAAACAGACTATGGCAGATATAAGTTTGACACACCCCCATAGGCAAAGTGGGGGAGAACAAGAGGTCACAAGACCAGTCAAGAAAGACAAAGCAAGCTCAGGGTGGATCACGACGTCACCACGCAGTCTGAGCACAAGAAAAGGGCCACAAGGCCAATTCACATGCAGAGTTATATAAAGGAAAGTAAACAATACAGTGAACACAACCTAGCAAGCGTAAGCATGCAGGTATAAGTATATAGAGTATAGTACAAGCAGAGTCAAGAAGTAAGCAAGTGAGGCACAGTAGGTACAAGGCCTAGAACAGTACAGAAACGCTGATGATCACAAGGCTGAAGTGCCTTAGTGAAAACATCAGCAGTGTTGGCCTGTGAGGCCACGTAAGCAAGACGAAGCTGGCCACGCTGCTGCAACTCTCGAGCAAGGAAGTAGCGCAGAGCAATGTGCTTCGTTCTGTGCTCCAGTCTGTGCTCCTGACACAAGGCCAACATGGCCTTGTTGTCAACGTACAGAACTGGAGGAGAACGAGGCGCCTCTCCCAAGTCGGTCAGCAGGTAGGTGAGCCAGCGAAGCTCCTGTGCAGCCATGGCCCCAGCGTAGATCTCAGCCTCACAACTGGAGCTGAGAACAGAAGAAGAGCGGGTAGACCGCCAAGAGACAGAACCGGAGCTAAGGCTGAAGGTGTAACCCTGTGACGACCGCTGCGTAGCCAAGTCGTCAACCCAGGAGGCGTCACGGTGACCAGTGAGGACAACTCGAGCCCGTCCTCCAAGCACGAGCCCCATGCCCGATGTACTGCACAAGTATCGCAACACCCTCTTCGCAGCATCCCAGTGCACCTTTCGGTGCCTGCTGGGAGCCACGTAGCGAGCCAGAAGGCTGAGAGGGTATGCGAGGTCAGGTCGTGTGCAAGTCATCAGGTACATGAGGCGGCCCACAAGCTCTGGATACGGGCCACTCGGCTCTACGGACTCGTCCGAAGGTGGAGCTGAGAGCGAGTGACCGGTAGGCAGAGGAGTGGACTGTGGCGAGGAGTACGTGAAGCCGAAGCGCTGAAGGACCTGCTGCACCATGTGTGACTGAGTCAAGGTAATGGTGCGCTGTGCTCTGTCCCGGGTGATCCGCAAGCCAAGATAGCTTGTCAGCTCACCCAGGTCTGTGCACGTGTGTCTCTTCTGCAGCTCGGACTTCACGTGGGCGAGTGCCTCAGTGTCAGCAGTAGCAAAGACGAGGTCGTCTACGTACACGAGAACGTAGAACGGCGGCAGAGTAGTGTCAGTGAGTAAGAACAGAGAAGGGTCAGCAGTGGAAGGAGCAAAACCAAGAGCAGCAAGAGTCGTCCTGAGTGTGTCGTGCCACTCACGGGGTGCCTGGCGGAGACCGTAGACTGGCCGCCGGAGGCTCCACTGGGTACCAGCAGGAAACGACCCAGTGAAGCCAGGTGGGCGGCGCAGCCAGATCTCCTCGTGGAGGCTGCCCTGTAGGAAGGCTGTGCTGAAGTCAAGCGAGTGGAGCTTGTCAGAATATTATGTTTCTCTAGTCTGCAGTGGGGTACTCTGTAGTGAGTACAACCCTGTTAGGGTTTTCTATTTGTATCCCAATGCTTTCTAGTGAATTCATTTTCACTCATTTCTTCTCGATTCTCACATGGTATAGAGCATTTTTTCGATCCTTCCTAAGGGCCCACCATTGAAACTGAAACTGAAACTTTTTCTCCTTACCTGCCTGACGCGCGCGTCGCGCCTGCCCTTCGAGGCCCCCCTTGCGGCCCGTAGTGGCCCCTTTCGCGGCCCGTTTGGCCCCTTCACGGCCCGTAGAGGCCCCTTTCGCGGCCCGTTAGGCACCTTCGCGGCCCGTTAGGCCCTGTCGCGGCCCCTTTCGCGGCCCGTTAGGCCCGTCGTGGCCCCTTTCGCGGCCCGTTAGGCCCCCGTCGCGGCCCGTTAGGCCCCCGTCGCGGCCCCTTCACGACCCGTTAGGCCCCTTCGTGGCCCGTTAGGCCCCCCTTCGTGGCCCGTTAGGCCCGTCGCGGCCCCTTTCGCGGCCCGTTAGGCCCCCGTTTAGGCCCCTTCGCGGCCCGTTAGGCCCCTTCGCGGCCCCCCCCTTTACGACTCGTCGCGGCCCCCCTTTCGCGGCCAGTTAGGCCTCAGTCGCGGCCCCTTCCCGGACCTGCCCCGACCCTGTCGCGGCCCCGTCCCGGACCTGCCCCGACCTCGGCCCTGCCCCTTCCATGCCCCGACCCTGCCCAGGCCCCGCCCTCCTCATGCCGGTCGTGGTGCACCAGGGGCCCGTGCATCGACCCCCCCCGCGCGGCCCCCCCCCCCCCCCGCTCGCCACGCAAGGCGACGGGAGGGGCGACCTGGGGGGGCACGCGTCGCCCCTTCTTCCGCCTGCTCTGGCGCCCTGGGAGGCCGCACGTCCCCGTACTCCCCCCCCCCCCCCCCCCCCCCCCCCCCTCAGGTCGCCTCCACAGGCGACGGGAGGGGCGACCTGGAGGGGGGGGCCGTGCGTCGGAGCAGCCGCCCCTGGTGCAGCCGCCCCTGGAGCAGCCGCCCCTGGTGCAGCCACCCCTGGTGCAGCCGCCCCTGGAGCAGCCGCCCCTGGTGCAGCAGCCCCTGGAGCAGCCGCCCCTGGTGCAGCCGCCCCTGGTGCAGCCGCCCCTGGAGCAGCCGCCCCTGGAGCAGCCGCCCCTGGAGCAGCCGCCCCTGGTGCAGCCGCTCCTGGACCTCAGCAGCCGCCCCTGGCCCCTGGCCCCTGGAGCAGCCGCCCCTGGACCCCCCCCCTCCTCTCCACCCTTTTCTCCTCTCCCTCCCCCTGCTGCGGGTGCAGCAGTGGGGGGGAGGGGATCTGCCATCCCCCTGGAGCGGATGCGGCAGTGGGGGGAGGGGACCTGCAGCACCTGCCTGCCCCCCCCCCCCCGCACCCCCCCCCACCCCCTCAGGTCGCCTCAACAGGCGACGGGAGGGGCGACCTGGCGGGGGGGGCCGTGCGTCGGAGCAGCCGCCCCAGGTGCAGCCGCCCCTGGAGCAGCCGCCCCTGGTGCAGCCGCCCCTGGTGCAGCCACCCCTGGAGCAGCCGCCCCTGGAGCAGCCGCCCCTGGAGCTGCCGCCCCTGGTGCCGCCGCTCCCTCCCCCTGCTGCGGGTGCAGCAGTGAGGGGAGGGGATCTGCCAACCCCCCCCCCCCCCCCCCACCCCCCATCTCTCTGCTGCGGGTGCGGCAGTGGGGGAGGGTATGGGGGTGGCGGGTGTGGCCAACCCGCCAGCCCTACTGCTGCCCCGCGCGCCCTGCTGCCCTGTGCGCCCCGTGCGCCCTGCTGCCCTGCTGCCCTGTGCGCCCCGTGCGCCCTGCTGCCCTGCTGCCCTGTGCACCCCGCGTGCCCTGCAGCCCTGTGCGCCCCGCGCGCCCTGCTGCCCTGCTGCCCTGTGCGCCCCGTGCGCCCTGCTGCCCTCTGCATGCGCCATGCATGCAGGTGCAGCAGTGGGGGAGGGTATGGGGGTGGCGGGTGTGTGGCATCTCCTGCTCCTCCTCCTACTCCGTCTCCCACTGCTGCAGCTGCCGCTGAGGGGGGTGGGTGTGTGTGAGTCGACGGAGTGGTGCTAGGGGGTGGAGTGTGAGTGAACCTAGGGGTGCAGCAGGGGGTGTGTGAATGGGGGGTGCGGCAGTAGAGGGAGGTTGGGTGGAGGTAGCCGTCGTGTTGCTAGCAGTGCCAGTAGTCCGGAGGTGCGCTTCCGGTAGCCCAGTGATGCCGCTGCGCCAGTCGCCCGTGGGTCCGTTGCTCCTGCCGCTCGTCTTAGCCGCGGAGCCAGTTACTCCTGTAGTCCGGAGGTGCGCCTCCGGTAGCCACAGTGCGCGCCGCTCCTGTTGCCCGTGTGTCTGCAGCTTCCGCTGTTGCCTCCTCTCTCCTCTCCTATTAGTCCAGCCTCCTCCTCCTCACTTGCCCTCTGTGATAGCCTCTAGCTTTGCTTATCTATTGTGAACTTTAAACTGTTACTTCTTGTACTTGTGCTCAGAATGTATGGTGACATTGTGATCCACACTGAGCTTGATTTGCTTTGCTTCTTGTGCTGATCATACCCCACTTTGACTATGGGGGTGTGTCAGAATATTATGTTTCTCTAGTCTGCAGTGGGGTACTCTGTAGTGAGTACAACCCTGTTAGGGTTTTCTATTTGTATCCCAATGCTTTCTAGTGAATTCATTCTCACTCATTTCTTCTCGATTCTCACAGAGCTCGTAGTCACGCTGAGCAGCAACGTGCAGCAGTACCCGAAGAGTGGTCATCTTCGGGGTAGGGGAGAAGGTCTGAAAGAAGTCAACTCCCTGACGCTGACTGAAGCCACGTGCAACGTAACGCGCCTTGAAGGCAGGCGGAGAACCCGGCGGCCGCTTCACCCTGAAGATCCACATGCCACTGACGATGTTCGCCCCAGGTGGGGGAACCTCGTCTACGTAGGTGCCTGTGGACTTCCAGGAATCCATCTCTGCGTCCATGGCTGCCTGCCACTGAGAGGAGTAGGGACCCTCTATCGACTCTGCGTAAGAGCGCGGGGTCGGGATGTCTAGTGCATCCGGGTCTCCCTCAGGGGCAAGCAGCATGGACACGAGATGAGGTGAAGCAGCGGCAAAGCACTCAAGGTCCTCCTATCTGTCCTCAAGGACGTCCGTGCCAAGAGCACACTCACCCCCGACGGACGGAGGACAGAAAGACGCAGACTCAGCAACAAGACTAGCGGCGTAGTCTAGGCGACAGGCTGCAGCAAAGTCAACGAGCTCAGTAACAAGAGCAGACGCAGCAGTGGACTCAAACAGAGGGTCAGTAACAGCAGTGGCCAGAAAGCGCATGACAGAAGGACTAGCAGCACGAAGGGAGTCAGACTCCGGGTCCGGACCGTCAGGAAGAGAGGACGCAGGAGGAGACGGCAGAGGGACACGCTGTGGAGCAGTAGAAGGACGCAGTGTCATCAAGTGAGTGCCCGGGACAGGAGGAGGACGCGGACGCGAAACACGACCAACGCGAACAGTACGGACAGGCGACGCAGAGCGAGACACAGGTGACACAGGACGCGACTCAGGCTCACGACGCTCCGTAAGACCTCTATTCGGTCCAGAGTAAGGAGAAGGACCAGGCAGCGGAGAGGCCGGCTGCAACTGCGACTGGGACTGGACAGGCGGTGGACGCAGGAAAGGAGGAGGAGGACCAGGAGAAGGCGGGGAGCCAAGAACCTGCTGAAGGAGCGGAACGTAGTACGGCCGCGGCCGCGCAGCGCCTCCAGAAACAGCAGAGACAGAGCCGGTACCCTCCGCCCCAGGGTCTCCAGTCCCAGCAGTACCTCGAGCAGCTCCAGCACCAGCAGCACCTCCAGCAGCTCCAGCACCAGCACCACCTCCAGCAGCGCCAGCACCTCCAGTAGCCCCAGTAGCACCTCCAGCACCTCCAGCAGCTCCAGCACCAGCAGCACCTCCAGCAGCTCCAGCACCAGCACCACCTCCAGCAGCGCCAGCACCTCCAGCAGCTCCAGTAGCACCTCCAGCACCCCCAGCAGCTCCAGCACCAGCACCACCTCCAGCAGCGCCAGCACCAGTAGCTCCAGTAGCACCAGCAGCAACTCGACAGCGCCGAGAGTACCACTCACGAAGCCGCTGTGGAGAGAGGGGCTCCCGCCGCGACGGGACACCTAGAGCACCTCCAGACTCAGCACGCGCAGGCTCAGCACCTCCAGACACAGTACCCTCAGGCGCCACACCCCCAGGCTCAGCACACCCAGTCTCAGCACCCCCAGACTCAGCACCCCCAGTCTCAGCACCCCCAGACTCAGCACCCCCAGTCTCAGCACCCCCAGTCCCCGCACCCGCAGGGTCAGCACCCCTAGCAGCACCTGAGTCGACAGCTACCTCGACCGGCTCGGCAGGGTCTACCTGGGACACACCTGAGGGGGCAGGACCCTGGGGGGGGAGGTGGTCTACCAGGGGAGTACCTGGTGCCAGGAAGAGTGGCGGGGGGGGAGGAGAGGCAGTGCGGTAGGGAAAGAGACGGTAGTACGACACCGACTCGTCGAACGTGACGTCCTGAGAGGACAGAACACGACGCGAGGTGGGGTGGTAGAACTGCCACCCGGGTGCGTCAGGAGGGAAGCCAAGGAAGACACAGGGAACGGCACGGGAGGACAGCTTGTCCGCTGTAGTATCGCGGACAAAAGCTCGAGATCCCCAGACTCGGAACGCTGACGCATCGCCAACCTTCCCCGTCCACCTCAGTGTAGGTGTGGTCTCCGGCAAGGAGACTCGAGGCTGAAGGTTGATCTGATGCACAGCGTACTGAACCGCGAACGGCCACAGAAAATGGGGAGCAGCCGCATGGATCATGGACGTACGAGCGACGTCCATGACCATGCCAATGCGGCGCTCAGCAATCCCATTTTGCTGCGGGGAGGCCGGAAGCGTGAACGTCTGGCGGATGCCCTCAGAACGACAGAAGGCTCTCAGGAGGTCGGAGGAAAACTCCCCGCCTCTGTCTGAGTGCAGACGCAGAACAGGAAGGTCTGAGGCGAAACTCTCACTAAGCTGGCGACGAGCACCGCGGATCCAGTCGATCAACACCTCAGTGACCTCACCCTTGCTGCGCAAGGGGAAGACTGTGGTGTAACGCGAGTAGTCGTCAACGACCAGCAGGAAGTAACGCTCGTGACCCTGTCCACGGATGCGGGCTGGGCCCCACACGTCCATGTGAAGAGTCTGCAGAGGGGCCTCAGTCGGAGGAAACGAGGAGGAGTGAGGAGCGGCGCGCTGCCGGCCCTCGACACAAGGAACACATTTGGGGGCAGGCCCCGGAGGAAGGGGAGGGAGGGACCTGGGGAGTCCAGAGACAAGAGCACGGGAGGCCATACCTCGAAGACGAGGCAGGGAGGGGTGACCAAGGCGGTGGTGCCAAAGGAGAGTCTCGTGCGCCAGAGGACGACACGAGCAGGGGGCAGACGCAGGACTAGACTTGGACGCGGCAGCAAACACCTGACTGGACGCAGCTACCTGACCAGACGCAGGGTCCGGAGGAGGCGCAGTAGTCAGTGTGTACAGACTCGACCCTGGCCGACGGGTGAACGTGGCCAGGTGGCGGCCCGTCCGAGAGCAAGTGCAGTGGGTCACACGCTGACCTCCAGGGGTGAACTGGTCAACCCACGCGTCCTGGAGGTCAGCTCCACTCACCAAGTTCGTAGAGAACGAGGAGAGGTGGAGTCCCGACAGCAAGCCCGACGGGGCCGCAGGACACGGTAGAACCATGGAGGAGTGTGCAAGGACTGGGCCCCCGGAGGGGTCAGCAAGGGAGACCGCAACAGGCCGACTGAGCGGCGTGAGCGTGGTGCTGTCTCTAAAGAAAGAGCGCGAAGCACCAGAGTCAAGTGTGAAAGTGTGAAGGGACTCAGTAGGTGCAGTACCAGAGAGAGGAGACGTACCAGCACCTGGAGCAGCAGACGCACTAGCACCTAGAGCAGCAGCCGCACTAGCACCTAGAGCAGCAGCCACAGTGCCCGGGTCGGGCGGGACACGCAGGTAACAGTCACCCTCAGTAATATCAGCAAAAGCATACATGGCAGCAAGGATAGCATCAAAGTCTAGATCAAAGATAGGCACATTCTGCAGAAGCAGATCATGCCAACGAGGAAGCTCAACGGCGTCAGGAAACTGGGCACGCCAAGCGTCAGTCAAGCGGCCGAAGCAGCGCTGCGTGGTGTGTGGGAGACCACACACCTCCCCACTCCGAGTGCCGGTGCGAAGAACGTAAGAGCAGGGACCCGCACCCCCAGACCTCCCACGCCCAGCGTACCACTCACGAAGCTGCTGAACCGACGGGGTCTCACGGGTGCGCTGCTGCTGCTGGCGCTGGCTGCCACCAAGGCCTCCACGCTGCGTGGCTGCACCGCGACCAGCACCACCTCCTCCGCTACCTCCACCACCGCTGCCGCCGCCTCCACTCCCTCCGCCACCGCCGCCACGGCCTCCACTGCCGCCACCGACTCCCCCACTCCCTGTACCACCCCCACCACCACCTCCACCTCCTCCACCGCCTCCACCGCTTCCCCCACCGCCCCCTGCACCACCCCTGCTTCCCTTGCCCTTGCCGGTGCGGTGTCGCCCACTAGAGGCAGACGCAGCGCCGACCTCCTCAGTGCCAACGAGGTCGACAGCAGCAGCAGAGGCAACAGAGGGGAGAAGGGGGACAGGGGAACACCCCTCAAAGAAGGGGGTGCGACGGTCGCCGCGAGAAGCACCTACAGCTAAGATACTCTTCTCAGCTGCAGCAAGGCGCTCCTCTAGCAAGTCGACAGTCAGCTCGGTGGGGCAAAGGGAGAGAAAGTGGTCCCTGACTGAAGAGAGAGAGTCAGGGAGGCGGGTGACTAGGTAGTAAAGGGTGATGTACATGGGGGGGGAGTTCGTGGGAAGGAACTCAGTGGGAAGGGCAGCGCGGTAGCGGGCGTCACTGGTGCGAAGGTGAGCAACCAGGTCAGCAACTGTGGCAAAGGCGGCAAGGTCAGGAAAAAGGTACGGCAGCATGAGGCGGCTGAGGGCAGCAGTGGCAGGGGAGCTGTAGCGTGCAACTACAGCGTCGTACAGAGTCTTAGCACTCTTGTACTGACTAAAGTGCGCGCGCTCAGTAGACGATAGGTGACTACGCACAGCAAGGCGGGCAGCAGCATCGCGCGTGGTCCACTGCGAGCGAACAGTACTGTCAGCATCAGCAGCAGGGGCAGTAGAGGCGCCAGACGTGAGATCGAACAGTGAGAGACCGTCCTTGCTATCGCACTGTAGGAAAAGCTGCAGATCATCTAGCCAGACCTCAAAGTCAACTGCCCGACCCTCAGCATCAAAAGCAAGGACACTGAGACTAGCCATGACAGCAGCAGCAGTAGGCTAGCAGCAGCAGCAGTGCAACTCAGCTAAGCAGGCTAGGCAGGGCAGCGCGACTTGGCAGGGCGGCTCGACAGGGTGGCACGGCACGGTGGAGCAGTGCGGTTCGGCAGCGCGGCTCGGCTCGGCGGTGCGCTTACCAGGGGCGAGGCCGGGGCAGGGCCGGGGGAGGGTCGGGGCAGGACTGGGACAGGTCCGGGGTAGGGCCGGGGCCGGTCCGCAAGAGATCCGGGGCCGGGCCGAGGCAGGGCCGCGACAGCACAGGAGCAGGGCAGGGGCTGAGTCGGGGCAGGGCCGGGGCAGAGCCGGGGCGAGGCCGCGACAGGTCCGGGACAGAGCCGCGACAGGGTCGGGGTAGGTCCGGGACGGGGCCACGACGGGGCCGGGGCAGGGCCAGGGTCGGGGGAGGTCCGGGACGGGGCCGCGACAGGGTCGGGGCAGGGCCGGGGTCGGGGCAGGTCCGGGACGGGGCCGCGACAGGGTCGGGGCAGGGCCGGGGTCGGGGCAGGTCCGGGACAGGGCCGGGACGGGGCCGGGGAAGGGCCGGGGCGGGCCGCGAAGGGGGCCGCAACTGGCCTAACGGGCCGCGAAGGGGCCGCGACAAGCCGCGACGGGGCCTAACGGGCCGCGAAAGGGGCCGGGGAAGGGCCTGGGCGGGCCGCGAAGGGGCCGCGACGGGCCTAACGGGCCGCGAAGGGGCCTAACGGGCCGCGAAGGGGGGCCGCGACGGACCTAACGGGCCGCGAATGGGCCTAACGGGCCGCGACGGACCTAACGGGCCGCGAAGGGGGGCCGCGACGGACCTAACGGGCCGCGAATGGGCCTAACGGGCCGCGAAGGGGGGGGCCGCAACGGACCTAACGGGCCGCGAAGGGGGGGCCGCGACGGACCTAACGGGCCGCGAAGGGGCCACTACGAGCCGCAAGGGGGCCTAACGGGCCGCAAGGGGGGCCGCTACGGGCCTCAAGGGGGGCGCTATAGGCCTCAAGGGGGCCACTACGGGCCGTGAAGGGGCCGCGACGGGCCGCGAAGGGGGCCGCGACGGGCCGTGAAGGGGCCTAACGGGCCGCAAGGGGCCACTACGGGCCGCAAGGGGGCCTAACGGGCCGCAAGGGGGGCCGCTACGGGCCTCAAGGGGGCCGCTACGGGCCTCAAGGGGGGCCGCTACGGGCCTCAAGGGGGGCCACTATGGGCCGTGAAGGGCAGGCGCGACGCGCGCGTCGGGCAGGTAAGGAAGAAAAATATTTTCAGTGGTGGGCCCTTAGGAAAAATCGAAACTAGCTCTATACCATGTGAGAATTGAGGAATGAATGAACTAGAAACGAGATGGGTACAAGTGGAGAACACAGAAGTGTTGTACCCTCTAGGAACTACCCCACTACAGCCTAAACAGACTAAACGCACTGTCATCAGGGCCCAAAATTAGTTTAGGCCCACCCTGACAAATCAGGGTTCCAGGCCCTCCTTACCCTGACCCGTAGGGTAACAATTTTCGTACCCTGCTGGCAGCAGGGTAAAACGTTTTGCACCCCGCTGGCAGCAGGGTAAAAAAAATCGTACCTTGATGCATAGGACAGCACAAAACTGTCATTGACGCGCAACTTTGATCAGCTGACGAAATTGAACTGAAATGGTTGGAATGTTGACCGTTGATCAGGCCCTCAGATTCACTTTGAGGCACGTAAGGGTATCAGGGTCCCTCTGGCCCTAGACCCTGATCGACAGGGTCACCTAGGAAAAAAGCCTGAAAGTTCAGTGTTACTTAAAAAAAAAGTCTGATGCATCAGTGTCACCTATAGAAAAAGGCTGATAGTAGTGAAGCTGATTTTTTAACTTAAAACTCTATGAAGGTCGCAAACAGCCTTCAATCTATCTATCTGTGTTGTAAACCAAAGCCTATCTTGCTTGCTAGCTAGCTATGCATTGCATCCAGCATGACTCTGGGTCTGGGTGAGTTCAGTAATCATCATCTGATGAGGCCTGCTTGTCATCATCATCTTCTCTTCCCTTAGCCTGTCGTTCTGCCCACTCTTCCTCCTCTAGGGCCTCCTTTCCCGTGCTATCCCTGCCCTCTCCCTCTCTTTCGGGTGGTGCCGCCACATTGCCGAATGGGCGGCGCTTCTTGTAGCTGCGCCAAATCTGCACCACCTCATCGTAGTTGGGCTCGTACTCGAGTAGAGACATGGTGACGAGGTCTTCGAGGCGGGCGTCCTTCAAGCTCCCCCGCTGCCACGATTTGATAACGTTTTGGCGTGAGAAGCCGCGCTCACACTCCACTGTGCTCAGCGGCAGCACGGCGATAGCCACCCAGAGACGCACCAGATTGGGGTAGCCAGTCGCCCAGTCGCTTGTCTTCAGCATTGCTGTTAGGCCTGCGTGGAAGCTCCGCTCGTTCTTCGGGGCACCTGCGAGGATGGGGCAGAAGGCCCGCAGCTCCTTGATCGCACGCCGCTTGTCGACCCCTGCCACATAATGCGGAAGGGAGAGAGAGAGGGGGTTTTTGAAAGGCTGGCAAGTGCGTACACCATACGTTGATGAAATGCAATGACACAATAAGACGGACAGCAACAGTGCGAGAGCGGGAATACCTGGAATGATGTAGTCCGTGTCCTGTGCCCTGAACAGCCTCACGAGAGACTCGAGCCACTCGAGACACTGCCTGTGGCGCTCTGCTCTCCCCAGCTCCCACTCGTCAGGCATGAACAGCCGCACTCCCACCAGGGAGTCCAGGTCCTGGAACCGTGTGCTGAGGTTTTGCACGAGCGTCTCGGCGAAGGTGGTGCAGAGATCGACGCAGGCGTCGTGGGAGCCGAGGGTCGGGTAGTCTTCGCTCGGCTTCTCGTGCAGCTCGAAGGTGTGTGTCGTGGGCCGCCTGTCCGAGTCGACTCCCTGCACCTTCACCTCGGGATTGCCCCCCTCAGGCCCGTGCTTCTTGATGAACGGGGAGAGGCGCGCGCTCACCCCGCCTCCAAAGTCGTCACCACAGTCGACGTAGCGGGACTCTAGGAATGAAATCGACCGGCGGATCTGCCCGTGGACACTTGCAATGTCCAGCTGTTAGGGGTCAACAGGGCGAACAGAGGATGGAGAGAAGGCCAAATCAGTGCAAAGCAGATTCTGCTTAAGCAGTACATCAAACAGTGACTCACAAACCGAAACAAGGCACACAATCCAACAACGATAGTAACCAAGCTCACCTCACGCTGCTGGAATGCCCTGTTTAGCACATTGAGCTGCTCGAGGACGTCTGCAAGGAAGTATAGCAGAAAGTGAAACCTGTAGCTCGTGGCGAGCTCGTAGAGGGTGATGTCCCACTCATACAGCATCACGATCAGCGCGGGGAAGACCTCTACCGCGCGCAGAATGGCGTCACCGCGGGAGAGCCAGCGGACGTCGTGGATCCCTTGTAGCTCCAGGTTTGTTTTCGTGAACACCTCCTGCAGGCCAATGAAGCGTTGATGCCACGGGCCAGAACGCCCCAAATGCTCTGCCACTTGGCGGAGCAGGGAGTCCACCATGCCGAACTCGGGGAGTTGTTCAGCGGCGTCCTTTGCTGCGAGGGCCTCCCTGCATGCACACCAGCATTAAAACCGGCTCAAGGAGGGGTTAGCAGGGGATGCAGCAGGGACTGTATGGAAGCAGTAAACAGAAGATGAAAACTGACCTGTGGGCGATGCAGTGGCTCGAAACAAGATGCGGGATGCGGAGGCGAAGTCGAGCGACAAGGCCGTTGTGTTTCCCCATCATCACACTCGCTCCGTCAGTGCTTATGCCGGATATCCTCGCCATTTCAATGCCTAGGGCTTGCAGGTGGGACAAGAGCACTGAGAGGAGAGAGGCTGCATCGCCCTTCTCCACGGTCAGCAGGGCAAGGAACTCAGTCACGGGACGATTTTCACGGATGAATGTCGCGAAAACAATCATATGCTTTCCCCGACACCTGTCCGTGCTTTCGTCGCACGTGACGCCAATGTATGGGCTGCTGAGGATGTGCTGCAGTTGCGTTGTGTGCAACCATGTGGCCATCGACTGTGTCAGCTGCCCGAAGCCGTAGCTGCAGCGCATGTCAAACAACACAATGTCAGATAATTCGGTTGAGTTTCACAAACACGGTTGCAGTTAGATTAATTCAACACTCACGTAGTATAATAGGTTCCGTAGCCTTTTGCTGGGAACCCGGGCACCTTGAGTCGCGCGAGGTAGCGCACAAGATTCACCCATAACTCTATGGGTGCATCTTGCTTGGTCACGAAGAGCAGGGAGTCGAGGAGCTTGACGACCCGCTCCTTCTCCGTGTCGCGAGCGAGATTGTCGCCGTTGATCCGTGGCTGCGTAGCGGCGTCGTCGAGAAGCTTCTGCTGGTGTTTCAACGCCTCCTTGTGCTTGGTAGTTGCCGCATGCCGTTTGAACGCCTGCGTCTGAACGTCTGTGGCGCCCTTTCCGCCTCTCCCACACGGTCCAGCGTAGCCTGCGTGCTCCGTACAGATGCTGCACTTGAAAGCGGGGAAACCGTCAGCTTTTTTTAGCAGAATAAGCCAAGAAAACCGCTCGAGCCACTCGCTTTTGTACTTATACAGAGCCTCCGCGTAGGTTGCGTCTGGCCCTGCCGGTTTAGAAGGCCCATGTGTTGAGGGCGACGCCTGCGTGCCTGCGGTCGCGGGCGTCGACAGTTGGTCGGCTGGCGAAGCCGGTGTTGCACCAGCGGGACCTCCCTTCTTGGGCCACGGCAGCGTTGACTGCGTGTACCTGGCGGACTTCTTAGCCACTGGCACCGCCGCGATTTCTTCACCTGAAGGGTTGGAGCTGTCTTGCTCCAACACGGGCGCAGTAGGGGAGGGACACAGAGGCTCGTCGATGGGTTCAAATGGAACATCGACGGTCGGCGCGACTGCAGGCGCCTTTCCATGGTTATCTACTGCCGCTAAGTTGGAGAATAGCAGATCCAGCCCGGTAACGGCCGCGGACAGATCAATTGGCGAACGACGAGCGGGTTCATCGCCGGGGTCATCAGGTCGTTCAATGGCGTCCGGGTGGACCGCCATTGATTGCGCTGTGAACAAGCAGCATCTAACGGGACTCCCTAGCTAGCTGAACGATGGAGGTTTGCCAGGAAGAGAGGACACACGGCTGACTGCCTCTTGGTACACCAGGCAGCAACGCGATGAAACCTTACACATGCTAGATGGAAGGAAAGCATGGAGCAGACTGGGGTGGGAGACTGGATGGCTGGCAGCACGGCTGGGCGGCGTGGATGCATCCGTGCTTGCCAGCACGACTTAGACAAAACGGGCCAGAGGACCACAGATGCTTCACATGGGCCTGAATCCCTCGTTGCGCTGCCTGCCAGCATCGCTGTGCTGCAACCCTGTAATTGGCCAAATCAGGAAATGCTGTCAAAGTGGCCAATCATCGCACCACGCGCGCCAACAACGCATCCCTCTACGAGGCAAATTTGTCTGCTACTCACCGCCACGCCCTGCTGACACCGCGGGAATCTGATATTCCCTGTACAGCCGGGCAACTACACAGGAACCGTGTAGGAATCGCTTTCAGGGTCGGATTCGTTACAACGTAGTGGAATCAGTGTCACTAAAAAAAATTTGCTGAAAGTTCAGAGTCATGTGCTAGGTGAAGGCTGAAAAATCAGCCCCACAAAAAGCTGAACACTGGAAAATCAGTGTAGGTTAAAAAAAAACCCTGGAAATCAGGAATTTCAGGGAAAAATTCCTGATATCGTAGGGCCTGCCGTTGATGAAGGTTGCTCTTCATCTGACGGATGCAGATGGCCTTGACCAAATTGAAGTGAGGTTGGAATTTCGGCCGTTGATGAAGTGAGTCTATCTGACGGACGCGGATGAACTGGCCCAAGATGAAAGAGAGTTTGAATGTGGGCCGTTGAGTGAGCAGGTGTAGATCTGACGGTCGAAGGCTAATGCGAAAAGGGGGAACCTGCTGACGTGACATTCAATCGCGAAGCGTGGTTCAGTTTGTCAGCATGCGAAGTATGGGCTGATCTGCGCTAAAAAAGTTTCGGTATCAGGGAAGTCTACACACAACCCTGATACCGTCAGGCCAACTATATTTCCTATCAGTGTAAAAAAAACCAAACTCTTTTTGCATGAGGGTAAAAATCACGGAATCCTGATTTTGACAGGGTAACTCTGAAAAAGCGGCCGCCCCCCAGGGTAATCAGGGCATTTTACCCTGATATTTTGGGCACTGACTGTCATATATGACAGCCATACGTAGTAGAACTGTACATATATCATGATCATGACTTGGCTCATTACACCCACTACACTCACACCGCCCGCTAACCTCTTCTATTCCTGCTTCACGTTTCCTTGCAGCATACCATTCCGAATCTGGGCAGAAATGTCAGAAATCTGAGAAGGTGCATGAGGAATGAACACCGTGTTGCTCTTGGCCGACGCTCCTATATCCTTCATAGTGTCAAAGTACTGCGTTACAAGCACCATATCCAAAACGTCCTTGGGTGTTGTTCCCGCCACTTCATGCGAGAATGCGAGGACGCTCTCTCTCAGCCCATCCACAATAGCCTGCATGTGCGGGCAACACAATAAACCAATCAATAACTCAGTATGCCACAATTATTAAATAGCACAGAAGGCAAATGAGCAGATTGGCTTTATGAAGTACATAGCAGGACAGTTTCCAAGCGTACATACCTGCCTCTGCCGAGCCACACCAACACCAGAGAGGTACTTTGCCTCGGCATCAGCCTCGGCACGCTTCACTTGAAGGATCTTCTCAGCCTCTGCCTTCTCCTGCGCTGCCATACGCATGCGCTGAGCTGCTCACATTGGGTCGAAAAGGGGAAACACAGTAGAGAGGGAAACAGCATCTGTCACAAAAGCGGAGCATGCTATGGAAAGGACGAAAAAACAGAGGTGCCACCAGCCTCACGTGACAGGAAACAGAGAACTTACGCAGGTCAGAGAGCAGTGAGCTATGGTTTTACTGGAAAGGAAGTAGAAACAGAGGCGCAGCACAGCTACCCTCACATGACAGGAATGGAGAACTTAAGCAGGTCAGTGAGCAGTGAGCTATGGCTTTACCAGCATTGATTTCGTTCATGGCTTTCCGCACGGTGGCATCAGGTTCAATGTCCACAATGAGTGTCTGCTGAATGGTGTAGCCATACGCTGTCATCACCTGTAACAACAGCATAGCAAGGTTTAGAAGCAGCAGAGCAGCATGACATTTTTAGCAACAGGGGCGAGGGGAATTGTTCGCGCAAGCAAACTTGTGAGATTGTGACGAAGGGGAGGTAACCAAGTCGTGTTTTGTGTCGACTCAAACAGGTGTGCTTTGTGTCGACTCAAACAGGTGTGTTTTGAGACGACTCAAAACACAGCTTGTGAAGACGGAGATGCTACCAAGTACAAGAAACGGCACAAGACACTTGGCCAATAGGACAGCAGGTTTCACGCATAAGGTAACCAACCCCAACCAGCAATCTACACTCATGCATGAACCTTACCTTTTCCAGTTCCTCCTCCACATTCTTTGCAATCTCGTTTTTCTGTTCAAACACTTGATCCAGCTCTATGCGCGGCACACTGGCTCGTACCACTGTAATGGGATGCACACCCACTCCACATCCCCCACCCACCACACACGCACACAGCATGTATGCATGCGGCACGCACACACATACACATGCACACACACACATGTACATGGCCACACCAAGACGTGTACACAGAGTCAGGTATTGCACAACCATCCACTGTTGGACGTCTAAGAAAGGAAACCCAAAATACAAGAGAGCGAAGATTGAAATCAAGACCAGCAAAGCAATCCCCTTGCCCTCTCCCCTTGCTACCCTGCATGCATACCATCAAAGATTGGATCTGCTCGCAAGGGTAACAATTATCTTGAGACGCCTCAAAGCTAACGCAACCCTGCATACCATCAAAGACGTAGGACTGGATCTGCTCTCGAGGATTCTGGAGCTCGTAAAATGCATCGTCTGCATGGTCCTTCATCACCCGGTACTGGACGGAACACACCACCGTCACAAACACATTGTCCTGCAAAAGAACCATGTGGAACAAGGGATACCGAGCAACAATTAATATTCGCATGGTCCTTCATCACTCGGTACTGGGCGGAACAGACCACCGTCACAAACACATTGTCCTGCACGAAAACGACGTGGAACAATGAGTACCGGGGGAACATTTTTGACTCGCATTAACATCATCCTGCACAAAAACACCATCACCATCGTCCTGCAAACGAACCATGTGTTTCATGTAGCAATGTGTTTCTATACGTGAAACATAAGAAAGAAAATAAATGAAAGGGGGACAGAAAGAGAAGAAATAAAAAGGCTAAAGAAAAGAAAAGAAAAGAGAAATAAATAAAACATTTGTTTGACCCCTACAGCAATCAATACTGGATTGTGAATCCCATTGCCCCAACCATCCAGGAAAGGGACACATAGTCCACCCGTTTTACCAAACAAAGACGGGCACTCAAAGCTTGAAAAGGCGGAGAAGCACGAGAGCATGACAAGGAGGAGAATATAAGCAATTTACCTTCGTTTTAGTTTCGCACCGCACGTCTAGCTGCTGCACACGGAGCGACAAATTTCCCGCCAACCAAGTCCCAGCGAGGGGATTGAAGCAGTGCAGCCCGGGCTCTGCCACGTGGGTGAATGTCCCCCATTTCTCGAAAATTCCAACCTGCAACATCCGCACACGGTACGTTACGTAGAATGAATTATAACGCTAGATTCGTTTACAGTGTTAATCGATACAGACGACTTGCTCACTGCTCGGCCACGCAGGAGAATGCAAGGAGGAGGGGGGGGATAAAGCATTTGCAAGCTACTTGGATGCTGCCATGGGCCATGGCCACAGCTGCTCCCCCTGCCACTATCACCGTGGCTATTGCAAACGACTTGCTCACTGCTCGGCCACGCAGGAGAATGCAAGGAGGAGGGGGGGGATAAAGCATTTGCAAGCTACTTGGATGCTGCCATGGGCCATGGCCACAGCTGCTCCCCCTGCCACTATCACCGTGGCTATTGCAAACGACTTGCTCACTGCTCGGCCACGCAGGAGAATGCAAGGAGGAGGGGGGGGATAAAGCATTTGCAAGCTACTTGGATGCTGCCATGGGCCATGGCCACAGCTGCTCCCCCTGCCACTATCACCGTGGCTATTGCAAACGACTTGCTCACTGCTCGGCCACGCAGGAGAATGCAAGGAGGAGGGGGGGGATAAAGCATTTGCAAGCTACTTGGATGCTGCCATGGGCCATGGCCACAGCTGCTCCCCCTGCCACTATCACCGTGGCTATTGCAAACGACTTGCTCACTGCTCGGCCACGCAGGAGAATGCAAGGAGGAGGGGGGGGATAAAGCATTTGCAAGCTACTTGGATGCTGCCATGGGCCATGGCCACAGCTGCTCCCCCTGCCACTATCACCGTGGCTATTGCAAACGACTTGCTCACTGCTCGGCCACGCAGGAGAATGCAAGGAGGAGGGGGGGGATAAAGCATTTGCAAGCTACTTGGATGCTGCCATGGGCCATGGCCACAGCTGCTCCCCCTGCCACTATCACCGTGGCTATTGCAAACGACTTGCTCACTGCTCCCATGGAAGGAGAGCATGGGACGGAGGGAGGAAAACGCACTTGCAAACGATTGGTCACTAATCCATCACAGTTTGTAACACCCCAGGAGAAAGAGGGAAGAAGGTGTTTGGGGGGGAGGGGGGAAGAAGCCAACTTTTTCTGAAATGCAATTTCTAAGGCGCCGAGAAAATAGACTGTCATGCAGAAAAACACAACGAGAAGGCGGGACGACGATGGAAGTGGGAATGGGGAGAGAGAACAGGGTAGGGAAGGGTATTGGAGGAGATACAAGCTTACGAGTATAACTAGGTTTCACTCCCTCCCGCCCTTCCACCCTCCCACTCTCCCACTCTCGCACCCCCCATGCCCCCATCCTCCCACCCACCCTCCCGCCCACGCACCCCCTACCCGCCCACTGACACACACCCATGCGGAGAGCCTGCGCCATGCCCTCTGCTGTTGCCTTGTCAGGTCCACGTGGCCGCCTCTCATTGGCTGTGGAGGGAGAAGGCGTGTGCTCGTTATCGAATGATATCTGGTACCTAGGGTGGCGTGTGGAGGGCACAAGCGTGTGGGGGTGGCAGGCAGGGCACGCACACGTCACAACAGAAAGGCAAGCACGAATAAGCAGGAGGAATCATGGGGAAGGATGAGATGTGAGGAGAAAGGAGAAGACAGCAGGAGCAGGGAGGTGAAAACAGGAGAAAGAAGGAGTAAGGAGGACGAAGCAGGAGAAAGCAAGGGCAAGCAGGAGAAAGAAGGATAAAAACAGGAGAAAGCAGGATAAAAATAGGAGAAAGGAGGAGAAAACAGGAGGAAACGGGAAGAATGCAGGTGAAGGCAAGAGGAAGGAGGGCGACGCATGAGAAGGCAGCGGAAGATAGAACAAAGTGTGAGACAGAAGGAGAAAGGGGGATAAGAATGAAAAGGGAAAATAACGTAGGAAACAGCAGACAGAGGGCGAGGAAGAAGGGGAAATCAGGAGAAAGGGCGAAAAAAGGGGGGAAAGGGGAAAAGCGAGCATAAGCAGGTGATTATGAGATGTGAGAGGAAGGCGAATGGAAATCAGAGCAGATGGAACGGTGAGATGTCAAAAAGTGCATGTACCTGCCTGGTGACGGGACTAGCTGTGTTTCCCGAGCATCCTATCACCAGGTACATGCTTTTTATTTTTATTTTACATTTCTTGAGAAACACTGTCAGTATTAACATTCCCCCCATCCAAGCCTCTCCTGGAACAAGCAGGGAGTACTCAAAGTCCCATTAACCGCACTTGATCGCACTTCAACTGTCTGCACCGCACTCACTTGCCCCTGCCGAGGCTTGTCTGTGGAACATGCCCCACCGCCCCCTCCAATGCACCCGGCAATCCCCTGGACGCCCTGCTGACGCATGCGGATCCATCTGCAGCCGATCTGCTGACGTGTGCAGATCCACCTGACGCTGATCTGCTGACGTGTGCGAACCTACCATCGTCTCCATCTCTATCATTACTCGCTGCATTTCCAGATCCACCTGGCGAGGGCCTGACGTCCATCAACGGTTCTGATCGGCTCGCTAGAGGCAATCGATGGCTGAGAATGTCCGGGAGCACATCCACGGAATTTTCAAGATTGGTAGATGAAGGAGGGGACGCTGACGTGGCATTGCCATCTTCAATTTTATGTTGGGAACGCAACTGAGCCGACTCCCTTATTTTGCTGGCCTTCAACTCGCTTTCCTGAAAAGCATGTGGAGCGGGTGGACAGGCAAGGGAATGGATGCGCGAAAGGAGAGGAAATGAGAAAAAAAACGGAAGAAACAAATGGATAAAGAAGAGTGAAAAAAAAAAAAGAGGAAAGGAACACACGGAAGGGTGAAACAAGAGGTAATGGAATTTGAGACGAAAATTTGACGTTACAGAAGCGACACGGAACGGGAAGAGAAATGATATCCTGAATTTGGATGGACTAATGTTCGGAGTTAAGCGGGGGTGAAAGTGGGAAGGGAAGGAGGGGATCGGCGAGGGGGAGGGGAAGGGGGGGGAGGGGGAGAGTGGGGAGCGGGGGAGAGGAAAGAGGGCGAAGGTGTGGAAAGTTGGCTAGGGAAAGTTCGCAAGCTGGTACAGTGAACGTCCGTACTTGCTTGAAATAGCTGTTCTCCGATGCTCCACGTCTAAATCGAAGGAAACTCATAGCTCGTTGAAATAACGCGCGCCTGAATGAGGTAGCAGAGCGAAGACGACCACAAGGGATGAAAGCCCTGGAACGTAGAAAGGAAAAGAGCTGGAGTGGCTGAGGAAGTCAGGATGAGTTGACGTCACTGAATGAAAGCGTAACACCAGATGAAAGCGTCTGGACTTGTAACTAGTAGCGCCCGTCTGGGCCTCGGTACAGCAACTCGATACAACGACAGAAAAAAAGTCGGCTTTTAACGAAGCGCAGCAAGATAAGTATAGTAGTTCACGAAGGGTATCTTGTCAAGACAGGGCAGGAAGCTATCCATTTTCCTAAGATTTGACAGGGTTCTTGCTTGTAGGCGATGCAAAAACCATATGTACAGAACTCAGATTGCTTCATGCACTGTAGGCAGTCTTCTTCATTCGCCCCCATCCCCATTTCCATTCGGGAAAATATGCCACTCGTAATCAACAAGGATCTCGATAATATGTTTGGTAAAAAATAACGGGTACGGTCACTGCAAAGGGTGATTTCACGTGTTTGATAAAACGCTTCACGGAATCAGTCACAATCAACGCGAATGGTCACAGATGAAATTCCCGCCCAAAAAAGATACCCAAAACGAACATGGATGCATTTTCAGATGAATCAACCCGAAACCCAACTCGCCAGGTGTTTAGGGTTGATCCGTTCCAAAACCGCATCCGATTCCGATTCCGATTGGGTTTAAGTATTTTGAGAAATTACCTGATTAGTTGGGCGCGAGCGGGAATATATTAGAGTTTCAAGAAATTTTGGCGGGAGTTACATGTGTGACCATTCGCGTGATTTTCGCGTGTTGTTAGTGACTGAATCCGTGACCCCACTTACCAAACCCGTCAGCAAACCCGATACAGTGACCGTACGCGTTACTTTTTTACCATTCACTTTATCGAGTCCCATGTTGGTTACGTGCGACATATTTTCCCTTTTCATTCCCCAAGGAGTACAGTTTTGTACAGTTTCCCGCCCACTTCCACTTGAGCTTCTTGTCGGTGTGGCGCCAAACCAATGCCAGCCTACGAACACGCGCAATGAGTGCAGTCCGAAAGACGCTCACAAAGAATCTGGAGTCTGCACTCCATCACGAGCAGAACAGCTCTGTACAGTTCACGGGTAACACTTCAGTGAAATACGGACCTGACCACTACTGGGTGCAATATGTTTTCAATTTGTCTTTCGGAAGCACACAAAATCTCTGCCGTAAATATTCAGCACAAATTGTGTTACTGGGTGGTTGTGCCACTCTCAAAAGTTAGCGGTATTATTCAAAGTCTCGTGATGACTGAACGCATGGGTGTTGAGAGAAAGAATCATGTTGTGCTTTGGTTCTGGGGTGGGAGAAATTGCTGCTGGTTTTTTTTTTTTTTTTTTGGTAGGTGAAATATGCACTATACACGTACAATGCAAAAACACCACGGTCGTAACCGAAATTGCTGCTGGTGTGAGGTGTGATGTGATGTTCATCTGGCCCTGGTCGAGGGTTGGGGCTCGCATACACGATTTGTCGTAGTTGCTTCAGAGTTTGATGGCGCTCAGTTCAGACTCAAAACTTTCACGCTGACTAAAAACGTGTACCATCTGTTTTCCAGGGTGAAGGACGGAAACAAGAGTACACACACAACTGTGCATGAAGTGCAACCTGGGGAAAACAACCTTCCAGAATCGCACAAATGCATCTCCACTGTATTGGAGGCAGCAGTCTGCCACCGCCTTGGCGAGTGAGCACAGGCTCTCGATCCATTCAAAGGTTCATACGTGCTCAAACAGTAAAACACGGGCGAATGCGGGATCGCTTCCGCGGGCTCGCGGAAGCGTTCTGCCCGCGGGGAGCAAAAAAACTAAAACACAACCGGAAGGCATGCGATTCGGGAGGCATCAATCCAAAAAATTTTGGGTTGAGGCTCCCGACCCGAATGGCATGCAGGTCGCGATGGGGAATAGTTGTTTTGCCCCGGGCAGCTCTCTTTCGCCCATGGGCGCGCCCAGTGGGTTAGAAACCCACCAGGGCTCGGATGGACTCTTGTTGTGCATTCAGAGGACTCACCTGTGCGGCGGAGATCCATCCATCCAAGCCCGAGAAGCACGGTTCTGTTCCCCTGCATTCAGTTGCCCCCACAGGCAGCAATCTTGCACGAGATGGGTTGGTGGTGGAGGGAGGGAAAATTCAGCGGAGTCCTCCTTCCCACCGCAAAGGTGGGGAGAAATAATCATCACATCACTCCAGTTGTGAGGTCACCTGCATCAACAGAAGACTGGTTTTGGCCATTTTCTTATTTTTTCCATGTCTCAATTTCAGGTGGTTCCGGAACGCTGTACCCACCAATCCGGAGGGAAACTTGGTATGGCACTGTACGTTGTCCTTCTGATGTCAAAATCCACCTTGTTGAGGGTGACGGTGATTGTATCTCTGCCCGTCACGGAAGTAGAGAGGCAAAAGCACGAAGGGTGTCTTGACTCTGAAAAACAGACAGAACACCCCTCAAGTACCCAGGTCCAGCCACAATTCCATGATGGGCAGAACAAAGGACGACATATGCAGGTCTAGGTTCACGTCCGGACCTATTGCTGTACTGTACCATCATGGGTACGAAGATATCTGTTGACGAGGCGATTATCACGCCACGCCATATTGAGGGTTTCGTTGGTCCCTCCATCCATCCTTTCGTGCAAGCCTGCAAATGCTTCTGGTCCTGTTCCGCCTAATCAGACAGTCCTTGTTTTGGGTCCTGAGAACGGGTTCACCACCAGCTGGTGATGACACAACCCCATTTGCACTGGCGCGAGCACTAGGCCAAGGAGCCTCCTAAACTATATACTCAGGACGTCGTCTACCAAGCACCGTGTGCATGACGCCTGCGGAAGAAAAACAGTTGGATCTGGACGGAAACATATTTTGTTAAAAAATTGCAACTGTAACATGTCGGACAACATTTGGTTCAAAGATCTTCCTCTCGAGCTGAACAGCATCTCGAAATTTGCAAATTCTGATGGGTTTCAGTGGCTGAAGTATGGCTCCAAGCTTTTA
Organism: Closterium sp. Naga37s-1; assembly: GCA_947471745.1. NCBI lineage: Eukaryota > Viridiplantae > Streptophyta > Zygnematophyceae > Desmidiales > Closteriaceae > Closterium > Closterium sp. Naga37s-1. The sequence continues at coordinate 483,101 of CANJKZ010000772.1, read as the reverse complement.
AAAAGTGCGGGACACAGAAGGTCGGTTTCCAGCACAGCACCTCCCCTTTCCCTTTCTTTCTCTCGTTCCAAACAACCATCTAGCGTTCTCTGCACATTTGCAGCCTTTTTCAGCGGACCAGAAATAAAATAGAGGATCAGAGTTGAACAAGCGTACTTTCCGTAGGCTGAGTTGTACTGCTTTCCTTATTCGGGCACAAATATCTCCATCCCTCTCCCCTTCTTGCCTCTCCCCCCCGCTACACGCTTAAGATCTCCATCTCCCTGATGCTTTCCCTCCCCACCTCCCTCTACCCCCTCCCTCTTCCCCTCCCTCCCCCTCCCTCCTTCCCTCCCTCCCCATCATCCCTCTTCCCCTCCCTCTTCCCTGCCCTCTTCCCCTCCCCCCTTCCCTTTTCCCCTCACTCTTCCCCTCCCTCTTCCCTTCCCTCTTCCCCTCCCTCCCCTCCCCCCCTCCCTCCCTCCATCCCCCCTGTATGTATAACATATTTTTATACATATTTTATACATATTCTATGCATATTTTATACATATATATATATATATATATATGTATAGAAACGAATTTTATTCACGCAGCCACATGTCTAGTCTGATTTTCCAAACTAACAAATCACTCAACAATCCAATGTATCGCTATCATATAATTGTTGATTGGTCTTTCGTTTTAGTCTATTGCGTGCTTCCCTTTATTATAATTTCATTGTTGTCTCCTCTCTCTCTTTCCCACTCTCCCTCTCTCCCACTCTCCCTCTCTCCCACTCTCCCTCTCGCCCATCCTCCCTCTCTACCTCCCTCCCTCTCCACCTCCCTCCCTCTCTACCTCCCCACCTCCCTACCTCCCCCTCTCTCTAGCTCCCTCCCTCCCTTCCCCCCTCCCTCCCTCCCTCCCTCCCTCCTTCTTTCCCTCGTTCCCTCGTTCTCTCATTCCCTCGTTCTCTCGTTCCCTCGTTCCCTCGTTCCCTCGTTCCCTCCTTCTTTCCCTCTTTCCTTCCCTCTTTCTCTCCCTCCCTCTTTCCCTCTTTCCCTGCCTCGTTCCCTCCCTCGTTCCCTCCCTCCCTCGTTCCCTCTCTCGTTCCCTCCCTCCCTCTCCACCTCCCTCCCTCTCTACCTCCCCACCGCCCTACCTCCCCCTCTCTCTAGCTCCCTCCCTCCCTTCCCCCCTCCCTCCCTCCCTTCCCCCCTCCCTCCCTCCCTCCCTCCCTCCCTCCCTCCCTCCCTCCCTCCCTCCCTCCCTCCCTCCCTCCCTACCTCCCTACCTACCTCCCTCCCTCCCTCCCTCCCTCCCTCCCTCCCTCCCTCCCTCCCTCCCTCCCTCCCTCCCTCCCTCCCTCACTCCTTCTTTCCCTCGTTCCCTCGTTCCCTTGTTCCCTCGTTCCCGCGTTCCCTCTTTCCCTCTTTCCCTCCCTCTTGCCCTTTTTCCCTCCCTCTTTCCCTCGTTCCCTCCCTCTTTCTCTCCCTCCCTCTTTCCCTCGTTCCCTCCCTCGTTCTCTCCCTCCCTCGTTCCCTCTTTCCCTCCCTCGTTCTCTCCCTCCCTCGTTCCCTCGTTCCCTCCCTCCCTCATTCCCTCTTTCCCTCCCTCGTTCCCTCCCTCCCTCGTTCTCTCCCTCCCTCCCTCCCTCCCTCCCTCCCTCCCTCCCTCCCTCCCTCCCTCCCTCCCTCCCTCCCTCCCTCCCTCCCTCCCTCCCTCCCTCCCTCCCTCCCTCCCAGCTTACTTCCCTACCTCCCTGCTTTCCTCCGTGCTTACCTCCTTGCGTCCCTCCCTCCTTCCCTCCCTGCCTTCCTGCCTACCTACCTACCACCCTCCCTGCTCTTCTCCCTCGCTCCCTGCTTCCTTCCCGCTCTCCCTGTTTCCTTCCCTTCCTCCTCCCTCCCCTCCTCCCTCCCTCCCTCCCGTCCCACCTTCCTCCGTTACTCTCTTCTTCCAATCTCTCTCCTTACCTACCTACCTACCTACCTACCTACCTACCTACCTACCTACCTACCTACCTACCTACCTACCCACCTACCTACCCACCTACCTACCTACCTACCTACCCACCTACCTACCACCTACATACCTACCTACCTGCCTGCCTACCTACCTACCTACCTACCTACCTACCTTCCTACCTACCTACCTACCTACCTACCTACCTACCTACCCACCTACATACCCACCTACCTACCTACCTACCTACCTACCTACCCACCTACCTACCACCTACATACCTACCTACCTGCCTGCCTACCTACCTACCTACCTACCTACCTTCCTACCTACCTTCCTACCTACCTACCTACCTACCTACCTACCTCCCTACCTACCTACCTCCCTCCCTCCCCTCCCTCCCTCCCCCTACTATCCTCCCTCCCTCCATCTCTGCCTTCCTCCCTCCTCCCCTCTCTTCAACAGTTCTTTCTCTCAGTTATCGTTCACGCCCCTCTCCTTTGATCTCTCTTGTCTCTTCCCATCACTTACTTCTTTTTTACTAATGTGATTAAGGCCGAAAGCAAGTATACCAGACTAAAATATATTTCCCTCCCTGTGCCCCCCCATGCCCCTACCTGTATTTCCATCCACATCCCAAATCTTTCGTCCCCCTCTCCAGCCCCCGTTCCTCTCCTCCTCCTTGCAGGGCATATCAAAAGGCATATCCAGCCTTCCATGCCACAACCACTCCCTGTCCGGTTAGCAAGTATTTCACGCTCATAGATGCATCCCATCCCCGTTCCCTTTATTTCCTTCTCTCCCCCTCTCCTCTGCATCAGGGCATACTACCGCTGCATATCCAGCCTTCCCTGCTACAGCCACGCCGACTTGCCTCCCTGCCTGGCGCGCAAGCACATTGACTTTGACGCTCACCAGCAGTTCTCCTCGCGCTCTCACAGCACCAAGGTCACCTACGAGGCCGCACACAACCACACGAGGAGCGTCCCTCCTTTTCCCTACTTTTCTCCACATTCACATCCCAATATTTTCCTCTTTTTCCCCCCAACCCCTCCCCAACCCCCCCGACACTCCCACTTTTTTCCCATTTTTTACTTGCTTCTTCCAGGGCATATTACCGCTGCATATCAAGCCTTCCCTGCTACAGCCACGCCGACTCGCCGCCCTGCCCGGCCCGCAAGCACATTGACTTTGACGCTCACCAGCAGTTCTCCTCGTGTGCTCGCAGCACCAAAGTCACCTACGAGGCCGCGCACAACCACCCCCCTCCCGCCATCCACCGCCGCAGAAGACGCGCCTCACTGCAGGAAACGCAGCAGGGATTACACCAGGAGACACCGCAGGAGACGCAGCGGGAGACGCAGCGGGAGACGCAGCAGGGGACGCAGCAGGGGACAGAGTGGGAGACGCAGCAAGGGTCGCAGCAGGGTTTGCAGCTGGGCCCGCATCAGGGGACACAGCAAGGGCTGTGCATCGTTGGGGCTTCCCAAGGCGTACTACAACCAGTATCCCGTCAAGCATCCTCATCCGATTCGCCTCAATACGAACTGCTGCTGCAGGCATCGTGTGGTGGGGCTGCAGGGCTCGCGAGCAATGCAGTGCAAGCATCGTGTGGTACGGCTGCAGGGATCGATGCAGTGCGTGCCTTGTGTGGTGGGGCTGCAGGGATCGTGAGCGATGCAGTGCAAGCATCGGATGAGGCGGCTGCGCCGACAGCTGTGACGTCCTTTGGAAGTGAGAACGGTGCTGTGCGTCTGTTGCCTTCGTTACCTCTGCTGCCTCTGTTGCCGCGATGCGACACGTCACTGAGCTGCCGGTGCGCCTGGCAGAAGGGAGAACTCTCCCTGGGGCTTTCTTCCACGCCTGCTAAGGGATCCTTGGCCTGTGGTCGGGTAGAGCAACGAGAAGAATCACGTGGCGCTGGTTTCGAGACGTCTCACAACTACCTGGAGCTTTCTTCCGCACCTGCTACGGAGCTCGTGCATTGTGATCGGACAGAGCAACGAGCAGCATCATCAAGTGGCGCTGGTTTTGAGACGTCTCACAAGTACCTCGAGCTTTCTTCCGCACCTGCTAAGGGGTTGGTGCGATGTGATTGGGCTGAGCAACGAGCAGGATCAAGTGGCGGTGCTATTGAGACGTCTCAAAAGTATCTGGGATTTTTTTCCACGCATGCTAAGGGATCCTTGGCTTGTGATCGGACTGAGCAACGAGCAGAATCACGTGGCGCTGCTTCTGAGACGTCTCACAAGTACCTGGGGCTTTCTTCCACGGGATTTGCTGCCTATGATTGGACACAGCACGCAGCAGCATCAACTGCCACAGCTGATGCAGGAGCTACTACAGCAACTAGGATAGCAGCAGCTGCTGCAGCGGATGCTGAGGCTGGGACAGCAGTTACCTATGGAGCTAGTAAGGCAGCAGCAGCTGCAGGTGCGTCTGGCGATTCATCTGAACATTCACTCAAGCATTTACCTCTTGACACTTCGGTTGCTGTACTTTGTTCAGCCAAACGCAGAGTCAGTTTTCTAGGAGGTTCGGGAGTTGAGAGGCCTTCCCAGCTGAGCTTGGGGGAAGGTGAGGGAAATCAAGAAGAGGCAAGGAGTGCTGGGAATGGCTGTGAGGGGTTGGGATTCAGAAATGTTCTTTCAGCTAATGATGCAGCTGAGCATTTGGTCAAGAGGACTGTTGGAATAACCTCAGATGCTGCAGCTGGTCCAGCTGATTTCAGAGTTGATCCTAAAGGCAATGTTGAGGAGTTTTTCCAGGTGAATCTGGTAGAAAGGGAGGGACATAGGCAAGAGACGATGAGTGGTGGGAACTTGTGGGAGGGTTGGGGAGCTGGAGAGGCCTTTTCAACTGGTGGTGCAGCTGAACCTTCACTCAAGAGGTCGCCTGAAACAATCTCGAATGCTGCGGTTAGTCCAGCTGGTCACAGGAATTATCTTGTAGCAGCCCGGGATGACATGGATGAGTCTTGCCAGCTGGCCTTGGTGCAAGGCCTGGAGAAGCGTGAGGAGTTACGGCATGGCAGCAGCGGCAGGGAGGTGAGGGGTGAGAGGGTGGTTGGTGAGAGTGAAGGAGAGGAGGTGAGGGGTGAGAGGGTGGTTGGTGAGAGTGAAGGAGAGGAGGTGAGGGTTGTGCGCGCGGGTAGGAGTGGTTTAGCGAGTAGGAGTGGTTTAGCGGGTAGGAGTGGTTTAGTGGGTAGGAGTGGTTTAGCGAGTAGGAGTGGTTTAGCGGGTAGGAGTGGTTTAGCGAGTAGTACTGCGCCAGTGGATCGTGAAGCGGATAGAGAAGAATGTAAAACTAGCCATAGGCCACACGTGTGGGAGGTGGAGAGTGGCCGTGAGAAAGAGTGTAGGAAGCAAAGCAGAAAGAGAAAGCTGGAGAGTGGGGATGAATTGTCGCAGAGGAGTGAGGATAATGTGCGGCTTGAGGGGAGGGTGGTCGTCTGCAGGAGGGTCGGGGTTGAAGGTCGCATGGATGTAAGCAATTCTGGAGGATTAATCGATGGTCGGAGAGAGGATGGAGGAGCATTTCTCTCTCTAAGCTTATCAACCAATGGGCTTTCAGCGAGCCATTGTCCAGCTAGTGCTCAAGACCGTGAGAACCTGGGAAAGATTTCAGGATTAGAAGATCCTGTGGAAGCCGATGTTGGTATTGGAGAGAAGGAAAGCGGTTCTAGGGTTGTGAGTGTAGATATGTTGAGAGGAACTGTGCAACGACACACTGACAGTCGTTTAGCGGAAGCATCTAGAGGCGTTCCCAGTGGCAGTGCAGCTGGAAGTGACAGTGCAGCAGCAACGGCAGGAGGGGGAATGATAGGGTTCGCGGTGGGAGGAGGTCGAGGGATCACAGCTGGTGTGAGCAACTGTATGGCTGGTAGGGGGAGTGATTCAGCAGAAGAAAACAGTGCCGTCATAGACTTTACGGACAGGAGGAGAGTTGCAGAAGCTAGTGCTGGTGGTGCATTGCAGTGGGAAGAGGCTTCCCAGTCAATGCTAGGGCCAGTGGCGGCACGGCAGGGGAAATCGTTTTCTCCTGTGAAGCCAGCAACAGGTACCAGCAGTGATGCGCGTCTCTTGAAGCAGAGGCGTGCAGGGAATGGTGAAGCAGAAGGTGCTGCTGAAGTGTTGCAGCAGGAACCTCTGGGGTACACAGGAGAGCAGGAAGCGGATGTTGGAGCTCAAGTGTTGCAGCAGTCATCGCCTCTGTACGGCTGGCAGGCCTTTGAGGCTTGGAGAGCTCGATACTTCAGTAGCCAAACAGCTCCATCTCCTCTCAACCCCCACGCGGTGCAGCAGCACCCATCCTCTTCAAAAGCGTCATGCTCTTTAATGAACTGTGCAGCAGAGTTGGGTCCAGCCACACCCCTTCGGCGTCCAGAAGCTTCGCCGATTCTTCGTGTACAGAGTTCGTCTTTCGTGCTGTCAACCAATCCAGGAGAGGCGCTTGAGAGGGTGAAAGAGTTGCCGAACGACCCTCCGTACATCCTGGGAAAAAGTGGAGAACATATGAAGGCAGCAGAAGGACGACGGAAGGATTGGTGGTTGGGAGAGGTGGGGGTCAAGGGCGAACCTCTTGATCATCATGCTCTTAAAAGGCAGGTCAGTGACGGTCCAGTGGATGCCACAGGCATGCCGTCCCCAGTAACATCTTTACGTGTATTGGGAGATGGGCGCCTTGATCTGCGGAAATTCACCAAGGTGGATATAAAGTGGATTTCAGCACAAGAGGATCATGCAGCACCATGTCCTGCACGGACTGGCAAGATTCTTCCACCTGTTTCATTGAACTGCATGATGCCTGTGCATGAGACAAGCTAGGTTGGGGTGGGAATGTCCTGGCTCTTACACTAGCACAACAGCTAGTTGTGTGTGCTTGTTATGTTACAAGGACTCTGCTGGTGTACCTGGTGTGTATGACATCAAGAACCAGGGTGTTGGCAGAAGCTGTAAGTGGGGCTTGAATGTATATTGTTGTAATCAGGGTTATAATCATCTGTTGCCGAATCAGTCCTGCAATAAAACATGTATTGTTTCCTGCCTGGCCCCTAGAGAAGTCCCAGATTGAGGTCTCACCATGTGGTTCAGCAGCGCACACAACATGGGAAGATTGTGTCCGGATCTGTTCCTTGATGAACTTGAATGGTGAAGTGAGCAAAACGATTCCAATGTATCCTTGGAACTCATGATGGGGTCCACTATTGTGTAAATGAAAAACACTTGTGAGATCCCTGTCCAGTCAATAGAACTGCCGTAATTGATCTACTCTGTGATATATCTCCAGGACAGCAACATTTGCTGATGGATACAAACCAATAACTTGTTTCCTGTTTCTGCCCTTCATACTTGAGAGATCATAAAACTGCGGCATCCAAGGTTTGTTTGATGCCAACCCAGTTTTTCCAGATTTTTATGGACATTCGAGGTGATTTGAATGTCCGGTAAGGTTTATCCTGCGAAACAATGACGTGTGAGTAGAATAAACTTTGAGACACTGAATTAACTTAGTTACTTACTAGTAGGATCAGTTTTTATCGCCGCTGGTAGTTCAAAAGCGTGATGTGGTTACTAAACTGGGTTAAATAGCTCAGTGCAGAACAGTGACGTTGGTTGGAGTGGTGTACAACTAATCAGCGTGACATAAACGCACGAGCTAAACGACCTATGTGGTATCTGGCAGCAAAACACGGCGATGGAACTCATCACCGTGAAAGGTGACCTTGGAATTAGTGGTAATATTAGTACTAAACGAAACTGAAGTAATGCTTTTGAACGATAGATGACTCCGCTAGTAGACGTAGCGCACTAACACTAAAAAACGATGCCAGGTCTCAACCCCAAAAGCATTGGCTGTGCACTCTGGTATTGCCTCGTAGTAGCAGTGTGAGCTGCAAAATAAGGCTGGAAATTGAAGTGCAGAGGGTCTGGCTCTGCAAAAGTGTCGCATCACATTTCTAGTCCAGAGCAGCCAGGCACAAACTCGGCTGAAATGTATGGAGGCAAGAAATCCATCCAGGCACGGAACTCTGCTAATTTCAAAGCACGAAATCCTGCAGAATCAAACCGTTGATGGGTGGAGGCTTCGCAGCCACCCAGACAAGCCGCGGTCCTAAAATCAAACGCCAACCAAGCCGTCTTTTGCTTGCCTGACCAGCAGCAAGCCTCTTCTTATTTGATTGGCCCACCCGACAGGTTCGAGGTGCGCTGGCGTCCCTCGGCTGACACCGACTGCTTGGTTGGCGGCGCGCTTCATCACATCACATCACATATCACAAGAATGTTGGGTTAAGGCAGAGTACACCGCAGCACAATCATGATGTATAACTCATTAGTGGTAAAAAGTCCCATCACAAATCTCTTACAAAACAAAAACGAAAACATCCATACAACGTATATAACCACCACGTCGACAGTCAAAATTGTGTGCATCTAACATTCGCCAGCCTGACATGCATCTGGGCGCTATGCAAGTTTTGCTGAAGGTGTTGTGATACTTCCATCCACTGCCAGGAATCAAATCAACAGGGGAGAAAAGAGAAGGTAAGAGGGGAGAAATGGGTGAAAAGGTTCCAGTAGGATTGGTGAAGACGGGAATAAATCACACGCACAGATACATACAGCCATTCCAATCACCATAACCAGTTCCCAGCCATTTGAATGCCACAAATCCCGTACATTGGCACTCGCATCCCATAAACTTACCCTGCCACTCCCACACAACCTTTGTCGCATCAGCCACAACCCGCGGATACACCAAAATTATGTTATCTCCCTCAACCCACTGCTGCACCTCCCTCCACAGCCTCTCCACCGCACGCTGGCGCCTCTTTTCAATCCACTGTACAATCGCCACTTGCACTGTACCAAATACTGTTGATGGTGAATAAAAAAATGGGTGAACTCCTACAGGAGGCGGAAACAGGTGCACTCGAAGCGCCTCCTCCATGACCCATGACTGTCCGGCGTATCCCGTCTGTGTCCGCCAAGACTCGGCATCTTCTGCAGCTTGTTGCAGCAGCACACAGACGTGAGTGTATGTTGTTCTGACTGTCTCTTCCCACTCCCTCCGCCTCTTGATCATCAAGCCAGCAACAGCAAACAGAATCCCACAGGGCAGAGCCAGGAGGAGGTCCAGCCAATGAGAAGCTGCCACATGCCATGACCAGCAGCTGTTGGATACCAGCTCCTGTGCCAGTTCATCCGGGCAGGTAAAAGTTTTCTCCCTCCTGCCTGGACGGAGTAAAGTGTCACCTGACTGAACCCTGGCAAAGGCCCTGTCGGCGACCAGTGCAACGAGAAAATCCCTCTCCTGCTTGCTCAAACCTGACTCTGCCTCCTGAGACACCCCCTCCTGCTGCTTCTGTTGTTGCTGCTCCTGTAGGTGCTGCTGCTCCTCCTCCTGCTGATGCTTCTCCTGCTGCCAATCATCCAGTATCGAGCCTGCAAGTGATGATGCAGCTTCTGCCAGTACTGGCACAGGAACAGAGGTTGATGCACTGCCTGAGGCAGACGACTGAAAGGAAAAGGCCGAGGCAGGGGCCATGGGAAGATCAAGAGCCTCTCTCACCTCCCACTCGCTCACATACCCACTCCCACTCCTTTCCACGAACGAGTCTCCTTCCATATTCACCCACCAGCACGCCTTCTCATCCCCAGCACTGCAAATCCCACCACCTTCACCTCTGTAAACAGCCCCCGTACTGTTCATAATCATCTGGAGTACAAATTGTGTTGCCCTCCTGATCCCATCCGCCAGGCTGGCAGGTGCACCCGCACACATTTGCCACGCACGTTTCTGACACGCCCAGCCAACCACGTCCCTCTCCAGAGCTGCCACTTGACGGTCCACAATTGGGTCAGGAACACACGCAGGGGAGGACGAGACAAGGGCATACCACCAGGTGATCTTCCCGCCACTGTTACTGTCCTCAAGCCCCCTGGTGGTGCTGCCACTGCCACTGCCACTGCCACTGCCACTGCCACTGCCACTGTCACTCCGACTGCCACTGCTACCGCTGCCGCTACTACCGCTGGTTTGTCCGAACGTGGCACCGAGTCCGCTGCGATCTGACGCACGGCTGTAGCGGGGACGGTTGTAGCCTGAAGCAGGGCTGTAGCTGGGACGGCACTTGGCAACTCCCTTGGAGCATTCTGCATGGTCCGGGCACGGACGACAGCGAACAGCAGAGGCTAATGCAGCAGGAGGAGAGGACGGGAAAAGAGTATCCAGGGGAGAATGACGAGGAGGAGACCTGGCGGGTGGACGCGCGACCGTGGAAAGAAACAGTGGCTCGTGTTGCTGCGGCAGTACTGACGGCGATGCTGATAGAGAATCAGGCTTCTCAGATGTAAATTTCAGGTGGCGGTTGCCATGGGTGTCGCAGAAGGGGAGCAATCGGAGCTCCAGGGACTGAATGAGCATCCAGGCGGAGGAGTACACGCCTGCTGCCACGCCCACCATTGCCACCAGCTGCACTGCCTGCAGCAGCAGCATTTGCACGGACCAAGACCATGCACCACGCCTTTGCTTTGCGTTCCTTGCCCGTCTGCTCTCCTCCCCTTTCCTGCTTGTCCGAGTTGGGTGCTCTGACCAGCTGAACCAGCCTTGGACACCCCTTCTTTCCCGACCTGCTGCTGACGATGCTGCTGCTCCTCGTGCTGATGACGGTTCTCGTGCATCGACAAGCTTCTGTGCGAAATCTGGTTGAGAAGCAGGAAGGGGAGGTGATGGAGCTGGAGTGGGAGCAGGGTGGGACGCCCAAAAGTGGAGCTGGCGCGGTAGGATGGGTGAGGCGCGAGGAGCAGCAACGTTTCCAAGAGAGGGAGGGATGCCTGGCATACCCACAGCAGCAGCATTTCCAGTAGAAGCAGCAGGTGCCATCGATGCTCCTGCTGTTGCTGCTGACAATGATGCTGACGGCGAGGCTGAAGACGGTGCTGCTGATGATGATGTCGACGTGCGGGTGGACGGCGTTCCTGTCCATGACGTACGGCGAGCCGCTGAGCCTGTCAGTCTCCGAAAAAGGGCGAGGAAAAGCGAAAGGAGGAAGGAAAGGAAGGAGGAAAGCAGGAGCCAGGGGAAAAATATACTCGCTGAGATCACGCCTGCCACTCCATGGCCTCGCACCCAACTCCAGGTAGCATTCTTAGTCTCTTCATTGCCAGCTCTCTCGTCATTATCAGCCCCACGTGCACATGCACCCCCACCTGCACTTGTCTCTCCACCATCGATTCCGCCATCACTCCCTGCCCATGCCGATCCACGCACATGACGCCTGTGCTGCCCCGCCTCTGGATGGAGACCAGTGCTGCGTTCATAAGAAGGGACATGGAGGAAATCGGAAGCTGAGACGAAGGAGCTGGTGTCTGATTCCTCCTCTCCCTGCTGCTGCTGCTGCTGCTTCTGCTGCTGCTGCTGATGATGATGATGATGATGCTGATGCTGCTGGTGCTGATGATGCTGATGCCACTGCTGCTGCTGCTGCTGCTGCTGCTGCTGCTGTTGCCGAATATGATGCCACTGCTGCTGTTGCTTTCCCTGCTGCGGCTGCTGCTCTTGCTGCTGTTGCCCAGGCTGACGCATGTGCTCCTCCCTATCATGACCAGCGCCTGCTTCTTCCTCCCTCCCCCGACGCCCTTGTGTAAAGGAGCCGCCCCACCACCACCACCATCTGTGGCTGCTGTTCTTCTCCTGGTCCCTCTTCACTCCCCATCCTTCAGGTGTTTCCTCAGGTGTTTCCCACGATTCAGCAGCCGTTTCGCCAGGCGTTGGCACCACTGTAGCCCCTCGTGTTGCTCCTCCCGTTGCTCCTGCTGCTGCTTCTGCCACTGCTGCTGCTTCAGCCGCTCTCTTATGCCCTGCTGTAACACACGCGCTCTCTGCAGTGGGAGGCGTCGATTTCCCCTTTACCTGCTTCATCACACGGCGCTGCTGGCCCTCCGTGTACCGAGGCTCACCAGGGGGAGCAGAAGCAAACGTATCATCATAGGGCGATCCCGTGGGAGGCGTGAAGGGCGTGTTCAGTGGCGCGCGCGTGTCAGGCGAACCCATCGGAGGCGAGAAGAGCGGATTCAGTGACGCGAGCTGCGGAGAGGCGAAGGAGATGGGAGCGTCAGGGGAAGCGAGCAGCGGAAGAGCCATTCGGAGGTAATAGGCACGCTTGTGCTCGCGAGGGGAGAGATCCACGCCTTGCTCGAGAAGCCACTGCTTCAGCTGAGCCGTGCTCATGGATCTTAGCTCCTGCTCCCGCGCGTGCCGACGATGCTGCTGCTCATTCTGCTGCTGCTGCTGCTGGTGCTGCTGCTGCTGCCGATGCTGCGGTTGCTCGCTTTGCTGCTGCCGCTGCTGCTCCTCCTGAAACCATCTCCCTGATTCGCCGACAGCAACAGATGAACCCGGCGCCGTCGGATCTCGTTCCGGAGGCCCAATGCCAGCAGTCGGATCGTAACCAGCATCTCGATCACCACGATTCGTCCTTAGCCAATCCAGTGCAATCTGGAGGTAATACCGACGGTGGTGATCGCGAGGAGAGAGAGACACACCGCGTGAAAGAAGGAAGTCCTTAAGATCCGCGATCTGCATGGCTCGTATCCGTTTCTCTGAAAACGAATTGCTTCTAAAAACAGCCTGAGGGCGTTGATAGGCGTCAATTCCAGCGTCAGGTTGCCGATCACTGTCGATTCCGGTGTTAGGGCTTCGATAAGAGTCCATATGCACCCCATTGGTCACAAAGTCGCGATTCGACGTCATGTCAGAACAACGTAAAAGCGACGAATGATGGTTCTTTGTTACCCCTCGTGGATCGTAGAAGCTACCCCTCGTGTCAGACTTATACAGAGAAACCTATTGCTAACGCGTTCTACGCGGGTCTCAATGGATATCAGTCACACCTGTCAGAATTATGTACGAAGAAATCCACTACAACGGACGGAACTATTTCGCGTTCAGTACGTCTGTCATTCCTGACATATATGTATTACAGTCGGTCCCTACAATCATTCACTCTAACCCTACTTGAAACATCGACATTCCGTGCAGATAACTACTCTACGCTACCCTTTACTAAAGAGGTGCTGATATCAACGTAAGGACGTAAGCTAGGCTAAAAAGAGACACGAAGAGCTAGAAAGAAAGAACAAAGAACGAACCTCATCACTGGGAAATAATCGAGAGTTTTGCGCGGCTTGGTGTTTTTGCACTTCGATTTACTGACGCCACGTGGCATGCTTTCGATCGCGCAAACCGCGTTCTGTTTTTTTTTCCCCACAATTTTCGCGCAAAATCTACTCAAGTCTAGGGGGTTACATGTACTGGGCCAGTTTCGAAATGTTTTCAAGGGAAGTCTGAGCTACAGTTTAACGTTGTCGCTTTGATCTTACCAGATTGCTTCGGTTCAACTGTTCAGATTCGCCAGCTAACATCTAGACTAAATATTGCACCCAAACTGACCCAAAATAAAACTAAAACCCGATCGGAAAGGGATGCGTCTCAGGGAGGCATCAACCCTAAAAACAATGGCCTTTCCCATGTTCAGGGTTGATCCCTTCCGAAAATGCGTCCAGGTTCCCTCCGGGTTTTATTTTTTCAGCCCTGATACGATGCGGTCCCTGCAACTATCGAACTGCACCAGTTGCACACGTGCCAACCAGACTGTTGACATGACTGTTGCAAGTTTGTCTTTCTCGAACCCCAAAAACATTTCGATCGTCAACCCTTAACAGAGACCAGGTATCAAAACATATGAATTGTGGAGAAACTAAAACAGAACGCGGTTCGCGCGATCGTAAGCATGCCACGTGACGATAATAAAACGAAGCGCGAGACCACCAAATCGCGCAAAACTCTTGAAGTAATCAGTGAGTGAATCCAACGAAACCGCATTCACAGAAGGGCGAACATCGGGATTTGTTCAAATCTTGAGGAACTTGGAGGAAGCGTGATGGAGACGACAGGCAGCCTTAAAAAAGGGACAGTCCAACACCAAGAAAAATGCCCCAGCTGAGGATTGAACTCAGGACCTTTCGCTTACGAAGCGAACGCACTACCACTGTGCTACTGAGGCTGCTATTTTGGGAAACGTTAATTCTATAACTAATCATATATTTGCAGTCATGCCCCCCAGTCACGCATCTTATTAGCCGTTTACATGCCTAAATGTGCGGTTTAGGATCCACAAACCCTCTCGTTGCACATCCACAAGCACCATTAATCATGCTCTGCGTCACAACAAGTGAGGTCTGGAATGCGGGAGGGCGCCCCTACACGGCATGTGCGTCCCTCTGGCCTCTGCTGCTGATCTAGTTTCTGCCCTTCCTGGTCCATCTGTGCCCTCTCTCGTCTGTCCATGTTTCCCCCTATCGTATTCTCCAACCACCTGCCCTCTCCCCTCTCCCCCTCTCCCCCTCTCCCCCTCTCCCCTCCCCCAACCCCCTGACCCCTCCTGCCCTCTCCACCACTACTCCCTCATCCTCTGACCATTCACCCATATCCCCTCTCCTCCGCATTTCCCCTGTCCTTTGTCTGCTGCTCTCACCCAAGCCATCCCCTAGCGAGAGCTCGAAAGCGGTTCTCCCCTTGCCTGCGGTCCCTGCTGTCCCTCCTTCTCCCTGCGCCAACCCCCCTGTCCTTTCTGACCCTGCTGCTGCTGCTATCCTTGCAGTCCCCCCTCCCCTCCCCAATTGGACTGCTCCTCCTGCCATCCCCTCTGCACCCCAGTCCTCCGCCCCGCCCGGCCCGCCCACCTGGCCCGAAGGCCCCCCTGTTTGTGTTTGTCCTCCCACCTCCAGCTACAGTTGGGAAATACTATAACTGGAAATGCTTCTTGTTATAACGCACTTCGTTGGCATACATAATGGAACATAGATGGATCATATGCCACTTGAGTTTATTAGGTAACGGATTTTTTTTTTTTTTTTTTCAACGGATGGGAATTGGGGAGGGAAAGCTAGTTGGTTCCAAACCATAACACTCGCTCAAAATCATTATTCTTTTATAAACGCATAGAATGTCATCATATTTCGTCACAACTGGAATGTTTTTTTTTTTTTTTTCAGGTTTCGACAAAGGACTGTTAAAATCATAGCTAGGAGAGATTAGGAACCATGCTAGGGTTGAGACTAGGCATGGTTCCTAATCTCTCCTAGCTATGATTCTAGCATGGTATCAGAGCGCGGGGTCGGGATGTCTGGTGCATCCGGGTCTGGGCCTAGGGGGGGCGACGAGCGACGGGCCGCGGGGCCAGGGGCGACGGGTCGGGTCCTAGGAGCGACGGGCGACGGGCCGGGCCTAGGGGGGCGACAAGCGACGGGCCGGGGCTAGAGGGCGTCGTGCAGGCCGCACGAGGGCGGTGCGCGGAGTAGCAAGGGCGGCACGAGGGTTGCTAGTGGGGCAGCTCAGTGGTGGGCCCAATAAAATTCGGTCCTAACAGAGGACCTACTCTGAAACCATGACAAGAACTAACGAACAAGAATGAATGCATTGAGCAGAAGTTGGGTACAAGTACTAACCCTAATTGGGTTGTACCCCTTATGGGCTACCCCACTATAGCCTACACAATCGCCCCGTGTCTTCCCCTCTCAGGACGTCACGTTTGACGAGTCGGTTCCCTTTTACCGTCTCTTCCCCTACCGCTCTGCTCCTCCCCCACCCCCGCCGCTCTTCCTTGCTCCAGGTCCCCCTCCACTAGACCCCCTCCCCCCCCAGGGTCCTGCTCCCTCAGGTGTATCTCAAGTAGACCATCTCCCTGGTACTGCGCCTGTTGAGGTAGCTGTCGGCTCAGGTGCTGCTCGAGGTGCTGCGTCTGGGGGTGCTGCGTCGGGGGGTGCGGGGCCTGGGGGTGCTGAACCTGAAGGTGCGGAGTCTGGGGGTGCTGAGCCGAGGGGTACTGCTTCTTCTAGAGGTCCTAAGGGTGCTTCGCCACGACTGTCTCCCCGGCCGGAGCCTCTCTCCCCGCAGCAGCTGCGCGAGTGGTTTGCCCAGCGCACCCGCCTTCGGAGTGGAGCTGCCGGAGCTGGGGACTCTGCCGCTGGAGACACTGGAGCTGAGGGAGCTGGAGTTACTGTCGGAGCTGGTGGTACCGGAGGTGCTGCAGCTGCTGGTCCTGGAGGTGCTCATACCAGGGGTACTGGAGCTGCCGGGACTGGTGGTGTTGGGGGAGCTGGAGCTGGAGACCCTACGGAGCCTGGAGCTGCTGGAGCTGGAGGATCTAGAGCTGGAGGCACTGGCGCTGGAGGTGCTAGAGCTGGAGGAGCTGGAGTTGTTGACCCTGGAGCTGGAGGTGCTGGAGGCACTGTGCGGCCGCGACCGTACTTTGTTCCCCTACTTCAGCAGGTTCTTGGTGTCCCGTCTTCTACTGGCCTTACTCCTCCCCTACGGTGTCCACCGGCTGACCAGTCACAGCCACTGTTACAGCCTGCCTCCCCACTCCCTGCTCCTCCTTACACTGAGCAGACCGGCAGTCATACGGAGCGTCGTGAGCCTGCGTCTCGTCCTGCCTCCCCTGTTCGAACTGGTCGTCGCGTTCCTCGTCCGCGTCCTCCTCCTATCCCCGGCACACACGCTATGACACTTCGTCCTTCCTCTGTTCCACTGCGTGTTCCTCTGTCAAAACATATGTGTTTACATTTCTCTAGGCTGTAGTGGGTTTAGCCTTAGGGGGTACAGAATCTCTCTCGACATTCTACTTGTACCCTCCCCCATTCACCTAATGAATTATTCTCGTCACTATTCTAACATGGTATCAGAGCAGGTAACTTTTGGGCCCACCACCTGCTACTGCGCCTACCTCGTTCCTAGCCCCGCGCCTGGCCCGTACCTCGCCCGCGATAGGCCCGTACCTAGCCCGCGCCCGGCCCAGTCTCACGCCCGCGCCTGGCCCGTACCTAGACCGCGATAGGCCCGTACCTAGCCCGCGATCACCCCGTCGACACCCGCGCCCGGCCCGTACCTAGCCCACGCCCTGTCGACACCCGCGCCCAGCCCGTACGTAGCCCGCGCCTCGTAGACACCTGCGCCCGGCCCGTACCTAGCCCGCGCCCCGTCGACACCCGCGCCCGGCCCGTACGTAGCCCGCGCTCCGTCAACACCCGCGCCCGGCCCGAACCTAGCCCGCGCCCCGTCGACACCCGCGCCCGGCCCGTACCTAGCCCGCGCCCCGTCGACACCCGCGCCCGGCCCCCTTCTCTCGCCCTCGCCCGGCCCGTACCTAGCCCGCGCCCGGCTCCGTCTTGCGCCAGCGCCCGGCCCGTACCTAGCCCGCGACCCGGCCCCGTACCTAGCCTGCGCCCTGTCGACACCCGCGCCTGCGCCCCGTCGACACCTGCGCTCGGCCCCGTACCTAGCCCGCGCCAGGCCTCGTACAAAGCCCGCACCCGGCCCAGTACCCAGCCCGCGCCCGGCCCCGTACCTGCCCAGCGCCCGGCCCCGTACCTTGTTTGGCCCCTCGGCCCCGTTCCTTGTTTGGCCCCTCGGCCCTGCCCCTCGGCCCCTCGGCCCCTAACCTTGGCTCCTAGGCTCGGCCTCCTCGGCCCTAGTGATTGGCCCCTCGGCCCCCCCTAGGCCCCTCGGCCCCAGTTCAGAGCCCAGCGCCCGGCCCCGTACCTGCCCAGCGCCCGGCCCAGTACCTAGCCCGCGCCCAGCCCCATACCTTGCCCACGCCCGGCCCCTTGTTTGGCCCCTCGGCCCCGCCTCTCGGCCCCTTGGCCCCTAGCCTCGGCTCTTAGGTTCGGCCTCCTCGGCCCTCTTGTTTGGCCCCTCAGCCCCCTAGGCCCCTCGGCCCCATACCTAGCCCGCGCCCGGCCCCTTGTTTGGCCCCTCGGCCCCTAGGCTCGGCCTTCTCGGCCCCTCCCCTTGTTTGGCCCCTCGGCCCCCTAAGCCCCTCGGCTCCGTACCTGTCCAGCGCCCGGCCCGTTGTTTGGCCCCTCGGCCCTCTTGTTTGGCCCTTCGGCCCCCTAGGCCCCTCGGCCCCGTACCTAGCCCGCGATTGGCCCCGTACCTAGCCCGCGCCCGGCCCCTTTTTGGCCCCTCGGCCCCTAGGCTCGGCCTCCTCGACCCCTCCCCTTGTTTGACCCCTCGGCCCCCTAAGCCCCTCGGCTCCGTACCTGCCCAGCGCCTGGCCCCTTGTTTGGCCCCTCGGCCCCGCCTCTCGGCCCCTCCGCCCTCTTGTTTGGCCCCTCGGCCCACTAGGCCCCTTGGCCACCTAGGCCCTTCGGCCCCCTAGGCCCCTCGGCCCCTTGGCCCTCTTGTCACTTGGCCCCTTGGCCCCTTGGCCCCCAGGCACCTCGGCCCCTCGGCCCCTAACCTCGCCCCCCCCCCCCTCGGCCTCGTGTTTGGCCCCTCGGCCCCGCCCCTCGGCCCCTCGGCCCCTAGCCTCGGCCCCTCAGCCTCGTGTTTGGCCCCTCGGCCCCTAGTCCCCGCGGCCCCTCGGCCCCTAGGACCCTTGGCCCCTCGGCCCCTAGGCCCCGCCACCCTTTTGTTTGGCCCCTCGGCCCCTAGGCCCCTTGGCCCCTAGTCTCCTTGGCCCCTCGGCCCCTCGGACCCTTGGCCCTTCGGCCCCTCGGCCCCGCCACCCTTGTGTTTGGCCCCTCGGCCCCTAGGCCCCTCGGCCCCTAGGCCCCTCCTGCTACTGCTGCTCCTGCTGCTCCTACTGCCACCCCTCTCACAGCCCCTGCCGCCCCACGCGCCGCCTAGATTGCCCACTATGACTTCTCTTCGTCGTAGCGGTGGGAGAGGTGACGGCGGTGGTGGCGGCAGTGGGGGTGGTGGCGGCAGTGGGGGTGGTGGCGGCCGTCCCAGCAGTCGCTGTGGAGCTGTTCGATGGGGAGCTTCTGGCGGTGGTCAGCAGCGTCAGCGCGAGTCCCTTACACCCCAGCAGCTACGTGAGTGGTGCACTAGTAGGGGTGGTCGTGGCGGCAGTAGT
Organism: Closterium sp. Naga37s-1; assembly: GCA_947471745.1. Classification (NCBI taxonomy): domain Eukaryota; kingdom Viridiplantae; phylum Streptophyta; class Zygnematophyceae; order Desmidiales; family Closteriaceae; genus Closterium; species Closterium sp. Naga37s-1. The sequence continues at coordinate 464,251 of CANJKZ010000772.1, read as the reverse complement.
GGCAGTCACTCTGCAGCTGTTCAGTTGGGAGTTCCTGGCGGTGGCCTGACGCACCTGCAGCGGTGTCCGCGCGAGACCCTTATGCCTCAGCAACTTCGTGAGTGGTACGTTCAGCGTGGGGCGTCTCCGAGTAGTACTCGCTGCCCGTACGTCATTCGCACAGGTGACCGGGCTGGTCAGACTTGCGGGACATTTGCTCACACACAATCTCGCTGCTTCTCCTGTCTGAGCGACACCTGGCGTGCAGAGTTTGGCGACGCGACTGAGCTTCTCCGCTGGCTCGAGCTGGTTAGGCAGCGTGTGGATATCTTTGCTCTAGACTATGATGTTATTCTCACTACTATGTATGCTTTGTCTGCTAGTGCGGAGGGTGACTGTTCCCGGTGTGTGCCACCTGACCCAGGTGTAGCGGCTGCTGCTCTAGGTGCTAGTGCGTCTGGTACTCCCCCTGGTACTGCGCCTGCTGAGGCCCTGCACACCTTCACGTTGGACTCCGGCGCCTCGCGCTGTTTCTTTCGTGACAGCACCACTCTCACTCCTCTCTTCCTGAGGTCCCTGACCCTGAGTCTGACCGAGCGTGTGCTGCTAGTCCCACTGTCGCTCGTCTCCTCGCCACTGCTGTCACTGACCCGTCTTTTGAGTCTGCTGCTGCTTCTGCTCTCGTTGCTGAGCTGCTTGACTTTGCTGCTGCCTGCCGTCTCGACTACGCCTCTGCTCTAGTTGCTGAGTCTGTGCCTGCCAGTCCTCCGTCCGTCGGGGGTGAGTGTGCTCTTGGCACGGACGTCCTTGAGGACAGGCAGGAGGAATTTGAGTGTCTTGCAGCTGCTGTACCTCGTTTCGCTTCCTTGCTACTTGCCCGTGAGGGAGACCCGGATGCTCCAGACATCCCGACCCCGCGCTCTTACGCAGAGGCGATTACGGGTCCTTACTCCTCTCAGTGGCAGGCAGCTATGGATGCCGAGATGGCATCCTGGAAGTCCACAGGCACCTACGTCGACGAGGTTCCCCCACCTGGGGCGAACATAGTCGATGGCATGTGGATTTTCAGGATGAAGCGACTGCCGGGTTCTCCGCCTGCCTTCAAGGCGCGTTACGTTGCTCGAGGCTTCACTCAACGACCGGGGGTTGACTACTTCCAGACCTTCTCCCCCACCCCGAAGATGACCACTCTTCGGGTGTTGCTGCACGTCGCTACTCAGCGTGACTACGCGCTGCACTCTCTTGACTTCAGTACAGCTTTCTTGCAGGGCAGCCTGCACGAGGAGATCTGGCTGCGCCGCCCACCTGGCTTCACTGGGTCGTTTCATGCAGGTACCCAGTGGAGCCTCCGGCGGCCAGTCTACGGTCTCCTCCAGGCTCCTCGCGAGTGGCACAACACACTGAGGAATACACTTGTGGCTCTTGGGTTTGCTCCTTCTACTGCTGACCCGTCGCTGTTTCTACGCACCGACACCTCGCTGCCACCGTTCTACGTCCTCGTCTACGTCGACAACCTCGTCTTTGCCACTGCTGACACCGTTGCACTGACCCTTGTGAAGTCGGAGCTGCAGAAGAGACACACCTGCACTGACCTGGGTGAACTGCGCAGCTATCTTGGCTTGCAGATCACCCGGGATAGAGCACGGCGCACCATCACCCTGACTCAGTCACACATGGTGCACCAGGTCCTTCAGCGCTTCGGCTTCCGGTTCTCCATGCCACAGCCCACTCCTCTGTCTACCGGCCACTCGCTCTCAGCTCCACCTTCGGACGAGTCCGTAGAGCCGAGTGGTCCATACCCAGAGCTTGTGGGTTGCCTCATGTACCTGATGACGTACACACGACCTGTCCTCGCGTACCCTCTCAGCCTTCTGGCTTGCTACGTGGCTCCCGGTAGGCACCGAAAGGTGCACTGGGATGCTGCAAAGAGGGTACTACATTACTTGTGCAATACGTCGGGCATGGGGCTCGTGCTTGGAGGACGGGGTCCAGTTGTCCTTACTAGTCACGCAGACGCTTCTTGGGTTGACGACTCAGCTACGCAGCGGTCGTCACAGGGTTACACCTTCAGCCTCGGTTCCGGCTCTGTTTCCCGGCGGTCTACCCGCTCGTCTTTGGTTCTCAGCTCTAGTTGTGAGGCTGAGATCTACGCATGGGCCATGGCTGCACAGGAGCTACGCTGGCTCACCTACCTGCTGACAGACTTGGGAGAGCAGCCTCGTTCGCCTCCAGTTCTGTACGTAGACGACAAGGCCATGATTGCCTTGTGTCAGGAGCACAGACTGGAGCACCGAGCGAAGCACATCGCTCTGCGATACTTCCTTGCTCGAGAGTTGCAGCAGCGTGGTCAGCTTCGTCTTGCGTACGTGGCCACTAGGGCCAACACTGCTGATATATTCACCAAGGCACTTCCACCTGGTGATCATCAGCGCTTCTCTACTGTGTTAGGCCTTGTGCTTACTTGCCCTCACTTGCTCACTGCGTGACTTTGCTTGTACTGTGATCTATATATATACCAGCATGCTTACACTTGCTAGGGTATGATCACTGTATTATTTGTTCTCTTTTATACAACTCTGCAAGTGAACAGGCCTTGTGGCCCTTTACTTGTGCTCGGACTGTGTGGTGACTTTGTGATCCACCCTGAGCTTGCTTTGCTTTTCTTGACTGGTCTTGTGACAACTTGTTCCCCCCCACTTTGCCTATGGGGGTGTGTCAGAATGTTATATTGCTTACAATTGTGTAGGCTATATTGGGGTAGCCCATAAGGGGTACAACCCAATTAGGGTTAGTACTTGTACCCAACTTCTGCTCAATGCATTCATTATTGTTCGTTAGTTCTTGTCAAGGACCTCGTACGAGAACAATATAAATTGTTGAGAATATACATGCGACACCCTTCTTGCATGGGCCGCGGAATTTATTTTGACCGATAACGTTATCAATTGCATCCTAATCGATGCGGGGAAGAATAAATATAGCACATAAATCTAGGTACGTGATAGATTTATGATAAAAAAAAAAAAACGTCGGCACCACATTGTTCTAATCGTTATGCCATATTGGCAAGGTTTCGATCCAATCTTGTAAAATTTATTGCAACACACCATATGTCAGATTTCTGGATTTGTGTGGTGGCCTCAAAGGTTCGACGGCCTTAGGCAGGTTTCAAAATGTTATATAGCTTACTTTGTGTAGGCTTTAGTGGGGTAGCCCATAACGGGTACAACACAATTAGGGTTAGTACTTGTACCCAACTCTTTCATAGTTCATTTATGCTCGTTCGTTAGTTTGACATGGTTTCAGAGCAGGTCCTTCGCTAGGACCGGATTTTTTTTTAGGGCCCACTACAGAGCTGCCCCACTAGCTGCCCTGCCGCCCCTACTACTGATGCGCCGCCCTGCTGGCAGTGGCACCGCCCCTAGCAGCCCGTCGAGCCGCACCTAGCAGCCCACTAGCCGCTCCTACAGTCAGCGCGCTGCCTCTGCAGCTCACGCGCCGCCCGCTTGCGGCCCGCCAGCTGCCCCTGCAGCTCGCGCGCCGCCTACTTGCGGCCCGCTCGCTGCCTCTGCAGCCCGCGCGCTGCCCGCTTGCGGCCCGCCCGCCACCCCTGTAGCCCGCGCGCCGCCCGCTTGCGGCCTGCCCGCCGCCCCTGCAGCTCGCGCGCCGCCTACTTGCGGCCCGCCCGACGCCTCTGCCTCGCCCGCTTGCGGTCCCCCCGCCACCTCAGCAGCCCGTGCGCCGCCCACTTACGGCATGCCCGCCGCCCTTGCATCCAGCGCGCCGCCCGCTTGCGACCCGCTCGCCGCCTCTGCCTACCGGTCACTCGCTCTCAGCTCCTCCTTCGGACGAGTCTGTAGAGCCGAGTGGCCCATATCCAGAGCTTGTGGGCTGCCTCATGTACCTGATGACCTGCACTCGACCTTACCTTGCCTACCCTCTTAGCATCCTGGCACGCTACGTTGCGCCCGGGAGGCCGCTAAGAGGGTGTTGCGCTACTTGTGCAATACATCAGGCATGGGACTCGTGCTCGGAGGACGGGGTCCAGTTGTCCTCACTGGAGACGCAGACGCGTCTTGGGTTGACGACTTGGCTACGCAGCGGTCGTCACAGGGTTACATTTTCAGCCTTGGCTCCGGCTCTGTTTCTTGGCGGTCTACCCGCTCGTCTTCTTTTCTCAGTTCCAGTTATGAGGCTGAGATCTACGCAGAGGCCATGGCTGCACAGGAGTTAGGCTGGCTCACCTACCTGTTGACCGACTTGGGAGAGTGGTCTCGTTCTTCTCCAGTTCTGTACGTAGACAACAAGGCCATGATTGCCTTGTGTCAGGAGCACAGACTGGAGCACAGAACGAAGCACATCGCTCTGCGTTACTTCCTTGCTCGAGAGTTGCAGCACCGTGGTCAGCTTCGTCTTGCTTATGTGGCCACTCGGGCCAACACTGCTGATATATTCACCAAGGCACTTCAGTCTGGTGATCATAAGCGTTTCTGTACTGTTTTAGGCCTTGTGCCTACTTTGCCTCACTTGCTCACTGCGTGAATTTGCTTGTGTTTTGATCTATATGTATACCTGCATGCTTGCACTTGCTAGGGTATGATCACTGCACTGTTTGTTCTCTTTTATATAATTCTGCATCTGAACTGGCCTTGTGGCCCTTGCTTGTGCTCGGAATGTGTGGTGACTTTGTGATCCACCCCGAGCTTGCTTTGCTTTTCTTGACTGGTCTTGTGACCACTTGTTCTCCCCTACTTTGCCTATGGGGGTTTGTCAAAATGTTATATAGCTTACTTTGTGTAGGCTATAGTGGGGTAGCCAATAAGGGGTACAACCCAATTAGGGTTAGTACTTGTACCCAACTCTTTCATAGTTTATTCATGCTCGTTCGTTAGTTTGACAGCAGGAGCCACAAGGGCAGAGTGGGTGATAAATGAAGAGACGAGAGCAGCAGGGGACGAGATTGTAGTATGGCTGCAGTTAGGCACGGGTGCGACTAGTAGAGGGGGGAAGGTAATGATTAATTAAACGAGAGAGGTGCATGATGGCATCACACATGTACAGGAGCTTGTTCAAAATACGCTGAGAGAAGGATTGGTTGCATACCTCTTCAATCGCCTCGATAATAAGCGATCCCCAATACAATCCATTTATCAACTTGAATCTCCTTGATCCAGCCTGACCAGACAGATTGGTCTATAACGATCCATTCTTATTGATCGGGTTTGGCCGCGTCGTTTCTACCGAACCTGGTCCATCAACTTCTTCATATGTAATGTGATCATATCACGTCATTTATTGGAGCCACTGACACATCCTTTGCGATTGGGAAGTTGGTAAGGGTTGTTCAAAGCCCTGAAGAGGAGGAGCTGATAGTAGCTGGAAGCGAGATTATATTGGTGTGAGAATGAGAACGAGAATGAGTGAACTATGAAATGAAGTGGGTACAAATATGAAACCCTAATTGGTTGTACCCCCTATGGGATACCCCACTATAGCCTACACAACAGCATAAGCTACAATGTTCTGACACACCCCCATAGGCAAAGTGGGGGAGAACAAGGGGTCACAAGACCAGTCAAGCAAAGCAAAGCAAAGCAAGCTCAGGGTGGATCACAAAGTCACCACACAGTCCGAGCACAGGGTCAAGGCCACACGGCCAGTTCACATGCAAGAGTACACACATATATATAAAGCGAGACAAGCAAGAGCAGGTATATATATATGTGAGAGTACAAGCAAGGTCAAGAGGAGAGCAAGTGAGGCAAGACGGGCACAAGACCCAGCTGAGTGCAGAAGCGCTGATGATCACAAGGCGGAAGTGCCTTGGTGAAGACATCAGCAGTGTTGGCCTCAGAGGCCACGTACGCAAGCCGCAACTGTCCACGTTGCTGTAGCTCACGAGCAAGGAAGTAGCGGAGAGCAATGTGCTTTGTTCTGTGCTCCAGTCGCTGCTCTCGACACAAGGCCAGCATGGCCTTGTTGTCTACGTACAGGACTGGAGGAGAACGAGGCGGCTCTCCAAGGTCGGACAGCAGGTAGGTGAGCCAGCGAAGCTCCTGTGCAGCCATGGCCCCGGCGTAGATCTCAGCCTCACAACTCGAGCCAAGAACAGAAGACGAGCGAGTAGCCCTATCGCACTGTAAGAACAGCTGTAGGTCATCTACCCAGACCTCAAAGTCAATGGCCCGACCCTCAGTGTCAAAAGTGAGGACACTAGGGGTAGCCATGACAGCAGTAGACCAGCAGTGCAAGGAGTAGGGGAAGAGCACGCAGTGACAGAGGGTCTGTGCTCACCGGACAGGGCTGCTCGGGCGGCTCGGCTGCAGGGCGGCTCGGCCGCTGGGCGGCTCGGCGGCTGGGCGGCTCGGCGGCTGGGCGGCTCGGCAGCTGGGCGGCTCGGCGGCTGGGCGGTCGGCTGCACGGCGGCTCGACTGGTGGGCGGCCGGGCGGCTCGGCTGCAGCGCGGCTCGGCGGCGGGGCGGCTCGGCTGCTCTGCTGCTGGGCGGCTCGGCTGCGCTGCTGTTGGGCGGCTCGGCTGGGCCGCTGACGTAGGGCGGCGGGGCCGCTGTAGAGGAGAGGCGGGGCCGCTGCAGAAGGACGGCGGGGCCGCTGGGTAGTGAGGCGGCGGGGCCGCGAAGACGGGCGGCTGGGCCGCTGCAGAGAAGCGGCGGGGCCGCAGTGAAGGGCGGCGGGGCCGCAACGAGAGAGGCGGCGGGGCCGCAGCGAGAGAAGCGGCGGGGCCGCGAAGTCGGGCGGCGGGGCCGCTGAGTAGGGCGGCGAGGCCGCAGTGAGAGGCGGCGGGGCCGCAGCGAGAGAGGCGGCGGGGCCGCGAAGACGGGCGGCGGGGCCGCTGAGACGGGTGGCGGGGCCGCAGTGAGTGGCGGCGGGGCCGCAGCGAGAGATGGCGGCGGGGCCGCGAAGACGGGCGGCGGGGCCGCAACGAGAGAGGCGGCGGGGCCGCAGAAAAGGGCGGCGACGGGCCGTAGGCGGCGCGAAGCCGCAGGTAAGGGCGGCGACGGGCCGGGGCGGCTCGAAGCCGCAGGTAGAGGCGGCGCGAAGCCGCGGGAAGGGCGGCGACGGGCCTGGGCGGCGCGAAGCCGCAGGTAGGGGCGGCGCGAAGCCGCCGGTGAGGGCGGCGCAAAGCCGCGGGTAAGGGCGGCGACGGGCCGGGAAAAGGGCGGCGCGCCGCAGCCGCTAGGGCGGCTCGACGCGACCGTAAGGGCGGCGCGACGGGCCGCTAGGTGCGACTCGACGGGCCGCTAAAAAAAAGGCAGGCGCGACTCGAGGCGCGCTTCGGTGGGCCCAAGGAACAGTCCCTAGGAGGGGACCTGCTCTGATTCCATGTGAGAATGAGAACGAGAATGAGTGAACTATGAAATGAAGTGGGTACAAATATGAAACCCTAATTGGTTGTACCCCCTATGGGATACCCCACTATAGCCTACACAACAGCATAAGCTACAATGTTCTGACAATTGGAGTGGTGGCAGAATGGTTTGGTATCATTGCTTCCCGATGTTATTTATGGCAATGAAGGTTGATGGCATGACAAAAGGATTACTGATAGTATATCGTGTGATGGCGACATGATAGCGTGCTGGTATTGTAGCATGAGGGTATACAAAAATATACAACAATAGCATTGACTGATTGCTGAAAAACCAGTTACACATATCGGTACAATATTTAGTGTTCGTCATAACATGCCTAGTCCATTATAGCGCTACCGATCTCATATAATGTATTTCCCGTTGTCAATCTCCTTCGTATACTCACCTTTATCAACCCCTCCGTATCATTGGTTCCTCTCTCTAACCCCCCCTCCCAGCCTTTCACCCCTTCCCTTATCCCCTCTCATGTCCAACCGTTTCACCTCATGTTTCAGCTCTAGACGAAAGCTACCTAGATTCACAAATCTTACTTCTTGCTACAAATGGATTTTTATTATGAATACGATTAAATCTCTTTTGCGACCTTCTCAAATTCCTATCCTAGTCTATCAAGAGTGTGGTACTTTTGCGTGCGCGAGTCTGGTCCATGATGAGGGTTGAATTTTGGGACCATTTGCGGAAGTGGGCCAGGCCTCGGACCAAGCGGACCAACCCACTAGAAAATCACTCCTCAAGACCCTGGTGGCAAAGGATTAACGGATACTAAAAGAGAAGTGTACGCTTTCACGATACATGTGATATTTTGCGCCACCGGTCACGCTTGATCTGAATGGTGAAAACCCAAGGTTCGCGAAACTGGTTATCTAAACTAACAACGCTCGTCTGCCTAGTCCTCCCTGCCCATGCTCCACAGTGGACTAGGCTGTTTGAGCTTGGTCCTCATAGCACAATAGATCAGCGATAGTACTTGGTGGTCCGCGAGCTGGTCCGCTCCTGGTCCTAGCCGATCTGCTGTGTACCAGGCCATAGTAGCTGGTGCACCACTACATGAATGCTGGCTAGCATAGGCGCTGTTATGTTGGCATTAATATATATATAAAAAACGGTACACTTGAATTATCCGCAATAAGTAGACGCACTTTATCAAAGTTCGGTGATAAGCTAAGTTCCTTCGATCCTGTCTGCATAATTTAAATGTGGGTGCCTGTAGAACACCCCATTTGAGGCTGACATTTATAACCTTACGAGATTTCCTGGAGGCGATTTCGCCAGGCAATTGGTCGCATAGGTTTAACCCATCCAATTTGGCCTCAAGATGTAGCATTCGTCTCCGCAGAAGTAATGCGAGGCAGGGACAAGCTGCCCATAAAATTTCATACACCATTCGTCACAACGTCCTTGGTGCGTACAGAAAGGTCGTGGAAATCAACCCACGGTTTAAGCGAGCAGGCAAAATAGTGACCCTGAATTCTAGTTGGGTCCAGGTCGAAATGGGGAGAGTTGGCGCGAAGTTGTGTGGGTGGATGGCAAAGCCTTCGCGCCACAAGAAAGGTGCCCGTTGGTTGTGAAGGAGGGGCCAAAAAGTGAATCAGGGGCCACATGATTGCATGGGTGGTTGGCGACAACACTCGTGAGACAGCGGACGAAGTGGGGAGCGTTTCGCACAATTGCTGCTCTCGCCACCTGCGACAGAAACAATGCAACTGGAACACAGAGAACATGGGGATCATGATAGACGTATTGGGCGCATCTCGAACACACCCTGCCCACCCTGACAGGATGCCATAAGAAACCGTTCGACCCTGACTTCCCACTGTCAAACTTATATATAGCTTACATTGTGTAGGCTGCAGTGGGGTAGCCCATAAGGGGTACAACCCAATTAGGGTTAGTACTTGTACCCAACTCTTTGCTAGTTCATCCATTCTCGTTCGTTCTTTCTGAAATGGTATCAAAGCAGGTCCCTTCTAGGACCGTTTTTTGGGCCCACCACTTGCTTCCTTGCTAGCCACCCTCGCGACCCGTAGGCCCCCCCTAGGCCCCGGCCCGTCGCCCCTAGCCCGGCCCCTTGGCCCTGTCGCCCCTAGACTCGGCCCCTTGGCCCCGTCGCCCCTAGCCGCGGCCCCTCGGCCCCATCACCCCTAGCCGCGACTCCCCCGCCGCCCCGTCGCCCGTAGCCGCGACCCCTCGCCCCGTCGCCCCTAGTCGCGGCCTCGTGGCCCCTAGCCTCGGCCCCGTGGCCCCTCGCGACACGACGCCCCTAGCCGCCCCCCCCCCCCCCTCGCGACCCGTCGCCCCTAGCTGTGGCCCCTCGGCCCGGTCACCCCTAGCCGCGACCCCTCGCGACCCATCACCCCGTCGCCCCTAGTCGCGGCCCCGTCGCCCCTAGCCTCGGCCCCGCGCCCCCCCCCCCCCCCCCCCCCCCCCCCCCCCCCCCCCCCCCCCCCTCGCGACACGTCGCCCCGCCGCCCCTAGCCTCGGCCCCTCAGCCCCGTCGCATCTAGCCGCGGCCCCTTGCGACCCGTCGCCCCGTCGCCCCTAGCTCTCGGCCCCTCGCCCCCCCCCCCTCCCCCCCTCCGTGTTTGGCCCCTCGGCCCCTAGGCCCCTCGGCCCCCCCTTCGTGTTTGGCCCCTCGGCCCCTAGGCTACTCGGCCCCTCGGCCTCTTTGACCTCGGCACCTCGGCCCCTTGGCCCCTAGGCCCTTGGCCCCTCGGCCCCTCGCCCCCCCCCCCCCCCTCCCCCTTCGTGTTTGGCCCCTCGGCCCCTAGACCCCAGGCCCCTCGGCCCCTCGGCCCCTCAGCCCCTAGGCTCCAGCCCCCCCCCCCCCTCCGGCCCTTAGGCCCCTTTGTGTTTGGCCCCTCGGCCCCCAGGCCCCTTGGCCCCTTGGCCCCTGCTACTGTTGCTGCTGCTACTGCTGCTACTGCGTGCTGCGCCAGTATGGCTTCGCTTCGAGTTCTCGCGTTCGATCATGAGGGTAGACCGGTTCAGTTTGACACGTGGCTCGACGACCTGCAGCTGTACCTACTGAGCGATTCTAAGGACAGTGTGTCGCTGTTTGACCTCGCGTCAGGTGCCGCTACTGCCCCTCCCGCCATAGCTGACAGTGCGACTTGCTCCCAGTGGCTTACGCGCGACGCTGCTGCACGCTTAGCCATTCGCAACCACCTGCCGCTAGCCGAATGTGCTCACTTTGGATAGCACAGGACAGCACAGGCCCTGTACGACGCTGTAGTCACTCGCTACTCCTTGCCTGCCACTGCTGCGCTAGGTCGACTGCTACTGCCCTACCTGTTCCCCGAGCTGTCAGCTTTTGCCACAGTGGAGGACCTGGTTTCCCACCCGCGCACTAGCGACGCTCGTTATCGAGCTACCGTCCCTGATGAGTTCCTTGAGAGGAACCAGCCCCCGATGTTCATCACCCTCTACTTCATAGTCACTCGCCTCCCTGACTCTCTTCGCTCTGTCAGGGACCACTTCCTCTCCCTTGACCCCACCTCCCTCACTGTTGACCTCCTCGAGCAGCATCTCCTCGCAGCTGAGACTAGTGCAGTTGCTGTAGGTGCTGCTCGTGGCACTCCGCACCCGCCCTTCTTTGAGGGGTGCTCCCCCTCCCCCCTTGCCCCCTCCTACGCCTCTGCTGCTGCTGCAGACGTCTCTGTTGCTGAGGACATCGGGGCTGCTTCTGCCAGTGCGAAGCGCCGCAGCAGTAAGGGCAAGGGTGGCAGGGGTGGTGGATGTGGCAGCGGTGGTGGTGGAGGTGGCAGCGGGAGTGGTGGTGGGGGCAGCAGTGGAGGTAGTGGAGGCAGTGGGGGTGGTGGCGGCGGTGGGACTGGTGGCGGGAGTGGGGGCTCTGGTGGAGGCGGTGGAGGCAGCAGTGGGAGTGGCGGCAGTGGAGGCGGTGGGACTGGAGGAAGTAGGCCTCGACCTCAGCATGGAGGCCCTGGTGGTGGCCAGCGGCAGCAGCATCAGCGTCGGAGCGAGACCCAGTCGCCCCAGCAGCTCCGTGAGTGGTTGTTTCAGCGTGGGACGTCTGGGGGTAGTGATAGCTGCCCGTATGTCATTCGCATGGGTCTTCGTGCTGGTCAGACATGCGGGAAGCTTTACACTCAGCACCGCTGCTTCTCCCGCCTCGACGACGCTTGGCGTGCTGAGTTTGGTGACGACGTCGAGCTCCCTCGCTGGGCATATCTACTTAGGTCTAGGATTTCTATCTTTGACCTAGACTTTGATGCTATTCTTTCTGCTATGTATGATTTGTCTGTTAGTGTTGAGGGTGACTATTACCAGTGTGTGCAGCCTGACCCAGGTTTAGCTGCTGCTGCTCTAGGTGCTAGTGAGTCTGGTACTCTCCCTGGTACTGCGCCTGCTCAGGCCTTCCACACCTTCACGTTGGACTCAGGCGCCTCGCGCTGTTTCTTTCGTGACAGCACCACTCTCACTCCTCTCCTAGCACTTGTCCCTGTCAGACTGGCTGACCCCTCTGGGGGCCCGGTCGTTGCCCGTTCCTCCACTGTCCTCCCGTGTCCGGCGGTTCCGTCCGGCTCACTGTCAGGTCTTCACCTCCCCTCGTTCTCTACGAACTTGGTGAGTACCGCTGCCCTCCAGGATGCGATGGTCACTACCACCACTCGTGGGGGTCAGCGTGTGTCGACCTGCACGTGCACACGGACGGGGCGTCACCTGGCTAAGTTCACTCGTCGGCCAGGGTCGAGTCTGTACACACTGGCTACCGAGCCTCCTCAGGTAGCTGCGTCTGCTTAGGTGTCCGCGTCAGGTCAGGTAGCCGCCTCTTGCTCGTGTCGCCTCCTGTCGCACCAGACTCTTCTGTGGCACCACCGCCTGGGTCACCCCTCCCTGCCACGCCTTCGTGGCATGCACTCACGTCTTCTCGTCTCTGGTCTACCCAGGTCTCTGCCTCCCCTCCCGCCTTCGCCTGCCCCGCCCTGCCTTCCGTGCGTCGAGGGGCGGCAGCGCGCCACTCCTCACTCCTCGTTTCCCCCGACGTCTGCTCCACTGCAGACTCTCCACATGGACGTGTGGGGCCCAGCCCGCGTCAGTGGACAGGGCCGCGAGCGGTACTTTCTGCTAGTAGTTGACGACTACACGCGTTACACCACGGTCTTCCCCTTGAGAAGCAAGGGTGAAGTCGTTGATGTCTTGATCCCTTGGATCCGCACAGTCCGTCTCCAGCTCCGCGAGCAATTCGGCCAGGACCTTCCTGTCCTGCGTCTGCACTCTGACAGAGGTGGTGAGTTCTCCTCCAACCTCTTGCGGGACTTTTGTCGTGGGGAGGGCATTCTCCAGTCGTTCACGCTTCCGGACTCCCCTCAGCAAAATGGGATTGCTGAGCGCCGCATTGGCTTAGTCATGGAGGTCGCTCGTACCTCCATGATCCATGCGGCTGCTCCCCATTTTCTGTGGCCGTTTGCGGTCCGGTACGCTGCGCATCAGCTCAACCTCTGGCCCCGTGTCTCCTTGCCGGAGACCTCGCCCACACTGCATTGGACGGAGAAGGTTGGCGATGCGTCGGTGTTCTGGGTCTGGGGTTCTCGTGCCTTTGTTCGCGATACGTCCGCAGACAAGCTCTCCGCCCATGCTATCCCCTGCGTCTTCTTTGGCTTTGTCCGTGACGCGCCTGGCTGGCAGTTCTACCACCCCACCTCGCGCCGTGTCCTCCCGTCTCAGGACATCACGTTTGACGTGTCGGTTCCCTTCTACCGTCTCTTCCCCTACCGCTCTGCCCCTCCCCCGCCCCCGCCGCTCTTCCTTGCTCTGGGTCACCCTCCGGTGGACCCCCTCCCGCCCCAGGGTCCTGCTCCCTCCGGTGTGTCTCAGGTAGACCCTCTCCCTGTTACTGCGCCTGTCAAGGTAGATGTCGGCTCAGGTGCTGGTCCAAGTGCTGCGTTTGGGGATGCTGCGTCTGGGGGTGCGGAGCCGGGGGGTGCGGGGTCCGAGGGTGCTGGGTCTGGGGGTGCTGAGCCTGGGGGTGAAGAGCCTGGGGGTGCTGAGCCTGAGGGTGTTGAGCCTGGGGGTGCTGAGTCGAAGGGTGCGGAGTCTGGGGGTGCTGAGCCTCGAGGTGCTGCTTCGTCTGGAGGTCCTGCTGGTGCTTCGCCGCGTCTGACTCCGCAGCAGCTGCGTGAGTGGCTTGTTTGGCGCGCACGCCTTCCGAGTGGAGCTCCCGGAGCTGGAGGCGCTGGAGACGCTGGAGACGCTGGAGCTGGATGTGAGAATAGTGGGCGAGAATGATTGACTAGGAAAAGGGAAGGGGTACAAGTAGAATGTCGAGAGAAATCTGTACCCCCTAAGGCTAAACCCACTATAGCCTAGACAACTATAAACACATAAACTAAGCCTAGATATAACTAAGCATATATGTTTGACACACCCCCATAGGCGAAGTGGGGGATAGCCAGAAAAAGCAATGGTCACAAAACCAGTCAAGAGAAGAAGCAAAGCAAAGCAAGCTCAGGGTGGATCACAAAGTCACCACACAGTCCGAGCACAAGCAAAGGGCCACAAGGCCAGTTCACATGCAGAGTTATATAAATAGAACAAACAATACAGTGATCATACCCTAACAAGTGCAAGCATGCAGGTATATAGATAGATCACAGTACAGGCAGAGTCAGGCAGTAAGTAAGTGAGGCAAAGTAGGCACAAGGCCTAACACAGTAACAAAGCGCTGATGGTCACCAGGCAGAAGTGCCTTGGTGAAGACATCAGCAGTGTTGGCACGAGTGGCCACGTACGCTAGACGAAGCTGACCACGCTGCTGCAACTCTCGAGCAAGGAAGTATCGCAGAGCAATGTGCTTCGTTCTGTGCTCCAGTCTGTGCTCCTGACACAAGGCTATCATGGCCTTGTTGTCTACGTACAGGACTGGAGGCGAACGAGGCTGCTCTCCCAAGTCCGTCAGCAAGTAGGTGAGCCAGCATAGCTCCTGAGCAGCCATGGCTCTGGCGTAGATCTCAGCCTCACAGCTGGAGCTGGGAACTGAAGACGAGCGGGTAGACCGCCAAGAAACCGAGCCGGACCCAAGGCTGAAGGTGTAACCCTGCGACGACCGCTGCGTAGCTGAGTCGTCAACCCAGAAGGCGTCTGCGTGACCAGTGAGGACAACACGACCCCGTCCTCCAAGCACAAGCCCCATGCCCAACGTACTGCACAGGTAACGTAGTACCCTCTCCGCAGCATCCCAGTGCACCTTTCGGTGCCTACCGGGAGCCACGTAGCGAGCCAGAAGGCTGAGAGGGTACGCGAGGTCAGTTCGTGTGCAAGTCATCAGGTACATGAGGCAACCCACAAGCTCTGGGTACGGACCACTCGGCTCTACGGACTCGTCCGAAGGTGGAGCTGAGAGCGAGTGGCTGGTAGACAGAGGAGTGAGCTGTGGCGAGGAGTACTTGAAGCCGAAGCGCTGAAGGACCTGGTGCACCATGTGTGACTGAGTCAGTGTGATGGTGCGCCGTGCTCTGTCCCGGGTGATCTGCAGGCCAAGATAGCTGCGCAGTTCACCCAGGTCAGTGCAGGTATGTCTCTTCTACAGCTCGGACTTCACTAGGGTCAGTGCCTCAGTGTCAGCCGTGGCAAAGACGAGGTCGTCGACGTACACTAGGACGTAGAAGGGCGGCAGCGAGGTGTCGGTGCGTAGAAACAGCGATGGGTCTGCTGTAGAAGGAACAAACCCAAGAGCCGCAAGTGTAGTCCTGAGTGTATCGTGCCACTCGCGAGGCGCCTGGCGGAGACCGTAGACTGGCCGGCGGAGGCTCCACTGGGTACCTGTAGGAAACGATCCAGTGAAACCAGGTGGTCGGCGCAGCCAGATCTCCTCGTGCAAGCTGCCCTGCAGGAAGGCTGTACTGAAGTCCAGGGAGTGTAACTCGTAGTCACGCTGAGCAGCTACGTGCAGCAACACCCGAAGAATAGTCATCTTCGGGGTGGGGGAGAAGGTCTGGAAGTAGTCAACTCCCTGTCGCTGACTGAAACCTCGAGCAACGTAACGCGCCTTGAAGGCAGGCGGAGAACCCGGCGGCCGCTTCACCCTGAAGATCCACATGCCATCGACTATGTTCACCCCAGGTGGGGGAACCTCGTCGACGTAAGTGCCTGTGGACTTCCAGGATGCCATCTCGGCATCCATAGCTGCCTGCCACTGATGTCACAGGATCAAATTTCCACTCGAGAATGTTGCACTAAAGGTGAGTACAAGGCGTATTTATATTCAGAAATACATAGAAACGACAGATAATCCGAACCTTCGGGAACGCGCTCTTCTAGAATAGATAATCACAAGTGCGCATAAGCACGCAAGCCCGTTGGCACTTCGGATTATGGCGAGATTACGCCTTGTACACCACTGTCGGTGCTGTCGGTGCCGTATAATGTAAATGTCGGTGCCGAAAATACCAAATAAGTGAAATAATCGGAAAACTCTAGAAAATAGAATAGTAGTCCGATTGAGGTGAAATAAAGTGCAAATGAAAGAGGAAAATATGGAGAATAAGATGGAGTAAAAATATGGAAATGAGAAATATGTCGAACGTCGGCGTACTCTCACACTTCCCCCCTTCAAAGCTGGGTGGTAGATGTAACACCCTGCTTGACAAGATAGTCGCGGAGAGAACGTTGGGCGTTACTCATGTCTTCTTCAGAGACCCAGCTGTCCTCAGAAGGATCATAGCCTTTCCAGCGTACGAGAAACTCCAGGGTGCCATGCCGACGACAACGATGTGCAAGCACAGATTCAACCTCGTACTCAGGTTCATCATTCACAAGGTTTGGAGGCGGCGGCGGAGGTTGGCGTCCCGTGTACAACTTATTTGGATCTTGATAGGGTTTAAGAAGCTGCACGTGGAAGGCGTTATGAATCTTCCAAGAAGCTGGTAGGCGCAAGCGGAATGTGACTGGAGTGACCTGCTCTTCTACGAGGAAAGGTCCGCAGAAGCGAGGTCGTAACTTGGATGGAAGGTGACCGAGGTTGAGGTTGCATGTGTCGAGAAGCACATGGTCACCAACCGCAATGGTATGATCACGTTGATGGCGATCGGCCAAGCGTTTCTGTGAAGACTGTATGTCCTGTAGACGCTTGTGTGTCCGATCCCAAACCTGCTGCATTGTGGTAACGAAGTCGTGCGCGGGTTGGACAGTTGCAGGTACTGTTGGCTGTTGTGGAGTTAGTGGATGTCGTCCGTAACAGAGGAAAAATGGGGTCTCTCCTGTTGCGGCATGCTTCGCATTATTGTAGGCGAACTCCAACACCGGCAAGTGCAAGTCCCACTTGTTAATGTCGTCCTTGCACGCTGCGCGCAAGAGTTGTTCCACAATTTGGTTCAAGCGCTCTGTCTGCCCATCGGTCTGGGGATGATATGCAGATGACATTGCTAGGCGTGTCCCCATGAGCGACATGAGCCCTTTCCAGAACTTGCTAGTAAACTTGGGGTCCCTGTCGGATATGAGGGTTGTTGGGATCCCGTGCTGTGAGATGATGTGTTTGAGGAATAGCTGTGCCGTTTCCTCCGTGCGTGCGGTTGTATGTGTCGGAATGAAGTGTCCCATCTTTGAGAATTTGTCGATGACGACCAGGATGGCGTCATGCCCCGCGTTGGTAGGTGGTAAACCGGTGATGAAATCCAAGCTGACCACTTGCCAAGGCTGTTCCGGGACGGGTAAAGGCTGAAGAAGTCCTGCTTTCTTCTGCTTACTGCTTTTCATCCGCTGGCACATGTCGCACGAAGTGACAAACTTTTGCACGTCGTTTGCCATGTGAGGCCAGTAGTAGACTTTCGCAATCCCGGCAAGAGTCTTGTTACTCCCGAAGTGTCCAGCGTAGAGCACGTCATGGAATTCTTCGAGAAGCAACTGCCGAAGAGGCGGGTAGTTGGGTACCCATATCTTTGTTGATCCTTTGCGTAGTGCGACGTCGTGGTCCCACTGCAACAACTTCTTTTTCTCTGCTAAGGGAATCTCGGGGTCGATGGTATACCCGTGCGTGAAGAGTCCCTTGAGTAGCGGATTCATCCCCTCAATCTGTATGGCGGCAACGTGTCCAGGCCGGCTCAGTGCGTCTGCCTTATTCTTGTGTCCCGGCTTGTACACGATGTCGTAGTCGAAGTGCGTCTCGAGGAAGTCAATCCACCTGACTTGTCGTCTAGAGAGGGTCGGCTGCGTCTTTAGGTACTTCTGGCTGCAATGGTCAGTGTAGACCGTGGTCTTTCTCCCTTCGAGGTAGCATCGCCATGTCTTGAATGCCGTGATGATCGCTAAGGCCTCTTTGTCGTGAATCGGGTAGTTGAGTTATGCCCCGTGCAATTTCTTGCTGAGGTAAGCGATTGGTTGTAGTCCTTTCCCTTGGTCTTGCATCAAGACTGCTCCAACTGCTTGGTCGCTAGCGTCAGCTTCGATGACGTAGTCTTTTTCTGGATCTGGCAGGATCAGGACGGGTGCGGACGTGAGTGCGGTCTTCAACTGCTCCATGGCTTGCTGGTGCACATCCTCCCACTTGAACGGTGTATTCTTCTTCAGTAGATTGGTGAGAGGTGTTGCAATCTTTGCATACTGTGGCACGAACCGATTATATTAGTTCGCAAAGCCAAGGAATTGCTGAAGTTCCTTCACGTTCTCCGGTGTTTTCCACGTACGTACGGCTTCGATCTTCTTTGGGTCGACATGGACTCCTTGAGCGCTCACCATGTGTCCAAGGAACTGAACTTTCTTCAAGGCAAACTCGCTCTTGGATAACTTGACGTAGAAATTCTCCCGTCGAAGTATCTCGAAGACACGTCGTAGGTGTTCGATGTGCTGCTTCATGTCCCTCGAGTAGATCAGGATGTCGTCCAGGTACACCACCACGCATTCGTCGAGTAGAGGCCTAAGAATATGGTTCATTTCGGCCTGGAATGTAGCGGGTGCGTTGGTGAGTCCGAACGGCATGACGAGGTACTCGTAGGATCCGTATCGTGTCCGAAACGCTGTCTTATGGATGGAGTTATCCGCCATCCGGATCTGCCAATATCCTGATCTCAAATCGAGTTTTGAGAATACTGTGGCTCCACGAAGCTGGTCAAGTAGATCGTCGATCCGTGGAATCGGATACTTGTTCTTGATCGTCTGCTTGTTGAGGGCTGGGTAGTCGATGCACATGCGTAAGCTTCCGTCAGGTTTTGGTGTGAAAAGCACTGGTGCACCGTATGGTGATGTTGATGGTCGAATGAGTGCTTTGTCCAGAAGGTACTCGATCTGCTTCTTCATGTCGGCCAACTCGGTAGGGCTGGGTCGATGTGGTGCTCGGAAGGTCGGTTTTGAACCAGGTTCTTCGATGATCTCGTGCTGGTGGGTTCGGTATGGCGGCAACTGGTCTGGAAGGTCGTCAGGGAGAACGTCTTCGAACTCTTCTAGAAGTTTCTGGATTGCTGGTGGAAGCTCGAGCGTTTTTCTCTCTCCTTCGTCCTCGTTGGTAACCAGTGCAACAAACCCTGCCATGGTTCGCTTCACGTCCTTCTCGAAGCGTGCGAGAGTCTCCTCCGGAATATCTCCCGTGTTGCTCCAATTCGGAAGAGGAACTCTTCTGTCTTGATTGTAAATACTCGCCGTGCGGGTGACCCAGTTGATCTCGGGGTTGAACTTCTTCAGAAAATCTCTCCCAAGAATCAAGTCTAGCCCTTTGATGTTGGTGACGGGTAGGGTCGGTTTCCAGCGAAGAGGACCCATCTGCAGGTGTAACGCTGCTTCGCCGTAGACTTGTAATTTGCTTCCGTCAACCATCGTAGCTGTGAAGTTTGAAGGCGTGTACTTCTCATTGATGCGTTCGAGGGTTGCTTTGTCGCATACTGAATGGGATGCTCCGCTGTCCACGAGTGCTTGGAGGCGTCGTCCATTGCAGATCACCTCGAGCAAAAGTGGTTGGCGTTGCTCGTTGTACCCGTTGATCGTCTCGTTGATTGGATCATAGGGCATTTACCATAGCTCTGTGTTTTCTCTTGGGGTGGCAGATGGCCGGTCCTGCCGTTCCCTATTGCCATGATTTTTTGTTGTCGTCGACGTCGTGGTTCTCGAGCTCGTAGTAGAATTCATAGATGGGGTAGATACCGTAGATGTCTCAGATGTTGCAGATGCATCTGTAGAGGAGGTTTGAGGTCGTCGCAGCTTCATGTTGACCTCCAGCTCCCTCTTGAGCTGCTTCAGCGCCACCGACTTCTTCCGTGGGGACCGGTTGGTCGACGTGGGCTGGTTTTTCAGAGAGAGGACGATGTCGTCGTTGGAAGGTCGATCTTCCATGCTCCGTTGTTGGTTCCCCATGCGCAGCTGCTGTAGTTGTCGTACCGGTACATTCTTTTTCTTCTGGAGCCTCTCTCGTGATTCCACAAAGGCCGTAGACCCAAGGGATTTTTTTCCAAGTAAAGCATCCTTGTATGATATTTTGAAGGGGTGCTTACTTTTTACAGGGCCTTTTTGGAGTTGTCCGGGTCCAGCTGGGTCTTGTGTCGCGGAGATTTTATTTCCCTCGGCAATTTTCCCTGGTAGAGTCCGTTCGTGGTTTGAAAAATTTACTTCACGATCCTCCAATATTCGCATTAAATCTGCTCCACTGCTGCGGTCCCTAAGCGCTGAACGTGCAGTTTTCATTTCGTCACAATCGATGAGTCGATGTCCGGGCTTGCCGCAGAAAGATCACTTAGATTTGTTCTTCTTTGGTCTTGCCTTCGCGTCGATTCGATCGAGTTCCATCGGGTCGGCGTACGTGGGGTTAGCCAAGCGTCCTCCATGTCGTCTTGCTCGTCCATGAAGTCGTCGTGTTCCGATCGTGGTTACGTCGAAACGTTCCGCTGCCGAAACGACGTCGTTGTAGCTACTCCAATTTGCGGCCGCAACATGTTGTCGTGTTTCTTTTTTTCAGCCCCGCGATGAATGCTCTATTTTTTCCGCCTTCTGTGACGTCGGGGATGCGGTTGAACAACTCCTCCATTTGTTGCGTGTAGTTCGCGATGCTCCCGATTTGTCGACGACGATGTATTTTGTCGCGGGCGATAAACGCTGCATTAATCGGCTCAAAACGTTGTAGTAATCCTTCTCGGAACTGCTGCCACGTCGCTTCACCTTGGATTAATAAACCGCTTCCGCTTATCCATTCAATTGCTGGTCCGCGCAGTAGTGTTGCTGCAAAATTAATTCTGTTTCTGTCGAGTGCTGGTGCTGTCCATCCAATGGCGGCGAAATAAATTTCGATCGCCAAAATCCAGCGCCTAGCGTCGTTTTCCCCATCATAGGGGTATGGGGCTCGAATTTCTTGGGCCTTGGGAAAATTTCGCGACTGCTGCGAAGTCACGATCGATTCTGCTTCTGTCGCAATTTTCGCCATGACGCGCGCTTTCACCCGAAGTCGTTCGATCCGTCGCGCGTTGGTCTCGCTACTTCTGCACCGCTCGATATAGGTCCCAACAATTCGCAATTGTCGTCCCTGTATCGCAAACGAATTCGCCAACAATCGAACTCACTCAAAAAACGCGCGAGGGGGGTTATTAAAAAAACGCGGAATCTGGTGCTTACCAGCGTCGGCGCCGAATTCGTCGCCCCCGGCGGTTTTTCGAAGCAGGAATTTCTTGAGCGCGCTGCTTAGCTGAAACTCCGCGAGTGAAAACGGCTCTGATTACCAAGTGTTTATACTCAGAAATACATAGAAACAACAGATAATCCGAACCTTCGGGAACGCGCTCTTCTAGAATAGATATTCACAAGTGCGCATAAGCACGCAAGCCCGTTGGCACTTCGGATTATGGCGAGATTACGCCTTGTACACCACTGTCGGTACTGTCAGTGCCGTATAATGTAAATGTCGGTGCCGAAAATACCAAATAAGTGAAATAATCGGAAAACTCTAGAAAATAGAATAGTAGTCCGATTGAGGTGAAATAAAGTGCAAATGAAAGAGGAAAATAAGGAGAATAACATGGAGTAAAAATATGGAAATGAGAAATATGTCGAACGTCGGCGTACTGTCACAACTGAGAGGAGTAAGGACCCGTAATCGCCTCTGCGTAAGAGCGCGGGATCGGGATGTCTGGAGCATCCGGGTCTCCCTCAGGGGCAAGCAGCAAGGAAGCGAAACGAGGTACAGCAGCTGCAAGACACTCAAAGTCCTCCTGCCTGTCCTCAAGGACGTCCGTGCCAAGAGCACACTCACCCCCGACGGACGGAGGACTGGCAGGCACAGACTCAGCAACTAGAGCAGAGGCGTAGTCGAGACGGCAGGCAGCAGCAAAGTCAAGCAGCTCAGCAACGAGAGCAGAAGCAGCAGCAGACTCAAAGGACGGGTCAGTGACAGTAGTGGCAAGGAGACGAGCGACAGTGGGACTGGCAGCACACGCTCGGTCAGACTCAAGGTCAGGGACCTCAGGAAGAGAGGACTCAGGAGGAGCAGGCAGAGGAACACGCAGTGGAACAGAGGAAGGACGGAGTGCCATGGTGTGTGTGCCTGGGACAGGAGGAGTACGCGAACGAGGAGCGCGACGAGCAGTGCGAACAGGCGAGACAGGACGAGACGCAGGCTCACGACGCTCTGTAAGACCTCCGGACTGCTCAGTGTAAGGAGAGGGAACAGGCAGTGGGGAGGCGGGTTGTAACGGCGGCTGCGACTGGTTACGCGGTGGACACAGGAAGGGAGGAGGAAGACCAGTAGAAGACGGAACACCAAGAACCTGCTGAAGCAGGGGAACGAAGTACGGGCGCGGCCGCACAGTGCCTCCAGCACCTCCAGCTCCAGGGTCAACAGCTCCAGCTCCTGCAGCTCCAGCGCCTCCTGCGCCAGGGCCTCCAACTCCAGCTACACCAGCTCCAGCGCCTCCGGCGCCAGCTGCTCCAGGCTCCGTAGGGTCTCCAGCTCCAGGAGTAACAGCAGCACCTCCAGCTCCAGCGTCTCCAGGCTCGCCAGCCCCAGGAGGTCCACTCCGACGGTGTGGGCGCTGAACAAGCCACTCACGCAGCTGCTGCGAGGACAGCCGCGGTGAAGCACCAGCAGGACCTCCAGACGAAGCAGCACCCCGAGGCTCAGCACCCCGAGGCTCAGCACCCCCAGACTCCGCACCCTCCGACTCAGCACCCCCAGGCTCCGCACCCTCCGACTCAGCACCCCCAGGCTCAACACCCTCAGTCTCAGCACCCCCAGACCCAGCACCCTCAGACCTCGCACCCCCCGGCTCTGCACCCCCAGACGCAGCACCCCCAGATGCAGCACCCCCAGACGCAGCACTTGGAGCAGCACCTGAGACGATAGCTACCTGAACAGGCGCAGTACCAGGGAGAGGGTCTACCTGAGACACTCCCGAGGGAGCAGGACCCTGGGGCGGAAGGGGGTCTACCGGAGGCGGACCGGGAGCAAGGAAGAACGGCGGGGGCGGGGAAGGGGCAGAGCGGTAGGGGAAGAGCCGGTAAAAGGGAACCGACTCGTCGAACGTGACGTCCTGAGAAGGGAGGACACGACGCGAGGTGGGGTGGTAAAACTACCAGCCAGGCGCGTTAGGGACAAAGCCAAGGAAGACGCAGGGAATGGCGCGGGCGGAGAGCTTGTCCGCGGACGTATCGCGAACAAAGGCTCGAGAACCCCAGACCCGGAACACCGACGCATCGCCAACCTTCCCCGTCCAATGCAGTGTGGGCGAGGTCTCCGGCAAGGAGACACGGGGCCAAAGGTTGAGCTGATGCGCAGCGTACCGGACCGCAAACGGCCACAGAAAATGGGGAGCAGCCGCATGAATCATGGAGGTACGAGCGACCTCCATGACTAAGCCAATGCGGCGCTCAGCAATCCCATTTTGCAAAGGGGAGTCCGGAAGCGTGAACGACTGGAGAATGCCCTCCCCACGACAAAAGTCCCGCAAGAGGTCGGAGGAGAACTCACCACCTCTGTCAGAGTGCAGACGCAGGACAGGAAGGTCCTGGCCGAACCACTCGCGCAGCTGGAGACGGACTGTGCGGATCCAAGGGATCAAGACAGCAGAGACTTCACCCTTGCTGTGCAAGGGGAAGACTGTGGTGTACCGCGTGTAGTGGTCAACTACCAGCAGAAAGTAGCGTTCGCGGCCCTGTCCACTAACGCGGGCTGGGCCCCACACGTCCATGTGGAAGGTCTGCAGGGGAGCAGTCGTCGGGGGAAACGAGGAGGAGTGAGGAGCGGCGCGCTGCCGCCCCTCGACGCAAGGAAGACAGGGCGGGGCAGGTGAGGGCGGCAGGGGAGGCAGAGACCTGGGGAGACCAGAGACAAGGAGACGGGAGTGCATGCCACGAAGGCGTGGCAGGGAGGGGTGAGCAAGGCGGTGGTGCCAAAGAAGAGTCTGGTGCGACAGAAGGCGACACGAGCAAGAGACGGCTACCTGACCTGACGCGGACACCTGAGCAGACGCAGCGACCTGAGGAGGCTCGGTAGCCAGTGTGTACAGACTCGACCCTGGCCGACGAGTGAACGTAGCCAGGTGACGCCCCGTCCGTGTGCACATGCAGATCGACACACGCTGACCCCCAGGAGTGGTGGTAGTGACCATCGCATCCTGAAGGGCAGCGGTACTCACCAAGTTCGTAGAGAACGAGGGGAGGTGAAGACTTGACAGTGAGCCGGACGGAACCGCCGGACACGGGAGGACAGTGGAGGAACTGGCAACGACCGGTCCCCCAGAGGGGTCAGCCAGTCTGACCGGAACAAGTGCAGGAAGAGGAGTGAGAGTGGTGCTGTCACGAAAGAAACAGCGCGAGGCGCCAGAGTCCAACGTGAAGGTGTGCAGGGCCTCAGCAGGCGCAGTACCAGGGGGAGTACCAGACGCACTAGCACCTAGAGCAGCAGCGGCTATACCTGGGTCAGGCGGCACACACCAGTAACAGTCACCCTCAGCACTAAAAGACAAAGCATACATGGCAGAGATAATAACATCAAAGTCTAGGTCAAAGATAGCAACTCCCGACCTAAGCAACTCCGCCCAGCGTGGGCGCTCGACGTCATCACCAAACTCAGTACGCCAGGCGTCGTCAAGGCGGGCAAAGCAGTGGCGCTCAGTGTGAAACCTCCCGCATGTCCGGCCTGCACGGGCACCCGTGTGAATGACATACGGGTATGTCTCACTACCCTCACCCGCCCCACGCTGAACCAACCACTCACGGAGCTGCTGGGGCGTCTGAGTCTCACTCCGACGCTGCTGCTGCTGGCCCCGACCACCACCAGGGCCTCCACGCTGAGGTCCAGACCGACCACGACTGGTCCCACCGCCTCTACTGCCGCCACTCCCTCCGCTGCCTCCACCTCCGCCACCAGAGCCTCCACCTCCGCCACCGGTCCCACCGCCGCCACCACCTCCACCGCCTCCACCTCCTCTACCGCTGCCCCCACTACCACTCCCACTGCCACCTCCACCACCATGGCTGCCTCCTCCACTACCCCGGCCACCCTTGCCCTTGCTGTTGCGGCGCTTCGTACTAGTCGAAGCAGCACCGAGGTCCTCAGGAGCAGAGACGTCTGCAGCAGCAACAGAGGCGAAGGAGGAGGAAAGGGGGGAGGGGGAGCACCCCTCAAAGAAGGGTGAGCGCGGAGTGCCATGAGCAGCACCTACAGCAACTGCACTAGTCTCAACTGCGAGGAGATGCTGCTCGAGGAGGTCAACAGTGAGGGAAGTGGGGTCGAGGGTGAGGAAGTGGTCCCTGACAGAGCGAAGGGAGTCAGGGAGGCGAGTGACTATGAAGTAGAGGGTGATGAACATGGGGGGCTGGTTCGTGGGAAGGAACTCAGCAAGGACGGTAGCGCGGTAGCGAGCGTCGCTAGTGCGCAGGTGGGTAACCGGGTCGACTACTGTGGCAAAAGCCGACAGCTCAGGGAACAGGTAGGGCAGTAGCAGCCTGCCAATAGCAGCAGTGGCAGGGGAGGAGTAGCGAGCAACGACAACGTCGTACAAGGCCTGTGCTGTCCTGTGCTCGCCAAAGTGAGCACATTCGGTTGCGGGCAGGTGGTTGCGAATGGCCAAGCGGGCAGTAGCGTCACGAGACAGCCACTGGGAACGAGTCGAAACGTCAGCTGTGGCGGGAGGGGCTGGAGCGGCACCGGACACGTGGTCAAACAGTGAGACACTGTCCCGACTATCGCTCAGTAGGTACAGTTGCAGATCATCGTGCCACGTGTCAAATGCTACAGGTCTGCCTTCCGGGTCGAACGGGAGAACTCGAAGCGACGCCATAGGGGCCTAGGGGCCGCGGGGCCAAATAAGGGGCCGGGGGGGGGGGGCGATGGGGGCCGAGGGGCCTAGGGGGCCGAGGGGCCAAACAAGGGGCCGGGGGGGCCTAGGGGGCCTAGGGGGCCGAGGGGCCTAGGGGGCCGAGGGGCCAAACAAGGGGCCGAGGGGGGGGGGGCGGGCGCCGGGCTATGAGGTGGGGCCGTGGGGCCTAGGGGCCACGGGGCCAAACAAGGGGCCGGGGGGGCCTAGGGGGGCCGAGGGGCCTAGGGTGGTCTGAAGGGCCAAACAAGGGGCCGAGGGGCCGAGGGGCCTAGGGGGCCGAGGGGCCAAACAAGGGGCCGGGGGGCCGGGTGCCGGTCTCTGAGGTGGGGCCGAGGGGCCTAGGGGCCGCGGGGCCAAACAAGGGGCCGGGGGGCCTAGGGGGGCCGAGGGGCCAAACAAGGGGCCGGAGGGCCAAGCGCCGGGCTATGAGGTGGGGCCGTGGGGCCTAGGGGCCGCGGAGCCAAACAAGGGGCCGGGGGGGGCCTAGGGGGGCCGAGGGGCCTAGGGGGGCCGAAGGGCCAAACAAGGGGCCGGGGGGCCGGGCGCCGGGCTATGAGGTGGGGCCGAGGGGCCTAGGGGCCGCGGGGCCAAACAAGGGGCCGGGGGGGCCTAGGGGGGCCGAGGGGCCTAGGGGGCCGAGGGGCCAAACAAGGGGCTGGGGGGCCGGGTGCCGGTCTCTGAGGTGGGGCCGAGGGGCCTAGGGGCCGCGGGGCCAAACAAGGGGCCGGGGGGCCTAGGGGGGCTGAGGGGCCTAGGGGGGGCCGAGGGGCCAAACAAGGGGCCGGGCACAGGTCAGGTACGGGGCCGGGCGCTGGGCAAGTACGGGGCCAGGCGCTGGGCAGGGACGGGGCCGGGCGCTGGGCGCGGAATGGGGCCGGGCACGGGGCTAGGTACGGGGCCGAGCGCGGGCAAGAGACGGGGTCGGGCGCTGGGCGAAGGACGGGGGGCCGGGCGCGAGGCTAGGTACGGAGCCAGGCGCTGGTGACAGACGGGGCCGGGCGCGGGCTAGGTACGGAGCCGGGCGCTGGCTAGGGTCGGGGCCGTGCGCTGGGCTAGGTACGGGCCGGGCGCGGGGCTAGGTACGAGCCGAGCGCGGACGAGAGACGGGGCCGTGCGCGGGCAGGGTACGGGCCGGTCGCGAGGCTAGGTACAGGCCGGGCGCGGGGCTAGGAACGGGGCCGAGCGCGGGAAGGGTATGGGCCGATCGCGGGGCGGGTACGGGCCGATCGCGGGGCTAGGAACAAGGCCGTGCGCGAGGCTAGGTACGGGCCGATCGCGGGGCTAGGAACGGGTCGGGCGCGGGCGACGGAATCGACGGGGCGACGGGGCCGAGGGGCCGAGCTAGGGGCGACGGGCCAAGGGGCCGAGCCTAGGGGCTATGGGCGACGCCACGGGGCCTAGGCTAGCAGTTACTTAGGTGGTGGGCCCATTAAAGTTAGGATTCTAAGAAGGTAATGCTCTTAATACCATGTGAGAATAGTGGGCGAGAATGATTGACTAGGAAAAGGGAAGGGGTACAAGTAGAATGTCGAGAGAAATCTGTACCCCCTAAGGCTAAACCCACTATAGCCTAGACAACTATAAACACATAAACTAAGCCTAGATATAACTAAGCATATATGTTTGACACTGGAGGTGCTGGAGTTACTCCTAGAGCTGGTGGTACTGAAGGTACTGCGGCTGCTGGTCCTGGAGGTGCTTGTACCAGGGTTGCTGGAGCTGCCGGGACTGGTGGTGTTGGGGGCGCTGGAGCTGGAGACCCTACGGAGCCTGGAGCTGCTGGAGCTGGAGACTCTTTCGCTGGTGGAGCTGGCGCTGGAGGCACTGGAGCTGGAGGAGCTGGAGTTGGAGGCACTGGCGCGGGAGGCGTTGGATCTGCAGGAGCTGGAGCTGTTGACCCTGGAGCTGGAGGTGCTGGAGGCACTGTGCAGCCGCGACCGTACTTTGTTCCCCTGCTTCAGCAGGTTCTTGGTGTCCCGTCTTCTACTGGTCTTACTCCTCCCTTACTGTGTCCACCGCCTGACAAGTCGCAGCCGCCGTTACAGCCAGCCTCCCCACTGCCTGCTCCCTCTCCTTACACTGAGCAGTCCCGCGGTCTTACAGAGCGATGTGAGCTTGCGTCTCGTCCTGTCTCGCCTGTTCGCACTGCTCGTCGCGCTCCTCGATCGCGTCCTCCTCCTGTCCCCTGCACGCACGCTATGGCACTCCGTCCTTCCTCTGTTCCCCTGCGTGTTCCTCTGCTTGCTCCTCCTGAGTCCTTTCTTCCTGAGGTCCCTGACCCTGAGTCTGACCGCGCTCGTGCTGCCAGTCCCACTGTCTCACGTCTCCTCATCACTGCTGTCACAGACCCTTCTTTTGAGTCTGCTGCTGCGTCTGCTCTCGTTGCTGAGCTGCTTGACTTTGCTGCTACCTGCCGTCTAGACTACGCCACTGCTCTAGTTGCTGAGTCTGCGTCTGCTAGTCCTCCGTCCGTCGGGGGTGACTGTGCTCTTGGCACGGACGTCCTTGAGGACAGGCAGGAGGACTTTGAGTGTCTTGCAGCTGCTGTACCTCGTTTCGCTTCC
This sequence comes from Closterium sp. Naga37s-1, assembly GCA_947471745.1. Classification (NCBI taxonomy): domain Eukaryota; kingdom Viridiplantae; phylum Streptophyta; class Zygnematophyceae; order Desmidiales; family Closteriaceae; genus Closterium; species Closterium sp. Naga37s-1. Next base: position 436,075 of record CANJKZ010000772.1, on the reverse strand, counting down.
ATGCTGCTTGCCCCTGAGGGAGACCCGGATGCACCAGACATCCCGACCCCGCGCTCTTACGTAGAGGTGATTACGGGTCCTTACTCCTCTCAGTGGCAGGCAGCCATGGATGCCGAGATGGCATCCAGGAAGTCCACAGGCACCTACGTCGACGAGGTTCCCCCACCTGGGACGAACATAGTCGATGGCATGTGGATCTTCAGGGTGAAGCGGCCGCCGGGTTCTCCGCCTGCCTTCAAGGCGCGTTACGTTGCTCGAGGCTTCAGTCAGCAACAGGGAGTTGACTACTTCCAGACCTTCTCCCCCATACCGAAGATGACTACTCTTCGGGTGTTGCTGCACGTCGCTGCTCAATGTGACTACCAGTTGCACTCTCTGGACTTCAGCACAGCTTTCCTGCAGGGCAGTCTGCATGAGGAGATCTGGCTGCGCCGCCCACCTGGCTTCACTGGGTCGTTTCCTGCAGGTACCCAGTGGAGCCTCCGTCGGCCAGTCTACGGTCTCCGCCAGGCGCCTCGCGAGTGGCACGACACGCTGAAGACTACTCTTGCGGCTCTTGGGTTTACTCCTTCTACTGCTGACCCGTTGCTGTTTCTCCGCACAGACTCCTCGCTGCCGCTGTTCTACGTCCTCGTGTACGTAGACGACCTTGTCTTTGCCACTGCTGACATAGAGGCACTGACCCTTGTGAAGTCGGAGCTACAGAAGAGACACACATGCACTGACCTTGGTGAACTGCGCAGGTATCTTGGCTTGCAGATCACCCGGGACAGAGCACGGCGCACCATCACACTGATTCAGTCACACATGGTGCACCAGGTCCTTCAGCGCTTCGGCTTCAAGTACTCCTCGCCACAGCCCACTCCTCTGTCTACCGGCCACTCACTCTCAGCTCCACCTTCGGACGATTCCGTAGAGCCGACTGGTCCATACCCAGAGCTTGTGGGTTGCCTCATGTACCTGATGACGTGCACACGACCTGACCTTGCGTACCCTCTCAGCCTCTTGGCTCGCTACGTGGCTACCGAAAGGTGCACTAGGATGCTGCGAAGAGGGTACTGCGTTACCTGTGCAGTACGTCGGGCATGGGGCTCGTGCTTGGAGGACGGGGTCCACTTGTCCTCACCGGTCACGCAGACGCTTCTTGGGTTGACGACTCAGCTACGCAGCGGTCGTCACAGGGTTACACCTTCAGCCTTGGTTCCGGCTCTGTTTCCTGGCAGTCTACCTGCTCGTCTTCAGTTCTCAGCTCCAGTTGTGAGGCTGAGATCTACGCAGGGGCCATGGCTGCACAGGAGCTACGCTGGCTCACCTACCTGCTGATTGACTTGGGAGAGGCGCCTCGTTCGCCTCCAGTTCTGTACGTAGACAACAAGGCCATGATTGCCTTGTGTCAGGAGCACAGACTGGAGCACGGAACGAAGCACATCGCTCTGCGATACTTCCTTGCTCGAGAGTTGCAGTAGCGTGGCCAGCTTCGTCTTGCGTACGTGGCCACTAGGGCCAACACTGCTGATATAATCACCAAGGCACTTCCGCCTGGTGATCATCAGCGCTTCTCTACTGTGTTAGGCCTTGTGCCTACTTTGCCTCACTTGCTTACTGCGTGACTTTGCTTGTACTGTGATCTATATATATACCTGCATGCTTGCACTTGCTAGGGTATGATCACTGTATTGTTTGTTCTCTTTTGTATAACTCTGCATCTGAACTGGCCTTGTGGCCCTCTGCTTGTGCTCGAACTGTGTGGTGACTTTGTGATCCACCCTGAGCTTGCTTTGCTTTTCTTGACTGGTCTTCTGACCACTTTGTTCTCCCCCACTTTGCCTATGGGGGTGTGTCAAACTTTTATATAGGTTACATTGTGTAGGCTATAGTGGGGTAGCCCATAAGGGGTACAACCCAATTAGGGTTAGTACTTGTACCCAACTCTTTGTCAGTTCATCCATTCTCGTTCGTTCTTTCTGACACCCACCCACCTGGCTAGTCCAGATCTTGTGGCGATTTTCGTAGCTTCCCCAAAATTTATGCCGCGATGTCACGTAGATAACAAACTATTATAATGTTTATATTGTGTAGGCTGTAGTGGGGTAGGGTAGCCCATAAGGGGTACAACCCAATTAGGGTTAGTACTTCTACCAACTTTCTTCTCAATGCAATCCTTACCTCGTCTAGTTTCTGACATGTTTTCAGAGCAGGTCCTATTCCAGGACCGTTTTTTTTAGGGCCCACCGATTAGTTCGCTGCCCGTAGCGCCCTACCCCACTAGTCGCGCTGCCCTGCACTGCCCTGCCTGTCGCGCTGCCCTGCTGGATGCGCGCTGCCCTGCCCTGCTGGCTGCGCGCTGCCCTGCCCTGTCCGTCGTGCCGCCTAGCTTGCCGCGCGCCGCCCTGCCCAGCGCATTGCGCCGCCCTGCTGGCTACGCGCCGTCCTTCCGTGCCCGCGCGCCGCCCTGCTGGCCGCGCACCGTCCTGCCCTGCCCGCGCCGCCTTGCCCTGCCCGCGCGCCGCCCTGCTGGCCCCGCGCCGTCCTGCCCTGCCCACGCGCCGCCTTGCCGCCTGCCGCGCTGCCCTTTCCTGCCCGCGCGCTGCCCTGCTGGCCGCCGCGCCCTCCTGCCCTGCCCGCGCGACGCCCTGCTGGCCACCGAGCCGCCCTGCCCAGCCCACGCGCCGCCCTGCTGGCTGTCGCGCCGCCCTGCCCTGCCCGCGCGCCGCCCTGTTGGCCGCCGCGTCGCCCTGATCTGCCCACGCGCGCTTCCCTAATGCCCGTGCGCCGCCCTGCCCGTCACGCCGTCCTGTTGCCTGCGTGCCCCCCCTGCTCGTCACGCGCCACCCTGCTTTGACCGCTATGGCCACTCTCAGCGTTCTCACATTCGATCATGAGGGCCGTCCGATCCAGTTCGATGCGTGGCTCGATGATTTACAGCTGTACCTACTGAGCGATTCTAGAGACAGCGTTTCGTTGTTTGACCACACGTCTTGAGCCTCTCTCGCCCCTCCCGACACAGCTGACAGTGCGACTGGCTCTCAGTGGCTTATCCGTGACGCTGCTGCTCATTTGCCGTTCGCAATCACCTGCCGTTAGCCGAACGCACTCACTTTGGCCAGCACAAGACTGCTAAAGCCCTGTACAACGCTGTAGTCGCTCGTTACTCTTCCCCTGCCACTGCTGCTCTCGACCGTCTTATACTGCCCTACCTTTTTTCCGAGCTGTCAGCCTTTGCCACAGTCGAGGACCTCATCACCCACCTTCGCACTAGTGACACTCGCTACCGCGCTGCCCTCAAATCCGAGTTCCTAGACGAGAACCCGCCCCCGATGTACATCACTCTCTAATTCATAGTCACCCGCCTCCCTGACTCTCTTCGTGCAGTCAGGGACCACTTTCTCGCACTTGACCCCACAGACCTCACTGTCGACCTGCTCGAGAAGCACCCCCTTGCAGCTGAGACTAGCATAGTCGCTGTAGGTGCTGCTCGTGGCACTCCTTGCACACCCTTCTTTGAGGGGTGTTCCCCCTCCCCCCTTGCCCCCTCCACTTAAGCTGCTGTTGTTGACATCCTTGGTACTGAGGAGGTCGGGGCTGCTTCTGCTCCTAGTGGGAAGCGCCGCACCGGCAAGGGCAAGGGAGGCAAGAGTGGTGGAGGTGGGAGCGGAGGTGGTGGTGGTGGAGGCGGTGGAGGTGGCGGAGGTGGCGGTAGGAGTGGTGGTGGGAGTGGGGGCTTTAGTGGCGACGGTGGTGGCAGCGGTGGGAGTGGTGGTGGCGGTGGTGGCGGCAGTGGGAGTGGTGGCGGCGACAGTGGTGGCGGTCGGGGTGGAGCTGTTCAGAGGGGAGGTTCTGGCGATGGCCATAGGCAGCAGAAGCAGCGTCCGGGCGAGACCCCTACGCCCCAGCAGCTTCGTGGGTGGTTTGCTCAGCGTGGGGCGTCTGGGGGTAGTGTTCGCTGCCCGTATGTCATTCGCATAGGGGACCGCGCTGGTCAGACATGCGGGAAGTTTCACACACAGCACCGCTGCTTCTCCCGCCTTGACGACGCTTGGCGCGCAGAGTTTGGCGACAAGGCTGAGCGCCCCCGCTGGTTAGAGCTGCTTAGGTCTGGTGTTGATATCTTTGCTCTTGACTATGATGCTATCCTTGCTGCCATGTATGCCTTGATTGTTAGTGCTCAGGGTGACTGTTACCTGTGTGTGCCGCTCGACCCAGGTATAGAGGCTGTTGCTCTAGGTGCTAGTGAGTCTGCTCTCCCTGGTACTGCACCTGCTGAGGCCTTGCATACCTTCACGCTTGACTCAGGTGCTTCCCGCTGTTTCTTTTGCGACAGTACCACACTCACTCCACTCCCTGCATCTGTTCCAGTCAGACTAGCTGACCCCTCAGGGGGCCCAGTTCTTGCCCGTTCCTCCACTGTTCTCCCGTGTCCGGGGGTTCCGTCCGGCTCACTCTCACGTCTTCACCTCCCCTCGTTCTCTACAAACTTGGTGAGTACCGCTGCCCTCCAGGATGCGATGGTCACTACCACCACTCCTGGGGGTCGGCGTGTGGCGATCTGCACGTGTACACGAACGGGCCGTCACCTGGCCACGTTCACCCGTCGGCCTGGGTTGAGTCTGTACACCCTGGCTACCAAGCCTCCTCAGGTAGCTGCGTCTGCCCAGGTGTCCGCGTCAGGTCCGGTAGCACCCCCCTGCTCGTGTCGCCTCTTGTCGCACCAGACTCTCCTGAGGCACCACCGCCTTGGTCACCCCTCCCTACCACTCCTTTGTGGCATGCACTCCCGCCTCCTTGTTTGTGGTCTTCCCAGGTCTCTGCCTCCCCTCCCGCCCTCGCCTGCCCCGCCCTGCCTTCCTTGCGTCGAGGGGCGGCAGCGCGCCGCTCCTCACTCCTCCTCGTTTCCCCCGACGACTGCTCCCGTGCAGACTCTCCACATGGATGTGTGGGGCCCACCCCGCGTCAGTGGACCGGGCCGCGAGCGCTACTTTCTGCTGGTTGTTGACGACTACACGCGTTACACGACGGTCTTCCCCTTGCGCAGCAAGGGTGAGGTCCCTGATGTCTTGATCCCTTGGATCCGCGCAGTCCGTCTCCAGGTCCGCGAGCGGTTCCGCGAGGACCTTCCTGTCCTGCGTCTGCACTCTGACAGAGGTGGTGAATTCTCCTCCGACCTCTTGCGGGACTTTTGTCGTGGGGAGGGCATCCTCCAGTCGTTCATGCTTCCGGCCTCCCCGCAGCAAAATGGGGTTGCTGAGCGCCGCATTGGCTTATTCATGGAGGTGGCTCATACCTCCATGATCCATGCGGCTGCTCCCCATTTTCTGTGGCCGTTTGCGGTCCGATACGCTGCACATCAGCTCAACCTCTGGCCCCGTGTCTCCTTGCCGGAAACCTTGCCTACACTGCATTGGACAAGGAAGGTTGGCAATGCGTCGGTGTTCCGGGTCTGGGGCTCTCTTGCCTTTGTCCGTGATACTTCCGCGGACAAGCTCTCCTTCCGCGCCATTCCCTGTGTCTTCCTTGGCTTTCCCCCCGACGCGCCTAGCTGGCAGTTTTACCACCCCACCTTGCGCCATGTCTTGCCCTCTCAGGACATCACGTTTGACGAGTCGGTTCCCTTTTACCGTCTCTTCCCCTACCGCACTGCCCCTCGCCCCCCCCCCCCCCCCCCCGCCGCTCTTCCTCCCTCGAGGTCCCCCTCCGGTAGACCCCCTCCCCCCTCAGGGTCCTGCTCCCTCAGGTGTGTCTCAGGTAGACCCACTCCCCCTGACTGAGCCTGTTGAGGTCACTGTAGACTCTAATGCTGTTGGGGATGGTGCTGCTAGGGGTGCTGGAGCTTGAGGCGCTGGCGCTGGAGGTGTTGGAGTTGGAGGAGCTGGAGTTTGAGGCACTGGAGCTGGAGGCGCTGGAGCTTGAGACCCTGGAGCTGGAAGTGCTGGCGCTGGGGGTGCTGGAGCTGGCGGTACTGGTGCTGGAGGCACTGTGTAGCGGCGACCGTTTTTTGTTCCGCCGCCGCCGTCGTCTCTGCCGCCACCTAGCTCGGTCCTTTGACAGGTTCTTGGTCTCCCGTCTTCTACTGGCCTTACTCCTTGCTTACTGTGTCCACCGCCTCACCAGTCGCTGCCACAGTTAGAGCCAGACTCCCCACTACCTGCTCCTTCTCCTTACGCTGAGCAGACAGACTCTCTTACAGAACGTCGTGAGCCTGAGTCTCGTCCTGCCTCGCCTGTTCGCGATATTCGCACTGGTCGTCGTGTTCCTCGTCCGCGTCCTCCTCCTGTCCCCGGCATTCATATTATGGCACTTCGTCCTTCCTCTGTTCCACTGCGAGTTCCCCTGCCGTCTCCTCCTACGTCCTCTCTTGCTGACGGTCCGAACCCTGAGTATAACTTAGTTCGTGCTGCCAGTCCTACTGTCACATGTCTTCTAGCCACTGTTGTCACTGACCCTTCGTTTGAGTCCGTTGCTGCGTCTGCCCTAGTTGCTGAGCTTGTTGACTTTGCTGACGCCTGTCATCTCGACTACGCTGCTAGTCTTGTTGCTGAGTCTGAGTCTGAGTGTCCTCCGTCTGTCGGGGGTGAGTGTGCTCTTGGCATGGACGTCCTTGAGGACAGGCAGGAGAACTTTGAGAGCCTTGCAGCTTCTGTACCTCATCTCGTGGCCATGCTGCTTGCACCTGAGGGAGACCCGGATGCACCGGTCCTCCCGACCCTGCGCTCTTACGTAGAGGCGATTACGTGTCCCTACTCCTCTCAGTGGCAGACAGCCATGGACGCAGAGATGGCATCCTAGAAGTCCACAGGCACCTACATGGACTCAGTTCCCCCTCCTGGGGTGAACATAGTCGATGGCATGTGGATTTTCAGGGTGAAGCGGCCGCCGGGTTCTCTGCCCGCCTACAAGGCTCGTTACGTTGCACGAGGATTTAGTCAGCGACAGGGAGTTGACTTCTTCGAGACCTTCTCCCCTACCTCGAAGATGACCACTCTTCGAGTGTTGCTGCACGTCGCAGCTCAGCGTGACTACGAGCTGCACTCTCTTGAATTCAGCACAACTTTCTTGCAGGGCAGCCTGCACGAGGAGATCTGGCTGCGCCGCCCACCTGGCTGCACTGGGTCATTTCCTGCAGGTACCCAGTGGAGCCTCCGGCGGCCAGTCTACGGTCTTCGCCAGGCGCCTCGCAAGTGGCACGACACACTGAGGACGTCGCTTGCGGCTCTTGGGTTTGCTCCTTTGATTGCTGACCCGTCGCTGTTTCTGCGCACCGACACTTCGCTGCCGCCGTTCTACATCCTCGTGTACGTCGACGACTTGGTTTTTCTCTCTGCTGACATTGAGGCACTGGCCGTTGTGAAGTCGGAGCTGCAGAAGAGACACACCTGCACTGACCTGGGTGAGCTGCGCAGCTATCTTGGCTTGCAGATCACCCGGGACAGAGCACGGCGCACCATCACCCTGACTCAGTCACACATGGTGCACCAGGTCCTTTAGCGCTTCGGCTCCCGGTACTCCTCGCAACAGTCCACTCCTCTGCCTACCGGTCACTCGCTCTCAGCTCCATCTTCGGACGAGTCTGTAGAGCCGAGTGGCCCGTATCCAGAGCTTGTGGGCTGCCTCATGTACCTGATGACCTGCACTCGACCTGACCTTGCCTACCCTCTTAGCATCCTGGCACGCTACGTTGCGCCTGGGAGACACCGACCAGAGCACTGGGAGGCCGCTTAGAGGGTGCTGCGCTACTTGTGCAGTACGTCGGGCATGGGGCTCGTGCTTGGAGGACGGGGTCCAGTTGTCCTCACTGGACACGCAGACGCTTCTTGGGTTGATGACTTGGCTATGCAGCGGTCGTCACATGGTTACACTTTCAACCTTGGCTCCGGCCCTGTTCCTTGGCGGTCTACCCGTTCATCTTCTGTTCTCAGTTCCAACTGTGAGGCTGGGATCTACGCAGGGGCCATGGCTGCACAGGAGTTACGCTGGCTCACCTACCTGCTGACCGACTTGGGAGAGCGGCCTCGTTCTCCTCCAGTTCTGTACGTAGACAACAAGGCCATGATTGCCTTGTGTCAGGAGCACAGACTGGAGCAGAGGACGAAGCACATTGCTCTGCGTTACTTCCTTGCTCGAGAGTTGCAGCAGCGTGGTCAGCTTCGTCTTGCTTACGTGGCCACTAGGGCCAACACTGCTGATATATTCACCAAGGCCCTTCAGCTTGGTAATCATCAGCGTTTCTGTACTGTTTTAGGCCTTGTGCCTACTTTGCCTCACTTGCTCACTGCGTGACTTTGCTTGTACTGTGATCTATATACATATACCTGCATGCTTACTCCTACTAGGGTATGATCACTATACTGTTTTTTCTCATTTATATAATTCTGCATGTGAACTGGCCTTGTGGCCATTTGCTTGTGCTCAGAGTGTGTGGTGACTTTGTGATCCACCCTGAGCTTGCTTTGCTTTTTCTTGACTGGTCTTGTGACCTCCTGTTCTCCCCCACTTTGCCTATGGGGGTGTGTCAAACTGTTATAATGTTTATATTGTGTAGGCTGTAGTGGGGTAGTCCATAAGGGGTACAACCCAATTAGGGTTAGTACTTGTACCAACTTTCTTCTCAATGCAATCCTTCCCTCGTCTAGTTTCTGACAGAAGACTTCGCAGAAGCGCGCTGAGACGTCGGTCTGCATGCACGCGGAACGCACCCACGCGCAGCTATGGACTCTTTCGTCTTCCTCCTCCGCCCGACTCCCACACATTGCCAACCCTCCGAGTGACTGTGAAAATGGAAATGAGGAGACGCAGCAACTGGGGAAGTGAAAATGGGGACTGATTGGGAAAACAGGTAGGGAGGGGTAGCGGAAGGGCATAACTGTGCCTTCATCGCAGTTCAGTACGTTCCGTTCGCCCGCGAGCTGGCTCGTGGCTGGGCCTCGCTACCCGTTCGTCAGTGGGTAGGCGCGGCGCTGTGCCTTGCAATCCGTGCGAACGCGGGTGGGAGCGGCGCTGTGCCTTGCACCCCGTCCCAAAACCCTCAAGCGAGGTGTCGTTGTCATAATGTTATATTTGTCTAGCCTGCAGTGGGGTACTCTGTCAAACTTATACATGCTATAGTCTGTTTAGGCTGTAGTGGGGTAGTTCTTAGAGGGTACAACACTTTTGGATTTCCTACTTGTACCCACCTGCTTTCTAGTTTATTCATTCCGTTCTTGATTCTAACATGGTATTCTGAGCAGGTTCCCTAGTGGGAACGTTTTTTTTTAGGGCCCACCACGAAATTTCTCCTGCCCTGCCCGAAGCGCGCATCGCACCCTGCATTAGACGCCCGTCGCTGCGCCGCCACGCGTCGCGGCCCCTTTGCTGCCCGTCGCGGCCCCTTCTCAGCCTGTCGCGGCCCCCTTTTTGGCCCGTCACAGCCCCTTTGCCGCCCGTCGCTGGCCCTTTTGCCGCCCGTCACGGCCCCTTAGCCGCCCGTCGGCCACTTAGCCGCCCGTCACGGCCCCTTCGCCGCCCGTCAGCCCCTTAGCCGCCCGTCGGCCCCTTAGCCGCCCGTCACAGCCCCTTAGCCGCCCGTCGGCCCCTTAGCCGCCCGTCCCGGCCCGTCGCCGGTCAGTCCCGGCCCCTTTGCCGCCCGTCGACTGCCCGTTGCGGCCCGACGTTAGCCGCCCACTGCGGCCCCGCGCACGCCAACTGCTGGCCCGTCCCGGCCCCTTTGCTGCCCGTCGACCGCCAGTTCCGGCCCGCCCGTCACGGCACGGTCGCCGCCTGCCGCGGCCCTGTCCTGCAGCCGCCCCCAGGCGCGGCCCTGCCCTACAGCCGCCCCCTGCCGCGGCCCTGACCTAAAACCGCCAGCTGCGGCCCTGCCCTGCACCCGCCCCTGGTAAGCACCCGCGCCGCCCCGCCGCCTGCTGCCCTGCCGCGCTGCGCCGCCAGGAACCAAGCCGCGCCGCCCAGCCGAGCCGCGCCGCCCCACCGAGCCGCGCCGCCCGGCCGAACCGCGCCGCCGAACCGAGCCGCGCTGCCCTTCTCCTTGCACTGCGCCTGCTGCCACTGTTGCTTCTGCTGCCTCTGCTGCTCCTGCTGCTACTGCTGCTACTGCTGCTACTGCTACTATGGCTAGCCCCACTGTTCTCACCTTTGATGCTGAGGGGCGTGCGGTTGAGTTTGACGTGTGGGTTGATTACCTACAGCTTCTTAAGTGTGACTCTAGGGATGGGGTATCCCTTTTCGATCACACGTCCGGTGTCTCCACTGCTCCTGCTGCCACTGCTGACAGTACTGTTCGCTCACAGTGGACCACTCGTGACGCTGTTGCTCGCCTTGCTGTTCGTAGTCACCTGCCGCCTGCTGAGCGCGCGCATTTTGGTCAGTACAAGACTGCTAAGTCTTTGTACGACGCTGTAGTTGCGCGCTACTCCTCCCCTGCCACTGCTGCCCTCAGCCGCCTCATGCTGCCGTACCTTTTCCCTGACCTTGCCGCCTTTGCCACGGTCGCTGACCTCATTACTCACCTCCGCACTAGTGACGCCCGCTACCGCGCTGCACTTCCCACTGCGTTCCTTCCCACGAACCACCCCTCCATGTACATCACCCTTTACTACCTAGTCACCCGCCTCCCTGACTCTCTTGCGTCAATCAGGGACCACTTTCTCTCCCTCTGCCTGACCGAGCTCACTGTCGACCTGCTAGAGGAGCGCCTCGCTGCAGCTAAGAAGAGTATCTTAGCTGTAGGTGCTTCTCGCGGCGACCGTTGCACCCCTTTCTTTGAGGGGTGTTCCCCTGTCCCCCTTCTCCCCTCTGTTGCTTCTGCTGCTGTCGACCTCGTTGGCACTGAGGAGGTCGGGGCTGCGTCTGCTCCTAGTGGGAGGCGCCGCAACAGCAAGGGCAAAGGGGGCAAGGGTGGTGGAGGGGATGGTGGGGGCGGTGGCGGAGGCGGTGGAGGAGGCGGAGGGGGTGGCGGTGGAGGTGGGGGTGGTACCGGGAGTGGGGGCTTCAGTGGTGGCGGAGGAGGTGGTGGAGGTACCGGCGGAGGTGGTGGAGGCAGCGGCGGAGGTGGTCGAGGCAGCGGCAGTGGTGGTGGAGGCAGCGGCAGCAGTGGTGGAGGTGGCGGCGGCGGTGGTGCTGGTCGAGGTGCAGTTGCGCAGCGTGGAGGCTTTGGTGGTGGCCAGCGCCAGCAGCAGCCGCGTTCCCGTGAGACCCCGTCGGTCCAGCAGCTTCGTGAGTGGTACACTGGGCGTGGGAGGTCTGGGGGTGCTGGTCCCTGCACTTACGTTCTTCGCACCGGCAGCCGTCGTGGGGAGACGTGAGGTCTGCCACACATTGCACAGCGCTGCTTCGGTCGCCTGACTGACGCCTGGCGCGCCCAGTTTCCTGACGCTGTTGAGCTCCCCCGCTGGGGTGATCTGCTTAGGCAGAATGTGGCTATCTTTGACCTTGATTTTGATGCTATCCTTGCTGCCATGTATGCTTTGACTGATAGTGCTGAGGGTGACTGTTACCTGAGTGTCCCGCCCGACCCGGGCATTGAGGCTGCTGCTCTAGGTGCTAGTGCGTCTGCTTCACCAGGTGCTGGTGAGTCTGCTGCTCCAGGTGCTGGTGAGTCTGCTCTCTCTGGTACTGCACCTACTGAGGACCTGCACACTTTCACACTTGACTCTGGTGCTTCGCGCTCTTTCTTTCGCGACAGCACCACGCTCACGCCGCTCAGTCGGCCTGTAGCAGTCTCCCTGGCTGACCCTTCTGGGGGTCCAGTCCTTGCACACTCTTCCACGGTTCTACCGTGTCCTGCGGCCCCGTCAGGCTTGCTGTCGGGACTCCACCTCCCCTCGTTCTCTACGAACCTGGTGAGTGGAGCTGACCTTCAGGACGCGTGGGTTGACCAGTTCGCTCCTGGAGGTCAGCGTGTGACCCACTGCACTTGCTCTCGGACGGGCCGCAACCTGGCCACGTTCACCCGTCGGCCAGGGTCGAGTCTGTACACACTGACTACTGCGTCTCCTCTGGTCTCTACGTATGGTCAGGTAGCCGCGTCTAGTCAGGTGTTTGCTGCCGCGTCCAGGTCTAGTCCTGTGTCTGCCCCCTGCTCGTATCGTCCTCTGTCGCACGAGACTCTCCTTTGGCACCACCGCCTTGGTCACCCCTCCCTGCCTCGTCTTCGAGGTATGGCCTCTCGTACCCTTGTCTCGGGTCTCCCCCGGTCCCTCCCTCCCCTTCCTCCGGGGCCTGCCCCTACCTGTGTTCCTTGTGTCGAGGGCCGGCAGCGCGCCGTTCCTCACTCCTCCACGTTCCCTCCGACAGAGGCTCCCCTGCAGACTCTTCACATGGACGTGTGGGGCCCAGCCCGCGTCCGTGGACAGGGTCACGAGCGTTACTTCCTACTGGTCGTTGATGACTACTCGCGTTACACCACAGTCTTCCCCTTGCACAGCAAGGGTGAGGTCACTGAGGTGTTGATCGACTGGATCCGCGGTGCCCGTCGTCAGCTCAGCGAGCGTTTCGGCTCGGACCTTCCTGTTCTGCGTCTGCACTCAGACAGAGGTGGTGAGTTTTCCTCCAACCTTCTGAGGGCCTTCTGTCGGGCGGAGGGCATCCGCCAGACGTTCACGCTTCCGGCCTCCCCACAGCAAAATGGGATTGCTGAGCGCCGCATTGGCATGGTCATGGTCGTCGCACGTACGTCCATGATCCATGCGGCTGCTCCCCATTTTCGGTGGCCGTTTGCGGTTCAGTACGCTGCGCATCAGATCAACCTTCAGCCTCGTGTCTCCTTGCCGGAAACCACACCTACTCTGCGGTGGACGGGGAAGGTTGGCGATGCGTCCGCGTTCCGTGTCTGGGGATCTCGAGCTTTTGTTCGCGATACTTCAGCGGACAAGCTGTCCTCCCGTGCCGTTCCCTGCGTCTTCCTTGGCTTCCCCCCTGACGCACCCGGGTGGCAGTTCTACCACCCCACCTCGCGTCGTGTTCTGTCCTCTCAGGACGTCACGTTTGACGAGTCGGTGTCTTACTACCGTCTCTTTCCCTACCGCACTGCCTCTCTCCCCCCCCCGCCGCTCTTCCTAGTGCCAGGTACTCCTCCGGTACACCCCCTCCCCCCTCAGGGTCCTGCCCCCTCAGGTGTTTAGGTGTGTCTCAGGTAGACCCTGCCGAGCCGGTCGAGGTAGCTGTCGACTCAGGTGCTGCTTGGGGTGCTGAGCCTGCGAGTACGGGGACTGGGGGTGCTGAGCCTGCGAGTGCGGGGCCTGGGGGTGCAGAGCCTGGGGGTGCGGAGCCTGGGGGTGCGGAGCCTGGGGGTGCTGAGTCTGGGGGTGCTGAGCCTGCGGGTGCTGAGTCTGGAGGTTCTCCGGGTGTCCCATTGCGGCGGGAGCCCCTCTCTCCGCAGCGGCTTCGTGAGTGGTACGCTCGGCGCTTCTGCAGTGCTGGAGGTGCTGCTGGTGCTGGAGCTACTGGAGGTGCTGCTGGTGCTGGAGCTGCAGGAGGTGCTGCTGGTGCTGGAGCTGCTGGAGGTGCTGCTGGTGCTGGAGCTGCTGGAGGTGCTGCTGGGGCTGGAGCTGCTGGAGGTGCTGCTGGTGCTGGAGCTGCTGGAGGTGCTGCTGGTGCTAGAGCTGCTGGAGGTGCTACTGGTGCTGGAGCTGCTGGAGGTGCTGCTGGTGCTGGAGCTGCTGGAGGTGCTGCTGGTGCTGGAGCTGCTAGAGGTGCTGCTAGCGTTGGAGCTGGGCCTGGTTCTGTCTCTGCTGTGTCTGGAGGCGCTGCGCGGCCGCGGCCGTACTACGTTCCGCTCCTTCAGCAGGTTCTTGGTCTACCGCCTTCTCCTGGTCCTACTCCTCCTTTACTGAGTCCACCGCCTGTCCAGTCACAGTCGCACTTACAGCCGTCCTCTCCACTACCTGGTCCTTCTCCTTACTCTGGACCGACTAGAGGTCTTACGGAGCGTCGTGAGCCTGAGTCGCGTCCTGTGTCGCCTGTGTCTCGCTCTGCGTCGCCTGTCCACACTGCTCGCGCTGGTCGTCGTGTTTCGCGTCCGCGTCCTCCTCCTGTCCTTGGCACTCACTCTATGACACTGCGTCCTTCCACTGCTCCATAGCGTGTCCCTCTGCCCTCTCCTCCTGCGTCCTCTCTTCCTGACGGTCCGGACCCGGAGTCTGACTCCCTTCGTGCTGCTAGTCCCACTGTTACGCGCTTTCTGGCCACTGCTGTCACAGACCCTCTGTTTGAGTCCTCTGCTGCGTCTGCTCTTGTTGCTGAGCTTGTTGACTTTGCTGCAGCCTGACGCCTAGACTACGCCACTTGTCTTCTTGCTGAGTTTGCGTCTGCGTCTGTCTGTCCTCCGTCCGTCGGGGGTGAGTGTGCTCTTGGCACGGACGTCCTTGAGGACAGACAGGAGGAGTTTGAGTGCTTTGCCGCTGCTGTACCTCATCTCGTGTCCATGCTGCTTGCCCCTGAGGGAGACCCGGATGCACCAGACATCCCGACCCCGCGCTCTTACGCAGAGGCGATAGAGGGTCCCTACTCCTCTCAGTGGCAGGCAGCCATGGACGCCGAGATGGCTTCCTGGAAGTCCACAGGCACCTACGTCGACGAGGTTCCCCCGCCTGGGGCGAACATCGTTAGTGGCATGTGGATCTTCAGGGTGAAGCGGCCGCCGGGTTCTCCGCCTGTCTTCAAGGCGCGTTACGTTGCACGTGGCTTCAGTCAGCGACAGGGAGTTGACTTCTTCCAGACCTTCTCCCCTACCCCGAAGATGACCACTCTTCGGGTACTGCTGCACGTTGCCGCTCAGCGTGACTACAAGCTCCACTCGCTTGACTTCAGCACAGCCTTCCGACAGGGCAGCCTGCACGAGGAGATCTGGCTGCGCCACCCACCTGGCTTCACTGGGTCGTTTCCTACTGGTACCCAGTGGAGTCTCCGGCGGCCAGTCTACGGTCTCCGCCAGGCACCCCGTGAGTGGCATGACACACTGAGGATGACTCTTGCTGCTCTTGGTTTTGCTCCTTCCACTGCTGACCCTTCTCTATTTTTACGCACTGACACCACTCTGCCGCCGTTCTACGTTCTCGTGTACGTATACGACCTCGTCTTTGCTACTGCTGACACTGAGGCACTCGCCCACGTGAAGTCCGAGCTGGAGAAGAGACACACGTGCACAGACCTGGGTGAGCTGACAAGCTATCTTGGCTTGCGGATCACCCAGGACAGAGCACAGCGCACCATTACCTTGACTCGGTCACACATGGTGCAGCAGGTCCTTCAGTGCTTCGGCTTCACGTACTCCTCGCCACAAGCCACTCCTCTGCCTACCGGTCACTCGCTCTCAGCTCCACCTTCGGACGAGTCCGTAGAGCCGAGTGGCCCGTATCCAGAGCTTGTGGGCTGCCTCATGTACCTGATGACTTGCACACGACCTGACCTCGCATACCCTCTCAGCCTTCTGGCTCGCTACGTGGCTCCCGGCAGGCACCGAAAAATCCACTGGGATGCTGCAAAGAGGGTGTTGCGCTACTTGTGCAGTACATCGGGCATGGGGCTCATGCTTGGAGGACGGGCTCGAGTTGTCCTCACTGGTCACGCTGACGCCTCCTGGGTTGACGACTTGACTACGCAGCGGTCGTCACAGGGTTACACCTTCGGTCTTGGTTCCGGTTCTGTCTCTTGGCGGTCTACCCGCTCTTCTTCTGTTCTCAGCTCCAGTTGTGAGGCTGAGATCTACGCTGGAGCCATGGCTGCACAGGAGTTACGCTGGCTCACCTACCTGCTGATTGACTTGGGAGAGGCGCCTCGTTCTCCTCCAGTTCTGTACGTCGACAACAAGGCCATGTTGGCCTTGTGTCAGGAGCACAGACTGGAGCACAGAACGAAGCACATTGCTCTGCGCTACTTCCTTGCTCGAGAGTTGCAGCAGCGTGGCCAGCTTCGTCTTGCTTACATGGCCTCACAGGCCAACACTGCTGATGTTTTCACCAAAGCACTTCAGCCTTGTGATCATCAGCATTTCTGTACTGTGTTAGGCCTTGTACCTACTGTGCCTCACTTGCTTACTTCTTGACTCTGCTTGTACTGTACTCCATATACTTATACCTGCATGCTTACACTTGCTAGGTTGTGTTCACTGTATTGTTTGTTCTCCTTTATAAAACTCTGCATGTGAACTGGCCTTGTGGCCATTTGCTTGTGCTCAGACTGCGTGGTGACTTTGTGATCCACCCTGAGCTTGCTTTGCCTTTCTTGACTGGTCTTGTGACCTCTTGTTCTCCCCCATTTTGCCTATGGGGGTGTGTTTAACTTATATATGCTATAGTCTGTTTAGGCTGTAGTGGGGTAGTTCTTAGAGGGTATAACACTTTTGGGTTTCCTACTTGTACCCTCCTGCTTTCTAGTTCATTCATTCCGTTCTTGATTCTAACATACTCAATAGTGAGTACTGTCAGATATATATGCCTTAGCCTATGTAGGCTGTAGTGGGGTAGACACTAAGGGGTACAGGTTTCATATTTGTATCTCACACTTTCCTAGTTCATTCATTCCTGTTGATTCTCACATGGTATAGAGCGGGTTCCCTCATGGGACCGTTCCTTCCTAAGGGCCCACCATAACAAAAATTTTTAGCTGCTCGAAGCGAGTCTCGCGCCCTGCCCTATTTTTTTTTTTTTTTTCGCGGCCCCTACGTGGCCCCTTCGTCGCCTAGCGCGCCCCTACGTGGCCCCTACGCGGCCCCCACGCGACCCCTACCCGGCGCCTAGCGCGCCCCTACGCGGCCCCTACGCGGCCCCTACGCGGCCCCTACACGGCCCCTACGCCGCCCCTACACGGCCCCGTCGCGGCCCCGTACCTGACCTGCCCCGGCCCCGACCCTGTCGCGGCCCCGTCCCTGACCTGCCTCGGCCCCGTCCCTGACCTGACGCGGCCCCTACGCGGCCCCTGCGCGGCTCCTGCGCCGCCCCTACGCGGCCCCTACGCGGCCCCTACGCGGCCCCTATGCCGCCCCTACACGGCCCCGTCGCGGCCCTGTACCTGACCTGCCCCGGCCCCGACCCAGTCGCGGCCCCGTCCCTGACCTGCCTCGGCCCCATCCCGGACCTGCCCTGGCCCCGACCCTGTCCCGGCCCTACCCCGGCCCCGTCGCGGCCCCGTCCCGAACCTGCCCCGGCCCCGATCCTGTCCCGGACCTACCCCGGCCCCGTCGCGGCCCCGTCCCGGACCTGCCCCGGCCCCGACCCTGTCCCGGCCCCGTTGCTGCCCCGTCCCGGACCCTGCTCGGCCCTGACCCTGTCCCGGCCCTGTCACGGCCCCGACCCAGTCCCGGACCTGTCGCAGCCCTGCCCCGGCCCTCCCTCGACTCCGCCCCTGGTAAGAGCATAGCAGGGCCGAGCCGCGCTGCCGAGCCGCACTGCTTTGCCGAGCCGCCCTGCCGAGTCGCGCTGTCCTGCCTAGCTCAGTTGCACTGCTGCCGCTGCTAGTCTGCTGCTGCTCCTATCATGGCTAGTCCTAGTCTTCTTACCTTTGATGCTGAGGGTCGAGCGGTTGACTTCGATGTCTGGCTAGATGATCTGCAGCTTTTCCTTCAGTGCGATAGCAAGGATGGTCTCTCACTGTTTGATCTTACGTCGGGCGCCTCTTCTGCCCCTGCTGCTGATGCTGACAGTACTGTTCGCTCGCAGTGGCTCACGCGCGATGCTGCTGCCCGCCTTGCTGTGCGTAGTCACCTACCGTCTACTGAGCGCGCGCACTTTAGTCAGTACAAGAGTGCTAAGACTCTGTACGACGCTGTAGTTGCACGCTACTCTTCCCCTGCCACTGCTGCACTTAGCCACCTCATGCTACCGTACCTGTTCCCTGACCTCGCCGCTTTTGCCACAGTCACTGACCTCATTACGCACCTCCACACTAGTGACACTCGCTACCGCGCTGCGCTTCCTGCTGAGTTCTGCGCCCAGAACCCCCCCCCCATGTACATCACCCTCTACTACCTAGTCACTCGACTCCCTGACACTCTTCGCTCGGTCAGGGACCACTTCCTCTCTCTTTGCCCTACCACCCTCACTGTCGACCTCCTCGAGGAGCGCCTCCTTGCAGCAGAGACTAGTATTACCGCTGTAGGAGCCTCTCGTGGTGACCCCCGTACCCCTTTCTTTGAGGGGTGCTCCCCCGTTCCTCTTTTGCCCTCTGTTGCCTCTGCTGCTGCTGTCGACCTTGTTGGCACCGAGTCGGTCAGCGCTGCGTCTGCTCCTAGTGAGAGGCGCCGCACCAGCAAGGGCAAGCGGGGCAAGGGCGCTGGAGGAGGTGGTGGGGGCGGCGGTAGTGGCGGTGGAGGCGGAGGTGGGGGTGGGGGTGGTGGCAGAGGTGGGGGCTTCGGTGGCAGCGGTGGAGGTGGAGGCGGCGGTGGCGGTGGCGGGAGGGGTGGGGACCCCAGCAGCAGCAGCGCTCTCGTGAGACCCCGTCGCCCCAGCAGCTTCGTGAGTGGTACGCGGGGCGCCAGGGGTCTGGGGGTGCTGGTCCCTGTACTTACGTCCTGCGCACCGGCGACCGCACTGGAGAGCAGTGTGGCGGCCTGCACGCCACCCAGCGCTGCTTCGGTCGCCTGACAGACGCCTGGCGTGCCCAGTTCCCGGACGCCACTGAGATCCCTCGTTGGGGTGTTCTGCTCAGGTCGGGTGTAGCTATCTTTGATCTTGACTTTGATGCTATTCTTGCTGCCATGTATGCTGTGTCTATTAGTGCTGAGGGTGACTGTTACGTGTGTGTTCCGCCTGACCCTGGTATTGAGGCTGCTGCTCTAGGTGCTCGTGAGTCTGCTGCTCCAGGTACTCGTGAGTCTGCTGCTCTAGGTGCTGGTGAGTCTGCTCTCTCAGGTACCGCGTCGGCGCAGGTCTTGCACACCTTCACCCTCGACTCGGGTGCTTCCCGCTCCTTCTTTCGAGACCGCACCACCCTTACGCCGCTCAGTCGGCCGGTTGCGGTCTCCCTGTCAGACCCCTCTGGGGGTCCTGTTCTTGCTCGCTACTCCACTGTCCTCCCGTGTCCGGCGGCCCCGTCCGGCTCCCTATCTGGTCTCTACCTCCCCTCGTTCTCTACGAACTTGGTGAGTGGTGCTGACCTTCAGGATGCGGGGGTTGACCAGTTTACTCCTGCGAGTCAGCGAGTGACCCACTGCACGTGTGCTCAGACGGGCCGCCACTTGGCCACGTTTACCCGTCGACCGGGGTCGAGCCTGTACACACTGACCACAGAGTCTCCCCCGGTTGCTGCGTCTGGTCAGGTAGCTGCGTCGAGTCAGGTGTTTGCTGCAGCGTCTCGGTCAGGTCCTGAGTCTGCCCCCTGCTTGTGTCGCCTCCTATCCCACCAGACCCTCCTCTGGCACCACCGCCTTGGTCACCCCTCCTTGCCTCGTCTCCGAGGCATGGCCTCCCGTGTCCTTGTCTCTGGTCTCCCCCGGTCCCTCCCTCCCCTTCCCCCGGGGCCTGCCCCTACCTGCGTTCCCTGCGTCGAGGGGCGGCAGCGCGCCGCTCCTCACTCCTCCGAGTTTCCCCCGACAGAGGCTCCGCTGCAGACTCTTCACATGGACGTGTGGGGCCCAGCCCGCGTCCGTGGACAGGGTCACGAGCGTTACTTCCTGCTGGTGGTTGACGACTACTCGCGTTACACCACTGTCTTCCCCTTGCGCAGCAAGGGTGAGGTCACTGAGGTGTTGATCGACTGGATCCGCGTTGCTCGTCTCCAGCTCAGAGAGCGTTTCGGCTCGGACTTTCCTGTTCTCCGTCTGCACTCCGACAGAGGCGGAGAGTTTTCCTCCGACCTTCTGCGAGCCTTCTGTCGTGCGGAGGGCATCCGCCAGACGTTCACGCTTCCGGCCTCTCCACAGCAAAATGGGATTGCTGAGCGCCGCATTGGCATGGTCATGGATGTCGCTCGTACGTCCATGATCCATGCGGCGGCTCCCCATTTTCTGTGGACGTTCGCGGTTCAGTACGCGGCGCATCAGATCAACCTTCAGCCCCGGGTCTCCCTGCCGGAGACCTCCCCTACTCTGCGGTGGACGGGGAAGGTTGGTGATGCGTCTGCGTTCCGTGTCTGGGGATCTCGAGCTTTCGTCCGAGACTTGTCTGCGGACAAGCTGTCCTCCCGTGCTGTTCCTTGCGTCTTCCTCGGCTTTCCCCCTGACGCGCCTGGTTGGCAGTTTTACCACCCCACCTCGCGTCGTGTTCTGTCCTCCCAGGACGTCACGTTTGACGAGTCGGTTCCGTACTACCGTCTCTTCCCCTACCGCACTGCCCCCCTCCCCCCCCCGCCGCTCTTCCTCGCTCCCGGTCCCCCCCCGGTAGACCCCCTCCCCCCTCAGGGTCCTGCCCCCTCAGGTGTGTCCCAGGTAGATGCAGTCGAGCCTGTCGAGGTAGCTGCTGACTCTGGTGCGTCTGGGGGTGCTGGGCCTGAGCGTGCGGAGCCTGGGGGTGCTGGGTTTGGGGGTGCTGAGCCTGAGCGTGCGGAGCCTGGGGGTGCTGGGTCTGGGGGTGCTGAGCCTGAGCGTGCGGAGCCTGGGGGTGCTGCTTCTGGGGGTTCTGAGCCTGGGGTTGCTGGGAGTGGGGGTGTGGAGCCTGCCGGTGCTGGACCTGGCGGTCCTTCGGGTACTTTGTCCCGGCGGGAGCTTCCCTCTCCACAGGAGCTGCGCGAGTGGTTTGCTCGGCGCTGGAGCCGTGCTGCTGGAGCTGGAGGTGCTGCCGGTGCTGGAGGTTCTGCTGCTACTGGAGGTACTGGAGCTGGAGGTGCTGCTGGAGCCGGTACTGGAGGTTCTGCTTCTGCTGGGGGTGCTGGAGCCACGGGTCCCGGAGGTGCTCGTACTGGAGGTACTGGAGCTGCTGGGCCTGGTGGTGCTCCTGGTGCTGGAGCTACTGGTGGAGCTGGAGCTGGTGGTGCTGCTGGAGTGGGTGCTCCTGGAGGTACTGGAGCCGGAGCGGCTGTGTCTGCTGGTGGTCCTGCTGGAGCTGGAGCTGCTGGAGGTACTGGAGCTGGTGGTGCTGCTGGAGTTGGAGCTGACGCTGGGGGTACTGGTGTTGTCCCTGCTGGTTCTGGAGGTGCTGCGCGGCCGCGGCCGTACTTCGTTCCGCTCCTTGAGCAGGTTCTTGGTCTTCCGCCTTCTCCTAGTCCTGCTCCTTCCTTAGAGTGTCCTCCGCCTGTCCAGTCCGAGTCACAGTTACAGCTGGTCTCCCCTCTGCCTGCTCCTTCTCCCTACGCTGGTCCTACTGGAGGTCTTGCTGAGCGTCGTGACCCTGAGTCGCGTCCTGCGTCGCCTGTTCGCACTGCTCGCACTAGTCGTCGTGTTCCACGTCCGCGTCCTCCTGCAGTCCCGGGCACGCATCAGATGGCACTGCATCCTTCCACTGCGCCACAGCGTGTCCCTTTGCCGTCTCCTCCAGAGTCCTCTCTTCCTGCTCTTGCTGACCCGGCGTCTGACTCCCTTCGTGCTGCCAGTCCTACTGTCACGTTTTTCCTAGCCACTGCTGTCACTGACCCTTCCTTTGAGTCCGCTGCTGCGTCTGCCTTAGTTGCCGAGCTTGTCGACTTCGCTGCTCACTGTCGTCTAGACTACGCCGCTAGTCTTGTTGCTGAGTCTGCGTCTGTCTGTCCTCCGTCCGTCGGGGGTGAGTGTGCTCTTAGCACGGACGTCCTTGAGGACCGACAGGAAGAGTTCCAGTGTTTTGCTGCTTCTTTACCTCATCTCGTGTCCACGCTGCTTGCCCCTGAGGGAGACCCGGATGCACCAGACATCCCGACCCCGCGCTCTTACGCAGAGGCGATAGAGGGTCCTTACTCCTCTCAGTGGCAGGCAGCCATGGATGCAGAGATGGCTTCCTGGAAGTCCACAGGCACCTACGTCGACGAGGTTCCCCCACCTGGGGCGAACATCGTCAGTGGCATGTGGATTTTCAGGGTGAAGCGGCCGCCGGGTTCTCCGCCTGTCTTCAAGGCGCGTTACGTGGCTCGAGGCTTCAGTCAGCGGCAGGGAGTTGACTACTTTCAGACCTTCTCCCCGACCCCGAAGATGACCACTCTTCGGGTTCTGCAACACGTTGCTGCTCAGCGTGACTACGAGCTTCACTCCCTTGACTTCAGCACTGCTTTCCTACAGGGCAGTCTGCACGAGGAGATCTGGCTGCGCCGCCCACCTGGCTTCACTGGGTCGTTTCCTCCTGGTACCCAGTGGAGCCTCCGGCGGCCAGTCTACAGTCTCCGCCAGGCGCCACGTGAGTGGCACGACACACTGAGGACTACACTTGCGGCTCTTGGGTTTGCTCCTACCACTGCTGACCAGTCGCTGTTTCTTCGCACCGACACTTTGCTGCCGCCGTTCTACATCCTCGTGTACGTAGACGACTTGGTGTTTGCTACAGCTGACACTGCTGGACTCGCCCACGTGAAGTCCGAGCTGCAGAAGAGACACACGTGCACAGACCTGGGTGAACTGCGCAGCTATCTTGGCTTGCAGATCACCCGGGACAGAACACGGCGCACCATTACCCTGACTCAGTCACACATGGTGCAGCAGGTCCTTCAGCGCTTCGACTTCACGTACTCCTCGCCTCAGGCCACTCCTCTGTCTACTCGCCACTCGCTCTCAGCTCTGCCTTCGGATGAGTCCGTAGAGCCGAGTGGCCCGTACCCAGAGCTTGTTGGCTGCCTCATGTACCTGATGACCTGCACTCGACCTGACCTAGCATACCCTCTGAGCATCTTGGCACGCTATGTTGCTCCTGGGAGACACCGACCAGAGCACATGGCTGCAGCGAAGAGGGTGTTGCGCTACTTGTGCAGTACTTCGGGCTTGGGGCTAGTGCTTGGAGGGCGGAGTCCAGTGGTCCTCACTGGTCACGCAGACGCGTCTTGGGTTGACGACCTGGCTACGCAGCGGTCGTCACAGGGTTACACCTTCAGCCTTGGTTCCGGCTCTGTTTCGTGGCGGTCTACTCGCTCGTCTTCTGTTCTCAGCTCCAGCTGTGAGGCTGAGATCTACGCAGGGGCCATGGCTGCACAGGAGTTACGCTGGCTCACCTACCTGCTGACTGACCTGGGAGAGCCGCCTCGTTCTCCTCCAGTTCTGTACGTAGACAACAGGGCTATGCTGGCCTTGTGTCGGGAGCACAGACTGGAGCACAGAATGAAACACATTGCTCTTCGCTACTTCCTTGCTCGTGAGCTGTAGCAGCGTGGTCAGCTGCGCCTTGCTTACGTGGCCTCTCAGGCCAACACTGCTGATATCTTTACCAAGGCACTTCAGCCTTGTGATCATCAGCGCTTCTGTACTATGCTAGGTCTTGTGCCTACTTGGCCTCACTTGCTTACCTCCTGACTTTCCTTGTACTGTGATCTATATATACCTGCACTTGCTTGTTTACCTTTATATATGAACTTGCATGTGAACTGGCCTTGTGGCCTTTGAACCGGTGCTCGGAATGTGTGGTGACGTTGTGATCCACCCTAAGCTTGCTTTGCTTTGCTTTGCTTTGCTTGACTGGTCTTGTGACCCCTAGTTCTCCCCCACTTTGCCTATGGGGGTGTGTCAGATATATATGCCTTAGCCTATGTAGGCTGTAGTGGGGTAGACACTAAGGGGTACAGGTTTCATATTTGTATCTCACACTTTCCTAGTTCTTTCATTCCTGTTGATTCTCACAAGTACAGCCCAATTTAGGGTTTGCTATATGTACTCAACTGCTTGCTAGTGCAACCCCTCTTCTCTGTTTCATTCATTCCGTTCCTGATTCTAACATGCTATCAGAGCAGGTCGACCCTCCCGGGTCGATCCTGTGTTTGGGCCCACCTGCTTCCGCTGCTGACATGTCTGTCGCGCGCCCCCTGGTGCACGACGTTTTTTCTTCCCACCACGCGCTCCGAGCGCGTGGCGGTTTTCTGCCCGCCGTGCGCCCCGAGGCGCGCGGCGGTTTTCTGCCCGCCGTGCGCCCCGAGGCACGCAGCGGTTTGCTGTCTCACGCTGCGCCCTGGGGGCCCGCTTGCTGCCCTGCCCGTCGCCAGTCGCGGAGCCCTGGGGGGCCCGCGCGTCGCCCCCCCCCCCCCCCCCCCCCCCGTAGCCCGTCGCGGAGCCCTAGGGGGGCGCGCGTCGCCCCCCCATAGTCCGTCGCGGCGCCCTGGGGGGCCATGCGTCGCCCCCCCCCCCCGTCACCCGTCGCGGCGCCCTGGGGGGCCGCGCGTCGCCCCCCCCCCCCCCCGTCGCCTGTCGAGGCGACCTGGGGGGCCGTGCGTCGCCCCCCCCGTCGCACGTCGAGGAGACTTGGGGGGCCGCGCGTCGGCCCCTTTCCTGACGCCCGTCGTGGCGCCCTAGGGGGCCCGCGCGGCCCCCACCCCAGTCGCCCGCGCTGCCCCTTCTGCAGCCCGCGCTGCCCCTTCTGCAGGCCGCGCTGCCCCTTCTGCAGCCCGCGTGCCACCCCTGCAGCCCGCGAGCCACACCTCGCCGCCTCCTGTTCTCGTGCACCTTTGGGGTGGCGGGTCTGGGGGTGGCGGGTATGTATACTATCCCCTCCTCCTCCTCCTCTGTCTCCTATTGCTGCAGCTGCCGCTGAGGGGGGTGGGTGTGTGGGAGACGAAGGAGTGGTACTAGGGGGGTGTTTCGTGGGAGTGAAACTAGGGGTGCAGCAGGGGGTGGGTGAAAGGGGGGTGAGACAGTTAGAGGGAGGTTGGGCGGAGGCAGCCGTCGTGTCGCCAGCAGCGCCAGTAGTCCGGAGGCTACAATCTCCGGTAGCCCAGCGAGCCTGCTGCGCCAGTCGCCCGTGGGTCCGTTGCTCCTACCGCTCAGAGTTAGCTGCAGAGCCAGTTACTCCAGTAGTCCGGAGGCTACAATCTCTGGTAGCCACAGTGCGCGCCGCTCCTATTGCCCGTGTTTCTGCAATTTCACCCGTCGTCTCCTATCTCCACTCCTCTCACCGTCCCTCCTCCTCCTCACTTACCGTCTGTGACTGCCTCTAGCTTTGCTTATATTTGTGAACTATAAACTGCTGCTTCTTGTACTTGTGCTAAGAATGTGTGGTGACGTCGTGATCCACCCTGAGCTTGTTTTGCTTTGCTTGTTGTGCTGATTACACCCCACTTTGGCTATGGGGGTGTGTCAGAATGTTATATTTGTCTAGCCTGCAGTGGGGTACTCAATAGTGAGTATAGCCCAATTTAGGGTTTGCTATATGTACTCAACTGCTTGCTAGTGCAACCCCTCTTCTCTGTTTCATTCATTCCGTTCCTGATTCTAACAGTCGAGCCTTGCAATTCAAACGAAAACGAGCAGGCGCGGCGCTGTGCCTTGCATTCCGTCTGAAAACGAGCAAGCGCGTGCCTTGCAATCCATGTGAAAATGAGCAGGCGCCACGCTGTGCCTTGCAATCCCTCTGAAAACGAGGAGGCGTGGTGCTGTGCCTTGCAATCCGTGTGAAAACGAGCAGGCGCGGCGCTGTGCCTTGCATTCCATGTGAAAACGAGCAGGCGTCGCGCTGTGCCTTGCAATCCGTGTGAAAACGAGCAGGCGCGGCGCTATGCCTTGCATTCTGTGTGAAAACGAGCAGGCGTCGCGCTGTGCCTTGCAATCCGTGTGAAAACGACCAGGCGCCGCGCTGTGCCTTGCAATCCGTGTGAAAACGAGCAGGCGCGGCGCTGTGCCTTGCATTCCGTGTGAAAACGAGCAGGCGCCGCGCTGTGCCTTGCAATCCGTGTGAAAACGAGCAGGCGCGGCGCTATGCCTTGCAATCCGTGTGAAAACGACCAGGCGCCGCGCTGTGCCTTGCAATCCGTGTGAAAACGAGCAGGCGCGGCGCTGTGCCTTGCATTCCGCATGGCTCAAGTAGGCTGGGCGCTGTGCTTTGCAATCCGTGCGAAAGAGAATAGGTGCAACATTGAGCCTACGCAATGTCGAACACAAGCGCGCGCCAGCGCTTCGCGTTGCCTTCTGTTCGACCGCGAGTAGGTGAGCCCCGTCTTGTCTAGCCCCGAGCACCATCTGGAAACAGTGCCAGACTTTCAAACTGGGCCTCGGGTCATTATTCTGCCTGCTCTCTTTGAATTTGTGCAGGGGAAAAAATTCGGAATAATGCCATTGTATGGGCTGCCACTAGAAAACAAAACCAGGCGCAAGAAAATCCCCAGCTGAGGATTGAACTCAAGACCATTCGCTTACGAAGCGAACGCACTACCAATGTGCTACAGAGGCTGTTTCAGAGAATTAAAATAACGGTTTTTATTCTAACTTAATCTTCACTTCGCCGTGTTTCCCAACATGCGAGCATTGCGTCTGCATCACTCAACCAAAGCCATCCATCAGATCAGAGTGACAAGAGGTACAGAGATATGAACACTCCCGTCGCCTCCAGTGCTTTTCAGAAGTGTTCCTGTGACCTGTCGTGTATCTCTGAAGCTTGCACAGTTCTCAATAGCCACGGTGATAGTGGCAGGGGGAGCAGCTGTGGCCGTGGCCCATGGCAGCATCCAAGTAGCTTGCAAATGCTTTATCCCCCCCCCTCCTCCTTGCATTCTCCTGCGTGGCCGAGCAGTGAGCAAGTCGTTTGCAATAGCCACGGTGATAGTGGCAGGGGGGGGGGCAGCTGTGGCCGTGGCCCATGGCAGCATCCAAGTAGCTTGCAAATGCTTTATCCCCCCCCCTCCTCCTTGCATTCTCCTGCGTGGCCGAGCAGTGAGCAAGTCGTTTGCAATAGCCACGGTGATAGTGGCAGGGGGGGGGGGCAGCTGTGGCCGTGGCCCATGGCAGCATCCAAGTAGCTTGCAAATGCTTTATCCCCCCCCCTCCTCCTTGCATTCTCCTGCGTGGCCGAGCAGTGAGCAAGTCGTTTGCAATAGCCACGGTGATAGTGGCAGGGGGGGGGGCAGCTGTGGCCGTGGCCCATGGCAGCATCCAAGTAGCTTGCAAATGCTTTATCCCCCCCCCTCCTCCTTGCATTCTCCTGCGTGGCCGAGCAGTGAGCAAGTCGTTTGCAATAGCCACGGTGATAGTGGCAGGGGGGGGGGCAGCTGTGGCCGTGGCCCATGGCAGCATCCAAGTAGCTTGCAAATGCTTTATCCCCCCCCCTCCTCCTTGCATTCTCCTGCGTGGCCGAGCAGTGAGCAAGTCGTTTGCAATAGCCACGGTGATAGTGGCAGGGGGAGCAGCTGTGGCCGTGGCAGCTACGTTTCGAGCCTTGGATGTGCAAACGGTACACGATGCGGTGCTGCTGTTGGTGTGGGGTGTGTGTGCCCTGATGTGCTGCTGCTGCTGCTGCTGCTGCTGCTGGTGTGGTGCTTGCATGCCATGATGTGGTGGTGCTGCTGTGTGAGTGTCCTTCTCCCCCTCCTCCCCCTCCTCCCCCTTCCCCCCCGCCCCCCTTCCCCCTCATTTTCTCCATCTTCATCCTCATTTTCATCCTCGCAGCCATCCATGATTCTTCCCAAACATTTTTGCTTGCTCATGCATGCAATTCCACTTTGTTCACTCCTTTCACCCCTCCACTCTTTTCACTAGCTTGAGGACCTTCCAGTGAAGGGGAAAGCCGCCGTTCAACCACGAATCGATGCCATTGCTCGGTGGCTCTCCCCTCTCAATCACCAGGTAATGAACGGCTTTTATGCCATGAATAAGGCATTGTTCCTTCACCTGGCTTGTTCTTCTGGTTCTCAACTCACCCATTTTCAGGTTCCAGATATTCTCTGTTGCCGTATAAATCTGCATAGCAACTTTCAGAATTCAGTGATTTATGTCCTGGCATATACCCCAGCCGCCGCTTTTTTCCGAAAACGAACCACGCTTTTCATTCCTCGAAATTGATTCTTGCCTGCTGCTGTTGGTGCAGCAACCAGTAGCAGCAGAGGGGCACATGATTGCGGATGAACATGTAGGTGGCTTAGCAGTCATTCTCAAGGTATCTCAAAAAACGAAATAAGATATCCGATTTTTTATATCGCCCTCTGCTGCCTGCTGCTGGCAGGTGCAGCAAGTAGCAGCAGAGTGGCAGATGCAGGAGGGTGACCAATCAGGCGCGCCTCAGCAATCTCTCGTTCTTCAAGATTCTCCAAAGCTGAACGTTTGGATTTCTCTTCTATATCGCCCCCTTCCTGCTGCTGGCAGGTGCAGCAAGTAGCAGCAGAGTGGCACATGAAGGAGGGGGGCCAATCCCACCTTGGGTCCCGAATTGCCGAGGCGATTGGAGCAAGAAGAGAACAAATAGACGGGCCTGCTGATTTGAAGGAAGCAGATGGGGATGGCTGAGCAGTGAACACAGAGAGAGGGATGGCTGTTGCTTGAAGGATGAATCATAGTGCCTTACCTCACAAAAGTGCCTTGAAAAGGAGAATGGAGCGGAAGGGATGGATATGCTTCAGGGTCACGATCCATGAGTCATGCCAGGATTCACAAGCAAGAAACCCATGATTTGCAAGAATGCTCTGAGCAAGGCAATTCGTCTTGTGGTGCCATGAAATGAGGAGAGAAGTTTCAAAGGATGGTGGTGGAGAAGAGATTGGAAGGATGGGACACGGTGCAGGATGGCACAGGCAGCAAGGACCTTGCCGAGTTGCAGGAGAACGGACTTCAGGTGATGCTGTGGCAGAATTTGAATATCTGGATGAAATTGAATTGGCTGGAGGAGAGCGTGAAGCATATGGGAAGCCATCTCTGAGCCACGGTTCCACGTCAGCCAGCTAACTGTGAAGAATGAAAGTGATGGTTTCACTAAGGTTGGTTGGGGTACATAAACCTAACCCTAATAGTTGTACTTACCCCCTATAACACACATCACTAAGACTACAACATTTGACACACCCCCATAGTCTAAGTGAGGGAGGGCCTCAGAAGTCAGGATTTTTACCCTGAATTCCTGAAGTTTGACCCTCGTTTTTTATCGTGACCCTGATGTATCAGCCTTTTTTTTTTAACGACCCTTATGTTTCAGTGTTTTTTTATGTGTAACTCTGTTTTTTCAGTGTTTTGTGTTTGAGGACACTGACGAGTCAGTGTTGCATCGAGTTCGACCCTGAAACTAGAAACGGCGCAATCTGATTGGCCCAAGTGTTGTAGGGAGTTCATCCTGTGATTTGCGCCATGACTTTCTACTTCGGCTGTCAAGCTCCTACAGTACCGCCAGCTGTTTTGCTGCACATGGCATCCTTCGTGCCAGGTGGTAAACTTCTCAAGTTCTGATTGGTTGCCACTAATAACCTGTACCCTCTTGACTGTTTTGGCCTCGCAGCACACAAAGCCAGAGGTACCGTAATCTCCCGTATATAGGACCCCCCCCAGTTGTAGACCCCCGGGTCTATAATACGGACCCGGGTACTCTATTCGAGTACATCTGAGTTATACCCCCTAAATGGCTCCTTCCTAACATTATAAGACCCCCCCACATACTAGAGAAGTGCGGATTTTACAGAAAAATGCAATTGAAAATGGTAACGAATTTCGAATTTCAAATGAGTCAACACCCATTTTCAATGTGTTTGACTTTCGAAGGCTTCACTTGTTGCGCGTCCAGTCAGGATGGGCTGGCACGCGGGCAAAGTGACGTGCCAAATCTCTGTGCACAGTCAGGGAAACGCCCTCGCGCGATTCTGATTCAGGACGATGTAAAAGTTCGATTCGATTGAACTTACGAGACTGAAATGTACAACATCGTGCATTCTTATAAATGTCAATGTGAACAGACCCGGGTCTTCTAAAAAATATACCATTTAATTATACCCCCCAGCCTTTTTAGGGGTGATTATCATAATACCCTAGGGTCTTCGGGGGATTACGGTATGTGTTTCCCTCCAATGCTGGCATCGTGGTGCTGGTGTGGTGTGCTGAGCAAACCATACTCGATGCTATCATAATTCCCCATACTAGCAAAGAAAATCAGTGTTTATGTTATTTAGAAGACTGATTGATCAGTGTAATTCTTTTGTGAACACTGAAAAATCAGTGTTTTTTAGATGATGACACTGAAAATCAGTGTTAGTCCTCAAAGAACACTGAGTGATCAGGGTGCCCCAAAACCAATCTGAGGCCCTGGTGAGGGGTGTCAAGCAAAACCAAAAGTGTACGGTCACAAAACCAGTCACGAAGAAACAAAGCTCAGGGTGGATCACAACGTCACTACACACTCCGAGCACAAGCAAAAAAGCCACAAGGCTAGTTCAAGAGTTCACAGAGGTATATGTAAAGTGTATAAACAAAGCAAGCAGAGAACTCAAGACTATGCAAGGCGAGAACATGTGTCAACGAGACCTAACTGCACACAACACCTCTGGTGGTCACAAGGTGGCAGGGTCTTAGTGAAGATGTCTGCAGTGTTGGCCTCGGACTCGACAAAGTCGAAACGAGCCTGTCCATGCCTCTGCAACTCTTGCAGAAGAAAGTACCTGACGTTAATGTGCTTCACTCTGCTCTCCAGTCGCGGCTCTCGACAGAGGAGAATCGTCGCCTTGTTATCAATGAACAAGGTCGGCGCAGAGATCGGCCGCTCACTAAGGTCAGTCAGCAAGAACGTCAGCCAGCGCAGCTCCTGTGCAGCCATAGCTCCAGCGTAGATCTCAGCCTCAGCAGTAGAGGTCGAGACCAAGGAGGAACGTGTGGACCTCCACGAAATAGCTCCAGAACCCAGGCTGAAACAGTACCCCTGAGTAGACCTGTGCGTCTCGGCGTCGTCAGCGTAAGAAGAGTCACAGTGACAAGTAAGCACGACGTCCTGTCTCCCTCCAAGAACCAGCCCCACGCCTGATGTCGTCGCTAGGTACTTCGCCACCCTCACAGCAGCTGTCCAGTGAACTGGATGGTGTCTCCCTGGCGCAACAAAGCGAACAAGAATGCTGAGAGGGAAGGCGAGGTCCGGGCGAGTACAAGTCATTAGGTACATGAGGCAGCCCACAAGCTCTGCGTAAGGACCACTAGGCTCGAACCGCTCGTCAAGAAATAGTCCGGTGAGCCTGTGATCAACGACAAGAGGTGTGCGCTGTACAGTAGAGTGCTGAAGCTCGAACCGCTGAAGGACCTGCTGCACCATGTGTGACTGTGAGAGTGTAATGGTGCGAGCAGCTCTGTCCCTGGTGATCTGCAGGCCAAGGTAGTGGCGCAGCTCACCAAGGTCAGTGCAAGTGTGTCTCTTCTGCAGTTCGAGCTTCACGTCAGCCAAATCAACCCTGTCAGCAGTGGCGAAAACCAGGTCGTCGACGCAGACCAGTACAAAGAACGGTGTGGAGCCACGACGAACGAACAGCGACGGGTCGGCAGAAGAATGCTGGAAACCAAGGTCAGAAAGGGTAGAGCGAAGGGTGTCGTGCCACTCACGAGGAGCCTGACGGAGACCGTAGACCGGTCGCCTAAACCTCCACTGGGTCCCAGGAGGGAAAGTGCCAGTGAAGGCAGAGGGACGACGTAACCAGACCTCCTCGTGTAGGCTACCCTGAAGGAAAGCAGTGGAGAAGTCAAGAGAGTGTAACTCGTAGTCTCTCTGTGCTGCTACGTGCAGTAACACCCGAAGAGTGGTCATCTTCGGGGTAGGCGCGAAGGTCTGAAAGAAGTCAACTCCCTCGCGCTGATTGAAACCTCTGGCCACATAGCGCGCCTTGAAGACCGGACGAGATCCCGGTGGCCGCTTCACCCTGAAGATCCACATGCCATCGACTACGTTCGCCCCAAGGGGGGGAACCTCATCGACGTAGGTGCCTGTGGATCTGTAGGACGCCATCTCTGAGTCCATGGCAGCTCTCCACTGAGAGGCCCAAGGCCCTGACACTGCCTCAGCGTAAGTGCGAGGAGTCGGTATGTCAAGGGCGTCAGGGTCTCCCTCAGGGGCAAACAGCATGGCACAGAGATGAGGGGAAACGGCTTTCAGGAACTCCAGCTCAAACTGCCTGTCCTCTAGGGCATCACAGTCAAGGGCAGAATCACCCCCGATGGCCAGAGGTCTGGTAGGAGGAGCAGCCACAAGACTGGTGGCGTAGTCAAGGCAACGAGTAGAGGCAAACTCAGTGACTGCGGCAGTAAGAGCGGAGACAGAGGACAGAGAAGCACGTAGGTTGGTAACAAGAGAGGCGAGAACACGAGAGAGAACAGGATGGTACGTGTGGTAGTAGTCTGTGACAGGAGTAGAGAGGGAAGCAATGAGAGCCGACTCAGGAGGAGAAGGAAGTACAGAAGGAGACAAACGAGGCGGACTAGAACGAAACAGGGCAGTACAAAGGTCAGTGAAGGGAACAGGGGACGAGGGACAAGCACGAGGAGAGCGACGGGAAGGCCAAGTGTGAGAAAGAGGAGGGGAAAACGGGGGCAGAGGAGGAGGGAAAACAGCTGGGGAGGGGTCAAGAGGAGGAAGCGGAGGACCAGAGATGGGAGGAGAGGGGGGGGAGGGAGGAGAAGGAGACGGGAGACCAAGGGTCCGAAGACCAGAGACAGGAGGAGGAGGTGGCTGCTGCTGCTGCTGTTGCTGCAGCTGCTGCTGCGGCTGCTCCTGCTGCTCCTCCTCCTCCAACCGCTGTAGCTCCAGCTGCTGTGCTCCAACTCTCTCTCCTCTCGCTCCAACTGCAGCTGCTCCTCACGGGTACGGCGAACACGGGACTAGTGCCGGGTCGGGTAGGGGTGGGGGGGAGGAGTAGTGTCCGGAGCGGTGGTAGCCCCAGGACCGCTCTCCAAAGAACCAGTCGCACCACCCCCAGAGCCAGCACCACCAGAAGTAACAGGGTCCGTCCCAGGCTCTCCAGGTCCAGCAGAGGGCGCACCCCCAGTCGTAGCACCCCCAGGGACAGCTCCACTAACACCAGCTCCCCGAAGACTAGAGTCTCCTGCAGTCACGGGCTCAGCTCCAACTCCAGCACCCCCAGAACCAGGACCTCGCACAGGTACGCTCTCTGCTCCAACTCCACCACCTTTAGAGCTAGCACCTTTAGGGTCCTCGCCATGAAAACCGGCTCCCGCAGGGTTTGCTGTAGGCTGGGAGGAGGACTGCGGGGAAGGAGGCTGCACCTAAGGGGCTACCGAGGGGGGAAGGGTAGCGTGGGACACACCTGACGGGGCAGGACCAAGGGGGGGAAGCTGTACCGGGGGAGCAGGAGGGGTAGCTGAAGTCAGGAAGAGAGGGGCAGGAGGAACCGGGAGACCTCGACATGGGTACCTGACGTAGTAGGGGACGGACTCGTCGAAACGGACGTCACGAGAGTCAAAGAACCGGTGAAGGGGAGGGTGGTAAAAGGTGTAGTCGGACGAGTCCTTAGGGAAACCAAAGAACACGCAGGAAACAGCGCGAGGCGAGATCTTGTCCGCAGAGGTATCGCGAACAAGTGCCAAGCAACCCCAGACACGAAAAGGCGACGCAACACCAGGGGAACCGGTCCAAAGACTGGTCGATGAAACCTCTGGCCGAGAGACACGTGGCCAAAGGTTCAGCTGGTGAGCGGCGTACCGAACCGCGTAGGGCCACATAAAATGGGGGGCACGGACGTGAGTCATGGAGGTGCGGGCGATCTCCATGACCAAGCCTGTGCGGCGCTCAGCAACCCCATTCTGCTGTGGGGACTCTGGAAGCGTCCAGGACTGACGGATGCCCTGCTCGCGACAGAATCCAGCGAGAATGCCAGAGCGAAACTCACCCCCGCGGTCGGAGTGAAGACAGCTGATACGACGACCACAAGTGTCCGTAGTGGTAAGCAACCACCATATCAGCGTAGAAGTCACGTCGGACTTCTTCGCCAGGGGGAACACTGTGGTGTGGTGGGAGTAGTCGTCAACGACCATGAGAAAGAAACTCTCTCGCTCAGGGCCAAGGCGCGAGGCGGGGCCCCAGACGTCCAAGTGGAGAGTCTCGAAGGGCTCGGTGGCCGGACGAAGGGAGGAGGAGTGAGGGGTGGCGCGAAGCCGACCCTCGACGCAGGGACCGCAGGGTGGCGCAAGCGAAGGCAGCAACGACGGCAAGACACGCGGGAGGCCTAAGACAAGACGCTGACTAGACATAGCGCGCAGGCGAGAAATGGACGGTTGCCCCATCCGGTGGTGCCACAAAACAGTGGGGTGGGCAAGCGACCGGCAGGAGCACGACGCAGCAACTGGACTAGACACTGGAACCTGACCAGACACAGCTACCTGGTGAGACGCGGGACCTGACGGGGGACAGTGACAGGGGTCGGGGGCAGTAGCTGCTGCTGCTGCTGCTGCTGCTACTGCCGGTGCTGTTGCTGCTGCTGCTGCTGCTGCTGCTGCTGCTGCTGCCCTCGGGGGCCAGTGTGAAGTGTGTAGAGACCAGAGCCCGGCTCAGCGGTAAAGGTGGCGAGAGGCGCGTACGTGTCCCCGTCGACACAAACCGCAGTCTTGTCAGAAGACTCAATCCACACACCTACGTGCTGACTCACGAGCGGCCTCACGCCCACCAAGTTCCTTGAGAACGAGGGGACGTGGAAGCCGGTTAGAGAACCGGAGGGAACAGCTGGGCACAGAAGCGTAGTAGTGTAGCGAGCAGTGACTGGTCCCGAAGTGGGATCAGCCAGTGCTACAGAGACCGACGTAGGAAGCGGGGTAAGTGTCATGCGGTCGCGGAAGAAACAGTGGGAAGCTCCGGAGTCCAGAGTGAAAGACTGCAAAGCGTCCTCCGGAGCAGCTCCTGGACTAGTGTCTACACAAGTACGTACACTAGCAACAGGCACCTCAGCAAGACTAGCACCTAAGCTAACAACACTCGAGTAAACAGAGTCAGAAGCACTAGAGTCAACAATAGCATACATAGCATGAGGAGTTCCGAAGAGATAAACCAACTGAGAAGCCGACATGCCCCACAGAGCCAGTAAGGGGCAGGGCCGTCAACGCCGTATGCCAATCGAAGTGTGTCAGTAAGCTGAGCAAAGCACTGACCCGGTGGGTGGCTGCGGTCACAAGGCTGGCTGCGGCGGGCACCTGTCAGAACGTGATAGGTGCAGCGAGGGTGGACGACACCGCGCTGCAGCTGACGCTGTCCTGACCCCTGCCCCGAAACCTGCTGCTGCTGTCGTCGAGTCAGGTACCACGCCGCTGCTCCACCCCCTGCCGCTGGCAGACCAGTAGGTGGCTGACGAACCTGGGCGTCACCTCCACCAGCTGCAGCAGGGGAGTCACCAGCCGCTGCACGAGGCGCTCCTCCAACGCCTGCACTCCCGCCGCCGCCACTCGCCACGTCACCCCCACCGCCTCCGCCGCCTCCGCCCGCACCCTGACCGCCCCTCCTGCCACTCCTACCCCGAGACCGCAAAGAAGTCGTAACAGCAGCTGCGGTCACGTCAGTAGCGACAGTGGCGAGGGAGGCAGTAAAGGTGGGCAGCTGAGGGACAGTGCACCCGTGGAATTGTGGAGGGGGCACAACACCAAACGCAGAGGCTACCGAGCGGAGGTTGCTCTTGACGTCCTTGAGGGTCGACTCAAGGACCTCGATAGTGAGCTCGCTAGGGTGCTTCAGAAGAAGCGCATCACGAACCGAAGCAAGGCGGTCAGGGAGGCTAGTGGCGATGAAATAGATAGTAATCGCCATGGGGGGAGGGAACAGTGCAAGCATTGCGTCAGTGCAAGCAACGCGGTAGCTGAATCGAGCGAGCGCAGATGAGTGATCAAGTCAGCAGTGCGCTCAAACGAGGCGAGGTCAGGAAACAGGAACGGAAGGAACAGGCGACCAAGAGAGACAGTGGTGGGAGTAGCGTAGCGTGCCTTGATTGCAGTCAGGAACTCACTAGCCGTGCGAACCTGTGTGAAGTGGGTCTCCTCAGACTCAGGGAGGAGGCTGCTGAGGGCGATGCAGGCCACAGAGTCACGCGACTTCCACGCTGTCACGTCAGCGCGCTCGCGTGCATAACGGTCACTGTCTGCAGGTGTGGGGTCAGCTGCTAAGGGTGCAGGGTCAGCTGGCTCAGGTAGGTCACCGGAAGCGTGCGTCCACAAAGTCTCGTGTGTCTGAACCTGGCTCTCTAGGAGGCGGCGCGCACGCAGGAGCCAGACCGAGAACTCGAGCGGCCTACCCTCAGCGTCAAAGCGCAGGACCCTAGGGGTCGCCAGAGCGGAAGCGTAGAGGTGGATATTGCTGCTGCCGAAACCCTAAACGCCTAATGGGCCTGCGTAGGGCGTGACAGACAGTGCGACACGACGGGACGGACGCGACTGGCAGGGACGGGCGCGACAGGCGCGGACGGGCAGGGCGCACGGGGCGCGACGGACGGGCAGGGCGCAGCAGGGGCGCGACGGACGAGCAAGGCGCACAGGGCGCGACGGCCGGGCAGGGCGCACGGGGCGCGACGGACGGGCAGGGCGCACGGGGCGCGATGGAAGGGCAGGGCGCAGCGGGGGCGCGACGGACGGGCAGGGCGCACGGGGTGTCAAACTTATATCTACTATAGTCTGTTTAGGCTGTAGTGGTGTAGTCCTTAGAGGGTACAACACTTTTGTGTTTTCTACTTGTACCCTTCTGATTTCTAGTTCAATCATTCTTTCGTCAATTTTCTCACATGGTATAGAGCTAGTTTCGAGTTTTTTTTAAAAGGGCCCACCACTGAAATTTTTCTTACCTGCTCGACGCGCGCGTCGCGCCTGCCCTTCGAGGCCCGTAGCGGCCCCTGCGCCTGCCCTTAGAGCCAGCACCGGCCCCCAAAGCAGCCACGTCGCAGCCTAGCCAGGCGCCGTACAGCCCCGTAAGGCCCTGTAAGGCCCCGTAAGGCCCCGTTAGGCCCCGTTTCCGGCCCCGTTTACGGCCCCGTAAGGCCCCGTAAGGCCCCGTAAGGCCCCGTAGGCCCCGTAAGGCCCCGTAAGGCCCCGTAGGCCCCGTAAGGCCCCGTTTACGGCCCCGAAAGGCCACGTCCGGCCCCGTTTACGGCCCCGTAAGGCCTCGTACGGCCCCGTAAGGCCCCGTCAGGCCCCGTTTACGGCCCCGTCAGGCCCCGTCAGGCCCCGTTAGCGGCCCCGTCAGGCCCCGTCGGCCCCGTCAGGCCCACCCCCTTCCTTGCGGCCCCCGTTGCGGCGCGACTCGCGGCCCTGCCCCGACCCTGTCGCGGCCCTGTCCCGGCCCTACTGCGACCCAGCCCCGGCCCTACTTCGGCCCTGTCGCGGTCTTGTTCCGGCCCTGCCCCGGCCCTACCCCAACCTGTCGCGGCCCTGCCGCGGCCCTGTCGCAGCCCTGCCCCGGCCCTCGCCCCGGCCCTGTCTCGGCCCTGCCCCAGCCCTGCTCCTGCACTGCCGCGGCCTGGCCCCGGCCCTGCCCCGGACCTGTCGCGGCCTCGCCCCGGCCCTGTCCCGGCCCTGCTCTGACCCTGCCCCGGCCCTGCCCCGGCTCTGCCCCGGCCCTGCCCCGGCCCTGCCCCTGCCCTGCTCCTGCACTGTCGCGGCCCTGCCCCAACCCGGCCCCGGATCTTTTGCGGCTCGGCCCCGGCCCTACCCCGGCCCTGCCCCGGCCTCGCCCCTGGTAAGAGCGCCGCTCCGCCCTGCCGAGCCGCCCTGCCGAGCCGCGCCGCCCTGCCTAGCCTATTTAGCCGAGTTGCACTGCTGCTGCTGCTAGCCTACTACTGCTCCTGTCATGGCTAGTCTCAATGTTCTTACCTTTGATGCTGAGGGTCGAGCTGTTGACTTTGAGGTCTGGCTAGATGATCTGCAGCTTTTCCTACAGTGCGATAGCAAGGATGGCCTCTCACTGTTCGATCTCACGTCTGGCGCCTCTACTGCCCCTGCTGCTGATGCTGACAGTACTGTTCGCTCGCAGTGGCTCACGCGCGATGCTGCTGCTCGCCTTGCTGTGCGTAATCACCTGCCGTCTACTGAGCGTGCGCACTTTAGTCAGTACAAGAGTGCTAGGGCTCTGTACGACGCTGTAGTTGCACGCTACTCCTCCCCTGCCACTGCTGCCCTCAGCCGCCTCATGCTGCCGTACCTTTTTCCTGACCTTGCTGCCTTTGCCACAGTTACTGACCTAGTTGCTCACCTACGCACTAGTGACGCTCGCTACCGCGCTGCCCTTCCCACTGAGTTCCTTCCCACGAACTCCCCCCCCATATACATCACCCTTTACTACCTAGTCACCCGCCTCCCTGACTCTCTCTCCTCAGTCAGGGATCACTTTCTCTCCCTTTGCCCCACCGAGCTGACTGTCGACTTGCTAGAGGAGCGCCTTGCTGCAGCTGAGAAGAGTATCTTAGCTGTCGGTGCTTCTCGCAGCGACCGTCGCACCCCCTTCTTTGAGGGGTGTTCCCCTGTCCCCCTTCTCCCCTCCGTTGCCTCTGCTGCTGCTGTCGACCTCGCTGGCACTGAGGAGGGCAGCGCTGCGTCTGCCCCTAGTGGGCGACGCCGCACTGGCAAGGGCAAGGGAAGCAGGGGTGGTGGAGTGGGCGGTGGAGGCAGCGGTGGGGGAGGTGGAGGAGGTGGAGGTGGTGGTGGGGGTGGTTCCGGGAGTGGGGGCGTCAGTAGCGGCAGTGGAGGCCGTGGTGGCGGTGGCGGAGGAGGTGGCGGCGGCGGCAGCGGTGGTGGAGGTAGCGGAGGAGGTGGTGCTGGTCGCGGTGCAGCCTCGCAGCGTGGAGGCCTTGGTGGCAGCCAGCGTCAGCAGCAGCTGCGCACCCGTGAGACCCCGTCTGTTCAGCAGCTTCGTGAGTGGTACGCTGGGCGTGGGAGGTCTGCGGGTGCAGGTCCCTGCACGTACGTTCTTCGCACCGGCACTCGTAGTGGGGAGGTGTGTGGTCTCCCACACACCACGCAGCGCTGCTTCGGCCGCTTGACTGACGCTTGGCGTACCCAGTTTCCTGACGCTGTTGAGCTTCCTCGTTGGCATGATCTGCTTCTGCAGAATGTGCCTATCTTTGATCTAGACTTTGATGCTATCCTTGCTGCCATGTATGCTCTTGCTGATATTACTGAGGGTGACTGTTACCTGCGTGTCCCGCCCGACCCGGGCACTGTGGCTGCTGCTCTAGGTGCTAGTGCGGCTGCTGCTCTAGGTGCTAGTGCGTCTGCTGCTCCAGGTGCTGGTACGTCTCCTCTCTCTGGTACTGCACCTACTGAGTCCTTTCACACTTTCACACTTGACTCTGGTGCTTCGCGCTCTTTCTTTAGAGACAGCACCACGCTCACGCCGCTCAGTCGGCCTGTTGCGGTCTCCCTTGCTGACCCCTCAGGGGGCCCAGTACTTGCACACTCCTCCACTGTCCTACCGTGTCCTGCGGCCCCGTCGGGCTTGCTGTCGGGACTCCACCTCCCCTCGTTCTCTACGAACCTGGTGAGTGGAGCTGACCTCCAGGACGCGTGGGTTGACCAGTTCACCCCTGGAGGTCAGCGTGTGACCCACTGCACTTGCTCTCGGACGGGCCGCCACCTGGCCACGTTCACCCGTCGGCCAGGGTCGAGTCTGTACACACTGACTACTGCGTCTCCTCTGGTCTCTACGTATGGTCAGGTAGCCGCGTCTAGTCAGGTGTTTGCTGCCGCGTCCAGGTCTAGTCCTGTGTCTGCCCCCTGCTCGTATCGTCCTCTGTCGCACGAGACTCTCCTTTGGCACCACCGCCTTGGTCACCCCTCCCTGCCTCGTCTTCGAGGTATGGCCTCTCGTACCCTTGTCTCGGGTCTCCCCCGGTCCCTCCCTCCCCTTCCTCCGGGGCCTGCCCCTACCTGTGTTCCTTGTGTCGAGGGCCGGCAGCGCGCCGTTCCTCACTCCTCCACGTTCCCTCCGACAGAGGCTCCCCTGCAGACTCTTCACATGGACGTGTGGGGCCCAGCCCGCGTCCGTGGACAGGGTCACGAGCGTTACTTCCTACTGGTCGTTGATGACTACTCGCGTTACACCACAGTCTTCCCCTTGCACAGCAAGGGTGAGGTCACTGAGGTGTTGATCGACTGGATCCGCGGTGCCCGTCGTCAGCTCAGCGAGCGTTTCGGCTCGGACCTTCCTGTTCTGCGTCTGCACTCAGACAGAGGTGGTGAGTTTTCCTCCAACCTTCTGAGGGCCTTCTGTCGGGCGGAGGGCATCCGCCAGACGTTCACGCTTCCGGCCTCCCCGCAGCAAAATGGGATTGCTGAGCGCCGCATTGGCATGGTCATGGACGTCGCTCGTACGTCCATGATCCATGCGGCTGCTCCCCATTTTCTGTGGCCGTTCGCGGTTCAGTACGCTGCGCATCAGATCAACCTTCAGCCGCGTGTCTCCTTGCCGGAGACCACACCTACTCTGCGGTGGACGGGGAAGGTTGGCGATGCGTCCGTGTTCCGTGTCTGGGGATCTCAAGCTTTTGTCCGCGATACTACCGCGGACAAGCTGTCCTCCCGTGCCGTTCCCTGTGTCTTCCTTGGCTTCCCTCCTGACGCACCCGGGTGGCAGTTCTACCACCCCACCTCGCGTTGTGTTCTGTCCTCTCAGGACGTCACGTTCGACGAGTCGGTGTCGTACTACCGTCTCTTTCCCTACCGCACTGCCTCTCCCCCCCCCCCCCGCCGCTCTTCCTCGCACCAGGTACTCCCCTGGTAGACCCCCTTCCCCCCCAGGGTCCTGCCCCCTCAGGTGTGTCCCAGGTAGACCCTGCCGAGCCGGTAGAGGTAGCTGTCGACTCCGGTGCTGCTAGGGGTACTGACCCTGCGGGTGCTGCGACTGGGGGTGCTGAGCCTGAGGGTGCTGAGTCTGGGGGTGCTGAGACTGAGCGTGCTGAGCCTGGGAGTGTGGCGCCTGAGGGTACTGTGTCTGGAGGTGCTGAGCCTACGCGTACTGTGTCTGGAGGTGCTCTAGGTGTCCCTTCACGGCGGGAGCCCCTCTCTCCACAGTGGCTTCGTGAGTGGTAATCTCGGCACTGTCGGGTTGCTGCTGGTGCTGGTACTGCTGGTACTGGAGCTGCTGGAGGTGCTGGAGGTGCTACTGGAGCTACTGGAGGTGCTGTCGCTGCTGGAGGTGCTGCTGGTGCTGGAGCTGCTGGAGGTACTGCTGGTGCTGTAGCTGCTGGTGCTGCTGGAGGTGCTACTGGAGCTACTGGAGGTGCTGGCGCTGCTGGAGGTGGTGCTGGTGCTGGAGCTGCTGGAGGTGCTGCTGGGACTGGAGCTGCTGGAGGTGCTGCTGGGACTGGAGACCCTGGGGCTGAGGGTACCGGTTCTGTCTCTGCTGTTTCTGGAGGCGCTGCGCGGCCGCGGCCGTACTACGTTCCGCTCCTTCAGCAGGTTCTTGGCTCCCCGCCTTCTCCTAGTCCTCCTTCTCCTTTCCTGAGTCCACCGCCTGTCCAGTCCTAGTCGCAGTTGCAGCCGGCCTCTCCGCTGCCTGGTCCTTCTCCTTACTCTGGTCCGACTAGAGGTCTTACGGAGCGTCGTGAGCCTGAGTCTCGTCCTGTGTCGCCTGAGTCTCGTTCTGCGTCGCCTGTCCGTACTGTTCGCGCTGGTCGTGTTTCGCGTCCACGTCTTCCTCCTGTCCCAGGCACTCACTCTATGACACTGCGTCCTTCTACTGCTCCACAGCGTGTCCCTCTGCCCTCTCCTCCTGCGTCCTCTCTTCCTGACGGTCCGGACCCGGAGTCTGACTCCCTTCGTGCTGCTAGTCCTACTGTCACACGCTTTCTGGCCACTGCTGTCACTGACCCTCTGTTTGAGTCCTCTGCTGCGTCTGCTCTTGTTGCTGAGCTTGTTGGCTTTGCTGCAGCCTGTCGCCTAGATTACGCCACCAGTCTTGTTGCTGAGTCTGCGTCTGTGTCTGTCTGTCCTCCGTCCGTCGGGGGTGAGTGTGCTCTTAGCACGGACGTCCT
This sequence comes from Closterium sp. Naga37s-1, assembly GCA_947471745.1. Lineage (NCBI taxonomy): Eukaryota > Viridiplantae > Streptophyta > Zygnematophyceae > Desmidiales > Closteriaceae > Closterium > Closterium sp. Naga37s-1. Next base: position 394,390 of record CANJKZ010000772.1, on the reverse strand, counting down.
TGAGGACAGGCAGGAGGACCTTGAGTGCTTTGCCGCTGCTTCACCTCATCTCGTGTCCATGCTGCTTGCCACTGAGGGAGACCCGGATGCACTAGACATCCCGACCCCGCGCTCTTACGCAGAGGCGATAGAGGGTCCCTACTCCTCTCAGTGGCAGGCAGCCATGGACGCAGAGATGGCTTCCTGGAAGTCCACAGGCACCTACGTATACGAGGTTCCCCCACCTGGGGCGAACATCGTCAGTGGCATGTGGATCTTCAGGGTGAAGCGGCCGCCGGGTTCTCCGCCTGCCTTCAAGGCGCATTACGTTGCACGTGGCTTCAGTCAGCGACAGGGAGTTGACTTCTTTTAGACCTTCTCCCCTACCCCGAAGATGACCACTCTTCGGGTACTGCTGCACGTTGCTGCTCAGCGTGACTACGAGCTCCACTCGCTTGACTTCAGCACAGCCTTCCTACAGGGCAGCCTGCACGAGGAGATCTGGCTGTGCCGCCCACCTGGCTTCACTGGGTCGTTTCCTCCTGGTACCCAGTGGAGCCTCCGGCGGCCAGTCTACGGTCTCCGCCAGGCGCCCCGTGAGTGGCACGACACGCTCAGGACGACTCTTGCTGCTCTTGGTTTTGCTCCTTCCACTGCTGACCCTTCTCTGTTTCTACGCACTGACGCTACTCTGCCGCCGTTCTACGTTCTTGTGTACGTAGACGACCTTGTCTTTGCTACTGCTGACACGGAGGCACTCGCCCACGTGAAGTCGGAGCTGTAGAAGAGACACACGTGCACAGACTTGGGTGAGCTCACAAGCTATCTTGGCTTGCGGATCACCCGGGACAGAGCACAGCGCACCATTACCTTGACTCAGTCACACATGGTGCAGCAGGTCCTTCAGCGCTTCGGCTTCACGTACTCCTCGCCACAGTCCACTCCTCTGCCTACCGGTCACTCGCTCTCAGCTCCACCTTCGGACGAGTCCGTAGAGCCGAGTGGCCCGTATCCAGAGCTTGTGGGCTGCCTCATGTACCTGATGACGTGCACACGACCTGACCTCGCATACCCTCTCAGCCTTCTGGCTCGCTACGTGGCTCCCGGCAGGCACCGAAAGGTGCACTGGGATGCTGCGAAGAGGGTGTTGCGATACTTGTGCAGTACATCGGGCATGGGGCTCGTGCTTGGAGGACGGGCTCGAGTTGTCCTCACTGGTCACGCTGACGCCTCCTGGGTTGACGACTTGGCTACGCAGCGGTCGTCACACGGTTACACCTTCAGTCTTGGCTCCGGCTCTGTCTCTTGGCGGTCTACCCGCTCTTCTTCTGTTCTCAGTTCCAGTTGTGAGGCTGAGATCTACGCTGGAGCCATGGCTGCACAGGAGCTTTGCTGGCTCACCTACCTGCTGACCGACTTGGGAGAGGCGCCTCGTTCTCCTCCAGTTCTGTACGTCGACAACAAGGCCATGCTGGACTTGTGTCAGGAGCACAGACTGGAGCACAGAACGAAGCACATTGCTCTGCGCTACTTCCTTGCTCGAGAGTTGCAGTAGCGTGGCCAGCTTCGTCTTGCTTACGTGGCCTCTCAGGCCAACACTGCTGATGTTTTCACCAAGGCACTTCAGCCTTGTGATCATTAGCGTTTCTGTACTGTGTTAGGCCTTGTACCTACTGTGCCTCACCTGTTAAATTCTTGACTTTGCTAGTACTGTACTCTATATACTTATTCCTGCATGCTTACTCTTGCTAGGTTGTGTTCACTGTATTGTTTGCTTTCCTTTATATAACTCTGCATGTGAACTGGCCTTTTGGCCCTTTGCTTGTGCTCAGACTGTGTGGTGACTTTGTGATCCACCCTGAGCTTGCTTTGTCTTTCTTGACTGGTCTTGTGACCCCTTGTTCTCCCCCACTTTGCCTATGGGGGTGTGTCAAACTTATATCTACTATAGTCTGTTTAGGCTGTAGTGGGGTAGTCCTTAGAGGGTACAACACTTTTGTGTTTTCTACTTGTACCCTTCTGATTTCTAGTTCAATCATTCTTTCGTCAATTTTCTCACACGGGGCGCGTGCGACGGGACGGGACGGGAAGCGCGACGCGGACGGGGCAGGACGAGACGGACGGCGCGACGCGGCGGGACAGAAGGGGGGCGACGCGACGGGACAGCAGGGACGACGGGACGGAACGGGACAGCAAGGGGCGACGCGACGGGACAGCAGGGGCGACGGGACGGGACGGGACAGCAGGGGCGACGCGACGGTAGGGGCGACGGGACGGGACAGCAGGGGCGACGGGACAGCAGGGGCGACGGGACGGGACGGGACAGCAGGGGCGACGCGACGGCAGGCGCAGCGGGCGCTAGGGCACGAGAGAGACGAGCGCGAGAGGCGCCAGGGGACAGTATGGGCGTAATGGGCACTAGGGTACGGGACAGGCTCGGGCGCTACGGACGTGAACGAGAGGAACGGGATCCTACAGGATCCTAACCTAGGTGATACCATGTCAAGAATGAAAGTGATGGTTTCACTAGGGTTGGTTGGGATACATAAACCTAACCCTAACAGTTGTACCCCCTATAACACACATCACTAAGACTACGACATTTGATACTAACAACCACGTCTTGCTGTGTTGGCCTTATCCCTGCGCACCCATTGCATAGCTGGTGCAATTCATGATGCTCTCCCATTTGATCAGTGTTATTGCAAATTCAGCGGTAGCACATAACATACTGTTGTTCGAAGTAGTGGCAAGTTGGCACCCCTCTAGCTCTTCGCCTCACGACATGCCGAACACTTGTTCTGAAAGCACTGCATCCCACTAGTGAAAAAATATTTCCTGTTCCTAGTGTCGATGCACATTATGTCAGAATTCCAACCACTAGACCATTGGGATAAAATGGCTTGTTAAGTAGCGGGTCAGTGCGCCCATAACCCCCTAGGCCAACATGCCTGTAACCCTTCCCTAGGATCAATCGGGGATCACCAGTGGACCTCTGACACCCCGCCGCACTGGGATGCCCGAAGTGCACACACCGGGATTCGGACCCGAGACCTTCGCTCTGATACCGTACCATGTCAGAATCCCAACCACTAGACCATAGGGATAAAAGGGCTTGTTAAGTAGCGGATTAGTGTGCCCATAACCCCCCAGGCCAACATGCCTCTAACCCTTCCCTATGATCAATCGGGGATCACCAGTGGACCTCTGACACATTGCTCCTCTCCCCTCCTGACGTTCAGCTTCCTTGTGGCCCCTACTCCATCTAGCGACAAAAAATGCTCTGCATTAGCTTTCAAGCACATTTATCTTAGATTCAGGGCAATTCTTTGTTCCTCATTTATCTCAGATTCAGGGCAGTTCTTTGTTCCTAGCAGGGCCTATGATTCACTTTTAGGCACGTTAATGCAGCAGGGTCCCTCTGTGTAGAATCCCTGATCGTCAGTGTCCCAAAAAAAAAAAAGGCTGAAAATTCAGTGTTACCTTCAAGAAATGTCTGATGCATCAGTGCGCCCTTTTTGTTAAGGCTGATATTGAACATAAAATAAAATAACACTAGGCAGGAACGCGATGAAACCCCAAGCGGATGGAAGGAAAGCATGGAGCAGAATGGGATGGGAGCCTGGATGGCAGGTAGCACGGCTGGGCGGCGTGGATGCATCAGTGCTTGCCAGCACGACTTAGACAAAACGGGCCACGGCACCACAGGTGCAAGCAATGGGCCAAAAACCCTCGCATCGCAACCTGCCAGCATTGCTCTGTTGCAAACCTTGTCATTGGTCAACCCACATAATGCTGCAAAAGTGGCCAAAGATCGGACCAAGCGCGCCAACAAAGCAGCCCTCAAAGCGAATAACATGGGGCAAATTTGTCTGGTAGTCACCGCCAGGCAGTGCTGACACCGCGGGAATCTGAGATTCTCTGTACTTCCGGGCAACTACACTCGGAACGTGTACCGTATACTACCGGACAAAACACCCCCCCATAATTGTACACCCCCGGGTAGCTTGTGCGGGGTGGGTGTTATGGGGAGCCTCGTTTCTACTATACCCCCCTTTTTTGCTGATTTTCTATAACACCCCCCTTTTCTTACGAATTCGTTATAATAGTCGTTAACGAGTAGCTGCAATATTGAAGAATATCGCGAAAATTTCTCCCTAGATGAAATTTCGCGGTACATTCACTTACAATCTACCGAGATTTCCCCCCTCGCACTACTTCGCTGTGACCACGTGCAGGCAGGGCTGATTTTATCAGGGTAATTACCCTGATTTCAGGGTGATTTCAGGCTTTCCACTTCGTGGAGACTGAAATTTCAGAGTTATTTCCAGCCCTGATCCAATCAGAGTAATAGTTTAGCTATCCCTGATTTTGAGTACAGTGTAACAGACTAGGCTGTTAGTGGACCCTGACTTAACAGAGTATCGACTCTGTGGACCCTAACTTATCGAGAGGAAGTTTCTCGGAAGTTTCCTTCCGATGACCCCGCCTTGGATTGATCGCAGTGATCCCCCCACATGTGCGTAATCCCCCCCCTTCCCGCTTTATCGAGACGAAGTTTCTTCGAAACTTCGTACTGATCGAAACTTCGAGACTTTATGGAGAGTGGGGATATTTTCCCCGACTTATCGAGAAGAAGTTTCTCGGAAGTTTCCTTCCGATGTGTCAGATTTATATGACAGAGCTACTGTAGGCTATAGTGGGGTAGCACATATGGGGTACAGTTTTCTAGGGTTTGTATTTGTACCCAACTTTCCCTTAGTCATTCCCATTCCTGTTTTCTTAATTCACATGGTATAGAGCGGGTTCCTACATGGGACCGTTCCTTCCTAAGGGCCCACCATAACGAATTTTTTTTTTTTAGCTGCCCGACGCGCATTGCGCCCCTGCCCTAAATTTTTTTTGGCGGCCCCCCCCCTAGCGGCCCCTACGCGACCCCTACGCGGCCCCAACGCGGCCCCTGACGTGGCCCCTACGCGGCCCCTGACGGGGCCCCAACGCGGCCCCTGACGCGGCCCCAACGCGGCCCCTGACGCGGCCCCTACGCCGCCCCTGACGCGGCCCCTGCCGCGGCCCCTACGCTGCCCCTGAGGCGGCCCCTGACGCGGCCCCTGACGCGGCCCCTCCGCCGCCACTACCGCGGCCCCTACGCCGCCCCTGACGCCGCCCCTGACGCGGCCCCTGCCGCGGCCCCTGACGAGGCCCCTGACGCGGCCCCTGACGCGGCCCCTGCCGCGGCCCCTGACGAGGCCCCTGACGCGGCCCCTGCCGCCGCCCCTGACGCGGCCCCTGACGCGGCCCCTGACGCGGCCCCTGACGCGGCCCCTGACGCGGCCCCTGCCGCGGCCCCTGCCGCGGCCCCTGACGTGGCCCCTGACGCGGCCCCTGCCGCGGCCCTTGCCGCGGCCCCTGACGCGGCCCCTGACGCGGCCCCTTCGCCGCCCCTGCCGCGGCCCCTACGCCGCCCCTAACGCGGCCCTCTCCTGCACCTGACGCGGCCCCTAGCGGCCGGCCACTGCCGTCCCTGAGGCAGCAGCCGCCGCCGTCTCTGCAGCAGCAGTCGCAGCCGAACGGCCGAGCCGCCGAGCCGCCGAGCCGCCCAGCAGCCGAGCCGCCCAGCCGCCGAACCGCCCAGCAGCCGAGCCGCCCAGCAGCCGAGCCACCGAGCCGCCCAGCAGCCGAGCCGCCGAGCCGCCCAGCAGCCGAGCCGCCGAGCCGCCCTGCAGCCGAACCACCCGAGCCGCCCTGTCCGGTAAGAGCAGCGCCCCTTTCACAGCACTGCCCTCACCCTACTGTTTGCGCTGCTAGTCTACTACTGTCATGGCTACCCCTAGTGTCCTCGCTTTTGACGCTGAGGGTCGGGCCATTGACTTTGATGTCTGGATAGATGACCTGCAGCTTTTCTTACAGTGCGACAGGGCAGACGGCCTCTCCCTCTTTGACCTCACTTCTGGTGCCTCTCCTGCCCCCGCTGCTGATGCTGACGCCACTGTTCGCTCACAGTGGGCCACGCGCGATGCTGCTGTGCGTCTTGCTGTGCGTCGCCACCTGCCTACCTCTGAGCGTGCGCACTTTAGCCAGTACAAGAGTGCTCAGACCTTGTACGACGCTGTAGTTGCGCGCTACTCCTCCCCTGCCACTGCTGCACTGAGCCGCCTCATGCTACCGTACCTCTTCCCTGACCTTGCTGCCTTTCCCACAGTCGCTGACCTCATTACGCACCTCCGCACTAGTGACACTCGCTACCGCGCTGCGCTTCCTGCTGAGTTCTGCGCCAAGAACCCCCCCCCCATGTACATCACCCTCTACTACATAGTCACCCGGCTCCCTGACTCCCTTCGCGTAGTCAGGGACCACTTCCTCTCAGTTTGCCCCACCACTCTCACCGTTGACCTCCTCGAGAAGTCCCTCCTAGCAGCAGAGAAGAGCATAGTCGCTGTACGAGCCTCTCGTGGTGACCCTCGCACCCCCATCTTTGAGGGGTGTTCCCCCTCCCCCCTTTTGCCCTCTGTTGCCTCTGCTGCTGCGGCCGACCTCGTTGGGCTTGAGTCGGTCGGTGCGGCGTCTACCCCTAGCGGGAGACGTCGCCCTGGCAAGGGCAAGGGGGGCAGGGGCACTGGAGGAGCTAGCGGGGGCGGTGGAGGCGGAGGTGGAGGCGGTGGAGGGGGTGGGGGTGGCGGTGGGGGTGGTGGCGGGGGTGGAGGTGTCGGTGGCGGCAGTGGAGGCGGAGGCGGAGGCGGCGGTGGCGGTGGGAGCGGAGGTGGCGGCGGTGGAGGAGGAGGCGGCGGAGGAGGTGGAGCTGGTCGGGGTGGCGCTGCGCAGAGGGTCGGCTCCGGTGGTGGTCAGCGCCAGCAGCAGCAGCAGCAGCAGCAGCAGCAGCAGTAGCGCACTCGTGACATCCCCTCCCCTCAGCAGCTCCGTGAGTGGTACACTGCACGCCAGAGGGGTTGGGGTACTGGTCCGTGCACCTACGTCCTCCGCACCGGCGACCGCGCGGGTGACCAGTGCGGGGGTGCGCACTCCACCCAGCGCTACTTTGGCCGCCTGACGGACGCTTGGCGTCACCAGTTCCCTGAGGCCACTGAGATCCCCCGCTGGGGTGAGCTGTCTAGGGCGGGTGTAGCTGTCTTTGACCTTGACTTTGATGCTATTCTTGCTGCCATGTATACTGTGACTATTAGTGATGAGGGTGACTGTTACCGGTGTTTTCCGCCCGACCCGGGCATTGAGACTGCTGCTCTAGGTACTGGTGAGGCTGCTGCTCTAGGTGCTAGCGAGGCTGCTGCTCTAGGTGCGTCTGCTCCCTCAGGTGCTGGTGAGTCTGCTCTCTCAGGTTCTGCGTCGGCTTCGGCCTCCCACACCTTCACCCTTGACTCGGGGGCTTCTCGCTCCTTCTTTCGAGACCGCACCACACTCACGCCGCTTGGCCGGCCAGTTGCAGTCTCTCTGGCAGACCCCTCTGGGGGTCCTGTCCTTGCTCACTTCTCCACTGTCCTCCCGTGTCCGGCGGCCCCCTCTGGCACCCTGTCTGGTCTTTACCTCCCCTCGTTCTCTACGAACTTGGTGAGTGGTGCTGACCTACAGGATGCGGGGGTTCACCAGTTCACTCCTGCGAGTCAGCGGGTGACCCACTGCACGGACGCTCGGACAGGCCGACACCTGGCCACGTTTACACGTCGGCCGGGGTCGAGCCTGTACACACTGACCACTGCGTCTCCTCCGGTCACTGCGTCTGGTCAGGTAGCAGCGTCAGGTCAGGTGTTTGCTGCAGCGTCCAGGTCTGGTCCTGAGTCTGCCCCCTGTTCGTGTCGCCTCCTGTCTCACGACACTCTCCTCTGGCACCACCGCCTTGGTCACCCCTCCCTGCTTCGTCTCCGAGGCATGGCCTCCCGTGTCCTTGTCTATGGTCTTCCCCGGTCCCTCCCTCCCCTTCCTCCGGGGCCTGGCCCTACCTGCGTCCCCTGTGTCGAGGGGCGGCAGCGGGCTGCCCCTCACTCCTCCCAGTTTCCTCCGACAAAGGCCCCGCTGCAGACGCTTCACATGGACGTGTGGGGCCCGGCCCGCGTCCGTGGACAGGGTCACGAGCGCTACTTCCTGCTGGTGGTTGACGACTACTCGCGTTACACCACAGTCTTCCCCTTGCGCAGCAAGGGTGATGTCACTGAGGTGTTGATCGACTGGATCCGCGCAGCTCGTCTCCAGCTCAGGCAGAGCTTCGGCTCGGACTTTCCTGTTCTGCGTCTGCACTCTGACAGAGGTGGAGAGTTCTCCTCTGGCCTTCTGCGAGCCTACTGTCGTGCACGAGGCATCCGCCAGACCTTCACGCTTCCGGACTCTCCACAGCAAAATGGGATTGCTGAGCGCCGCATTGGCATGGTCATGGACGTCGCCCGTACGTCCATGATGCATGCGGCTGCCCCCCATTTTCTGTGGCCGTTTGCTGTTCGGTACGCGGCGCATCAGATCAACCTTCACCCCAGGGTCTCCATGCCGGAGACCTCCCCAGCCTTGCTGTGGACGGGGAAGGTTGGCGATGCGTCTGCGTTCCGTGTCTGGGGATCTCGGGCGTTTGTCCGCGACTTGTCTGCGGACAAGCTGTCCCCTCGTGCTGCTCCTTGCGTCTTCCTTGGCTTCCCCCCTGACGCGCCAGGGTGGCAGTTCTACCACCCCACCTCTCGCCGTGTTCTGTCCTCCCAGGACGTCACGTTTGACGAGTCGGTCCCCTACTACCGCCTCTTCCCCTACCGCACTCCGTCCCTCCCCCCGCCACCGCTCTTCCTTGTACCAGGTCCCCCCCCGGTAGACCCCCTCCCCCCTCAGGGTCCTGCCCCTTCAGGTGTGTCCCAGGTAGACGCAGTCGAGCCTGTCGAGGTTACTGGTGACTCTGGTGCTGCTGAGGGTGCTGAGCCTGGGGGTGCTGACTCTGGGGGTGCTGAGCGTGTGGGTGCTACGCCTGGGGGTGCTGAGCCGGAGGGTGCTACTACTGGGGGTCCTGAGCCTGGGGGTGCTGAGCCTGGGGGTGCTACTACTGGGGGTGCTGAGCCTGGGGGTGCTGAGCCTGGGTGTGCTGAGCCTGGGGGTGCGGAGCCTGAGGGAGCTGGGCCTGCTCGTGTGGCGTCTGGCGGTGCTGAGCCTGGAGGTTCTCCGGGTGCTTCGTCTCGGCGGGAGCCACTCTCTCCACAGGAGCTGCGCGAGTGGTTTGCCCGGCGCTGGAGGCGTGCTGCTGGAGCTAGAGGTTCTTCGGCTGCTGAGGGTGCTGGTGCCGTGGGTCCCGGAGGTGCTCGTACTGGGAGTACTGGAGCTGCTGGGCCTGCGGGTACGACTGGAGCTGGAGCTGCTGAGGGTGTTGGCGCTGAGGCTACTGCTGTCGGTCCTGGAGGCGGTCCTGCTGGGGGTACTACTGGTGCGGCTGGAGGTCCTGGAGCTGGAGGTGCTGCTGGCGCTGGTGCTGCCGCTGGGGGTACTAGTGCTGTCCCTGCTGTGTCTGGAGTCGCCGCGCGGCCTCGGCCGTACTTCGTTCCGCTCCTTCAGCAGGTTCTTGGTCTCCCGCCTTCTACTGGTCCTCCTCCTCCCTTAGAGTGTCCACAGCCTGTCCCGTCACAGTTCCAGTTACAGCCGGCCTCCCCACTGCCCGCTCCCTCTCCCTACACTGGTCCTACTGGAGGTCTTGCTGAGCGTCGTGAGCCTGCGTCCCGCCCTGCGTCGCCTGTCCGTGCTGCTCGCACTAGTGGTCGTGGTTCGCGTCAGCGTCCTCCTCCTGTCCCTGGCACACACCGGATGTCTCTGCGTCCGTCCACTGCTCCTCTGCATGCCCCTTTGCCTTCTCCTCCTGAGTCCTCTCTTCCTGCTCTTCCTGACCCGGAGTCGGACTCTCTTCGTGCTGCCAGTCCTACTGTCACACGTCTCCTTGCTACTGTTGTCACTGACCCTTCCTTTGAGTCCACTGCTGCGTCTGCCCTAGTTACTGAGCTCGTCGACTTTGCTGCTCGCTGTCGTCTAAACTACGCTGCTAGTCTTGTTGCTGAGTCTGTCTGTCCTCCGTCCGTCGGGGGTGAGTGTGCCCTTGGCACGGACGTCCTTGAGGACAGGCAGGAGGAGTTCCAGTGTTTGGCTGCTGCTTCACCTCATCTCGTGTCCGTACTGCTTACCCCTGAGGGAGACCCGGATGCACTTGACATCCCGACTCCGCGCTCTTACGCGGAGGCGATAGAGGGTCCCTACTCCTCTCAGTGGCAGGCAGCTATGGACGCAGAGATGGCTTCCTGGAAGTCCACAGGCACCTACGTCGACGAGGTTCCCCCGCCTGGGGCGAACATCGTCAGTGGCATGTGGATTTTCAGGGTGAAGCGGCCGCCGGGTTCTCCGCCTGTCTTCAAGGCGCGTTACGTGGCTCGTGGCTTCAGTCAGCGGCAGGGAGTTGACTACTTTCAGACCTTCTCTCCCACCCCGAAGATGACCACTCTTCGGGTACTGCTGCACATAGCTGCTCACCGCGACTACGAGCTGCACTCTCTTGACTTCAGCACTGCTTTCTTGCAGGGCAGCCTGCACGAGGAGATCTGGCTGCGTCGCCCACCTGGCTTCACTGGGTCTTTTCCTCCTGGCACCCAGTGGAGCCTCCGGCGGCCAGTCTACGGTCTCCGCCAGGCACCGCGTGAGTGGCACGACACACTGAGGACTACACTTGCGGCTCTTGGGTTTGCTCCCTCTACTGCCGACCCGTCGCTGTTTCTGCGCACCGACACTTCTTTGCCGCCGTTCTACATCCTCGTGTACGTCGACGACTTGGTCTTTGCCACAGCTGACACTGCTGGACTCGCCCACGTGAAGTCCGAGCTGCAGAAGAGACACACGTGCACAGACCTGGGTGAACTGCGCAGCTACCTTGGCTTGCAGATCACCCGGGACAGAGCACGCCGCACCATTACCCTGACTCAGTCACACATGGTGCAGCAGGTCCTTCAGCGCTTCGGCTTCACGTACTCCTCGCCTCAGGCCACTCCTCTGCCTACTCGCCACTCGCTCTCAGCTCTGCCTTCGGATGAGTCCGTAGAGTCGAGTGGCCCGTACCCAGAGCTTGTTGGCTGCCTCATGTACCTGATGACCTGCACACGACCTGACCTTGCATACCCTCTTAGCATTCTCGCACGCTATGTTGCTCCTGGGAGACACAGACCGGAGCACATGGCTGCAGCGAAGAGGGTGTTGCGCTACTTGTGCAGTACGTCGGGCATGGGGCTTGTGCTTGGAGGGCAGAGTCCAGTGGTCCTCACTGGGCACGCAGACGCTTCTTGGGCTGACGACCAGGCTACGCAGCGGTCGTCACAGGGTTACACCTTCAGCCTTGGTTCCGGTTCTGTTTCGTGGCGGGCTACCCGCTCGTCTTCTGTTCTCGGCTCCAGTTGTGAGGCTGAGATCTACGCTGGGGCCATGGCTGCACAGGAGCTTCGCTGGCTCACCTACCTGCTGACTGACCTCGGAGAGCCGCCTCGTTCTCCTCCAGTGCTGTACATAGACAACAAGGCCATGCTGGCCTTGTGTCGAGAGCAGAGACTGGAGCACAGAACGAAGCACATTGCTCTCCGCTACTTCCTTGCTCGTGAGCTACAGCAGCGTGGTCAGCTGCGACTTGCGTACGTGGCCTCTCAGGCCAACACTGCTGATATCTTCACCAAGGCACTTGCGCCTTGTGATCATCAGCGTTTCTGTACTCAGCTGGGCCTTGTGCCTACCTTGCCTCACTTGCTCACCCCTTGACCTTGTTTGTACTGTTACATATATATATACACGTGCTCTTGCTTGTCTAGCCTTATATATATATGTAATCCTGCATGTGAACTGGCCTTGTGGCCTTGAACTTGTGCTCGGAATGTGTGGTGACTTTGTGATCCACCCTGAGCTTGCTTTGCTTTGCTTGACTGGTCTTGTGACCCCTTGTTCTCCCCCACTTTGCCTATGGGGGTGTGTCAGATTTATATGACAGAGCTACTGTAGGCTATAGTGGGGTAGCACATATGGGGTACAGTTTTCTAGGGTTTGTATTTGTACCCAACTTTCCCTTAGTCATTCCCATTCCTGTTTTCTTAATTCACACGATGACCCCGCCTTGGATTGATCGCAGTGATCCCCCCACATGTGCGTAATCCCCCCCCTTCCCGCTTTATCGAGACGAAGTTTCTTCGAAACTTCGTTCTGATCGAAACTTCGAGACTTTATTGAGAGTGGGGATATTTTCCCCGGTAACAAAGCGCGCGTTACTACTCTGATGTTCAGTTCTCGACCCTGAACAATCAGTGTTAACTACTTTACAACCCTGAGCAATCAGGGTACTGCTTTTCTGGAAAATGTGCACCCATAATAGAGGGGGAAAATTTTCCCCGGAATCAAGGAAGCTTAAAATGAAACGTCAGCCCTGCGTGCAGGCGAATCTTCCGCTGCAAGTGGCAAGAGAGGTGCCACATGGCATTTTCGTGGGGGTGATGAAGCTCGTGGCCGAAACCCACATTCGCGCCTCAGACAGTGATGTTAAAATGAAAATCAAAACACCCACATTGTCTAATTAAATAAACACTAACACTAAAATATACCATATGTAAAGACCCGAGTACAGGGCCTCAGAAGTCAGCGAAAAAAGGCTGATTAGTGTCGAAATCGTAGGCAAAGTTAAGGCTAAGTTTAGGTGAGGGCCTAGGCTTAGTAGCCTAGGCCAAGGGAGTCGAGGTGGTTTGTGCCAAGCAGAGAGAGTCGAGAGAGGAGAATGAAGTTCACTATAGCACTAGGGTACATATAGCAAACATAGGATGCAAAGAAGGTGCACCACCAACAAGTTTATAATAACTACACTAACTACAGCTACAGGCAGTTACAGATATATTCTAACACTCCCCCATAACTGCCAGAAGCAGGAGTCTGTGCAGCGACACATCCTGGATGGGTACACCTCGAACAGAGAAAACAGCAACAGCAGGCAAGGTAATAAAGCAGGTACAGCAGCAAAGGGGGGCAGGCACTCCTGCCACCCCTTTACTCTCCTCCCCCCCCCCCCCACCTCAGAGGGACGGGGGCTGGTTGGTCTCACACCCGCCGCCCCAATGCCACTCCCCTGGCTCCCCCACACCCTCACACCCTCCCCCCAGCGGCAGCTGCAGCAGTGGGAACGAAAGGAGGAGGAGGGGAAGGGAAACACACCACCCATCACCCCCATACCCGCCACCCCCATACCCTCCGTTCCACGGCTGCACACGCAGCAGGGAGACGAAGAAGGGGGGTGCGGGGGGGTGGGGGGGGAGAGCAGCAACGGGCAGCACAGGGAGGCGGCTGCACCGGAGGGCAGGCGCGTGAAGGACAGGGGCGGCTGCACCGAGGGCAGGCGCGGGTAGGGCAGGGGCGGTTGCACCGAGTGCAGGCGCATGTGAGGCACGGGCGGCTGCACCGAGTGCAGGCGCATGTGAGGCAGAGGCGGCTGCTCCGAGGGCAGGCGCGGGTGAGGCAGGGGCGGCTGCTCGAAGGCAGGCGCGAGGTGAGGCAGAGGCGCCGTCGCGGGCGCCAGGGGCGGGTCCGCAGCGGCCCAGAGCACCGTCGCGGGCGCCAGGGGCGGGTCCGCGGCGGCTCAAGGCACCGTCGCGGGCGCCAGGGGCGGGTCCGCGGCGGCTCAAGGCACCGTCGCGGGCGCCAGGGGCGGGTCCGCGGCGGCTCAAGGCACCGTCGCGCGCCACGGGGCGCACGACGGGCAGGCAGGCAGGCAGGCAGACGCCGCGCGCCCGGGGCGCACGACGGGCAGAAAACCGCCGTGCGCCCCGAGCACACGGCGGGCAGAAAATCGCCGCGCGCCCGAGGCGCGCGGCAGGACGACATGTAGCGGAAGCAAACTGGTGGGCCCGTTAAGGAAGGCAGCAGGAAGGTCCCTGCTCTGAGTACCATGTCGAAATCGTAGGCAAAGTTAAGGCTAAGTTTAGGTGAGGGCCTAGGCTTAGTAGCCTAGGCCAAGGGAGTCGAGGTGGTTTGTGCCAAGCAGAGAGAGTCGAGAGAGGAGAATGAAGTTCATGTCAGAGGTCCACTGGTGATCCCTGATTGATCCTAGGGAAGGGTTACAGGCTCGTTGTCCTAGGGGGTTATGGGCGCACTCTGACCCGCTACTTAACAAGCCCTTCTATCCCAATGGTCTAGTGACTGGGATTCTGACATGGTATCAGAGCGAAGGTCTCGGGTTCGAATCCCAGTGTGTGCACTTCGGGCATCCCAGTGCGGGGGGGTGTCAGACGTCCACTGGTGATCCCCGATTGATCCTAGGGAAGGGTTACAGGCTCGTTGTCCTGGGGGGTTATGGGCGCACTCTGACCCGCTACTTAACAAGCCCTTCTATCCCAATGGTCTAGTGACTGGGATTCTGACAGTTCACTATAGCACTAGGGTACATATAGCAAACATAGGATGCAAAGAAGGTGCACCACCAACGAGTTTATAATAACTACACTAACTACAGCTACAGGCAGTTACAGATATATTCTAACAATTAGGGGTAAAAAGGTAAGGTTTTCAGTGCTAGGGATTTAGTGGGGCTGATTTGTCAGCTTTTTTTGTATTGTATGGGCTGATTTTTCAGACTTTTTTTCTTAGTATGGGCTGATATTTCAGAGTTTTTTTTTTGAGGTGTAAACTGACAGATCCGCGTTGTAACGGGGATGTAGGCTGAAATCCCACTAGTGGAGATTCGTGTAGTGCTGAAACCAGGGGTTTTTTTATCAGAGTAAATTACTCTGTTTCTCTGAAAATCAGAGTGGTTTTTAGGGGGTCACTCTGACGTGTCTGGGTAATTTTTTTGGAGGATAAGTTTTCTCTGATTTGTCAGGGTTCTGATTTTAGCTTCTCTGAGAGACCAATGTATATTTGTGGCGGATGTACTTTTCTCTGTACAGGGTATAGGCATTTCGACCGACCCCCCCCCGCCCCCCCGTCTCCCCCCGGATTGTTGGAAGATGGGCAGACTTAATAGAGTTATATAAATCCGTAATCGAATAGAATTGTGAGCGCGTAGCACAACGCTTAATCTTTTTGGTAGGAGTGCAGAAGGCCTGGGTTCAATACTTGAGAGGACACTCAGAGTTGGAAAAATAGGTACACTGGGTGCCCAGAGTATATTTTTCAGAAGTTAGGTTTTCTCTGACAAATCAGAGTAACGCTCATAATGAACCCTGAATTTCAGAGTTCTCTAGAAAACAGCTCTGGAAATCCGAGTAGTGAAAATCCAAAAAAAAACCCTGGCTGAAACCAGGGCCCTCGTTATCAGACCAATTTGGTCTGATGGTCTGCGTTTCATACTTCATTTTCTTATTTCATATGATCTGTAAGACTGTGATTTTATTTTCAGATGATCAGTAAGACAAATGATTTTACTTGAGATAAATTTTCAGATCGCATACTATTCTTCATCTGAGAATTCAGATAACGAGTACGATTCCGTCTGAAACCGACATTTGTGCCCACTTGTCCATAGGGCCACTAGTTAGGGTATCTGCCAGCATCTATACATGCATGCGTAATGAATGCTTCTGTCCCGTAGCATCCGCGCTGGAGGAAACAGCACCGCTGGCAGCAGTTAACCATGTCAGATGCTGCCAGCACTTTGTCGCTGCGTGGGTGTCGGCGCCGATGCCAGCTACACCCAGGCACCGGCACTATCCTTTTGTGCGATGGGGTGACCTGTATGCATCGCGGATGCACGTAACTGTGGTTCCCCGCCCACACTCGCACCGCGTATCACTCTGCCGAGCTACGGGACGAGGGTTTGAGGGACCAGGCTGGGGGCACACCGTCCATCTTCTACATCCTTTTCTTCCGCTGCACTCGACTGGCCCCGCAGTGCAGTTTTCCACTTTCGCCATATCCCCTGATGGCCATTCCAGAGGAGTTACACCCCCCTAGAGTCTCAGCGCTAGATTTTCTCACACGGGGCAAGTCGATCCCCGTCGTTGCACCCCACGTTGCCTCGTGCTCAACCCAAGTTATACCCCCAACCAACGCATCGCCAGACACTGTGGCCGAAGAAAAGGCGGACGATGGCATGCCCAAGGCTACCACGCCCACGTCGACAAGCTCGCCTACATCCGGCCGTGAATCCATCCGCCCTGTTGTTTCTGTTGCAACAACCACCGATCTTCGGGCTAACCCTGTGCTGCCTGACAGGGCTTCACTGAAAGCTAAATACAAGCAGAGGATGCTTAACTTTGCCCGTCCCGCAGGTCCTACCTTGCCCGCGCCATCGGAGACGGTCCCGCCCACGACTCGTCAATCCGCCGATGACGATTCGGAAGAAGAGGACAAGGGCAAAACCAAGGGACGTCGGCCGCTCTCTGTGGAAGAGCTGCAGCTCAAGTGTAAGGAGCAGTGGCTTCGCTATTTCCCGTGGCTCTTCATCAGTGAGACGAAGGACGGGCGAACGTGCATGCGCTGCAGCGTCTGTATGGTGTTCGGGGACCCGCACTACAAGTACGGCCGCTACGGTGAAGGCGGCCTCGACATTCAGAAGCAGACGATGCGCAAGCATCATTTCAGCGTGAAGCACGAGGCCGCGGTGCTGCAGAAGGAACAACGTGATGGCCTTAAGAAAGGCCAGAAGTCCATGACAACCTTCGACAAGGGTGACGACGACGCCAGGCGAATTGCTCGATTAATGGCAATCGCTCTCTTCATCTGCAAATCTGACGCCCCTATTGTACTTTTCGTTGCTCTTGTTCAATTCATGGCTGAGCAGGGCACGCCGGACATGCCCGTGAAGGAAAACGGCACGTACTACAGCGAGTGAGTAAAATTTCTGTATCCCGCTTATGTCTGTGTGTCTGCTCCACCATGCTCACGCCCCTATTGTTTTTGTGTTACAGGTACGGTTTTGCACAGCTAGTGGCGACGATGGTGTCATACCTGCGGTCCCGTCAGCTGCAGTACATCCGAGCCAGCCCCTTTCTCGGGATCCAGCTGGATGAGAGCACGGACCGTAGGCGCGGGAAGCATATGATAGTATACATGACCTTCGTGCGCGACAACCTTCCAGTCACGGAGTTCTACACCCTGCTCTCAGTGGAGCAGTGTGACGCCGCCTCGCTGCTAACTGGCCTGCTAACGCATTTTGAGACGGCGGGCATCGATCTGCAGCGCATTAGCGGTATGAGCACAGACGGCGCTTCTGTGATGACTGGCCAGCACAACGGGTTGGTCGCGCGGCTGCGCACGAAGATTCCTCATCTCGTTTCGTGCCACTGTGTCGCTCACAGGCGAGTTATACCAAGTTGTATGTTGATTTGCCTATCTTGTGTGTACTAAAATGTTTCGGTTGATTCATGCAGGGAGGCGCTGGCAGCAAAAGATGCAGCAACCGCGTTCCCTGACCTCCAGATTGTGGACAAGGCGGTCCGGTCTGTGGTCGACATTCTCGGGCGCCTTGTGGTCCATACGCGTTTCAAGGAGCTGCAAGAGGTCATTTGCGAGACACATTTGGAGATGCAGGGCATCAAGGACGTGAGGTGGCTTTCCCGAGGCAATGCGATCCAGCGGCTCGTCGCGGTGTTTCCTGCGGTTGTGATCGTCTTGCAGGAATTCGACAAAAAGATGTACGCGACAGTGACTAGTTTCAAATTCCATTTCTTACTCTACTTGCTTGCCGATGTGTTGAAGGAGCTGAACCTGCTCAACTTGAAGTTCCAGCAACGACAGGTACGCGTTAATGTTTACGCTTGCAACCGCCTTCGTAAACCATAGTCATAATCTAACCATTTCTGCTTCATGCTTTTGCAGATTGACGCCACCCATGTGCTGCAGACGGTACACAACACAACACTCCTGCTGCGGACTCGTTACCTCGACAGCAACGACGAGACGTTCGGGCAAAGCGGCGCTGCGCTGGGTCCATTCTTGGCGAAACATGCCTCGGGGAAGTGTCGGGAGGTCAAGGTTGATGGCCTAGATTCCACCGGAGTGCCAACAACTCACCGCTACCTGCTGCACGAAGAGGCTATCGTGGGGCAGCAGAGCAAAGGCGACCTCAACTCCTGTTTGAAGCTCGGGCGGGACTTCGTTGTTGAGCTGATTAAGCAGCTCGACTACCGACTGCATGATCTCGCGTCGCTCAATGGCGCGAAGCTCTTCAAGAAGTCCCAATACCCCAAGTCACAGGCTAAGCGCGAGCGACGGTTGGCGCAGTGGTTGCAGTCGCTGCGCGACATGTACAAGAAGCATCCCGAGGATCCGGACACTCTGCCAGGTGTGTTAGGCGTATTGTCGTGAGATCTCGGGCTTAATCATTTTGAAGCCGCGTCGCGTTACATTTGTATTCATGCGGCCGCATCTTTGTCTTCCTCTATTCACCCGCCCATTCGTACAGGTGTGGACTGGGCCAAAGCACAGAGGGAGCTCAACACCTTCGCGACAATCATGAGCACCCACCAGGAGGATGTCGGCTTCGCGGAGGGCCTGAAGCACATGCTCTCCTCACCAGATTGGACAACGAGCTACCCCAACATTGTCCGCCTGTGGATCGCTGTAGCAGTGCTCCCGCTGAGCACTGTGGAGTGCGAGCGCGGGTTCTCGCGGCAAAACGTGATCAAGAGCTGGCTGAGGGGGAACCTGTGCGACGCCAAGCTTGGTGAGCTCATGACCGTGTCTCTTCTGAGCTACAACATGGAGTGGCCCGAGTTGGTGGCTCGGTGGCGCAAATCCAAGAAGAGGAGGCCTGCAAAGGATGTGTTGCTGGCGGGAGTGGAGAGGGAGAGCAAGCGCAATAGAAGAAGATCCGCAGCAGCAGCAGAGGCCCACGCAGCAGCAGCAGCAGCTGCTGTGGCTGCGGCAGAGGCAGCAGCACGCGAAGCGGCAGCAGTAGCAGAAGCAGCCAGGCTGGATGCAGAGTTCCCCTGGCTCAGTCGCAAGGGGAATGCTAACTATCCTATTCCAGTGCCGTCTGATAGCGTAGACAGCTGTAGTGATGCTGATGATAGTGGTAGCGAGTCTGACTGATACGTAGAAAGGTGAAATGATACTTAGTTTTCACATTGTATGTTGTAGAATTGATGTAGTTAGTGTAGACCACGTAGAATTGTTCATCTGTCTAATCAGACTTGTGATATTGTTTCGTCCTAGAGGTCAGACGAAAAAAAAGCGCCAATCTGAGCGTAAGACGAATTTTTTTTTTTTACCCATCCTGTCAGACAGGCCTGAATCCTAGCGAGAGCCCTGGCTGAAACCCTCTGACCTATCGGATATTTTACCAAAACTTGCCTGACCAATCAAATGGCACGAATGTACAATCTAGTTTCTGGTTTCTGGATGCAAGTGTTTCTACTTGACTCTTCACTGCAGATTCGCCCTGACTCAGCAAATTCGCCCTGAGACAGCAAATTTGCCCCAACAGAGAAGATAATCGCCCCGTCAGAGCACAACAAATTCGCCCAATCACAAGAAATTCGCTCTGACACAACATGTTTTACCAGAAATTCGCCCAATCACAGGAGATTCGCTCGGATTCACCATGCCGCGCGCACTGTTGTCGCCGACAGAAGGTATCTTCGTGTATGAAGTTGTAGGCACGTCGTGTGCACTGTTGGAAGCACGTCGCATGCCCTTTTCTCAATGCCACACTTTGAAATTGAATGACTGTGTTGCGCTATAGGAAAGCTTGAAGTTATGTTCAGCCTTTCTTTTTAAGCAAGGCTGAATGATCAGCCATTTAACTACCGTATGGCCCCGGATATAGGCGCCGTCCGATTAAAGGCGCCGGCGCCTCTATCTGGAGCATGGCGCTTATGGCCGTTCCTTGATTATAAGCGCCCCCCCTAGAAAATGTTTACTTATTATAAGCGCACGTGCAATTCTAGTTTAAATTCTTGCTGAAAACGGTAACGAAATTCATTTTTGCAGCGAGTCAGATTTCGATTTCGCTTGGTTTGACTCGCGAAGACCTGACTGGCTGCACGTCTAGTCAGGATCTGCTGGCATGACGTGTCTTTGCCTGTGTGTGCACCCAGAATATCGCTTGCGCGAGATTTTGATTTGTGACGCTAAAGCATTTCGACTCGGTTGAAATGGCAAGAAGAAAATGAACAATTTGGTGATCTAAATATATAATTTCGTATTTGTCATTATATAAGCGCCGGCGCTTATGGCCGTTACTCAATTACAAGCGCCCCCCCTCAAAAAAATGAATTTATTATAAGCGCATATGCGCCTATATCCGGGGTAATACGGTAAACTAAACACTGAAATTTCAGTTTTTTTTTTCAAGGCTACCCTGATTGATCAGCCTTCAGCTCACTCCTAAGGCTGACGATTCAGCCTAGGCCAAAACGAATCTGAGGCCCTGCCCGGGTATTACGTATTTTTTTCCTATGAGGAGACCCCCCCCATTTTTTCCCTGTATTTTTAGCTATACCCTAGGGTGCTATGTCCGGGAGAATACGGTAGGAATCGCATTCAGTGTCAGTTCCATTACAACGTAGTGTAATCAGTGTCCCTTAAAAAAAAAAACCTGAAAGTTCAGAGTCATCTGGCCCCTAAAGACTGAAAAATCAGTCCCCCAAAAAGCTGAACACTGGAAAATCAGGGTAGGTACAAAAAAATCCCTGAAAATCGGGAATTTCAGGGAAAAATTCCTGATATTGTAAGGCTTGGTTCCTAGTGCTTGAAAGAGAGTCTTGTTCCTGAAGCAGCTTAACACGGAAATGGGTCGTTCAGCTCCTTTGTTCCTAGTGCTCTTTGGCAGCACTCTCTGCTCCAATAGACGACCCTCCACCCCATCAATTGCGTGTGAAGGTCACGCATTAGAGCACACCCGTTTTCCAGAAACCTTCCTAGTCTTGTTGCCTCAGCGGCAGCACTCTCCCCTCCGGGATTCGACTCTCGATTCTGCCTATTCTGTGGGGGGGCCACACGATGCAGTGCAACCCGTTTCCCGCACCTTGCACCCACATTCCAGGAACCTTCCTAATGTTGTTGCCTCAATGGCAGCACTCTCCCCTCAGGCAATCGACTCTCCACTCCGCCTATTCTGTGGGGAGGCCACACGATGCAGCGCACCTTACCCTCCAACAGCGCCAGTGGCACCTGACAGATGGTAAGGTGCGGGGTGCAGGAGGAGAGGGAGAATTCAGAATTCAGAGAGTTCAGAATTCTGTGTGGAGGCCACACGATGGAGAACACCCTGCCCTCCAGCAGCGCGAGTTGCAGGGGGGGATGCCGAGCGGGGGAGAGGCGATTCGGAATGGACAAAGAGTGAGATGCTCCTGACTGAATACACCACAAGCAGGCAAGCCTTGCCACCCCGCTTGCTAGTACACCCAATCACACCCACAGCCACGGCCATACCCAGAGCCACAATCCCACCCACCACCCACACCCACGCTCGTACCGGGCCAAAGTGCTTAGAATCCTCGCTGACATCAGCATTGTCCCCTTCCACCCAGCAGTGGCCCTTAGGAATCCGCCTGATGACGTCATCACCCCTGCTGGCGCCACTGCCGCTGGTGCTGGCGTCATCGCTGCCGCCCGGCACTGTTACCCAGTCGTCCTGTAGTGCGATGAGACGCTTTATTAGGCACATGTCGGGATCAGTGGGCGACCTGCACTGTTACACGAGGGAGGGTCAGGGGAAAGGGGAGATGAGGAGGAGAGGAACACACGAAGAGAAATCGTCTTATGAAAGTAAAAATAATCAAATGGATAAAAAGGACGAAAGCAGACGGAGAGTGGGGTAGAGAGGTGCGCAGAAGAAAGTAATATGAATCGTGTGAGAAACTGGTCGGGAAGTAGGGACATGCTCTGCTGCAAAGGGAGGGAGTGGAGGGGAAGAGGGCAAAGAGGACCTGGAACGCTCAAACCTGGAAAGGGCGAAAGGGCCTGCGCTGTCTATGTTCATCACCCTTCGCTCACCCTCCTCTCTCCCCTTAACACCCTTTTCCCTTTATCATCACCTTAGCAACACGGCATCAATACTTCGCAATAACTGGACCACAGCCTCTCTCCTCCTCCTGATCTCTCTCCCCTCCCCACATTTCCCTTCCCTCCTCTCGATCCTCTCCCTTCCCCCAATCCTCCCCCTCGTCTCTCTCCTCTTTCGTCCCACCTCCTCCCCTAACTCCCCCATTTCCCCTCGATATAATCACCTGAGCACCACCACGTCCCCGCGCTGGTACTGCATGTAACGCGCTGACAGCCTGTCTAAAAGCACGCGATCGCTCAGGGCGGCACGGAATAGCAGGCCGGTTTTGTCGCGTAGCGGATTGAAGGTGGGCGACATGGAGTGGCCGTCCACGCCGCACATGCTGACGACGTTGTCGTGAACCGTCAGGACGACCGGTACGGCGACAGATAACTGACGGACGAGCTGTCGCAAAGGGCATTAATTTGTTTGTGAGTATACGGCGAATGAGGCTGGCTGCTACAGAATGGAAAGATGAGTGTTCTTATACATCCATCAGGGAGTGCCGGCAATTGGATGGAGTGATGAAGATAAGGGAATTTCGAGAAGGAGAAAAAAGGCATGCAGGATATTCCTTGGGTGCTAGCAGGGGAGATAGCACGGATTGACGCTTACCTGCCAGATAGCGAAGCGCATCGTCATGACTCCAATAATGCCTTCGAAAATAGACGAAACAAAGGGGATCGACTTCTAAACAAAGCGACACGGAAGTGGTCCTAACGATTGATGGTGTCAGGAAACACCAGTGACTCTCTGAACCTGCGATCCCAGTGATGCAAATGCCAATGATGCGAATGCCAATGATGCTGGTGATCGAGACGACTATGTGACTTTGCTACGAACCTAGTAACCGCAGGACCATCATTTTGCGACTCGACACTCGCATCATCGCTATAGGTGCCGCAACGAGCCGCTGAAAACTGCGGTTCAAATAGCTCGCCTGAGACTTCTAATGAGGATCTGGTTCTAGGAGGGTATGGCGTTTGGTGTCAGTGGATTTTTCTTTTGTCGTTGCGGGGTTATCCTTCTATATAACGTTGCGTGGAAAATAATCCCAAACTCCTCGATGAAATAAAAACGAGATAATTCTGAAACGAAATCTCCTCGATGTTGGGAACCTGGAAGTATGTAAGGAATTTCGCTAATTCCTTACTGAGGCATCTCTTACGCGTACAATTCCAACTTTCGGAATTCAGGCTCGGTCCGACGACCTCGCCTTCCGAACGTCTCCCGCGTCGCCCTCGGGTTTCCCAACCCCAAACCTGCACCCAACCTTTGCACGACTCCGCGACCTCGGCCTAGCTAGCTGTGCTATATTATACCTAGGCCTCGTTGTTTGCTCAGTAGTTGTAATCACTTCCGCGATATTGCATTCTGCGCACTCTTCTTTCATACAACTTATAACACTTGGTATCAGAGCTACTTTCCTAGGTTACCCTCCACTTTTCGGGGTAGTTTTAGTGCAGGGGTGCGATAGGTTTGGTGGGCTGCAAAGCGGTCGGCTGAGAGATAGATACGATTATCTCGCTCCGACTAATAGCGTTTGCGCCTTCATCAAAACCATAAAAATCGCTGTTAACCCGCTGCCCGCTAGGATGAGTCTCCGAAACATGACACAAGCAGAGTTTGACGTGTTTTTGCAGGACTTTCGGGCGATGCAATCCAACATGCAGACTATGTCTGGCGAGTTGGAGCGCCTGAGGGTGGAAAACGCCGAGCTACGCCAGACGCGAGGTGAAGCGCGTCAGGAGTCGGCCGCCGTGGATGAAGCAAGTAGCAGCTTCGCGCCTAACGACGAGGTCCTTAGCGAGCTACAAGACTCGCTGGACGCTGAAGATGAGTGGACGGCACGGATGCAACAAGCACAAGGGACGCAGGGGCAACAGTCACAGCCGCAGCAACAGACACGAGCGGCGCCGAGGCAACAGTCGCAGACTACACCACGTCAGGCAACAGCGACAACCCCGGTGATGGCTTCAGTGGCGCCCCCGATGCATGCAGCAGCAACAGTCTCAACAACTGTTAAAATAAAACCGACGAATCCACCCCCGTTCAACCCCAGCGACAAAACCGTCACTGTGTCGGCATGGTTGTTCGGAGTGGAGGTGTTTTTCAATGCTGCGCAAATTGCTGACGATGCTACCCGCATTAATTTTGCAGTGTCACTGTTACGAGGGCCGGCGTTGGAGTGGTGGAAGCGGACTCTTCAGACAGGGGGGACTCCGGCAGGGATGTCACGTGCGAACGACGGGACCTGGACAACTGTCACGCAACAGGCAACTTCAATCTTCGGAGTGGCCACGATACGCACATGTACGGAGTGGGGCGCCGCGCTACCAGATTCGAGCATGTATCCGCCTCGGATTCTGCTCGCATGAAGCTGCGCACCTGGAAGCAGGTGGCGTCGGTCCAAGATTACACGGCAACATTCTGCAATTTGGCTGACCAAGTGGACGATATGAGCGACGCGGAACGACTCGACCGATATGTCGCAGGCCTCAAGTACGAAGTACAGTACGAGGTGCGACGGGCGAGGCCACGCGGTTTTCTCGATGCCGTCCAGGTGGCTGAATCAACGGATGCGCTGATGCAATGGGCGAGAATGAGTTCCCGGGAGGGCACTCAATTTCGTGGACCGCCGCGCCAGCCCACAATCAACGGGGTGGATGCACCGAGACGTGGACCTAACACGTGCTTCAACTGCAACCAACCGGGCCACTGGAGGAAGGACTGCCCGAAGCCGAAACAAGGAAACAGGAACGACGGAGAGGGGTCGGGAAAAGAGACGAGTCAGTAGCAGTCGGGCCACCTACTGACGAGACCCCGTCGCCCGGCAATCAACATCCACACCGAGTGGTGGTACCGATACGGGCTATCGACCGCAACCGGACGAATAAGGTGGATGAACACGTGGATCACCCTGTGCTGGTCGTGGGGAGGGTTAACGGCTATAAAATAAAATTATTCGTTGACGGTGGGGCGAGCCACCGTCTCGTCAACCTGGCAACGGCAAAAAAAATAGGGGTCAAACTGGACAGGTGTCTGCCCGAGATTGACGCGCGACTGGTGGACGGGACACCGCTGGCGATAAAAGACGAGGTCCGACAAATTCGGATGAAGTGTGGCGACGATTTCGGGTTTTCAATGCGAATGCTGGCGACAACACTGGACGGTTGCGATGTGCTGCTGGGACGAGATTGGCTACAGCGTTTCAATCCGACGATCAACTGGACGACGGGGGCGATCACGGTGCTGTGCAACAAGGGGCGCGTGACACTTCCGAAATGGGCGGAGCCGGAGCCGATGACAACACGTGTCAACGCAATAACGATGAAGAGGGCGATAAAGCGGGGAGCGCAAGGCTACGCCGTACAGCTGTACGAGGTGGTGGCTTCCGAAAAAATCGCCGACATCGACACGCTCTGCGCTGCTGTACCCAACGACGTGGCGAGCATAATTCGGAGGTATCCCGAAATCTTCGCGGATGACCTGCCTGACGAGCTGCCACCTCAGCGTCCGGAGGACCACAGGATCGAGCTGGAGCCAGGCGCAAAACCAACTGTTCGGTCACAGTGGCGGCTCAGCCAACCGGAGCTCGACGAGTTGCGGAAACAGCTGGATTATCTGCTTTCGAAGGGTTTTATCCGGCCGAGCACGTCACCATACGCCGCCCCGATACTGCTCACACCGAAAAAGGACGGAGGCCTGCGCATGTGCATCGACTATCGAGCGTTGAACCGGGTCACGATAAAGTCACGTTACCCGATCCCACGAGCGGACGACCTGCTGGATCAGCTTCGCGGGGCTCGCTTCTTCTCGAAAATCGATTTGCGAGGTGGCTACCACCAAATTCGCGTGTTCGCCGACGACTGCCCGAAGACTGCGTTTCGCACCCGCTACGGCAGTTACGAGTACACTGTGATGCCGTTCGGGTTGACGAACGCGCCCTCGACTTTCCAGCTCACCATGAATGGGGTGTTTCGGGACATGCTGGACAAAAAAGTTATCGTTTATCTGGACGACATCCTGGTGTACAGCAAGACTCGGGAGCAGCATTTACAGGACTTAGAGGAAGTGTTCCGGCGCTTGCAGCAGAACCGACTGATTACTAAGGGCTCTAAGTGTGAGTTCTTACAGTCGGAGCTGGAGTTCCTGGGGCACGTGATTTCAGGGGAGGGCATTAAAATTGACCCTCGCAAAGTGACGGCGATTTCGGAGTGGAAGCCGCCCACGAACATCACGGAGTTGCAGAGTTTCCTCGGCTTCGTTAACTATGTCCGCCGTTTTGTACCGAATATGGCGGGGGTGACCAGGCCGTTAACCGATCTTCTGCATAAATTTTGAGTTCACCCCCGGTGCTTCGGCTAGCAGATCCATCTCGACTGTTCAAAGTCGTGACGGACGCCAGCGATTTCGCCGTGGGCGCTGTGCTACTACAGGACTTCGGCAACGGGCTGCAACCCATCGCGTACGAATCAAGAAAAATGCAGCCGCCCGAGCGCAACTATCCGGTCCACGACAAGGAAATGCTCGCCATCGTGCATGCATTTCGTACCTGGCGCTGTTACCTCACGGGAGCTGACGTCACCGTCCGACCCGACCACAAGTCATTACAATACATGCGCAGCCAACCACAACTCAATCCGCGACAAATCCGGTGGCTCGATTATCTCGAGTCCAATTTCAGCTACACCATCACGTACAAAAAGGGCGCCAACAACATCGCCGACGCCCTGACCCGACCATCAATGCAGACCGCAGCAGTACTAATCGCCCATTCTAACCCTTTATTGACAGGATTATTCAAGCATGGCTACAGGATTGACCGGTTTTTCCGGACCAATCAACACCACGGGGTCACCACGGCGCATGGGAGCTACTACCTAAAAGTCGGTACTAACCGAGTTTCGGTACCTTCCTACCGACCCTTACGAGAATTGCTGACGCAGGAAGTACACGACTCCAACCTCTCCGGGCATTTCGGCGTCGACAAAACGTTGAAGCTGCTGCAACGGAATTATTGCTGGCCCAACATGGCGTCCGACGTGCAGCGCTACGTGTCCGCCTGCCCGACCTGCCAAGCAATGAAGTCATCACGCCAACGCCCAGCTGGATTGCTGCAACCCCTCAAGCCACCCGAACGACCGTGGCAACAGGTGACAATAGATTTCGTCACAGGACTGCCGGCGGGCGCAAGTGGCAACGACTCGGTACTTGTCGTCGTCGATCGCTTAACGAAAATGGCGCATTTCGCACCATGCCGCACGACGATCACAGCCGAAGAAACAGCGAAGCTCTTCATCTCGACCGTCGTACGACTACACGGGTTGCCATCGGCGATAATCAGCGACCGCGACCCAAAATTCACGTCGAAGTTCTGGCAGGAGACGTGGGCACAGTACGGCACCCGCCTGCAGTTTTCGTCGTCGTACCATCCACAGACCGACGGACAGACAGAGAGGACAAACCAGACGATGGAGCAGTTGATTCGCACGAACTGCCCCGACATCACCAAGTGGGAGGATTCCCTTCCCATGCTCGAGTTTGCGTACAATAACGCCCCATCTGCAACAACCAAGCAGTCGCCGTTCTACCTGAATTACGGGATAGATCCGGTAGTACCCTCGTCAACAACTCCCGATAACCCGGTACCAAGGTCGCAGCAGTTTGTTTCGGAACTACAAGCAGCGCGAGACAAAGCAGCGGAATTTATCCGGAAGGCTAATACGGCCGCCAGCCGCTACGCCAACCGACATCGACGGAATTTACCCTTCCGTGACGGGCAGATGGTCCTCCTGGACACAAAAAACCTCAAGCTGCCCCAGCCTGCAAAACTGCGTCCCCGCTACGTGGGACCCTTTCGCATCATTCGGATGCTGACACCGGTCACTGCGAAACTTCTCCTACCGGACGACTGGAAAATCCACAACGCTTTCCACGTCAGTTTACTTCACCACTATGTGGCACCGCAGTCGTCCGACGTCGCCCGACCCCACCAGGCGCCAAGTGTCCGACCTGTGGCAGACCCGACGCTTCAACCTTGGAAGATATTGAACCATCGCATTCGTGCGACCCCCGCCGGACGCCACGTCGACTTCCTGCTACGCTGGGTGGATCGCACAAGCGACGATGACACGTGGGTCCCGGCTGACTCACTACAAGGGCACTCGGTACTTCGGCAGTATCTTTCTCGCCGACATGTGCCTGATATCGACCACCTTTCTTAAGGGGGGGGTAGTGTAAGGAATTTCGCTAATTCCTTACTGAGGCATCTCTTACGCGTACAATTCCAACTTTCGGAATTCAGGCTCGGTCCGACGACCTCGCCTTCCGAACGTCTCCCGCGTCGCCCTCGGGTTTCCCAACCCCAAACCTGCACCCAACCTTCGCACGACTCCGCGACCTCGGCCTAGCTAGCTGTGCTATATTATACCTAGGCCTCGTTGTTTGCTCAGTAGTTGTAATCACTTCCGCGATATTGCATTCTGCGCACTCTTCTTTCATACAACTCATAACAAAGTAGGTTGGTAGGTAACGCGGGCGTCGAGCGAGTGGAGTGGAGTGTGTTGGGCGGAAAAACATAAGGACGAGTTCAACGGTCACTTGACGTACCCGTTAGTGTAACGATCCGGTTTTCAGTGCTCAGTCAGAGAGTTTAGTAGAAATTAGGGAATGGTCATTGAGTAAGGACCACAAAAACGTGGAGTGAGACAAGACGAGGCATCTTGTCAGGTGGGATTTCAAAGTTGGCATATACATAAGATGGCGGTAGGGCAGAATTCGCTTGTCTCGGTGAGTGTACAGCACGCGCAGTGCTGCCGCCCGCTCTGGTGTATGCAGCAAAAAACACCTGGTCGATGTCAGTGGTGACTTTCAGCTGTTTCTGCTGCCCTGATCCAGGGATGGGCTGTCAAGGGGAAGCAAGGGAGGTGGAAGATGACACAGGATGGAGGAGAGGACAAATGTTGAGGATACCTTGTGAGTGAAGAAAAGAGCACGTCGGGAAATTCAGCTCGATAAATCAACAGCGCTGGAGAAGGATCAGAGGAAGAGGAGAGGATCACATCGCACGTGGGGAAAACTCTCATACGATAAATTCCAACAGCGCTGTTATCCACCACTCACCAAAAATCTCCAGCGCAGTTATCCTCTTCCTCGGATCCTTCTCCAGCATCATCAGAATCAAATCTTTGGCGCCGTCCGAGATCGCCGCCCATCTCGGGTGCCGGAAATCCACATGCGCCGTCCGGATCTTGCGCTCCAGGTCAGCGTCAGTCGCCGCCCAAAAGGGCGGGAAACCGCAGAGCAGAATGTACAGCACCACTCCGGCGCTCCAGATGTCTGCTTCAGGGCCGTAGGCTCGGTCCAGCACCTCTGGTGCGGTGTACTCCACCGTACCAGCCCGGTCTGTCCTTAGGGTACCTGGAGGGGCAATAGAGAGAGCACAGGAGGAAAGGTGAGTTGATGGTTAGAGCAGCAGAGCAGAATGAACAGCACCACCCTGGCGCAGCACACCACCCCCCTGCTGCCTGGCTGCCTGCATCTACCACTTCCCCTCTCACCTTTCTGTGTGCCTCTCCCTTACCTGGCGTGTGTAGAGCCGCTACACCGAAGTCGATCAACTTGATCCGCGTGTGGCATTCTTTGGACCGTAGCAGGATGTTCTCCGGCTTCACGTCGCGGTGCAGCACGCCCCGCCGCCCGCACTGCAGCAGCGCCTCTGCCAGCCCGCGGCACAGCAGGGCGGCGTCCCTCTCGGGGAACTGCCCGCGCTGCTTGATGCGGTCAAACAGGTCGCCTCCTTCACACAGCTCCATGATTAAATGCACGTACTGTGAGGGAGAGGCATGGGAGAGGGTGGTAAAGGGGAGAGGAAAGGGGTTCTGAGAGGTTGAGAGGGGTGCTATTGGTGGGCACAGCAGGGCGGCATTCCTCTCGGGGGACTGCCCGCGCTGCTTGATGCGGCCGAACAGGTCGCCTCCTTCACACAGCTCCATGATTAGGTGGATGTACTGTTAAGGGAGGTGGGAGGAGGGAAAGAGAAGAGCTTATGAGGGGCTGAAAGGGGAATTACCTTCTCTGGGAACCGCCCTCTCTGGGAACCGCCCTCTCTGGGAGGTTGCCAGTATGCCCCATACCTTGTCATGTCATCCTCCAAGGCATCACATGCAGGCAGGTTGATGATGCACGGGTGGTGGTCTCGCTCGCAGCAAGGGGCATGCTCAAATCACATGTTCACAGGACAGGACGCACTAGAATGAGAGGCAATGCCTCCGCGTCTTGTCATCCTCCAAGCCATCATGCAGGTTGATGATGCATGGATGGGTGGTGCAGCAGGTAACATCCTGCCACATGCTCTCATGCTCATAAGCTCACACAATCACACATTCACACATTCACACATTCACACGATCACACATTCACACGATCACACATTCACACATTCACACATTCACACGATCACACATTCACACGATCGCACATTCACACATTCACACATTCGCACATTCACACATTCACAAGATCACACATTCAAATGCTCTCCCAAGTGCCATGCACCTTGTCGTCCTCGAATGCGTCATGCAGATTGATGAGGCGCGGGTGGTCTGGTCTCGCAGCAGGGAACACCGTTCCGCGTGCTCTTTCTGCTCACATACTCTCCCATGTGCTCTTTCTGCTCACATACTCTCCCATGTGCTCTTTCTGCTCACATACTCTCCCATTTGCTCTTTCTGCTCACATACTCTCCCATGTGCTCTTTCTGCTCACATACTCTCCCATGTGCTCTTTCTGCTCACATACTCTCCCATGTGCTCTTTCTGCTCACATACTCTCCCATGTGCTCCTCACATGTGCCACGCACCTTGTCATCTTCGAATGCATCATGCAGGTTGATGATGCACGGGTGATCCCGCAGTAGCCCCAGAATGATCACCTCCGTTCGCACGTCCTCCACATCCTCCTTGCACTGGTGCGGTGGGGGGAGGGGAGAAGAAGGGGGAGGGGAGAAGAAGAGGGGTGGGGGAGGGTGTGGTGAGCGTGTGTTGTGTTGCGCCACAGCAGCTCCAGAATGATCACCTCCGTTCGCACGTCCTCCACATCCTCCTTGCACTGGCAGGGTGGAGAAGAAGGGAGGAGGGGAGAGAAGGAGAGAAGGAAAGAAGAGAAGGAAAGAAGAGGTGCGTTGTGAGGGAGGGTGTGTTGTGAGGAAGGGTGTGTTGTGAGGGAGGGTGTGTTGTGAGGGATGGTGTGTTGTGAGGGAGGGTGTGTTGTGAGGGAGGGTGTGTTGTGAGGGAGGGTGTGTTGTGAGGGAGGGTGTGTTGTGAGGGAGGGTGTGTTGTGAGGGAGGGTGTGTTGCACTACAGCAGAGCCCCGAAAAGAAGGGTGGTTTTGACACGTCTCAAAACCACCCTTCTTTCACAGGGTGTGTTGCCAGTTGGCGGGTGTTGCAGCAGAGCCCCAGAACCACCTCTGTAAGCACACCTGCCAACTCCACCACCTCTTCGCCACTTCCCCCTTCCTCACCTTCATGTGCTCCTTCTTTATCGTCTTGATCGCCATCTTCACTCCCGACGCTTGGTGGTTGTCAGGAGAACCTGTAACTCTTCCCCCCCCACCCGCCCACTCCCCCCACTTCCCCTCCCCCCTTCCTCACCTTCATGTGCTCCTTCTTGATAGTCTTGATCGCCATCTTCACTCCCGTCGCTCGGTGCGTGCACGGCCGAATCACGCCGTACCGCCCGCTCCCGATCCGGGCGGCGCTCACAGAATAAAACCTCTTCACGTTATCGTACGGCATGCGCAGAATAAAATCCTTGAAGCTCACATTCCCCGAATCCACCTCCGCCGCCCCTGCCGCCCCTGTCACCGCCCCACCTTGCCATCCACTACCCCCACCCTCTCTCCCCCCTACACCCTCTCCCCCTGCGCCCTCCCCCATCTCTCCTGTAAGCCCTCGGCTGATGTACGTGCTAAGAGTCTTGAAGAACTGCTGTGAGTGGGCGTCTAGGGATGCGCATCGGTGGTGCACGGATGGGGGTGTAGATGCAGGATGGACAGGGGTAGGGGCAACAGGACTACCAGCAGCAGTAGCAGAGGCTGAGGCGTGGTGAAGGGCGGAGGGGAAGGCAGGTGAAGAGCCGGCAGCACCTGCAGAGTGGGGGGGATGAGAAGCTTGCACTGCCGGAGGAGCCATCTGCAAACCGCTGCCACTGCTGCTGCCGCTGCCGCTGCTGCCGCCACCGCCGCTGCTGGTGATCCCAACACCTGCGCTCGCATATCGCCTGTGAAACCCACCGCCCACGCCACCGCCTAAGCCGCCGCCCATGCCGCTGCCCATGCCGCCGCCCATGCCGCCACCTAAGCTGTCACTGTCATTGCTGGGGGCGTTTAGAGAAGCACCATGGGGTCGAGAATCGCTCGTGCTGGTGCTGGCGCTGTTGGTGTTGGTGGCGCTGGTGGTTGCTTGGATCGCACTCAATCTGCGAATCAGCACCTCCTTCAGCTGCTGCAAATCCACTTGCCCGGCCCCTCCCTGTTGCTGCACCTGCTGTTGGCCCTGTTGCCCCTGCCCCTGCTGCTGTGGTTGGTGATACCCCTGCTGTCCCTGCTGTCCCTGCTGTCCCTGCTGCTGCAGGTTCATCCGGTGCTGTTGCAGCTGCTGCTGCAGCCTCTGAAGCACCTTGATCTGATCCTCCTGCAGCCTCAACGCAGCTTGATGCAGGGGAGGCGCAATTTGGCTCGATTCTGAAGGCGACGGCTGCTGCTGGCCCACTGCAGAATCCGATTTCCTCTTGAGCTGCTGCTCATGAGGATTGAATGCAGCAGCAGGAGCAGCAGGAAGAAAAGGAGGAGGAAGAGCAGGAGGAGCAGCAGGAAGAGAAGGAGGCGCAGGAGGAAGAGGAATTGGAGCAAGGGGAGCGGCAGGAGGAGCAGAAGAGTGAATGGGAGTGCAGGGGCCAGCTGCGGCAGCACCTGCACTCTCACACACGACGGCCGGAGGCGTAGGAGGCGCAGGAGGAGCAGGAGGAGCAGGAACAAGAGGAGCAGGAGGAGCAGGAGGAGCAGGAACAAGAGGAGCAGGAGGGGCAGAAGGAGGAAGAAAAGAAGGAGCGGGAGCAGTAAGAGCAGAAGGAGCAGGAGGAGGAAGGGCGGCACTTCCACTACCCACAGCACTCCCATTAGCCGCTGCAACCCTTTCAGCCAAAGACACAGAAACCCCAGCAGGGTCACTTGAAAACGGGGACCTCGGGGGCTTGGGAGACCTCGTCACCGGACTGAACTCCCCTGCACCGCACTCCAAACCTGCAGGGACGCTCAAAGCCGTAGCAAACTGCCCTGGGGACCTGAAGGGGCTTCTAGGGGGGAGGTTGAGGTTGAGAGTTCCGCCGCAGCTGTTGCTATGGCTTAGCCCGAGGCTGCTGCCGAAGCTGGCGCTGCTGTGGTGGTTACTGCCGAAGCTGTGGCTTCGGAGGGTGCGACGTGTGGTTACTGCGTTACCGCTGCTCTCACCACCACCAACACCACCACCAGCAGTAGCACCACCGACGGTGCTGCCGCTGCTGCAGCTGGTGCCGAGACAGCTGGTCCCGATGCTGCCGCTGCTGCCGAACCTCCGAGATGAGTCCGAACCAGAGTGGTCTGCGTAGGACCGGTGGCGCCGATGCTGGCCCATAGGCCCGGCGCTGCCGGACGGGATACCGAGCCTCAGGTGCTGCTGCTGTGGGAGCTGCGGCCGCCGCCGGTGCTGCAGCAGCTGCTGCTGGGGCTGGGGCTGCTGGGGCTGGGATTGTAACGGGGGCAGCTGGGGCTGCTGCTGCTGCTTCTGCTGCTGCTGCTGCTGCTGCTGCTGCTGCTGCTGCTGCTGCTGCTGCTGCTGCTGCTGCTGCTGCTGCTGCTGCTGCTGCTGCTGCTGCTGCTGCTGCTGCTGCTCCTGCGGCTGCGGGGGCTGGGATTGAAATTGGGGCAGCTGCTGCTGGGGTTGCGGCTGATGCTGCAGCAGAGCGTGCTGCTGCTGTTGGGGCGGAATGGCTACTTCTCCCCCTGCGCCCGCGCCCGCGCCTGCGCCGTGCAACTCTTCCTCCTGCAAGATGGAAGGTTCGTCCCGCGCTCCTTGCTCTGCGCGATAACACGCGGAAGCTTCCTGGGCGGTCGAGGAATCGTCGCGCGGGCTGGCCGCCCAAGGATGGGGGGGCGGGCGCGTAGGGGAATGCGCGGGCGACATGCGCGGGGAGAGGTGCGGGGAGAAGAGCGGGGAGGGGCAATCGCCGCCGTCCGCGCCGAAAGGTGGCGTGCGCGGGGAGTGCATGAAAACAGGCGGCGGGTGGAAATCCACACTCAGAGCGCGCCGATGCGGCGCGTCATCCCCGTTACCAGCCGATCCGCCTGCAGCAACCGGCCGATTCCCCCTCCCTGCCCCGATGCCGTAATAATAGCTTCCCGTACCGTTGATTATCCCCATAGGTGCGGTTTCGACTCCTCCGGGTTTCGTCCTGGGATGAGAAGCCATGGACCCGTGTCGCTGGTGCCTTATTATCATTCTCTTTTTGCGGCTGTTGTTGCTTGTTGTACCAAAACCGCCGCCGCCGCCGCCGCCGCCGCTGCCGTCGATTCCGTGCCCGGTGCTGTTGAACCGTCGGATCACCTCCCGTGCGACCGTGTCGCTGCTCTCGTTTCTGTCGTCCTCGTCGTCGCCGTCGTCGTCGTCGTCGTCGCCCGAGTCGTATCTGGTCGCAGTCTCGGCACCGCGACGACAGTCCCTCTCGCTAATGTCACACGCGACAGCGGCCGCCGAATCGCGCATCTCCTCATCCCCCCCGCCGACGCTGCCGCAGCGGCTGCTGACGTGGCGATCGAGGCTGCCGCAGCGGCTGCTGACGTGGCGATCGAAGCTGCCGGACGGCGGGAGGCCGGCACGGCGAAAAGACCCGGCGCGTTGAGAACCAAAGGAACCGCCGATACCGCCCCTAGCGATGGCGCCGCCAGCAACGTCATCACGAAGCGGTGGCTCGAAGCGCAACGAAGGGACTGAGGCGAGGGAAGAAGGGGTGTCAGGGTAACTAGCAGGGTCGTATAGTCCGTAGTCGCTAAAATCGTCTGTCCACGCTATGCTGCCGCTTCTGCCGCTGAACGTGCTGCTGCTGTGTCGGCTACTGACGGCGCTTCCCGCGCCGCTTCTAACACCGCTTCGCCCGCCACTCCTGCCGCTGCCGCCGGTGCCGTCGCTGATAGTGATGTCTTTGAAGCCGCTGGTTACCCGGTTACTCCAGTCGTCACTGCCCACGCGAACTGCTTTGGATGCTTCGCCCCACCCGCCTGGCTTCGTTGAAAGCTCATCCGTTTCCGACATTGCGCTTCCTTTTGCTCCTCGAAATTCCGCTCCACAATTTCGACTCCCGAGGATACCACCCAATTCTGTATATTCACCCTAACAAGGACGCAAGTATCCAGGCGGATTGAACGCAACCGTGCGGGTTTCGCTGGCGGGGAATAGTTTAACTATTGCGCGAGTCGTAAGTAGAATGCCTCCTCGCGAGCGCGGCAATCGCACGCTTCACATACAGCCTACCAACGCTATTACGATGTAAGCTTTGCGTAAGAAAATGTCCCTTAGTAGCCTAGTTCTACTCTCGTCGTTGGTACGCGATTCGCCGAATCTAGAAAGCGGATTTTTGTCCAATTCCAAATCTGGAGTCTGAAAGGGGTCTGCTCGGAGCGGCCAGCACGGCAGCGTGCAGCGTTAACAGGGGAGCTATACCTAGCGCATCGCTTCTTAAAAAACTGTGCAAACCGGGTCTTACGACTCGAGGAGCAGGAGGTCGCGAGGAGTGAAGTGACACTCTGACAGTAAGAGCCAGATTAGGGCATGGACGTTGATGCTGGTGATGATAGTATAAAAAAAAGAACTAAATGAGAAAAGATACATGGGCAGTGCTGCCGGAGTTATTAGAGACCCCTCTCCCTCGCAGTCTACTAAAACAGTAACGTGTTCCTCCTGAAGATTAACACGCGTGCGTGACGGTCCTTGCTTGAAACGACGACGCGAGAACACGCGGTTGTGCTGCTGGTTGGATAGGGATGGGATGGGATTCGGTAGTAACACGCTGCGGTCTAGCGGATCTGCTGCTGATCTCTCTGCTCTGCTGCTTCTCCCTCCTGCTGAGTGTTTCCGATTGAGCTCTCTCCATCAAGCATTGGTTGGCCATGGCGTTTCTTTGCCTGAAAGCTGCAGCTTTGATTTCCCGTCTGTTCTGTTTTTCTGGCAAGCGACCTGCAGTTACTAAACTGGGCCAGTGTGAGGTGTACTCTTTCTTTGGCCAGTGTGGTGAAACAAAAGTGTCGAAGAGTGCGGACAACAGTAACTACGCTCGTTTGGACTTATCTGGACGAAACGAATTGAATCTGGGCGTGTCGCGCGCTGTTTGGCTGGCCCAGGCGGCGTTATATTTCCTCGAAACGGGCACCGTGGTTGTCGTGCAATTGGGGTGACCGAATGAAGATTCGACCAATGAGAGCAGCCCGTTTTGTCCCAAATAAGGCGACTCACTGTCAAAGTGTTGGCTAGCTATGAAAACGGATTGTTTGGATTTTGACCAAACCTGAACAAAACAGACGAACATTTGCCACCGCCTGCCAGTGAGGGCTAACATTTTGAACGGCCGTTACGCACGCGCAACTTTAATTTTGAAATCCCTGAGGTTGACGTTTTCCGTCCGTCCGTTTCGAATTCGAACATGGGTGTTGCTCGTTCCCGCCAATCACGACAGAAATAGTGGTCGTACCGTGACAAACTGAACAACATGGTAGAACAGTGCAATTGCGAGAGGTCCTCTCATTTCACTTCCACCCACCCACCCACGAACTCACAACAGTATCTTACCACATGTACCGTAACAGCCTTCGCTAGCTGTTACACCGCTAATCTGAGCCATTTATAAGGTGTAAACTAACAAAATACTCTGGCATTATACATATTCAGGAAACAGCTGGATCCTATGGATAAATCAAGGAAACTGTGAGAACTACACAGCAGACCTGCAAGTGCACCAAAAGGTGATTGAAAGTGCCACAATATTATAATAGTTCTATCAAGGTTATTCATCACTAGGAAGCAACAATCAATACACAAGCTTGCACGAAGAACACAAATGGAACTCCTACCAAAGCCTTCACCTTGTGATGCATTGTTTTGGTCAAGCACCAAATGAAACCACACCCTGCTAGCTCGCAGAACAAGCATTCTGAAACCCCTTTCATCACAGCATGAAAGCCAACCCCTCCCAGATTTTGCAAAAGGCACAAAACACACTTGAGTCATCATCCTACTGAGCTCCAAGCAGCCCTAGCAGCCCCACAGAGTATAGAACATGCGCCGACGGCGAGGCACAAAGCTTTGTATAACAGCTACACGAGAGCAAGCCCTGCGAGAAAAGAGCGGCCATGGCTGGCTGTACCCTACAATGGGCACCTTCACTCCAAGAGGAAAAGCTTCGTTTCACATGGGTAGCATGGGGTAGCATGTGGCACCATGGTTTAGCATTCGTTTCATGTCACTAACACTAGCATGCCTCGTAAAAGAGCACTTGTGGCTGCAGTCGGCCGCGGGTGCATGAGCTCACCACATCCGCCCAGCCCCCAACCACCTGCAGGGACCATAAGAGCGAGAGAGAGAGGGAAGGAGAATCCAACATGATTGATGCACTTGTGGCTGCAGTCGGCCGCGGGTGTATGAGCTCACCACGTATGCCCACCCTCCAACCACCTGCAGCACGGACGCACCAGGGAACAGAGACACAGAAAAGAAGAAGCTTTTGAGAATCCAGCTTTTGAGAATCCTCAAATGCTGATTCAACATGATTGGGCTGACCATGTCGTGCCACCCCCCAACCACCTGCAGGAAGGTTGCAACAGTGGAAAGAGGACAGTGCGGTCAGAGGCACATGCAATCCCTCGAGTGGTGTCACATCCACAGCCTATGCCACACATACAACTACTTTATCACCACCTCCCTCCACCTGTCTCCACCTCCCTCCACTCCCTCCACCTCCCTCCACCTCTCTCCATCTCACTCCACCTCCCTTCACATTGCTCCACCTCCCTCCACTCCCTCCACCTCCCTCCACCTCTCTCCATCTCACTCCACCTCCCTTCACATTGCTCCACCTCCCTCCACTCCTTTCCAACCTTGTATCACCTTGACAGTGGTATCGTCGAACATGACCCACTTGGGCAGGTCCGCCTTCCAGGGGGCACGGACAGTAAACCCTGCTAAATGCACACTT
This sequence comes from Closterium sp. Naga37s-1, assembly GCA_947471745.1. NCBI lineage: Eukaryota > Viridiplantae > Streptophyta > Zygnematophyceae > Desmidiales > Closteriaceae > Closterium > Closterium sp. Naga37s-1. The sequence goes on along the minus strand of CANJKZ010000772.1, from coordinate 356,173 downwards.
GTCATCATAACCCATCGCCACCTCTCTCGTCCTCCCTCCACCGCGTCTCACCTTGACGGTGGTATCGTCGAACATGACCCACTTGCCCAGATCGCCACGGAAGGAGAAGCAGTGGTAGTGCCGCCCATAGTAGCACACCACGCGCACCCTCTGCGGGCCCGGCAGGCCCCAGCGCACGCAAGCACCTCAGCTCAACTGAAACACCTACATCATTATCACCGCACTCCACACCTCTCCGCCTCTCTCCACCTCTTGCCACCTCCCTCCACCTCAATCCACTGCTCCACCTCCGTCTATCTTCTCACCTTGACGGTGGTATCGTCGAACATGACCCACTTGCCCAGGTCCGCATGGAAGGAGAAGCAGTGGTAGTGCCGCCCATAGTAGCACACTACACACACCACCCGCACCCTCTGCGGGCCCGGCAGCCCCTGGTACACCACTCCCACGTCCAACTGCACGTCCAGAGCTGCTAGGGTCAGGCCTATGTCCTCCGCCTCCTCCCTGTCGCTCTGCCACCCCAGGACTGAAAAATGAGGCAAGACACACAAGGAGAAAGAGGGGAAGGAAAGGAGTCAGAGGTAACACACCACACCACACCACATCACGCGCACCCTCTGCGGCCCCGGCAGGCCCCGGTACACCACTCCCACGTCCATCTGCACGTCTAGCCCTGCCAGTGTCAGGCCTATATCCTCTGTTTCCTCCCCGTCGCTCTGCCATCCCAAGACTGGAAAACCGAAAGGGAGGAGCGATAAAGAGCAAGAAAGAGGGGGAGGAAATGAGTTGAAACGACTGGATGGGGCAGGCCGGCCCCGATACACCACACCCACGCCCATCTGCACGTCTAGCCCTGCCAGTGTCAGGCCTATATCGTTGAGACGTCTCAAAAATACCCTCATTACACGCGACTCCCACGTCCATCTGCACGTCCAGAGCTGTCCAGAGCTGCCAGTGTCAGGCCTATATCCTCTGTTTCCTCCCCGTCGCTCTGCAACCCCAGGGCTGCAGGTGGGGCAGTAAACAGCAAGAAGGGGAATAGTTCAGCGGGTATGGGGAAGGGGAAGAAGACAAGGAAAGGAGTCAAGACAGGCCCAGTACTCCACACCACACCACACCACACCACACACCACACCAGTGCGCCCTTCCCCCCCGACCAGTGCTCCAGTGCTAACGGCATTGGGGTGCCCGCATCCCCCCACAGCCTGACTGTCTCAGGCACATAGCATTGGCCTCACACACACCTCCCTCCACAACCATCCAGCCCTCTCCCCCCTCCCGAGTGTTGAAATAGCCCTTCCCTCCCACTCTGCACTGCATGAATAACCCCTCGCTCGCACCAAGTTTTGAGTCGACTAAAAAAATAACCCCTCTCTCTCTCACTCACCAGTGGTGAAGTCGACTCAAGAGTGGACTCTTAAGTCTTCCCTCCCACTCTGCAGTGCATGAATAACACACCTCGCTCTCACTCACCAGTGGTGAAGATGGGTGGAGCGCGGCGCAGAACATGCTGAATGGCGTTGGGATGCCCACATCCCCCCACTTCCACATCGCATGGCAGAAGATGATGCTGCTCCATTCCCGCTAATAGCTCGTCCATTCGACACGTTGGATTTCCCAGCTGTAAGGAGGGGTTCAGAGGGGTGAAGGAGGGATTGAGAGGGTTGCGGAGGAGTTGAGAGGGGTAGGGGACGAGAGAGTAGCAGCACCCCCCCACGTCCACATCGCATGGCAGCAGATGGTGCTGCTCCATTCCCGCTAATAGCTCGTCCATTCGATACTTAGGGTTGCCCAGCTCTGGGAAGGGATTGGGTGCGGTGAAGGAGGATTTGAGAGTGGTGACGAGGGGACGGGGCAGCAGATGGTGCTGCTCCATGCCCGCTAATAGCTCGTCCATGCGGCAGGTCGGATTGCCCAGCTGTGGGAAGGGGTTGAGAGGGGTGAGGAAAGAGTTGAGAGGGGAGACGGCACGTGGGAGCATCTCTCGCTGCTTTCACTGCATCTCATTCTGCTTTCACTGCATCTCATTCTGCTTTCACTGCATCTCATTCTGCTTTCACTGCATCTCATTCTGCTTTCACTGCATCTCATTCTGCTTTCACTGCATCTCATTCTGCTTTCACTGCATCTCATTCTGCTTTCACTGCATCTCATTCTGCTTTCACTGCATCTCATTCTGCTTTCGCTGCATCTCATTCTGCTTTCACTGCATCTCATTCTGCTTTCACTGCATCTCATTCTGCTTTCACTGCATCTCATTCTGCTTTCACTGCATCTCATTCTGCTTTCACTGCATCTCATTCTGCTTGCACTGCATCTCATTCTGCTTTCGCTGCATCTCATTCTGCTTTCGCTGCATCTCATTCTGCTTTCCCTGCATCTCATTCTGCTTTCGCTGCATCTCATTCTGCTTTCACTGCATCTCATTCTGCTTTCACTGCATCTCATTCTGCTTTCACTGCATCTCATTCTGCTTTCACTGCATCTCATTCTGCTTTCACTGCATCTCATTCTGCTTTCACTGCATCTCATTCTGCTTTCACTGCATCTCATTCTGCTTTCACTGCATCTCATTCTGCTTTCGCTGCATCTCATGCTGCTTTCACTGCATCTCATTCTGCTTTCACTGCATCTCATTCTGCTTTCACTGCATCTCATTCTGCTTTCGCTGCATCTCATTCTGCTTTCACTGCATCTCATTCTGCTTTCACTGCATCTCATTCTGCTTTCACTGCATCTCATTCTGCTTTCACTGCATCTCATTCTGCTTTCGCTGCATCTCATTCTGCTTCGCTCACCTTGGAGAGCCTGAGGGCAGTGGCGTTGGCATGGTGGAAGAAGAAGGAGTGATGCATCTGACCAGTCTTGAGAGACATGTATGCAGGGTCCTAGCGCCCCTCGCATATGCACACACGCCAAGACACACACTCACCTTAGGCAGTCTAAGGGCAGTGGCGTTGGCGTGATGGAAGAAGGAGTAGCACATCTGGCGGGTCTTGAGAGCTATGCACAAATATAGCGGCTATGCACAAATATAGCGGCCCACACACATATTCGCACCCAGTTCCTCTTAGACCCTCACCTTGGAGAGTTTTTTTTGAGACGTCTCAAAAGTCACCCAGTGCCTCTTAGACGCTCACCTTGGAGAGCCTGAGAGCAGTGGCGTTGGCATGGTGGAAGAAGGAGGAGTAGCGCATCTGGCGGGACTGCAGGCCGCATCGAGAGCACCGCATCACCTCTGTCACATCCAGCCCAAACAGCCGCAAACAGACCCTAAAAGCCCCAACTAGCTCATGCGCTAAGCATACTGATAGCGCCCAAAAATACGCCCCATCCACACACATACGCCCAGGGGTTCGAGTTTAGGGTTTGGGATGTTTGGGACACACAGACACTCACCTTGGACAGTCTAAGGGCAGTGGCGTTGGCATGGTGGAAGGAGGAGTAGCGCATCTGGCGGGTCTTGGCGCTAGGCACAGTCCTCCTAGCGCCCCACACCTACGCCCACACACTAACCTTGGATAATCTGAGGGCAGTGGCGTTGGCGTGGTGGAAGAAGGAGGAGTAGCGCATCTGGCGCGACTGCAGGCCGCAGCGAGAGCACCGCATCATTTCAGTCACATCCAGCCCAAACAGCCCATGCGCTATGCATGTTCCTAGCACGCCACACACACATACCCTCATACACATACGCACGCCCACACACGACTCTCACACACACACGCCCCCATTCACACACCTTGGATAATCTGAGAGCTGTGGCGTTGGTGTGGTGGAAGAAGGAGGAGTAACGCATCTGGCGGGACTGCCGGCCGCAGCGAGAGCACTGCATCATTTCAGTCACATCCAGCCCAAACAGCCCATGCGCTATGCACACCGCTGCTGCCGCCTCCCCTGCCACCTCTGCTGCTGCAGCTGCTCCTGCTCCTGCTCCTGCTGCTCCTACCCCGGTTGCTACACTGTCCCCTACCCTACTCCCTGATCCTAACCCCCCACCAGGTTTCCTAACATTTGCAGTTCCCGCTGATGCAGCAGCCCCGTTAGCACTGGCCCCGCCTTTTCCTCTGGCCACCACAGCACCATAGGAGAGAGGAGAAGCTGACACAGCAGCACCACCGCCCGAGGCTGTCCCCGAGCCTGCTGCCGAACCTACTGCTACTGAGCCTGGTACTGAACCTGCTGACGGACCTACATCGCGGCTCTGCCCTGGAGCTGTAGTCTGGTTTGACACAGACCCGCTGTCTGCCGAAGCTGCGAGGAAGGCTCGGTCCCAAGCTGCTGTTGAGGCCGGGCAGTCCCAGCTTCCTGCCTGCTTCTGATTGGCTGCACTGCTGCCCGGGTCAATAAAAGAATGATCTGTCGAAACGTTGACAGCTGTGGATTTGACACTGGAAGATGCTTCTGATGCCGAACCAGATGCCCCGCCTGCAGGTTCGGAGGCAGGTTCGGCGAAGGCTCGGTGGAGGCAGTCGAAGATGACTGGGAGAACCTCTGAAGCATCATTCATCTGAGACTGGAGAAGGGGAAAGGTGGGAAAATGGGGCAGCAAAATAAAAATAAAAATAAAAGGGTACAGGAGGAGGCGGCGTTACTAAAGTCAACCAACTAAAAAAGCATGGCAAAAAGCGTTTCTCTTGACCTGTGAGAGCATACTCGCTCAGAAGACATCAACAAAGCTTTGAAAATACCTGTTGGAAGAACTCAGAGTCTGCAAACATGGCACTAAGTGCCACTCTTAGCGCTGTGGGCGCCACTACAGTTCGAACAGAGGGGCCCGCCCCTCCCCCTGCTGCTGGCGCCACTGCCACCACTGCCACCCCTGCTGCTGCTGCCGCCGCCGCTGCTGCCGCTGCTCCTGCTGCTGCTGCTGCTGCTGCTGCTGCTGCTGCTGCTGCTGCTGCTGCTGCTGCAGATGAAGCGGGCTCTGCAGGTGTAACCCTAGATGTAATTGCGTCGTTACCAGAAGGAACTGCCTCTGTTACACTACTAGCAGCTGTGCTGGTAACCGCGTTGGTAACCGTGTTGGTAACCGCCGCACTGGTGGCTGTGCTAGTGTGTGCACTCCTGGCCCCACCGCGCTCTGCCAGAGCAGTGGCATAACTACTGTGTGTGGAGGGTTGTGCCTGTGCCTGTGCCTGTGCCTGTGCCTGTGCCTGTGCCTGTGCCTGTGCCTGTGCCTGTGCAGGGGGGTGTGGTTGGGACTGTATAGAGGTTTGTGGCAATGTCTGTGGCTGTGGATTAGTCTGCTGCGGCATCCCGCTGCTGCTGTGAGCCTGCTGCGCGCCCCAGGTATGGCTCTGCTGTGTCCTCTTGCTCCTTTTGTTGGCTGACGCACTCTCAGCATCCGATAACAAATCTCCTTCTAGAGGGGATGAGCCTGCTGCAGCGCTGCCGCTACCGCTGAAGCTACTGATGCTGCTGGTGTTGCTCAGTACAGGGAAATCAGAGGAGCTGAGAGGAGGGAAAGCGGCGGTATCAGCAGCAGAAACAGCAGAGCTAGCAGCTTGGGAAACTGTCTCCCTGAATCCTGCTCCTGCTCCTCCTGCTCCTCCTGCTCCTCCTGCTCCTACTGCTGATCCTGCTGCTGCTGGGGAAGATTTCCAAGCAGGCCGCAACGAGACAGGTGCAGCAGCAGCAGCAGCAGCAGCAGCAGCACCGGTGGCAGAAGGAGAAGCAGACGGAGCAGCAACGGAGGCGGCAAAGGGAACAATAGCAGTCGAGCCGAACGAGTTGGTGCTGGTGGTGGCGATGGTGGTGGTGCTGGGAGTAGTGGTGGTGGCAACAGAAGGGCTGGCTGTGATGGTGGTGGTGCTGGTGGTGTTGAGAGCAAGAAAGATGTCTCTGAGAGCGCAGACCACACATGGATCGCCCTGATGGCTGTGCTGCTGGCATGATGGGTGCAACAGCCTCTCCCTGAACCTGCGCAAGTGCCACAGGGACTGGGGGGGTTGGGAACCCGGGGAAGAAGAGACGGGGAGAGACAGAGAGGGTGGAAAGGAGTGTTTATCATTAGGGTTGGAACTTGGCAATGCTCTCTGATGGCTGTGCTGCTGGCATGATGGGTGCAACAGCCTCTCCCTGAACCTGCTCAAGTGCCAGAGGGACTGGGGGGTTTGGGAACCAGTGGGACGAAACATGCGGAAGAACATACGGGAAACAAACGGATATTTATTAGTTGATGGTGCCGGCGTTGCTGCTCGTGCTGCTGGTGGAGTTGAGTTTTTGAGACGTCTCAAATGCCGGCGTTGATGCTCGTGCTGCTGGTGGAGTTGAGAGCAAGGAGGTGTCTTTTGAGTCGACTCAAAAGTCACTGAGTTGAGAGCAAGGAGGTGTCTTTTGAGTCGACTCAAAAGTCACTGAGTTGAGTTCAAGGAGGTGTCCAGATTTGGGACATAACAAACACACCCAAAAAGCAGTCACTCCTCAAGCAAGCAACAGAACAGTCCCTCCGCACCTGAATAATGACATTGAGGAAGCAGTTATACCCCCCAATCTCTTTCCGCAGCCCCACCAGCCCCTCCTCCCCTCTTTGGGGCACTACCGACGCAACTGTGATTCCTCACCAGAAAAGGAATCATTTCCTCACTGAACCAACAGCCCCTCCCTACCTGAATAATGACATTGAGGAAGCAGTTATACTCCCCAATCTCATTCCGCAGCCCCACCAGCCCCTCCTCTCCTCCCGCTCCACTCCACACCATCTCCACCACCCCTCCTCCCCCTCCACTCCCCCTCACATCCACCTCCATTCCCCCCTCCACTCCCCCTCCCTCTCTCGACTCCCCACTCTCCTCTCGTAGCGTCAGCACCATGCTGGCATCCCAGTCTGCTGACGTGGCAGGCGCTGCTGCCAGGCTGTCTGAGATTCTTTCTGAGCTGGCGGGGTTTAGGGCTGCTTCTGATTGGTGCTTGGGGGGTTGCCGGGAGGCAGAGTGGTAGTAGTGGGAGTGAGATGAACGCTCCAGATCCTCTGTTGAGGGCAGTGAGGGAGGAAGAAGGGGCAGGGAAAAATGTATGGAGCAGGGACAAAAGCTCAGGTGAATACTCAGGCGTTTTCAACAGAGCCACCAGCGGCAGGACTAGAAGCAATGGCTCTGCCACACTCACCTATGCCCTTCTGCACCCACGTATACCCTTCTGCACCTACCTATACTCTGCTGCACCCACCTGTACTCTGCGGCACCTACCTATACCCCTCTGCACCCACCTATGCTCTGTTGCATGGCTCGTTGCAGGTCTGCTTGAAACTGCTCATCCTCCTCCTCGTGATCCACAGCAGCACTCCTACCTTCAACCTCCGTTCCCTCCATTCCCACCACTCTCGCCATTACTCCCCCCTCTCCTCCCTCCCCTCCCTCCTCTCCTCCCACCACTCGTCCTTCCTCTCCTCCCTCTCTTCCACCCTCCATTCCTTCCCCCATCAGCCCTTCACTACCCCCTACTTGCTCCATCACTCCCTCATTCCCCTCCTTCCTTTCCCCCATCTCCACTGCCCCCTCACTCCCTCCCCTCCCTTCTTCCCACACCATCTCCCCACCTCCTGTTCTTTGCACATCTACCACCGCTGCTTCCCTTCCTCCCGCATCCCCAGCTGACACACCTGCATGGGCATCCTGAGAATTCTCATAATAACCTGCTGCCCCTCCTGCTGCTCCCCTCCCTGCTACCGCCCCTACTCCTGCCACCTCTCCTGCTGCCTCTCCTGCCGCCACTCCTGCCCCTCCTCTTCCCCCTGCTTCCCTTACTCCCGCCTCCACCATTCCACGCGAATCCATCCCCATCACAGGGCCTCCCGTCTGTTGACTCTCTCCCATCTGTTGCGGTGTTTCCATATGTTGTGGTGTTTCCATCAGTTGAGGCGTTTGAGAAGCTCCCATTGATTGGGTCGTGTCCAGTTGATGACCGGGAATGGGAGCCACACGCATGTGGAAAGGGGGCGCCTGCAGCCCTTGCGGAGGCTGCATGCTTTGCGCGTGGGCCATTTGCAATTGTACCCCGTGCGGCTGCTGGGCCATTTGCGATTGTACCCCATGGGATTGTACCCCGTGTGACGGCTGGGCCATCTGCGATTGTACCCCGTGCGATGGCTGGGCCATCTGCAAATGCACCCCATGAGGCTGAGCCATTTGGGAGTGCATGGCATGAGCCTGAGGCTGCAAACCCAGCTGCTGCTGCTGCTGCTGGGTGTGATACCCCACAGGCAGCCCTGGAGACCCAGCAGCATGGCCATGCTGGGGAGGCGAGGGAGCAAGCGGGTATGAGTGGGCGGATGGGATGGCATGTGGGTGGGGTTGGGATGTAAACGGATAGGGTTGGGACGAGTAAGGGTGAGAGGGCGGGGGCGTGGGGTTGGGGGGTGGGGATGGGCCGTGGTGTAAGGAATGGGTCGGATGGGACAGGTGGGAGAGGTGGGTATGGTGCATGGTTGCTTGTGCTTGCGCTTGTGCTTGCGCTTGTGCTTGTGCTTGTGCTTGTGCTTGTGCTTGTGCTTGTGCTTGTGCTTGCGCTTGCGCTTGTTGCTGCGCCTGCCCCTGCTGTCCCTGCCCCTGTGTCTGCCCCTGTGTCTGCCCCTGTGTCTGCCCCTGTGTCTGCCCCTGTGTCTGCCCCTGTGCCTGCGCCTGCCCCTGTCCCTGTGGTGGTGGTGGCAGTGGGCGGATGTGTGGCGAGGGGAGCGGGCGGAGGAACGGCGAGGGGTACATGAGAGAGGGCATGCCCCCGGGAACAAAGGGAGCAGCGTGGGAAGACAGCTTACTCGGCGATGCAAACGCTCCCGACTGCCCCACCTGCTGCTGCTGCTGCTGCTGTGCTGTGCCTGTCCCTCCCACTCCTCCTTGCCCTCCTCGTCCCCCCACTGCTACACCCAGACCACCAGCAGGAGCAGTCCCAGCAGGATACGCCATAAGCACTGCCGGATCCCCCCCTACCCCCGCTGCCCCTGCCGCCCCTGCTGCCGCTGCCGCCGCTGCTGCTGCTGCTGCACGTTCCGACTGCCCTGCTGCTACACCTGCTGTCTGTGCCACCGCTCCTGAGACTGGTGCTCCTTGGAAGGAGGGATGCAGGCCTGGAGGGGCATAGAGAGGGGCTGCGTGGGGAATTTGAGCATGGGAAGGTGAAGCACCCTCGCCAGCACCACCAGCAGCGGCAGCAGCATCACCACCACCACCCGCACCTCCCTGCACCCCCATATACCCCACCGGCCCTGGAACCAGGCTCGCCAAACCAGCAGGCCCGGCGCCCGAACCTCCTGCCGGAACAGGAAGAGGAGGCATGGGGCCGGGTGGGAAGGGAGCAGCACCCATGGGGGTACCCATTGAGGCACCCATGTGTGTGCCCATGTGCATGGGCATGGGGACAGGGACTGCCATGGGGTATGGCATGGGCACTGGAACCAGAGGCACCGTCCCTAGTGGCAATAGTGCCCCATATGCATCCCCTGCTGCCCCACCAATCCCACCAGCAACACTGGCAGCATTGGCAGCACCAGCAGCACCACTTCCCGCACTCCCTCCACCCACAGCACCAGAGTGTGGGGTGCTCAGACCCGCCTGTGGTGCTGCTGGTCCGTTCTGCAGCTTACCGGCGGTGCCAGGTGCAACGGCAGTGGTAGCGGAAGCAGCAGTTGCAGCGGAAGCACCAGTTGCAGCTGCAGCACCGGAAGACGAAGATTTGGAGAGGGACGAGGACGGAGGAGGGGGGGTGACAGAGGGAGGAGAGAGGGAGGAGGGAGGGAGGCCGGAGATAGCACCTGCTGCGCCTCCAGTGGTGGCAGCATTAGTGAAGGAACCAAAGGTGATTCCAGACAGGCCAATAGGCCTACCCCCACCACTGCTGCTGCTGCCGCTGCCGCTCTTGCTGGCGTTGCCGCTGCCGCTGCTGCTGCTGCTGCTGCCGCCCCTGTCACTGAAGCTGCTGGTGCTATTGCCAGCACTCTCAAGACCGAGTCTGTGGGGTGCTGAAACGGACACAGAGGTTGCAGCGATAGTCTGCCCCTGCTGCTGCTGATGCTGCCTGCTATCGTCAGCCTGAGGCTGCAACGAATTAGCCCCTTTCTCTTCCTGCCGCTGCGCCTGCCCCTGTGCCTGCCCCTGCCCATGCTGCTGCACCTCTGCCTGTGCTTGCTGTTGTGTTGCCCCCAAAGGCGCATACTCTTTGACCTGCCGCATCTGCACCTGTGTCTGCTGCTGCTGTTGCTGCTGCTGCTGCCGATGCTGCTGCTGCTGCTGCTGCTGCTGCTGCTGTTGCTGCTGCTGCTGCTGCTGCTGCTGCTGTCGTTGCTGCTGCTGCTGTTGCTGCTGCTGCTGCTGCTGCTGCTGTAGCTGTCGCCTCCTCTCTCTAGCAGCCGATCTCGGTCCTACAGCAACCTCTACATCCACCTCCTCAACCCTCTCCCCTCCTCCCATTCCCCCTCCCATACCTCCTCCCATACCTCCTCCCATACCTCCTCCCATGCCTCCTCCCATGCCTCCTCCCATGCTTCCACCCATCCCTCCACCACCCATACCTCCTCCCATACCTGGCCCCATACCTCCGCCCATCTGCCCCGGCCAAGCCCCAGCCCGACCCTGTCTCTCCTCCCCCTGTGACCCATCACCCCACCCCCCGGCATACCCCTTCCCGCCCCAACCAGTAAACCCTGGAGGGTGAACCACCCCCTGTGGGGCAATTACCCCTTGATGGGCAGGGGGAGTTACCCCTTGAAAAGGCACTACCCTCTGGGACGGAATCAGCCCTTGGGGGGGGATTACCCCTTGGTGAGCATGCCTTGGTAAATCCTCCTGGGAACCAGGCAGGGGCGCATTAGGGAGAGCAGGGCTGGGAAAGACAGGCAGATTTCCATGTGCAGGGTTTCGGGTTTGCCTGGCATTTGAGCTCATGGGTAGAGCACTCGGATTGACAGAATTAGGGTTTACAGAATTAGGGTTACCAGGCCCACCACTTCTAACCACGTCCGGTGCCGCCAACAACCCATCCTGTACCCCCCGCACTGTGCCCCCACCAAGTGCCCCTCCACCAACCGTTCCCAAACCAGCCGCACCCACACCAACCGCCCCCACTACTCCCACCACCACCCCGGCAACAGTAGCAGCCACAGTGGTAGCAGGCACTAAGGGCAGGAGTGGTGGCAACTGGGACGGGTGCTGCTGCTGCTGCTGCGGCTGCTGCTGTTGTTGCTGCTGTTGTTGCACTTTCCCCTGTGAAGGCTGCTGTGGCTGCGGCTGCTGCTGTACCTGTCCCAGTAATTGCTGCTGCTGCTGCTGCGGCTGCTGTGTTTGATGCGCCTGTGCCTGCACGTGCATCACATTTCCTTCAATGCTCTTGTCTGTGCCACTACCCAAGACCAGTGGTGCAGCAGCAGCAGTGGCATCTCCAGCTTCAGCTGCCCGTGCGCTTCTCCCTAAACCCTCTCCTGCCTGAGAACCTGCGCCTAGCTGTGAACCCCCTCCCCCCTGCAAACCCCCCTCCATCTGCCCACCCATTCCGCCTGCCTTGCCCTTGCCGCCTCTCTTACGCCTCGACCTGTTCTTACCTCCTGCAAACGCCCCCCCTTCGCCAGACCCAGCAGCAGCCCCTCCATCAGACACAGCACCACCACTGCCTGCAGCAGCACCTGAAACCGCACCTGGATTTTCACCTGAGCCAGCTCTCTGCACAAGAGGCGCTCCCAGCAGCCCAGCATTCGCAGGCGGGGTGGCAGCAGCACCCTGAGTTTGATTCTGCCCGGCCCTGAACCTCTGCACCTCGCCTTGCTGATTCGCCGCTTTCTGCTGCTGTTGCTGCTGCTGCTGCTGCTGCTGCTGCTGCTGCTGCTGCTGCAGGGATGGAAGCAAAGCACCGTCTCTGTCTCTCCCCCGACCCTTGTGTCCCAGTCGCTGGCTCGAACTCGCTATAGTCCGCACTATGCCACCTGACCGATCACCTGAGACCAACCCGGACGCTGGAATGCCGTTTGCCAGTGCCCCTGCCTCCCCTGCTTTGGTCACGACCCCCACACCCACCTGCTGCTGCTGCTGCTGCTGCTGCTGCTGCTGCTGCTGCTGCTGCTGCTGCTGCTGCTGCTGCTGGCTCCCCTGCTGCCCCCCCTGCTTCCGCTTCTGCTTCTGTGTTGACTCACCTGACTCTCCTCCCACCCTCACACCACCCTCTTCCTTCTGCCACCCACCACTCTCCACACTCCCATTCCCCATACTCACACCCCCTGCCACCTCCCTCCCGCCCCGCCCCCCACCCAGCCCCTTAGCCCGCCCGCCAGTCTGACCCACACCAACCGCGCCCCACCCTTCTTCATCCCTTCCATCAGAATCTCTTAGCCTCGTACCACTGCTAACAGCCGAACCCACTCCTGCAGAAGAAGAGGCGACTGAAGCACCACCAGCTGAAGCGCCTTCCTGCTGCAACTGCTGGGACTGCTGGGGCCATTGGGTTGGCTGCGATTCATGGTTCTGTGACAACTGCTGAGAACGATGAGACGCACCTGCTGGTGTATGTGTGTTAGTGCTTGTATGTGTATGTGAATGTGTATCTAACTGTGTGTTTGTATGCGTATGTGTATCCGCACTCGAAAGCTCCCTGGGGCCCGGTTCCCCCCATCCTGTCGCCCCTATTGCCCCTGCAGCAGCGGCAGCCACACCCATAGCATCGGCACCTGCAACAAACCCTTCCGGCCCCTGCATCACAGCAGTCTCTTGCAAAACCCCAAACCCAGAACCTCCATTAGCCCTCTCCCAGCTCGACCCCTCACAACTCCCGTCCTCCCATTCCCCTTGCCTCCCTCTCACCATCCCCCCTTCCACCTCCCCCATCCGTACCCTCACCTCTTGCACCCCACCACTCCCATCTTTCCCAACCCCCCTCGACTTAGCCTCCCCACCACCACCCATCAGCCTGAGCCGCTCCAATTCAGCCATTCTCTGCCGTTTCGCCGCCTCCTCTGCTTGCCTCTGGAGAGACAAAGCCCATTCCAGTTTCCTCTCCTCGTCCTCCATCTCCTGTTGCTGCCGCAAAATTTCCTGCTGCTCCCTCCGCCTCTGAGCCTCCTCCTCCCTCTCTGCCGCACTCTGTGGCACCCTCTCCCTCTCCCTTACCCTCTCCCTCTCCCTCTTCTCTCTTTTCTCTCTCTCCCCTCTTTCTCCGTCTCTCTCTCCCCCTGCCTGCCTCAAATGCTTCTCCGTTTTTCCTTCTCTTCCCCCCTCCCCTTCCTCCTCGCCCTCATTCCCTCCTTCCATGTCACTGTCCCTTAGCTGACTACTGCTCCCTATCTCTCTTCCTTCGCCCTCCCCTCCTCCCTCCGCTCCTGCCACCCTACCAATACTCTCCCCTCCTCCTCCTCCTCCTGTTACTCCTCCCCCTGCGCCTCCTCCCCCACCACCACCCTTCCCACTCTTGGCCCGCTCCTTCCCCTTCTTTTTCTCCCGGTTCTTTTCCACCTGCCCCTGCTTGTCCAGCTCAGCAAAAAACGCCTCTTGGGCAGCGTCCGAACGTTTCTGCGCGTCCTGCTCCGCTGCTTGCTCCAGGCGATTCTGAGGATACGGATGATTACCAAAAGAAAACGAATTGGAATGCAGGTAATCCGCACATCAAATCAAAGCAGAACCTTTACATGCAGGAATCAAGTTTCCTCATTGCAATCCTCCTGACAATGGGAGCATTCGCGACGCCTTTGAGACACATGGCAGTAAAAAAAACGAGGATTTGATGAAGCTGGAATAAGCACCTGAATGAGGAAACGTGAAGAGGCCACTGGGAGAAACACTCACCAAGCAGAACCACTCTCCACACCTGGCAGAGCCATGCGCATACCTGGAGGAACGTCTTGACGATGGGCAGCATGGCGGCACGGTAGTCGAAAACAGACGCCTGGTGGAGCTTGGCGTTGGCCTTCTGCACCGCCTCCAGATGGCACAGAATCCTCTCCTCCGCTTGCTCCTTCTGTTTGAGGTGGGTGAAGTGGTGTGGAAAGGGATGGAGTGGAGTGGGAAGGGGTGGAGCTTGGCGTTGGCCTTCTGCACCGCCTCCAGATGGCACAGAATCCTCTCCTCTGCTTGCTCCTTCTGCTCAAGACAGATGCGGCCCGATAGGGGAAGGGGAAGGGGAACAGAGAGGCAAGTGAGGATGAACGTGATGCTTGACGTTGGCCTTTTCTGCACCGCCTCCAGATGGCACAGGATCCTATCCCACATTCCAGAGTCAAATGCTAAGCCTCTCCCACATTCCAGAGTCAAATGCTAAGCCTCTCCCACATTCCAGAGTCAAATGCTAAGCCTCTCCCACGTTCCAGAGTCAAATGCTAAGCATCTCCCACATTCCAGGGTCAAATGCTAAAACCCTCCCACATTCCAGGGTCAAATGCTAAAACCCTCCCATATTCCAGGGTCAAATGCTAAAACCCTCCCACATTCCAGGGTCAAATGCTAAAACCCTCCCACATTCCAGGGTCAAATGCTAAAACCCTCCCACATTCCAGGGTCAAATGCTAAAACCCTCCCGTATTCCTAACTCCTAAGCCAAACCCTACCTCTGTCAAAATGCTGCTCCTGTGGCTCCGAATCGCGCCCTCCATGCGCAGGTCCAGCTGGGCGGCAAACTCCGGCCCGCGCCAACTGTCGTGCTCGTCCTCATCCGAATCGGTGCCGCCCAGGTGGGAGGGCGTGAGGGAGAGCAGATCGCCACACGGCATGCGAGGCTGAGGGGGAATGGGGAGAGAAGGGGAAGCGGAAGGGGGAGGGGGCGGGGGAGGGGAAGAATGATTGGGGGGGTTGATTGGTGCAGGGTGGGGAAGAGAATGTGCCGGCCAGATGGGAGGGCGCGAGGGAGAGCAGATCGCCACATGGCATGCGCGGCTGAGGGGGAATGGGGAGAGAAGGGGAAGCGGAAGGGGGAGGGGGCGGGGGAGGGGAAGAATGATTGGGGGGGTTGATTGGTGCAGGGTGGGGAAGAGAATGTGCCGGCCAGATGGGAGGGCGCGAGGGAGAGCAGATCGCCACATGGCATGCGCGGCTGAGGGGGAATGGGGAGAGAAGGGGAAGCGGAAGGGGGAGGGGGCGGGGGAGGGGAAGAATGATTGGGGGGGTTGTTTGGTGCCGGAGGGGAAGAGAGTATGTGCCGCCCAGGTGGGAGGGCGTGAGGGAGAGCAGGTCGCCACACGGCACGCGCGGCTGACAAGAAGCAGGGGTGAGAGAAGAGAGGGGAGGGGAGGTGTGGCGAGAGGAGGAGAAAAGAGGAGAGAAACAAATTATCTCCCATCCCAGATACAACTCACGCAAAGACAGGCCGCTCACCTCACTGAACAGTGCCGTCTGGTAATCACTGAGCACGCTGCTGCGGATGACACTTGTCGAGGTGACTTTTGAGTCTACTCAAAGGACTGGCTGCTCACCTCACTGAACAGTGCCGTCTGGTAATCACTGAGCACGCTGCGGATGCCTCTCAGCTCAACTCAATGCCTCTCGCAGTCGCTCAGGCCTCTAACCTCTCACTCACCTCACTGAACAGCGCCATCTGATAGTCACTCAGCACGTTTATTATGCCTCACAACTCGACTCAATGTCTCTCCCGGTCTCTTTGAGACGTCTCAAAAACACCCTCTCTACACGTCTGATAGTCACTCAGCACGTTTGACTATGCCTCACAACTCGACTCAATATCTCTCACGCTCTCACCTCACTGAACAGTGCCGTCTGGTAATCACTGAGCACGCTGCGAATGACACTTGTCTCAATCTTATTCGCCTGCAGCCTCCTCTCCGTCCACACCTTCCTCTTTGCCTGCTTCTTCTCCCCCTCCTCCTTCTCATCCTCCTTCCCCTGCTCCTTTCCCTCGTCCGTCCCCTTCTCTTTCCCCACTTCCTCGACCTCCTTTTCCTCCTCCTTTTCCTCTTCCTTTCCCTCCTTCCCCTTCTCCTTCTCGACCCCCTCCCCTCCCTCCTCCTTCCCTCCCACCTCTTCGCCTGCCCCATCCTTTCCTTTCACCCCATCAGCCCCTTTCTCACCCTCCCCTTCCCCTTCCTTTGAGCCCTCTCTCGCCTCACTCCCTGCGTCTACCCTCCCCCCCTCACCCCCCTCACCAACTTCTTCCCACCCATCCGCCTCTCCTTTCTCCCCCACTTCAGCGTCCCTCCTCTCGCCCCCTCTCTTCCTCTCCCCATCACCCAGCAAAGCCGTCCCCTCATCCGAATCCTCCTCTCCTCCTCTCTTTTCCACCTCCTCCTCCTTATCCCCCTCCTTACCCCCCTCCTCTCTCTTCCCCGCTCCCCCACCTCCCTTTCCGCCCTTCCCCCGCCCTTCCTCCGCCGCCCTTGCCTCCTCATCCGCAATCCCCCTCAATGCCTCCTCTTCCGCCTCTGCAAGCTCCGCCATCCTCCTTTTAAGCACACTCGCAAACCGTTTCACATACCCCGGGTCCCTCTCCCTCTGCCGCCTCTCCTTCTCAAACATTTTCTCCATCTTCCTCAGCTTCCGTTCCGCAATCCCCAGCTCTATCCTTCTATCGCATTGTGACTTTAACGAGTTGTACTCCGTATCTAGCCCTTCCATCACTTCCCTCGCCTTCTCCAGGCCCTCTTTATAAGCACTCCGCCACGTTGGTGCAGCCATCTCATAATCCATTCGCCCGAAGATCCAAGCGAGCTGCAGATCGTCATGCTTGGGCACATCAGTGGTAGCACCAGCAGCAGAAGCAGAAGCAGAAGCACCCCCACCACCACCACCACCAGAAGCACCACCCCCAACCCCACCACCACCACCTGCACCGGCACCAGAAGCAGAGGCACCAGCAGTGGGTCCCGCCCCTCCGCCCCCTCCTGCTGCTTGCAATCCAACACCCATCGATCCCCCTGCTCCTCCCCCTGCTCCTCCCCCTGCTCCTCCTGCTGCTCCTTCGCCTCTCCGCACGCGCATGAGAGGCAGAGGCCATTTCATGCTCGGGTCCTCAGGGACAGCAACTGTCAACTCCTCCTCTTCCTCCCCCCCTTCCTCCTTCTCCTCCTTCTCATCCTTCTCCTCCTTCTCCTCCTTCTCCTCCTCCTCCTTCTCCCCCTTCTCCTCCTTCTCCCCCTTCTCCTCCTTCTCCCCCTTCTCCCCCTTCTCCTCAACTTCTGATGCTGCTTTCGCCTCCTCACCCGCCTCTCCCTTCCCGTCCTTCTGCTTCCCCTCCTTCTGACCCTCTTCCTCCTGCTTCTCTCCCTTCGCCTCCTTCTGCCCCTCTCCTTTCACCTCCTTCCCAGCTTCCTTTCCCTCCTGCTCTCCCCCTTGTTTAGCCCTACCACCACCGTCAGCATCCCCAGCATCCCCCTTGTCAGCAGCACCCCCCTTCCCTCCTCCCTCTCCTGCCTCCTCCTTCCCTCCATCTCCCCCTCCTGCCTCCACCCTCCCCCCCACAGCATCCCTAAACGGCAGCTTCGGCTCTTCAGCCACATCCTTCAACACACGCTCATCAAGAATGATTCTTGTGAACTCCCCATCTAGCAGGAGCCTATCCGGCAGCACAGCCTCCTTGTTCTCGTTATAGTACGCCCCCTGTTCCGCTTCTAGCAGGTACGCCTGCAGCTCCTGTATGTCGCGAGCCGGCAGGAAACGCATAAAGACTGGCGACGGGGTGAACGTGACTTGGGGGCGAGCAAGAGACCCCTTACGAGACGCCTTGTGAGTCCCCTCTTCCTCAGAAGTCGTGCCTAAGGAACGTTCCTTACATGCTCCCTCCTCCATTTGCTCCTTAGCGAGCCCGTCCTTATCTGGCCACTTGAGTGAATCTTCATCTGAGACGTCATGTGAACCTTCACCTGAATCTTCACCTGAACCTTCATGTGGCTCCTTTCCCATGGAATCCCCTTCAGATACTGCCTTCCCCAGGCGCTCCTTTTCAACCTCCCCCTCCCTCGCTGCCTCCTCCCCTGCAGCCCCTGTGGTAGCAGCAGCAGAAGAAATGGTGAGCGAGGAAGCAGCAGCAGCAGCAGCAGCAGCAGTAGCGTCAGCAACAACGGCAGCAAGAGCGTCAGCAGCAGCGGCAGCAACAGAAGAAGAAGCTTCCGCAGAAGCAGTTATGAGCGAGGAAGCAGCAGCATCAGCTGCAGTATCATCAACAGCGGCAGCAACAGCGTCAGCAACAACGTGAGCAACAGCGGCAGCAACAGCGGCAGCAGCAGCAGAAGAAGCTTCTGGAGAAGCAGTGGTGAGTGAGGCAGCAACAGCAGCAGCAGCAGCAGCAGCAGCGTCAGCAACAGCGTCATCAACAACGGCAGCAGCAGAAGAAGAAGCTTCCGCAGAAGCAGTGGTGCGCGACGCAGCAACAGAGTCAGCAAGAGCAGCAGCAACAGCGTCAGCAACAGCGGCAGCAACAGCGTCAAAAACAGTGGCAGCAGCAGCAGGAACTTCCGCAGAAGCAGTGGTGAGCGAGGAAGCAGCACCAACAGCTGCAGCAGCAGCAGCACCAGACGACGCAGCAGCATCAGCAGCAGCATCAGACGCAGCAGCAGCACCAGACGCAACAGCAGCATCAGACGCAGAAAGCACAACTCCAGAAGCAGCATCGCCATCACAACCACTGCTCGCACCATCCCCAACAGCCGCAACAGCTGCACCCGCCTCCTCTCCACCCTTCTCTCCTTTCTCCGCTCCACCTTTCCCTCCCTTCTCCTCTCCACCCTTCTCTCCCTTCTCCCCACCCTTCTCTTCCATTTTACCTGCACTACTCCCCCCGCTCTCATCCAAACCCTTCTGCACTCTCTCTGCCATGCCTGGCACCTGCAACGACTTTTGAGGCATGGCAGGCGCCTCTAAAGCTCTCTCAGCCATGGCTTGCACCTGAACCATGGTATATTGCACCATACGCGCCATGTGGTCGCGGGTCAGTATCCCCGCTTTAAGCATGCGCTCCACTATATGCTTAAGCCGCATCAGCTCCCGCTGCCTCTCCCTGTCCTGCACTACTGGCAGAGCTCTCGCATGCCTCCTGCACTGCAGCGACTCCCCACAATGCCTGCAACCCTCTGCTGCTGCTGCCGCTGCTGCTGCCGCCGCCTCTGCCGCAGCCGCCGCCGCTGCTGCCGCAGGTGCTGCTTCCTTTTCAGTGACACAGCCCTTTTCCCCTGCACCACCTTCCTCTGTTCCCAACTTGCTTTCACCTACCTCTTCTTCCTCCTCTTCCTCCTCGTCCTCCTCCTCATCATCATCTTCCTCCTCCTCCTCCTCCTCATCCTCTCCCGCACCCCCCTCTTTACCATCCCTGCCACTACCCACTTTAACTTCATTACCTTCCCCAACACCCTCCACCTCTCTCTCCTCACGTGAATCCTTTCCGGATCCCGAATCCCCCGAACTACTACCCTTCTTCCCCTTCTCACTGCCACCTTTGGTCTCGCCTAGAGCAGCGGCCACTCCCTTCTCAATATCCACATCTCCCTCCCCTTCTCCCTTCTCAGTTCCCTCCTCCGTTCCATTCTTGGCCCCCTCCTCCGTTCCATTCTTGGCCCCCTCCTCCGTTCCATTCTTGGCCCCCTCCTCCGTTCCATTCTTGGCCCCCTCCTCCGCTCCCTTCTCCGCTCCCTCCTTTGCTCCCTCCGCTTCTCCCTCCTCTGTCCCCTCCCCATCCAGCTCCATCGCACACGCTTCATCCTTCTCTTCCTCTTTCTCCTCCTCCTCCTTCCCCTCCTTCTTCTCCTCTTCCTCCTTCTCGCCATCACCACCCTCCTCACTCCCCTTCCTCTTCCCCTCTCTCTCCTCCACACCCTTCCCACCCCCCTCCCCACCCACCGCACCACCCGCCCCACTCATCCCCTCTACAAGCCTCCTCGCCGCCTCAATACCATCCACAGGCGTAACATCCAACCTTGTAAAAATCTCCTCCCAGGAAAGGGCCTCCTCCTCGGGAATCATTCTCTCCTGCTCCGCACTCAGCTTTCCTATATGCTCCTCCTGCATGTGCGCCTGAAACGACTCCGCGTCTATAAATCGCTCGTCGCACAGGCAGCACGCCCAGAACTGCCAGTGTTTTCTCTCCTTGGCAAAACTCAGCGCTTCAGACATAAGCTCCTCTGCTGCAGCTGCTGCTGCCGCAGCCGACACCGCAGATTCCCCACCCAAGCCGACGGTACCACCACCGCTGCTGATCGCAGATGCATGCCCTCCCCCTCTTCCTCCTCCTCCTCCGCCTCCGCCTCCGCCTCCCCCTTCTCCTCCCCCTCCACCTCCCAATCCTGTGCCTCCCCCTCCGCCCGCGCTACCCGCCCCCGCCCCCTTCCCGCCGCGTGCTGACTTGGCAAGGCCCTCGCACACGTCAGCAATGGGGATATCCAGAATCTTATCCTTCTCCTCCTGCCCCAGCGCCTTCCAGAACGGTCTAACCTTCTCCACCTTCTCCTCTATAGCTGATTGCGCCCTGGCCCCGCGCCTCCCCGCCAGCACCTCCCTCCGCCGCTTCGCCCCGTCCAGCCCCCCGCGCCTCTTCCCCCCCGCCCCATCCTTCCCCCCTGCGCCCTCCTCCTCCGCGTCCCCTTTCCGCTCCCCGCGGGCGGACGTGGAACCAGGAGCAGCATCCGAGGCGGGCGCGGAACCAGAAACTCCGCCTCCGTCTGCCGCTGCGCCTTGCCCCTGCCCCTGCTGCTGCAGCTGCTGCTGCTGTTGCTGCAGCAGGCGCGCGGCCGTGACGCGCACCTCGATCTCCTGGCGGCGCTCCTCCAGCGTGCGCACCACGCGCTTCACCTCGTGGATGCGCCGCGGGGGGAGCGACGAGCGTGGCTCAATCGGATCATCTGAGATCTTTTTCACCTGCTTTTGGAGGGGGAGGGGAACAGAGGGAGGCGGGTGGGGAAGAGGGCGGGGTGTGGGGAAGTGGGAGGGCAGGAGGGAAGCGTTTTCAGACGTCTCAGAACTGCTGCTGCTGTACGGCCGAACTGCTCCTGGCACGGCTCCTCGGGGGGCTTGAAAGGGAGGCGCTCCTCCAGCGTGCGCACCACGCGCTTCACCTCGTGGATGCGCCGCGGCGGCAGCGACGAGCGCGGCTCGATGGGGTCGTCTGAGATCTTCTTCACCTGCTTTTGAGCGAGGGCCGGGGAAGAGGGGCAGGGGGGGGTGGGGGAGGGGGGACGAGGAACGTCTGAGGAAGACGGAAGGAGGGAGGGTGAAAGACGAGCGCGGCTCGATGGGGTCGTCTGAGATCTTCTTCACCTGCTTTTGAGCGAAGAGGGAGGGGAGGGTGGGGATGGGCAAAGAGGGGAGGCCGAGGGCTTGAAACGGGGAAGGAGGAAATACGAGCGCGGCTCAATGGGGTCGTCTGAGATCTTCTTCACCTGCTTTTGAAGGAGCAAAGGGGGGGGGAGGGGGAGGGCGACGGCTTGAAGGCGGGAAGGGGGGAGTTAAGTGCGCAGCTCGATGGGGTCGTCTGAGATCTTCTTCACCTGCTTTTGAAGGAGCAGGGGGGAAGAGGGAGGGGAGCGGGGAAGGGGGAGGGGGACAGGGGGAGTGGGAAAAGGGGAGGCCGGAGGCTTGAAAGGGGGGAGGTCGGAGGTTTGAAAAGGGAAAGTTGGAAGGGGGAAATACGAGCGAAGCTCAATCGGGTCGTCTCAATAAAAAAGCGAGGTCAATTCGAGATCTACTTCATTCTCTCTTAATAACTTTTAAAAGTAACTGGAACTAGGAAGGGGTTAAGGGATGTGGATGGAGGGAGAGTGGGAATAGGGTGTTCTCAAACACGATCAGTTTCGATTGGATCAGAAAGAAAAACATCACCAGTCACTTCCTCAAAGCTGCTGCTTATTTACTAAGTTCCTTCAACACAACAACCACTTCGGGAATTCTTAGAAAATGCTGAGCCACGAGTCAAAATACCTGCCAAAACTTCCCACCGCCAATCAAATACCTGCAATAACCTTTCCACTAATCAAGTACCTTCAAACCTTAAACCACCTGATAATACCTGGGGAGAAAATGTCTATCAAATTCGCGTAAGAACTTTCACCATCTGACTCATACTTGCAGAAACTTAAACGTTCCCCCTGTCAATCTAGTGCCGTCAACCAAATCTCTGTGGTACCTTCCACAGCCTCTCTCTCCCATACCTGCAGGAACTTGAACCGCTCGTCCGCGCCGTTGCCGAAGCTCCGCCAGATGGTCGAGAACGACGCGATGTTCGCCTTCTGCTGCAGCCCGCGCAGCTCGTTCTGCACGTGCGTCACGCGCTCCGCCGGCGTCGCCAGCTCCTGCTGGCTCTCCTCCTGCAGGCTCTCCTTCGCCGGATCTACCGGCGACTCGATCCCCAGCCCGCGCTCGCACTCGCGCAGCACCTCGCTATAGTCACGCCCGTCGGCCGCTTCGAAGAGGAGCTGCGCGTAGAAGTGGGAGTATTCGACGGAGTTCGGCGAGAGTTCCGTGGCTTTAAGCGCGGATTCTAACGCGGTGCGTAGATGGCGCTGCTTCGTGGAAGCATCTTCGATCATGTTCGCGAGTTTCAGATGGATGTGTCCGTTCACGCGGTGGCAGAGCGGAACGGACGAGAATTTCCCCGTGGCTTCCTTTATAAGCTTCACCGCTTTCGGAGCGTTGCCGCGCCGAAGCGCCTTCACTGCCTTTTCGCATTCCGATTTCACCTCCGCGAATCGCGGATCTGAGGGTTCAAGGTAACCAGGACCCGTTCCCTTGGATCCTTCGTCTTGTTGCGATGAAACCCCTCTGTCGCCTGCGCCTCGCCTGCTGCTAGAACTACCGGATACCACCATAGCACCACGCGAACCTCCGCCTGATGCGGCAGCATCGCCGGATGTAGAATCGGACCCCTGAGACGAGCCAGATCCGGCCTTCGATGGCCGTTTCCGACCCATGATTTGTGAATCTGTTGAATCAAGTCCAATTGTTCCGCCTGATGACAGCTCAAAACGTTAACCGCATGGTGCTCGTGCGATCGCTTATGACTGCTATGATTTCCGTAAAACATTCAGATCGTCATCCATCAGTATACAAGGACATTATTGTTGATCAGCTAGGGAAGTAAGCTTTCGGGTGATGCGAGTCATGCGACTAGGCTGGACTATGAGACCCTAGAAAAACCTAGTGACGGTTTTGCCGAAAACCCTAGAGAGCTGAAATCACCTCGAGATCTCCAAAAGACCCCTTTTTCACATTCCAACGATATGTAGGTTGAAGTGGCGAAGATGGTGAACATGCACGTTTCCGGGCAGATCCGTGTTTCCATAAACGAGGGTGAGTGCAGCCGAGGCATGCTCACAAGTTTTTATGGGGTCTTTCTTTTAAAGAACGTATAATATACTAGAAGTTTCTAAACAGCTGCCATTTCCGGCACTTACACACGCGAGCAGATAAACACTACTGTGAATTTGGAGCACCGGAGGTCCTTTCGAGAGATCCCTGTGGAACAGATGCCAGTGTGGGGCCACCCTGTGGAAACACAAAACGTTTGAACACTGCCCCGTGTGATGACTTGACCTGTGCTGTGGCAGTGCAGAAAATGAAACCAGCAGTTTGAATTCGAATGGTTTGATGTAGAATCACCGAAGCGTAAACCTTTGCACCGTAATGAACCTTTTCAAATTCCCTAAAAAGCTCTCGCTGAATTCGCTTCGACCATGCCCAAAATCACCAGTCCCATTCAGGTATTGCTTCCCCTTCCTAAGCAAGGAGGGTGACTCATCACCACATGGTGGCTTGTTCCAGCAGGCAGGGTCTCATTCGGCAGGTACTGTAATGGCTTGTCAATAGTGTCAGTAAGCCAAATTCTAGATTCTCACCCAGCGCTAGCCCTAGTGTGCGCCAGGCACACGTTGGTGTGCTGGACTTAGCTAGCTTCTTGCCGGTTTTTAGTTCTGTAACGACTTTAGCCTTGATACTACCACCAGTACCACTAATCTTTACTTCCTTCGTTCTTTGAAGTCGGAAAATCCGGAAAATCCGAAAGACACGCATGGCACCGACGAATTTGTCCTTGAAAATGCTTTCCCTGGTTGCCTTGATCATTCGCAGCATTTCGGGCGCATGAGCTGACATGACGGAGGCGGCTGGATTGGTGAAACAGATCAATCATATCTTTTTTCTCGCGAATCTTTGCCAAATTCCGTAAGTGTGCCACTGCCATAAATTTCACCGTTCTCCACCTGCTTAACTTCTCGTGTTTATCCTGCCTCCTCGCCATCGCATGCTCACTCGTTCTTTCCTCGTCATTCTCTCGCAGTTCGATCCGACGAGGATCACCTTTCAGAGCCATCCACCCCTCCTCTGTTCCTGACTTGTTATCAAATACCTCCTCTTCTTCTTCTTCCTCCTCCTCCTCCTCCTCCTCCTCGTCCTCCTCTTCCTCTTCCACTTCTTCCTCCTCTTCTTCCTCCTCATCCTCTCCTGCACCCCCCTCTTTTCCATCCCTGCCACTACCCACTTTAACCTCCTTACCTTCCACCTCATCCTCCATCTCTCTCTCCTCCTCGCCTGTTTCTTTTGTAATTCCCAAATCCCCTAAAATACTTCCCTTCTTTTCCTCCTCACTGCCACCCTTGGTCTTGCCTAGAGCAGCGGCCACTCTCTTTTCAATATCCACACCTCCCTCCTCTACTCCCACTCCTTCTATCTTCTCCGCTCCTTCCTCTGTTCTCTCCTCTGCTCCTTCTTTTGCTCCCTCCTCTGCTCCATCCCTTTCTCCCTCCGTTTCTCCCTCCTCTCCCCCTCTTCCTCCACCTCCCCCTTCCCCTCCCCCTCCGCCTCCCCCTCCTGTGCTTCCCCCTCCGCTCGCACTCCCCACCCCCGACCCCTTCTTGCTGCGTGCTGACCTGGAAAGTCCATCGCACACGTCAGCAACGGGAATATTCAGAATCTTATCCTTCTCCTCTATAGCCAATTGCGCCCTCGCCCCGCCCCTCCCCGCCAACACCTCCCTCTGCCGCTTCGCCCCGTCCTGTCCCCCCCGCCTCTTCCCCCGGCCCGCGTCCTTTCCCCCTGCGCCATCCTCCTCCGCGGAAGCGGAAGCGGAACCAGGCGCAGCATGCGAAGCGGACGCAGGCGCAGCATCCGAAGCGGAAGCAAACGCTCCCGCTCCTGATCCGTCTGCTGATGCGCCCTGCCCCTGCCCCTGCTGTTGCCCCTGTAACTGCAGCAGCTGCAGCTGCTGCTGCTGCTGCTGCTGCAGCAGGCGCGCGGCCGTGACGCGCACCTCAATCTCCTGGCGGCGCTCCTCCAGCGTCTTGTTGATGCGGCGCGGCGGCAGCGAAGAGCGCGGCTCGATGGGGTCGTCTGAGGTCTTCTTTACCTGCTTGGGAAGAGTGGGGGGGAAAGGGGGAGGGGGAGGGGGAACGGGAACGTCTGAGGACAGGGAAAGGAGGAATGGGGGAAGAGGAGCTTCCTCGAAGTGGGAAATCTAGCCGATCTCATTTCCTAGAAGCTGCTCCTTACTTTCTACTACATTTTTTTTTCTCTGAACAATGTGAAAATGCTTTAACCTCTTTTCAACTACCTCCAAATACCTCCAAATCTTACACGACTGGCATATACTTGCAAATACTTCAATCGACTATACCCTGCGGCATTCAAGACGGCCTCTCCCATACCTGCATGACATTGAATCGCTCGTCCGCGCCGATGCCGAAGCTCCGCCAGATGGTCGAGAACGACGCGATGTTCGCCTTCTGCTGCAGCCCGCGCAGCTCGTTCTGCACGTGCGTCACGCGCTCCGCCGGCGTCGCCAGCTCCTGCTGACTCTCCTCCTGCAAGCTCTCCTTTGCCGGATCTACCGGCGATTCGATTCCCAGCCCGCGCTCGCACTCCCGCAACACCGCGCTATAGTCACGCCCGTCGGCCACTTCGAAAAGAAGCTGTGCGTAGAAGTGGGAGAGCTCGACGGAATTCGGAGAGAGTTCCGTGGCTTTAAGCGCGGATTCTAACGCGGTGCGTAGATGGCGCTGCTTCGTGGAAGCATCCTCGATCATGTTGGCGAGTTTCAGGTGGATGTGTCCGTTCACGCGGTGGCACAGCGGAACGGACGAGAATTTCCCCGTGGCTTCCTTTATAAGCTTCACCGCTTTCGGAGCGTTTCCCCGCCGAAGCGCCTTCACTGCCTTTTCGCATTTCGATTTCACCTCCGCGAATCGCGGATCTGAGGGTTCAAGGTAACCAGGACCCGTTCCCTTGGATCCTTCGTCCTGTTGCACTGAAACCCCTCTGTCGCCTGCGCCTCGCCTGCTGCTAGAGCTACCAGAGACCACCATAGCACCACGCGATCCCCCGCCTGATGCAGCAGCATCGCCGGATGTAGAATCGGACCCCTGAGACGAGCCAGATCCGGCCTTCGATGGCCGTCTCCGACCCATGATATTTGGATTTGTGGCCTTCGACAGCTCAGAACGTTAACCGCATGGTGCTCGTGAAATCGCTCGTGGCTGCTATAATTTCCGTAGAACGCGTATTGTACAACAATCACATCCTCATCCGCCAGTGTATTCGCGATCGGCTAAGGACGTATAGAAGCTTTCGAGTCACGGGACTCTTATGCAGACCCTAGAGAACCCTAGAGATGGTTTTGCGGAAAACCCTAGAGAGCAGTAATTACCTCGAGATCTCCAGACGACCCCTTGTCAAAAATTCACGAATGACCCACCGATTGCTGGTTACATTGGGGATGATGGAAGCGTGGTACATATGTGCGTTTCCGGGCAGATCTGCGTTTCCGTGAACTAGGGTAACTTAACGTTTGTGGATCCCAAAACCTTTAATCCTTCCTTGAACTCTAACGAGAAACAATAGTAAGTATTGTATTTACGGAAGCAATAAATTATCACGCAGTGCATATGCGCCAAACAGGTCCTCTCGTAAAGCTTTATTTACACCTGATGTTGTTGTTGGGTATCTATACAATGGTTTCTGAACCGGTACAGGTTTTTACAGTGCAAAGCGGTTACGATGAACCCATAACTATTCTTTCCATCCGGGCACTGCTCCTGTTATGGAACACTACCCAAAAACATGTCTGCAGGTTCATGGCACGACCTTTGGTAGCGCTCTGCTCAGAAAGCAAACCAATGGGTTTGACCTCGAATGGTTTGATGTGGAATCACCGTAATGTACAGCTCAGAAACCTTCTTTTATTATTAATGAACCGTATTATACCCAACCAAGTTTCCCCAGTAACCTCCTCTCGAAATCACTTTATGCATGTCTAGAGCTCCTCCTGAGGTTCCTTATGAACACATAAGCACCTTTTGCAAAGCAAGCCAAAGGACTCACCACCACATGCCGCTTTGTTACTGCGGCAGCGCTCTCGCCAAGTAATTTAGTTAGCCATATTCCAGACCCTCGCTCGATCCTCTTGTCTACCGGGCCCCCCTTATTAGTGTGCACTAGGCAGTCGTTGATTAGTGTTGTTCTTGGCTATCTTCCGTCTTGCCAATTCTTGGTAGTATCGTCGTTAGCCTTGAGATTATCACTGATTGCGACGCAGACGTGTTACACAATCGCACGTTGTACGTTCTTCCACGCATGGCACGGACGAATGTGTCCTGGGGAATGCTTTCCCTGTGTGCCTTCATTATTATTTGCGGCCTTTCCCGCGCATCCGCTGACGCGACGGAGGCGACTGCATTGGTGAAACAGATTAATCACCCCTTCCTCTCTACCTTCTCGCGGATCTTTGCCGAATTCCGTGCGTGTGCATGTCTCATACTTTCTTACATTCTCCACCCGCAGAACTTTTCAAGTTTATCCTGCCTCCTCTCCCCTTCATGCTCCTAACTCGTTCTTTCCTCGTTATGCTCGCGCAGTTCGATCCGACGAGGATCTCCTTTCCGAACCATCCACCCTCCTCGTGCCGTCCAACATCGGGTTCGAACAAATCAAATGGAACGATTTCACAGAGGATCAGCAGAAGCGCATTTTCCGCCACCATATACTCGCAGGGCGATGGACGCTGGCTGACCTGCTAAACGCGGAGCCTGGAACGAATTTCACGACCAGAGATGGTGGAAGGCTAGTGACTAAAGTAAAGAAGGATCAGGAGTGTTATTTCCAGACTTACCCTCCCATGAAGATCCCGTCACCTCTAAACATCCCTGCAGCAGCGTCCACAGACAGGCTGATTGCTCATGGGGTCACGTTCGTCTTCGTGCCTCCTAATCTCTTAGCATGCCCAGCTTCAGAAGTTATTTGTGACAAGTGACAGTGTTTTTATGCACTAAATAAAACATCTGGGTGTGAGGAGAGAGCGACCTTTCCTTGCTGCTGCTTATTTGGAGCATTTGAAAGATGCAAAACATCCATATTGATGTGGGTCCTTTTTGAAAATGTGTGATGCTATGCACACGCAAACGTAGACAGGCTTCAGCATCTCCCTTGGGTATGATTGCGTTACTTCTTTATCACATGTATCAAAAGATGATCAGACTATCGGTAGTATGAAATCATTAGTATCATGTCAGCCCGTTTAAATTGTATGGTATGTAATGTTTGGGTGTTCTACAATTCGCATTGCAGTACCGACGATAATTGACTTTAACAGGTCCTGAAATGTTTTTTTTTTCAATGTTCATACATATCATATGCGATGATTTTAGTAATGATGCGAACCTGGTCTAAGAAATATAGTACTACGAATGGATTGTATAAAGTGATATGTCCACCGTATGCTTCCTTTTAGCGAAGACTGGCAAGGTATCTAGGATAGGATTTTCCTCCACACTTTGTGGGGAATGGTCGGCCCAGACACTTTACTTTGACTGCGAGATTTTTCTTTCGGCGATTCCCCTCCGCTCCCGTAAGAAAATCGCCATCTCCAGGGAGCCACATCTAGAAAGAGGGTGCATTGCAGTCCATGGAATTGATAAGTGGACACGAAACATCTAGGCCGCATGCATTTTCAGCCAAGGCTGCTTTTGGCGTAGCAGGACTCTTCCCGACCACAGACCTTGTGGTTGTGGAGGGAAGGTAATGATTGTAAAATGAAACGAATGGTGTGCTGCTTGTCCACACCGTTATTGCTGATTCAGCACTTTTAGGCTGGAAAGTGTAGCACGTGAATGCATGACTAGGATTCCCGCCACCCCATTAGCCTAGTCTATCCGCGATATCTCTTCCCGACATATGAGGGGCTGCTTTCGTTGTACGGGCATCTCGCTGACGTGTTCGTAGGTTCCACACGTGTATTACTACCATTATATTTGTCGAGCCGATCTTGTTTCAATTACGTATGTTCTTTCAGGCGCCACATCAGCATCACCCACCCGCCTTTGCTGTCGACAGAATTCTTTGCAAAATCTTCCTACGAGCCAGGCGGGAACGATAACCACGCAGAAGAAATCTGCCCAACTTTCAGTTTCATCTATTAAACTCCACCAATCACAGCGCTTCTGTTCACATCCATTTTCTCTTCTGCAGCCAAGCTCGGATGGCAGGGCACTCCAAACGCCCCCTCACCTCAACCACGCGCGGGTCGCCAATTCCCCCTCCCCACCTGGCATGTTCATCACTTACCCCTCCCCAACATCTTGCATGTCGCGCGCTCCCTGTCCGCTCTTCCCCCCCTGCCTCCCCCGAAATCTCTCTCGACCACAGAAAACACAAAATTATCAACTGTACAAGAAATGAATCTGCCCAGCCCACACAACCGCCAGCAAAAAGTGCTGCCACTGCACCTCGTATTCCGCAACCTCCAATCCACTCTCGCTGCTTCTGCTTTCTCCCGCCCCACGTTCACTCCTTCCTCTGTCTTGTGCGGCCCTGCCTGACTGCCTGTCTCAGCTCTCGCTCACACCGCACACCCCTCGCAAGCAGACCTTTTAGTCGAACCAGCCTTTTTCTATGCCAGCGTGTCGCACTTTTTCCCAACACAGCACCCTCACCCTTAAAACAACTCCACACCTTTCTTGGTGCATAGCCACTTCAAACCATCCTAAGTCCATCCTAAGCTTCGTGTTGTGACCAGCGCCTCCAGACTTTGATTCTTTGCTAACTAAATATTACTAGAGCATTACGTTGAGTGAGTCAAAGGCCGTTCGGTCCACTGGCGAGCCGCGACTGAGAAGTACTGTTGCACAATATGGCGGCCGTTGCGCACCCACAGATGCCTGCTTTTGAAGCCCACGCCGGAGATCCTGGAATCCGGCTGTTCGGTCGGACAATAGAGGCCACAACCAGCCAGAGCGATTCTCCTCACGCGTCGTTGTCAGGCGAATCGAGGCGAACCAATGGCGGTCGGGAAGATGACACTGCCGAAACTGCCGGATCTTCCGACGTCAATTCCGCAGCCTCACAGCAGCAATGCCGCGGACTTGTGAGTATATTCTCAAAACACCTCAATTACTGAAGAGTGAAGGCCTCTCTAAGTCTTGTAGGCTTAATTGCATCTGACCAACCAATTTCTGAAACTGACCCATTTTTCCGTCTTCTCTTCTTATTCTATCCTCGATATCTGCAGGATGCGATACTAGCCGCGGCAATGGAGGGCCAGGCAGCGACCGGCAAACCAAAGCAAGCCCGCATCGCAAGTTGCTCGAGCATGAAAAGCCAAGTCGACGACGAGCCTCGCGCAGGAAACGGTGCGACGGAAGGCGCGGATGAAAATTACGAGGACAACGCGGTATGCAGAAAACATTCAACGATTGCTCAAGCAAACAGCAATGGCGCCGGCGACAGCGACGGTGCCGGGGATAGCGGCGTGGACGAACCAACGGAGCAGGGACAGCCGGGGCAGGCGCAACTAGCGCATGCGCAAGCGCAATTGGCGCAGCCAACGACGGGGGCTCAGGAGCAGGCGGCTTCCGAACGTGCGGACGGGCAGGAGCAGGAGCAGCAGCCGCAATTGGAGCAGCAGGAGCAGCAGTCGCTGAAGCGGCCGACTAAGAAGCTTCCGTGCCCGCGGTGCGCGAGCATGGATACTAAGTTCTGCTACTACAACAACTACAACGCGTCGCAGCCGCGCCATTTCTGCAAGGGCTGCCAGCGCTACTGGACCGCCGGCGGAACGCTCCGCAACGTCCCCGTCGGCTCCGGCCGCCGGAAGGGCAAGATCCCCGCGGGCGCCGCCACCGCCGCCGTTGCCAACTCCCCGGGGAATCAGCAACCGGCAGCCGGTCTCCTGCCGGCCGGTGGGGCTGTTGCCGGGCCGTTCGGATTCTGCCCGTCAGCTGGTCGCAGCTGCAGCCCAGACGGCAGCAGCGTCACTGGATTGACCGGATTGACCGGGTTGACCGGCGGAATGGCGAGTCCGGGGGCAGAAGTGCTAAGTATGAGCTCCCCCGCCGCCGCCGCCGCAATGGCCGCCGCGTCTGCCGCCGCAATGGCCGCCGCGTCTGCAGCCGCAGCCATGGCGGGGTCTTCACCATGGGGCATGGATCCCGCTGTCGCTGCGACGGACGCGGGTTCGAATCCGTTCGCTGCCGCCTTACCACACGGCCAGTTTGTGCCGTCTAATCTGCCGACACATCTCCCGGCGCATCTGCCGGCGCACTTGCCTCCGCACATGGTGGTCGACAGCAGCGCCGCTCTCCGCCAAATGGGCCTTCCCTCCGCCTTTTCCGCCCCCACCGGCGCAACTTTCGCCGCGCCGCCTGCCGCGCCCGGCGCGCAGGCTCCAGGCGGGATGGCGGGAAACCCCGCGGGTTTGGCGGCGCTTTATCCGTGGAGATTCGGTGGAGTTCCCTTCGCGGCGGGCCAGGCTCCCGCCGAGGCTCCGCTTTCTCTCCCCGGACTCCCAAACTTGTCCGCGCCTTCCTCGTTCGGCGGTCTGGCGCGCGGAAGCCCGTCCGCCTTCTGCCCCTCCACGACAGCTGCACCTAGTACCACACCTGGCGCGAGCGCGAGCGTGAGCGCAAGCCCTTCCGCGCACGCTTCGTTCCCCATCTCCTCGCCCGTACCTTCCGTCTGGTCCCCGTACATGGGCGCATATCCCCCCGGATTTGCCCCTCATCACCCAATGTCCGCGCAGCACCTGCCTGGTGCTCCCCCCTTCGCTTCCCCCTTCAACGTGCCTGCGTTTCCGCCTGGCGCGCTTGCGCCCTGGTCCTCTGCGGGGTTCGGCCATGCCCCTCTCCCCCACCCCTCGCAGCTTCCGCCACACCCGCCCATGGATCTTTCCCGCCCATCGGAAACGATTTTCCCCGCGTCCGCGCAGGGGTTGAGCGGGAAGAGGGGGAGGGAGGGCGAGGGGAATGCGAGTGGGGGTGATGGCGCCGTGGATTTCTTGAACAAGCGGCAACGAGAGTGCTAAGAAGGGGCTCCAGTTTTGAGCGCACTCGAGGGAGTTGAGTGCAATATGTAACAGAAGTGTGCTATTACTTATAATAATACTTACAATAGATGGTTTGTTTGATAGTTTTTGTTAGTGTGCTATTGCTTTCTTGACTCTCATAACTAATAAATATCTGAAAGCTGGATTCCGTTAGGAAGATTCAGACAAGCTTACCTGCTACTTGCGTCCCCAACCCTCCAACCCCTGGCCCTTCTTAAGCCAAGGGCAGAGACTCCATAAAACTTGAGCCAGGCACGAAAACTTGAATCCCATATAGCTGACATTGTTAGAATATACTGTAACTGCCTGTAGTTGTAGTTAGTGTAGTTATTATAAACTTGTTGGTGGTGCACCTTCTTTGCATCCTTTGTTTGCTATATGTACCCTAGTGCTATAGTGAACATCATTCTCCTCTGCTTGGCACAAACCACCTCGACTCCCTTGGCCTAGGCTACTAAGCATAGGCCCTCACTTGAACCTAGCCTTCACTGTTACTACTATTTCGACATGGTATCAGAGCCTGTTAAGTCCTGGCCTGTGGGCCAGCCTCACGCTTCCGCCGCTGTTTTTTTTTTTTTCCGGTCGCGCGCCTCGGGCGCGTGGCGATTTTCGTTCTAACCCGCGCCCGGGTGGCGCGTGACGTTTTTTCTGCCCGTCGCGGACCCGCCCCTAGCACCCGCGACGGCGCCCTGAGCCGCCGCGGACTCGCCCCTGGCGCCCGCGACGGTGCCCTGAGCCGCCGCGGATCCGCCCCTGGCGCCCGCGACGGTTCTCTGCCTGCCTGCCCGTCGTGCACCCCGTGGCGCGCGACGGTGCCCTGCCCGTCGTGCGCCCCGAGGCGTGCGGCGATTTCGTCGCCTGTCGCGCACGCCCCCCCCCAGGTCGCCTCGACAGGCGACGGGAGGGGCGACCTGGGGGGGGCTGCGCGTCGGAGCAGCCGCCCCTGGTGCAGCCGCCCCTGGAGCAGCTGCCCCTGGACCTCAGCAGCCGCCCCTGGCCCCTGGAGCAGCCGCCCCTGGTGCAGCCGCCCCTGGACCTCAGCAGCCGCCCCTGGCCCCTGGTGCAGCCACCCCTGGAGCAGCCGCCCCTGGACCTCAGCAGCCGCCCCTGGCCCCTGGAGCAGCCGCCCTTGGTGCAGCCGCCCCTGGACCTCAGCAGCCGCCCCTAGCCCCTGGAGCAACCGCCCCTGGACCCCGCGACGCCGCCCCTGGACCCCGCGACGCCGCCCCTGGACCCGGTGCAGCCGCCTCCCTGTGCTGCCGGTTGCCGCCCGTTGCTGCCCGTTGCTGCTCTCTCCCTCCCCTCCCCCCCCCCCCCCCCCCCCCCCCCCCCCCCTTCTTCGTCTCCCTGCTGCGCGTGCAGCCGTGGAACGGAGGGTATGGGGGTGGCGGGTATGGGGGTGATGGGTGGTGTGTTTCCCTTCCCCTCCTCCTCCTCCTTTCGTTCCCACTGCTGCAGCTGCCGCTGGGGGGAGGGTGTGAGGGTGTGGGGGAGCCAGGGGAGTGGCATTGGGGTGGCGGGTGTGAGACCAATCAACCCCCGTCCCTCTGAGGTGGGGGGGGGGGGGGGGAGGAGAGTAAAGGGGTGGCAGGAGTGCCTGCCCCTTTGCTGCTGTACCTGCTTTGTTACCTTGCCTGCTGTTGCTGTTTTCTCTGTTCGTGGTGTACCCATCCAGGATGTGTCGCTGCACAGACTCCTGCTGCAGGCAGTTATGGGGGGGTGTTAGAATATATCAGTAACTGCCTGTAGCTGTAGTTAGTGTAGTTATTATAAACTTGTTGGTGGTGCACCTTCTTTGCATCCTTTGTTTGCTATATGTACCCTAGTGCTATAGTGAACATCATTCTCCTCTGCTTGGCACAAACCACCTCGACTCCCTTGGCCTAGGCTACTAAGCCTAGGCCCTCACTTGAAGCTAGCCTTCACTGTTACTACTATTTCGACAGACATCTATGGTGATAGAATTTGAAGTGATTGAGTAGGATCTTATACTTAGGATGGTAGCTTCCTGTTGTAGCGGAAGTCTTTGTATGAATTAAAGCGAGTATAGGAGGCTTTGTCTGAGCTTAATATGTAAAGCCCATGTAGTGATACATTGAGAAAGCTTGCTTTCTGGTCCTTATAATTTGGCATCGTTCTCATTGCAACTGGCTTATTACAACATGTGCATCGTTCTTAAACAGATGCTAGTAGATGCAAATATTACTAGCTACGGAGTCGTCCGTCCAAGCAGCTGTGGTCTTGTAGTTGGTCCGGGGTGGGTGGTGGGGATGTTGATTGAGCCGTTGGAAAACGAGAAACGTGGGTGGAGGGAATGAACTCCAACCCACGGTTTTTGTAGTTGGAGAAGGGCGTTTAGCGCGCTTCGACGCTGCCAAATATTCGGTACAGGCAGCTTCGCTTTCACAATACACAATTTTGAAAAACATCAATGTGTTTAAAAATTATAATATTGAGAAAGCTTGCTTTCTGGTCCTTATAATTTGGCATCGTTCTCATTGCAACTGGGGCCTCTGAGACATGGGCAGCGGTGGCTTCCGGTTGCGTAGGAGTGCCTCTGCGTGCTGTTCTGGGGGCAGTGCGTGTGTCGGGTCCTGTAGGTCGCGGGATGCCTTGATAAGATGTCCGACGTGTGGTGTGACGTACATCTCTTTGGATGTGTCACTTCGCCACTTACCCATCCTTTTGAAGATCCTGTCCGGCACGCCGATGTTGGCTGCTACGGTTGCCGCGCCCTTTCGGAAGGAGTGCGTGCCGAGCTGCTGCTCCCCAAGTCCAACCTTTGCGAATGCTTCTTTACACCAGTTCCGGATCGTTGTGTACGAGGGTGGCTTGGCCTGACCCTTGTTGGCTGAAGCGTGACCAAAAACGCGAATCAGCGACCCCTCTGAATGCGGGCCATAGCCTGCGAGTTGAAGGAAGTGTTGGGTGCAGCGCACGGGGCAACAGGGGTCCGTCGTTGCTGCGATGGGAATCCAAGTTCCACGACCGGCCTGGTCCGTTTTTTAGTGTGGGATGAGGATCCACATGACTCCGTCGTCGAATTGGATGTCTTGCCACTGGATTGGCCACCAGGTCGGAGTATCGCAAAAATCCGGAGTACATGAGGATAGGGATCAATCCCTTCTGAAATTCAGCAGGATTGTCCGACTGCAAGTAGTTCGCGGACATGTCCCGAACTTGTTGGATTGATACGGGCTCCTTCATTCGACTAGGGCGAGGGCAGTGTCGTTTCGTGTAGTCCCGCACTTGAGTGGTAAACGGTCCGACAGTCGGGCATTTGCTTCCAGTCATGCGATGGGCGAAGCTGACTGCCGAGCACGTGAGCTGCACTACAGACAAGGTTGCTCTTCGTTAAATTGCATGTACCAAGTATAGCGCGAGGGCCATGTCGGATGCGGGAAGAAATGGGAGATCCACCTTTGTGCAGAAAGCCCGAAACTTGGCCCAGTACGGTTCGTATGTACGGACCGTTGAATTTGCTCGCGATTGTGTGAGCATGTTGATGAGTTGGTTGTGTAGCTTTGGGAGCAGATCTGGACACAAGGCGCGTACACTCTCAATTAGTCAAAAACCACCCGAAGTGCGATTATTGGGCTGTGTGGTAATCCAGTGCCTGAAAAAGCAGCGGAATGTGTTCCAGCTGCCAGACATTGGCTGCCGTGTGTCAAAGGAATGTGCGCGTGGATGTACGGTGCCCAGTTGCGTGGGGAAGGTTGTAGGAGTGGCCACCAGTTTGCACCCGGCCAGTGTGGGATGATCAGTGTGAGCGACGCATGGGTGCGCTGTGCGTGATGGAGGACGGCCCGTACTAAATGGGGCGGGGGGGAAGCAAAGCTATTTTCTGATGTCCATGCGAGCGAGAATGCATCTACTGCGGTGGCTTGTAGATGAGGAATTTTCGTGCAGAAGCGTGGCAGCTGAGAGTTGCGGTAGTTTGCAAAGAGGTCGATGGAATGGGGACCCCAACGTCGTTCTAAGATGCGGAACCACGGCGTCTTCAACGAGTAGTCGTCATGATCGACTGCTTTTGAGAGCTCATCGGCGTGTGAGTTTAGCTCGCGTGGGATCCATTCGATGATTAGACGCGTGCCGTGCTCCATGCATGTCCGAATGATGCCTTGGCAGGCCGTGGTAAGGTCGGGGCTGCGCGAGCCACCTTTGCGAAGGATGAAGAAGACGCCCTGATTGTCCACCCGCACAAGAACATGTTTGTGCGTGATCTTGCTGGAGTATGTTTGGAGTGCCCAAAGAACTCCTTCGATCTCCCTCCGTGTGCTGGACGTCGCTCGCAGCGGCTCTGGCATTGTTGCGCTAGCTTCTTCGAGGCCGCCAGGGAATGTGGTCAAACTGGCGCCCCAACTGTGAGCGCTAGCATCCACATGGATTAGAGCATCGTAGCTGTTTCGAGCGTGAAACGGTGCACCGTTGAACCTATCAAACTCCTCGAGCCAGAAGTTTAGCTCCTCG
The DNA here is from genome assembly GCA_947471745.1 of Closterium sp. Naga37s-1. Lineage (NCBI taxonomy): Eukaryota > Viridiplantae > Streptophyta > Zygnematophyceae > Desmidiales > Closteriaceae > Closterium > Closterium sp. Naga37s-1. Next base: position 319,507 of record CANJKZ010000772.1, on the reverse strand, counting down.
GCCGCGGGTGGGGGGATGATCACGCTGCTTTTCCATGAAGGTGCGTCATTGATCGCTTGTAGCATGGCGTGGCTGAAAGCACGAGCTGTTGTGCCCAGCGCGACGCCCATTGACGCGAGCATGCCTGTGATTCTGGCCACTTGGCGGACTGAGACGTGTCGGAATAGTGGCAAGAGGAGTTAGGTTTAAGTGGGCCTAGGCTTAGTAGCCTAGGCCACAAGGGGGGTCGAGATGGTTTGTGCCAAGGGGCGAGAGTCGAGAGAATGAGAGGAGAATGGAGTTCACTATAGCACTTAGGGTACATATAGCAAACAAAGGATTCAAAGAAGGTGCACCACCAACAAGTTTATAATAACTACACTAACTACAGCTACAGGCAGTTACAGATATATTCTAACACTCCCCCATAACTGCCTGCAGCAGGAGTCTGTGCAGCGACACATCCTGAATGGGTACACCACGAACAGAGAACACAGCAACAGCAGGCAAGGTAACAAAGCAGGTACAGCAGCAAAGGGGCAGGCACTCCTGCCACCCCTTTACTCTCCTCCCCCCCCCCCCCCCACCTCAGAGGGACGGGGGCTGGATGTCTCACACCCGCCACCCCAATGCCACTCCCCTGGCTCCCCCACACCCTCACACCCTCCCCCCAGCGGCAGCTGCAGCAGTGGGAACGAAAGGAGGAGGAGGGGAAGGGAAACACACCACCCATCACCCCCATACCCGCCACCCCCATACCCTCCTCCCCACGGCTGCACGCGCAGCAGGGAGAAGAAGGAGGAGGGGGGGGTGGCGGGGAAGAAGCAGGGGCGGCTGCACCGAGGGCAGGCGCGGGTAGGGCAGGGGCGGCTGCACCGAGTGCAGGCGCATGTGAGGCAGGGGCGGCTGCTCCGAGGGCAGGCTCGGGTGAGGCAGGGGCGGCTGCTCCGAGGGCAGGCACGGGTAGGGCAGGGGCGGCTGCAGCGAGTGCAGGCGCATGTGAGGCAGGGGCGGCTGCTCCGAGGGCAGGCGCGGGTGAGGCAGGGGCGGCTGCTGAGGTCCAGGGGCGGCTGCACCAGGGGCGGCTGCTCCAGGGGCGGCTGCACCGACGCGCGGTCCCCCCCAGGTCGCCCCTCCCGTCGCCTGTCGAGGCGACCTGGGGGGGCCGCGCGCGACAGGCGACGAATCCGCCGCACGCCTCGGGGCGCACGACGGGCAGGGCACCGTCGCGCGCCACGGGGCGCACGACGGGCAGGCAGGGCACCGTCGCGCGCCACGGGGCGCACGACGGGCAGGCAGGCAGGCAGGCAGGGCACCGTCGCGGGCGCCGGGGGCGGGTCCGCTACGGGCAGAAAAAACGTCACGCGCCACCCGGGCGCGGGATAGAACGAAAATTGCCACGCGCCCGAGGCGCACGACCGGAAAAACAGTGGTGGAAGCGTGAGGCTGGCCCACAGGCCAGGACATAAGAGGCTCTAATACCATGTCGGAATAGTGGCAACAGGAGTTAGGTTTAAGTGGGCCTAGGCTTAGTAGCCTAGGCCACAAGGGGGGTCGAGATGGTTTGTGCCAAGGGGCGAGAGTCGAGAGAATGAGAGGAGAATGGAGTTCACTATAGCACTTAGGGTACATATAGCAAACAAAGGATTCAAAGAAGGTGCACCACCAACAAGTTTATAATAACTACACTAACTACAGCTACAGGCAGTTACAGATATATTATAACAAGACGGGTCGACATGCCTTGCTTGCACTCAACAGGTTCCGAATGGTTGCATGTAGTGAGGCTCGTCGTTCGGGACCGATGGTAAATCGACCGGTGGCCGTGTCCAGCTCCACACCCAAGAATCGAAGGTGTTGCGATGGTGACAGCTGCGATTTCTTTGCATTTATCACCAAACCCGCTGCTTTAAGGTCCAGTATTACACGGTGGCAAGTGGCCTGCGCGTGGGCTTTTGACTGGCAGAGGAATAAGATGTCGTCCACGTATGGTACTACTCGAATGCCTTGCTCCCGCCAGCGACGGGCTAGCTGCTTGATGAGTTGCGTGAAGACGAATGGGGCTGTCGCAAGACCGAACGGCAATGAACGAAAGGAGTAAGTGCGCCCATCGAATCCAAAACCGAGAAACTTCCAGCATGAGGGATGGATGTCGATGTGATGGTACCCGGATTTGAGATTAATAGAAAACATCCAATCCCCAGCGCGTGCCACGTCTGCCACGCGGCTGAGTCCTTCGTACTTGAATTTTGGAACGATGAGGTTTGCGTTGACTTTTCTCAGGTCGAGGATGAGCTTGTATTTATCTCTTTGCTCGACCACGTTAAGTGGGCTTATGCACGTAAGCTCGCTTGCGGCTGTCTCGACTGCAGCTCCAGTCTCTGTGAGTTCTTGGATGGCAGTACGTGTGAACGTAGCATGCGCGTATGCACCAGCGTGGTTACGCTCCCGGAAGGCCTGTGGTGGACTGTGGCTCCATGGAAGCCAGTAACCGTTGGCGATTATGGATAGGACGAGGCTGCAAGGGCACCATGAGCTCCACCACGCAAAGGTCGAGCAAAGCCGACCGCACATCCGTGTGACGGTTTTGTCCGTGACGGCGAATTCGTATGGGCCATCGTCACGAGGCACCTCGTATTGTTGTGCTCCTGTATGTACGACAAGGAAATGAACGGGACCAATCAAGTTACACGCCTTAATTAGTGAATGCGTGTGACATATACATGCATGCGCGAAAGATGAACCGTCAACAGTGAGAACCATACGGACGGTTTGTCCTCATTCCATATAGGGCGTCCGATCGCACCTTTGCAAACTCTTTCCCATACTCTCTCCCGTTCCCTCCCCTCTTCGTTTTTTTTTTTTTTTTTTTTTTTTACCTTGCTGTAGGATTGATGCTTGGGACCATGATCATGCTCCCCTCTTGATCTCTCTCTCTCTCTCTCTCTCTCTCTCTCTCTCTCTCTCTCTCTCTCTCTCTCTCTCTCTCCCTCTCTCTCGCCCTTTTTGGTTTTCCAAAGGTTGAACCAGAGCTGCCCATCCTTGCCATGCATGGTGGCGGTTTGAGTGAGGAACGTGCGTACTCTCCTTTTCGCCCCCACCCTTTTGTTGCTTGTTTTTTTTTTTTTTTTTTTTTTTTTTTTTTTTTCCTTCACAAACCAGAGGGGGCCTTAAATAAAATCCCTATCTCTCATGGTCATACATTGTCCTGCCTACTAGCATGCTTCTCATCCCGTCAATTGGGGCATACGGGGGACCGAGAGGCATTCTTCCTCTTCCCCAAAGCTAGGCCTACGGCCATACTTTATTACCTTATCCTAGGGGACCGAGAGGCATTCTTCCTATTCCCCAAAGCTAGGCCTATGGCCAAATTCTACCACCCTATCCTAGGGCTGGCCATGGCCACCGCAAGCCCTACTAGGCTGCCCACGGTCTAAACACTCAAGAGTGCACCGTGCATCGCGCCTAGTGGCGCGCTTCACCATAGCCCGAACCCTACACAACCGGTGCGGGTCCTTGGCCCCCATGCCCATTCCGAGGGCAGGCATTGGCGACGTGGCCTGGCTGGCCGCAGCGGAAACACGAACCACGAAAGCCTTGGAAGTTGCCTGAGGTTGGAGGGCCACGTTTTGGAGCGAACGCCATGGCGCCGAGGTTTCCACCACGGTGGGAGCGAGCGTGAGCGCCCGCCGCTCGGTCCATGGCAGCCACGTCTGCGACGGCTTGCTTGAATGGCCGCGAGGTGAGAAGACTTTTATGCAGGTACATTTTGTAGCGCTTGGCCACGCGGTATGGACCGGAGCCTCTGTTGGAAACAGCAGTTGAAAGTTAGAAACGAGAAAGAGGGGTTTGCACTAGCAGGCAGTTGAGTACATATAGGAAACCCTAGATTGGGCTGTACTCACTATTGAGTACCCCACTGCAGGCTAGACAAATATAATATTCTGACACACCCCCATAGCCAAAGTGGGGTGTAATCAGCACAACAAGCAAAGTAAAACAAGCTCAGGGTGGATCACAAAGTCACCACACATTCTGAGCACAAGTACAAGAAGCAACTGTTTATAGTTCACAGCAATAAGTAAAGCTAGAGGCTATCACAGAGGGCAAGTGAGGAGGAGGAGGCTGGACTGATAGGAAAGGAGAGAGGAGGCAATGGCTGAAGCTGCAGACACACGGGCAACAGGAGCGGCGCGCACTGTGGCTACCGGAGGCGCACCTCCGGACTACAGGAATAACTGGCTCCGCGGCTAAGACGAGCGGCAGGAGCAACGGACCCACGGGCGACTGGCGCAGCAGCATCACTGGGCTACCGGAAGCGCACCTCCGGACTACTGGCACTGCTGGCAACACGACGGCTACTTCCCTTCACCCTCCCCCACTGTCGCACCCCCCTTTCACACACCCCCCGATGCACCCCTAGTTTCACTCCCACACGACACACCCCCCTAGTGCCACTCCATCGTCTCCCACACACCCACCCCCCTCAGCGGCAGCTGCAGCAGTGGGAGACGGAGAAGGAGGAGGAGTATGGGAGACCGCACACATCCTTCACCCCCATACTCGCTACCCCTAAACCCCAACACAGGGTAGGGGAGCAGCAGGGGCGGCAGCTGGGCAGGGCCGCGACGAAGACGGGGGTAGGGCCGGGTAGGGCAGGACCGGGACAGGGCCGGGGCAGGACGGCAGGGCCGGGACAGAGCCGGGGCAGGACGGCAGGGCCGGGCAGGGCCGGGACGAAGACGGGAGGGGCCGACGCGCGGTCCCCCCCAGGGCGCCGTGACGGGCGGCAACGGGGCGACGCGCGGCCCCCCCCAGGTCGCGGCCCCCCAGGGCGCCGCGACGGGCGACGGGAAAAGGCGGGGGGGGGGGGGGGGGTGCGCGGGCCCCCGGTGCGCCTCGACAGGCGACGAGGCCGCCGCACGCCTCGGGGCGCACGACGGGCAAGCAGGGCACCGTCGCGCGCCACGGGGCGCACGGCGGGCAGGCAGGCAGGCAGGCAGAGCACCGTCGCGAGCCTCGGGGCGCACGACGGGCAGAAAACCGCCGCGCGCCCTCAGCGCGCGGCGGGAAGAAAAATTGCCGCGCGCCAGAAAGGCAGCGCGCGCCCGAGGCGCGCGATAGGCAGTGATGACAGCGGAAGTCTTGGTGGGCCCATACACAGGATCGACCCGTGAGGGTCGACCTGCTCTGATTCCATGTTGGAAACAGTAGTTGAAAGTTAGAAACGAGAAAGAGGGGTTTGCACTAGCAGGCAGTTGAGTACATATAGGAAACCCTAGATTGGGCTGTACTCACTATTGAGTACCCCACTGCAGGCTAGACAAATATAACATTCTGACAGCCTCACCATCATCGTCGTCGGAGCCGTCGGTGTCGTTGTCGGCCGCTGGCGCAAGTGGGATGCTGGCCGGTGCTTCCTTGTCGTGCCGGTTCGCCGTTGTTCCTCGCGCTCCTGTTTCTCCTTTTGCGTTTTCCTTTTTAGCAGATGCAGAGGCCGCAGGTTGTGCAATTTCCGTAGCTGTAACGCTGGCGGGCTGTTGCTGTAACAGGGACAGAAGCGCGGTGACCTGGTCCGGAGTCAACGCGTTGGTCAACGCCGGGGTCGTCGCGTCAGAGGAAGTCGCTGTTCGGCGCCTCTGGCGCTGACGCGACGGTCCAGCCACAGGCGCCGGCGTGTGCTCCGCGTCAGGCGCGTGTGGCGCCCCAGGTGCTGCAGGTGCCGCCGTCGCCACTTGCGCCACACGCGCCTCAGGCGCCACAGGCGCCACAGGGGCCAAGGGGTGCTGCTGCTGAGGCGGGCTCGAGTTTTTTTGACATCGAGCCCGCCCAACAGCACATCCACGACAGTTGGGGCGGGCGATCCTTCCTCTGCCCGCCGCTTGTTACGGCGATCGCCCGTCATTTCTCGGGCGTTACGATCGGTGTCGGAACTCGGCGCAGACGAATTGCCGCGGTTAAGTGCCGGCGTAGACGCCATTGTAGAGCGATTGTGGTTGAAAATGTCTTGCAGAAGTGTTGAGGGTGACTGGCCTCTGGGAAGAGTGCGAGTTCTAGCCAGCTTGGACGGGGGAAAAGAACTACTCGAACGGAAATGTTGATTGAGCCGTTGGAAAACGAGAAACGTGGGTGGAGGGAATGAACTCCAACCCACGGTTTTTGTAGTTGGAGAAGGGCGTTTAGCGCGCTTCGACGCTGCCAAATATTCGGTACAGGCAGCTTCGCTTTCACAATACACAATTTTGAAAAACATCAATGTGTTTGAAAATTATAATGTTTCAGGATCTATGTCTCTGAAATCAGGTATATTTTAAAATGACAAGCATACAGAATATATAGCTAGAGTAAAGTACCTATTCGCCTACTGTATTGTGCTATTCACGCTATTCCTATTCTGAAATGGTACGTGACTATTCGCGAGGCCTATAGCTACTTGCTGATGTCATCCTAGGGCGCGTAGCACTTTGCTGACGTCAGCCTATCGGTACTTAACTGTTACGTGCGAAGTCCTGCACTGTACTAACTATACTACACGAATTCCTTGAAGTGCTTAAGTCTCGATATTATCTCAACACTCCCCTTCACTTCTAGGAGTTCGGTGTAGTTACTCAGTTGCCTCAGAAACGCCACTGAGCTGGTTGCAGTGGTGAAATTTCTGTCGTGTCATTTTCTTGGTAAGCGAGTCAGCTGCCATGTCACCGGTGGGACAGTAGACAAGGCGCATTCTCCCCTTGTCGATCGCATCCTTGACGAAGAAGTAACGCAGTGAGATATGTTTCGTGCGATTGACGAAGCCGGGCTTGTTGGCAATGGTAATTGCACTCTAGTTGTCGCACTGCAGCGTGAATTGATTCGGCGTGACGAATTTTGCTTCGTCGAGCAGTTCTTGTAAGTATAATCCTTCTCGGGTTGCAGCACATGCAGCAATGAACTCTGCCTCAGCCGAGGAGAGTGACACGAGTTCCTGTTTCGACGAATTCCACGAGATCGGGCCAACTGGCTCGAGACGGAAGACGTAGCCGGTTTGTGACCGACGATCTGACGTGTCACCGGCGTGGTCTGCGTCGACATATCCGCTGAGGTACATTTTGTCGGTTGGTTTTCCTGTGTTGAAGACCAGCCCGACTGTTGGTGTTGCGACGAAGTAGTGTAGAGCACGCTGAAGATCGAGGTGGTGTTCTTCTTTCGGGCAGCGTAGAATTTGTGCGAGATAGCTTGCGACGTATGCAAGGTCGGGACGGCATGTGACTGCTGCGAAGAGAAGACACCCGAGTTGCTGCTGGTAGAGTTGTAGGCCAGCTGCTGAAAGTTTGGTGTTGTTTAGGACATGCCCGGTGGGTGTGGATCGATAGGGTGTAGCGACGTAATCTGTAGGAATTTTGAAGCGCTTAGCGAGTGACTCAGCATACTTCGATGCTGTGAAATGGATGGCGGAGGAAGTTCGCAAAACGTTTAACCCAAGAAATCGGGTCACTTCGGTGGAGATGGTTAAATCGAGAGATTTCTTCAAATCTGCTTTGATGCGATCACCCAAGGAAGCTGACGAGCTGACGTAGAGAATGTCGTCCACGTATGCCATGAGCAGTGCATAACTCCCCTTGTCGTCTAGCCGATACATCTCGGGATCATGCGGCAGTTGTCTGAACCCAACTTCTGTCAGTTTTCTGTTCAAATGCTGCTGCCAAAGTCTCGGTGCTTGTTTGATACCGTACAGTAACTTCTTGAGCTTGCAGACACTTGGCGGGTTTGTCGGATAGGTGTGCGGAAATTCGACGTAGATTTCGGCATCGACGTCGGCGTATAGAAACGCGTTGGAAACGTCAATTTGTCGAAGTGGAAGATTCTTCGCAGCTGCTTCGCAAATGACGAGACGAACACTTGTATGTCGGCTGACCGGGGCGAAAGTTAACTTGTAGTCTACCCCAGGAGTTTGGTCAAAACCGCGAACAACCCACCTTGCCTTAAATTTCTCGTGAGAACCATCAGCCTTCGTCTTCAGCCTGAAGACCCACTTTCCGGTAAGAACATTTTTATTTACGGCTTTTTCGATGGGTATGAGCTCCCAAGTCTCCCGTTTTTCCAGGGCAGCCAGTTCACGATCCATAGCTTCACGCCATATTTCGCGATGTGGATCTGAAAGAGCTTGTCGGTCAGTTTTCGGTTCCGCAAACTCTGTAGAGTTGTGCTGTACAGCTGCTACTAGTCCCAGTATTTGAAGCCCAGTTTGATAATTAGGACTGTCATCGGTCCGACCTGCGAAATTGACAGGTTCACTTTGTTCACCACTTGCCCCCCCAATTTCATCAGGATCGACGCGGATGCTGCTTTCAGTTACAACTAGCATGGGACGTCGTTGGTCGTCCACGAGGTAAGTATGATGAGCATCGACGAGAGGAATGAATTCCGGAAATCCGGAAGAAGTGGTTGGGATAGGTGGATCGGGAGCAGCTTCACGTGCACCGTTGGGGTCAGGTTCTTCGCTGGCAGCGAGTTCAGCGTCAGTGCTAGCGAATGAGCGAACACCGTGGAAAAGAGTAGCAGGGTCACGCTGCGTGGCGAGATACTGTTCGAAGACGGGAAGGGTCAGATTTTTGTAGAAAATACAGTCACAGGCAGGAACCAGAAGTCGACTGCGATAATCCATGATACGCCAGGCAGAAAACTGTTTCTCGAGGCCGAGATGAAGTCCCCACTTAGCACGTTGATCGAATTTTCCGAGCGGAGCGGTAGGAGGACGGTATTGCACAACACACCCGAAAACTCGAAGAAGTTTTGTGTTGTTGGGTAGAGCCGAGGAAGACAGAAGATTATGCAACAGTGTTGCATGGTCCATCGCGAAGGGCCAGTAGAGTGGGTTGAGGTGGGATTGGGCGAGCAGAGCTCGCATCTTTTCTTGGAGAGTCCGATTGAGGCGTTCTGCTACGCCGCTCTGTTGGTGAGTGTGAGGAAGCGAGAAGAGGCGCCGTATGCCTCTTTCTTGCAGATACATCGTAAACTCAAGACTCCGATACTCCCCGGCTCCGTCACACTGGAAGGACTTCAGTTTGGTGTCGGACTCACGTTCTGCGAGAGGCAGCCATGTTCGAAACGCTGTGAAGGCAAGAAAACGGTTAGTCATGTTACCAGTCCAGCCGTATCGAGTAGAGGCTTCAGTAAACGTGATGACATATTTCTCGCCGTTGAAACCCTCCGCAGGTAAGTTGAGAATATCGCTGTAGACTTTTTTCATCAAGCGATAATCTTCAGCTCCAGGAAAATGAGACGGGTACAGCTCGTGTGGTAGATTTGCTGCTGGGCAGATTAAACAGGGTGACGGACGTTTGACCGGTTTCATTTCGAGGCCGCCAGGTAAGAGAAGCGAATTCTTGTCGAGAACAGCGGCTTTGATCGTATTATTGAGCGTAGACTGTGACGGATGACCAAGACGCTTATGCCATGTTTCTGCAGTGGCTTGGTGTCCCTGTGCGCGCAGATAATAATCGGTGTGAGCGAAGAAAGATAACAGCAGCCGATGACCGTCAGCGCGGATATGATCTGAGACGGGCGGGATGAACCTGGTAAGGTTAGGTGGTGGAATGTTCACTTCAACGTCGACGTATTCGCCAGGTGCAAGAACTAACTCCCCGCTTTCTTGATCTGATGCTGCAGGTCTAGGCTCAACACCGACAAGGCGTCCAGAGTCGATGACTTCCATGTCAGCGACACGCTGCTGTCAAACATATATGCTATAGTCTGTCTAGGCTGTAGTGGGGTAGTTCATATAGGGTACAACACTTTTAGGTTTCCTACTTGTACCCACTTGCTTGCTAGTTCAGTCATTCCTTCCTTCTCTATTCTGACATGGTATTCTGAGCAGGTTCCCTCGTGGGAACGTTTTTTTTAGGGCCCACAACGATTTTTTTTTTCTGCCCTGCCCGAAGTGCGCCTAGCGCCTGCCTCACCTGCGCCGTTGCGCGCCCTGCCCTAGTGCCGCCCGACGCGGCCCTACCTTCTCGGCCCGTCGTGGCCCTGCCCCCACGGCCCGTCGCGGCCCTGCCCCCACGGCCCGTCGCGGCCCTGCCCTAACGGCCCGTCGCGGCCCACTGCCTTATCGGCCCGTTGCGGCCTCTGCCCTGCTGCTACTCGTCGCGGCCCTGCCCTAACGGCCCGTCGCGACCCCCTGCCTTCTCGGCCCGTCGCGGCCCTGCCCTGCCGCTACTTGTCGCGGCCCTGCCCTGCCCTTCAGCCGCCCCAGTCGCGGCCCTGCTGCCGCCCCAGTCGCGGCCCTTCAGCCGCCCCAGTCGCGGCCCTGCCCTTCAGCCGCCCCTGTCGCTGCCCTGCTGCCGCCCCAGTCGTGGCCCTTCCCTTCAGCCACCCCAGTCGCGGCCCTACAGCCGCCCCAGTCGTGGCCCTTCAGCCGCCCCAGTCGCGGCCCTGCCCTTCAGCCGCCCCAGTCGCGGCCCTGCTGCCGCCCCAGTCGCGGCCCTGCCCTGCACCCGCCCTTGGTAAGCACCCGCGCCGCCCAGCCGAGCCGCGCCGCTCCTCCGAGCCGCGCTGCCCTGCCGCGCCGCTCCGCCAGGAGCCGAGCCGCGCTGCCCAGCCGAGCCGCGCCACCCTACTGAGCCGCGCCGCCCTACTGAGCCGCGCCGCCCTGCCGAGCCGCGCCGCCCTACTGAGCCGCACTGCCCTGCCCGCGCTGCTCCTGCTACTACTGCTGCTTCTGCTGCCACGGCTGCTACTGCTGCTACTCTCGCTATGGCTAGCTCTACTGTTCTTACCTTTGATGCTGAGGGGCGTGCGGTTGACTTTGACGTGTGGGTTGATGACGTGCAGCTCTTTCTTCAGTGTGATTCTAAGGACGGAGTATCCCTTTTCGATCATACGTCCGGTGTCTCTCCTGCACCTGCTGCCACTGCTGACAGTACGGTTCGCTCGCAGTGGACCACTCGTGACGCTGTTGCTCGCCTTGCTGTTCATAGTCACCTGCCGTCTTCTGAGCGCGCGCACTTTGGCCAGTACAAGACTGCTAAGTCTTTGTATGACGCTGTCGTAGCGCACTACTCCTCCCCTGCCACTGCTGCCCTCAGCCGCCTCATGCTGCCGTACCTGTTCCCTGACCTTGCCGCCTTTGCCACAGTCGCTGACTGTTAACGGGAATGAAGTGTTGGCCCCGCCCTCGCTTGGGCAACGCCGACGACTTGGTCGGATGTACGGAAGTAGCAGCCGACCATCCACAGTGGGAGAGCTTCTCGACAGGCTTCGTCGAGCTGCAGGGGACTGCTATGGTGTTGCTGTCGACCAGGTAGCTCGACAGCTGTAACTTACTGGTCTGGGCGACAGGTGGGCTGTCGACCAGGAGGTTCGACCAGGAGGTCGACGGACCAGTCCGTCGACCTGAGAAGTGAGCAGCCGTCGACGAGGGGAGCTCGTCGACAACAGCTGACAGTTCTGGTCGACGGAAGGGGTCCGTCGACCAGGGGGTAGTTCGACGGGAGCTGTGGTCGATCAGAGGCACTTGGTAGTCGACCAAAGCACCTAGGGTAACCTGCTCGACGAAATCTACGGAGACACGCGAACTTCGTCGAGGTCGCGATGGCGAAGGCGACTTCGGGTTGGTATCCCGAAGTCGATGTGGCTCATCACGCACAGACAATAGCCGACGGATGCACAACGATGCAAGTCGGGCCAATCGTCTGCGTGCACGTGTGAGCGTGCGCACTGCTGTCTTCTACGGGGCAACACTGGACAGCCACGCTGCTGCAGCGTTGGCACGCCGTCGACTTGCTGTGTTGGCAGGTCGTCCTTTAGCAGTGCTGGCGCGGCTCCACTACGCAACGCTGGCACGCGGTCGATCATGCTGTGCTGTCTGTCGACCAGACGAGCTGCAGAGATGCTAGGTGCCTGATGTAGTCATTCTTGTTATTGCTTCTTGAACATTCTGTAATTCCAACTTTGCTAGTGGAAACTCTTGCCGATTTCTCCCATGATTGTACAAGCACTAAGGAACTAGTAAAGCTTAGATCACTCCTAGTAGTTCGTGCCAACCTCGTAGTCTAGCTCACCACCGTTGTAGGGTTATTCTCCTCATGGTGCGGTGAGCGTGGATCGAACACGCGACCTTCAGATAGGAGCCGACTTTTGCACCTACTAAGTCATTCGTAGGCCGGCAGCAGCGATAGTCACCATGGTCGACCCCGTAGCTAATGCGGGCATAGCGGACACCTTGGAGGCACGCTTGGCTGATGCGAGGAAACGCCACGCGGAGGGCGAGTACGGGACGATCCCCTTGCTGGTCGTCGAGTTGGGCATCCGGTCGCAGTGGGCGACGGAACACCCTTCCCGTCCAGATTCTCCTCGACCGGTGCGAAACGAAGGTGGCGTCGACGATGAGGTCGACGACGGTGCACGAGTCAGCGGCAACGATGGCACGAAACAGAGAGGAGTGCTCAAGGTCGACGGTGGCGTCGACAGGAGTCAGGCGCGAGTGCAGAAGTCAACGACGGCTGCAGGCAGTTCGCATGCCGATGTCGATGGTCGAGCTCGCTCACCCCTACGAAGCAGTGGAGGGCTCTCAGCGACGACGCATGTGACGTCGGGCGGGATTGCACCGACGTATGGCTACTTGACGAAGGTGGCGTCGACGATGAGGTCGACGACGGTGCACGAGTCAGCGGCAACGATGGCACGAAACAGAGAGGAGTGCTCAATGTCGACGGTGGCGTCGACAGGAGTCAGGCGCGAGTGCAGAAGTCAACGACGGCTGCAGGCAGTTCGCATGCCGATGTCGATGGTCGAGCTCGCTCACCCCTACGAAGCAGTGGAGGGCTCTCACCGACGTCAGCAGGGGAGGCGTCGTGCTCGATGGTCGGCTTGGTGGAGCCGACGGTCTCGCTGGCGCCGGAGGCTGGCGAGGACTTCCAGGCGGTGGCGGCAGCTGTGCAAGCCAACCCGATGGCGGTGTTGCTCGACAGCGGCTGCTCCCACCACTTGATGGGGACGAAGGCGGTCTTCGTCGACATGGCGCCGAGCGGTAGCGTGAAGCACGTACGTGGATTCAACGGGGCACTGCAGCCTGTCGAGGGTCGCGGAACCATCGCCCTGCAAGGGGAGGCCGGGAAGCGGGTTCTCATCCCCGACGTGCTCTACGTTCCGGGCGTGCAGGCGAACCTGCTATCTGCGGGCCAGCTGAAGGAGAGCGGAGTACAGCTGAAGGGCGACGGCGACGAGATGCTGCTTGTTGCCGCGACCGGGAAGGTACTCGGTCGAGCACGCAACACCGGATGAGTCCTCTGCACCGACCTTCGCCCCTGCCCAATGCAGTCGCAGTCGACTGAGGTAGTGGCACTGCGGACGATCGTCCCGGCAACGAAGTCGACCCCTGATCGGTTGCATGCAAGGCTCGCGCACGTCAGCGTCGACACGATCAAGAGTTCGGCAAAACATGACGTTGCTACTGGCCTTGACATCACACCGTCGACCGGAACAGACCCGCCATGTATCTCGTGTGTCGGAGGAAAGCTGGCGCGACACACCTTCCCCGCCTCAGGCTCGGACGCCACGGAGGCGTTGGCTGTCGTGCACATTGACTTGTGTGGGCCATTTCGAGTCGCTGCCAAGGATGGCAGCCTGTACTTCCTGCTGCTGAAGGATCGTCACACTCGATTTGTGTGGGTGATGCCGATCGCTAGGAAAAGCGACGTGCTGCGGGAGTTCAAGAAATGGCTGGTGCCGGTGGAACGGCAGACGAAGATGTCGGTGCTGATGCTCCGCTCAGACAGGGGAGGGAAGTTCCTCGGGAAGGAGTTCACCGACTTCGTCGACGGCAAGGGCATCGTCCACGACCTGACGTGCCCTTACACTCCGCAGCAGAACGGCATGGCTGAGCGGGAGATGCGCACGACCGTCGAGTCCGTGAGGACGATGCTGCTGCACATGGGCGTGCAGCACCACTGGTGGCACCTCGCTCTACGACAAGCTGTCTGGGTGCGCAACTGCTTGGAGCGGTCGACGACGCCGCCAGGGACGACTCCGTACCAGCTACTGACCGGGAAGAAGCCCGACCTCACGCTGGCGCGGATGTGGGGCTGCATGGTGCAGTTCATGGTCCCTGAGCAGCAGCGCGGTGGGAAGCTGGCGCCGAAAGCTCGCTGGGGGCTTCACCTGGGCGTGTCACCGGAGAGTAAGGGCTGGGAGATCCTCGACCTGATCGACAACAAGGTGGTCACGTCGGTCGAGGTGATCTTCTATGAAACGCTGTCGCTGGAGGTGTGAGGCAAAGTATGGGCCGGCGTCGGGGCGAACGCAGGCACACCCGCTGACGGACACCTCGACGGCGACGGTTCCCCTCAATCTGATGCAGCTCGACATGAAGAACGCTTTCCTGCAGAGCAAGCTCGACAGGGTGCTCTACATGTACCAGCCTGACCACTTTGACGATGGGACCGGCCGGGTGTGTAAGCTGCTGAAGAGCCTCTACGAGCTGAAATAGTCGCCGCTGCTGTGGTACAGGGCACTTGATGGAGTGCTACTGGGAGCTGGCTGGAAGAAGAGCCAGGTCGACGAGGCGCTCTATTTCAAGGCCGGCGACGACGGAGTAACCTGCTGGGTGCTGGTCTACGTTGACGACCTGCTCGCCGCCAGCAGCAGCCCCGCGATGCTGAAGGAGCTAAAGGAACTACTGGAGGCTGCCTTCGAGCTGCGTGAGATCTCTCCGGTCGTCAAGTACCTTAGGCTGGAGATCGTGCGCGACAGGCCAGCAAGGAAGCTGTGGCTTCACCAGCAGGGCTACGCCGACAAGTTGCGCAGGCGCTTCATCGACGGGGAGCAGGGCGGTCGACTTCCGAAGACGCCGGTCTCGGTCGATGCATACGCCGAGCTGACATTCGACGACGAGGAGGCGCAGGGGCACGAGGAGGAGGAGTACCGGCAGAAGGTTGGCTCGCTGCAGTTCGCGGCGACAACGACGAGGCCGGACATCGCGTTCGCCTGCAGCAAGCTGGGGAGCGGCCTTACAGTGCGGAGCGACCAGCATTGGCGCGAGGTCGACCACTGCCTCGCTTATCTCGCTGACACCCGCGACACCGCCCTGGAGTTTGGCGGTGGACCAGAGTCGCTGGAGCTGATCGGCTACATGGACGCCGACGACGCGGGCGACAAGCAGGACCGTACGAGCACGGGAGGCTACGTGTTCGTCTATGGAGGAGCCGCCATCTCCTGGTCGAGCTCGCGCATTAAGTGCGCAACATTGTCGTCGACCGAGTCAGAGTACGTGGCGGCCACGAATGCAAGCAAGGAGGGACGCCGACTTCGTTTCCTTCTTGCGGAATTCAAGCTGCTCGACGCTGGGAAGCCGACCATCCTCCACGTCGACAACAAGTCGGCAATCACGGTCGCTGAAGGCTTGGGGCTGACAGGCAACCTCAAGCACATGGAGCGACGCTATGCCTGGCTGCAGCACATGGTGAGGCGCGGGAAGTTCGTACTGAAGTACATCCCGACCACCGAGCAGCCGGCAGACTTCCTGACGAAGGCGCTGCACTTTCCGGCTTTCAACCGGTGCTCTGTCGCCATCGGCCAAGTTCGCCTGGCCGACGTCGGCGATGTCGACGATGACGTGCAGCAGTAGGTGCCGTGCCCTTCTGCACGGCTGGTGCGGTGGCGGCATGCTGTGTGTGGGGTGCATGCTGAGGACGAGTCTTCTCCGTGGAGTACTGCCGTGTGGGCTGGAGGCCCAAGCGTGAGCGCGGCAAGGGAGTGTTAACGGGAATGAAGTGTTGGCCCCGCCCTCGCTTGGGCAACGCCGACGACTTGGTCGGATGTACGGAAGTAGCAGCCGACCATCCACAGTGGGAGAGCTGCTTGACAGGCTTCGTCGAGCTGCAGGGGACTGCTATGGTGTTGCTGTCGACCAGGTAGCTCGACAGCTGTAACTTACTGGTCTGGGCGACGGGTGGGCTGTCGACCAGGAGGTTCGACCAGGAGGTCGACGGAGCAGTCCGTCGACCTGAGAAGTGAGCAGCCGTCGACGAGGGGAGCTCGTCGACAACAGCTGACAGTTCTGGTCGACGGAAGGGGTCCGTCGACCAGGGGGTAGTTCGACGGGAGCTGTGGTCGATCAGAGGCAATTGGTAGTCGACCAAAGCACCTAGGGTAACCTGCTCGACGAAATCTACGGAGACACGCGAACTTCGTCGAGGTCGCGATGGCGAAGGCGACTTCGGGTTGGTATCCCGAAGTCGATGTGGCTCATCACGCACAGACACAATGATGCAAGTCGGGCCAATCGTCTGCGTGCACCTGTGAGCGTGCGCACTGCTGTCTTCTACGGGGCAACACTGGACAGCCACGCTGCTGCAGCGTTGGCACGCCGTCGACTTGCTGTGTTGGCAGGTCGTCCTTTAGCAGTGCTGGCGCGGCTCCACTACGCAACACTGGCACGCGGTCGATCATGCTGTGCTGTCTGTCGACCAGACTAGCTGCAGAGTTGCTAGGTGCCTGATGTAGTCATTCTTGTTATTGCTTCTTGAACATTCTGTAATTCCAACTTTGCTAGTGGAAACTCTTGCCGATTTCTCCCATGATTGTGCAAGCACTAAGGAACTAGTAAAGCTTAGATCACTCCTAGTAGTTCCAGCCAACCTTGTAGTCTAGCTCACCACCGTTGTAGGGTTATTCTCCTCACTGACCTCATTACTCACCTCCGCACTAGTGACGCCCGCTACCGCGCTGCGCTTCCCACTGAGTTCTGTGCCAAGAACCCCCCCCCCCCATGTACATCACCCTTTACTACCTAGTCACCCGCCTCCCTGACTCCCTTGCTTCTGTCAGGGACCACTATCTCTCCCTTTGCCCCACCGAGCTCACCATCGACCTGCTAGAGGAGCGCCTCACTGCAGCTGAGAAGAATATCGTTGCTGTAGGTGCTTCTCGCGGCGACCCTCGCGCCCCTTTCTTTGAGGGGTGTTCCCCTGTCCCCCTTCTCCCCTCTGTTGCTTCTGCTGCTGCTGTCGACCTCGTTGGCGCGGAGGTCGGGACTGCGTCTGCTCCTAGTGGGAGGTGCCGCAACATCAAGGGCAAGGGGGGCAAGGGTGGTGGAGGGGACGGTGGGGGTGGCGGTGGAGGCGGTGGAGGAGGCGGAGGGGGTGGCGGTGGAGGTGGGGATGGTGGCGGGAGTGGGGGCTTCGGTGGCGGCGGTGGGGGTGGTGGAGGCAGAGGCGGCGGCGGTGGAGGCAGCGTCAGTAGTGGTGGAGGTGGCAGCGACGGTGGAGCTGGTCGAGGTGGAGCCACGCATCGTGGAGGCTTTGGTGGTAGCCAGCGCCAGCAGCAGCCGCGTTCCCGTGAGACCCCGTCGGCCCGGCAGCTTCGTGAGTGGTACGCTGGGCGTGGGAGGTTTGGGGGTGTTGGTCCCTGCACTTACGTTCTTCGCACCGGCGGGCGTCGTGGGGAGACGTGCAGGCTGCCACACACTGCGCAGCGCTACTTCAGTCGCCTGACTGACGCCTGGCGAGCCCAGTTTCCTGACGCTGTTGAGCTCCCTCGCTCGGGTGATCTGCTTAAGCAGAATGTTGCTATCTTTGATCTTGATTTCGATACTATCCTTGCTGCCATGTATGCTGTGACTGATAGTACTGAGGGTGACTGTTACCTGTGTGTTCCCCCCAACCCGGGCATTGAGGCTGCTGCTCTAGGTGCTAGTGAGTCTGCTGCTCCAGGTACTAGTGAGTCTGCTGCTCTAGGTGCTGGTGAGTCTGCTGCTCTAGGTGCTGGTGAGTCTGCTCTCTCTGGTACTGCACCTACTGAGGCCTTGCACACTTTCACACTTGACTCTGGTGCTTCGCGCTCCTTCTTTCGCGATAGCACCACACTCACGCCGCTCAGTCGGCCTGTCGCAGTCTCCCTGGCTGACCCCTCTGGGGGCCTAGTCCTTGCGCACTCTTCCACGGTTCTACCGTGTCCTGCGGCCCCGTCGGGCTTGCTGTCGGGACTCCACCTCCCCTCGTTCTCTACGAACTTGGTGAGTGGAGCTGACCTTTAGGACTTGTGGGTTGACCAGTTCACCCCTGGAGGTCAGTGTGTGTCCCACTGCACTTGCTCTCGGACGGGCCGCCACCTGGCCACGTTCACCCGTCGGCCTGGGTCGATTCTGTACACACTGACTACTGCGTCTCCTCCGGTTACTGCGTCTGGTCAAGTTGCCGCGTCTAGTCAGGTGTTTGCTGCCGCGTCCAGGTCTAGTCCAGCGTCTGCCCCCTGCTCGTGTCGTCCTCTGTCACACGAGACTCTCCTTTGGCACCACCGCCTTGGTCACCCCTCCCTGCCTCGTCTTCGAGGTATGGCCTCCCGTACCCTTGTCTCTGGTCTCCCCAGGTCCCTCCCTCCCCTTCCTCCGGGGCCTGCCCCTACCTGTGTTCCTTGTGTTGAGGGCCGGCAGCGCGCCGCTCCTCACTCCTCCGAGTTCCCTCCGACAGAGGCTCCCCTGCAGACTCTCCATATGGACGTGTGGGGCCCAGCCCGCGTCAGTGGACAGGGTCACGAGCGTTACTTCCTGCTGGTCGTTGACGACTACTCGCGTTACACCACAGTCTTCCCCTTGCGCCGCAAGGGTGAGGTCACTGAGGTGTTGATCGACTGGATCCGCGGTGCTCGTCGCCAGCTCAGCGAGAGTTTCGGCTCGGACCTTCCTGTTCTGCGTCTGCACTCAGACAGAGGTGGTGAGTTCTCCTCCGACCTCCTGAGGGCTTTCTGTTGTGCGGAGGGCATCCGCCAGACGTTCACGCAAAATGGGATTGCTGAGCGCCGCATTGGAATGGTCATGGACGTCGCTCGTACGTCCATGATCCATGCGGCTGCTCCCCATTTTCTGTGGCCGTTCGCGGTCCAGTACGCTGCGCATCAGATCAACCTTCAGCCTCGTGTCTCCTTACCGGAGACCACACCTACTCTGCGGTGGACGGGGAAGGCTGGCGATGCGTCTGTGTTCCGTGTTTGGGGATCTCGAGCTTTTGTCCGCGATACTTCCGCGGACAAGCTGTCCTCCCGTGCTGTTCCCTGTGTCTTCCTTGGCTTCCCCCCCTGACGCACCTGGGTGGCAGTTTTACCACCCCACCTCGCGTCGTGTTCTGTCCTCTCAGGACGTCACGTTTGATGAGTCGGTCTCCTACTACCGTCTCTTTCCCTACCGCACTGCCTCTCTCCCCCCTCCGCCCCTATTCCTAGCACCAGGTGCTCCTCCGGTAGACCCCCTCCCCCCTCAGGGTCCTGCCCCCTCAGGTGTGTCCCAGGTAGACCCTGTCGAGCCTGTCGAGGTAGCTGTTGACTCTGGTGCTGCTAGGGGTGCTGAGCCTGCGGGTGCGGGGCCTGGGGGTGCTATGCCTGGGGTTGCTGAGTCTGAGGGTGCGGAGCCTGGGGGTGCTGAGCCTGAGTGTGTGGAGCTTGGGGGTGCTGAGCCTGGGGGTGTTGAGCCTTGGGGTGTTGAGCCTGAGCGTGCTGGAGCCGCTGGTCCTGGAGGTACTGGCGCTGTTGGAGGTCCTGCTGGTGTTTGAGCTGCTGGAGGTGCTGGCGCAGCTGGTCCCGGAGGTGCTCGTACTGGAGGTACTGGAGCTGCTGGGGCTGGTGGTGCTGCAGGAGTTGGAGCCGTAGGTGCTGGAGCTACGGGGTCTACTGCTGGAGGTCCTGCTGGTGCTGGAGCTGCTGGAGCCGCTGGTGCTAGAGGTGCTGGCACTGTTGGAGGTCCTACTGGAGTTGGAGCTGCTGGAGGTGCTGGAGCGACTGCACCCGGAGGTGCTCGTACTGGAGGTGCTGGAGCTGCTGGGGCTGGCGGTGCTACTGGAGCTGGAGGTGCTGGAGGTACTGGAGCTGGTGGTACTGCGGGAGTTGTAGCTGGAGACCCTAGAGCTGAGGGTCCTGGTGCTGACTCTGCTGTTTCTGGAGGCGCTGCGCGGCCGCGGCCGTACTACGTTCCGCTTCTTCAGCAGGTTCTTGGTCTCCCGCCTTCTCCTGGTCCTCCTCCTCCCTTACTAAGTCCTCCGCCTGTCCAGTCACAGTCGCAGTTACAGCCGGCCTCTCCACTGCCTGGTCCTTCTCCTTACTCTGGACCGACTACAGGTCTTACGGAGCGTCGTGAGCCTGAGTCTCGTCCTGCGTCACCTGAGTCTCGTCCTGAGTTGCCTGTTCGCGCTGTTCGCACTGGTCGTCGTGCTCCGTGTCAGCGTCCTCCTCCTGTCCCCGACACTCACTCTATGACTCTCCGTCCTTCCACTGCTCCACAGCGTGTCCCTCTGCCGTCTCCTCCTGCGTCCTCCCTTCCTGACTGTCCGGACCCGGAGTCTGACTCCCTTCGTGCTGCTAGTCCTACTGTCACGCTTTTTCTGGCCACTGCTTGTCAAACATATCTACTATAGTCTATCTAGGCTGTAGTGGGGTAGTCAATACAGGGTACAACACTTTGTAGGCATTCATATTTGTACCCACCTGCTGTCTAGTTCATTCATTCCTCGTGTTTCTAACATGGTATAGAGCAGGTTCCCTAGTGGAACTGTTTTTAGGGCCCACCACTGAAATTTTTTTTTCCTTACCTTCCCGAAGCGCGCGTCGCGTCTGCCCTATCTACGCCCCGTGCGCCTGCCCTTTGAGGCCCTTCGCGGCCCGTAGCGGCCCCTTCGCGTCCCTTAGAGGCCCCTTGCGACCCCGGCCCTGCCCCGTCGCCCGAAGCCGCCGCGTTGCGGCCCGGCCCGTTGCCCCGTCGTTCGGCGCCCCGTCGCCTCGGCCCGGCCCTGCCCGTCGCCCCGTCGCCCGGCGCTGCCCTGGCCCTGCCCCGTCGCTCGTCGCGACCCTGTCGCGGCCCGGCCTCGGCCCTGCCCCGGCCCTCCCCCGGCCCCTTTGCGGCCCTGTTCCTGACCTGTCGCAGCCCTGCCCCGACCCTGTCGCGGCTCTGCCCCGGCCCTGTCCCGGCCCTGCCCCGGCCCTGCCCCGGCCCTGCCCCGACCCTGCCCTGGCGCTGCCCCGGACCTGTCGCAGCCCTGCCCCGACCCTGTCGCGGCCCTGTCCCGGCCCTGTCGCGGCCCTGCCCCGGCCCTGTTGAGGCCCTGTCGCGGCTCTTCCCCGGCCCTGTCCCGGCCCTGCCCCGACCCTGCCCCGGCGCTGCCCCGGCCCTGCCCCGGACCTGTCGCAACCCTGCCCCGGCCCTACCCCGGACCTGTTGCAGCCCTGCCCCGGCCCTCCCCCGGACCTGTTGCGGTCCTGCCCCGGCCATCCCCCGGCCTGGCCCCGGCCCCGCCCCTGATAAGAGCACCGCCGAGCCGCGCTGCCGAGCCGCGCCGCGCCGCCGAGCCGCGCTGCCGAGCCGCGCTGCCTTGCCTAGTCGCACCACTTCGCCGAGTCGCACTGCTACTACTGCTACTGCTGCTACCACTGCTTTGCACTGCTGCTGCTCCTACTGCTACTATGGCTAGTCCTACAGTTCTCACCTTTGATGCTGAGGGACGTGCAGTTGGCTTTGACGTGTGGGTTGACGATCTACAGCTCAGTGTGATTCTAGGGATGGGGTATCTCTTTTTGATCACACGTCCGGTGTTTCCACTGCTCCTGCTGCCACTGCTGCCAGTACTGTTCGCTCTCAGTGGACCACTCGTGACGCTGTTGCTCGTCTTGCTGTTCGTAGTCACCTGCCGCCAGCTGAGCGCGCACACTTTGGCCAGTACAAGACTGCTCAGTCTTTGTACGACGCTGTAGTTGCATGCTACTCCTCCCCTTCCACTGCTGCCCTCAGCCGCCTCATGCTACCGTACCTTTTCCCTGACCTTGCCGCCTTTGCCACAGTCGCTGACCTAGTTGCTCACCTCCGCACTAGTGACGCTCGCTACTGTGCTGCCCTTCCCACTGAGTTCTGTGCCAAGACCCCCCCCCCCATGTACATCACCCTTTACTACCTAGTCACCCGCCTCCCTGACTCACTCTCCTCAGTCAGGGATCACTTCCTCTCCCTTTGCCCCACCGAGCTGACTGTCGACCTGCTAGAGGAGCGCCTTACTGCAGCTGAGAAGAGTATCTTAGCTGTAGGTGCTTCTCGCGGCGACCGTCGCACCCCTTTCTTTGAGGGGTGTTCCCCTGTCCCCCTTCTCCCCTCTGTTGCTTCTGCTGCTACTGTCGACCTCGTTGGCACTGAGGAGGTTGGAGCTGCGTCTGCCCCTAGTGGGCGACGCCGCACTGGCAAGGGCAAGGGAAGCAGGGGTGGTGGAGGGGGCGGTGGAGGCAGCGGTGGGGGAGGTGGAGGAGGTGGAGGTGGTGGTGGGGGTGGTTCCGGGAGTGGTGGTGCTGGTCGCGGTGCAGCCTCGCAGCGTGGAGGCCTTGATGGCAGCCAGCGTCAGCAGCAGCTGCGCACCCGTGAGACCCCGTCTGTTCAGCAGCTTCGTGAGTGGTACGCTGGGCGTGGGAGGTCTGCGGGTGCAGGTCCCTGCACGTACGTTCTTCGCACCGGCACTCGTAGTGGGGAGGTGTGTGGTCTCCCACACACCACGCAGCGCTGCTTCGGCCGCTTGACTGACGCTTGGCGTACCCAGTTTCCTGACGCTGTTGAGCTTCCTCGTTGGCATGATCTGCTTCTGCAGAATGTGCCTATCTTTGATCTAGACTTTGATGCTATCCTTGCTGCCATGTATGCTCTTGCTGATATTACTGAGGGTGACTGTTACCTGCGTGTCCCGCCCGACCCGGGCACTGTGGCTGCTGCTCTAGGTGCTAGTGCGGCTGCTGCTCTAGGTGCTAGTGCGTCTGCTGCTCCAGGTGCTGGTACGTCTCCTCTCTCTGGTACTGCACCTACTGAGTCCTTGCACACTTTCACACTTGACTCTGGTGCTTCGCGCTCTTTCTTTAGAGACAGCACCACGCTCACGCCGCTCAGTCGGCCTGTTGCGGTCTCCCTTGCTGACCCCTCCGGGGGCCCAGTCCTTGCACACTCCTCCACGGTTCTACCGTGTCCTGCGGCCCCGTCGGGCTTGCTGTCGGGACTCCACCTCCCCTCGTTCTCTACGAACTTGGTGAGTGGAGCTGACCTCCAGGATGCGTGGGTTGACCAGTTCACCCCTGGAGGTCAGCGTGTGACCCACTGCACTTGCTCTCGGACGGGCCGCCACCTGGCCACGTTCACCCGTCGGCCAGGGTCGAGTCTGTACACACTGACTACTGCGCCTCCTCCGGTCCCTGCGTCTAGTCAGGTAGCTGCGTCCAGTCAGGTGTTTGCTGCCGCGTCCAGGACTAGTCCTGCGTCTGCCCCCTGCTCGTGTCGTCCTCTGGCGCATGAGACTCTCCTTTGGCACCACCGCCTTGGTCACCCCTCCCTGCCTCGTCTTCGAGGTATGGCCTCCCGTGCTCTTGTCTCTGGACTCCCCAGGTCCCTCCCTCCCCTTCCTCCGGGGCCTGCCCCCACCTGTGTTCCTTGTGTCGAGGGCCGGCAGCGCGCCGCTCCTCACTCCTCCTCGTTTCCTCCGACTGAGGCCCCTCTGCAGACTCTTCACATGGACGTGTGGGGCCCAGCCCGCGTCCGTGGACAGGGTCACGAGCGTTACTTCCTATTGGTCGTTGACGACTACTCGCGTTACACCACAGTCTTCCCCTTGCGCAGCAAGGGTGAAGTCCCTGAGGTGCTGATCGACTGGATCCGCGGTGCTCGTCGCCAGCTCAGTGAGAGTTTCGGTTCAGACCTTCCTGTTCTGCGTCTGCACTCAGACAGAGGTGGGGAGTTTTCCTCCGACCTCCTGAGAGCCTTCTGTCGTTCGGAGGGCATCCGCCAGACGTTCACGCTTCCGGCCTCCCCGCAGCAAAATGGGATTGCTGAGCGCCGCATCGGCATGGTCATGGACGTCGCTCGTACGTCCATGATCCATGCGGCTGCTCCCCACTTTCTGTGGCCGTTCGCGGTCCAGTACGCTGCGCATCAGATCAACCTTCAGCCTCGTGTCTCCTTGCCGGAGACCACACCTACTCTGCGGTGGACAGGGAAGATTGGCGATGCGTCTGCGTTCCGTGTCTGGGGATCTCGAGCTTTTGTCCGCGATACTACAACGGACAAGCTGTCCTCCCGTGCCGTTCCCTGTGTCTTCCTTGGCTTCCCTTCTGATGCACTCGGGTGGCAGTTCTACCACCCCACCTCGCGTCGTGTTCTGTCCTCTCAGGACGTCACGTTCGACGAGTCGGTGTCGTACTACCGTCTCTTTCCCTACCGCACTGCCTCTCCCCCCCCCCCGCCGCTCTTCCTCGCACCAGGTACTCCCCCGGTAGACCCCCTCCCCCCCCAGTGTCCTGCCCCCTCAGGTGTGTCCCAGGTAGACCCTGCCGAGCCGGTCGAGGTAGCTGTCGACTCAAGTGCTGCTAGGGGTACTGACCCTGCGGGTGAGGGGACTGGGGGTGCTGAGACTGGGGGTGCTGAGTCTGGGGGTGCTGAGACTGGGCGTGCTGAGCCTGGGGGTGTGGCGCCTGAGGGTACTGTGTCTGGAGGTGCTGACCCTGCACGTGCTGAGTCTGGAGGTGCTCTACGTGTCCCGTCGCGGCGGGAGCCCCTCTCTCCACAGCGGCTTCGTGAGTGGTACTCTCGGCGCTGTCGAGTTGCTGCTGGTGCTGGAGCTGCTGGAGGTGCTACTGGAGCTACTGGAGGTGCTGGCGCTGCTGGAGGTGGTCCTGGTGCTGGAGCGGCTAGAGGTGCTGCTGGTGCTGGAGCTGCTGGAGGTGCTGGAGGTGCTACTGGAGCTACTGGAGGTGCTGGCGCTGCTGGAGGTAGTCCTGGTGCTGGAGCTGCTGGAGGTGCTGCTGGTGCTGGAGGTACTACTGGAGCTACTGGAGGTGCTGCCGCTGCTGGAGGTGGTGCTGGTGCTGGAGCTGCTGGAGGTGCTGCTGGGACTGGAGACCCTGGGGCTGGGGGTTCCGGTTCTGTCTCTGCTGTTTCTGGAGGCACTGCGCGGCCGCGGCCGTACTACGTTCCGCTCCTCCAGCAGGTTCTTGGCTCCCCGCCTTCTCCTGGTCCTCCTCCTCCTTTCCTGAGTCCACCGCCTGTCCAGTCCCAGTCGCAGTTGCAGCCGGCCTCTCCGCTGCCTGGTCCTTTTCCTTACTCTGGACCGACTAGAGGTCTTACGGAGCGTCGTGAGCCTGAGTCGCGTCCTGTGTCGCCTGTGTCTCGCTCTGCGTCGCCTGTCCACACTGCTCGCGCTGGTCGTCGTGTTTCGCGTCCGCGTCCTCCTCCTGTCCTTGGCACTCACTCTATGACACTGCGTCCTTCCACTGCTCCATAGCGTGTCCCTCTGCCCTCTCCTCCTGCGTCCTCTCTTCCTGACGGTCCGGACCCGGAGTCTGACTCCCTTCGTGCTGCTAGTCCTACTGTCACGCGCCTTCTGGCCACTGCTGTCACTGACCCTCTGTTTGAGTCCACTGCTGCGTCTGCTCTTGTTACTGAGCTCGTTGACTTTGTTGCAGCCTGTCGCCTAGACTTTGCCACTAGTCTTATTGCTGAGTCTACATCTGCGTCTGTCTGTCCTCCGTCCGTCGGGGGTGAGTGTGCTCTTGGCACGGACGTTCTTGAGGACAGACAGGAGGAGTTTGAGTGCTTTGCTGCTTCTGTACCTCATCTCGTGTCCATGCTGCTTGCCCCTGAGGGAGACCCGGATGCACTAGACATCCCGACCCCACGCTCTTACGCAGAGGCGATAGAGGGTCCCTACTCCTCTCAGTGGCAGGCAGCCATGGATGCAGAGATGGCTTCCTGGAAGTCCACAGGCACCTACGTAGACGAGGTTCCCCCACCTGGGGCGAACATCGTCAGTGGCATGTGGATCTTCAGGGTGAAGCGGCCGCCGGGTTCTCCGCCTGCCTTCAAGGCACGTTACGTTGCACGTGGCTTCAGTCAGCGACAGGGAGTTGACTTCTTTCAGACCTTCTCCCCTACCCCGAAGATGACCACTCTTCGGGTACTGCTGCACGTCGTTGCTCAGCGTGACTACGAGCTCCACTCGCTTGACTTCAGCACAGCCTTCCTACAGGGCAGTCTCCATGAGGAGATCTGGCTGCGCCGCCCACCTGGCTTCACTGGGTCGTTTCCTGCTGGTACCCAGTGGAGCCTCCGCCGGCCAGTCTACGGTCTCCGCCAGGCACCCCGTGAGTGGCACGACACACTCAGGACGACTCTTGCTTCTCTTGGTTTTGCTCCTTCCACTGCTGACCCTTCTCTGTTTCTACGCACTGACACTACTCTGCCGCCGTTCTACGTTCTCGTGTACGTAGACGACCTCGTCTTTGCTACTGCTGACACTGAGGCACTTGCCCACGTGAAGTCCGAGCTGCAGAAGAGACACACGTGCACAGACCTGGGTGAACTGACAAGCTATCTTGGCTTGCGGATCACCCGGGACAGAGCACAGCGCACCATTACCTTGACTCAATCACACATGGTGCAGCAGGTCCTTCAGTGCTTCGGCTTCACGTACTCCTCGCCACAGTCCACTCCTCTGCCTACCAGTCAGTTGCTCTCAGCTCCACCTTCGGACGAGTCCGTAGAGCCGAGTGGCCCGTATCCAGATCTTGTGGGCTGCCTCATGCACCTGATGACTAGCACACGACCTGACCTCGCATACCCTCTCAGCCTTCTGGCTCGCTACGTGGCTCCCGGCAGGCACCGAAAGGTGCACTAGGATGCTGCGAAGAGGGTGTTGCGATACTTGTGCAGTACATCGGGCATGGGGCTCGTGCTTGGAGGACGGGCTCGAGTTGTCCTCACTGGTCACGCTGACGCCTCCTGGGTTGACGACTTGGCTACGCAGCGGTCGTCACAGGGTTACACCTTCAGTCTTGGCTCCGGTTCTGTCTCGTGGCGGTCTACCCGCTCTTCTTCTGTTCTCAGCTCCAGTTGTGAGGCTGAGATCTACGCTGGGGCCATGGCTGCACAGGAGCTTCGTTGGCTCACCTACCTGCTGACCGACTTGGGAGAGACGCCTCGTTCTCCTCCAGTTCTGTACGTCGACAACAAGGCCATGCTGGCCTTGTGACAGGAGCACAAACTGGAGCACAGAACGAAGCACATTGCTCTGCGCTACTTCCTTGCTCAAGTGTTGCAGCACCGTGGCCAGCTTCGTCTTGCTTACGTGGCCTCTTAGGCCAACACTGCTGATGTTTTCACCAAGGCACTTCAGCCTTGTGATCATCAGCGTTTCTGTACTGTGTTAGGCCTTGTACCTACTGTGCCTCACTTGCTGACTTCTTGACTCTGCTTGTACTGTACTCACTTGCTAGGTTGTGTTCACTGTATTGTTTGGTCTCCTTTATATAACTCTGCATGTGAACTGGCCTTGTGGCCATTTGCTTGTGCTCAGACTGCGTGGTGACTTTGTGATCCACCCTGAGCTTGCTTTGCCTTTCTTGACTGGTCTTGTGACCTCTTGTTCTCCCCCACTTTGCCTATGGGGGTGTGTCAAACATATCTACTATAGTCTATCTAGGCTGTAGTGGGGTAGTCAATACGGGGTACAACACTTTGTAGGCATTCATATTTGTACCCACCTGCTGTCTAGTTCATTCATTCCTCGTGATTCTAACACTGCTGTCACTGACCCTTCGTTTGAGTCCACTGCTGCGTCTGCCCTAGTTGCTGAGCTTGTTGACTTTGCCGCCCCCTGTCGTCTAGACTACGCCGCTAGTCTTGTTGCTGAGTCTGCGTCTGTCTGTCCTCCGTCCGTCGGGGGTGAGTGTGCTCTTGGCACGGACGTCCTTGAGGACAGGCAGGAGGAGTTTGAGTGCTTTGCCGCTGCTCTACCTCATCTCGTGTACATGCTGCTTGCCCCTGAGGGAGACCCGGATGCACCAGACATCCCGACCCCGCGCTCTTACGCAGAGGCGATAGAGGGTCCCTACTCCTCTCAGTGGCAGGCAGCCATGGACACAGAGATGGCTTCCTGGAAGTCCACAGGCACCTACGTCGACGAGGTTCCCCTGCCTGGGGCGAACATCGTCAGTGGCATGTGGATTTTCAGGGTGAAGCGGCCGCCGTGTACTCCGCCTGTCTTTAAGGCACGTTACGTTGCACGAGGCTTCAGTCAGCGAGAGGGAGTTGACTTCTTCCATACCTTCTCCCCTACCCCAAAGAAGACCACTCTTCGGGTGCTGCTACACGTCGCCGCTCAGCGTGACTACGAGCTACACTCTCTTGACTTCAGCACAGCCTTCCTACAGGGCAGCCTACATGAGGAGATATGGCTACGCCGCCCACCTGGCTTCACTGGGTCGTTTCCTGCTGGTACCCAGTGGAGCCTCCGGCGGCCAGTCTACGGTCTCCGCCAGGCACCTCGTGAGTGGCACGACACACTGAGGACGACTCTTGCTGCTCTTGGGTTTGCTCCTTCCACTGCTGACCCGTCGTTGTTTCTTCGCACTGACACCACTCTGCCGCCGTTCTACGTTCTCGTGTACGTAGACGACTTAGTCTTTACTACTGCTGACACTGAGGCACTCGCCCACGTGAAGTCCGAGCTGCAGAAGAGACACACGTGCACAGACCTGGGTGAGCTGACAAGCTATCTTGGCTTGCGGATCACCCGGGACAGAGCACAGCGCACCATTACCTTGACTCAGTCACACATGGTGCAGCAGGTCCTTCAGCACTTCGGCTTCATGTACTCCTCGCCACAGTCCACTCCTATGCCTACCGGTCACTCGCTCTCAGCTCCACCTTCGGACGAGTCCGTAGAGCCGAGTGGCCCGTATACAGAGCTTGTGGGCTGCCTCATGTACCTGATGACCTGCACTCGACCTGACCTTGCCTACCCTCTTAGCATCCTAGCACGCTATGTCGCTCCTGGCAGACACACGAAGGAGCACATGGATGCAGCTAAGAGGGTGTTGCGCTACTTGTGCAGTACGTCGGGCATGGGGCTCGTGCTTGGAGGACGGGCTCGAGTTGTCCTCACTGGTCACGCAGACGCTTCCTGGGTTGACGACTTGGCCACGCAGCGGCCGTCACAGGGTTACACCTTCAGCCTTGGCTCCGGCTCTGTCTCTTGGCGGTCTACCCGCTCGTCTTCTGTTCTCAGCTCCAGTTGTGAGGCTGAGATCTACGATGGGGCCATGGCTGCACAGGAGCTACGCTGGCTTACCTACCTGCTGACCGACTTGGGAGAGGCGCCTCGTTCTCCTCCAGTTCTGTACGTTGACAACAAGGCCATGCTTGCCTTGTGACAGGAGCACAAACTGGAGCACAGAACGAAGCACATTGCTCTGCGCTACTTCCTTGCTCGAGAGTTGCAGCAGCGTGGTCAGCTTCGTCTTGCTTACGTGGCCACTCTGGCCAACACTGCTGATATCTTTACCAAGGCACTTCAGCCTTGTGATCATTAGCGTTTGTGTACTATGCTAGGACTTGTGCCTACTTGGCCTCACTTGCTCACTTCTTGACTCTGCTTGTACTGTGATCTCTATAGATATACCTGCATGTTTACACTTGCTAGGTTATGTTCACTGTATTGCTTGTTCTCCTTTATATAACTCTGCATGTGAACTGGCCTTGTGGCCATTTGCTTGTGCTCAGACTGCGTGGTGACGTCGTGATCCACCCTGAGCTTGCTTTGCCTTTCTTGACCAGTCTTGTGACCTCTTGTTCTCCCCCACTTTGCCTATGAGGGTGTGTCAAACATATATGCTATAGTCTGTCTAGGTTGTAGTGGGGTAGTTCATATAGGGTACAACACTTTTAGGTTTCCTACTTGTACCCACTTGCTTGCTAGTTCAGTCATTCCTTCCTTCTCAATTCTGACAGCTGCTCGGCTTTAGTGAGAAGACGACGATCGCGATCAGCGGATGTTTCTCCTCAAGTAGTCTCGTCGGGTTCTTGTGCCCCCCAGACGGCTTCACCCGTTGGCATGTTCGTCGGATCTCCCTAACCACCAACGTGAGCAAGGTAGTCCCGGGAGGTCTGTACGTCATTCAAGTCTTGATTGTCGAAGGTCAGCATGACAGCGGCAGCCGTGGTTGAAGACGTGGGTACGACACCCTCATGTGGAACGGTATCGTTGGTGTAATCAATGTCATCGCGATGTTCCCATGGGCTGAGAGAGAGAATATTTTCGGAGTCGGCAGTGGTGCGCTCAGGTACAAAGTTGAGGATGAACACTCTATTTTGTTCGACTGCCGTGCCGAGTTTTCTGTCTCCATATTTCAAAGTAAACTTTCCAGGTTCGCCAAGAAGAGTAATCCCATTCCGCATAAGCTGTGCAGATGACATCAGATTGAAGCCAAGGCGAGGAACAAGAAGCACGTCGTTAAGATGAAGATTGAAGTCTTCTTCAACAGAATCAAGAATGATGTTACCCATCCAATGTGCTGTAAGACGTTGACTGTTGGCGACGGTGACGACGCAGGAATTCTGAGGACGACGCTGATTGATGACGAAACGGTTTTCTGAGGAACACATATGCTGGCCGCAACAACTGTCGAGATACCACGCGTTGGGACCTTCCAAGGTATGTGCAAGGTTGGCGTAGACCTCGGGTGGTATAGGCGTATTGAGTTCATCGTTGAAGCTATTATGAATACGGTCTTTGGCGTCAGGATCGTAGACGGTAGAAACCGACATCATACAATTAATGACTTGTTTCGCCAGTGTCTTGTCAGGTGTAGCAGACGATTTTGCAGGGTTCAGCTTCGCAGGGTTCGGCTTCGCAGTGTCACCTGAAGAACCTTTGGTGTGTGTTGGCGCAAACCGCTTCCAAGTCGGCTTATCCTTCGATCAGCAGGTATCGATGGTATGACCTGCTTTACGGCAAAAGGAACACACGGGCTTGTGAAGAATTAAACAGGAATGAATCAACTAGGAAAGTGTGAGATACAAATATAAAACCTGTACCCCTTAGTGTCTACCCCACTACAGCCTACATAGGCTAAGGCATATACATCTGACACACCCCCATAGGCAAAGTGGGGGAGAACTAGGGGTCACAAGACCAGTCAAGCAAAGCAAAGCAAAGCAAGCTCAGGGTGGATCACAACGTCACCACACAGTCTGAGCACCGGTTCAAAGGCCACAAGGCCAGTTCACATGCAAGTTCATATATAAAGGTAAACAAGCAAGTGCAGGTATATATAGATCACAGTACAAGGAAAGTCAAGAGGTAAGGAAGTGAGGCCAAGTAGGCACAAGACCTAGCATAGTACAGAAGCGCTGATGATCACAAGGCTGAAGTGCCTTGGTAAAGATATCAGCAGTGTTGGCCTGAGAGGCCACGTAAGCAAGGCGCAGCTGACCACGCTGCTGCAGCTCACGAGCAAGGAAGTAGCGAAGAGCAATGTGCTTCGTTCTGTGCTCCAGTCTGTGCTCCCGACACAAGGCCAGCATAGCCTTGTTGTCTACGTACAGAACTGGAGGAGAACGAGGCGGCTCTCCCAGGTCAGTCAGCAAGTAGGTGAGCCAGCGTAACTCCTGTGCAGCCATGGCCCCTGCGTAGATCTCAGCCTCACAGCTGGAGCTGAGAACAGAAGACGAGCGAGTAGACCGCCACGAAACAGAGCCGGAACCAAGGCTGAAGGTGTAACCCTGTGACGACCGCTGAGTAGCCAGGTCGTCAACCCAAGACGCGTCTGCGTGACCAGTGAGGACCACTGGACTCCGCCCTCCAAGCACTAGCCCGAAGCCTGAAGTACTGCACAAGTAGCGCAACACCCTCTTCGCTGCAGCCATGTGCTCTGGTCGGTGTCTCCCAGGAGCAACATAGCGTGCCAAGATGCTCAGAGGGTATGCTAGGTCAGGTCGAGTGCAGGTCATCAGGTACATGAGGCAGCCAACAAGCTCTGGGTACGGGCCACTCGGCTCTACGGACTCATCCGAAGGCAGAGCTGAGAGCGAGTGATGAGTAGACAGAGGAGTGGCCTGAGGCGAGGAGTACGTGAAGTCGAAGCGCTGAAGGACCTGCTGCACCATGTGTGACTGAGTCAGAGTAATGGTGCGCCGTGCTCTGTCCCGGGTGATCTGCAAGCCAAGATAGCTGCGCAGTTCACCCAGGTCTGTGCACGTGTGTCTCTTCTGCAGCTCGGACTTCACGTGGGCGAGTCCAGCAGTGTCAGCTGTAGCAAACACCAAGTCGTCGACGTACACGAGGATGTAGAACGGCGGCAGCAAAGTGTCGGTGCGAAGAAACAGCGACGGGTCAGCAGTGGAAGGAGCAAACCCAAGAGCCGCAAGCGTAGTCCTCAGTGTGTCGTGCCACTCACGTGGTGCCTGGCGGAGACCGTAGACTGGCCGCCGGAGGCTCCACTGGGTACCAGGAGGAAACGACCCAGTGAAGCCAGGTGGGCGGCGCAGCCAGATCTCCTCGTGGAGACTGCCCTGTAGGAAGGCTGTGCTGAAGTCAAGCGAGTGGAGCTCGTAGTCACGCTGAGCAGCAACGTGCAGCAGAACCCGAAGAGTGGACATCTTCGGGGTCGGGGAGAAGGTCTGAAAGTAGTCAACTCCCTGCCGCTGACTGAAGTCTCGAGCCACGTAACGCGCCTTGAAGACAGGCGGAGAACCCGGTGGCCGCTTCACCCTGAAAATCCACATACCACTGACGATGTTCGCCCCAGGTGGGAGAACCTCGTCGACGTAGGTGCCTGTGGACTTCCAGGAAGCCATCTCTGCGTCCATGGCTGCCTGCCACTGAGAGGAGTAAGGACCCTCTATCGCCTCTGCGTAAGAGCGCGGGGTCGGGATGTCTGGTGCATCCGGGTCTCCCTCAGGGGCAAGCAGCGTGGACACGAGATGAGGTAAAGCAGCAGCAAAACACTTGAACTCCTCCTGTCGGTCCTCAAGGACGTCCGTGCTAAGAGCACACTCACCCCCGACGGACGGAGGACAGACAGACGCAGACTCAGCAACAAGACTAGCGGTGTAGTCTAGACGACAGTGAGCAGCGAAGTCGACAAGCTCGGCAACTAAGGCAGACGCAGCAGTGGACTCAAAGGAAGGGTCACTGACAACAGTGGCTAGGAAACGCGTGACAGTAGGACTGGCAGCACGAAGGGAGTCAGACGCCGGGTCAGCAAGAGCAGGAAGAGAGGACTCTGGAGGAGATGGCAAAGGGACACGCTGTGGCGCAGTGGAAGGACGCGGTGCCATCTGATGCGTGCCCGGGACTGCAGGAGGACGCGGACGTGGAACACGACGACTAGTGCGAGCAGTGCGAACAGGCGACGCAGGACGCGACTCAGGCTCACGACGCTCAGCAAGACCTCCAGTAGGACCAGCGTAGGGAGAAGGAGCAGGCAGAGGGGAGACCAGCTGTAACTGTGACTCGGACTGGACAGGCGGAGGACACTCTAAGGAAGGAGCAGGACTAGGAAAAGGCGGAAGAGCAAGAACCTGCTCAAGGAGCGGAACGAAGTACGGCCGCGGCCGCGCAGCACCTCCAGAACCAGCAGGGACAACACCAGTACCCCCAGCGTCAGCTCCAACTCCAGCAGCACCACCAGCTCCAGTACCTCCAGCAGCTCCAGCTCCAGCAGGACCACCAGCAGACACAGCCGCTCCGGCTCCAGTACCTCCAGTAGCACCCACTCCAGTAGCACCACCAGCTCCAGCTCCACCAGTAGCTCCAGCACCAGGAGCACCATCAGGCCCAGCAGCTCCAGTACCTCCAGTACGAGCACCTCCGGGACCCGTGGCTCCAGAACCCCCAGCAGAAGCAGAACCTCCAGTACCGGCTCCAGCAGCACCTCCAGCTCCAGAACCTCCAGCAGCAGCAGAACCTCCAGCACCGGCAGCACCTCCAGCTCCAGCAGCACGGCTCCAGCGGCGAGCAAACCACTCGCGCAGCTCCTGTGGAGAGGGAAGCTCCCGCCGGGACAAAGCACCCGAAGGACCGCCAGGTCCAGCACCGACAGGCTCCACACCCCCACTCCCAGCAGCCCCAGGCTCAGCACCCCCAGAAGCAGCACCCCCAGGCCCCGCACGCTCAGGCTCAGCACCCCCAGACCCAGCACCCCCAGGCTCCGCACGCTCAGGCTCAGCACCCCCAGACCCAGCACCCCCAGGCTCCGCACGCTCAGGCTCAGCACCCCCAGACGCACCAGAGTCAGCAGCTACCTCGACAGGCTCGACTGCATCTACCTGGGACACACCTGAGGGGGCAGGACCCTGAGGGGGGAGGGGGTCTACCGGGGGGGGACCGGGAGCGAGGAAGAGCGGCGGGGGGGGGAGGGGGGCAGTGCGGTAGGGGAAGAGACGGTAGTACGGAACCGACTCGTCAAACGTGACGTCCTGGGAGGACAGAACACGACGCGAGGTGGGGTGGTAAAACTGCCAACCAGGCGCGTCAGGGGGAAAGCCGAGGAAGACGCAAGGAACAGCACGGGAGGACAGCTTGTCCGCAGACAAGTCTCGGACGAAAGCTCGAGATCCCCAGACACGGAACGCAGACGCATCACCAACCTTCCCCGTCCACCGCAGAGTAGGGGAGGTCTCCGGCAGGGAGACCTGGGGCTGAAGGTTGATCTAATGCGCCGCGTACTGAACCGCGAACGGCCACAGAAAATGGGGAGCAGCCGCATGGATCATGGACGTACGAGCGACATCCATGACCATGCCAATGCGGCGCTCAGCAATCCCATTTTGCTGTGGAGAGGCCGGAAGCGTGAATGTCTGGCGGATGCCCTCCGCACGACAGAAGGCTCGCAGAAGGTCGGAGGAAAACTCTCAACCTCTGTCGGAGTGCAGACGCAGAACAGGAAAGTCCGAGCCGAAACGCTCTCTGAGCTGGAGACGAGCAACGCGGATCCAGTCGATCAACACCTCAGTGACCTCACCCTTGCTGCGCAAGGGGAAGACAGTGGTGTAACGCGAGTAGTCGTCAACCACCAGCAATGCTCGTGACCCTGTCCACGGACGCGGGCTGGGCCCCACACGTCCATGTGAAGAGTCTGCAGCGGAGCCTCTGTCGGGGGAAACTCGGAGGAGTGAGGAGCAGCGCGCTGCCGCCCCTCGACGCAGGGAACGCAGGTAGGGGCAGGCCCCGGGGGAAGGGGAGGGAGGGACCGGGGGAGACCAGAGACAAGGACACGGGAGGCCATGCCTCGGAGACGAGGCAAGGAGGGGTGACCAAGGCGGTGGTGCCAGAGGAGGGTCTGGTGGGACAGGAGGCGACACGAGCAGGGGGCAGACTCAGGACCTGACCGAGACGCTGCAGCAAACACCTGACTTGACGCAGCTACCTGACCAGACGCAGCAACCGGAGGAGACTCTGTGGTCAGTGTGTACAGGCTCGACCCCGGTCGACGGGTAAACGAGGCCAAGTGGCGGCCCGTCTGAGCACACGTGCAGTGGGTCACTCGCTGACCTGCAGGAGTGAACTGGTCAACTCCGGCATCCTGAAGGTCAGCACCACTCACCAAGTTCGTGGAGAACGAGGGGAGGTAGAGACCAGACAGGGAGCCTGACGGGGCCGCCGGACACGGGAGGACAGTGGAGTAGCGAGCAAGGACAGGACCCCCAGAGGGGTCTGCTAGGGAGACCGCAACCGGCCGACTGAGCGGCGTAAGGGTGGTGCGGTCTCGAAAGAAGGAGCGGGAAGCACCCGAGTCGAGGGTGAAGGTGTGCAAGACCTGCGCCGACGCGGTACCTGAGAGAGCAGACTCACCAGCACCTAGAGCAGCAGACTCACGAGTACCTGGAGCAGCAGACTCACGAGCACCTAGAGCAGCAGCCTCAATACCAGGGTCAGGCGGAACACACACGTAACAGTCACCCTCAGCACTAATAGACACAGCATACATGGCAGCAAGAATAGCATCAAAGTCAAGATCAAAGATAGCTACCCCCGACCTG
This sequence comes from Closterium sp. Naga37s-1, assembly GCA_947471745.1. Taxonomy (NCBI): domain Eukaryota; kingdom Viridiplantae; phylum Streptophyta; class Zygnematophyceae; order Desmidiales; family Closteriaceae; genus Closterium; species Closterium sp. Naga37s-1. Next base: position 283,734 of record CANJKZ010000772.1, on the reverse strand, counting down.
AGCAGATCTCCCCAACGAGGGATCTCAGTGGCGTCCGGGAACTGGGCACGCCAGGCGTCCGTCAGGCGACCGAAGCAGCGCTGGGTGGCGTGCAGGCCGCCACACTGCTCTCCAATGCGGTCACCGGTGCGCAGGACGTAAGTACAGGGACCAGCACCCCCAGACCCCTGGCGCCCCGCGTACCACTCACGAAGCTGCTGGGGCGAAGGGGTCTCACGAGAGCGCTGCTGCTGCTGGGGTCCCCGCTGCACAACTCCGCCTCTGCCAGCTCCACCTCCGCCGCCGCCGCCTCCGCCTCCTCCACCCCTCCCGCCACCGCCACCGCCGCCTCCACCTCCACCGCCGCCACCGAAGCCCCCACCTCTACCACCACCCCCACCCCCACCCCCTCCTCCGCCTCCACCGCCGCTACCGCCGCCCCCACCACCTCCTCCAGCTCCCTTGCCCCGCTTGCCCTTGCTGATGCGGCGCCTCTCACTAGGAGCAGACGCAGCGCTGACCGACTCGGTGCCAACAAGGTCGACAGCAGCAGCAGAGGCAACAGAGGGCAAAAGACAAACGGGGGAGCACCCCTCAAAGAAAGGGGTACGGGGGTCACCACGAGAGGCGCCTACAGCGGTGATACTAGTCTCTGCTGCAAGGAGGCGCTCCTCGAGGAGGTCGACAGTGAGGGTGGTAGGGCAAAGAGAGAGGAAGTGGTCCCTGACCGAGCGGAGAGTGTCAGGGAGGCGAGTGACTAGGTAGTAGAGGGTGATGTACATGGGGGGGGGGTTCTGGGCGCAGAACTCAGCAGGAAGCGCAGCGCGGTAGCGAGTGTCACTAGTGCGGAGGTGCGTAATGAGGTCAGTGACTGTGGCAAAAGCAGCGAGGTCAGGGAACAGGTACGGTAGCATGAGGCGGCTAAGCGCAGCAGTGGCAGGGGAAGAGTAACGTGCAACTACTGCGTCGTACAGAGTCTTAGCACTCTTGTACTGACTAAAGTGCGCGCGCTCAGTAGACGGTAGGTGACTACGCACAGCAAGGCGGGCAGCAGCATCGCGCGTGAGCCACTGCGAGCGAACGGTACTGTCAGCATCAGCAACAGGGGCAGTAGAGGCGCCCGACGTAAGATCAAACAGGGAGAGACCATCCTTGCTATCGCACTGAAGGAAAAGCTGCAGATCATCTAGCCAGACATCAAAGTCAACCGCTCGACCCTCAGCATCAAAGGTGAGAAGACTAGGACTAGCCATGATAGGAGCAGCAGCAGACTAGCAGCGGCAGCAGTGCAACTGAGCGAGGCAGGACAGTGCGACTCGGCAGGGCGACTCGGCAAAGCAGTGCGGCTCGGCCGCGCGGCTCGGCCCGGCTAGGCTCTTACCAGGGGCGGAGCCGACAGGTCCGGGACTGGGTCGGGGCCGTGACAGGGCCGGGACAGGGTCGGGGCCGAGCAGGGTCCGGGACGGGGCAGCAACGGGGCCGGGACAGGGTCAGGGCCGGGGCAGGTCCGGGACAGGGTCGGGGCCGAGCAGGGTCCGGGACGGGGCAGCAACGGGGCCGGGACAGGGTCGGGGCCGGGGCAGGTCCGGGACGGGGTCGGGGCCGGGGCAGGTCCGGGACGGGGCCGAGGTAGGGCCGGGACAGGGTCGGGGCCGGGGCAGGTCCGGGACGGGGTCGGGGCCAAGGCAGGTCCGGGACGGAGTCGAGGCCGGGGCAGGTCCGGGACGGGGCCGAGACGGGGCCGGGGTAGGGCCGGGACGGGGCCTTTTAGGGGCGGCGTAGGGGCCGCGTCAGGTACGGGGCCGGGTCGGGCCGTTTAGGGGCCGCGTAGGAGCCGCGTAGGGGCGGCGTAGGGGCCGCGTAGGGGCCGCGTCAGGGACGGGGCCGGGTCAGGCCGTGTAGGGGCGGCATAGGGGCCGCTGAGGGGCCGCGTAGGGGGGCCGCGCAGGGGGCCGCGTAGGGGCCGCGTAGGGGCCGCGTAGGGGCCGCGTAGGGGCCGGGTAGGGGCGGGGCCGCGTCAGGGACGGGGCCACGTCAGGTACGGGGCCGCGACGGGGCCGTTTAGGGGCGGCGTAGGGATCGCGTAGGGGCCGCGTAGGGGCCGTTAGGGGCCGCTAGGGGGCCGCGAAAAAAAAAAAAAAAAAATAGGGCAGGGCGCGAGACGCGCTTCGGGCAGCGAAAAAAAAAAGTTGCTTATGGTGGGCCCTTAGGAAGGAACGGTCCCATGAGGGAACCCGCTCTATACCATGTGAAGAATTAAACAGGAATGAATCAACTAGGAAAGTGTGAGATACAAATATAAAACCTGTACCCCTTAGTGTCTACCCCACTACAGCCTACATAGGCTAAGGCATATACATCTGACAGGGCTTGCGACGTGGAGTAGAATAGAAACTGACTGTGTTATTAACCACCTTTTTCCCTCCTCGAACGTCGTGTAGGTCCATATCCTTCTGCTCGGCGATGAGAGCGGCACAGAGTGCCCCCTTGGACAACGTTGCCTGCATCCGAAGAATGGAACGACACTGCCGCCATTCTGGTCCAAGGCCCGCGAGTAGCACCGTGTGAAACATAGCGTCGGGGAAGTATCCTCCACACTTCTGAAGCTGGTCGCGTAGATTTCGAGCGCGGTTGATATACTGCGTCACCTTCTCGCCATTTATCATCTGTATGTTTGACAGCTGTGTTAAGATTTGCTCTGGTTGACGGTGTCCTTTGCCATGTAAACCTCCTGCAGATATGACCAAGCTGCTTCAGCGGGAGCGGTACTGGTACGAAAGGGACGAATACCAAGCTGTTCAGTCGATGTCATATTGCGAACGAGAACTGTGTATGCGGTCAGCGACACCGATCGAAAAGCGGCCTGTTGAAGGGGTGAGCCGCGAGATGGAAAGGGTGCTGTACCGTCGAACAATTGCCAAAATCCCGCGGTTTGAACAAGAAGTTCGAATTCGAAACTCCAGGTATAAAAATCTTGACCGTTGAATGGCATTGTCGTTTTAATCTTTGTTGGATTTGCAGAAGTAGGAAGATAACTTCCGGTGCCGTCGGCTGACTGTAACCGATAAAGTGATGGCATCTGTGATCCTTGCGATGCTTGCTGTCCTTGTCCACCAGGAACAAAGGAGAAGGAGTTGTTTGACCCGTCGCTCCCCTGTGGTAACTGTCCATGCTGATAACTGGAGCCATCAAGGCTCATAGCACTGGGAAACATCTGGTTAAGTGACAAAACGGCAGCATCGACGCGCTGCTGAAGATTCGTCGGCTGGTAAGCTCCTTGATATTGAAATGGTCCAGTCGGTACGAAACTAGACTGTTGTCCTGGTTGATTACTAGAACCAGTTACTGCAGCTGCAGCTGTTGTGGCTGCTGATGCTGCTGTTGCTGCGGCTGCTGCCGCTGATGCCGCTGCTGCGGCTGTGTGTACGGACTGATTGCTCAGTGGCATGCCGTACATCGGTTGTTGCTGATATTGTTGTTGCTGATGTTGCTGCAGATGAGAATTGTCAGCAGCTGGAGACGCTGTTGGGCGTGATGGGCTCGTAACAGAAGACCTGTTGTCGGATCGTGGAGAGCCAGACATAGTTGCAGAGTATGTAATTGGAAGCTTGTAGAATCCTAAGACGCTCGCAATACCATGTTAGAATTTGAAGTGATTGAGTAGGATCGTATACTTAGGATGGTAGATTCCTGTTGTAGCGGAAGTATTTGTACGAATTCCTTGAAGTGCTTAAGTCTCGATATTTTCTCAACATATGGAAGCAAATCACATCAAATCAAATCCCCTGCGAGCTGTCTGGCGACCCTTTCTATCGCCCTTGACACACGGAACACCTCATGCTGCACCCGACCCCACCCTGGGGTTGCAGGCACACACAGACGAGACGAGCCAGATTGCCAAAGGGAGAAGAGACAGAGCACAGGAAGGAGTGGTTCAAGAAAAAAAAAAAAACCAGCGGAAGCGTCCCAACCTAATGGTGAAGTATGTACGCATGTATGGCATGTATGGCATGTATGGCATGTCGCGTGTATGGCATGTATGGCATGTATGGCATGTCGCGTGTATGGCATGTATGGCATGTATGGCATGTATGACATGTATGGCTGTATGGCATGCATCAGTGGTCTTCACTTCATGCATGGCATTCGTACCATCTGATGTTCCCACTGTATCCGTTTCACCCCCCCTCCCCTTGACTGCATCCTGTAGTGCGTCGGTCACTAAAGGGAAGGCCACCGACCCATAGTCGTTGCCACGGCTGGGACCATACACCTGGCAGGGAGGAAGGGGGCAAGTGGGCAGAAGGGGGAGAGGAGTGAGGGGCAGGGGAAATGGGAGGAGAATATAAGGGCAGGTGTGAAGGCTGAAGGAAAGGCCACCGACCCATAGTCATTGGCACGGCTGGGACTATACACCTGGGGTAGGGAGCAAGGTGCGTTCCCACTGTATCCGCTGCACCCCCCTCCCGTTGACTGCATCCTGTAGTGCACTGGCCACTGACGGAAAGGCCACCGAACCATAGTCGTTGACCCGGTGGGACCATACACCTGGCAGGGGGCAGGGGCAGGGAGCGCGGGGGAGGGGGGAGAAGGGAGAGGGGGAGGAGGAGGGGAGATGGGGGAAGAATATGAGGGCAAGGCGCGAAAGCTGAAGGGAAGGCCACGGACCCATAGTCGTTGGCACGGGTGGCTGGGACTATCCACCTGGGGCAGACTTTTGACTCAAAAGTCACGTCGTTGGCACGGCTGGGACTATACACCTAGGGCAGAGGGCAAAGGAGCAGTCATGAGAGCATTCTGTAGAACAACAACCAAATCGCCCGTCATCACCCGTCATCACCCGTCATCACCCCTCCACACATACCATGTGGCAGTACCACGTGTATCCAGGCCCGAGCCCAGCAGCTTCCAGGAAGCCGCGCTCAGCCAGCATGAGTCGATCATTGATGTCCCTCAGAAGAAGAGGAAGAGGGAGGGGGAGAGGCATGCTGAGAGATGCACTGCGGTGAGGATTGTTGAGAGTTGCGCTGTCCTGTAGTGTGTTGAGAGATACACTCATTAAAGTGCGCCGTGCCAGTTCCTCTCCTCCTCCACCTCCTCCTCCTCCCGCTTCTCCCCCCCCTCCTCCGCCTGCTCCTTCTCCTTCAACTCCTCCCACTCGCTCTCCCTCTCCTACCGCTGCTACTGGTGCTACTGCTGCAATGGCTTCTGCTCTCTGATTGGTGATCGCCCTCACTGCCTTCTCCAGCTAACCAATGGCGTTCCATATAGCATCCAGAGACATGTGCTGCTGTGCTGCATGTGACTGTAACGAAGCCTCCAGCTCATTGGTGTAATCCTGGAGGAAGGAGGGAGATGAGAGATGGGAGATGAGATATGAGAGATAGGAGATGGGAGATGGGAAATGGGAGATGGGAGATGGGAGATGAGAGATGGGAGATGGGAGATGGGAGATGGGAGATGGGAGATGGGAGATGAGAGATGGGAGATGAGAGATGGGAGATGAGAGATGGGAGATGGGAGATGGGAGATGAGCGATGGGAGATGGGAGATGGGAGATGTGAGATGAGAGATGGGAGATGGGAGATGAGCGATGGGAGATGGGAGATGGGAGATGGGAGATGAGAGATGGGAGATGGGAGATGGGAGATGGGAGATGGGAGATGAGAGATGGGAGATGGGAGATGGGAGATGGGAGATGGGAGATGAGAGATGGGAGATGGGAGATGGGAGATGGGAGATGGGAGATGAGAGATGGGAGATGGGAGATGGGAGATGGGAGATGAGAGATGGGAGATGGGAGATGGGAGATGGGAGATGTGAGGTATGAAAGAAGAAGCGTCAGATTGTGACACGTGCTGATGTGCTGCGTGTGACTGTAACGAGGCCCGCAGCTCGTTGGTGTAATCCTGGAGGAATTCGGGAGGCATGAGTTGAGAGTCGGATGGGGTGTGGCATGACACGTTATGCTGTCAAGTCAAGTTATGTGCATGAAAATGAGTGTGTGAGAGCTGGGCGGTGGCGCGATGGCGGGAGAAGCGAGGGTCCAGAACGGTCTCACACTCACTCACGCACTCACTCACCTTGAGCCTGAGGGCGTATGTGGAGTAGTGGAAGCGGAGAGCTGCGTCTTGTACTAGGCGCGGAGTAAGAACGCCCCACAGCTGGGCAGTGTAAGAACGCAGTAGTAGCGGGCGCAGAGTAAGAGCGTCCCACAGCTGGGCAGTGTAAGAACGCAGTAGTAGCGGGCGCAGAGTAAGAACGCCCCACAGCTGGGCAGTGGCGCGATGGTGTGATGGTGGGTGAAGGAGAATCCAAGATGGTCTCACTCACCCACCCACCTTGAGACTCAAGGCGTATGTGGAGTAGTTGAAGGGGAGAGTCGCATCCTTCTGACAGGCGCCATGCAAGGGAAGGGACCCCTAGGGCTGGCAGGTGGCACGATGGCGTGATGGTGGGAGACGGAAGAATCCAAGATGGTCTCACTCACCCACCCACCCACCTTGAGTTTGAGGGCGTATGTGGAGTAGTTGAACGAGAGAGTCGCATCCCCTGACAGGCGCATAGTGAGAGCGCCCCAGAGCTGGGTGGTGGCGCGATGGCAGGATGGCATGATGGCGGGAGAAGGAAGACGTGAAGATGGTCTCATTCACCCACCTTGAGCCTGAGGGCGTATGTGGAGTAGTTGAATGGGAGAGCTGCGTTGCCTGCCAGGTGCAGGGCAAGGGAGCCCCAGAGCTGGGTGGTGGCAGTATGGCGGGAGAAGAGAGGGTCAAGAACGGTTGTCATGTAGTGGTAGTTGTCGTACAGGCTGTGCTACGTGGGGTAGTCTGGAGGGGAGAGGGGGCGGGGGGGGGGGGGGGGGGGGGGGGGGTTGGTGGGAGGGATGATGTGAGAGAGGGGTGATGTGAGAGAGGGATAATGTGAGAGAGGGATAATGAGAGAGAGGGATAATGTGAGAGAGGGATAATGTGAGAGAGGGATAATGAGAGAGAGGGATAATGTGAGAGAGGGATAATGAGAGAGAGGGATAATGTGAGAGAGGGATAATGTGAGAGAGGGATAATGAGAGAGGGATAATGTGAGAGAGGGATAATGTGAGAGGGATAATGTGAGAGAGGGATAATGTGAGAGGGATAATGTGAGAGGGATAATGTGAGAGAGGTTCTAGGATGGTTGTCATGTAGTGGTAGTCGTCGTATAGGCTGTGATACATGGGGTAGTCTGGGGGGGAGAGGGGGGGAAGAAGGATGGGGTGAGAGGGTAAAGAGGGAATTTATGATTATTGCCATGCAGTGGTAGGTAGTTATCTTAGAGACTGTGATACATGGGGTAGTCTGCAGGGGGTGATTGGGGTTGAAGAGGGGGGGTGGAGGGAGGGGGTGAGGAGTGGGGGATGAGGGATGGGATACATGGGGTAGTCTGAAGGGGTGATTGAGGGATGGGGCATGGGGCGTGGTGGATGGGGTAGATGGGGTACATGGGGTGCTCTGAGAGTGAGAGAGTTTAGGGACGGGTTAAGGAGGCGACAAGAGAGGGGGAAACGAAGCTGCTGCAGGAAACATGCTTTGAGACCTCTCAATTCTCCCTGTGAGAATTCACAGCATTGAGCAACTTCCCTCATTACGCATCTTTGACTCTGTACAATATACCCCCCCTCAATATACCCCACCTCAGTACGCATCTCCCACCCCCCCACTCCTCATTCCTCACCTTCCCCAAAGTGCAGGTCAGCGGCGGCAATCCCAAGGTGCTGCAGGAACGGAGCATAGTCGCTGCCACCGCCGCCCAGCCTGCCAAGCTGGTGGAAAATACGACATGATTTGATATGACTTGTGATATGAAATGATATGATATGATATGATATGATATGATATGATATGATATGATATGATATGATATGATATGATATGATATGATACATATGATATGTTATGATGTGATATGATATGATATGTTATGTTATGATAGGATATTATATGATACGGTGTGAAGCACAGACATGAGGAGATGAAAGGAACAGCAAGGACAAAGACTTATCAGATACAGGTGGCATGCTGTGATTGGTTCTCCCAGCCCATGAATGGTCAGGCCTTGCAGGCACAGCATGCCACCAACCAGCCGACTCATAGGCGAGTCATTCACATGATAAAAGTTGAGTTTTGAGACGTCGCAAAATTCAACAATTATCGAATGTCAGGCCTTGTTGCAGGCACAGCATGCCACCAACCAGCCGACTCACTCAAGGAACAATGCGGTTGGCCCTGTCAGGCGGTCAGCCCACGAGTTACAGAGCGACCGGCGCTGCTGTGATTGCAGCAATAAGCCAAGCACCGCCAGCAGCCGACTGAAAATTCACCAGAAGCATTCACACCCCATACACAGTCCACTCACATGGGGGACGGTGCGGTTGGTCCTCTCAGCCCATGAGGCATACATCGACTGGCCTTGCTTGTCTGGATCCTCCACCTGTGCGCGACAAGACAGGACACCCAAAACGAGGGAGAAAACGGTGCAAAAAACTTCACCGACACCAATAAGCGCATTGATGACAGGACCAACAAGATTGCACGGCCGCTTGTGAACTGCTCTCACCGACTCTAAACTCACCTGCTCAGCAACCTCTCTGATGACATCATCCAGCTGTGGCGTGGCAGCAGCGTGGAACCCAGCGCCCGACACGGCGGTGTCGACGTTTATGTATGCGACGGCGCGGGATGAGAGCAGCGGAGCGTTGTCCTCCACCCACTCTGTGGAGCCGATCTGATGGGTGGGAAGGAGGGAGACAGGGAGGGGAACCCAGCGCCAGACACGACGGTGTCGACGTTTATGTACGCGATGGCGCGAGACGAGAGCAATGGGGCGTTGTCCTCCACCCACTCGGTTGAGCCAATCTGGTACGTGGGAGGGAGAAAGGCTTTTAAAGATTCGACGGAATGGTTGACGAAAGCAACGGGGCGTTGTCTGAAGGGGGGAGCATAGAATCAACCGTGTCTGACAGTACAGCCCTTGTCATTCAGAACACCACGTGAAGAAAAAGGCTGCAGGAAAACACAGCACAGTACACCAAACGAGGGGTGTACTGCACAATAAGGCGACTCTTGCAGGACCTAAGAAACGCAGTAAGCAACCATACATTCTTCAAGAAACAGGCGCAGTACATTTTTTTAGAAACAGGACTATGAGCGAGTCGAGCTTTAAGAATTGTTCGCCCCTCTCACTCCCATATGGTTCCTCCATCCGCATCCTCGCCCATCCTTACTTCCATCACTCCCTCCCCACTCCACCCCATCCTTGCCCACCTCACCTCCCCCATCTCTCCCTACCATCTGGCTCCTCGGCCCCATCCCTCCATCCATGCTCACCAGTCCAAACTCCTCTGCATCCCACGAGGCAAACACGACGGAGCGGGCAGGCCTCCACCTCTCTCTCAACCACACAGCTAGTCCCATCTGTCCCCCCCTCCTTCAGCATGGTCTCCCCGTCCCCATCCCTCCGCCCATCCCTCCACCCATCCCTCCGCCCATCCCTCCGCCCATCCATCCCTCCACCCATGCTCACCAGTCCAAACTTCTCTGCAGCCAACGATGCAAACACGATGGAACGCTCAGGCCTCCACCCCTCCCTCATCCCCACAGTCCGCCCCATCCGTCCCTCCCTCCTGATACTGTACCATACTCTCCTCGCCCTCGCCCCTCCACCCCTGCTCACCAGTCCAAACTCCTTTGCATCCCACGAGCCAAACACGATGGAGCGGGCAGGCCTCCAGCCACCAGCCAGCATGAGCCCGAATGCCCGTGCCATATGAGAGACAAGGCAAAGGCAGAGAGGAAATTAGTGCAGGCAGGCCGTCAGCCACCAGGCAAACATTCATGCATTCATTCCGGTCAGCCTGGACCCGAACGACTATGTCGGTCAGACGGCATGACTGGCAAGGCGGGAGGAAGGCCGAGAGAACCATGGGTGGACCTTTGAGGCGCCTCAAAAGACCACACACAATGGAGCAATAAGATGAGCAGGCAGCAGGCAGCAAGCATTGGGAATGGATGAGTGCATGAACGCCTGAGTATGCAGTAACATCAAACAGAGGGCAGCAGAAGAAACTACCTCGAGCGTGCATGCAATGTCAAGCATGCATGGCAGATGAATGCATGAGCAGGACGGTGGTCCTACCTCAAGCATGCATGCGGTGCCACTGTTGGGGTCGGCAGCACCAAACACCCACGCATCGCTTTGGTTGCCCACCAGCACATACCTGTGTGTGCAGTGAAGCGAAGGGACAAAGAGGGTATGCGGGTACATCAAGGTGACTTTTGAGTCGACTCAAAAGTCACCTAGGGGCAAAGAGGGCATGCGGGTACATCACAAGCAGGGGATTTGGGGGGTGAATGCGAGCATGGGCTGTGAGGGTTAAGAAATAGGTGTGTGTTATGAGTATAGTCTAAAGAAAAGCCAGATACACATCACTTTTCGTCATTGCCATGATGAATTCTCATCCTTCTCACCATGATCTAACCACTCTCTTACTTCTCATCCTTCTCACCATGATCTAGCCACTCTCTTACTTCTCATCCTTCTCACCATGATCTAACCACTCTCTTACTTCTCATCCTTCTCACCATGATCTAACCACTCTCTTACTTCTCATCCTTCTCACCATGATCTTACCACTCTCTTACTTGACCACGCCTAAACACCCTCGACTCAACTCAACCACCAATTTCCCTAAGTTTCCTGACCATGTTCCACCTGTCAGGTTCTGATTGGCCCTTGATTGTCCCAATCACGTTGCGAATGTTGGTAACGGTGTCATTCACCTGGATTGGGGCAGGAAAGAGGGGGTTTGGGGGGGGGGGGGGGGGGGGGGGGGGGAATGAAGGGTGGAGATTTGAAACACTTCTGTAAGAATCTGCAACAGAAATTTCGCATGGATTAAGCTGGGGAAGAATTGGGGACAGGGCGAGGAAGGGAAGGAAAGCAAGGGGGAAGGAGGGAAAGGCAGCGGAATGTTTGGAGCACGGAAACATGATGGAAAGGAAGAGTAGGGGTTCGAGCCAAGGGAGAGATGTACCCCCTCTGATGCTGAAGAGTCGTAATTGAGTCGACTCCATCCTTCAGCCTTCCAATCTCCCCCCTCCACCCCTGTCATGCCCCAACACGCACAACCCCTACTCTCCCCTCCCCGTATCCCTCTACCTCCCTCCTCACCACCGCACCTCACCTCTATTTCCATATCAACCACCACAGGCCAAGGGCAGATGTGATACTCCAACCCTTCAATATCCCCAATCCACTCCTCTGGTGCAGCAGCAACCACCTTCCAGTCCTTCCCTATCAGTATTCCCCTTCTCTCTTCCAAACATCTCACCTCTATTTCCATCACCACTACAGGCCCAGGTCCAACACGGTACTCCAGCCCCTCAATCTCCCCCCTCCACCCATCTACACCTCTCCTCACCACATTCCCCTAGCCTCACCTCTATTTCCATCTGCACCACCACAGGCCCAGGTCCAACACGGTACTCCAGCCCTTCGATATCCAACATCCACTCTTCAGGTACAGCAGCACCCCCAAGCAGCACCCCCAAGCAGCACCCCCAAGCAGCCCCCCCAAGCAGCCCCCCCAAGAAACCCCCCCAAGCAGCCCCCCCAAGCAGCCCCCCCAAGCAGCACCCCCAAGCAGCACCCCCAAGAAGCACCCCCAAGCAGCACCCCCAAGCAGCACCCCCAAGCAGCACCCCCAAGCAGCACCCCCAAGCAGCACCCCCAAGGGGGGGGAAAGAGAGAAGGCAAGGAAGGGAGAGAGCACAGGGAAAAGGAAGGGACAGCACAATGGGAAAAAGGCGGGAAAGGAAGGGACAGCACAATGGGAAAAAGGCGGGTAGAGCAAAGTGATTCTGACATGGTATTCAGAGCAGGAAACCTGTTAAGTTTTTAGGGCCCACCGATAGTTCCGCTCGTTCCTACCTGAAGCACCCTTGCGCTGTCCGGCCCTGCTCGCACAGGGTCGCGCTGCCCTGCAGCTACTCGCACTGCCTGCCCCCCGCACGTTGCGCTCTGCTGCAGCCTGCGAGTCGCGCCCTACTGTCCTGCCCAGCGCGCGCCACCCTGCCCTGCAGCCCGCGCCCAGCTGTCCTGCAGCCCGTGCATCGCGCTGCCCTGCCCTTAGGCCCGCGCGCCGCCCTGCCCTGCAGCTCGCGAGCTGCACTGCCCTGCCTTGCAGCCCTGCGCGTCGTGCCCTGCTACCCTGCCCAGCGCATCGCGCCCTACTGCCCCGCGCATCGCGCCCTGCTGCAGCCCGCACCTCGCGCCCTGCTGCCCTGCGCGTCGCGCCCTGCTGCAGCCCGCGCGTCGCGCTCTATTGCAGCCCGCGTGTTGCGCTCTGCTGCCCCGCGCATCGTGCCCTGCAGCCCTGCACAGTGCGCGCCCTGCTGCCCTGTCCACCGCACGCCCTGCCCTGCAGTCTGCGGCGCGCCCTACCTTGCCCAGCCGCGCCGCCCAGCCCGGCCGAGCCACGCCGCCCTGCCCAACCCGAGCCGCGCCGCCCTACCTCGATCACCAGCTCCACCGAGCCGCCCTGCTGCTACTACTGCTGCTTGTGGAGGTGCTGCTGAAAGTGTTGGGAGTGCTGCTGGTGCTGGAGGTGCGACTGAGAGTGCTGGAGGTGCTGCTGGTGCTGGAGGTGCTGGACCTACTACTGACCGTCACTGCCTGTCATGGCCACTATTGTTATAGTCACAATAGGCTTGAATGTGCCTAAAACGAAAGATAGAGAGCACAGACGGATTTCTGCACAGCGGCTTCAAACGTTGATAGCGTTCTGCTCACAGCTGCAAATGACCTGATTCAAATTGGATCTAGAGCGTCTTCACGTCGTCTACAATTAGCAATTTAGATTGCACGATTTGATAAAGAATTGACGACACAGCGTCGGTTTGAACGAACGGTACTATGGCAGCCACTATAGTCTTAGAACACAAGATAGGAAGAGTTACGAGTTGGGAATGACTCCCAGCTCCTACAAACCCCAAGAGCCGAGGTACAGTGATGTGGAACAGTGCCGGACTCAACATTCACACACAATTATAAGCATGAAATATATATTATCCCATGCCCTCATACCATTCCATACACACACACATTCACGCACACGGACAACAAGCCGAGTGCAAACCGTAGGGTTGCACCAACAAACTCCCCCTCGGATTGTTGGCCTTAGGATATGTTGCTCTCTCAGTTCAGAGCCATCCCAGCCAGCTTGCAACACTTCCAATGCTGCTGCTCCACCAGCCTCTTGGTCATCATGTCAGCCGGCTGCCCCGTGGTCTTCACGTAGCGCAACTCAACTTCACCCGCGGCTACCATGCTCCTCGTCCAATGCCACTTCACTCTCATGTGCTTCGTGAGTCCATGCAACACAGGGTTCTTAGCAAGAGCAATGGCACCCTGGCTGTCACAGTACAGTGGGGTAGGTCCTTACTGCTCCTCCCCCAATTCAGCCAACAAACGCCGCTGCCACACAATCTCCCGTACCGCACGGAAGAGTGCCATGTACTCGGACTCCACCGAGCTCAAAGCTTGGTCAACCTGCTTCTTGCTCTCCCAAGCAGTTGGGCCTCCACCAACACAGCATATGAAGCCTCCCACACTTGTCATGTCCTCTGGTTCTGATGCATATGAAGCATCCGAGTAGGCGGTGAGGAACAAACGCCCGGGTTCAACACCATCCGCGCCCTTTTGGCGCCTTTGTGCCGCCGCCGAGTATTGCAGCCCAACGGTCGGTGTTTGGCCAAGATACTTGGCCACCCTCATTCCAGCTGCTACCTGCTCCTCATTAGGGCATTGCACAACCCTAGCCAGCTGCCCGGTAGCAAACGCGACGTCCGGTCGGGTGTTTACCGCCGCATACATGAGGCTGCCCACCAACGAGTGAAATCGGCGCCTCTCCTCTTCACCAACGCTCTCCTCCTCTGGTCCCTTCACACACTTGAACCCAGAGGGAAAGGGTGTAGCCACATGGCCTTCACTCTGCCCAAAGTTGGCAGCCAATGCCTCCAGGTACTTTCGTTGATGCACCCGCATGCACCGCTTCTCCACATCTCGTTCGATGTGGAGCCCAAGGTAGAAGCTCACGTCACCAAGGGCCTTGCACTTGAACTTGTCTTGAAGCTTCAGCATCACCTCCTTCACAAGGTCAGAAGAGGGTGAGAAAATGAGGATGTCATCCACATAAACCACCATGAAACTCCTCTGCTCCCCCTCGCCAAGCATGAACAAGGAGTGATCGGCCGTTGAGGGAGTGAAGCCGATCCCCTCCAACACTTCGCGCAGCTTCATGTACCATTGCCTAGGGGCCTGCTTCAGCCCATAGAGGGCCTTCTTCAGCTTCCACACTCTGCCACTACCATCATCAAACCCCTCTGGCTGCGCCATAAAAATCTCCTCCTCAAGGATGCCGTTAAGGAATGCCGTTACGATGTCCATTTGCTTTACTACCCATCCTTTGATGGCGGCTCCCGCGAATAGGGTTCGCAGCGTCGTCGGCTTCACCACAGGGGCAAACAGCTCCTTGAAGTCCACCTTCTCCTTCTGCTGGTACCCCTTGGCTACAAGCCTAGACTTGTAGCGCTCGATCTTGCCGTCGGCATCCGACTTGATTTTGAAGAGCCACTTGGACGTTATCGCCGTACGCCCCTCCGGTAGCTCCACCAATTCAAACGTGTCATTCTCCTCGATACTCTTCAGCTCACTCTCCATGGCCTTCTTCCACTCCTCAGCATCACTACTCTCCAAAGCCTCCTTGAGAGTTGCTGGTTCTCCCGGCATCTCCACCGGAGAGAAGAACGCGAAGGCACACTCCTCGTAGTCACTCTCCTCGTCGTCTCCGACCATCATTGCCGCTCCGGCCAGGGCTGTCTTGCCCTGCTTTCCCGGCGCATCATAGGTCAGCCTATTAGGGGGTTGAACTCTCCTCTTCCCCCTTCCTTCCTCCTCAGCTGCAGGGACTTGAAGGCCTTGGCGTTGCTGCGGTGTGGCTCGAATCCGTGGAGCACTCGTAGTACGGGAAGGGAGTGACGGTGCACGCTCGCTCACTTGCTGCACCTCCTCCTCTTCTTCCTCTGCATCATTGGCCTCCTCTCCCCCATTCACAAGGGAGGATTGCCTTGTGGTTGTGCTGCCGCTGCTCAGCTCCAAAGGCAGCTCCACATGCTCCAAACCGGAACTCTTCACCTCCCCAAACCGCACGCCTATCTTCGCCTCATTCTCCGCCTTCCAATCCTTGTACATGAAGTTCTCCATGAACTTGCAGTCCCTGCTCACCAAGAACTTCTTGGTGAATGGGTCCCAAAGAAGCCATCCCTTGCTGTTTTGAGCCATGCCCAAGTGCACGGCCCACACCGCCTTGGCACCAAGCTTGTTGTGCCGAAGATGCTTAGGCACGAGCGCCATGCACATGCACCCGAACACCCGAAGCATATCCACCTTTGGCTTCCTTCCTAGCCACTCCACATAGGGCACCCATTTGTCTGCTCCCACATGAGTCAAGGCTCTGTTCTTGGCCACACACGCGCTCCGCACCGCATCAGGCCAGAAATAGTCGGGTAGCCCGGCTTCAATGAGCAACCCGCGTGCCGCCTCCGTGATTGTGCGGTTCGCTCGCTCGGCGATGCCGTTCATTGCAGGGGAGTATGGCATGGTGAGGGAGTGCCGAATACCATTCTTCTTCAGCCACAACCCAAACTCCTTGCTCAGGAACTCTCCCCCTCGATCGGTGCGGATTGACTTGACTAAACGGTCTTGTTGCCGCTCCACCATCGGGAACCAATCCGTCTTCAACGTTTCAGCCACGTCGCTCTTCTTGGCCAGCACGTACACCCAAGTCATGCGGGTGTAGACGTCGACAATGGTGAGAAAATACTCAGCTCCAGCAGCTCCAAGCTTCAGGGGGCCCACCACGTCCATCACCACCTCATCAAGCGGTGCCTTTGCCGTTGCCTCCGAACTAGGGAACGGAAACCGGGTGAACTTGGCTTGAATGCACGTCGGGCAGCCAAGCACCTCATCGGGCTCCCCCTTCACACGTATGCCAGCAACCATCTCATTCTTCACTAGCTGCTGCAAGATGGGCAGGGCCACATGCCCCATGCGCCGATGCAAGGTGAGCCAATCACACTCCCCCGTAGCCGAAGTTGGATTGGAGAATGCCGCGCTCGCAATAGCGCCCCACATACTCTCTCCGTAGTCCTCCTCCGCTGCTGCCTCTGGGTTCTCCTCACCCTTTTGCTGCTCCTTGGTTGCTGCACCACTCTCCTTAGGTTCACTGAACTTGCTGGTCCCTCCAGGTTTGCTCTTCTTGAGCTCATTCTCCTTAGCGCGACCGTTCGCGCCATCGTCGCTACCGACCGCTCCATCCTTGGTGCTGATGCTTGCTGCCACTTGCCTCTCCTTAGGCATAGGGACCACTGGGATCTGCCACATCTCGTTGTAGACATCCCTGTCCTCATGAAGGTCCCAAAGAATTCGATCGCCAAGCCTTGCGGTGTAGGTCTTGGCTCCCTTCGAGTTCGTGTCCATGCCGGCCTTTGCCAACCGCCGCACGGAAATCAGGTTTGCAGCAAGGCTGGGCACCCAAAGCACGTTCTTGAGGCCCACCATCTTCCCATCAGCACCCTTGAACATGGCCTTGCCCATGCCTTTCACCTCTGCTCGCTGCCCCAAAGCCGATGTGACATGCTTCACCGGTGACGGCTCGAGTTCGGTGAGCAAGTCCGGGCGAGGTGTCATGCTATAGGTAGCGCCACTATCAATCACCCAATAGTCCAGGGGGTGTAGGGTCACCTTCCCCACAGCTGCTGGCTCCTCAAAGCCTTCATCCTTCTCTGGACCAGCCGGTACTTGCGTCGACACGAAGTAGAATAGACCCGGGTATCGATCGTCGCTCGGGTCCTTGTCGTTGTCTCCGCTCTTCATGTTTGCAGCTCCGCCACCGCGACCGCCACGGCCTCCACGGCCTCGTCCTCTCCCTTCTCCTGCTCCTCTACCCTCTTGGTCTTGAGCAGGGGTCCAACCATCAGGGAGTTTGTAGCAGTCGCGCCACATGTGTCCGCTCTTGTGGCAATAGTGACACTCGCCGTCGAATCGGCCGCGACCGCGTCCGTAGCTCTTGTCGTCGCTGCCGTAACCGCCACTCCTGCGGCCTCCGCCGAAGTTGCTGCCACCAAACCTTCCTCCCCCTCGTCCTCTGCCTCTTCCTCGACCATATCCACGGCCGATGCTCGCTGCCCCAGCGTCATCCGCACTCGCCAACTCACGGCGGCGGAAATCCTCTTGAAGGATAGCTCGCTTCACGTCTTCAAGCGAGAGGCGGGGCAAGTCGCGATTAAGGTTGATGATGAGCGAGGACCATGACTCTGGGAGTAAGGCCAGCAACTTGGTCTTCTTTTGGAGCTCACTGTAGTTCAAATCAGCTCCCTCAAGCCGCGTCAACAAGTCGAAGAATTTCTGCACCCCTTCTTCAACCGCTTCGTCTTCTTCAATTCGTAGTGCCGCCATTTGCCGTTCCAATACCACCGCTACCGCCGCTGTTGCAGGAGCATGTACACCCTTGAGAGCAGCCCATGCCTTTGGTCCTTTCTCTGGTTCACGCTGGAATGGCTTGATGTGACGGATCTGACTGCTCCCCAACGCTTGCCCAAGTAAGAGATAGCCTTGTGCGCTCTTCCGCACCCACGGGCTCTTCTCCGGGTCGTTCTCGGGGCGCTTCTCCGTTCCTTCCATCACCTCCAGCAGGTCATAGTGGTCAAATATGTTCTCCATCTTGAAGGACCATTCAGCAAAGTTGTCACCGTTGAACTTGTCAAGCCCAAACACCCTAGGCTCATCCCTAGGTGGGCCAAGACTTGGTTGCATGGGCGCCATGGCTGAATCACGGGGTTGGCCTTGAGCTTGAGCTTCTCCACTGCCACCAGCACCTCTGGCACCCCTTTCCTCAGGTCCAGACATTGTCGAAACTGCTCCAAGGGCCTCTGATACCACTTGTTATAGTCACAATAGGCTTGAATGTGCCTAAAACGAAAGATAGAGAGCACAGACGGATTTCTGCACAGCGGCTTCAAACGTTGATAGCGTTCTTCTCACAGATGCAAATGACCTGATTCAAATTGGATCTGGAGCGTCTTCACGTCGTCTACAATTAGCAATTTAGATTGCACGATTTGATAAAGAAATGACGACACAGCGTCGGTTTGAACGAACGGTACTATGGCAGCCACTATAGTCTTAGAACACAAGATAGGAAGAGTTACGAGTTGGGAATGACTCCCAGCTCCTACAAACCCCAAGAGCCGAGGTACAGTGATGTGGAACAGTGCCACACTGTCCCCAACCACGAAGGGTCTCGAAAC
Source organism: Closterium sp. Naga37s-1 (assembly GCA_947471745.1). NCBI lineage: Eukaryota > Viridiplantae > Streptophyta > Zygnematophyceae > Desmidiales > Closteriaceae > Closterium > Closterium sp. Naga37s-1. Next base: position 265,351 of record CANJKZ010000772.1, on the reverse strand, counting down.
TACCCTTCACTAGGGCCTACACCAAGTGAAATGTTACACTACACAAAGTAATGTAACTATCTTCAATATCTTGAGGTGTACCCTTTTGGCAAGCTTCGAAATCACTTGAGGCTTGACACCAAGGCTCGGGCTCTTCATCACAAACTCATCCTTGAGTTCTTGATGGGTCTGCTGCACACACCTGCGACACGCCGAACGTTCGACACAGGACAAAATATAAACCGCGCACGACAAAATAGAAACCGCGCGCGAGACACAAACGACCGCGTAACACGCGTCTAGCGATAACTCGCTATTGACTCGACACACACACTCGACATCATGACTCAACATTCACACACAATTATAAGCATGAAATATATATTATCCCATGCCCTCATACCATTCCATACACACACACATTCACGCACACGGACAACAAGCCGAGTGCAAACCGTAGGGTTGCACCAACAACTATCACGGCAGTTGCAGCGGCTAGGGGTGGACAGCGGCGGTCATTGCCTCTCCCTGACGACCCCACCCCTCAGCAGCTTCGCGAGTGGGTTCTTCAGCGAGCCCGTCCAGGTGGTGAAGGCTTTGGTTTTCTGCGTACTGCACAGAGGCAGCAGCAGAGTCAGCAGGAGACCTTCTCCCCACAGGTGCTTTGTGAGTTGGTTCCTCAGCGATGTGTCACTGGTTCTGTCGAGGCTGCTGCACTAGGTGCTAGTGAGTCTGCTGCCGCACTAGGTGCTAGTGAGTCTACTGCCGCACTAGGTGCTAGTGAGTCTGCTGCCACACTAGGTGCTAGTGAGTCTGCTGCCGCTCCAGATGCTTGTGAGTCTGCTGCAGCTTTAGGTGCTCGTGCGTCTCCCGCCACAGTTCCTTCCTCAGCTGAGGCCTTGCACACTTTCACACTTGATTCAGGCGCGTCACGTTGCTTCTTTCGTGACTGCACCGCACTCACACCACTTGCTGCACTGGTACCAGTCTCCCTGGCTGACCCCACTGGGGGCCCAGTTGTCGCACGAGCCTCCACTGTCCTCCCGTATCCAGCAGTCCCCTCCGGTTCTCTGTCAGGTCTCCACCTCCCCACGTTCTCGACGAACTTGGTGAGCAACGCTGCCATTCAAGATGTCTGGGTTGATACCTTTATTCCTGGAGGGCAGCATGTGACGATCTGTACGTGCTCCCGGACTGGCCGTCACCTTGTTACGTTTACTCGATGGCCTGGGTCTAGTCTGTACACGCTGACCACTGCGTCTACACAGGTGGGTGAGGCAAATCAGATGTGCCAAACCTGGTTTCCGCCAGAACTGGAAGTCTATTGCAGGTTTGTTCCCAACCAGCAGCACCTTTTGTTTTGCTAACGAACAAGTTTGAAGGTTTTGCACCAGATGCCATTATCATCCCCGTTTTTTTGGCAATGCCTAGTGTGTTGCATGGGAAACTGTGGTCCGTTGCCCTTGACTGTGGACCCTTGCCACTGTAGTACGCGTAGTTTGTCTCTGAGACTACAGTATTCAGGGCGGCTGGTGTGGTGGACATTGGGGTGTATAAGATCGTAACCCGTTACAGGTACGTACAGAGTGAAAGGGAAAATGGTAAATATAGAACAAGCTTCACCCCTCTCATGCTTTGAGAATAGTACTTGGAAATTTGGGACAGAAACTTGCACATACAATGGCCCAATCTTTGTTTTTCCAATTTTGCATACGTAGTGGGGCAGAGTCTATGGAAATGCTTGCATGGCAGCAATTACCAGCTCCTCCTGCATGATCATGAGGGGAGAGACAGGATCAAAGCTATTACGATAAGGGCATGAAGGGGAGGAGAAGCTTGTGGGGCTTGGCGTGGCAATGAAGTCGATGCACTCCTGGAATGCCGTCTTGGTGAATTGGGGCAAATGTCAGTGTACTGTCAAATTACATTTGTATGTGTAGGCTGTAGTGGGGTAGCCTCTACTGAGTACAGCACTTTAGGTCAAACATAGTAGTTGTACTCATCCTTGCTTGCTAGTCAATCATTCCTGCACAGTTGATTCTGACATGGTATTCCGAGCAGGAAACCTGTTAGGTTTTTAGGGCCCACCGATCGTTCCGCTAGTTCCTGCCCGGAGCGCCCTTGCGCTGTCCGGCCCTCTCGCACAGTGTCACGCTGCCCTGCAGCTACTCGCACTGCCTGCCCTAGCGCGCTGCCCTGCTGTCACGCGCGCCCCTGCTGCCCGCGAGCATCTCCTGCCCCGCGCGCCCCTGCTGCCCGCGAGCAGCCCCTGCCCCGTGCGCCCCTGCTGCCCGTGAGCAGCCCCTGCCCCGCGCGCCACTGCTGCCTGCGAGCAGCCCCTGCCCCGAGCGCCCTTGCTGCCTGCGAGCAGCCCCTGCCCCGAGCGCCCCTGCTGCCCGCGGGCAGCCCCTGCCCTGCGCGCCCCTTCTGCCCGTGAGCAGCCCCGCAGCCCAGCGCGCCCCACAGCCCTAAATGCCCCAGCGCGCCCCGCTGCTAAATGCGTCAGCACGCCCCACAGCCCAGCGCGCCAGCGCACCCCGGTGCTAAGCACGCCAGCGCGCCCCGCAGCCTAGCGTGTCAGTGCGCCCCGCAGCCCAGCGCGCCAGCGCGCCCCGCTGCTAAGCGCGCCAGCGCACCCCGCAGCCCAGCGCGCCAGCGCGCCCCGCAACCCTAAATAATAATAATAATCATTAAAAAAAAAAAAAAAAAAAAACCAGCGCGCTGCTGCTGCACACGCTGCTACTGCTGCGCTGTACCCTGCTGAGCAGCGCTGCCCAGGCCAAGCCGCGCCGCCCAGCCCGAGCCGCCCTCCTGCTACTACTTCTGCTGCTGCTGGTGGTGGAGGTGCTGCTGGGAGTGCTGGAGGAGCCGCCGCCCAGCCCCACCGAGCCGCCCTGCTGCTACTACTGCTGCTGCTGCTCGTGCTACTGCCGCTGCTGGTGGAGGTGCGGCTGGGAGTACTGGAAGTGCTGCTGGTGCTGGAGGTGCTGGACCTACTACTGACCATCACTGCCTGTCATGGCCATTATCACGGCAGTTGTAGCGGCTAGGGGTGGACAGCAGCGGTCACTGCCTCTCCCGGACGACCCCACCCCTCAGTAGCTTCGTGAATGGGTTATTCAGCGAGGTAGTCCTGGTGGTGGAGGTTTTGGTTTTATGTGGCCTCAACGACCTCGCGACTATGCTTCTCAGCGATGCGCCCCTGGTCGTGTAGAGGCTGCTGCTCTCGGTTCTAGTGAGTTTGCTGTCGCTCCAGGTGTTGTTGAGTCTGCTGCAGCTCTAGGTGCTCGTGAGTCTGCCGACGCTCTAGGTGCTAGTGCGTCTACTGCCACAGGTCCTGCCTGAGCTGAGGCCTTGCACACTTTCACGCTTGACTCAGGCGCGTCACGTTGCTTCTTTCGTGATTGCACCACAGTCACACCACTCGCAGCACCTGTCCCAGTCTCACTGGCTGACCCCACTGGGGGCCCAGTAGTTGCACGAGCCTCCACAGTCCTCCCGTGTCCGGCAGTCCCCTCCGGGTCTCTTTCAGGTCTCCACCTCCCCGCGTTCTCGACGAACTTGTTGAGCAATGCAGTTCTCCAGGATGAATGGGTTGACACCTTCATTCCTGGAGGACAGCGTGTGGAAATTTGTAAGTGCTTACAGACTGGCCATCACCTTGCTACATTCAGTCGTCAGCCTGGGTCCGGTCTGTACACCCTGACCACTGCGTCTGCACAGATGGCTGAGTTAGTCAGGTGTTTGCATCTGGTCAGCTTGCAGCGTCTTGCTCGTGTCGGGTACTCTCTCACCAGACTCTCCTCTGGCACCACCGCCTAGGTCACCCCTCGCTGCCGCGTATCCGCAGCATGCACTCCCGTCTCCTTGTCTCTGGCCTTCCCAGGTCCCTGCCCTCCCTCCACCGCTCGCCTGCCCCGCCGTGCCTTCCCTGCGTCGAGGGGCGGCAGCACGCCGCTCCTCACTCCTCCGATTTTCCTCCGACCACTGCTCCTCTGCAGACTCTCCACATGGACGTTTGGGGCCCGGCCCTCGTCGGTGGGACGGACCAGGAGCGCTACTTCCTGCTGTTTGTTGACGACTACACACGCTACACCACTGTCCTCCCCTTGCGGCGCAAGGCGGACGTCAGCGGTGTTTTGATCCCCTGGATCCGTGCTAGTCGTCGCCAGCTATGCGAGCGGTTTCGTCGGGACTTCCCAGTCCTGCGTCTGCACTCTGACAGGGGCGGTGAGTTCTCTTCTGATCTCCTTGCGGAGTTCTGTCGAGACGAGGGCATCCGCCAGTCGTTCACGCTTCCGGCCTCTCCTCAGCGAAATGGGATTGCTGAGCATCGCATTGGCTGGATCATGGAGGTTGCTCGTACCTCCATGATCCATGCGGCTGCTCCCCATTTTCTGTGGCCGTTTGCGGTCCGATACGCAGCGCATCAGCTCAACCTTTGGCCCCGAGTCTCTGAGCCAGAGACCTCGCCCACACTCCGGTGGACGGGGAAGGTTGGCGATGCGTCAGTGTTTCGGGTCTGGGGCGCGCTCTCCCTTGTTTCCAAATCGAGCAAGCTCTCCTCTCGCACTCTCCGCTGCGTCTTCTTTGGCTTCTCCACCGCCGCCCCGCCGTGGCAGTTCCACCACCCGCGCGAGTGTCGAGTCTTCTCCTCCCAGGACGTCACCTTTGACGAGTCTGTCTGTTTCTACAGGCTACACCTGCACGAGTCCCACCCGGTCCCCCTAGCGCCTCTTTTCTTGGTACCAGTCCCCCCCCCCGGAAGACCCCCTCCCCCCACAGGGTCCTGCTCCCTTAGGTGTGTCTCGGGTAGACCCACCCCCCTTGGTTGAGCCTTTGGAGATCTCTTCTGACTCCTCTGGCCCAGCTGAGGGGGGTGACCCCGCCGCTGACAACACGGCGGCCACTCGCCTCTCTCAACGCTTGGAGACCCCCCCTGGTTTTCCGCCTCGGCCATCTTCGCCGCCTCCACAGCCTGCTGCTGTGGACTCTGGAGCTGAGACTGCTGGTGCTGAGCCTGGGGGTGCTGAGACAGAGGGTGAGGGTTCTGGGGGTGCTGCGACTGGGGGTGCTGCGACTGGGGGTGCTGGTTCTGGGGGTGCTGCGATTGGGGGTGTTGACTCTGGGGGTGCTGCGAGTCCTAGTGGCGGTGGAGCTGTGGGTGACCCTGCTGGAGGTCCTGGAGCTGGACAGCCACCGCAGCCTGATCTACTTGAGACGCTCTCGCCGCAGGCGATTCGTGCGTGGATCGTTCGGCGAAGCAGTCCTGGTGGTGAAGGGTACAGTCCTGCTGGTGCTAGAGATGCTATTCCTGGAGGTACTGCTGGTGCTGGAGGTATTGGAGGTAGTGCTCGAGGTGCTAGAGGTGCTGCTGGTGCTGGAGGTACTAGAGGTGCTGCTGGTGCTAGAGCTGCCAGAGCTACTAGTCCTAGAGGTGCTACTGGTGCTGGAGGTGCTGGACCTATCAGTCCTGGAGGTACAGCTGGTGCTGGAGGTGCTGGAGGTGCTGCTGGTGTTGGAGGCGTTGGAGCTGGAGGTACTGGAGGTGCTGGAGCTGCTGGTCCTGTAGGTGCTCGTACTGGAGGTGCTGGAGCTGCCGAAGCTGGTAGTGCTGTTAGTGCTGGAGGTGCTGGGGGTACTGGAGCTGCTGGCACTGGAGGTGCTGGTGCTACTGGTGCTGGAGCTTCGGGAGCTGTTGGTCCTGGAGGTGCTCGTACTAGAGGTACTGGAGCTGCCGGAGCTGGTGGTGCTGCTAGTGCCGGAGGTGCTACTGGAGTTGCTTGCACTTGAGGTGCTGGTGCTGCAAGTACTGGAGGTGCTGGAGCTGCTGGTACTGGAGGTGCTTGAACTAGAGGTGCTGGAGCTGCCGGAGCAGGTGGTGCTGCTGGTGCTAGAGGTGCTGGAGGTGCTACTGGAGCTGCTGGCAATGGAGGTTCTGGAGGTACTGCTAGTGCTGGAGGCACTGGAGCTGGAGGTACTGGAGGTACTGGAGGTGCTGGAGCTGTTAGTTCTGGAGGTGCTCGTACTAGAGGTGCTGGAGCTGCCGGAGAAGGTGGTGCTGCTGGTGCTGGAGGTGCTGGAGGTGCTACTGGAGCTGCTGGCACTGAAGGTGCTAGAGGTACTGCTGGTGCTAGAGGTGATGGTGTTTCCGGAGCTCGTGGTGGTGCTGGTGCTGGAGGTGCTACTGGAGCTGCTGGTGCTGGAGGTGCTGGTGCTGTTGGTGCTGGAGGAGCTGGAGCTGCTGGTATTGCCCCGCGCCGACTGTTTTTCTTCCCGCAGCAGCAGTCGTCCCTGCCGCCGCCTGACTCGGTCCTTCGCCAGGTTCTTAGTCTCTCGTCTTCCACTGGCCTCACACCACCTCTCTTGTGTCCACCGACAGACCAGTCTCAGCCACAGCTTCTGCTTGGCTCCCCGCTGCCTGCTCCTGCTCCTCACACTAAGGTGACTGAGTCCCTGACTGAGTGTCGTGAGTCTGAGACTCGTGCTTCCACACCTGTTCGTGCTCGTCGTGTCGCCCGTCCTCGTCCTCCTGCTGTCCCAGGCACTCACGGTATGACACTTCGTCCTTCCTCTGTTCCACAGCGTGTTGTCCTGCCTGAGCCCCCCGCGTCCTCTCTTCCACATGTTCCTGACCCTGAGTCCGACCTTGCTCGTGCTGCCAGTCCTACTGTCACTCGTCTCCTTGCTACTGTCGTCACTGACCCTGACTTTGAGTCTACTGCTGCGTTTGCCCTAGTCACTGAACTAGTCGACTTTGCAGCTAGGAGTTGTCTTGACTACGTCGCGAGTCTTGTTACTGAGTTTGATTCTGTCTGTCCTCCGTCTGTCGGGGGTGAGCCTGCCCTTAGCAGCGACATCCTTGAGGACAGGCAATTTGAGCTTGAGTGTCTTGCGGCCGCTTTACCTCATTTCGCATCCATGCTGTTTTGCCCAGAGGGAGACCCGGATGCACTTGACATCCCTACCCGCGCTCTTACACAGAGGGAATCGTAAATATACAATTCAATAAAGGATATGCAAATATACAATTCAATATAACTTGCAGCACAATCATTCACAACTGTGCGCATCCAGACCTCAAATCTGGTACAAAAACAAGCCCATTCTACGGTACCGTATACTCCCGGACAAAACACCCCCCCATAATTGTACACCCCCGGGTAGCTTGTGCAGGGTGGGTGTTATGGGGAGCCTCGTTTCTACTATACCCCCCTTTTTGCCTGATTCTCTATAAGACCCGGGGGGGGTGTTATGGGCGGCAAAAATACTGAATTTGCTTATTGTACATTGCATACAGGGTACTTTACAGGTACTACAGAAGTAATGTGCCAGCACATAGTCATCGACAATGTCACCTAGACTGCAGAAACATCACCACAAGAGCACCTCACATCCACAATTTCACCTAAAAAAACTCTATACAATGTGCCTTCTACTCAGAATCGTCTCCTGAATGCCATTCTTCACAGTCTTCCCCGTCAAAGCGGCCAGGGCGCCACCATTTGTCATCGCTGGGCTCTTCTGCCTCCCAGCCTTCCTCAAGCACGCCCCCCTCCTCCTCTGCCGCCGCCGCTTCCGCGTCCTCCTCAGCAGCGTCAGCCTCCTCTGCCGCCGCCTGCAGCTCCTCGGCCGGCATGGGGACTTCGGCGTAGAAGGGGTTGACGACGAGCTCGTCGTCAACCAGGTCGTTGACGTCGTCAAGGACTTCCACCTCACCCTTGTCCCACATGTGTGCAAGGATGAGGTGGTCCTCGCTGCCATTGATGGGGGTGCAGATCCCACACGTGACGAACGCCTTCTTCACGAGCTCCTCTGGGATTGCTTCCCAGGACTCATCGATCCAGCGGAGCACCAACTCCGCTGGCAGCTTCTTGAGATTGCCTGAGGGACGGGGAAGGGTAGAGAAGGACAAATGTGAATTTCCAGAGTGTAAGCCGACATTGATTCAAAGTTACACATGCGGATGTCATGGTTCAACTCACCGGACTTGGTGGTGGTGTTGATGCCCTCTTCTTCGAACCAGCCACTGTAGCGATGACGCACACCGCACTTGAACGCGCGGTTGATCGACACATCCAGAGGCTGCACTAGCGGAGTGCAGCCCCCTGGGATGACAGCCCGTGATAGCCGAAACATCCGCATGGTCTGCCCGACCGCCTCAGTCAAGTGGCCGCGGTAGGAGTCGAGCACAACCAAGGCCTCCCTGCGGCGTCCAGTTGATTCACGCAAGGGCTTCAGAAACGGCACCATCACCTGGGTGATCCAGTCCTGCACAAGTGATTCGTCCATCCACCCTTTGTCTTGTGCACGGACCACCACACCTGCCAAAGAATACCGGTACGTCAGGGTCAAATTCGGTTGCGACTGTTGACAGGCTAGAGTAGTGACATCATCCTAAACGTGCTACGCTTACCGGCAGGGATGGGCACCTTCGGTATGGTCTTGCGCTTGAACACCACGTACGGCGGCAGCTTGAGCCCGCTCGCAGTTACTGCCAGCATGACAGTAACACGCTCCTTCTCATAGCCCGCACTCCGTACGTGAACCGTCCGCGCTCCCTTCATTTCGAGCGTGCGCTCCGCCGGCATCTCCAGGAAAAGCGGGGTTTGGTCCGCGTTCAAGATGAGGTCACGCGGGTAGTCGTGCAGAGAGCGCATCTGGCGCACAAACTCCCAGAAGGACTCCACCTTGGCCTTGCAATCTGCAAGCAAAGCCACGAGACACATTAGCTCTGCACTGAGATGGCAATCAAGGAGCACGACGGCGCAACACTTACCCGCTGCCAACTTCTGTCCCATCTTCGTCTTCACCCGCCTCGCCAGATATCAGTGCGCGCGGAAACGAGTCGCCCAGCGAAACGATGCGCGCCACTTGACCCCGAGCATCCGGTGCTTCATGTACTTGGCGCTCCACTTCTGGAGCATGCTGACCGAAACGGCGAGCCCCCTCCCCCTGTGCTTGAGGAACTGGCGGTAGACCGCCCGTTCCATGAAAGGGAACTTGGACTTGCGGCCAGCTCCCATGAGGCGACGACGGCAGCTGGAATAGACCTCCAGCCGCTCCCTCATCTTCTTCCAATCGCGGATCTGGCATGGCTGCACCATCGCGAGCTTCGCCAGGGCGTGATTCGACAGGTCGGGCTGCGAGTCCTGCATCTTCAACCAGTGGAGCTTCTCCTTCGCGGTGATTCCCTTGCGCTGGTGTTTCGTCATGCGATGGCGAGGGGATGGCGGGTCAGCATCGGCGTTGCGCTTCTGCTGTCCCTGCGGGCGGTTCCGCTCCGGGAACGTGGGGACAACCACTCGAGGAAGGGTAGGGCGAGGACGGTCCAAGCTACTGCTCGGTTCATCCCTGGTAGAAGCACTACCGGGAGCATCCGGCTGAGGAAAGATTGGGCGAGGAGACGTCCGTGCGCGTGCAGAAGCGCTAGTCTGATTGGTGGAAACAGGCCGCTGCCGCCTATCTACCATACTGCTAGAATCTGGAGATGAAGCCATGCTTGGGAACTAAGGCAGGTCGATGTCACTCGCCATGGGAGAAATGACTTTAAAGACGATACCCTCGTGCACAGGAAGGAGACGCTCTCACAGCCTGCCGAGCACTTGTCAAAGACGTGCACTGGAACCGCTTGACGAAGAGAAGAGCAAGCTTGGGTGAGGAAGCTTGGACGTGACTACCGTACACGGCAGTCAAGGGGTCACAGGTACAGTGACAACACAGCACCGTGCGCGATTCCGGCCTCGTACTGCATGAACCCAAGCTGCGCGAGGTTGGCACTGATGTCAACCAATCAGGTGGCACAGTGGGCCCACTCAGGGCTGATTTTATCAGGGTAATTACCCTGATTTCAGGGTGATTACAGGCTTCTCACATGGTGGTCCCTGAAATTTCAGAATTTCTGACTTGTGAACACTGATCCATTCAGAATAGTGCTTTAGCGAACCCTGAAATATTGTATCTAGACTCAGAGTCGGGTTCTTACTGACTCTGTCAATGTAGAGTACGCGTTCTGTGGACTCTGAATTTGACCTTATCGGAAGGAGGTTTCTCGGAAATTTCCTTCCGATAACCCCGCCTTCGGATTGGTCGTAGTACAGCAAGAGCGTGAGCACCGCGCGGCAACATGTATGACAGGTGAATACACTCTACGTATGTTAGTGTCACTGAATTCGAAGATGTCGGTCGTATTGTCGCAATTACGTGTGCGTGAAGTTATCAACACATTTTTTGCGTTTCGCACAATGAAGTTGGCGAATCGCGGGTAATCGGCGAATAGGAAATCTTGGCACATCTATGGTACCGAACTGTTTGGTGGACCGAAATTGCTCGTTTCTTCCCCGCGCTAAAACGTGTGGAGAAATACAAATGTTATAAAAGTAACGGGTCAGAAAGTAAAGCGCACAAGGTGTGCACGAACTGATGTCGCGTTGTGATGGAATCCTGCGGGGTGAAACTTTTGTCCCCGTTAAATACAGTGCGCGTTACTACATTGATGTTCAGTTCTCGACCCTGAGCAATCAGAGTTAACTACTTTTCAACACTGAGCAATCAGAGTAGCCTACCTGTGGAAAATATGCACCCATAATACAGGGGGGGAATTTTCCCGGGAATCAGGGAGGCTTAAAATGAAACGTCAGCCCTGGGCCCACTGGAATTTGCCATGTGGCAGATTCCAGTGGAGGCCGACGTTATCCTCGTAGACGCGGTTTGGCGGCCCTGATCAAAAAAATAATAATAAGGCCAGACCCCTGTTTTTGTTTCCATTCATTTCTGCTTATAAAAAAATGTGCAATATAATAAGACCCGGGTATTATGTATTTTTTTCCTACGAGGAGACCCCCCCCCATTTTTTCCCTGTATTTTTAGCTATACCATAGGGTGTTATGTCCGGGAGAATACGGTACTTGGCATGGGCTCATCTAGAAAGTAGGAACAGGGGCGGCAGCAGCAGGAGTGGGGGCAGCAAAGGCATCAGGCACGGCGGCGGGGAGGGCGAGCTTGTGGGGCTTGGAGAGCAAGTCGGTGAACTCCTGGAAGGGCGTCTTGGTGAGTGACCTCTGGCCAACGTGTCGGTCAGTGTGTGCACTGTGCAGTCACTTAAAGAAAGAGGGACACACGGATATGGTACAAGCTTGTTCTTGACTCAGATTAACTTGCAGCACAATCATTCACAACTGTGCATTCAGAATTTGAATCTACAGAAACAAGCCCATGCATTCCTTCCCACTCAGTGCCGACTCATCTAGAAGGCAGGAACAGGGGCAGCAGCAGCAGGAGGGGGGGCAGCGAAGGCATCGGGCACGGCGGTGGGGAGCGCGAGCTTGTGGGGCTTGGCGAGGAAGTCAGTGAACTCCTGGAAGGGCGTCTTGGTGAACTTGGTGGCGTGCCACAGGTCGGGCGTCAGGAAGGCGTATGTGTTGAGCAGACAGGCGAACGTGGCCTGATTAAGGGCAACGGATGGGAGAGAAAGAGCGGGCATGTGGTGTGTGGGGGAGAGGTAAGGAGCAAGAGAGTGATCATTGGATGGGGAGTGATAAGCACATGTGTGACTTGGTGGCGACTAACCAGACCTGGGAGTACCAAGGAACTAGCAGTGAGGAGTTGGAGGGGAAGGGGGAGAGGAGATAGGGAGGGGAACGTGAAGGGGAGAGGAGAGTGGAAGCGAAGCGCCGGTGGCATCAGGAGTCAAAGGATTTGATTTCATGCGTCCCATTCCCGTGAGAAAGGGGCGCATCATGTGAATCATCGATAGACCAGCATCACTTGCCGCCACCAAAGGAGAAGCATTCATTGTAGAAACGAGAATAAGCTGAGGAAGGGGAGAAAGAGCGGGGGACACGGGGAGTGTGGGGAGGAGGTGGAAAGTGCGGGAAAGAACCGAGCTGGTGGGGAGTAGGTCAGGCCGTGAGGAAGAGGGAAGCAGCGTTACATTGGGAAAGAAAGGAGGGAGACAAGGGAAGAGAGGCGACGAGCCGGCGGCATCAGAAGTCAAGGTGTTTAATTTCACAGGCCCCATCCCGTGAAGGAGGGACGCGTCATGTGAATCATCGATAGACCAGCATCACTTGCCGCCGCCAAGCGAAAGGCATTTGGGTTCGGTGGCGTAGGGTGGGGGAGGGGAAGGATGGGGTAACAGGAGAAAGAGTGGGGGACGATGAGTGGGTGTGCGGAAGAAGGAAGACGTGAGAGGAAGAGGGGAGACGTGTGAGAAAGTTGGGGGAGTAGGTCAGACTTGAGGTAAAGAACAAAGTGGAGCTGAATCAGGAACGACTCGAGGGAAGCAGGGAAGCGAGGCGACGGGCTGGTGGCATCAGGAGTCAAAGGGTTTGATTTCACGAGTCCTCATCCCGTGAGGGAGGGACGCATCATGTGAATCATCGATAGACCAGCATCACACGCCACCAGTCGGTTGTGCGGGCGGACGGGTATGGGGGAAATGAAGGGAAAGCAGGCAGGCAAGCAGGCTGCAGGGATGGATGTAGGGCGGGAGGTAGAGAGTCACTTTTGAGAATTCTCAGAAGTGACTCGGTTGTGCGGGAAAACGGGTATGGGGGATATGAGGAAGACCGGCAGTCAAGCTGCAGGGAAGGAGGGAGGGAGAGAAGTCTACACACTGCTCCCAACGTCTAAACGCAGCAGGAGCCAGAGTCCTGTAGCTCCGATAGTCGACCAAGCCATGACACGCACGGCGAGCGATGTCAGGGGAATCACTCATTAGGACTCGAACAACCAACGCTCCCCATAACCTGGATTACTTCGCCGTCCCCGACTTGACTACGATAACCGCTTCAACGTAACTTCTACTAGAGAACGCGCCTGGGTTCACTCGCTCGATACAGGTCCGTTGATCCCAGTGGTTACTGCTGCCAAACGACCGTTTTTAGCCACTAGGCCTCACAAGCTACACTACTGTAGCAGCAAGAGTACTGAAACACAGAGGCTACAAGAATGAGACACGCGCAACCGGGAATTGCGACTGGTTTTTGGAAGGACGCCGGCTGCAGGGGCGTACGACGAGCCTATGACGAGCCGATGACCGGCCTAGATATCTACGGCTCGTGCAGGCACTCATACCCGCGAGCAAATCCGCGTCATCTCAATCCCACCTCCCCCGCCTAGCCACCCTATGCCGCCTCCCCCGCTTCCCCTCCCTCCCCCGCCCCCACCGCCTCTCCCCGTGTCCTTTCCCTGCATGCCCTCCTAGCTGCTGGTACAGGAAATTCGCTTTGTCGAGAGAATGGCGATTTGACGAAATGCGTGCGGTGCGTAGGGTTACAAACCTTCACGAAATTGCCGAGCGTTTTCGTGGACCCGCGCGACGACGTGAACACGTCCTCGATACCCGCGAACTGCAGCACCTTCTTCGGCACGCGCGCCGCCACAATCCCGGAACCACGCGGCGCGGGCACGAGTCGCACGGTGACCGAGCCGCACTTCCCGGTAACCTTGGTCGGCACGGTGTGCGGCTTGCCGATCTTGTTACCCCAGTACCCGCGTCGCACGGGAATCACGGACAGCTTCGCGAGGATCAGCGCGCCGCGGATGGCGGTGGCCACCTCCTTAGCGCACTTCACGCCAAGGCCGATGTGACCGTTGCAGTCACCGACGACGACGAACGCCTTAAAACGCGTACGCTGCCCGGCGCGTGTCTGCTTCTGCACGGGCATGATCTTCATCACCTCGTCCTTAAGAGTCGGCAGGAAAGCCTCGACAATCTGATGCTCCTTAATCGGCAGCGAAAAGAGGTAAATGTGCTCGATCGACTTAATCTTTCCCTCCTTCACGAGCCGCCCGAGCTTAGTCACCGGCACCCACGCCTCCTCCTTATCGTCCGCGCGTCTGCGCCCGCGCCCGCGCCCCCTGTCTCCGCGGCCCCTGTCCCCGCGCCCTCCGCGGTCCCCGCGGCCGAAGCCGCGATCGAATCCGCCTCTATCGGCCATGCTTGTAGAGAGCAGTCACTACAAGTCTAAAACGGGTACAAGCCTAGTAACCGCCTGGTTCGCTAGGAAAAGAGAGGGGGATAAGGGGAGGAGGAGAAGAAGAAAGAGTTTGAGTGGAGGGGAACAGGACAAGAAGAGACAGGAGCGGGGGGACGAGGGAGTGCGTGGCACCATAGGTAGGGGTAAATTCGCTGCTATTGTGGTGTGGTGGTTTTACGATGATGGTACGAAGTGGTGGTGCACCACGAGAGCTGGTAACTAGACGTAACAGCTACATAAGAAAGGTGCTCTAAGGAATTAGACTAACTTTTCCACACACTACACCAAGTACATTCCGTAGGATATCTCCTTGCCTAGTTTATTCATATACTTATGGAGGTGAGAAAGGTTCTCTGATATATTTCGAGGTTGGTCAAACTTGAATTGCGTTGACTGTGGCTCCTTACGATGTGACGAAATAGTTTGTATCGGGCCGTTGTCAGACTGTTTCCGCGCGGATATTTGAATAGGATATATCGACTGTGCTGCCGCGCTTCGTCAGAACATTTCGATCACAGCTTTCAAGGTTTCTTTGGAGACATTACCCGGCCAGAGGTGGGATTTTTTAAACCATTCTGATCGTTGCCCTGCTAGAGTTTGTTCCGTGATCTTTTTGCGACCAGAAGTTTTGATTTAGAACGCTCGGTACACCAACATTGGGTTAGACAAGAAAAGTGGAGATTGCCAACACCTTCCCGCTGGTTAAAACTACGTAACTTCCCTGCTAACAGGGGGCATCTCCGCATCGCAGCACCTGAATAAAGCACTACTTTTGGACTGAAGTGAGCTCATCACTTCCTTGCTTCACAAAACTGCATGCAAGATCATCAATTAGGGACGTCGCCGTAGAAGAGTCGGCTATCTCGTAGTAGACGCGCTCACGACTTACCTTAGCCCGGCTTATTCCTTCAGCTTTTGAAACCTGGCATCATGGCGTCCATTCTCCAAGCCTCATGACGCTTTAATCTCACGCAATACACCACCACATCGCGGAAAAGACAAGGGTCGAATGTGACGTAATTGTGACTTTCGGTCACTTTTACGTATACGGAACTTTGGGATAAAAATGTGATGGTTGGAAGTACCGGCTCCCATCACTTACAAGGTCACGAAATTGTGTTGATTTGGTGACTTTGGAGTCACAATGACGTCACATTGTAGTGACTGGCGAAGTGATTTTTTCGTACTTTCTTTATCCTCACCACGTGGACAAAACGTGTTACATCTTTCCAGATATTTTGCCAGGTGTCCTGGTTGATGATTGGTCAATTTAGGGTGTGCCCAAACGTGATTTCATTGGCTAGCGATTCTGAATAGCGACCGCATGTCGCACACGAAATTGAGCATCGCATTGCGCACATCGAAATTTCAGAACACCACAACCATGACGTCCATTGGTGTTTCTAATGGGCGCCATGGGCAAATCGCGGATGCAGATCGTGCGCCAGAGGAGATGCGCGGGAGTGATGCGAGGCGCCAGGGGCAAACCGCGGATGCAGATCGTGCGCCAGAGGAGATGCGCTGGAGTGGCGCGAAACGCCAGGGGAACATGGCGGCAGATCACTCGCCCAAGGGACCGCGTGGAGGTGAAGCGAGGCGCAGCAGGAGCAAAGCAGCTGAGCCCTTGTCAAGGGAGCGAGGGGAGGAGGAGAAGAGCCGTGCTGCGCCAGCAGGCGTGTATCGTTCGCCCGAGCCAGGACAAAGCCGGGCGGGCAGGAGGCGTTTGGCGATGGGAGGAATGAGATCGCCACAGTGGTCGGAAGAGGAGGAGGACGAGGATTACGAAGGAAGGCGCGTTCAGCACTCGCCAGCAAGGAGGCAGCGGCCGCAGGGGAAGGCGCGAGGCAGGGGTAGCGAACGTTCGTCACCCAGCGCCTCAGAGGCTGATGTTGGAGCGCGTCGTGAGAAAGCAGAAGAACACCTGCGGGCAGAGAGGAGGGCTGCAAAGGAAACAGGCGGAGAAGCAAGAAGGTGGCCCGAGAGAGAGAGACGTGTGAGGAGGGGCGAAGGAGAGCAATACCAGCGAGGTGAAGAGGCAGGAAGGGAAGGAGAAACGGGAAGACGGGATCAGGAGCACCGAGGCTGGGAAGAGCGCGGAGATTACGAGGAAAGAGGCGGGTGGCGCTCACCAGAGAGAGAAAGGGAGCGCGAGGAGGACAGGCGAGGCAAGAGAGAAGGTGTGCGGTCACCAGAAGTCTCGAGGGCAGCAGAGAAGGAGCCACAGCGAGAGGACAGAGTGCGGCGGTACCAGGAGCGGTCCCCTGCAAGGAGAGAGAAGCGTCGGGAAAATGCAGAGAGGCGCTGGGGGGAGCGTGAAGATGCCCGAGGGAGGTGCCCCAGCCCGATGGGCCCGAGGAGGCCTGGGCGTCACGGCGAAGGATCTGCAGGAGCAAGAGCGGCTAGGGAAGGCATAGAGCGAGTGCTGTACGGAACCTGCACGGGCAGCAGGGAAAAAAAGGAAAGGAGGAGAGGGGTTATGATGTCTGAGCGAGGAGGGACGGAGAGCTGGGAAACAGGGAAGTGGGGCGCAACAGCACAGCCGCGAGTGGAGGTGCCAGTGCGCTTCACGGGAAACGAGGAAACCAGTCCAAGTCGGAATAATTATTTGATGCAGATCAACAATGATAAATACCGATGCGACAGAAGCGGGATGGACCCGATTGAGTTTTTCCTGAGCCTGCCAAGCACGTTGGGAGGGGAAGCAGAGACTTTGTATCGCATGAAGATTGGTGAATGGCTGAGGAGGGCAGAAGAGGATGACGAGGACCCGACGGTACTGTTCCTGGAGCGACTGAGGAAGCAGTTCCCTGGGCATACGGCGGCGCGCATTAGGGAATTCCAGGAGTTTAGGCGGAGGGATGAGGAGTCACTGCTGACATGCTACGGACGGTTAATGAACCTGGCGGAAGACGTGGTGTGCACGGACAGCAGCATGATCATTAGTAAGTTTCTGAACGGTTTAGACAAGGGATTGGCAGGAGGGTTGAGAATGAGAGTCTATGAGCTAGGAGCAGATGCAACACCAGAGGAGGTGTTCGAGTTAGCGGAGAGGGTGGAGCTGGCGCAGAGGAAGTACAAGGTATACCTGCCGAGGACGATAGAGAAGAAGAGTCCTACCTGGGCAGCGGCGATGATACCAGGGGAGGGAACAGGAGAAGAGAGTAGGCCGGAGAAAAGGACAGAGACACGCACCTGTTACCGGTGTGGGCTGCCGGGGCACATAAGGATCCACTGCAGGAACTGCGATGTATGTGGGAAGCCTGGGTACCGCCGAAGGGACTGCCCGGAGGCACCGACATGTAAGGAGTGCGGAGAAAGGGGGCATGAGGCAAGGGAATGCGATAAAGTGGCAGGCGGAACAAAAGGGTCACCAGAGGAGATCAAGAGCCAGATAAGGAAGTTGCAGGTGGAGTTGCAGGCCCTAGGAGGGAGGAAGGAGGAGGCGGGGTTGTACGCGAGGGAAGAGGGAGCAGAAGAGGAGGAGGGGCAGGAGCCAGAGTACACATTCCTGACGTTACGTAGCCATGAGGAACTGGGTCTGTGCAGTGGGGGCAGAGACGGAAGGAAAGGGCGGGCGCTGAGAGGAAGAACAGAGAGGCAGGCGAGGTTGTGTGTAAGGGAGGAAGAGGAGGAAGAGGAAGGGGAGCAGGAGCCAGAATACTCCTGTGCGGTGCTGCGTAGCAGTGAAGCCATGGGGCTGCGCAGTGGGGGCAGGGACGGAGGAAGGGAGCGAGCGACGAAGGTGAGGGCATGGGCAGTGGCAGAAGGGGAAGAGAAGGATGAGAAAGAGGGGACCTGGGCGTGCGTACCAGCAGCAGCGGAAGCATAGGAGAAGGACGAGCAGGTGGGGGCAGGAGTGGGTGTACTTGCAGCAGCAGAAGTAGAGGAGAGGGACGAAGAGGCGGGGGCCAGGGCGTGTGTACCAGCAGCAGCAGAAGCGGAAGTGAAGGGAGAGAAAGAGGGAGCGGTGAAGAAGGGAGGGAAGACGGGGCTGAGCAGTACAGACATGGGAGGGAGTGGTTGGCAGCCATCGCTAAGGACAGCGGAGTTGTTCGGGGAAATCGGGGCAGGGGTGAAGACTGGTGTGACGGTGAAGGATTGGACGCAAGCAGAGGAGCAAGGCCAGCATCTGAGGAAGCTGCGGGGAGGAAGGCCAGAGCTGCTGGGGGAAGAAATGATAGAAGAAGCAACGAGAGGCAAGGCCCAGGAGCAGGAGGAAGCAGAGCGGGAGAGTAAGGAAGTGGGGGCATGGGAGCCCCTAGCAGCGGGGGAAAAGGTACACCATACAATGGAAGAGGCGGAGAATCGGACGGCATGGGAGCGAGCTAAGGCAGCGGAACACTTGCAGGAGGTGATACCGGCGGCGGTGGAGGAGCGACATACCGTGCAGTTGAGGGGTGCGTGCTGCTGTGAGCAGTGGCAGCAGCAGGAAGGCAAGGGGATCAAGGCGGCTAGAGAGGAGGGACGGGAAGAGAGGGGCAAAGAAGGATACACTAGATGTGGAATAGGGAAAAATGAAGGGGAGGGCGCACGCATTGCGAGGCGTGGGAGTGCTCGTGCTGGAGAAGGAGAAGGGAGAACAGACCGTGGACCACCAGACCCGCACGGCAGGACTGAAGAGCAGCCGTCCTCAGCTGAGAGTCCTGTAACTCGTGCCCGAGCAGCTCGAGCACGAGCACAGGAGGGGGCAGGTAGTGGCTGAGTACGAAGAAGGGAACATGTAGCAGGAGTGGGGACAGCACAAGGTGGGGAAAGTCCAGAATAAGAAGGAAGGGAAGAAGGTGAGGACAGAAGACAGGGAAGAGGCAAGGGCAAGAGATGAGTGAGGAAGGAGAGGGGAGTAACTCCGACACACAACGAACCCGAGGTGGAGGAGGGACTTGTTGATGTTGCACGCTTCGTCTAACCGCTCTCCCTCAGCCCCAGATTTGGCCGCGCTGCCAGGGGTGGAACGCGGTGGAGAGGGGTAATGTGCAGGGGAGTGGCGCTGGTGGGGAGGAGGGCAGGCACTACGGGCATAATAGAAATGCAAATAGATCCCCGGTGGCCTCTCATGTCTCGTGCTTTCAAGGGGCGAAGAAGGGTGAAGAGGGATGAAGCATGCTGGGCAGGAGAGAACTGCCACCTCTTAAAACCATGGCACGAAACAGTTGCACGTTTTGAAAGAAAAAAAAGTAGCGTGTTGTGACACGGCTTGTAAGGCAAGATATGGCAAGAGGGTACCTTTCAGGAAACGAGATATGGCAAGAAAAGAGCGTTGGGGGAGTTTAAATACCTTTCAGTCAAGGATATATGGCAAGAGTGGCGTGTTGAGGAGAAATGCATTTTGTACCTCTCAGAGCCTGCAAGGTCGACGAGATTCAGCTGACTGAATCGCCTCTTGCTGCTGTCCGCGGCGATCCACTTTTGAGACGTCTCAAAATTTTAAGACGTCTCAAAACTGTCAGCGGCGATCCACTGCGGTGGTGGGGATACACACACACATTTGTACACGCACGAAAATGACACAAAAAAGTGACACACGCAAGCGACCCAAGACAGTGTTATAAGAAAATGACATAAGATAGTGACACCAGAAAGTGACGTCAATCGTGACATAGGAGAAAAAAAATCAAAAGGCGTGCTTTGAATCAGCTCACAATGCTTCCAGCTTTACAACACTGTGAATGCTTCAATGTTACACGTGGACTCCAAAATGACTTCTGGCTGCACACAGAACTCACCTTGCACCTTGGCTTATCAGCAGCACTCACCGTGATGTGACACATGAAGACGCAATGCGATCGGCTGCTCTCCTTGTTCAGCTTCGTCCCTGCCGTTTTCCGATGCTCAATTCCCTGCATACGCACGCAGCAGCCAATGGAAGCACATGGTTGCAACACCCCTTCTCTGCTCTCTTTGTTGTCTTCGTCCCCGCAATTTTGGGGTGCTTGATTCCCTGCACACGCACACACCAGCCAATGCAAGCATACCGTTAAAAACTGCAGGGAATGACTGACATGCCGGCCATACATTCTTCAAACCTCCATGCACAGCTTATCTCTAACTCACACTATAGAGTCCACATCATTCACGGCTGAAAACTGGAAGGGCTGCAGCAGAAGCTGCCATTAACTCAGCCCATAAGCCATATGTACAAATAGGAGCGCTATCAGCCATCAAATAGGAGCGCTATCAGCCAGGTCTCACCTGTTTGATCAGCTCCATGCCTTCAGCACAGAAAGACCCTTATAAGGCACCAAGAAAACAATCTATATCCAGCTCCCCCCACAAGCCTAGTTTTGAGGCGCCTCGAAAGTCTAATCTATATCCAGCTCCCCCCACAAGCCTAGTTTTGAGGCGCCTCTAAAGTCTAATCTATATCCAGCTCCCCCCACAAGCCTAGTTTTGAGGCGCCTCTAAAGTCTAATCTATATCCAGCTCCCCCCACAAGCCTAGTTTTGAGGCGCCTCTAAAGTCTAATCTATATCCAGCTCCCCCCACAAGCCTAGTTTTGAGGCGCCTCTAAAGTCTAATCTATATCCAGCTCCCCCCACAAGCCTAGTTTTGAGGCGCCTCTAAAGTCTAATCTATATCCAGCTCCCCCCACAAGCCTAGTTTTGAGGCGCCTGGAAAGTCTAATCTATATTCAGCTCCCCCCACAAGCCAAGCCATCTGTGCAGAAGAGCAAGTCAGCCCACTCACCCGCTGGAAAAGCTCCATGACTAGAGCAAAGCCCCTGACCGGCTGCTTGGTCAGTCTGAATCGACTTAAAGGCACCTAAGTACACAAGCGCAAGCAGCTCAGCTCAGCTCATCTCAGCTCAGCTCAGCTCAGCTCAGCTCAGCTCAGCTTAACTCAGCTCAGCTCAGCTCATC
The DNA here is from genome assembly GCA_947471745.1 of Closterium sp. Naga37s-1. Lineage (NCBI taxonomy): Eukaryota > Viridiplantae > Streptophyta > Zygnematophyceae > Desmidiales > Closteriaceae > Closterium > Closterium sp. Naga37s-1. Next base: position 244,533 of record CANJKZ010000772.1, on the reverse strand, counting down.
TCAGCCCAGCTCAACTTCACTAAACTCACCCGCATTATGAGCTCCATGACTTGAGCAAAGCAGTGGACCGGATGTCGGCTGAGGTTCTGCACAAACACACCGTGGGGCCCCTTACGAATCTGAGGAAGGCATGGGAGGGAAGGGGATGGGCAGGTGTGCAAGAGACGTGCGTGTGGGGGGTTGATGAAAACTTAACTGAATGCTATGTGAGGTTCTCCAGAAACACACCGTGGGGCCCCTTACGAATCTGTAAGAGACATGGGAGGGAAGGGGATATACATGCCATACAGGCCGTACAATTTACCTGCACTATTGACTGGGCTATCTAATGAATGACCATTTAAGGGGATACACATGGTGAGGCTGACCAAGCGTGGGACTCTGCTGGGGTCCACGGATCTGAGTGGGTGGAGGAGGGGAAGGGCACACACTTTTGTAAATCTCCAAAAAGGAGCACGTGCAGCTGAATTCAAGGCTCGTGCCCCCCTTCTGCTGCGTCTCCTAGCAACGAGGGCAGATGGGCAGGAAGAGAGGGGCGGGAGAGAAAGAAGGAGGCGTAGGCAGTTTGGGGAGAGAGGGGACGAGTAGGTATGAGGGACTTCGAGAAGCGAGGGCAGGTGGTGCGATGGAAGCACTGACTTTGAGTGACGGTTGGTGGCATTGAGTGAACAGCCAGCATATAACAGTCAGCAAACAAGAACCGTACGAACACCTCTCATATCTTAGACTTTCATTGAACCCACAGCTTATTTTGGGAGTTACAGCTCCCCATTCAGGTGCACGCATTCAGGTGCACGCATTCAGGTGCACGCATTCAGGAGGCAGTAGGATGAGGGAAGTAGGGCACACACCTGTCCAATGGGGGAGAAGGGCACACACCTGTCCAATGGGGGAGAAGAGCAGCTGAAACACACGCGGGATCACCCCCCATTTCGTGCTGACCTCCACGTCAGCCTTGCTGTCCACGTCAGCTCCAAACATTGTGTACGTCTTTCCGCTACCCGTCTGAAAGGAATCAGAAGGTAAAAAGGAGTGAGAGAACGAAGTCAGGAGGAGAGTGTTTGATTCAGGAGGATGAAGAGCAAGCAATACGCTTGAACAGCGATATGTTTTAGGAAAGGGGTATGAATTAGACTATGTGAATGCTGTCAGTGGTCAGGAAAAAGGGGAAGAGGCACGAGAATGCAGGGCGCACCTGGCCACAGAGAGGAGGGGAGGGCGCACCTAGGGGAGGGCACACCTGGGGGAGGGCGCACCTGGGGGAGGGCGCACCTGGCCATAGGTGAAGAGGGTGCTGTTGTAGCCGGCCACGCAGTTCTCCACCATGGGCCACCCTGCCAGCTCGAATAGCTCCTCCTGGCGGGGGCCCAGGAGGGGAGGCGAACGGGGGACAAGGGACAAAGGAGCAGCGACCATTTAGTTCTTGGGAAACCTTCAAAGCCAACTATCTGCAGTTCTCGGCCATGGGCCGCCCTGCCAGCTCGAATAGCTCCTCCTGGCGAGGGGAGGGAGGGAAGGGGACCGGGGAGGGGGGCGGGGCGGGGGAGGGAGAGGGGAAGGAGTGAGGGGATGGCCTGAGGCGCCTGAAAGAAGTCTGCCCGCTGAACAGCTCCTCCTGCTGGGGGGGAGAGGGAGGGGAAGGGGAGGAATGAGGGGATGGAAAAGCGAGGGGATGGAGGAGTGGGGGAGGGGAAACGGGAGAGGGGGAGGAGTGGGGGAGGGGGAAGGGGAGGGGGAGGAGTGGGGGAGGGGGAAGGAGAGAGGGGGGATTGGGGGAGGGGGGATGGAAGGGGGAGGAGTGGGGGAGGGGGGAGGAGTGAGGGGATAACCTGTGAGGCTCCTGAAATAAGTCTGCCAGCTCGAACAGCTCCTCCTGCTGGGGAAGGGAGGGAGAGGGAGGGGGGGAGGAGGGGGAGACGGAGGAGAGGGGGAGACGGGTGAGAAGTGGTGGGTGTTAAAAAAAAGGGGGTGGAAATGGAATATTGGGTTAAATGGAGCATATGGGCCACCCTACCTGCTCGCAGTGGCCCCCGCACAACCCTTTACTCTTCTCCCCTCTCCCCCCCCCCCCCCCCCCTCCCTCCTCCTTCTCCCCCACCTCCTCTAAAAGCTCCAAGAGCGCCCGCCCCCCGTGCGTACCTGCGACGCGCTCTCCCCCGCCACATGGTTAAACGTGAACTGCTGTCGCTCGCCTTCCCTGTCCGCCCCGCCTGCCATACCCGCTCGCCTTCCCTGTCCGGGGTCGCGAGAATGAGTGAAGTGGGCGTGACCTCTGTCACACACTGCGCCTCGGAGCCTGTGAGCGGACCCACCCTCACGATCACCTGATGATGCGTGGTTGGGGTCGGGGGAGAGAGACGAAACAGGATGTAACAGTGTGGCAGCCGAGTGCAGCCAAGTACAGTGCAGGTGGGCGGAAGTCAAGCGCCACCTCACCAACTGTTCGTATTGGTCAAACGCCTCAACTGGGCGACCAGATTCTGACGCGCAGCCCAAGTCAATCCCACGCACGAAAATAACGAAACGCAGAACACCGAAGTTCCGACCCCTCGCCGACTTCGCCAACCACACCGACGAAGTTACAGCCTTATAATCAACTCGTCGACCAATCCCGCATCGCAATCAATCTCTGAATTTCACGGCAAGGTTCATTTCAAGGGGTAGAGTTACCAATAAGAAATTCAGAGTGTCGCGACTTGGTAGTGCGACTCGATTTGTGAATGCATCCTATAAAATTGTGTGTGAAATTTGTTGAAGTCATATTGTAATTTCCAGAGAATTCCAGAGAGCATCTTGTACCCGTTACTCAAGCCTACTCAAGCCTACTAAGGCTGATACCTCCCTGCCAAGAACGTTTCACAGGAGATAAAAGATTTAGAAATGACTGTGTGGGGGAAGAGGGGGGGCGGTCCTGCACCGCACGCTGCGCCTCGAAGCACCCACCAGCTCTGAGTTCTTACTGTGGTGTGGCGGTCGCACCACACAATCACGTGGCGGTCGCACCACACAATCACCAAGCGATGAGTGGTTGGGGGGAGCGAGGAGTAACGGAGGTGGGGAGGGGAGGAGAAGAGAGTGAGCAGGTTCGTACAGAAACGGAGGGGCCTCCGCCGCCTTTCCTTCCCTACATATCCATACAAGCGCAATCCGGGGACTGCATTCGGTAGCCGCATGGGAATGGAGCGGAATGCGTCCTAGTGGGGCCAACCGGAGTTTTGAGCACTCGGGATCACAATTTTCATATGCGCGTTTTAGGCACTCGGGGTCCGCGCACCGGGATCTGTAAGTCGTCTGACTTGGCATGTGTCCTGGTGGCGGCACTCGGAGTCTTGGCCGCTCTCGTGCGACCTGCTGGGGGGAAGGGGAGAGGGAATACGCACGGGAGGAAGGCGAATGAGGAGGGACTTACGTTGACCACAAAAGTAGCTAGAGCAAACGATGAAACAAGGCAGGAGAGAGATCATTGAGCGCCAAAGATCATTGAGATCATTGAGTACCTCGTCCACGTTCATCAGGGGTATGACCCGCCACTCACACGATTGCAGTGTAGTAACCACGTTGCCTGTCAGCCGCGCAAGCACTGCTCTTGGCGTGCCTCGCTGCGGCGACGACGCTTCGCCGCGCTGCGAAGCCCCGCCTTGCAGCAACCACGGGGGACGGCTGAGAGTATGATCCACCTTGCCAGGTGTGCCTTGCAGTCCTGCGGATTTGTGTCGGCCTGCAGATGCGGGCGGTGGAGGAACGTTCTCCTCCATTCTGAACCTGGGAGAGAAAGCATCAAGCAGGGAATAAAAAAAGGACAAGAAATAACGAGGAGAGTGGGGAACTTGTCAGTAGCGGACAGGTGGGCTGTGAAGGCCTTACTTCCATCAACTCTTGTTGTTATTAGGACAACGAGACGAACTCCATGTTTTCTGGTCAAATGATGCTTCAAATGTCGCTGCTTGATGTTGCTTTACTGGACGTGGGTGTTCCAGCTGACTGCGAATTTCATCCACAGTGCATCCACAGTGTTGATTTCTTTCAATGAGCTGCACGTCCAGTAAAAGAAGTTGGTTGAAATCACTTTTGAGAAATTTCAAAAGTGATTCCAGTAAAAAAAAGCTGGTTCTCTTAGATTCTATGACGAAGCCAGCGGAAGAACTGCATAGCATCTCCTCACCTTAACAGTGTGATTATCGGCGTCCTTAGATTTCAATCAACATGGAGCGGCCGACGGCACTAGATCTCAACAGGCAATCAGGCCAGCGAGATCATGCTGGCAACTGCAGTCAGTCATCTAAAGCAGGATTCTATGCCACTAGCCTGAAAGTCTTAGAATCGTTTAACTCGAGTCATTTCTATCAGTCTGGCCAGCAGATACCTCGGATGTCACGAGATGGAGGCGCTGGCTTTGGAGCTTTCGCGGGGTAGGGTGGACGTCGTTATGGAATTGAATGGATTGGTAGATTTTCGCCAACTACCCTGGCGCATCGGAATTCCCAAGGATGATCGTTTCAGTATCCGACTTGTCGGACGCTTCCGAACTGGTGGAACAAGCTCACGGCACTTGGGCTTGTTCAAGTTGTTTCTGGCTGAGAATTCTTCCCAAGAGAATTTCCTTAGAAGCATGGAAGAACAAACAGAAAGGGAAACAGCAACTACCACTCTAATTCCTACGAATGCATTTTTATATGTACAGTACATTTACAATTCAGACATGCGGCTCGGAATGTCGATTCGGGTGGCCAGCCCCAACATCGAGCCGCATTCCATATTTCTACTCACATTTGTACACCTCACTGCACCCACACACGTGTTACATTTCTATTCCTCCAAGTCTGGACTTTCGCCACCTGTCCCACGCGGAAGTCCCCCCAAGTCAGTCAAGGCACGAAACCTCAGTTTCGCCCTTCTCACGTGGGTCCCCCACGTCCTGCTCACTTCCGCCCCTTTGCTGCCCACGTTCGCAGTTGCACGCTGCTGCTGCATGCTTTTGCCTCCCGTGCGCTTCACGCTGCCCCCAGTGCAGACCCCACTCGTTACAACTGGGAGGTAGAGTATCGGTTTTTAGGGTTCTCGCCATGCACTTTCATCGCGGAAAAACCACGTGAGGAACGTGACTTTCTCGTCACTTATGCGTGACATTTTTGCGTCACGAAATAGTCATGGACAGAAGTACCAATAAGTGATCATCACGAAGAAGTCACGGAAATGTGACGTTAAACTTACGAAGTTCTGTACAGAAAGTCAGTGAAATGTGACTGGCGAAGTGATGTTCTCATCACTTTCTTGTTTCCATGCCAGGTCACCCAAACGTGTTCGCAGCTAACAGCTTCGCGTCACTGGGATGTTGCCGCACCGTGACTTTTTGGTCACAGATCTGTCCCAAGCCCATGTGACTGTCACATTTTCTGGGATGTTTTGCATGACTTCGAAGACTTTTTATGTGCTTTTCCGTAGAGAAACCTACGGGAGCCAAAAATCATGGGCGATCCAATTTTCCGCAATGTTCTCATTCCCCTACCTTTTCAGCTTCCCGTTTACTACGAAACCCTTCAGGCGTGAGGGTTCGTCCTCCGATGTAAATGCCGAGTACAACTTGAAGGCAGATTCGCGGCGTGGTGTCTTTTGGCAGGCGCCGCGGACTATATAATCTGGTGTGACCGCTGCTCACAGACCTTCGACAACATCGCTTACGTAAACTCTTCACCGCACTCTGGCACTCTTTCGTCTGGCCTGCTTGATCTACTTTTTGTGCTGAAGTAATCTGTAAAAAAAATGCAAACGAGCCATTTCCAACTGTGTCAAATTCGCCTCTGTTCACAAGTTTCTGTTTTTCGACCGTGCTGGTTTCCCCCCAATACACCCAACACGACAGTCGACCTGGCTGCTCAACGACGATCATCCACCTTACTCATGAATTGCTAAACGTGAGCCAACACATAGCATGTGGAACACCTTCTGCTTGCGGACTTAGGTTCGGCTAAATAGCGCTGTTTAGTGTAGGCCCTCGTGACTCGGGCGACTAGCACCTTTGCCTTAGCCTAAAAATTGACTTCAAACTTGATTATACAGCACGCTGACCCAGTTTTGGGGTAATGCTTCAAAACAAACTAGAAACTTCCATCCCTGATTCAATGCCAAGAGCGCACCTCAAAGTACAAAAAAAAAGTCATTTGAATTTCCATGAACCCACGTTCGTTCAGCCTTTTAGTTTTCTTCATGATTTGACTGCAGCACAAAAAGTTTGCATACATAAAATCAGGACAGCGTTATTGGGAACATAATCAGGACATCCACCTGCTAAACATTCTGGAGCTACCTCATCTGCATTCACGTCTACACTAATCAAGTAGCCACACTCTTCCTTGCCGCTGTGAGGATCTTATGTAGCTCCAGGGCTTCAGGCGGCGACCCTTTCTTCGCAGCCATCTTCGCCACCGGAAACAATGCCCCGTCATTCAAAAGAAAAGCAGGCGTAACCACTCCGGTGGTAACCAGATGGTAAAGCGCAAACAGTGCTTCTTCCTGTGCACGCTCCGACTCACTCTCCAGCACATCCAGCATCACCAGCGTCCCCTCCACCTCTAGCAAAGCCGCCTGCCCCTCCTTAGACTTCACCAGATTCGCCAACACAGCCATGGCCTTCTCTTCCACTCCTGGCCGCTTGTCCGACAATGAATCCACCAGCACGCTCACCCCGCCCTCCCGGATTATCTCATCGGCACAGTCCGGGTCGTCTGAGAGGGCAAAGAGCGCGAGAGCCGCGTCTTTCCGGCACCGAGCGGCTTCCAACTTGAGCAGCTTGAGCAACGGAGGGATGCCGCCGCATCGGAGGATCTTGTTCCGGTACCTGCTGCTCCGCCTCCTCCTCCCGTCCTCATCCTCCTTATCATCATCGTCACACGTAGCAATCGCAAACAGCGCCGCCGCTGCGTTTGATCGCACCGACTCCGAAAACTTGCTCGCTGCACCGTCGCCATCGCCTTTCGGGCTGCCCCCATCCCTCCCTCCGCCCTTTTTTCTGCACTTGCCATCCACTAAATCCACAAGAACCCCCACGCCCCCAACATCCACCACCTCTAGCGCCCCATCGTAAGACTGTGTCAGCTGGAGAATCACCGACACAGCACAGTCTAGCACAGCCGGAGCATCCATCCGGCTCTCTCTGCTCGCCCCTTCACTCCCAGATGCTACTAACGCGGATGAATCCTCCACAAGATCCACCAGAATCGGCACCCCGTCGGACCGGTTCACCACGCGCCGCCGCGCCTCGGAACTTTCTTTCAGGGCAGACCGGAGCCGCATGATCCCTTCTTCCCGGTCAGCCGACGAGCCGCGATCGATGGCATCTAGCATGTCGTCTATCGTCCGCATCGATCGAGACGAAGACGAAAGGGACGGTCTAGGCGACGACGATGACGTGGACGAAGGGGAGGACAGCGGCGGGCGAGACCTAGGCGAACTAGCCGTGATGCTGCTGCTACCAGTCCTGTCCTTCCCACTGCCCGTCGCCCCACCGGCACCCCCTAGCCGCGTTTTATCCCTGGTTGGCCGCGGCTGGGGCGGCAGGTTCCTCGCACCAGCCCCACTACTGGGCTTTCTAAGAGGCGACGATGCAGCGCCAGAGCTTCTGTGCCTGGACCCGCTTCCCTCCTTGGCTCCTGCGGAAGAAGGGTTGGCAGGGGAGGTGAGCTGGCGCTCGAATGAGGTGCTACCGGCTGGGGACCCTGGCGGTTCCTGCCCTTCTCTCGTCCGCTCGTCCAGACTCATGGTTCTCCTGTCCGCCCATGCTTCCGGACCCGCTCCTCCTTCCCCCTCAGCTGCGCCTGCTGCGTCCGCGCCTTCACCTTCCGCCTTCCCCGCTCCCCCCTCTGCGTCTCCTGCACCCCCTTCCGCTGCTGCTGTTGCTGCTGCTCCTGTTGCTCCTTCCCCTGCTGCTGTACCCTCCCCTGCTCCTGCTGCTGCTTCGCCTGTGCCCTCCACAGCAGCCGATTCTTTCCCCGAAGCATCCGCTACCTCCCCTAGTTTCTCCTCTGCCTCCTTTCTCCCCGTTCTCCCCACGTCCTTATCGCCTCTCCCCGCTACTCGTGGCCCAGCCCTTCCCACGCCTCTCCCGCCAGCTCTCCCCCCTCGGTCCGAAGGAGGCCGCCTAGGTGAATACGTACTGTCATCATCCCTTCCCCTGCCCCTCTCCCTCTCCCCTCCTCTCTCCCTGTCCCTCTCTCCATACCTGTCCCTGTCCCTATCCCTATCCCTCTCTCGATCCCTGTCTCTATCCGGTTCCCTCGCTCTATCTCTGTCCCGGTCCCTGTCTCGATCTCTGTCCCTGTACCCATCCCTGTTTCGATCGCGGTGTCCTTCCCCGTCCCTATCCGAATCGCTATCCCGCTCCCGGTCTCTATAACCATCCTTCCCTCGTTCCCGCGCGGTGCCTCCTCCCGCGCTTCCCCCTCCCCCTCTCCCCCGTTGCCGCGACAACAACTGCGCAGCCACACGCCCTGTGCGCGCTCTCCGCTCCTCCTCACTCCGCGGCTGCAAACGACTACCTCCGGCGGCCCCCCTTCCCCCGCCACTCCCCCTGCCTCGCCGGTCCTCGTCCTCGCTATAAGCCTCTCGCGTACGCGATCCAGTCCGCCCACTCCCCCTATCAGACCCGCTATCCTCGTCCCTCTCTCGATCCCCCGGTCCTCTCCGCCTCCCGCTCCCCGCGCTAGCGGACCGCTGCACATACGGCTGAGATTCGTCCGCGTCATCATAGTCATCTCCAGGTCGGCCCCGTCTCGGGCCATCCCTGTAACCCCCTGCGCCCCCCTCGCCTCTCCTTCCCGGGCTGCCGCGGCTACAGGACGTCGGAGACGGTTCCTCGTCTTGCGCGCGAACTTGCGCGGCAAGTTCCTCCTCGAGGCCTTCCGGGAGAGGCGCAAGATCGAGGTCGTGCTTCTCGCACCATTCGGCGATGAGGGCTTTAAGAGCCACGTTGGGGAAGAACTCGGTGTGGTCGAGTTTCATGCCGCTTTTCGGGCAGACGCGCTGGCCTGCTGCGAACCATACCTTGATCAGATCGCGCTCGTAGCTAAGTCCCGACGCGATGATCACCGGATCGCGCATTATGTCATCGGATAAGGGACAGATGAACTCGAGGGGAACCTCAAGATCGTCCTCCTCTTCAGCTTCAGCCATTGTTATAATAGACACTGGATACTATATGGTAATAATAGCGAACTTAGATGCGGTTCCAACCTGCAGGATTAGAAGTTAGAACGAATACACCTTGATCGGAACGACGTGTTAGGGAACCTGAAAATGAGTAAGGTACCACGACTACCAAAAACTAGGGTTATGTTGGGGAAAACATAACTTAGGCGGGCAACAACTGACGTAACCACTCGATAGCAGTTTCTAGCCGAGACATGCAGCAATAGTATCGAATAAATTCCCGCGCTCAGAAATAAAGTACTAGTTTCGCCTTTAGCGACAGCTCATCGTCTGAGTACTAACAAGCAAGCTAAGCTTTTCAGGCGAGCCGTTGGTCCACAAATGGTTGGTTGTTGCAGCATTGCCTTCAAGATTGCCGAAGCCCCTTGTCGGCTTGGCGGAAAATAGCGGGTGGGGGCAGTGACAAAGCGGGACGCCCAGCGTGGCTCTACAGCGCTGAGGGGTTGCCTGGCGGAGTGTTGGTCCAACAGGTGGCGCGAGGTTTCCCCCACCGGTCCATTTCCCCGTCCCTCTCCCGCCTCAACCAGCCCGCGGCAGTGCGTTGCGGAGACACACATGCTGGCGGAACTTCGTGCGGAGATACCTTGGTTTGCAGGAAGATTCGAGGGTGAGGGAAAGTGGGAGTCCATTGGAGAGAGCCGTTGAGGTCAATCAAATGTCTTGCGCACTTTTCGGTTTGTCAGAAATGCTGGTTACCGTAATGAGCTCGCCACTCGTTTGCACACTTCTGGCCCAAGAGAATGACTCGCCACTGCTCAATGATTCGGCGAGATCCTATCGCATGCATGGAACTGCCAAGCGGCGAACCTAGACTACTGTTACCAGTGCAGCTAAATGAGCGAACTCAAATTGCACTACATATACCAGTATCATGGTTTTGTTTGAGATCAAAAAGAAAAACAGGGTCACCGTTGTTGACAAACGCTTAGCAAATTAACATAAAGAAAGTTCTCAGAAATAAAGTAATGATAAGCTGATATGCTCAAAAGTTGGACGCGAAAATTGATCAAACTCACGCTGTTGTGATGGATAAAACTTTCATCAGAACTGAAAGAGCCACATAGTAAACGGAGGCGAGGAACTCACAAACCTATGCATCACTAATATTCCCATGCCTCGCCTTTCACCAGAAGCAAGGGCGATGTACATGAGGTTGCGGAGCCACATGTCCATCCCACGTGGCATGCATTTCCCAATCCGTGAATATGTGCACTGTACAGTGAATGACTCACCAAACTGAATTTGCGGCTGGCTTCCCACAACCTTTCGTCTCCACACACATCCCAGCCAATCCCAAGCGTCACTTGGGCGGCTCGGTTCCGGCGATGTCTCCACTAGAGGAATGCTGGTGCTTCATAAATTTCAATTGTGCATGTTGCAAATTTGCATTTTAGTTGTTCAAGATTCTCTACCCGTGCTTACGAAACGCATAGCCACCAAAATCCACTAGGCGCTAATAACCTCCTTATAATATGGCTGCCCTCAGCTCGTCTTCTCTAGTCGCTCAGAGTTCCGCCAGCATCTTGGGCGAATGCACCTCAGCTTCTTCCTCCCCGTCGCACATACCCACGTTCTCTGGTCTCCGCACGCTCGTCCCAGCGAAAGTAATTGCCGCAAAAAGCAAGTGCACCAGCGGCTGCAAATGCTCGCGCCACCCCGCCATCCGCGCTGCGGCAGTTTCCGAAAACAGCAGCTCGCACGAAACCAGCGATGTCGCCACGTCATCGCAAGCGCTGTTCGCCAGCGTGGCACAGACTTCCGCTCCGTCGGCTGAACCTCCCTCTTCCTCTAGCATCGTCCCTGCGGTCCTCGCTGCAGGCCTCCTTGGAGGAGCTACGTTTGCGCTCCTTTCAAAGAAAGCCGCACCACCCGCGAAACCTGCCCCTCCTACTCCGGCCGTCGTTGCCGCTGCTGCTGTCACGTCCAGCTACACAAATGGCGCGGCGACTAAATTCGTGAAGCGAGCGGCGCCCGCCGCGCTGGCGACGATGGCGGCGACGTTTCCGAACGCGATGCAGGAGGAGACGTTTATGAAAGCGGTGGCAGAGGAGCTCCGCAACCTTGGATTTAACCGCGACAATTGCATCGCGCTCGTCAACACATGTCGCGACGAAGTCTGCCGCCCGATTGTGAACCTCATCGACAAGGAGTTCGGCATGTCGTTCAACATCGCGGGTCTGGGAGGACTCGTGAGTTGCGGCAAGACGGGGTTCAAGGCGGCTATGTCGCATTCGCCCGAGTTCCCGTGCGAAACCGACGGCAAGCCACGCGAAAGATGTAAGTCCATTCTGACTCAATAGAAGTGAACTTTTCGAAACGAAAGTATGAAATAGTAAAATACAAGGTCAATACAAGTAGAATTGGTGAAATTGACGTCTCCTTTTCTGATGTCAATCAAACGATTATACCATACCCGTTTAACCCCCGGCCCCCCTGCTACAGACATTTTTTTCGGGTTCCCCCACGTTTCGATCGGTGAGTCGGGCGAGGTGGGGTCTCTACTGCGGCGCGGACGCGGCAAGCCGTCGAGCGCGTGCGGAGCGCTGATTGCCATCAAGGGCGACATCCAGGCAGGCGGGCCCGTAGAAGAAGACCCGGATAATGCCGAGTATGTCTCTCTCAAAAAGAAGATAATTGCGCGTGTGAAGCCGTCCTCGACTCTTTCCGACGGCCCGTCGCTAGTCCAAGTCACCAGGGCCGCGCTCCAAGCAATTACTGATGACCTGGAGCATCTCATCTCCCTTACTGTGGATACCATTACTGCCGACTACGTCGTTATCACTGGCGTGCAGATTCACTCTGGCGATCAGGTTAGTACCCCTCTGAAGCACGCACACTCAACAATTATGCCGGGACAAAAAAACCTTCGCTTGAAGCTTTCTTTTTTTTAACATCGAAATTGATCCAAACCTCGTGCCCCTCTATGCAGATCCCCGGCGAGCCCTTCCGCATTGAGCGCACCTGCGACTACATTGCGCCCAATGCCATGTACGCCGTGATTCGCGGAGAGAAGCACATTCTTCACACGGAGATTAACCAAATCACCGCCATTAAGTCCGTGCCTGCCGACTTATTCTCCAACAACTAGTTGCACCGACTCTTGAACGACTTCAGCTGTTTCTGCCATTTTTTCGCGTCCTGAAAAAGCCAAGGATGCGTTGACTCTTTGACCCCTCGTGAGCACTTCGGGCTCGACGTTGTTCAATGTATGTTTATGTGCCAGTGAATAAGAACCATCTTTTCCATGACAATGGAATGTTCACGTTTCTCAAGAAAAGCGCAACGTTATTGATAGTCTCTGTTAATAAATTCCTCGTCGTTGATACAAATGTCCATCGGTAGCAGCGCAGCACACAGCAATGGCGGAAATAATTTCCTCAGGGTCGAGAAGCTCAGGCTGAATGAAGCCCATTAGACTCGGACTCCAAAATCAATGTTGAAAGTTGGTCCTAAGTTCTGGCAGTATTTTGCTTGGTATTGCACTTTCAGTTCGAGCCGCGTTGATGCTGGCAATGCAAGTCCTGCCCAGAAGGGTCATCTGACAAAGATCATAGGAAAATCTGGCGCCAAATTTGGAGTAGGTTCAGCATCCACATCGGGGTTGCCACCTCGGATTCTCTGAGGTGTATTTCTATATGGATGACGAGGCTTCGACCCAGTAACATCTCCAACTCTTACAGCCGCAAAATTGTGGACAGCTGGATCTCCACGTACGCAAACCTCTAGAAACGCGAAAGTGGCAACCACAGCGACGATGATAATCGATCGAACTTAGGTGATGCCCGAATCCAAGGGCAGGTTCAGAGGGGCGTCGCTTGCTCGTTGATTGGCGGGCATCACAACCTGCACATCACCAAGCGCGCCGAACGTTCTGTATGCACACTGCCGTTTTCCGAGACTGAGTTCATAATTCCTGGTTTCATTCATTCATTCCTCCAACGCCCAAAATTAGCGCCATTGCACCACACAGCACAAGCCAAGACTTGTCTGTGGGCCTGGTCAGACTCTCCCCTCCCTGTCACCTACCCAAGCAAGCACCAAGGCGAGACAGAGGGATGAGCCTGACAGGGAAACTGTAAATGTTAAAGCTTTGGCCATTTCTTAATCATTAATCGCTCATTGATTCTTCCATCACTTCTCGTGCTTTGCAAAGCAGAACTTTCTCGCCAAGGCCTCCTTCGCCAGAACTTCAGCAGCCTCTTTCGCCTACCTAATCAGTTCGCAGGCTCGTAAGCTGCTGCCATGGCCACCATCAGCGCTCACACATTGACCGCGAGGAATCCTGCGGCTCTGCTCGGTCAAACAGAGTCAATGACTTCTTCCAACGCCATCCCCTCCTTCTCCGGCCTGCGCGCCGCCGCCCCCGTGAAGGCCGCCGCCAAGGCCGCCTGTGCGCGCAACTGCAAGTGCTCACGCCACTCAGTCGTACGCGCCGCCGCCGCGTCCGCGAACAACGACGCCGAGGCTTCGTCGCAGACCCTCTTCGCCAGCGTGACGCAGGCGGCGCCTGCTCCCGCGGCGGAGAACAGCCTCCTCGTCCCCGGAATCATCGGCGCCGGCGTCGTCGGCGGGGCCGCGCTCGCGCTCCTGACCAACAAGTCCGCCGCGCCGGTCGCGGCGGCTCCCGCTGCCGCCGCCAGCTCCGCGCCCGTGGCGCACGCGAGGCGCGCCGCGGCGCCCGCGCTGGCGACGATGGCTGCGACGTTCCCGAACGCGATGCAGGAGGAGACGTTCATGCACGCGGTTGCGGAGGAGCTCCGCAATCTCGGCTTCCGCCGCGACAACTGCATTGCGCTCGTCAACACTTGCCGCGACGAAGTCTGCCGCCCGATTGTTAACCTTGTCGATAGGGAGTTCGGGTTGAGCTTCAATATCGCCGGGCTCGGCGGGCTCGTGATTTGCGGCAAGACCGGGTTCAAGGCTGCCATGTCGCACTCGCCCGAGTTCCCGTGCGAGAAGGACGGCAAGCCCCGCGAACGATGTAAGTGATAGACATTTTTTTCCGGCATTTGATACTGAAAGAGGTTCTATTGGCTCTTATCTTAAGTCTTGTAGCTTCCTAAACCTTCTGGTTTTTTTTTTCTCTCTCTCTCATTCTCTTTCTCTCGTTCTCTCGTTCTCTCTCTCTCTCTCTCTCTCTCTCTCTCTCTCTCTCTCTCTCTCTCTCTCTCTCTCTCTCTCTCTCCCCCTCTCTCTCTCTCTCTCCCCCTCTCTCTCTCTCTCCCTCTCCCTCTCTCTCCCCCCCCCCTCTCTCTCTCTCTCTCTCTCTCTCTCTCTCTCTCTCTCCCTCTCTCTCTCTCTCTCTCTCTCTCTCTCCCCCTCTCTCTCTCCCCCTCTCTCTCCCTCTCTCTCTCTCCCCCTCTCTCTCTCCCTCCCTTTTAATTTATATTCTTCTGTCGTTTCTTTCCTAACGTCTTCAATCGTCCACGCGATACGCTCCATCTTTAGCTCATAGCATTGCCCCACAATTTCTCGTCTAATTCGTCTCGTTACATTCCACCCCACCCGTAACAGACATTTTCTTCGGATTCCCCCACGTGTCCATCGGCGAGTCGGGCGAGGTCGGTTCTCTGCTGCGTCGCGGGCGCGGTAAGCCGTCGAGCGCGTGCGGAGCGCTGATCGCGATCAAGGGCGACATCAAGGCGGGCGGGCCCGTAGTGGAGGACCCCGATAACGCCGAGTACGTGGAGCTCAAGAAGAAGGTCATCGCGCGCGTCAAGCCGTCCGGCCCCGACGGCCCTTCTCTGGTGCAGGTGAGATGCAGGGGATGATGATGGGAGAAATGGGGAAGTGGGAATGGGGAGGAGCTATGGCATGGTTATTGGTAGAGTTGCTGAGTCGAATTCCTGCTTTCTTTTTGCTTGAGCGACGGTGAGGCATAAGAGCACAGTGAATGCGCTTTGGGCCAGCGTGAATTGAGTGGCCAACATACATAATCACTCACTAGTAAAATTTCACAGAGATTTCAGCTCAAAATAGTTGCAGCAATAGTAATCAGCTTTCTCATCCGCTCATCCCTCATTTCTCAATTTCTTTTACTCCTCCCTGCAGGTTACCAAGGCCGCCCTGCAGGCGATCACCGATGACTTGGAGCATCTGATCTCGCTGACTGTGGACCCTGCTACTGCTGACTATGCTGTCATCACTGGCGTGCAAATTCACTCCGGCAACCAGGTGGGTGCTGATTTCATGCTTCACTAAATATTTTTAACGACACATTGCACTATCCTTTCTCGTCCCTACTCCTTCAGCCTCCTCACCCTGTCGTGAATTATATATATGTCCCTCAATAACCTCGACCTTGGTTTCCTCCACCTTTTGCCTTGCGTTCTCCCATAGATCCCCGGCGAGCCCTTCCGCATCGAGCGCACCTGCGACTACATCGCGCCGAATGCCATGTATGCCGTGATTCGCGGCGAGAAGCACATTCTGCACACGGAGATCAACCAAATTACCGCCATCAAGTCCGTGCCTGCTAACAAGTTCGCTTAGGACTGTAGCGGTTTCCTCTTTCCTCCTTTTTGTACTTAGTGCTCCTAGTATGTATTGATTATTTGTTAACTCTTAAGATGCAAATTCAAAACTCACTGCCTGAACATTCCACCGTCCCACCTGAAAGAAGTACATCAGGTAGTGTCATCTTTGAATAAGCATGACGTTGAGGTGAAGATTACGGGTCTTAGCTAATTTACGTAGCTGCTTCTGTTGCTGCATGGCTGGATGGAATTATGATTTGCCCTCATGGGTTGTTGGCCCAGTTAATCGAACTAGAAGCATGCCCTACACTAAATAAACCGTATTCTCCCGGACATAGCACCCTAGGGTATAGCTAAAAATAGAGGGAAAAAATGGGGGGGGTCTCCTCATAGGAAAAAAAATACATAATACCCGGGTCTTTACATATATTATAATTTTTAAACACATTGATGTTTTTCAAAATTGTGTATTGTGAAAGCGAAGCTGCCTGTACCGAATATTTGGCAGCGTCGAAGCGCGCTAAACGCCCTTCTCCAACTACAAAAACCGTGGGTTGGAGTTCATTCCCTCCACCCACGCTTCTCGTTTTCCAACGGCTCAATCAACATCCCCACCACCCACCCCGGACCAACTACAAGACCACAGCTACTTGCATGTGTTTAAGAACGATGCATATGTTGTAATAAGCCAGTTGCAATGAGAACGATGCCAAATTATAAGGACAAGAAAACAAGCTTTCTCAATGGTATATTTTAGTGTTAATGTTTATTTAATTAGACAATGTGGGTGTTTTGATTTTCATTTTAACATCACTGTCTGAGGCCAGGGCCTCAGAAGTCAAGATTTTTACCCTGAATTCCTGAAGTTTGACCCTCGTTTTTTATCATGACCCTGATGCATCAGCCTTTTGTTTTTAAACGACCCTGATGTTTCAGTGTTTCTTAATTTCGAACTCTGATTTTTCAGTGTTTATATCGAGTGCGACCCTGAATCTGAAATTCCCGTCTTGCCTTTTCGCCGTGATTGGCGCCGTGACTTGCTACCTAGGCAGCCAACCACGGTACCTACAGTGCGTTTTCGCCATGATTGAGCCCATGAGCCATAACGATTGCCCAAATTCCTCGCTAAACAAAGTCCCTTGACGAGTACAGGAATAACTATCAATGTAACAGTGAATAACAACACTGACTGTTCAGCCTTTATATTTTTGTACACTGAAAAATCAGTGTTTTCAACACGACGACACTGAAAATCAGCGTTGGCCTTCAAGGGACACTGAGCGATCAGCGTGCCCCAAAACGAATCTGAGGGCCTGTCTGAGGCGCGAATGTGGGTTTCGGCCACGAGCTTCATCACCCCCACGAAAATGTCATGTGGCACCTCTCTTGCCACTCGCACTACCTCACAGCGAAGTAGTGCGAGGGGGGAAATCTCGGTAGATTGTAAGTGAATGTACCGCGAAATTTCATCCAGGGAGAAATTTTCGCGATATTCTTCAATATTGCAGCTACTCGTTAACGACTATTATAACGAATTCGTAAGAAAAGGGGGGTGTTATATAAAATCAGCAAAAAAGGGGGGTATACCGTCATCGCCCGGATATAAGACAGTGTTGAATAGTAGACAGGGGTTGTCTACTATACGGGTGTCTCTTATAAACAGGCAAGCCCTTTTATACGACACCTATTTGTGTGTACGAGATAAGACATATATGTCTTATAATCAGAACCGGGGTTTAGGGGTTTTCTTATAAACAGGGGGTGTCTTCTAAACGAGCCTACACTACTTTAGGGGGGTACATCCATACATTCATGAATCCCTACTTCTACCTAACCCCCCTCAGTAACCGCCTCCTCTGCAGCACTAGCAACAGGCTCTACGCCCAGGTCTGGCACTCGCCAGGCATGCCTAGCCGTCTCCCTTGGCTCGATCATGCAGTCAGCCTTGGCCGCCGCTCCGCGGTAGTTGGGGGTCTCCTGGTACAGCACCTCCAGGCCAGTTGCCACGGCCACCTCCCGCACGCCCTCCGCCTGCATCGCCTCCTCCTCCTCCTCCTCCTCCTCCTCCTCCTCCTCCTCCTCCTCCTCCTCCTCCTCCTCCTCCTCCTCCTCCTCCTCCTCTGGAGCCTTCCGAAGCAGGCGCGTGTTGTCGCCTGTGGTCCCCCCGAGGGACATGTCCTCGGAGACATCGGTGGTGCTCCTGGCGCGCAGGTGAGACATCACCAGGTGGTTCTCCGTTCCGTCCAGCTTGCTGGAGATCCCACAGTGGCGGAACGCGTCGATGATGATCTGCCTGGGGACTTGATCCCAAGCCTCCGCGATGCACTGCAGCACCACGGGGTGCGGAGGCCTCCGCAGGTTCCCTGCGGGTGGGACAGAGGACACGGCAGCGAGATGTTAACGATAAGGACACGAAACAGAGCAGGAATTTAAAATGAACAGCCAACTCACCCTTCTTCGTCTTCAGGTGAATCCCTTCACGCATGAACCACCTGGCGTAGCGCGCTCGCACGGCAGCCTTGAAGCACCGGTTGATGGAGACGTCCAGGGGTTGAATCTGGCTCGTACAACCCGCTGGAATGACTGCAGGGGTGATGCTGTGCGTGCGGTACGACTGAAGCATGGTCTGGGTGATGTGGCCGCGGTAGGAGTCCAACACCAGCATCGCACGCCTCGCGCTCTTGCCGCGCTGGGGGTTCAGATGGGGAAGCACCTCCTTGGACAGCCAGGTCTGCACAGCGCTCTCGTCCATCCACCCGTTGTCCTGTGCTTGGACCACGATTCCTGCCAGGCACACAAGGGACATACGGACATCAGCACAGTGGGGCACGCTCATGAGGCAGGGGCAAGGTTGAAGTCATGGCGCTTACCGTCCGGAATCTCACAGTTGGGGACGTTCTTCATCTTGAACCACACCCACGGCCGCAGCTTCTCCCCGGATGCAGTGCACGCGAGCATCACCGTCAAGCGCGTCTTCTGGTAGCCTGCAGTGCGGATTGGGACCGAGCGCGCGCCACGGTGCTCGATCGTCCTCTCGGCCGGCATCTCCACGAACAGTGGCGTCTGGTCCGCATTGTTGATACGGGCCAGGTCGATGTTGTGCCGCGCCCTGTTGATGCGCACGAACTTCCAGAAGGACTCGCAGTCCTTCGCGCACTCTGCAAATGGGACAGGAACAGAAGCGAGGGACGGTTAGACAACGAGCAAGGTAAGACATGCATACAATGGGCCGTGCGCGGCACGAACTCCTTATCTACGCACCTGCCAACAGACGTTGTCCGACCTTCGTCTTCACCCGCATCACCAGGTTCCAGCGGTCACGGAAACGCTGGCTCCAGTGAGAGCTCGCGTTCCAGTTCTTGCCGGGGTAATCTTCTTCATCCACTCGCGGCTCCACTTTTTGGTGTCCTTCACCGAGATGGCCACCCCGTTAGCGCGCTGAAGGCAAATGTAGCGGTACAACGCTGCCTCCATGTCGGGGTAGTGTGCGTGGCGGCCCCCCCCGTGCATCCGCTTGCGGCAGTTAGCCGCGCCCTTGTAGATGCCCGCAGCCGCCTCCGCGCACCAGCGTCTGATGCAGGCGACGCTCGCGGTTGACTCCAAGCTAGTCTTCTTCAAGGAGCCGAGCTCCTGATAGCGGCGCGCCCACTTAACCTTCTCACGCACGGTCCAGCCGCGGCGCTTCTTCGTAGTGTCTTTGCTGCGAGGGGAAGGTGGGCGGGTGTTGGGATTATGGAGGGTGGGGTCCTTCGGCGCCTCCTTCTCAGGGAACGTGGGAATCGGGCCGCCGCCGCCGCGTACTCATCGTCGCTGCCCAACGCCTCGTTGACGATGATGTCGTCAGGATTCGGCGCCTTCTTCGCCTTTTTCTTTGCCGCACCCTTGCTGGATCCAGGGTCTCCGTCGTCCTTGCGCTTCTTGTTGCTTGTGCGGCCACGAGCAGGGGCCTTAGCAGGGGACTTAGCAGGGGCTTCCACGACCTTTGCCTTTCCCTTCTCCGCAGCGGTGAGTAGGGGGCGACGCTCCTCCCCGGGACTGTCGTCGTCACAGAGCACCACGCGGGCGCGCTTCGTCGTGGACTGTAGGCGATGGCGCAGCCTCCGCTTCAGTAGCGGAACGTCGTCGTCTGTCCCAAGGCTCCACGGGTCGTCGTCGTCGCCCTCACCCTCAAATAAGACGGCATCCGCAGCCACCTTGTTCGCCTCCGCCACCGCGTCCGCATCCGCAGGCGCCTCTGTCTCGAGTTCCGCCGCCGCCTCGTCGGCAGCCTCATTCGCATCCACCGCCGCTTCCTGTGCCTCCGCGTTGTCACCGCCAGCATCTTCACCTCCGTCGTTGTCGGAATCACCAGCCCGCCACTCTTCCACCTCGTCGTCGCTCCCGACCGGCTGATTCCACCATTCGTCCTCCTCGATGTCGGCAGTACCAAATTCGTCGCCCGAAGCGCTGTCATCGTGGCCGTTCTCCGGCCAATCCTCCTCGGCGTCGTCGCCGTGTGCTTCGTCTCCGTCTTCCCCGTCACAGCTCGCACCGGAGGCGGCGGTAGGACTTCCCGCCTTGCTCGCGTTCTTCGCCATGGCTACGCGGATGTCATCGCCGGGCGAGTTAATTCGCCCGTAGTTATTCACCTGCACGTGAGGACGAGGTGAGGACTTGCCTAGGGGTACCTTGCTGCGCATGGTTAGAGAGCCTGCCGAGAGCAAGGTTGAGGTGAGAATTCAACCTCCATGAGCACCAAATGAAGTGAAAGCCCGGCTACCCCCCCCAGCCAGAGTGCCCCATCCACAGGTGCCGAGCCGCTCCTCTACGAGGCATCTCCTCGTAGAGGACAGCCTGACGCTGCCAACGTGCTGCCAGCAGCGTTCTGGAAGCTGCCATGCGCTGCTGGCAGCAAAACGACGCTGGCAGCATCATTAGATGCTGCCAGCACAGAGGAATCTTGCCAGCGGTGGCAGCTTTGCTGCATCACCACCGAGGTCGGCCTGTTTCAATGAATCTGGTCCCTGGGTGTTTTCTACACACTTTGCAAGTGTTACAGTCAACTTAAATTTTTTTCCATTTATAAGAATTATAAGACACCCTAAACCATCCCGTTTACAAGATAACTCAAGCATTTTTGCCCGTGTACGAGATAAGACATATATGTCTTATATCCGGGCGATGACGGTAGTAGAAACGAGGTCTATCATAACACCCACCCCGCACAAGCTACCCGGGGGTGTACAATTACGGGGGGGTGTTTTGTCCGGGAGAATACGGAACTCTTCTTTGCCAAACAAAGCACAAGATCTCTATAGAGCAGTCAATTCAGCTAACATACTTTACTGTGGTGCTACAGCTACCGTACGAGCCCAACTTGCATGCCAAAGTTTTTTATTTCACAATGGAAAGAAATCAGCCATACAAAAGATCATTAACCAGAGTTATTGGCAAGTCATGAATAGGAGGGATCGGGGCTCTCCGACTCAGCAGCATGGCGTCCTGCTCACTAGGCGATCGGTATAGTCTCATCCCATGATATATAGTGGAACCAGACTGCCGCAACACCCCTTCCTCCTCATTATTCTTATATGCACCAAGACTATTGTGAGTAGATACTGTAGACGGTGGGTCCAAGGATGGTGGAAGTGGTGATGGGGTATGGGAGGGTTGATGGGGTGGCTGCGAGACTGGGTGGAAGATGGTGTGGGTCATAGGGGGCTGCATCCGTGCGAAATTGTCTGATGTGGTGATGGAGGCCATGGGTAGTCAAAGGGGGAAAGGGAGGAGAGGGGGAAGGTTCAGGTAGTTCAGGGGGAAGTTGGGTTGGATTGGAGGGGAGCAGAGTAGGGGTGGGTAAACAACAATTGTACCGAGAAGGAACAGAAGAGTTGAGGGCAAAACACAGAAAGAAGGAACTCACCATAGTCAACCAGAAGGCAAATAACACATGCATGCAGACGTTAAATGTTTAATAAATCAGGTGCCAGGAAATAATACATACATCTTTGCATGACAATTGGTGCGTGGGGGTCGAGGATATGAAGAGTGCGGAAGCAGATTGTGAGCAAGGAGGGTGGGGAACATAGAGGTTACCATGGATGGAGAATTTGGAAGAGGCGGGCTGCACGGAAAGACGGTTGACACCCGAGTAGAGCAGGAGGGCGCAGACGACGGTGACTATAAGGAACGCTGGGATGACAGACGCCCAGTGCCTGCAGTCGCGTGCAGAATAATATAAGTGCGGGTGGGAGGGGAAGGGGTATAAGGGGGAGCTAGGGATGGAGTGGGGGGGGATGGAGAGTGGTGGGGAGGGGTGGGGGGAGAGAAGTGGGGAAGTAGAAGAGACGAGATGGAGAAAGAGAGGGAGGGGGAGCAGGAGATAAGGATGCAGGCGGGATGCAGGCGAGCAGAAGTGAACAGTGAGAAAGCAGCATGCATGATGTTAGGACTGCAGCATTAATGGAGATTGATTTCGCAAGAGGAAAAGTGGGAAGGAATCTAACAGACACACAGGATTAGCGAAAACGAGGTCAGGAAGAACACACGATTGACTACAAGAGTAAACTGGAGAGGACAGGTCACAAAGCACGGTACAACAGAAAGCACTTACTTTGAGGGATAGTATGACAGGCCGATGGAGAGAAGAACACTGTTTGGAACATACGCCCACACGAGGTAAAGACCTGCACGCACGCACGCACGCACGCACACATGCATGCAGGGGTGATGGAGACAAAGTTTTTCTTCGAAGGCCTCCAACAACGGGAGAAAAACGTTGTCACGAACGGACAGACGCCCCAGAGGAGCATATAACCACACGAGGTAAGGGCCTGCACCCACGCATGGATGGATGCAGGGGTGATGGAAACAGAGTATACTTCAGGGGTTTCGCCTCAACACCGGGGAGAAGAACTCTGTGACGAACGGACAGATGCCCCAGAGGAGCATATAACCACACGATGACTAAAGGCCTTCACGCACGCATGCATCCATCCTGCAGGGGTGATGGAAACAGGAGGTTTCGCGTCATCATGTGACACAAAGCGGTCAGATGCCCCAGCGGAACATACACCCACACGATGTAAAAGTCAGCGAGAGTCAGCTCAGGGGCATCTGATTGTGACGAGATGGCTGCTGAGAGAGACGCGAGAGGCGGGTTTAAAAAGAAATAGACATAATACGGTTCAAGGGTCGAACCAGATGAAGAAATGACTCTTGAGTTCGCTCAGAGAGGAGGGATGGAAACGACAGATGATTCACTCAGGAAACGATGGATGGTTCACTCACAGCAAGAAACAATGACAACGATCGATCCGACGAAGGCCTGAACCTCGCCGGCTCTCGTGCTGCTCTGCATCTCCTTCGCTTCTTCGAAAGACGCCATAAGTTCCAGTCGATATTCAATTGCTATCTCAAACCCTCAATCGACAGCGATCTCGGAAACATACGCCCGAGAGTGATGCAAGACCTATGTAATGAATGTGAATTCATTACTGTAGAGGCTACTCCTAGCGAGGACAGCCCGAACTGTTCGCGTCAGTTTGGGTTCGGCCTACACTTCGGCCCGAACCACTTCCGAGTCGCCCCGCACCAATCGCGACACTTCCAACCCATCCACGTCCCGAGGTCCTCGCCTGCCACGGTTTCGACCCTATAAATGCTTGCTTCTTTATCATTCTCGTCATTCTGTAGTTCTGATCCTTTTTATAAAGTCTTCCGCGCACTTTTCCTAGTACAACTCATAACACTTGGTATCAGAGCCTAAGTTCCTAGGTTCCCCGTTTTTTAGAGTGTATTACCCCTCGGGGGGGGGGACAGGGAAGGATGCCGTGATGACAGGAGCAGCGCAGTAGCCGGCCAGGAGAACGGATAGTTGCTCCTAGCGGCCGTGTTTTTACGGGCGCTCCTGCTGCACCGACGGATCCTTGCCCTCGACGGTCGAGATGGACCGTGGCCTCCCTCCCCCCGGGTGGCGGACAACTTTTGCTGTCGTCGCATTTAATTGCGTGAGTAAATTTCATCGTTTCCGTTAATCTCGGCGCTGTTTTTATGCGGCAGTTGGCGTCAGGACGGTTGTCGTCACTGCATGCGCGAGATTCTCGGAGCAGCTGGTCGTGCGAGTTGAAGTTTTCACGTGGTCGTCAACTGCGCACGAAGAAATCGGAGTTAATGCGTGCGGCAAGTGGCGTCAGGCGTTTTCGTCAAGTTGCGCACGAGAATCACGGAGGTCTTCGGCACGTTGTGAGCATCGTCACTGTGCTCGAAGATTTCGGGTGGCTTCACGGCAGAAACGACAGCTGGCCGGACAGGCCAGGCGCATAGTGATTTGCGTCGGAAAATGCAAACGGCGAGGAGAGACGGCGTGACGACTGCCCGAAGAAAGCGGGGGTCTACCGTCGTTCCGCCCGGGTGTGGCCGGTGTGGCTGCAGGAGGGTGCGTCTTTGGCGTTTTCGGCAGGTGCGGCACAGTGTGGGACGGAAGTTGTTTTCGAACCGCCGAAAAGTTCGGAAAAGGCCGCCTACGACTAGACTGTCTACGTTAGGGTCACTTCTGCGCCTGCAACAAGGTCGGCCGAAAATTTCGGAGCAACAGCAGCAGCCGACAGTGTACTTCATGCGGCACAGGTTCCCCCTGATCAAGGGAAGTTGCGCCGCAGACAGGGCAGTACACCGACGGGACAACGGTTTATCGCAGCGTCTAGACCCGCGAATTTCGCCTGGTCTACCGGTCACAATAAACGGAGTTGCGACAAATACGGGTCTGGCGAGAGAAACGGATTCCGAGCTTCAGGAGGGGCGAAAACGACCTACTGCGACGACTTTTTGCTGAGGGCCGAGTTTTGCGGCTAAGCGGCGGTAGCAGAAGGAGCTCCCTACCGGCCAAAGTCTACCGACGTTTCACATACCTCACGCCCAGAAGGCCTCGAAGGCAAGGAGTAAGTCTTATTGGCCACTGGATCCAAAGGTGGGGCCCTGTGTTTAGCCCTGTGCTGGCTAAAAAGTGCGGGTATTGCGCCAGTTCGACAGCTGGGCGTACAAGAAATTTTCTGGGAGAGACACTGTTTCGGCCCCGACAAAACCGGACCATCGGCAGCAGTTACCCCGCCGAAAAAGCCGGAGCTGAAGCAGTTGGTGCAGCTGTCGGAGTTTCTCCTGATTCAACGGTCTACCCGACGGCGGTGTAGCGGCGAAGAAGGGATTTCCGAAGCTGAGGAGTTTTAAACGCGATAGACGCGGTGGGCAGCGAAGCGGCCGGTCCGACTGTTTGATCCGATAAACATGACCCGGCTACGATAGCGTTCGCGCCTTCACCGAATGTCAGAAAAATCGCGGGCAACAAGGAGTTATACCTCATCCGACAAAAGCGAACGCTGGGTGAACGGCGGCAAGCGAAATTGTCGGGGGGTGAAGACACAAAACAAATGGAGGGAAATTTGTGGGTGCTCCAGCAGATCTCCAGAGTGAAAGGTTGAGCCCGTACACCAATCCACCGCGAATTTCGGAGTCTATTCGGTAGACCCCCGAAAGGGTTTGATATTGTTACATGGAGGCGCGGCGAGCGGTGTATCGCCAAGGATACCTGGGATTCGCTAAGTAATTTCGACGGGTGCGAAGACGGGTGAACGTCGGAGTACCAGGGTTAACGGCGGAAGCGTCGGGGTTACGCGGCGGAAAATACTTCGGGACTGCTTCAACAACCATGATTTTCAGGGTTTTTATTCCAACGGTGGGAGACGGATGAACGTCTGCTCGCCAGCTGTTTTAGCGGTTTACGGTGTACTTCGAAGCCATCTGGGGAAATTCTACAGCGAGATCTGCGGCGTTGATGCGGGCTAGGTTCCGTGAAATTCGGTCCCGGTAGACCCATAGTTCTGGGTTCCGCACAAAAAGCACCTCCTGTTGGTGGGTGGCTAGTGTGGTTAATCGCAGGAAATAAAAATGGCGACGGGTGGGCACGCTAGATACACCGGCTCTTCAAGGGGATAACCTGCAGGTGACCAAGACGTACGAGAAATTTCAACACCGACACTTACGGGTTTCAGCAGCAGTACTGGGAGCTGGGTCTTTACAAGAGTTCGGCGGTGACGGCCGACAATTTCGCGACAACGGCGGAGTTGCAGCGGCGCTGCGTTAAGCGCGCGAAAACTGCCGTGGTGAACTTCATGGTGGCAAAATCTGCAGAGTTTCAGGGGTACCAGCCGCAACACTGGTGAAATGTATCACAACAGGTGGGGGGAGGAAGGACAGCTTTTTCGCCTCTGCCCCGAAGTCTTCGGCGAGTCACGACAACAGCCGAGGTAGCTGACGTCATCGACAGTTCGAGTTTTCAACTTTGAAAAATATTTGCGAGGTCAGGGGGAAGAGCAGCAGCTGTTTTCGTCCCTGCCCGGGAGTTTTCGGAGCAACGCGACAAAGGCCTCGGCGAGTCTGGACAAAACTGCCGAGGGCGCCGACAGCTGGAACACTACAGCGAAGATTTTCGCCACAGCAACCAGCCAAACGGCAACAGCAATTCGGGATTGCAGCAGCTGCCAACTGGAGATTGGGCAGCAATAAAGTGATTCGATACTGCCACGCGGGGGATTACGAGGTGGCAGTCACGAGAGATGCTGCAGCAACAATCGCGACAACAAGACAACAAGAAGATTTTCTTAATGCCGAGCCCCTGCAAAAACGATATTCTTTCGAAGGGACTTCGACAGAGTTTACCCTGGGCATTTTCGGGGTTTTCGACAGTGAAGATTTCGCCACCGACCGCAATTTCGACTACACAGCGGTTGAATTTCAGGCGGGAGGTCATAACACTTGGTATTCTGTCCTACCCTCGGCGTTAGGGGGGTTGTGGTTTTGTGCCCGCGCAGCTGTACACATTTTGGTGGGCAGCAGTTCTCTTCCAAGGGGGGGGGGGGGAGAAAGAGTGCTCACGCACTGTTGTTGGCAGGCCTCTGACATTTCGCCAGTTATTTCTGACAGTTCGTCTGACACACCCAGCACGACGGACGCACGCGATGGCTTCATCGGCATCGACGGCACCAGATTCATCGATCTCTGACAACGCGTCAGAATTCCCGCCGACATGACATTCACCAGAACCATCCGATACACATCCGCGACATCGACGGTCTTCCTTCGTCGAACGATTTGAGATCGACATTCGCTTTCAACCGCCCGATTGACATCGACAGTATCAACGGCTGACATCCCAACTCTTTGAAATTCGCCTGGTCAACGCGCTCAGCCATGCGTCAGTTTGGGTTCGGCCTACACTTCGGCCCGAACCACTTCCGAGTCGCCCCGCACCAATCGCGACACTTCCAACCCATCCACGTCCCGAGGTCCTCGCCTGCCACGGTTTCGACCCTATAAATGCTTGCTTCTTTATCATTCTCGTCATTCTGTAGTTCTGATCCTTTTTATAAAGTCTTCCGCGCACTTTTCCTAGTACAACTCATAACAACCTATCAGGAAACCTAAAACTTGTTACTGGTTACCAGAAAAACGTCTCCGGCTGCTTAGGAATCGGCGCAGAACAGTAATGCTCGATTTGCAGAATAGCTGCTTAGTCTTATCATTGTAACGACCTCCGACCAGTCTGCTCCCAAGGAAAGTCGACACTGGTTTATCAAGCCAAGAACGCAAAAAAATCAGCAGAGAAATACTGCGGCTAACAAGGGCCTTAATGAAGCAGCACGACTAGAAGTGGCACGTGCAGACCATTCTTTAGGACGACGAGAAATCGTCGCGTCGCGGTGTAAACCTAAACAGAAAATCATCAACACGCATCCAAAAGGGAAAATATGTCAATGGTAACTTACATGGGGAACTATAACGCGTACGGTAACGATTTCAACGCGTTTGGTAACTCGCTTAACGCGTTTGGTAACTCGTTTAACACGTTTGGTAACTCGCTTAACGCGTATGGTAACTATACACTAGCAGCCCATCACGCGAATGGTAACTAGAAGAAACCCTCGCCCAAAATGACCATGATTCTGGTTTTTCCCGCTCGCGTCAGACTAAATTGACGAATCTTGAAGCAGAAATCTCTGACACACTCTCCGAAATCATGACACAAATTTTCCGAAATTCTGACACACTTTCCGAAATCCTGACACACTTTCCGATTTTCAAGCTAATTGCAAAACGTAAGTGTTGTGAAAACAACTGTTAATACAAAACTGATATTCTGGCGCTCTTTCCGCAAACTGTTTGTACTTCATTCTATCGTGCAGCCGGGGCAAACGAAATCTATAACCCTTTCAGATGACAAATGAATTTGAGGGCATCAACCCTAAACTCATTGCGACAAGGCGTTTATGGTTCTTTTTTTTTTCAAATAAAACATGTAATTCTCAACAGCTGTATTTTTTCCCACATGCAAAAATTCTCCAACGTTGCAGTTATTACAAAAAGTAAAGCCCCGAGGTTCTTTCGGGAAATGTTTTTTATCATTTTGCAAGTTCGCAATGATGCTATCAAAAATATGATTTTAACCGTCTTTGTACTAGCTACATATATATATAAAACGCCTCTGAAACTTTTCGGTCCATGGTAATATAACAAACGAGGTCCTTCAAAGTCGCGGCGGGACTTGTTCAAGACAGATAAAACTGTGCGTGAACGCTTTCACAATTGATAAATTCCTTTCTTGTCAGGATCATTTCGGCGGGAGTTTCATGTAGTTACCATTCGCGTGATGGGCTGCTAGTGTATAGTTACCATACGCGTTAAGCGAGTTACCAAACGTGTTATCCGAGTTACCAAACGCGTTAGCGGAGTTACCAAACGTGTTGAAATCGTTACCGTACGCGTTATAGTGCCCCATGTAAGTTACCACTTAAATATTTTCCCCATCCAAAACTCGAGTGCAGCAGCAGTAACTCCTAGAAAAAGTGCTTGCTGCTCCTCTGCCTCTCAGATCACCACGGCAGGCAATGTAGGGTGATATGGCGGGTGAAGAAGACCGTTCTGAAGCGTAAACCATCTGACTGAACCGGAATGCAGTAACCTCGGATGCCGGGGCCTGAGGGCGAAACTGATGTACAGAGAAATCAGGAGGGAGGTGGGAATGAGGAGCTCAGGGGCGTGTTTTTATGGTCATTTTAGGCTTGAGTTCAACGAGACACCACATTACGAACCACACCACACCACGGTTCTAAATTTGTCACGTGTATTGAAACAGAAAATGGAAACTACACGCGATCCGTCGCAAACTCGGTGATTGGAAATCCGTCCTGGGAGCTGGAGGTGACCGTTTCTCCCCACCCACTGCACCAGCAGGCAGTCACATAAAAAATCTCAACAAAATCTGAAATCCGAGGCCCTGGCGTTGGGTAACAAGGCCGTCTATGGCGCCTGGTAGGGGCAATTGATTACCTGTCGACGGTACCATTGAGAACCGCAATTATTCCCATCATGGGGTCCTATAATGACGACGACAATGAGCCACGTGTTGCGTCGTCGCGCCGCGGTCTCGATTTCGCCATTCGTCCAATGCTGCTTCAAAACCCGGAGCGCTTTCGTTCTGAATGCCCCTTGTCCGAACGCACCCTCCCAGAACGTCTTCTGGCGTCGTGTTTTCCGTTCTGCCACCCATTAACGCGCACAGCTGATCCCGTATCCTCTCTAGAAGCTGCTGATGACGTCAGCGTCCGACTCGCTGACGCAAACCACGCGCTTCACGATAGCGATAACGATGAGGACGATAATAACGAGGACGTCAGGAGTGGCTCTTATGCGCGTTCTCTGCTGCCACGTGTCATCGGATCCCTATGCCGCTGCCTGCCTTGGCATTGGACGGGGAATGAAAATCATGGCGCGGCGAGGCGGTTAGGAGGACCTGCTACTCGTAGGTCGAATCAAATAGCGAGGCGATTAGGAGGAGCGGCGGAGGAGGAGGAGGCGCAAGCTGGCGGGGACGAGGAGGAGGGGACTGTGAGGGTAGCGGAGGTGGAAGTCCGGGGGAAGGAGGAAGTGGGGGGTGAGGGAGACGAGGAGGCGAGGGAGGAGGGATCGAAAGAGGTCAAGGGGGAAGGGGATAAGGAGGATAGGGTGGAGGGAGAGGAAGAGCAACCTCCGGTGTATCTGAGATTCGAAAACCAGGTCAGTTCCACGTCTGCCGATTATTGGATTCTTTTTTTAGTCCGACCTTTGACGCTGATGACTTTTCTCATCTGCTGCTTCCCTGAGAATTCTTGTCCCCATTACTTCGGAAGTCAAAAGCGCGGACTGCCTGGGACTATGCGAACCATCCCACCACATCACATCCGACCCCATCCCACCACATCACATCCGACCCCATCCCACGAAGGCATGCAGCAGTGGACGTGCTGTGGCTGTCGCACACAGGCGAGGAGCACTGCTGCTTCGCCCTTCAGCCTGCCTGCCTGCTCCAACCCTCCTCTCCTCTTCTCCCTTCACCGTTCCCAACCCGACACCATGCCTCCTAACCCCAACCCACAGACTGAAGCAACAGTGGACGTGCTGTGGCTGTCGCACACAGGCGAGGAGCACTCCTATTTCATCCTCCTGTCCGCCTGCTGCAACACGCAGGCGACCTTTGAGGGGAACGTGTGGCTCGTGCGTGATGCTGCCACCAAGACGCTGTTGCACAGAGTGAAGGTGGGTGTACCATCATCAACCCCTTCAAATACAGGGGGTAATGGTGAGTTTGGCACTCAACGTGTGGCTTGTGCGTGATGCTGCCACTCAGAAGCTGTCCCATAGAGTGAAGGTGGGTGTACCCTTCAAAATTCCTGAAATACAGGGGTGAATGGTAAGTGTGGCACTCAATGTGTGTCGAACAGGGTAAAAGCCAATTATTGGAGCACGTAGCGTTCCATTCACAAATTTCCATTTGACAGTCTTCCTTCTGCACTCTTCTTCCATGCAAAGATTTTTAAAGGAAGCCGCGATTCACACCCTTCGCTGCTCGTTGTCCCAATGCATGCCACCCATCCAGGTCGCCCTGTGTTCCTTAGCTGGCTGTCGGCAAAGATACCTCATCGGCCCACGGCCATCTCAGCAGCGCATGCTGCTTGCCGCTGCTAACAGTGATGCTGATGCTGCTGCTGCTACTGCTGGTGGTCGCGGTGGTGATGCTGCTGATGGTGGTACTGCTACTGCTGGTGCTGCCTCCATCAGTGGCAAGCGAGTGGTAACGGAGGACGAAGCCGAGAGGGACGTGCGTGTGCCATCGTGCTACAGGCAGGTGGTCGGCACGGCAGTGGGCGTGCCAGTGGTGGCGCATGGGCATGTGTGCATGCAGGCGCTCTGTGCTGCTGCTGACATCGTCGAACATATGCTGGCGGTAAGGTGCTGCCTCTCCTGAGTCGACCAGAAAGGCAGAGAGGGACATTTGGGTTGATTCAGTCAAAGGGAAGAAAGGGGACCATGAGTGGAGTCAAAGGGAGGAGGGCGACATGTGGTGGGAGGGTGCCGGGGTGCTACAGGCAGGTGGTGGGCACGGCAGTGGGCGTGCCTGTGGTGGCGCATGGGCATGTGTGCATGCCAGCGCTCTGTGCTGGCATTGTCGAACACATGCTGCAGGTAAGGCACTGTGGGAGAGCACGAGCAGCATGCTGCATGGTCGTTTGTGCCAGAGGTGATAGCTGCAATGCCTGCAGATTATTGTTGATCCCTGCAATGCCTGTCCGCCTTGCTGCTTCTCCAATATCTCCTCACCACACACCCCCATCGCACCCCCCCATCCCCTTCCCCCCCACCCTTTCCGTTGCCCTGCCCATCAGCTCACCCCACCTGATGTGGTAACCCGGTTACAGGAAAACTGGTGCAAGGTGGCGGTGATTGGTCGAGAGCAGGTGACGACGGACATACTGGAGCACTCGCACCTGAGGGGGACTCGCACAGATGATGGCCGGGACTGGGACCATGAGGTGAGATTGGGGAGGGTGAGATGGGGGAGGGTGAGAAGGATGCGAGGTGGGGGAGGGAGAGATGAGAGGAGTAGGCGAGAGCGGAGGAGGAACGACCTGGTGGTATGGGTCATGGTTCTCAGGTAGGTGGTTGCTTCGCTATTGTTGTCACACACTGGTTTTGACATGTTCTTCTCGGTTGTGATGTCATTCCAAAGTGCACACTCCCTGTCATGTACTTTCTGGATCAATCATACTTGCATTTGTAGATCCCCGCAATGGTTGCGCCAATAGATGATTTTTAGGTGCCAAAGAAAAAACACACCCTCTGTCATGTGCATGTGCGTGGATTGATCATGGTTGCACTTGTAGAGCTACGCCATGGTTTCGCAGATGGATGCATCACTCGGCCCTGCCTTCGTAGACCTTTGTAAAACACACTCTGCACTCATTTATTAAAGGTGTGACATGCATGCTTGTGTGTATGTGTCCATGTGTGCATGCCTGCATGGCAGGTGCGTGGTTTGGGCGGCACCCTGGTCATCCCCACGTGCTCAGTCGGCGAAGAAAACCTTTTGCGCTGCCCGAGAGATCGGTACCGGGAGGAGAGCATTCTGGTGCATGAGTTTGCTCACACGGTGATGGAGGTATGCTGCTGCCATGCATGCATGAATGCATGTGTTCCCGTGCGACCATGCATGCATGAGTTTGCACACACGGTGATGGAGGTATGCTGCCATGCATGCATGAATGCATGTGCTGTGACACATGAGCACTCATGATCATCAAGGTTGGTGTCCTGCCCCGAGGTTCAACTCAGCACCTAGCAGCAGCAGCAACAGCAGTTTCCCCTATATGTGAGGTGCTTGGATGGCATGCATGGGGATGAATTTTAGCGTGTGAAGCAGCAGTATTCACATGTATGAACACATTGGTATCTGGAGCCTATCTGTTCGGATGGTGCTGCTATCTCTTTCAATGCATGACTCACCCTAGATTCGTTCTCCTTCCACGGGCGTGTGGATGCATGTATGTATGCATGTATGTACGCATGCATGTACGCATGCATGTACGCATGCATGTACGCATGCATGTACGCATGCATGTACGCATGCATGTGCGCATGCATGTACGCATGCATGTATGCATGTATGTACGCATGCATGATCTCTCCTTCCACATGACAGGTGGGGTTCGATGAGTTCCTCATGCACCGAATCTCCCAGTGCTTCCAGCGGTCCAAGGTAGTTTTGCACATCCAAATCCCACCCCCACCCTGCTCATGCAGCGACCGAATCCATGTGCCGGTCATTTGTCAGATACTTGTCTCCGTGCACTCTAACTAGCAATTGTGTTGTTTTCCACCCTGCTGTTTCCCACACATGTGCCGGTAGTTACAGTCCAGTTTTTCCAGCTTGTTCATCCATATTGGTTGGTGTACACTTTCTTATTCTGCCCTTAATGGCCTCCTTTCATGCTCTCCCTCCTAATCAGCACCTCTATCCATCTACTGCATACATGGTGGCAAACAAGGAAGAGTATTGGGCAGAGGGTAGCCAGTCTTGGTTCAATGCCAGTGTGCGTGTAGACGTAAATGGCGGAGTAAATCATCGTGAGCGATTGATTGAGAAAGATGCAGAGCTTGCCAAGCTGTTACTGGAGATTTATGGGGATGGGGATTGGAGATATGATTTCACCCCTATCAGAGTGGCTCTGCCAAGTACTAAGGACAGAACACCTGCAAATACGGTATGTGAGTGGCATTATTTTTACTAATAACGGTTTCTGGTACCTAAGAGGCTGTTGGTAGGTGTTACGAGTGCAATTGAGTGAGCGAGCGAGGATTGCACTATCGAGACAAGATACAATGAGCGAAGGATTGAGCGAAGGATATATAGCGAAGCTACGGTGGTAACGGTAACGTGTGAAAAATGGGGTGCGCGACGGGCCTGGTGCCGAGGTTGGGGACCTGTCGAGGCAGAGGTCCGGAGCACGGGTTACCAACCGAACCGTGAGGTTGGGTCGCATCGTGAACAGTGGCGGGAATGGTGTCGAGGCGAGTGTCGCGAGTAGTAACGGAATATTGTGGGGTGCTGTTGGCGGGAACAGTGGTGTACGCGCTGAGCAGGGACGCGAAGTAAGGGAAAGGGATTTTCCTTACACTAACCCCCCCCCCTCAAGGAGGCCTCTCTTACGAGAGCGCGTGTATATCCCGGAAATTCCGGCTGCGCAGATACTCGCTGAGGACGGGGTGGTTTTCGATTTTGTCCAGTGGAATCCAATTGTCCTCGGTGGGCGTGCGGTCTCTCCAGCGGATCAGGAATTCGACCCTTCGAGCTCCTCGTGGGTCACGAACTCGGTGGCTCATAATTTTCTCGGGTGTGATGACTGGTTCTGTCGGTGGTCGTGTCATGCTGGCTGGGCGATTTCGGACCAGTTGGCTGGTGGATGGGATGTAGCGGCGAAGCAGGCTGACGTGGAAGGATGGGCTGACGTACCAGTCAGCAGGAAGGAGGAGGTGGGCAGTGACTGATGTGATCATGTGGCTGATGCGAAATGGCCCGCAGTATTGGGGGCGGAGTTTCGGGGTTATGGGCAGGCGGAGGTTTTGAGTGTCGAGTAAAACTAAGTCGTCGGGCTGGTAAGTGACGGGCCTGCGGTGGCGGTCGGCGTTGCGCTTAGCGATGACGTTGGCTTTTTTTATTGCCTCAGCTGCCCTGGTTCGTGCTGCCTATAATATTTCTGCGAATTGTTGCGCACGTGGTACTGGGTTGTCGGGACTCGGGGTCATGGGTACTGTAGGGTCTTGTCCGTAGTTCAGGTAAAACGGCGACTGTTGGGTCGTGGCGGATGGTGAGTTGTACGCGAATTCGATGAGGGGCAGTTGCTGCTCCCAGGTGGTCGAGTCGTCGCACGTGGCTCGGATCAACTGTTCCATGGTCTGATTTGTCCGTTCTGTCTGTCCGTCGGTCTCGGGGTGGTACGAAGAACTGAACTGTAGTCTCGTGCCGAACTGCTGCCACAGGTTCCTCCATAAATTGCTGGTAAATTTCGTATTGCGATTGCTGATGATTGCTGCTGGTATCCCGTGTAATCGAACGATGGTTGCGATGAAGAGGCGGGCCGTTTCTTCGGCTGTGATTGAATTTTTGCAGGCTGCGAAATGTGCCATTTTCGTCAGCCGATCGACGACGATCAGGATCGCGTCGTTCCCACTTGCTCCCGCCGGTAACCCCGTGACGAAGTCCATCGTCACCTGCGCCAAGCACGCTCTGGGGGTGGTATCGGCTGCAACTGTCCTGCCGGTCGCTTCCGTGATGATTTCAAGACTTGGCAGGTGGGACACGATGCCACGTGTCGCTGCACGTCGGTCAGCATTTCGGGCCAATAATAATACCGCTGCAGCTGCTGCCGTGTTTTCTCTACTCCGAAATGTCCTAAGGTGACTCCGTCGTGTGCCTCTTGCAACAGTAATTCCCGTAGGAGCGTGTAGCCCGGTACCCAGATGCGATCAGTGCCCGCTTTTACGTAATAGACCCCTCTTGCCGTTGCAAATTGCTGCGAATTTCCGCCTGTAAAAAATGGGTCAGTCTGGTAACCATAGGTAAATAGGCCTGTCAGCAGGGGGCTGGTCTGGGCGAGTAGTATGGCGTGGAGTTGGGCTGTGGTCCGGGTTAATGCGTCGGCGATGTTCGATGCCCCTTTTTTGTAGGTGACCGTGTAGTGAAAATTCGACTCGAGGTAGTCGAGCCAACGGATTGTTAAAGTTTCACTACGGGCGGTGTGGGTCGGCGATGCGCAGTACGGGCGGTGAACAGAGAACATTTTTCAGGGTAGAGAAGGCAGCATGCTCTTTCTCCCCCCACGTAAAAGCGACCCCCTTCCGCAGTAAGTCTGTCAGTGGGGCAGTTAAGCGTGCCATGTCGGGGACGAACCGACGCACGTAATTAACGAATCCCAAAAAACTCTGCAGCTCCGTGATGTTCGTCGGGGGGTGCCACGCTTTTACCGTGTCCAGTTTCTTCGGGTCGATTTCCACTCCAGCCTCTGAAACGACGTGCCAAAAAAAAATTATAGCCTATCCTGGAAGAACTCGCACTTGGAATTGTCAAACATATATGCTATAGTCTTTCTAGGCTGTAGTGGGGTAGTTCATATAGGGTACAACACTTTTAGGTTTCCTACTTGTACCCACCTGCTTGCTAGTTCAGTCATTCCTTCCTTCACTATTCTAACATGGTATTCTGAGCAGGTTCCCTCGTGGGAACGTTTTTTTAGGGCCCACCACGATCTTTTTTTTCCTGCCCTTCCCGAAGCGCGCTTCGCGCCTGCCTCACCTGCGCCGTCGCGCGCCCTGCCCTAGAGCCGCCCGTCGTGGCCCTGCCTTTTCGGCCCGTCGAGGCCTTGCCCTAACGGCCCGTCGCGGCCCCTGCCGTCGCGCCCCTGCAGTTGCGGCCCCTGCAATCGCGGCCCCTGCCATCGCGGCCCCTGCTGTCGCGGCCCCTGCTGTCGCGGCCCCTGCAGTCGCGGCCCCTGCCGTCGCGGCCCCTGCTGTCGCGGCCCCTGCAGTCGCGGCCCCTGCTGTCGCGGTCCCTGCAGTCGCGGCCCCTGCCGTCGCGGCCCCTGCCGTCGCGGCCCCTGCTGTCGCGGCCCCTGCCGTCGCGGCCCTGCCCTGCTGTCGCCCTAGTCGCGGCCCTGACCTAACCGCCAGCTGCGGCCCTGCCCTGCACCCGCCCCTGGTAAGCACCCGTGCCGCCCAGCCGAGCCGCGCCGCCCAGCCGAGCCGCGCCGCACGGCCGAGCCGCGCTGCCCAGCCGAGCCGCGCCCCCCGGCCGAGCCGCGCCGCCCTGCCGCGCCGCGCCGCCAGGAGCCGAGCCGCGCCGCCCTACCAAGCCGCGCCGCCCAGCCGAGCCGCGCCGCCCTACCGAGCCGCGCCGCCCTGCCGAGCCGCGCCGCACTACTGAGCTGCACTGCCCTGCCCGCACTGCTCCTGCTGCTACTGCTATTTCTGCTGCCACTGCTGCTACTACTGCTACTGCCGCTATGGCTAGCCCTACTGTTCTTACCTTTGATGCTGAGGGGCGTGCGGTTGACTTTGACGTGTGAGTTGACGACCTGCAGCTTTTTCTTCAGTATGACTCTAAGGACGGAGTGTCCCTTTTCGATCACACGTCCGATGTCTCTCCTGCACCTGCCGCCACTGCTGACAGTGGACCACTCGTGACGCTGTTGCTCGCCTTGCTGTTCGTAGTCACGTGCCGTCTTCTGAGCGTGCGCAGTTTGGCCAGTACAAGACTGCTAAGTCTTTGTATGACACTGTAGTAGCACGCTACTCCTCCCCTGCCACTGCTGCCCTCAGCCGCCTCATGCTGCCGTACCTGTTCCCTGACCTTGCAGCCTTTGTCACCGTCGCTGACCTCATTACTCACCTCCGCACTAGTGACGCCCGCTACCGCTCTGCGCTTCCCACTGAGTTTTGTGCCAAGAACCCCCCCCCCATATACATCACCCTTTACTACCTAGTCACCCGCCTTCCTGACTCCCTTGCTTCAGTCAGGGACCACTTTCTCTCCCTTTGCCCCACCGAGCTCACTGTCGACCTGCTAGAGGAGCGCCTCACTGCAGCTGAGAAGAGTATCGTTGCTGTAGGTGCTTCTCGAGGCGACCCTCGCGCCCCTTTCTTTGAGGGGTGTTCCCCTGTCCCCCTACTACCCTCTGTTTCTTCTGCTGCTGCTGTCGACCTCGTTGGCGGGGAGGTCGGAGCTGCGTCTGCTCCTAGTGGGAGGCGCCGCAACAGCAAGGGCAAGGGGGGCAGGGGTGGTGGAGGGGACGGTGGGGGCAGCGGTGGAGGAGGCGGAGGGGGTGGCGGTGGAGGTGGGGGTGGTGGCGGGAGTGGGGGCTTCGGTGGCGGCGGTGGGGGTGGTGGAGGCAGTGGCAGCGGTGGTGGAGGTGGCGGCGGCGGTGGAGCTGGTCGAGGTGGAGCCGCGCAGCGTGGAGGCTTTGGTGGTAGCCAGCGCCAGCAGCAGCCGCGTTCCCGTGAGACCCCGTCGGCCCAGCAGCTTCGTGAGTGGTGAGCTGGGCGTGGGAGGTCTGGGGGTGTTGGTCCCTGCACTTACGTTCTTCGCACCGGCAGGCGCCGTGGGGAGACGTGCGGGCTGCCATACACTGCGCAGCGCTGCTTCGGTCGCCTGACTGACGCCTGGCGCGCCCAATTTCCTGACGCTGTTGAGCTCCCTCGCTGGGGTGATCTGCTTAAGCAGAATGTTGCTATCTTTGATCTTGATTTCGATGCTATCCTTGCTGCCATGTATGCTGTGACTGATAGTGCTGAGGGTGACTGTTACCTGTGTGTTCCGTCCGACCCGGGCATTGAGGCTGCTGCTCTAGGTAATAGTGCGTCTGCAGCTCCAGGTACTAGTGAGTCTGCTGCTCCAGGTGGTGGTGAGTCTGCTCTCTCTGGTACTGCACATACAGAGGCCGTGCACACTTTCACACTTGACTCTGGTGCTTTGCGCTCCTTCTTTCGCGACAGCACCACACTCACGCCGCTCAGTCGGCCTGTCGCGGTCTCCCTGGCTGACCCCTCTAGGGGCCCACTCCTTGCGCACTCCTCCACGGTTCTACCGTGTCCTGCGGCCCCATCGGGCTTGCTGTCGGGACTCCACCTCCCCTCGTTCTCTACAAACTTGGTGAGTGGAGCTGACCTTCAGGACTTGTGGGTTGACCAGTTCACCCCTGAAGGTCAGCGTGTGACCCACTGCACTTGCTCTCGGACGGGCCGCCACCTGGCCACGTTCACCCGTCGGCCTGGGTCGAGCCTGTACACACTGACTACTGCGTCTCCTCAGGTAGCCGCGTCTGGTCAGGTGCTTGCTGCCGCGTCCAGGTCCAGTCCGGTGTCTGCCCCCTGCTCGTGTCGTCCTCTGTCACACGAGACTCTCCTTTGGCACCACCGCCTTGGTCACCCCTCCCTGCCTCGTCTTCGAGGTATGGCCTCCCGGACCCTTGTATCTGGTCTCCCCCGGTCCCTCCCTCCCCTTCCTCCGGGGACTGCCCCTACCTGTGTTCCTTGTGTCGAGGGCCGGCAGCACGCCGCTCCTCACTCCTCCGAGTTCCCTCCGACAAAGGCTCCCCTGCAGACTCTCCACATGGACGTGTGGGGCCCAGCCCGCGTCAGTGGACAGGGTCACGAGCGTTACTTCCTGCTGGTCGTTGACGATTACTCGCGTTACACCACACTCTTCCCCTTGCGCCGCAAGGGTGAGGTCACTGAGGTGTTGATCGACTGGATCCGTGGTGCTCGTCGCCAGCTCAGCGAGAGTTTCGGCTCGAACCTTCCTGTTCTGCGTCTGCACTCAGATAGAGGTGGTGAGTTTTCCTCCGACCTTCTGGGGGCCTTCTGTCGTGCGGAGGGCATCCGCCAGACGTTCACGCTTCCGGCCTCCCCACAGCAAAATGGGATTGCTGAGCGCCGCATTGGCATGGTCATGGACGTCGCTCATGCGTCCCTGATCCATGCGGCTGCTCCCCATTTTCTGTGGCCGTTCGCGGTTCAGTATGCTGCGCATCAGATCAACCTTCAGCCTCGTCTCTCCTTGCCGGAGACCACACCTACTCTGCAGTGGACGGGGAAGGTTGGCGATGCGTCTGTGTTCCGTGTCTGGGGATCTCGAGCTTTTGTCCGCGATACTTCCGCGGACAAGCTGTCCTCCCGTGCCGTTCCCTGTGTCTTCCTTGGCTTCCCCCCTGACGCACTTGGGTGGCAGTTTTACCACCCCACCTCGCGTCGTGTTCTGTCCTCTCAGGACGTCATTTTTAACGAGTCGGTATCCTACTACCGTCTCTTTCCCTACCGCACTGCCTCTCTCCCCCCCCCCCACCCCTCTTCCTAGCACCAGGTGCTCCTCCGGTAGACCCCCTCCCCCCTCAGGGTCCAGCCCCCTCAGGTGAGGTAGACCCTGTCGAGCCTGTCGAGGTAGCTGTCGACTCTGGTGCTGCTAGGGGTGCTGAGCCTGCGGGTGCGGGGCCTGTGGGTGCTATGCCTAGGGTTGCTGAGTCTGAGGGTGCGGAGCCTGGGGGTGCTGAGCCTGAGCGTGTGGAGCCTTGGGGTGCTGAGTCTGGGGGTGCTGAGCCTTGGGGTGCTGAGCCTGGGGGTGCTGAGCCTTGGGGTGCTGAGCCTTGGGGTGCTGAGCCTGAGCGTGCTGAGTCTGGAGGTCCTCCGGGTGTCTCGTCACGGCGGGAGCCCCTCTCTCCGTAGCAGTTACGTGAGTGGTACGCTCGGCGCTGTAGCCGTGCTACTGGAGATACGGGGCTTGCTGCTGGAGGTGCTTCTGGAGCTGGAGCTGCTGGAGGTGCTGCTGGTGCTGGAGCCACAGGTCCTGGAGGTGCTGTTGGTGCTGGAGCTGCTGGAGGTGCTGCTGGTGCTGGAGCTGCTAGAGGGGCTGCTGCTGCTGGAGCCTTTAGTCCTAGAGGTGCTGGTGCTGGAGGTACTGGACACTGTTGGAGGTCCTGCCGGTGTTGGAGCTGCTGGAGGTGCTGGAGCCGCTGGTCCCGGAGGTTCTCGTACTGGAGGTACTGGAGCTGCTGGGGCTGGTGTTGCTGCAGGAGTTGGAGCTGCATGTGCTGGAGCTGTTGCTACTGGAGGTGCTGCTGGAGCTGGAGCTGCTGGAGCTGGAGCTGCTGGAGGTACTGGAGCTGGTGGTGCTGCGGGAGTTGTAGCTGGAGACCCTGGAGCTGAGGGTACTGATGCTGTCTCTGCTGTTTCTGGAGGTGCTGCGCGGTCGCGGCCGTACTACGTTCCACTCCTTCAACAGGTTTTTGGTCTCCCGCCTTCTTCTGGTCCTACTCCTCCCTTACTGAGTCCACCGCCTGTCCAGTCACAGTTGCAGTTACAGCCAGCCTCTCCACTGCCTGGTCCTTCTCCTTACTCTGGACCGACTAGAGGTCTTACAGAGTGTCGTGAGCCTGAGTCTCGTCCTGCGTCGCCTGAGTCTCGTCCTGCGTCACCTTAGTGTCGTCCTGAGTCGCCTGTTTGCGTTGTTTGTACTGGTCGTCGTGTTCCGCGTCAGCGTCCTCCTCCTGTCCCCGGCACTCACTCTATGACTCTGCATCCTTCCACTGCTCCACAGCGTGTCCCTCTGCCGTCTCCTCCTGCGTCCTCTCTTCCTGACGGTCCGGACCCGGAGTCTGACTCCCTTTGTGCTGCTAGTCTTACTGTCACGCGTTTTCTAGCCACTGCTGTTCGTCTTGCTTACGTTGCCACTAGGGCCAACACTGCTGATGTTTTCACCAAGGCACTTCCGCCTTGTGATCATCAGCGTTTCTGTACTATTCTAGGCCTTGTACCTACTGTGCCTCACTTGCTTACTTCTTGAATCTGCTTGTACTATGATCTCTATATATATACCTGCATGCTTACACTTGCTAGGTTGTGTTCACTGTATTGCTTCTTCTCCTTTATATAACTCTGCATGTGAACTGGCCTTGTGGCCCTTTGCCTGTGCTCGGACTGTGTGGTGACTTTGTGATCCACCCTGAGCTTGCTTTGCTTTTCTTGACTGGTCTTGTGACCGCTTGTTCTCCCCCACTTTGCCTATGGGGGTGTGTCAAACATATATGCTTTAGTCTTTCTAGGCTGTAGTGGGGTAGTTCATATAGAGTACAACACTTTTAGGTTTCCTACTTGTACCCACCTGCTTGCTAGTTCAGTCATTCCTTCCTTCACTATTTTAACAGGAACCCTTGGTCAGTAGTCTGTGTTTGTCTAAAACTGTAAATACTGCTTCTAAATCGGCTAAGTGCTGCTGCTTGTCACGGCTGTAGACGAGAATGTCGTCGAGGTAAATGATCACACAATTATTTAAGAGTGGTCTAAACGCCTCGTTCATGGTCATCTGAAAAGTCGCCGGTGCGTTGGTCAGCCCGAAAGGCATCACTGTGTACTCGAATGACCCGTACCTAGTGCTAAATGCTGTTTTGGCGCAGTCCGATGGTTCGACCCGAATCTGATGGTAACCTCTTCGTAAGTCAATTTTCGAAAAGACCCATGCTGTTCGCAGTTGATCTATCAGTTCGTCGGCGCGGGGGGATGGGGTATCGCGGTTTGACTGTAACCCTGTTCAGTGCCCTGTAGTCGATGCACATGCAAAACCCTCCGTCCTTTTTCAGTGTGAACAGGATCAGTGCGGCGAATGGCGAGGAGCTCGGTCGGATGAATTTTTTCTCTAACAGGTATTCTAATTGCTTCCTTAGCTCGTCGAGCTCGGGCTGTGTCAGTCTGAACTGACGCTGTACGATTGGCTGTGCCCCGGGTTCTAATTCTATTCGGTGGTCATGCGCCCGCTGAGGTGGCAGTCCCTCCGGTAAGTCATCGGGAAAGATCCCCGGGAATTTTTTCAATAGTTCTTGGAGCTCGGGTGGTACTGCCGCCAGTAATTTCTGGAAATCACTCGGCTGTTCTGCTTCTTCCACTATCGTGATATCTACCGCGTACACGTCAGCTCCAACGGCGACAGCCCGTTTCATCATGATGGCGTTGACATGGACCGTTGATGACTCGGGCGACTGCCAGCGAGGTAGTTCAACCCAGTTACCGCTACTTCGCACAGTGCAGCTACCCGTCGTCCACTCGATTCGCGGGTTGTATCGTCGCAGCCAATCACGTCCCAGTAATATGTCGTGCCCATCCGATGTCGTCGCGAGCATTTCCTGTGTAAACCCGAAGCTCCCCCCACAGCGGACTTTTACTCTCTCCACTTTTTCCCGTATGGCCAGCGGCGTTCCGTCAACTAAGCGTGCATCTACCTCCGGTAAGCACCGACTAAGTGTTAGTTGCAGCTTCCTTGCAGTCGCGGTAATAACTAAGCTGTGACTTGCGCCTCCGTCTATAAAAATCTTCATTGCTGCTCCCTGTATTTTCCCGTGAATCAGTACGGGGCAATCCGTCGTTGTACCCTCCTTATTCGTCCGAGCCCGATCGATAGCGTGAATCGGTACTGTGACTTGGTGAGGGTCGGTGAAGTTGGGCGAGCCGGCAGTCTCGTCAGTAGTTGGCCCATCTTCTACTGACTGCTGGCGTTTCCCGGCCTCTGAGACTCTCGCCCCTGCTCTGTTCCGCGGCGCCTCAGCTCCTCTGAGCATTCACTCTTACGATGGCCTGGCCTATTGCAAGCAAATCAGCGCCCTTTAAACGGCGCGGCAGCTGCATTTGTCGCAACGGCGTGTACGGTGGCGTGCTCGATCGGCCCCCGAGGACGTTGTCCGTAGGACCCCGGTCTCGGTCGTCGTAGGATGTCGATTTTCTCGGCGAGCGCGAGGATCTCGTTGAAATTCGAGAGCCCGCGTAGCATGATTTCATGCGAGATGTCCGGCTTTAGCCCTCCGACGTAACGGTCCACCTGCTCCGCTTCGTGCATATAGCCGACTTGTTTGCATAGTGCGAGAAAACCACTCGTGTAGTCTTGAACCGACCCGAACTGCCGCCAAGTGCGCAGCTTCTGATGCGCCGAAATCGAAGCCGCAATCGGCTCGAAACGCGCCCGAAGCCCTGCGCACCACGCATCCCACGTGCTGTACTGGGCTGTCTTGCAGAATGAACTCCAGGTGACGGCTGGGCCCGTGGGCCCGTCTTCTTGCGACGGTGGCTCGTAGGCGCGTGGCGACGTCACGATGACTCGCCACCAGTCCATGGCGGGGCCCCTCAGCAGCGAAACAGCGTAGCGAATCTTCGCTGCGTCCGACTCGACGTAATTCGCGTCGAAAAAGACGTTCATCGTGAAGACCCACGATTGAACCGTCGGACCTCCACGTTGGCTCGGGTCGAAACAGGGCGCACACTGCGTCTTGAGTGGCATTGGTGCCGTGATGGCATACTCGCCACTTGTCGCTGCAAATTCCACGTGCCGACGGGCTTCGCGGGGCTCCCGCGGGCTCGGTGCGGCCCTGTTTCTCTCCATGCCGGGCATTGAGTGAGCGGCACCTTCACTGGCTATGCCTGAGCGTTGTCCCACGCTGTCATGTTGTGTTGGTGTGCCTGACGAGATTTCGATCGGCTCCTCTGATTGTGCAGGTGCGGTTGTTGGTGCTGGTGCATTCCCTGTCGATTGCTGGCGAGCAGAGTCGCGTTCCGCCGTGAGTGTGGCGATTTCGAGGGCCGAATCCTCGAGTTGGCGTACAAGACGGTCGAGCTGCTCTTGCGTCAGTGTCGCGAGGGTGATTTCAGCCATGGCGGGAGTGTCGGGCGAGCTTAGCGAGAGCCTCTGTCGTGGCCGTGCGTGCGTACGAGAGAGCACTACGAGCGGCGGTGCTTGGTCGCTGAGAGACGTCTACCCCCTCCAAAATTGAGATAGTGGGGAAGCGAAGGTGTGGGTGCGGTCCGAGAGAAGATCGTAGGCTCTGATAACCAGGTGTTACAAGTGCAATTGAGTGAGCGAGCGAGGATTGCACTATCGAGACAAGATACAATGAGCGAAGGATTGAGCGAATAATATATAGCGAAGCTACGGTGGTAACGGTAACGTGTGAAAAATGTGGTGCGCGACGGGCCTGGTGCCGAGGTTGGGGGACTATCGAGGCAGAGGTCCGGAGCGCGGGTTACCAACCGAACCGTGAGGTTGGGTCGCATCGTGAACAGTGGCGGGAATGGTGTCGAGGCGAATGTCGCGAGTGGTAACGGAATATTGTGGGGTGCTGTTGGCGGG
This sequence comes from Closterium sp. Naga37s-1, assembly GCA_947471745.1. Classification (NCBI taxonomy): domain Eukaryota; kingdom Viridiplantae; phylum Streptophyta; class Zygnematophyceae; order Desmidiales; family Closteriaceae; genus Closterium; species Closterium sp. Naga37s-1. Next base: position 200,301 of record CANJKZ010000772.1, on the reverse strand, counting down.
AACAGTGGTGTACGCGCTGAGCAGGGACACGAAGTAAGGGAAAGGGATTTTCCTTTGAGTAGGTTATCACTGTAGTACACCACACCCCTTCAAAAGTGTGGGCCCCAAGAATCTGTTGCACGGACAACACAAATCCACTGTCAACAACTCCATGAACCATTTACTGACGTCATCGGGGCAACAGCGCTGCACAGAAAACTGCTAGAAGCCGCTTTGAACAGTTTCGGCTGCGGGCTTTGAGAAAATGTTTGTGGTGTAGGTACATGCACAACTTCACTGTAGTTTTTTCAAGCAACGAGAGTCGGCTTTACATTCATTGTTTGTCTCTTCGGACAAATGAGCTTTCCTGCCCAAGAAGCACGACCAACCAACTCACGATGGCTCTGCGAGATCTTTGAAATTTTTCCTGAGGTTATGGGATTGGGGGTGCTCGTCCACGTCACCTCGCACCAACATCTCCACTCCACCTCCACCATTGTGAGCATCGTGCACAAGTCATGAACCAATCAAAAGGGTGGATTCTGCCAGCACAGCTCTCCAAAAGAGTTGCACGAACCTAGCTGCAGAGAAATTGGAGTACAAATGTTATCGTTTATAGTCCGACGGAATGAGACGCCGCGCGCGGACTATGTGCGAAAACCTTCAAACCCCGGGCAAAACACGATACTTATAGTCCTTTTAAAGAAAATTGCGTGAATAGTGGTTTGTTTGCTACCAGTTTTGGATTTCGTCTATTACGTAGATTCGGACCACGCTTGCTTCAACTTCTCGTTGCACGGTTCCCCGCGCTGATCAATGTCCGCATGACTAACGGGCAAAACAAAACAAAATCAGTTATGGTTTGGGGGTCGAATAGAAGGTAAAAACTTTAAATTTACCCTGTAAGCGAGATAAATGAGATGTCATCGTCGAGCGCGCTGGAGACCGCGCGACAGGATTGAAAAGTAATCACAGTAAAGAGAAAAATTTACTTACAATTTCAAAGTTAAATATCGAATCGATGATCCCTTATTTATCGTTCTCCCTGAATGTTGGTCTGGTTCGATCTGGAGCCTCTGATTGGCTGCGGAGCTGATTCGTACAATGATTCGCTCAAGCTGCAAAATTTCCCGCCCAGAAAGGGACTATAGGGGTCGGGCCAATCCTAGGCGATATCGGAAAACTCTACTCAAGGGGGAAAAAGGACTCTTCTAGCGAGGGCCTCTAACCCGGAACACTTGTATTCGGGCGTCTGGTTTTCCGTTAGAAATGGAGGCGTTGAATCGTGGTTTTCTGAGAAAATACATTTTCGATTTCAAAAATTTTCCAGACAAGCCACTCGCAAAGGGCGCTTGTACACGTACTGAAAAGGAGGTTCAGGTGTTCAGCTCCCAACATGCATAGGCGCTGCGTATGAGAACAGACACCCCTATGCTGCTGAGGTCCCGAATTTGCTGAGACATGGAGACCCCTTTGGAGAGGTGCTGGGAACCCCTTGAAATGAGAGAATGTATATTCTCATAACCCCGTCTTTCCAGGCCTTTGGTGGGAGTTTGAACAGTTGCTGGTTCGGGAAACGGAACCGAGTGAGTGGCGGAGTGACACATAACACAAGACCTTACATAACCGTATATAAACGCGTGAAACCACAATGTTACACACTCATCAACCAGAACTCAAGTTTGGGATGGGAAGCTTGCGTGATTGGCGTTCTGTGAACGCTCATCACTTTGCCTGATGCACACCTAAGGTGTGTGTGAGCATCACGCTGAAGATGACACTTGTAACTGCACTCACACCTATTTGAGCGAGCATCACGCTGGAGACGACACGTGCATGTATTCACCGGCAAATGTTTATCTTACACTATGTGATGATTCTGTGTTATAAAACACCACATTGCTGCAATTGTATTAGGTTTCGTGAAGCCAGTTAGGTTGGTCGTTACCTTGTACTCACATCATGCTCGATTCGGAGAGAGGAAAGCTAGCGCGAGTGTTAGGGACCACACAGGAAGCCGCGATAAGGACGGATTAACCTCACCACTTTCAAGTCGACGTGCGTCGCGTTTCGGCTGTAGAACGTCAATTAGTCCCTCGGAAACAGACACTTCCGGTGTAGAACGTCAATTAGTCCCTCGGAAAACTCGCTTTTGAAACGCTCGCGATTTTTCATGGAGCCCTTGGATGATTCGCAACAATGTCGTCAGGCCCTTTTCATGTGCGATCCCGGTGACCTTTGAGCGAACGATATAGTATTGTGTCATTGTTAGCGCGGCAGAGTTGATTTCTTAATTCAGTAGTTTAGCCTTATTCTCTTACCATTTGACATTGCCGAAGATTGTCAGTAGTCCGCCAAAAAGGCACACCCTTCCGCAGCGATGGGCGCGCAGCAGTCCGCGCACCATGGCCGCGGAGGCGTCAAGCTCCGCCGCCGCTCGAGCGGAATGGGCGGAATGACTCCGCACGAGCTGCAGTCGGCGGGAACCGACATTTCGCACGCCGTCGCGCAACACCAGGTTCTGCAGCAGCAGCGCGCGGAGCACCAGCAGCGGCTTGCGCAATCGCCGCAGGTGAAGGCGCAGGGGCAAGCGCAAGCGCAATCTCTGCTCGCGCAGCAATCACCAGGCGGAAGCCCTTTGGGAGGGACTGGTGCGGGTAGCGGCGGAGGGGGAAGCGCCGGAGGTGCGCCGGGTGTACCTCCGCGGGACTTTTCCGGAGGATCGGAGTCGCGGCGCCGAACCAAGGTGTCAGCTTTGGAGGTGCCGCCATGGGAGATCGTGGCGCATCTAACGGAGAGCGATTGGATCGCGCTGAAGGCGTGGATCGAAGCGGGATGGAGGTGAGCGGATAAACGATGCCCGACTGGATTAAAAAACAAGTAGTCTTAACATTGTTTTAATCATTTTCAACACTAACTACGCCGGTGAGAGGTGAAGAGAAAAGTGGTTTCAAACCGAGGGTGGTGTGAACGGAATTGGAGCGAGCTGTAGAGGCCCTTACGGCTGAAACGTCGAGAAGGGAAGGGACCTGCTTTGATTGGCGTTACATCTTGTCGTGCCTTGGTGCGCTCCTCGCGCAAGTGGCAGGCAGCGTGGTGTTGCGAAGGTTCGCTTGACGATCGCACATCGTCGCAAGATTGGTCGCAGTTGACAACAGTAGTTGATCGTGTTTGTGAGCGACTGTGAGCTGTTGCGAGCGACTGCGGGTCTTACGCTTAGGTCTGGGTTGGAAACGTGGCAAGGGAAGGAACCTTGCGATTGGTGCCGGAACGTTTTGAATGGCGATTAGGCTTGTCGTGCGTGCGTTGCCGCACATCGCGTTAAGAGGCAGGCTTCGTTCGCGGTCGATTACGGGCCTTATTCTAGGCCCTAGCGCCGAGTTTTGAGACGTCTCAAAACGGTCGATTGCGGGCCTTACTCTAGGCCCTAGCGCCGCGACAGCAACCCATTCTTCAGATGGTCGAGCGAGGTTTCCGCCTCTGACGCTGGCAAGCCTGAAAGCGGTCTGGTTCGCATCGCAGTGGGTGAGCATTTCGCCGCACGGCTCAGCAGTTCTGTGAGTGGCCGCTGCTCCGCGAGAGGAAAGGTGGACTGGAAACTCATCGTCATTCATCAAACAGAAATTCGAACGCGAAACGGAATGCGTGAGCACCCGTGGCTTGTTAGGGCGCGTCACAATTGCAACACCGAACCTGTGTAGGCTCGGTGTTCACAATGTACAGTCTCTTCGCCATTCGGCGAAAAACTTGTATCCTGATTTCGCTTATCTTGACGCGAAGATCGTGAACTTACAGATTGACGAGATCGTATGGCTCGAAATGCCACATCGATCGTGCGAGTGGCAGCGAGGGAAGCGAAATCGCGCCACCAGTGCCAGCCACGATCGATCGCTGTCGCATACCGTCGGCCACTTCCGATGTGGTAACAGGATGACATCGTCACAAGCCAGGCGATATTGTACGACGCGCCAGCGAAGCACGGCTCCTGCGTTAGAAGCTGGGTGTACCCTTGGCATGGCCCACTTGCAAATCCGTCGTGTCCTACTTGGCTCAAAGAAGCAGCCTGACGCTGCTCATGCAGATTGAAACCTGTTTTTCATACGCGACGCACACATTTTCGGTGTTCGGTCCCAACCCTCCCCGGTGTTGCAATTGTGACGCGTCCTTAGGAAGTATCAGGAACATAATGCGCAAGTGCAACCCGAAGAAGTTCCAACCCGTTTCCCCCTTCCGCCTTCCCCCTTCCCCCCTCTCCCCATCCCCCTACCCCCATTCGCCATCCGCCTTCCTCCGTCCCACCAGGTGCCGCAAGTGCGGGCACCTGCGCGACGACGGCGCGGACCACCCCAAGACGCTGGCGCTGCTGCACCGCTGCGGAATCTTCCCCCCGCACCACCCGCACCTCCCCGCGCACACCCTCTCCCACACCTCCTCCGCGCCCGGGTCCCCCAGTTCCACCCAATCCGGAGCTGCCAGGTGGCAGCAGCAGCAGGGCGGGGGTCAGGGGTCGGGTCATCCCCCCTATGGCGTTGTGGAATATTCCAAGCCATCTCCTGACGGGCAGATGGAATTTTTATCTGACCATTCCGGTGGGAGGAGTTCCCGAGGCGGGTCGCCAAGTCACCCGATGCTTCGCACCGGAACGGGCAGAACTATGTCTTATATGGGCTCGCCGGGGCGGCAGCATGGGGGGATGAGCGGGGGAATGGGGGGGGCGGAAGGGGCGGTCATGGGGAGAATCAGCCAGTCAACGCATTATGGGTCGGAATACAGTGTGAGGGGGATGGGGAGAGATGGCATGGGCGGGGGAGGCGGAGGAATGGGTGGCGGAATGGGCGGAGCAGGGGGAATGGGTGCTCCGGATGCCTGCCCGAGACACCTCGCCCAACCCCACCACCTCATGAGCGGCGAGGGGCCTACCAGCAGAAGCTTCCACGAGAGTTCCTCTTGGGAAATGCGGAGAGGAGGGGGAGGGGGGATGGGCGCGGAGGGGGGAGGCGTGGGGGGAGCGGCGGGGGGAATGGGGGGAGCGACGGGGATGGGGGGAGGGGCAGGGGGGATGTTGGGGGGACCACAGCGGCCGTTGATGCGGACTATGAGCATGTCTGAGGCGCTGCAAAGGAAGCTGCTTGCTGCTATCACTCGCGCACACCAAGTGTACTTTATTGATAAGGTGCGTGTGGTGGGCAGTGAGGCACATTGATAAGGTGAGGGGAAAAAGGCGGTGAAGGGTGTTAGAGCCACTTGAGGGGAAGCTGCTGGCTGCTATCACTCGCGCACACCAAGTGTACTTTGATAGGGTGAGTGGTAAAGGGAGGTGAAGGGCAGTGACGAGCGGTGAACGGCGGTGAAGGGCGTGTAGAGGAAGCTGTTTGCCAAGTGTAAACAGCTTCCTGCTATCATTCACGTACATCAAGTGTACTTTATTGATAAGGTGAGCGTGGTGGAGGGTGGTAAAGGTCGGTGAAGGACATGTAGTTTCATTTGAGGGGAAGCTGCTGTGCTTTGTTGACAAGGTGGGTAGGTGGGGCGCACCAAACGTGTTTCATTTATACGGTGGGTGTGGAGGCCCATTAAGGCCCATGAGGCCCATGAGGCCCATGAAGGCCCATGAGGCCCATGAGGCCCATGAAGGCCATGAAGGCCATGAAGGCCCATGAGGCCCATGAGGCCCATGAAGGCCATGAAGGCCATGAAGGCCCATGAGGCCCATGAAGGCCATGAAGGCCATGAAGGCCCATGAGGCCCATGAAGGCCATGAAGGCCATGAAGGCTGTGCTCTGTTCACACGGGCGGTGCTGCGTGCATCATGGCAAAAGGCGGTTGCTGGCATGGTCCTTGGCATGATCTCTCTGCTGCGAGCCATCCTTACCATTGTCCTGTGCGAATGGGGTCCTTGCTGGCAGTTTCACTCGTTTTCCTTCACCACCCTTGCCCCTTCCCTAACTGCCCCTCTGCTCCCCTCGCCTCCCCTCGCCTCCCCTCGTTTCTCCCCCATCCGGCAACTTCCGTCCCCTCCTCTACCATCCACACCCTGCCCCGCCCATCCCGCAGGAGCCCAACGGCAGTCTCGTGTTTGACTACCTGCTGTCGGCGCTCCTGGAGGTGACCGAGTCCAGCTTTGGCTTCATCTCCTCCGCGCTGCGCAAGGCCGATGGCACGCCCTACCTCAAGGTGCTGTGCGGTGCTGCTGGGTGCTAGGGTGGGGCTGGTCTGGTGTGGGGTATGGGGTGTGCCTGCCTCGCCTCATGCTCTTTGCTCTCCTGGAGGTGACCGAGTCCAGCTTTGGCTTCATCTCCTCTGCGCTGCTCAAGGCCGACGGCACGCCCCACCTCAAGGTGCTGTGCGGTGCTGCTGGGTGCTAGGGTGGGGCTGGTCTGGTGTGGGGTATGGGGTGTGCCTGCCTCGCCTCATGCTCTTTGCTCTCCTGGAGGTCACCGAGTCCAGCTTTGGCTTCATCTCCTCTGCGCTGCTCAAGGCCAACGGCACGCCATACCTCAAGGTGCTGTGCGGTGCTGCTGGTTGCTGCTGGGTGCTGGGGTCGGGGGCCTGGTGTGGGTGGGGTGTGGTGTGGTGTGCAGGGAGTGCCTGCCTCGTCTCTTGCTCTCCGCCCACCTGGAGGTCACCGAGTCCAGTTTCGGCTTCATCTCCTCCGCGCTGCTCAAGGCCGACGGCACGCCCTACCTCAAGGTGCTGTGTGGTGATGGGCGCTGGGATGGACTCGGCCTGTGTGGAGTGTGTGTGGGGCGTGGGGTGTGCCTGCCTTATACCTGCTGAGCTTTGAGGCCCGGGCTGTGTGCTGGGCCGGACTGAGATGCCGTTTGGCACCCGCTGTTCCTCTAGCACCCACTGTGCTGGGCCGAGATGATATGGCCGCTCACCTGAGAGAGCCTGCGTACCTGGGGCCAGTGTTATGTGCCCGCACGGCGCCGCAGAGCTGTCAGGGACTCACTCTAGCACGCTCGCTTCCTCCAGTCTCCCTTGTGAAAGTAGCAAATTGAACAAGTCATTAGATTAGAGGAACAACCTAGCATACATAGTTGGAAGGGAAGGTTGGAAGGGAAGGATGAAAGTGACCATAGGTTGGGTTGACCTCACTTGGGGAAGTGAGGGAACCATAGGTCAAGTGGGTTGGGTTGCCCACACTTTGTAGAAGTGAGGCAACCCTAGGCCCACTTGGCTTGGGGTAACCTCAATTGTGGGAAGTGAGGTACCCACAAGTCAAGAGGGTTGCATTTGGGGGCTCCACCACAATTGGATGGATTGGCACCCCAAAGTGCAAGACTACACCCAAAGTTGGGTGTAGTCCCAACCCAACTGTACACCACAATTGGTGTACAGTCACATGTGTTGGCATGCTACACAATATATATTTTAACACAACCCCTTAGCATGCTAACACAAGAAGAGAACAACCCCTGAATCAAGGGGCGCCCGGGCGAGCAAGGCCAATGAGGCGGAGGAAGGCAGAGTGCGCGGGGCGAAGGAGGGCCTTAGTGAAGATGTCGGCCAAGTTGGCCTCGGTTGCAATCTTGCGAACGGCAATGAGGCCCTTCTGGACGAGCTCGCGAACGAAGAAGTAGCGGAGTTCGATGTGCTTGGAGCGGGCGTGATAGACGGGGTCCTGAGTGAGATGGATGGTGCTGGCGTTGTCGCACCAGAGAGTGGGGCACGTCTGGGGGGCGCCAAGCTCCGCAAGAAGGAAGCAGAGCCATCGCGACTCCTGGGCGGCCATGGTGCCAGCGTAGAGCTCGGCTTCGCAGGTGGAGAGAGAGATGGCGGAGGAGCGGGTGGAGCGCCAGCTGATGAGGCCGCTGCCAAGGGTGAAGCCGTAGCCCTGGGAGGAGCGGCGGTCCGGCTGCGTGTCAGCCCATGAGGAGTCACTGAAGCCCGAGAGAAGGGGACGGGAAGGGCCGCCGAGGGTGAGGGCAAGGTCCCTGGTCCCGCGAAGGTAGCGGAGGACCCGCTTGGCAGCTTTCCAGTGCTCCTCAGAGTGACGACCGGTGCCGACAAAGCGAGCGAGCACGCTGATGGGGTAGGCGAGGTCGGGGCGGGTGCACATCATTGCGTACATCAAGGACCCAACGAGCTCGGCATAGGGGTGGGGGGGGGAGGTGGGGGAGGTGGGTGGAGCGAGTTGGTGACCGAAGGGGAGCGGGGTGGAAACAGGCTTGGCTTGCGCCATGTCGAACTTCTCCAAGACCTGGCCGATGTGATGGGACTGGGAGAGGGTGATTGTGCGAGCAGGGCGGTTGCGCGTGATGGTCATGCCGAGGTAGTGAGTGAGGGCGCCAAGGTCCTTGCACTTGAGCCGCTGCTGCAGGGACAGCTTCACCTGCTCCATGTCGGCCTTGGTGTCAGAGAGCAGGATCATGTCGTCGACATATACCAGAATGAAGAAGCGGCGGGGGGAGGAGCGGATGAAGAGGCTGGCGTCGGAGTGGGAAGCAGAGAAGCCGAGGGACCCCAAGGTGGCAGCCAGCTTCGCATGCCACTCACGCGGTGCCTGCTTCAAGCCGTAGACGGGGCGACGCAGCTGCCAGACAGTGTTCTCAGGAAAGGCTGCGTGGAACCCGGGGGGTCGCCGGAGGAAAATGCGCTCATGCAGGTCGCCCTGCAGGAACGCATTGGAGACGTCCACAAAGTCGATTTCCATGTCGTCACGTGCACCAATGTCCATGGCGGCGCGAAGGGTGGGTGGTTTGGCGGTGGGGGCGTAGGTGAACCAGTAGTCCTCAGCCCAAGTCTGCGTGAACCCCTTGGCGCAGTAGCGGGCCTTGTACACTGGTTCCTCGCCCGGCAGCTGCTTCACCCGAAAGACCCATTTGCCGTCAACGAGATTAGCGCCAGCAGGGAGGGGGACATCGACAAAGGAGTCGTTGCGAATGAAAGCCTCACACTCCAGGAAGATCGCTGCTATCCATTTATCCGCATCAGGGCAGGTGATGGCTTCCTGGAAGGTGGAGGGAGTGAAGATGGTGGGGGTAGTAGTGGCGCCAAGGACAGGAAAGCCCAGGAAGTCAAGGTAGAGGGCGGCAAGGAATGGAGTGTGCTCCCGAATGTTGAGGAACTCCTCATGGGAGTCCTCAAGGAGCTGAATGGAGGCAGGAGGAGCCCCAAGGATTTTGTCCACCGAGCGGGTATGGATGTAAGGGAGGAGGAAGGGGGAGGAGCGGGAAGTGGCACGGCGCCGCTGCTGCTGCTGGTGCTGCTGCTGCTGATGCGGCTGCCCCGGCTGCTGCTGCTGCTGCTGCTGCTCCGGCTGCTGCTGCTGCTGCTGCTGCTGCTGCTGCTGCTGCTGCTGCTGCTGCTGCTGCTGCTGCTGCCCCGGCTGCTGCTGCTGCTGCTGCTGCCCCTGCTGCCGTTGCTGGTGTTGCTCCCGCTGCTGCTGCTGCTGCTGCTGCTGCTGGTGCTGCTGCTGCCCCTGCTGTTGCTGATCCGGCTGCTGCTGCTGCTGCTGCTGCCCCTGCTGTTGCTGATCCGGCTGCTGGAAAGGAGGAGAATGAGAGGAGGAGGGAGAGGGGGGAGGGGGTGCAGCTGAGTGAGCGGGGGAGGCGGGTGCGGCAGGGTCGTAGACGTCGGCAGAGGAGGAAGGCGGGAGTGGGGCGGCGACAGGTGGGAGGAGAGGCGCTGGAGGGATAAGAGGCGGGAGGATGGTGTCGGTCCAAGCGAGGGGGCGAGTGGGAGGAGGGAGGGGGTCAGGAGGAGGGGTGGAGTAGTAGGGAGTGGACTCGTCGAAGACGACGTCAATGCTGCGGATGAGGCGATTGGTGGGAGGGTGGAGGAATAGGTAGCCTGGGGAATCACGATTGTGCCCAAGGTAGACGCACTCCAGAGCGCGAGGAGCGAGCTTGCCAGCAGCGCGGGAGCGGTCGGCCGGTGGAATGAGGACGAACGCCTTGCAGCCCCAAACACGAAGGCCTGCGGCGTCAGGCTTGGCCTTGGACCAGAGTTCTGTGGGGGAGGAGGAGGGATGCTGAGGGTGGGAGCGGAGATTGAGGAGGAGGGCGGCATGAATGAGGGCATAGCTCCAGAGGGAGGGAGGGGTGGAGGCGTGAGCAATGAGGCAGCGCGCAATCTTGGTGATCTCACGGATGCGACTCTCAGCGATGCCGTTTTGCTGAGGGGAGTGGGGAAGGGTGGTGGTCTGCTGAATGCCGTATGTTTTGCAGTAAGTGGAGAGAGTATGATTGATGAACTCACCCCCACCGTCAGAGTGAAGGCGGCCTATGGGACGTTTGAAGTGGTTGCGGCACTGCTCAGCCCAGTTGATGACCACAGCCGGCACCTGGTCTTTCGTGTGAAGAAAGAAGACGGTGGAGTACCGACTGTGGTCGTCGACGAGCACGAGCATGTACCTGTGCCCCTGACGGGAGCGGATGGGATAAGGGCCCCAGAGATCCATGTGAACAAGGTCAATGGGGGCGGGAGCGAAGGTGGGATGACTGTGATGGGGGGACTGTTTGAGCTTGCCATGAATGCATGATGGGCATGGGGGAGCAGGGGAGGAGGGGAGGGGAGGTAAGGTGGGAGGAAGGCTGTTAAGGAGGCGAGAGGTGACGGTGGAGCGAAGTGCGGCGAAGTTGGGATGGCCGAGTCTGTGATGTAGGAGCACTGCAGGATGGGAGAGGGCAGTAGAGGAGGAGGGGGATGGGGTGGGGGAAAAGTTGGGGGGGGAGGAGGAGGCGGATGGAGTAGAGGAGGAGGATATCGGAGGAGGGGGAGGGGGAGGGTGAGGGGGAGGGAGAAGGGGACCGGTGGAAGTACCAGCACGAGTGGTGACGTGACAAAAGGAGGGACGGGGTGTGCGGAGCGTGTAAAGGCGAGTGCGAGGGCAAAGGGGAATGCGCAGGAGGAAACGACCAGAGGCGGTGTGGTAGAGATCGCAGTAGGAAGCAAAGCCAGGGTATATGGCGGTAATGCCAACGCCTTGGAGTTCACGGTGGGAGAGGAGGTTATTGCGAAGGGTAGGGATGTGGAGACCGGTGACTGTACCGGATGGGAAGGCGGTGCAAGGAAGGGTGGAGAGGTGAGTGCAGGGGATGGAAAAGCTAGAGTCGGCACCATGAACCTGGGTGGGAAGTGGAAGGGGGGTGAGGGTGCCAGCGTCTTTTAGTGCGGTTTCGGTGGCCCCACTGTCAAGGACAAAGTCCAGGGTGGGGGGGGAAGGAGAGGGAGGGAACACAGAGTACTGGAGAGTTGTTTCATGGATAGAAGAGGGAGAGAGCGGCGGGTGCTGCTGCTGTAAGTACTGTTGCTGCTGCGGCTGCTGCGGTGGGAGAGACTGTGACGGTTGCGGCTGGAGAGATTGGGCTGCTGCTGCTGCTGGAAGCACCGCCGATGCTGCCGCGGTTGCTGCGGCTGGAGAGATTGTGGTGGCTGCTGCTGCTGGAAGCACTGCTGCTGCTGCGGATGGAGAGAACTGTGGCTGGTGCTGCTGCTGGAAGCACTGCTGCTGCTGCGGCTGAAGAAACTGTGGCTGCCGCTGCTGCTGGAAGGACTGCTGCTGCTGCGGCGGAAGGAACTGTGGCAGCTGCTGCTGCTGGAAGCACTGCTGCTGCTGCGGCTGGAGAGACTGTGGCTGCTGCTGCTGCAGGAAGGACTGCTGCTGCTGCGGTGGAAGGAACTGTGGCAGCTGCTGCTGCTGGAAGGACTGCCGCTGCTGCGGCTGGAAGGACTGCTGCTGCTGGGGATGGAGAAACTGTGGCGGGTGAGGCTGGAGAGATTGCGGCTGCTGTTGGTGTTGGAAGAACTGCTGCTGCTGCGATTGCCGCGGCTGGAGGAGATGTGGGGGGTGCGGCTGGAGAAATTGTGGTTGCTGCCGCTGCTGGAAGTCCTGCTGCTGCTGATGCTGGAGCTGCTGGAAACGCCGCAGATGGGGAGGGGGGGAGGGGGTGAGCAGGCGGAGATAAGGGGGGGGGGGAGGAGTGGAGGGTCGGAGTGTTGAGAAGGGAGGGGCGAGGAGTAACACTGCTCCAGTGAGGAGGGGGGAGAGGGGCAGGGGGGGTAGCAGTCATGATGGGCGACGGCGGGTGGACCCGCGGCGGCCAAGGGTGAAGTTGCTGCTGCGGAGGCTGCTGCACTTCCCCTGCTGCCGCTGCTGCTGCCGCTGGCAGGAGGAGGGAGGGGGGGGGGGGGGGGGGGGGGGGGTAAAGGAGGGAGACAGCGGTGGAGGGCAGAGGCGTTCAAGGTGCAGGGAGCGACGGTGACAAGGGCGCAGGCGGCTGTGCGAACGTGCGGCGGCGGGAAGGGGAGGCGGTGGCAAAGTCGGGGGCGGCGGCGGCGAGCAGGCCGCGACGACGAGGGGCGCAGGCGACGGCGGAAGGGCCGCGGCGGCGAAACGAGGGACGGCGGCGGCAGGCAGGCCGCGGCAACGAGGGGCGCAGGGGGAGGGGGAGGGGGGGGGGAGAGGAGTAGGGAGAGGAGGAAGGGAGGGTGCAGTTGCGGCTGAATCTGCAGGCGGCGACGGGGCAGTCACGGCGGCAGGAAGTGTGGGCGGGGATGGCGCGGTCGCGGTGGAGGATGGGCAGGCGGCGCCGAAGCAGTCGCGGCGGTAGGGCGGCGGCGGCGCAGTGGCGTTAACGGGAACCGCGGGGCGACGATGTTGCAGTTGCGGCGGGGGAAATTGCGGGAGGGTGGCGATGCAGAAGGGGCAGCGAGATGCGTGGGTGACGCGGAAGCAGGTGCGGCGGTGGGAGGGGAGGCGGCAATGCGAAATCGCGGCGGGGGGGGGGGGGGGGGGGCGGGGAGGTGACGACGAGCAGTCGCGGCGGCGGAATGCGCAGGCGGCGATGTTAGGTCGCGGCGGCGGGACGGGCAGGGGGCGACGAGCTGTCGCGGCGGCGGGACGGGCAGACGGCGCCGAAGCAGGCGCGGCGGCGGGTAGGGGAGGCGGCGACGTGACGTCGCGGCGGAGGGACGGGCAGGCGGCGACGAGGCGTCGCGGCGGCGGGATGCGCAGGCGGCGCCGAAGCAGGCGCGGCGGCGGGAACGCGGCGACGAGACGTCGCGGCGGAGGGACGGGCAGGCGGCGACGAGGTGTCGCGGCGGCAGGATGCGCAGGCGGCGCCGTAGCAGGCGCGGCGGCGGGAACGCGGCGACGAGACGTCGCGGCGGAGGGACGAGCAGGCGGCGACGAGGCGTCGCGGCGGCAGGATGCGCAGGCGGCGCCGAAGCAGGCGCGGCGGCGGGAACGCGGCGACGAGACGTCGCGGCGGAGGGACGGGCAGGCGGCGACGAGGCGTCGCGGCGGCAGGATGCGCAGGCGGCGCCGTAGCAGGCGCGGCGGCGGGAACGCGGCGACGTGACGTCGCGGCGGAGGGACGGGCAGCGGGCAGGCGGCGACGAGGCGTCGCGGCGGCAGGATGCGCAGGCGGCGCCGAATCAGGCGCGGCGGCGAGAAGGGGAGGCGGCGGGGGGGAGGAGGGGACAACGGCGTTGCGCTCGCGGCGGTGGAATCCGCAGGCGAGGAAGGCGTAATCGCGGCGGGAGGGGGGGGGAACGGCGGCGACGGCGTAGGTCGCGGCGAGAGTATGCTAGTGATGGCTAGTTGAGCCACGCGTAGGAAAGGGTTTGTAGCTGTGGGGTGGGCCCATGGGAAAAAAAAAAAAACTGAAGGGAGGGAGAGGTAAGGCCTAGGAACAAGTAGCTCTATACCATGTGAAAGTAGCAAATTGAACAAGTCATTAGATTAGAGGAACAACCTAGCATACATAGTTGGAAGGGAAGGTTGGAAGGGAAGGATGAAAGTGACCATAGGTTGGGTTGACCTCACTTGGGGAAGTGAGGGAACCATAGGTCAAGTGGGTTGGGTTGCCCACACTTTGTAGAAGTGAGGCAACCCTAGGCCCACTTGGCTTGGGGTAACCTCAATTGTGGGAAGTGAGGTACCCACAAGTCAAGAGGGTTGCATTTGGGGGCTCCACCACAATTGGGTGGATTGGCACCCCAAAGTGCAAGACTACACCCAAAGTTGGGTGTAGTCCCAACCCAACTGTACACCACAATTGGTGTACAGTCACATGTGTTGGCATGCTACACAATATATATTTTAACATCCCTCCCTTGCTCCGTCCCTTCAACAATTCCCCCTGCCTTCCCTCGGCTCACCCCACCCCTTCTGCAGACACATGCAATGACGAACGTGGCATGGACCAAGGAGCTGCGGGCATGGTATGCGGCGAACGCGCACAAGGGGCTCGTGTTCACCAACATGAACACGCTACACGGCGCTGTCGTGCTCACGGGGCAGCAGGTTCTCTCCAACGACGCCCGGAATGATCCTCGTGCCAGAGGAGTGCCACCAGGCCACCCTGTGATTGAGAAGTTCATGGGCATCCCTCTGTATACAGGTGGGTCATGGGGTCGTTTGGTGTCCTTGTGTGGGAGGGGAAGGAGGGAAGAGAGGGAAGGTAGAGGCCTCATGATCACCCACATGAACACGCTACACGGCGAGTTGACTTTTGAGTCGACTCAAAAGGCCTCGTGATCACCCACATGAACACGCTACACGGCGAGTTGACTTTTGAGTCGACTCAAAAGGCCTCGTGATCACCCACATGAACACGCTACATGGCGAGTTGACTTTTGAGTCGACTCAAAAGGCCTCGTGATCACCCACATGAACACGCTACACGGCGAGTTGACTTTTGAGTCGACTCAAAAGGCCTCGTGATCACCCACATGAACACGCTACACGGCGAGTTGACTTTTGAGTCGACTCAAAAGGCCTCGTGATCACCCACATGAACACGCTACACGGCGAGTTGACTTTTGAGTCGACTCAAAAGGCCTCGTGATCGCCCACATGAACACGCTACACGGCGAGTTGACTTTTGAGTCGACTCAAAAGGCCTCGTGATCACCCACATGAACACGCTACACGACGAGCTGACTTTTGAGTCGACTCAAAAGTCAAAAGTCGAGTCGACTCAAAAGGCCTCGTGATCACCCACATGAACACGCTACACGGCGAGTTGACTTTTGAGTCGACTCAAAAGGCCTCGTGATCACCCACATGAACACGCTACACGGCGAGTTGACTTTTGAGTCGACTCAAAAGGCCTCGTGATCACCCACATGAACACGCTACACGGCGAGCTGACTTTTGAGTCGACTCAAAAGTCAAAAGTCGAGTCGACTCAAAAGGCCTCGTGATCACCCACATGAACACGCTACACGGCGAGTTGACTTTTGAGTCGACTCAAAAGTCAAAAGTCGAGTCGACTCAAAAGGCCTCGTGATCACCCACATGAACACGCTACACGCCGCCGTGGTGCTCACGGAGCAGCAGGTGCTCTCCAATGATGTCAGGAATGACCCGCGGGCGAGGGGGGTCCCTCCTGGGCATCCTGTTATTGAGAAGTTCATAGGGATTCCGCTGTACACAGGTGGGTTATGGCGTGAGAGGATGGGTGCGGTTGGGTGAGGTTGAGTGTTGTTGGGTGTGGTGGGCTGCACGGCGCCGTGGTGCTCACAGGGCAGCAGGTGCTCTCCAATGACGCTCGCCGTGCCAGCGGGGTTCCTCCACTCCAGGGCACCCTGTGATCAAGAAGTTCATGGGGATCCCGCTGTATACAGGTGGGTGAGAGGGATGGTTGGGTATTAGGAGGGGAAGGGAGGGAACAGAGTGAGGGGCAGTCACAAGTCTCAGAATCTCGTGCCTTTGGGGGACCTTGTGATTGAGAAGTTCTTTGTTCTGCGTTTGTGGGTGAGAGGATGGGCTTGGGAGGGAGGGGTGAGAGGGGGTGGGTGTGAGAGGGAGGAGAGGAGAGGGTTTGAAGGGGGTGTGGGAAAGGGGGATGAGCAGCTGGAGAAGGAGATTGAACCACTCCTTGTTCCCCTCTCTCCCCTCGGCCTGCAACCCAGGTGTTCCAGGCACGGAGCTGATTGGGATATTCTGAGTGACAAACTGCCTGCAGGGCAGGCAGGGGTGTGACGAGCAACTGGTGAAAGAGGTTGAGCCTCCCTCTGTCTCCCTTCTACCCTTGCTTGTTTGTGCAGGCACGGAGCTTATAGGAATTTTCGGGGTGGCCAACCGCCTGCAAGGGTATGACGAGCAGCTGGTGAAAGAGGCTTTTGAGACGTCTCAAAAGCACCCTCATTTCACGTGCAGGGGTACAATGAGCAGCTGGTTAAAGAGGCTTTTGAGACGTCTCAAAAGCACCCTCATTTCACGTGCAGGGGTACGATGAGCAGCTGGTGAGAAGGAGATTGAACCTTTCCCTGTTCCCCTCTCTCCCCTCCTCCTGTCCCCAACTTTTAACCACTCTGCAGGCACGGAGCTGATTGGGATCTTTGGAGTGGCAAACCGATTGCAGGGGTACGATGAGCAGCTGGTGAAGGAGATTGAGCCGCTGACAATGACGATTGCTCAGATGATCTATGCGGTGAACGAGAGGAAGAGGAGAAAGGAGGCCGAGCTGCACCTCTCCAGCGTTGTGCAGGTGAGGAATGAGGGAGAGGGAGAGGGAGAGGGAGGGAGAGTGGGGGAGGGAGATAGGGGGAGGGAGAGAGGGAGAGAGGGAGAGAGAGAGAGGGAGAGAGAGAGAGAGAGAGAGAGAGAGAGAGAGAGAGAGAGAGAGAGAGAGAGGGGGGGGGGGGAGATTGAGCCGCTGATGATAATTCACGCAGTGAATGTGAGGAATGAGGCTGAGTTGTTGCACTTGTCCAGCGTTTTGCAGGTGAGTAGCAGGAGATATGGAGAGCGTGTGTGCACATTGCATCACATCACATCATATGCTTAAACCTCTTGTTTCTGGTTTCGCTTCACACCACCCTCCATTTCATCTCCAACCAAGGTGGCTCTCTTGTCCAGTCAAGAGTTCGCTGGCTTGTTTCCCATTCCCCAACATCCCCACCATCCTCACAATCCCTCACTCCCCCTCACCAGGTGGCCAAGGAGGGCATCATGTCGCTCTCTCACAGCGGCCACGTCACATCCATGAACCTCTCTCTTGCTCTCTCAAATGGTCTCTCTGCCTCTCCGCCGCCTGCCTCTCACTCCCATGCCCCACCCAACCCCAATCCTTCACTCTCCCCCCACCAGGTGGCGAAGGAGGGCATCATGTCGCTCTCTCACAGCGGCCACGTCACATCCATGAACCTCTCAGCGCGGCAGATGTTTGGCTACTCGCCCACCCCCTCCGACACCAACGGGAGCAGCAGCACCAACGGCGCTGCTGCTGCTGCTGTTGCGGCTGGGGGCAGCATCATCAGCCGTGACAGCAGCAACGTCACTCCGCCGCCCAACCTGCAGTTCCAGGATCTGATGGTGGAGATCAACGGCCAGAGAGACTTTTTGGCTCGAGGTGAGATGGGAGAGGGGGGGATGGGTGGAGTGCAGAGGGTTAAGGAAAGGGAAGTGAGATGTGGGGCTAAGATTACCTTGATTGCGAATCTGCAGTTCCAGGATCTCATGGTGGAGATCAATGGCCAGCGAGACTTTCCGGCACGAGGTGAGATGGAGAATGGGAGGGAGGGGGTATGGGGAAGGCGAGAGGGGGGAAGGAGAAAAGAGCTTGTCTTCATTTTGTCTTTCGTGTTGGCTTGCTCGTCCCCCGCCTAACACGCACCCAGGTCTGATTCGACTCAAATGTCCCTCCCTCATTATGTTTCCGCCCCTCTCCTTCCTTACCTTCCCCAGGCCTGGATGCGGCGACTGGCAAGGTGCACAAGGGCATGGGCAGGCGCGTGGACGGGTCACGGCAGCACGTCTCCCCGCTCCCCTGAGCTGCTGGCTTTTTTTATTCTTAACGTCCTCAATGCCCCTCCCTCCTCTCCTTGCACACACCAACCAAGCAGGGTTGGATGCGGCGAGTGGCAAGGTGCACAAGGGCATCGGGAGGCGTGTGGATGGCAGCACGTTCCCTCTGGAGGTGTCGGTCTCCAAGGGCACATATGATACCGTCTTCTATGTGGCTGTTTTGCGAGATATCTCGGAACGGCTGGACGCTGAGAAGAAGCTCAAGGTGGGTCCCTGCCTTGGGTTGACTGTGGTTTGGTTTGGGCACCTCTGGAGGTGTGGGTGTCCAAGGGTACGTACGACACCGTGTTCTACGTGGCTGTTTTGCGAGATATCTCAGAACGACTGGATGCCGAAAAGAAGCTCAAGGTGGGTCCCGACCTCAGGTTGAGTGGTTTGGGTTGGGCACCTCTGGAGGTGTGGGTGTCCAAGGGTGCGTACGACACCATGTTCTATGTTGCCGTGCTAAGGGACATCTCTGAGAGGCTCGATGCTGACAAGAAGCTCAAGGTGGGTTGGGTTGGGTTGAGTGCGTTTTGGGTGGGGGTGGACCGGACCTCTGCAATTCGCCTCCACTTCACCATGTTTCACACGCCCACCACTGTTACATGCACCCCACTCTTGCACACACCGTTTCTTTGTGAGCAGGAGAGCGAGGAGCGGTGGCTGTACGCGCTGTCAGGCAGCGATGACGGTGTGTGGGACTGGAACGTGCGTGACAACACCATGTTCTTCTCCGACCGATGGAAGCAGATGCTGGGGTGAGTGCAGAACGCCCAGGGACATGGTGGGTACATGGATGGATGGGTATCTGCTAGGAGGGAGTTAAGAGGAGCGTGCCAGTGCAGCAAGGGCGTGGGACTGGAACGTGCGAGACAACACCATGTTCTTCAGCGACCGATGGAAGCAGATGCTGGGGTGAGTGCTGGGCGCGCATGGGCACATGGATGGGCACACGGATGGGTATGGCCTAGGCTAGAGTGTGGGGTTCAGATGAGAATGTCAGAGCCTGGGAAGAGTGTGCTGTGGGACTGGAACGTGCACAACAACACCATGTTCTTCTCCGACCGCTGGAAGCAGATGCTCGGGTGAGTGGATTGTGCATGAACGCAGGGTAGAGTGTGGGGTCCATTTAGAATGCTAGAGTCTGCCAAGGGCGTAGGAACACACCCTTCTTTGAGAGTGTCGAGTGTGGGGAAGAGCGTGGGAGCACATCCTGTTTTCCCGCACACACCTCTACCCCCACAATGGCACTCCATCCTTATCCACCCCCCCTCCTCCCCCGCCCTCTCCCCACAGCTACGAGCCTGGCGACATTGGCTCGACTTTGGATGAGTGGGACCGGCTATTGCACCCAGAGGATAAGGACCGCGCGTATGCAGACCTCAAGGAGCATCTGGACGGTGTCACTGCGCAGTTTGTAAACGAGCAACGGCTCAGATGCAAGGACGGCAGCTACAGGTGAGATGGAAGGCGAGTGAACGGCTCAGATGCAAGGAGGGAGGCCAAGCAGGTAGATGCAGGCAATGCTGACGCATCACAGATGCTGGGCGGGTTGCAGGCCCTCAGTGCGTCTGTCACCCACCAAGTTTGCGTTGAGATTCCTCAGAATTGCACTTCCTCCCTTTGTGTCTGACCTCTTTGTACTCTCCCTTCCTTGCGTCCCACCCCCCCTCCCAGTTGGTTCCTGCATCGCGGGAAGGTGCTGAGCAAGACAGAGGACGGGGAGCCGCTGCGGTTTGTGGGCACACACACGGACATCACAGAGAGAAAGATGTTCGAACAGGGCATGGTGCAGGCTAAGGACGAGGCTGAACGGGCATCACAGGCCAAAGCAGGTGGGAGTGTGTGCCTGGCAGGAAGGGAAGGGGAGATGGTGTACTTGCATCCACATGGGTTTGTGGGTTTGCGGGCACGCACACGGACATCACAGAGAGAAAGATGTTTGAGCAGGGCATGGTGCAGGCTAAGGACGTGGCTGAGAGGGCGTCACAGGCCAAAGCAGGTGGGAGTGTGTGCCTGGCAGGAAGGGAAGGGGAGATGGTGTACTTGCATCCACATGGGTTTGTGGGTTTGTGGGCACGCACACGGACATCACAGAGAGAAAGATGTTTGAGCAGGGCATGGTGCAGGCTAAGGACGTGGCTGAGAGGGCGTCACAGGCCAAAGCAGGTGTGTGGGGAGGGGCGATTGAGTTGAGGCATGCACATCTACCCATGGGTTTGTGGGTTTGTGGGCACACACACGGACATTACGGAGAGGAAGATGTTCGAACAGGGCATGGTGCAGGCTAAGGACGTGGCTGAACGGGTCTCTCAAGCTAAAGCAGGTGTGTAGTGTAAGGGGGTTGGGGGCTTGCACGTCTAGACTACCCATGGGACTGTGGCGCCATGCTGCTGCAGATTATCAAAGATGGGATCACTTCGTTTCCTCCCCCCCCACCCCCCCCACCCCCCCCTTTAATGTGCTTCCCTCCCTCGTCCCTCCAGATTTCCTCGCCACCATGAGCCACGAGATCCGCACCCCCATGAACGGCGTTGTCAGCATGACAGCGCTGCTCCTGGACACACCGATTTAACCCCAGAGCAGCGCGACCGTGTGGTAACCATACGGGATTCGGGAGACATGCTGCTGCAGATCATCAACGACATCCTCCACTACTCCAAGCTCGACCAAGCCCTTCACTGCCCTTCCCCCCTCCCCGTTCCCCCTCCCCGTTCCCCCTCCCCGTTCCCCCTCCCCGTTCTCCCTCCCCGTTCCCCCTCCCCGTTCCCCCTCCCCGTTCCCCCTCCCCGTTCCCCCTCCCCGTTCCCCCTCCCCGTTCCCCCTCCCCCTCCCGTCCCACCTGCAGATTTCCTGGCCACCATGTCACACGAGATGCGCACCCCCATGAACGGCGTGGTGGGCATGACAGCACTGCTCCTCCTGGACACAGACCTCACACCGGAGCAGCGCGATCGAGTAGTCACAATCAGGGATTCGGGCGACATGCTGCTGCAGATCATCAACAACATTCTCCACCACTCCAAGATCGAGTCCGGCAAGCCTTTCATCACCCTGCTTTACCCCTACCCCCCTCGCCTCCCCTCCGACCTTCAGATTTTCTCGCCACCATGAGCCACGAGATCCGCACCCCCATGAACGGCGTGGTGGGCATGACAGCACTGCTCCTGGACACCGACTTGACTCCCGAGCAGCGCGACCGAGTAGTCACCATAAGAGACTCGGGAGACATGCTGCTTCAGATCATCAACGACATCCTCGACTACTCCAAGATCGAGTCCGGCAAGCTGGAGATCGAGCAGACGCTCTTCAACGCACTTCAGGCCGTGGAGCGAGTGGCGGAGCTGCTCATTCACAATGCGGAGAGCAAGGGGCTGGAGGTGGTCATTGAGATCGGGCCGGACACTCCTACCTTCCTGGTCGGGGACTCGGGGAGAACTTTACAGGTGCGTCTGGTTGGTTGGTTGGTTGGTTGGTGGGTGGGTGGGTTGGTTGGTTGCATTCATGAGCACAAAGCACACACACGCTGTCAGGCAAGCTGGAGATGGAGCAGACGCTCTTCAACGCGCTGCAGGCGGTCAACCCACTGCTGCTATAACCCACCCCACCCACCCAACTCCCTTGTGTTCCCACTCGTCCCCCTCGCTGGCTTTATCATCAGGTGCTGATCAACCTAGTATCCAACGCCATCAAGTTCGCTGAACGTGGACACATCATCTTCCGCCTCTCCTCACTCCCTGCTTCTGTTACGACCCCCTCTTTCCTCCCTCAACACGCCCCTCGCTTGCTCCACTATATCAGGTGCTCATCAACCTCGTTTCCAACGCCATCAAGTTCACCGAACGTGGACACGTCATCTTCCGCCTCTCCTCCCACACCGCCCCCGCCCTCCCCTCCTCCCCGTCTTACCCCGCCCTCCCCGCTGCCGCCTCCTCCTCTTCCACCACCACCCTCACCACCACCAACACCTCCGCACCCAACAGCGGCCCATTGGTACCGCAGCAGTTCTGGGTGTGCCAGGTCATTGACACTGGCATCGGCATTCCCAAGGAGCGTCTCGGCCGGCTCTTTACTAAGTTCTCTCAGGTAAGTGCTGGAAGGAAAGGAGCAGGCTTGACTCTGTGGGCGGATGCTGAATGGAGCTGTGCCTTGGTCACTGTGTTTTTGGTCTTTGCTGGGAAGACCGGCTCCAAGTCGACTCAATCAAAAGCCTGCTGAATGGAGCGTTGGTTGGGAGGACCCATGGCACAAGAACCAGCTTGATGAGGTTGAATCAAAGCACAAGTTCAGGGGCGTAGTTAGGAGTTTTGAAACACCTCTTTATTCAGGGTTTTTTTCTTACATTCTCTTCTCTTGCGACACTGTATCTTGATTGGTTGCAGCATGGCAATGCTGGAAACCCCCTGATTGTTCTCCCAGCCATGCTACCAGCATGCACCGTGCCGTTCTGTTTCACACATGTTGCGGTAGCGTCCACCTCTCTCGCTCCCTCCGTCCCTTCCCTCCTTTTGTCCTCTCATTCGATCCTGTGTTTCCTGTCCCTCGCTTCCTCACCTCCCTTGCCTTATCAGGTGGATGCATCAACCACACGCAAGTTCGGCGGGACCGGACTGGGCCTTGCCATTTCAAAACAGGTGCGTGCGTGGGTCCCAGGTAACACATGTCGAAATCTCACAACAGGTGAGAGAGTCCCTGGTAAAGTCAGCTCAAGATCAAATAGTTGGGTTTTCTGGTGGCACCTTTGAGGGAGTATCAATAGGAGGAAGACACAAGAATATAACAGAAATGAAGCAGGGTTTAGTGTGTATTGTGCCATGCTTCTGTGCGGCTGACTGGCATGAGGTCTCTGCCAGTCAACAGTCACTTTGACAAGCCCTCCCCTCTTCCATTTCACCCGACCCCTCTCCTCACTCCTCTTCGACCCGTCCAGCTAGTAGAGCTGATGGGCGGGAGTATGTCAGTGGAAAGCGAGTACCACGTGGGGACCATTCTCACAGTGCACCTTTCTCATTTGTTTCTGTTCTTTGTTTCACCTTTCCCATTTGTTTCTGTTCTTTGTTTCACCTTTCCCATTTGTTTCTGTTCTTTGTTTCACCTTTCCCATTTGTTTCTGTTCTTTGTTTCACCTTTCTCATTTGTTTCTGTTCTTTGTTTCACCTTTCTCATTTGTTTCTGTTCTTTGTTTCACCTCTCCCATTTGTTTCTGTTCTTTGTTTCACCTTTCCCATTTGTTTCTGTTCTTTGTTTCACCTTTCCCATTTGTTTCTGTTCTTTGTTTCACCTTTCTCATTTGTTTCTGTTCTTTGTTTCACCTTTCCCATTTGTTTCTGTTCTTTGTTTCACCTTTCCCATTTGTTTCTGTTCTTTGTTTCACCTTTCCCATTTGTTTCTGTTCTTTGTTTCACCTTTCCCTGCCACTTGAACAGCTGATGGAGCTGATGGGGGGGAGCATCTCAGTGGAGAGTGAATTCCACGTGGGCAGGGCACCACGTTACCGTGCACCTGCCACTTTCCGTTTCCTTTCTTATTTGTGCCCACTCCGCTCCGTGCTCAACCCCTTAAACAGCTGGTGGAGCTGATGGGAGGGAGTATATCAGTGAGCGAGTTCCATGTAGGCACCACGTTCATCGTGCACTCCCTTTACTCACTCTCTCTCCTTTGCTCTCCCATCTCCCACTGCCTCGTTCTCCTTTCTGTTACACCTTTCCCTGTCACTTGCACAGCTGGTGGAGCTGATGGGAGGGAGTATATCTGTCGAGAGTGAGTTCGACATGGGCGCCACGTTCACTGTGCACCTCCTTTACTCACTCTCTCATCCGCTCTCCCATCTCCCCGCTGCCTCGTTCCCCCCAGTTAGTGGAGCTGATGGGAGGCAGCATCTCAGTGGAGAGCGAGTTCCACGTGGGCACCACGTTCACTGTGCACCTGCCAATCAATGCCCACCACCCCGCTTACACGTCAGCGCTCTCCCTGTCCACGTCATCGCTGGCCAATCAGTGCAGCAGCAGCAGCCTCGTCGTGTCTGAGTCAGCAATCCCGCTCTCTCTCCCTACCTCGTCCTCCACTGGGGGGGGAACGGGGGGAGAGGGGGGAGGAGAAGGGGGAAGGGGAGAGGGGAGGAGGGGGCCGCTGTCAGGTGGCAGCATCCCATTGGCTATTGGGAGTGTGGCGGATGAGTTGCTGAATCTGAGACTGCTGGTTATTTCGCCTATACAGGTGAGCACAGGGAGAGGTGTGTAGCATGGTGTAGAGGGATGTAGAGTGGTGCAGGTGATTTCAGAGCACACTAGTGGCTATTGGGGGAGTGTGGCGGATGAGTTGCTGAATCTGAGACTCCTGGCATGTCCCGCACTCGCTCCTCATAGCCACGCCAGAAGAAGCCATTCTGCAGCGCTTGCCAGCTGGCACTCTGCCGCCCGCCCCTGCCACCCAGCTGCCGCACTCCCTGCCCGCTAGAAGCTTAACCTACCTGCCATGTAACTTGAGCCTGCTTCCTTCTTTCCCCTTCCCTCGTTGCTCATTCCCCCTTTTCTTCCCCCTCCCCCCTCCTCTCTCTCCAGGTCACAGCATCGGCCATATGAAAGCAGCTGACAGCCTGGCACGTCCTTCACTCCCTCATCGCCACACCAGAAGAAGCCATTCTGCACCGCCTGCCAGCTGGCACTCTGCACCTGAGAGCCTGGCATGCGCTGCACTCCCTCCTTGACATGCTCTCTCTACCATGTGATGTAACCCCCCTCTCCCCTTCCCTTCTCTCCCTCCCCACTCCCCCACTTCCCCACCCGCTCCACTCCTCTCCAGGTCACAGCGTCAGCCATATCAAAGCAGCTGACAGCCTGGCACGTCCCGCACTCACTCCTCATCGCCACACCAGAGGATGCCATTCTGCAGCGCCTGCCAGCTGGCACTCTGCCGCCCGCCCCCGCCGCCCGGCTGGCGCCGTCCATGCGGTGGAGAGATGGCAGCGAGCGGGAGGGCGTGGCGGAGGACTATGATGCTGTGATGGTTGACCTGAGTCAACGCCCCACCCTGGCTGATGCCAACGTCATTGTGAGTCAACGCCCCACTCTGGCTGAAGGATTGTTGTGAGTTGTAGTGGTGTTGGTGCTAGTGTCACAACAACTTGTTGACTTTTGAGTCGACTCAAAAGTGAGTTGTAGTGGTGTTGGTGCTAGTGTCACAACAACTTGTTGACTTTTGAGTCGACTCAAAAGTGAGTTGTAGTGGTGTTGGTGCTAGTGTCACAACAACTTGTTGACTTTTGAGTCGAAAGTGAGTTGTAGTGGTGTTGGTGCTAGTGTCACAACAACTTGTTGACTTTTGAGTCGACTCAAAAGTGAGTTGTAGTGGTGTTGGTGCTAGTGTCACAACAACTTGTTGACTTTTGAGTCGACTCAAAAGTGAGTTGTAGTGGTGTTGGTGCTAGTGTCACAACAACTTGTTGACTTTTGAGTCGACTCAAAAGTGAGTTGTAGTGGTGTTGGTGCTAGTGTCACAACAACTTGTTGACTTTTGAGTCGACTCAAAAGTGAGTTGTAGTGGTGTTGGTGCTAGTGTCACAACAACTTGTCGAGCGGTGGAGGGATGGCAGTGAGCAGGAGGGGTGGCGGAGGGGACTATGATGCTGTGATGGTTGACCTGAGTCAACGCTCCACTTTAGCTGATAATGCCCCACTCTCTTATCCTATCCCATCCTATACTCCACTTCTCTGCCCCTTTCTCCACTTCTCTGCCCCTTTCTCCACTTCTCTGCCCCTTTCTCCACTTCTCTGCCCCTTTCTCCACTTCTCTGCCCCTTTCTCCACTTCTCTGCCCCTTTCTCCCCTCATGCATGGTCCAGCGTTTCAACCCAACAGGAGGTGCTGGAGTGTCTGGGTAGGAACAGGGTGGGTGTGGTGCTGCTGCGGAACCGCAGCAGCTGAGGGCAGTAGAGCCTCCAGCACTCAACCCTCCCGGCTCATTTTGAATCGTCGTTTGTTGCCTTCCTCTCCCTCTCCTCTCTCACAGGAGGTGCTGGAGTGTCTGGGGAGGGACAGGGTGGGTGTGGTGCTGCTGCTGAATCGCACGCAGGTCACAGAAAAGACAGAGGCAGAGCTCAGAGCCGTGAGGCACTGGCACGATCGCTCGCCGCCTCTCCTGCTCAACAAGCCCATGGTATGTTGCGGAGGGACTGTGGTATTGTGGGGTGGCGTGGGGTTGGGTGGGGTTGTGCGGTCTGGGATGGTATGGTATGGTGTGCTGTGGTGGTGGGAAGGCATGGCATGGTGGATGGTGGGATGGTGGGTTGACATGGAGGGATTCTATATAGCTTGGATTGCATGGTATATATATGCTCTCCCCCACTCTCCCCTCCCTCTTCCTCCCTCCCCTCTTCCCCCCACAGGTTCGGCCCAAGGTTCTGATGGAGGCTCTAGAAGCGGCGCTGAGGGCGACATCAGGGGGGGAGAGGCTGCTGCAGTCCCTGCACCCACTCCTTCCCTGTAATCCCAATTTTCATTTCCCCCATCTCACCCCTTACCACCACAGGTCCGCCCCAAGGCCTTAATGGAAGCTCTAGAAGCAGCGCTGAGGGCGACACCAGGGGGGGAGAGCCTGCTGCAGCAGGGAGGGGCAGGAGGGGCGGCGAGAGGAGGGCGGGCGAGCGGGGTGGGCACGCGGGCAGGAGGGGGCAAGCCCAGCGGACCTAAGCTTAGTGGAAGGATATTGTTGGCAGAGGACAATGCGGTGAGTTCCGAATTGCCTTTCAAGTGGAGGGCCTCGGGCAGGAGGCAAGCCCAGCGGACCGAAGCTTAGCGGGAGGATACTGTTGGCAGAGGACAATGCGGTGAGTCAATGCTCTTGAGTTGACTCGTCACTCAACAGTTTGGTGCAGCCGGGTTGGGTAGGAGGGGCGGTGAGGGGAGGGGAGGGTGAGTGGTGTGGGCACGCGGGCAGGAGGGGGCAAGCCCAGCGGGCCGAAGCTTAGCGGCCGAATTTTGCTGGCAGAGGACAATGCGGTGAGTTTTGAACTGTCTCCCAAATGGGGGCGTGCGGGCAGGAAGGGGCAAGCTGAGCGGACCGAAGCTGAGCGGCGGTCAATGTGACTCGTGGTTGATGGTGGCGTTGGTGGGTGTGAGTGTGAATCGAGTGCCGCCAACAGCAGGATGTTTGTAACAGAGCAGTAGCATATAACTTTGCCTTGAAAGTAAAAGCCTCACAGATCAACCAGAAAGGGTGGCCAATTCCACGCTCACAATGCTGGGCTCGGCAACAACGAAACCCTCCTGCCATTCTGTAATCATGGACCATCACCTCTCTTCAACAGTCCTCACTTCACTCCCCACAGATCATCCAGAAGGTGGCCTAGTCAATGCTCACGATGCTGGGAGTGTGGATCTCGCTAACATTGAACCTTGTCGCCTGCTGCAATTCTGTCATGTTATCGATTTCTTGTTTCTCCCCCCCGTAGATCAACCAGAAGGTGGCCAAGTCGATGTTAGCCATGCTGGGAGTGACTGTGGACCTTGCAAACAATGGGCTCGAGGCAGTTAACCTCTCCGAGAAGAACCACTACAACCTTATCCTCATGGACTGCCAGGTCAGCAACCCTAGCCTCATCAATCTCCAGGTCAGCAACCTTATCCCACTCGCCCTCTTAACCCTCCCACGCCATCACGTCTCCCTCATTCCTCTCGCCCTTGTGTGCCCTTCATGATTCATCCCGTTGTAACACCTGTCAGAGGTCCACTGGTGATCCCCGATTGATCCTAGGGAAGGGTTACAGGCTCGTTGTCCTGGGGGGTTATGGGCGCACTGACCCGCTACTTAACAAGCCCTTCTATCCCAATGGTCTAGTGGTTGGGATTCTGACAACACCCTGCTGCTCGTGCATTTCTTTTCCCAGGGGCTGCCTGCCCCATGCTTCCCTCTGCTTCATGCTTCCCATATCTCCACACCACAAGCAGGAGTGGGCACGCGTTTCCGCCCAAGCAGAATCAGTTGTTAGTCTTCCCAAGCATTTCAGCGTCCTCACCCCTCCCTTATGAATCTAACATTCTCGTTTTCTTCCTCACTCCTTGCTCCCAGATGCCGAAGGTGGACGGGTGGACGCCCAGCAGCAACATCCGAGAGCTGGAGGCAGCTAAGAATCAGCATCCTCTGTCCCCCAACCCTTGTTCCCTCGGTTCCGCTACCCCCTACCCCCCCTACTCCCTTGCTGCTCCCAGATGCCGAAGGTGGACGGGTGGACGCCCAGCAGCAAGGTCCAGGAGATGGAGGCGACTCAGACGTCAACCCCCAAGCATGTCAGCGTCCTCAGGCCCCAAGTATCATTCTCTTAAACCTTTTCACTCTGCTTCTGTGTTCCTCCATGCCCCCAGATGCCGGAGATGGACGGGTGGACGGCCAGCAGCAAGATCCGCGAGCTGGAGGCAGCAAGAGGGCAGCCGCCAGTCACCATTGTGGCGCTCGTAAGTTCTCTCCCAGGCGCCTGTACACCATTGTGGCGCTCGTAAGTTCTCTCCCAGGCGCCAGTACACCAGCAGGGCAGCTCGCTGCTTGCTCGCCCGCCTTCTCTCCTCGCCCCGCTGCTTCCTCACCCGCCTTCTCTGCTCGCCTCCCCGCTCCTACAGCTACTTGGCTCCAATTGACTAAGCTCCCTAAAGCCTATTCGTTGTGTTGTCTCCAGCTGTAGTCTTCCTTTCTGATTGGTTTCCCATTCGCCTCCTTGCCCTGTCAAAAAACTCCCCACGTGTGTGTTTTCAGACGGCCAATGCGCTGAAAGGAGATCGGGAGCAGTGCCTGGCAGCTGGCATGACAGGTGAGAAAAACAGGTGACAGGTGAGTGTTGTATGTGTCACAAGGGCATGCAGCACAGTACAGTGTGAGAGGGACAGTTGGTGCAACCCCTGGTGTGTTTTCAGATGGCCAATGCACTGAAAGTCAATCGGGAGCAGTGCCTGGCTGTGGGTATGACAAGAGCATGCAGCACAGTGTGGGAGATAGGTTTCAGGCTGGCTTTTAAGTCTCTTCAAAAGGCGATTGGGAGCAGTGCCTGGCTGCAGACGTGACAGGTGAGCAAAGCACGTGCCACAGTTGTATGCAGCACAGTGTGGGAGACATGTGTCACAAGAGCATGCACCACAATGTGAGAGACAAGTGCCTAAAGGGAATGCAGCACAGTGTGAGGAACAGGTGTCTGGCTGGCTTTTGAGTGGCCTCGAAAGGCTACCAGGAGTAGTGCCTGACTGCTGGAAGGACAGGTAAGTGAGTGGAGCATCTGACATAAGAGCATGCAGCACAGTATGGGAGAGACACTGAGTGTGAACATGCCACCAGAGCTGGGCATTCCGCCAGAGCTAGCAATGCCGTTGAGATTCACAAGAGCAACTCCAATGCTGCTCTTGGCATGATAGGTGAGCGGAGCATGTGCCACAAGAGCATGTGCCACAAGAGCATGTGCCACAAGAGCATGTGCCACAAGAGCATGTGCCACAAGAGCATGTGCCAGAACCATCTATTTGATGCAATGCCTTCCCTTCCTCTCACTGCTCTCCCACATTTCCTCCACCCGCTCTCCAACTTCCCCCTTGTCTTGCTCTCACGCCCCCCCCATTGATTATCCCCCTTCCCCCGTACTTATCCCCCTCTCTCGCTTCCTCCATACTTCTCCAACTGTCCACCTTTGCCTTAATTTTCTCCGTCTCTCCCTCCCTGCTCCCCTCTCTCCCCCTGGTCCTCTCACCAGACTACATGTCGAAGCCAGTGAGCAAAGCAGCGCTGGAGAAAGTGTTGCGGCACTACCTGGTGCCCGCCTGATGAGCACCTGATGCAATCTGTGAGGCGCCTAAGCAATCGACTCTCGTCACACGCGGGCTTTTAAGGCGCCACAAAGCAGCAGTGGACAGGTGTAGCAGTGGACAGGTGTTGCAGTGGACAGGTGTAGCAGTGGACAGGTGTTGCAGTACCACTACCCTGTATCCACCTGATGCATCCACCCTTCACACCACCTCACAGCTCTATCCACCCACCCACCATTTTGGTCCATAAGCTTGATCCATCTCGTCCCTCTCGATTCACCAGTTATCGTAACTGGTGCTGGTAGTAGCCCCGTGATCCAGCACCGCACTGCACCGCAACGAACACAGGGGCACCTGTGCCGGCTGGAAGCAGGACTGGTAGTCTGTACAAGCGTGGCACCTGTACTGGATAGATGCAATGCAAGGCTGTGATGTGATGGATAATGAGAGGGTGGATGGCACCTGCCAGGCCCAAGGTGCTAGTAGATTCATCAGCCTGTGAGCAGGTGCCATGGCAGGTGAATGCAGCGGTGCATACAGAACAGATGTCAGAAGCATGCGATACCGTATTACTACCGCTTGCGTGCTTCTTCATCAGACGTCATTATTTATCCTGCCGCACCCAGATTCCTCCAGCGACAGAGTCCCTCCCAGCCAGCCTGGTTAGTTAAACTAACATCAGGGCCTAAAATTGGTTTTGGGGCACCCTGCCATATCAGGGTCCCCCGGGCTCCTTAGTCTGATAGTCAGTGTGAAAAAAAAAAAAACCCAAGGCAAATCAGTTTGTTTTGGCCAGTACCCTGTGTGTGTAAGGGTAATTTTTCAAATACCCTGATTGCATGTGCAAAATCCGAATTCCAAAGGCACATACACATTCCCTACGTGCTAAACTACCTACCGGTAATCCACACCGAACCAGGCATCATCACATCACACATTCTCGGCTTCCCCCTCCTCTGCACTTGCAGTTGTGTCAGGGCCTGCTGCAGGGTTAAACTGCGTGTCACTTGGGTTGCTGCCAGTGAAATCTCATATTGGCCGCCTGCTTCTGTCGCCACGGAAGAGCCTTGCGACATCAAACCAGTCCATGGTGTACTCCAGGAGAGAGCAGCGCATGAGGTGTCGCAATGAGGTGTCTGAGATGCTCCCCCACCCCCATGTTTTGATCATGTTCTGCTTGCTGAACCCCCTCTCGCACTCCACCGTGCTCAGAGGCAGCACAGCGACTGCTTGCCACAGGAGCATGATGTTGGGGTAGGAGCGCTGCCACTAGTCATCCATCTCGCATAGTGTTGCTGAGCGCCTGATGGAAATCTTCATCATGGTGCTCGGAATGCATTGTCGATGTAAACATCCAGAGCTCAGTGACAGCCTGCGTGTAGTTGAAGCCTGAGGCATAGGGGAAGTGATTCTCAAAGGAGTACCGGTAGAAGGCGGCAGATTAGCGTAGGGAGGGAGGGGGGGGGGGGGGGGGGGGGGGGGGGGGTTTGGGGGTTGATCATTAACAGAACAAGTCATGTGAAGCAGGCCGTGTGCAAGCTATAACAACAGGACCTCACAGTCTTGTGTGGGGTAGGAGAAAATCTCAAAGAAGCAGAAGTGCACAAACCGGGCAGGGTCTCGCGGAAGAGCACATGGAGCTGCTTCAGCCAGCGCTTGAACGCCGCGACACGCTTGTCATCGTCAGTCAGGTACTTCGATGACAAGAAGAGCTTCGAGCCATCGAGGTGAGACAAGTCTCGCAAGCGCTTCTCCAGCTGCTGGACAACCGCCCGCACAAACTTGGTGGACAGCTCGTAGCATGCTGTTGCGTCCCCGTCCGTGTCTTGATCGGGAAAATCTCGCTCGTGGAGCTCGAACACATGAGAGGCTGGGGTCCCCTCACTATCGACCCCTTCCACCTTCATCTTCCGCTTGTCTGCCTTCCCATGTGCAGTGATGAAGGCTGGCAGATGCATCTTGTCGCCATGGCCGAATGTGTGTCCTTCGGGGACACGGAGGTAGTGTTGGGTCAGGCGCATCCACATCTGCTCTGCGAGGTGTGCCACCAGAGTCACGTCCACCTGTGACACACGTTCAGTACAGATTCAGTGTGTGTCGGTTTTTGAACCGCTACTTCACATGGAAACCAAGCATTGAGCAGCCAGTTTGACAATAATAGTACACGCACTAACCTGGCGTTGCTGGAACCGAAGGTTGAGCTGATTTAGCTCGAACAGCACGTCCGCTAGGAGTTGCACAAGCCAATGAAACTTGAACGATGTCGCCAATTCGTACAACGTCGGCGCCTGGTCTTTCATCAAAACGATTGCAGCGGAGCACTTCCAAAAGACGCGACACGGCTTCACCCCGAGATAACCACCGAACTGCATGAATTCCCTAGACTTCAAGGTTGGTATGACAGAAAGTGACTTGGAGATTCATGAATTGCGCGTGCTGGACATGGCTGTTGGATAGAAGGGAGGCGAAACCGCGCACTGTCAAAACATTTTGTATGTTCCTAGTTCTGCTAGGCTACAGTGAGGTGCTCAGTATAGAGTACAACCCCAGTTAGGGTTTCATACTTGTATCTCCCTGTTGCTAGTCATTCATCATTCCTGCAACAGTTCTCTCAACATGGTTTCAGAGCAGGAACACGGTTAGATTTTTTAGGGCCCACCAAATCGATCCTCTCGACCCTGCCCGAAGCGCCCTCGCGCTTCCCTGCCCTGCCCGAACAGAGTCGCGCTGCCCTGCTGCCACGCGCACTGCCTGCCTTAGCGCGTTGCCTGCTGCACGTGCACTACCTGCCTGCACGCGCGCTGCCTGTTGCACGCGCTCTGCCTGCCTTGCCCGTGCACGCACTGCCTGCCCGCGAGCGCCGCTTGCCCGCGCGCACTGCCTGCCCGCGCTGCTACCCGCGCGAGCCCCCTGCCTGAGCGCGTGCCGCCTGCCCGAGAGCGCCCCTACCCGCGCGCGCTGCTGCTGCTGCTATTGCGCAGCTGCTGCCAACCGCGCTGCTGCTGCTGCGCCTGAGCTGCTGCTGCCACTTGCGCTGCGCTGCTGCTGCTGCTACTGCTGCGCTTGAGCTGCTGCTGCCACACGCGCTGCTGCACTGTGCCCTGCCGAGCCGCACCGCGCCGCGCCGCCCTGCCCGAGCCGCGCCGCCCTGCCCGAGCCGCGCTGCCCTGCCCTTACCGAGCCGCACTGCCCTCCTGCTGCTGGTACTGCTGCCGCTGCTGCTGCTACTGCTGGCACCACTACTGCTGCTGTTGCTCCTGCCACTATGGCCACCATCTCGGTTCTTAGCTTTGATGCGGAGGGTCGCCCGATTAGCTTTGACGTTTGGCTCGACGATCTCCAGCTGTTCCTGTAGAGCGAGGCTAGGGATGGAGTTTCACTGATAGAATATACATCCGGATCCCTCCTCGCCCCACCTGCTACAGCCGACCGCTCAGATCAATCGAAGTGGCTCACTCGTGACGCTACTGCCCGCCTAGCTGTGCGCAATCACCTCCCGCTAGCTGAGAGAGCCCATTTTGGCCAGCATAAGACAACGAAAGACCTCTATGACGCAGTTGTCGCTCGTTACTCCTCCCCAGCTACTGCTACCGTAGGCCGCCTCATTCTGCCGTACCTCTTTCCTGAGCTCTCGGATTTCCACACTGATGCCAACCTCATGACCCACTTCCGTTCTAGTGAGACTCGCTACCGTGCCGCTCTGAAGCCGGCCTTCCTCAAAGAGAACCCCCCCCCCGCCCTGTACTTCCTAGTCACCTGCCTCCCGGACTCCCTCCGCACAGTTAGGGACCACTTTCTCGCCCTCGACCCCACTGAGCTCACGCTTGCTTCTCTAGAGAAGTACCTCCTCGAGGGTGAGACCAGTAATGCCGCTGTCGCTGCCTCTCGTGGCACTCCCCGCTCCCCCTTTTTTGAAGGGTGTGCTCCCTCCCCTCTCATACCCTCAGTTGCCACTGCTGCTGCTGTCAACCTCCTTGGTGCTGAGGAAGTCGGCGCTGCGTCTGCTCCTAGTGATAGGCGCCGCAGCGACAAGGGCAATGGGGGTAAGGGAGGTGGGGGTGGCGCTAGCGGTGATGCTAGCGGGGGTGGTGGTGGAGGGGGTGGAGGCGGTGGAGGTGGCACCGGAGGTGGAGGTGGTGGAGGTGGCGGGGGTGGTGGAGGTGGCCGGGGGTGGTGGAGGTGGCCGGGGGTGGTGGAGGCGGTCGGAGTGGAGCCGGCAGGGGTGGAGGCTATGGGGGCTCAGCTCGTGGTGGCGGAGGCTATGGGAGTGGTCCGCAGCTGCCACGCCTCTCGAACAACCCCACCCCTTAGCAGCTTTGTGAGTGGAGCACCTCGACCATTTAAAGTCCTGGACATTCCGGGTTAGGCCTGGAGCACCTCGACAATTTAAAGTTCTTGATTCGCATGGAGCCCGTGACGGTTAAGGGCTCCATTAGGAACTTCCCGTGAATTCAAGTATTGGTTTTGATTTGAAGGACCCCCCCAACCCTTGCCCCCCGCCTCGACCCCTCTCATCGTATGCATGAGAGAGAGTGCCATGCGTAATGTATGTAAGTAGTGGCGAACAGGCACTCTTTCCATTAGCAGACCAGTGTGTGCTCGATTGCATTAGGCTACCTCATGAACTTAGTTTTCTTCATAAACCTCAAGTATACTCGTTTCCAGAGCCCGGATTTCAAGTTTTGGCATTGGCCTGCGCCCGTAAAAATACGGGCAAGGTCTGGAGCAGTTGAGGGCTCCAAATTCTGGTCCTGGACACTTCAACAAGCCTGGGGAGGACGTGGGTCAGGAGGGACTATCGAAGGAGCAGGACCGGGAGGAGAAGTGGGAGTGAGGAAGAGGCGAGGGTGGAAATCGGGGTACCTCGGTGGGGATAGCGTGCGTAGAAGGCCACTGACTGGTCAAAAGTGCTGTTGTGGGGGTTGAAGAACCGGTGGATGTAGGGGTGGTAAAAGAGACAGGCAGGGGCATCAACGGATAATCCAAGGAAGACACAGGGGAGGGAGAGAGAGAGCCAAGAGCTTGTCCGCGCGAGGATTGCGGACATTCGCAAGGCAGCCCCAGACATGAAGTGTAGATGCACCACCAAGGGACCCAGTCCAATGACGGGTCGGTGAATCTTGTGGGCTCGAAACACGAGGCCACTGGTTGAGCTGATGCGCGGCGTAGCGAACCGCAAAGGGCCACAGAAAATGGGGCGCAAAGGCATGGACGATGGAGATACGAGCGATTTCTATTACCAAGCCAATGTGGCACTCAACAACCTCATTCTGATGTGGTGAGACAGGGAGTGTGTAGGACTGGGTGATGCCCTGTCATGACAGAACTCAGCAAGTTGGCCAGAGCGAAACCCACCCCCACGGCCGGGGTGTAGACAAAGCAAAGGCAGGCCGTGCTAGATGCCAGTGGCCAGTATCCACAAGATCAGAGCATCAGGCACGTCGGCCTTGCGCTGCAGGGGAAACACAGTGGTGTAGCGAGAGAAGTTGTCCACAACCACCAGGAATTAGCTTCCAATGCATGGCCTTGAGACAGAGGCAGGGTCCCAGACATCCATGTGCAAAGTTTAAAGAGGCACAGTAGGTGGCGCAAGCAAGGAGGAATGAGGGACGGCACGCTGCCAACCCTCGACGCAAGGAGTGCACTGCTGAGCAGGCAAAGGAAGGAGCAGAGGAAGCCGTAACGGGAGACCAGAGACAAGACCATGCCTAGCCATGTGAAGGAGGCGTAAGAGTGCAGGGTGACCTAGATGGTGGTGCCACAGGAGGAATGGGTGTGTGAGTGCCCGGCAAGAGCACAGAGCGACAACCTGGCGAGATGCAGACACCTGGGTGGACGCTATTTGTTGTGTGAAGAGACCTGACGTGACATTGGTGTGGTCACGGAAAAAGCACTGGGACGTGCTGGATTCAAGTGTGAAGGAAAGTGATGCGTCCTCAGTAGGCACACTTTAGCTAGCAACAACACAAGCACCTACACTAGAAACAAGCAAAAAACCTAGTCTAGGTACATGCGAGCAAGCAAAAGATCGAGCAACTCTAGAGTCAACAATATACATGGTGGAATAGACATCATCCACGGTCATAGAGAACACCTGGTGACCACGACTCAGCAAAGCCGGCCAGTGCGGAGGGACCCGCTGAGGCCCGTAACAATCGTGAAGGGGTCATCGAGGCGACGGAAGCAGCGCATTGACGGAAGTGCGAAGTGATCGAGGAGCCTGCAGGTAATGCCAGTATCTGGGCCAGTTAGGATCTAGTACTGGCAGGGCCTGACGTCGTGGCCACCTCTGGCGGGCACTTGCGGAGTGGTGGCATGCTCTCCTGGCGCACTGACGGCGTGCGCTGCAGCTAGCGCGCCGCTAGATGTGCGCACTGCTGGTGGTGCGCACTGGTCGCGGTGCACATGCTGGGGCGTGCTCGTTGCCAGTGGTGCACGCTGACGGCATGTGCGCTCTGCTAACGGGGTGTGCGCCGGTGGCGCGTGCTGCTGATGCACGTGCGCTGCTAACAAGGGACACCGCTGGCGTGTGCGTGCTGCAGTCGATGCGCGCGCGCTGGCGGTGCGCGCCGCAGATGCACGCGTTCTGCAGGTTGTCAAACATACATTGTTAGGCTGTAGTGGGTTACTCCCTATGGGGTACAACCATTGTTAGGGTTAGTACTTGTACCACATTTCTTGCCTAGTCAACACATTCTTGTTTTGTATTCTGATATGGTTTCAGAGCAGGTCCCAATCTAGGACCGCCTTTTTTTTAGGGCCCACCGATTAGTTCCGTTCCTGCCCGACGTTTTCTGCCCTGCCCAGTACGCTATCGGGCTGCTGCCCTGCCCTGCCCTGCCCCGCATGGTCACGCTGCCCCGCACGCGCTGCTCTGCACGCGCTGCCCTGCACACGCTGCCTCGCACGCGCTGCCCCACATGCGCTTCCCTGCTCGCCACGCGCGTGCCCTGCCCTGCCCAGCGCTTTCGCGCTGCCCTGCCCTGCCCTGCCTCGCGCTACCCTGCTGCTGCGCGTGCTGCGCTGCTGCCCGCGCTACCCTGCTGCCGCGCGTGCTGCCCTGCTGCCCGCGCTGCCCTGCTCGCCGCGGGCGTGCCCTGCCCTGCCCCGCGCTGCCCCGCCGCGCGCTGCCCTGCTGCCACGCGCTGGCTGGATTGCCGCGCGCTGCCCTGCTTGCCGCGCGCTGCCCTACTCGCCGACGGCGCGCACTGCCCTGCCCCGCTGCCCAGCGCATGTGCGCGCCCTGCTGCCCCATAACCGCACGTGCCTCGCTGCCCAGCGCCCGCGCGTGTCCCGCTGCCCAGCGCCCGCGCGCGCCTCGCTGCCCAGCGCCAGCGCGCGCCCTGCTGCCCAGAGCCAGCGCGCGCCCCGCTGCCCTGCGTCTGCGCGTGCCCCGCTGCCCAGCGCCTGCGTGGGCTGCCCTGTGCCCGCACGTGCTCCGCTGCCCAGCGCCAGTGCACGCTCCACTGCCCAGCGCCCGCGTGCGCCCTGCTGCCCAGCGCCAGCGCGCGCCCCGCTGCCCAGCGCCCGTGCGTGCCCCGCTGCCCTGTGCCCGTGCGCGCCCCGCTTCCCAGCGCCCGCGCGCCCCTGCCCGCGCGCAAGTGCCGCCTGCTGCTGCCGCCCTAGGTGCTGCTGCCCTAGGAGCTACTGCCTGCTGCTGCCCTAGGTGCTGCCAACTGCTGCTGCCGCCCTAGGTGCTGCCGCCCTAGGTGCTACTGCCTGTTGCTGCCGCCCTAGGTGCTGTCACCTGCTGCCGCCCTAGGTGCTGCCACCGTAGGTGCTACCGCCTGCTGCTGCTGCCCTAGGTGCTGCTGCTGCCGCCCTAGGTGCTACCGCCTGCTGCTGCCCTAGGTGCTGCCCCCCTAGGTGCTGCCGCCTGCTGCTGCCGCCCTAGGTGCTGCTGCCACCCGCGCCGCCTTGCCCCGAGTGCTGCTACGCTGCTACTGCCGCCTGTGCTACTGCTGCTGCGCTGCTACTGCCGCCTGTGCTACTGCTGCTGCGCTGCTGCTGCTGCTGCTAAGCCGCAGCTACTGCTACTAGCTGCCACTGCCTGCCATGGCCACCATCACTATCCTATGTCAGTGGCAGCCGAGTGTGCAGGAGTCTCTCTTGCCGCAGTAGCTTCGCGAGTGGGCTATCTGGTGGGGCAGCCCCGGTGGCGGAGCTAGCCGTGCTAGAGTTGGAGGTGCTGGTGCTGGCGGTCCTCGTACTCGTCGGCGCTCTCGTCGCAGCAGCTTCGCAAGAGGGCTGTCCGGTGGGGCAGCCCCGGTGGCGGAGCCTGGGGTGCTACTACTGGAGGTCTCTGTGAGTCTACTCCTGCTGGTAGTGCCGCTGGTAGACGCGGAGGTTCTGGGGGTGGACAGCAGCAGCAGCAGCGTCCGCCGCAGACTCTCTCCCCGCAGCAGCTTCGTAAGTGGGCTGTCTGGTGGGGCAGCCCCAGTGGCGGAGGGTTTCGAGGTAATCGTACTTGGGGTGTAGAGGCACTTGGAGGCGTAGAGGCTGCTAGTCTTGGTGATTTTGACTCAGCTAGCACAGGTGCAGAGCCTGAGGAGGCCTTGCACACTTTTACTCTCGACTCAGGCGCGTCTCGCTGCTTCTTCTGCGACAGCACCACAGTCACACCGCTCACATCCCCTGTCCGTGTCACACTGGCCGACCCCTCTGGGGGCCCGGTAGTCGCGCGTGGCGCTACTGTTCTCCCGTGTCCGGCGGCCCCTTCCGGCCTCCTCACAGGTGTCCACCTCCCCTCGTTCGCTAAGAACTTGGTGGCTACCTCTGTCCTCCAGGACCAGTGGGTCACTGTCACCCAGCCTGGAGGAGAGCTTGTGGCGATCAGTACGGACTCACGCACGGGCAAGCACCTCGCCACGTTCACTCGGAGGCCTGGGTCTGGTCTCTACACACAGACTACTGAGTCTGCACTGGTGGTGGAGTCAGGTCAGGTAGTTGCGTCGGTTGAGGTCGCTGTGTCTTATTCGTGTCATCTCCTCACGCACCAGACTCTCCTCTGGCACCACCATCTTGGCCACCCCTCCTTGCCATGCCTGTGTGGCATGCACTCCTGTCTCCTTGTGTCTGGTCTCCCCAGGCCCCTGTCCCTACTTCCGAGGTCGCTTGCACCGACCTACCTTCCCTGTGTCGAGGGGCGGCAGCGCGCCGTTCCTCACTCCTCGTTTCCTCCTACCACTGCTCCTCTGCAGACCCTCCACATGGACGTGTGGGGCCCCGCTCGTCGTTCACGCTTCCGGCCTCTCCACAGCAGAATGGGACTGCAGAGCGCCGCATCGGCTTGGTCATGGAGGTTGCTCGCACCTCCATGATCCATGTGGCTGCTCCCCATTTTCTGTGGCTGTTTGCGGTCCGATACACCGCGCATCAGCTCAACCTCTAGCCCCGTGTCTCCGTGCCAGAGACATCGCCTACACAGCGTTGGACGGAGGAGATTGGCGATGTGTCGGAGTTTCGGGTCTGGGGTTCCCTCTCTCTTGTCCGCGATCTGCCTGCGGGCAAGCTCTCTCCGCGCACTCTTCAGTACGTGTTCCTTGGCTTTCCCACCGACGCACCGCCCTGGCAGTTTTACCACCCGGGCTCTCGTCATATGCTGTCCTCCCGCGACGTCAATTTTGACGAGTCAGTCTGCTTCTACCGTCTTCACCCCCACCGCAGTTCCCCGGTACCTCTCCCGCCGCTCTTCCTGGTTGTCGACCCCCCCTTGCTAGGCCCCCTCCCTCCTCCCGGTCCTGCTCCCTCAGGTGTGTCTCAGGTAGACCCACCCCTCTTGGTTGAGGCTTTGGAGGTCTCCTCTGACACCTCTGGCCCAGCTGAGGGGGGTGACCCGACTGCTGCCGACACAGTAGCCCCTCGCCACTCCGCGCGCCTGGCGGTCCATCCTGGTTTTCCGCCTCGACCGTCTTCACCGCCTCTGCAGCCCGTCGCTGTGGACTCTGGTGCTGCTGGAGGTGGTGGCACTGGGGGTGCGGACTCTGGGGGTGCTGGCTCTGGGGGTGCTGAGTGTCCTACGGGTACAGGAGCTGCTGGTGGTGCTGGTGCTGGTGGTACTGGTGCACGTCGGCAGGAGACTCTCTCGCCGGAGCGGCTTCACGAGTGGGCTATCTGGTGGGGCAGCACCGGTGGCGGCGCTTGACGTGCTGGAGCTGGGAGTCCTAGAAATACTGGACTTGGCGGTGCTAGTGCTGGTGTTCCTGGAGTTGGCCTTGCTGGAGGTACCAGTGCTGGAGGCACTTGTGCTGGTGGAGGTACTGGAGGTACTGGTGCTGTAGGTGCTGTTGCGGGTGGTACTGGTTCTCATCGGCAGGAGCCTCTCTCGCCGGAGCGGCTTTGAGAGTGGGCTGTCCGGTGGGGCAGCCCCAGTGGCGGAGCTGGACGTACTGGAGCAGGAGGTACTGGAGGTGCTGGCCCTTGAGGTGCTAGTGCTGGTGTTCCTTGAGTTGGAGGTTCTGGAGGTGCTGACACTAGAGGTGCTACTGGAGGTACTGGAGTTGGTGGTGCTAGTCGGCAGGAGTCGCTGTCGCCGCAGCAGCTTCGCGAGTGGGCTGTCCGTTGGGGCAGTCCCGGTGGTGGAGCTGGAGGTACTGGTTCTGGGGGTGCTGTTGCTACTGGAGCTGGAGATTTTGGGGGTGCGACTACTCAGCCGCAGCAGTCTGCGCTTAGTCACCTTCTTTGTCTCCCGCCTGCTGTTACTGAGTTCCCTGTTGCTGGCACTACTCCTCCGTTACTGTTTCCACTGCCTGACCAGTCTCAGCCACAGCTACTGCCTGACTCCCCACTGCCTACTCCTCCTCCTTACACGGCGGTGACAGATTCCCTCACTGAGAGTAGAGAGCCTGCGTCGCGTCCTATCACGCCTGTACGTACTCGACGTGTTGTGTGTCCTCGTCCTCCACCTGTCCCTGGCACGCGCATCATGGCGCTTCGTCCTTCCTCTGTTCCACAGCGTGTTGTCCTGCCGTCGCCTCCCGTGTCTTCTCTTCCTCACGTTCCTGACCCTGAGTCTGACCTTCTCCGTACTGCCAGTCCGACTGTCATTCGAATACTTGCCCCCAGTTATACCGACCCTTCCTTGGAGTCTGATGCTGCGTCTGCCTTAGTTGCTGAGCTTGTTGACTTGGCTGTTTTGTGCCGCCTTGACTACACTGCGAGTCTTGTATTTTACTCTTCCTGTCCTCCGTCCGTTGGGGGTGAGCTTGCCCTTGGCTATTACGTCCTTGAGGACAGGCAATTTGAGCTGGAGTGCCTAGCGGCCGCTGCACCTCATCTCGCGTCCACTCTTCTTTGCCCTGAGGGAGACCCGGATGCACTGGACATCCCGACCTCACGTTCTTACGCAAACGCGATCACGGGTCCGTACTCCTCTCAGTGGCAGATATCCATGGACGCAGATATGGCTTCCGGGAAGTCCACAGGCACCTACGTCAACGCAGTTTCCCCACCTGGGGCGAACATAGTCGATGGCATGTGGATTTTCAGGGTGAAGCGGCCACTGGGTTCTCCGCCTGCCTTCAAGGCGCGTTACGTTGCGCGAAGCTTCAGTCAGCGTGAGGGGGTCGAATTCTTCCAGACCTTCTCCCCCACCCCGAAGATGACCACTCTTCGGGTGCTACTGCACGTTGCAGCACAGTGTGACTACGAGCTGCACTCCCTTGACTTCTCAACAGCTTTATTGCAGGGCAGCCTTCACGAGGCTATCTGGTTGCGCCGCCCACCTGGCTTCACTGGGTCGTTTCCTCAGGGTACCCAGTGGAGTCTCTGGCGACCAGTCTACGGTCTACGTCAGGCACCCCGTGAGTGGCACGACACACTTAGGACTACACTTGCGGCTCTTGGTTTCGCTCCCTCGACTGTTGACCCTTCAATGCTTCTGCGTACAGACACTTCTCTGCCGCCATTCTACGTTCTTGTGTACGTTGACGACTTGGTTTTTGCTACTGCTGACACTGAGGCACTGGCCCTAGTGAAGGCAAAGCTGCAGGAGAGACACACTTGCACTGACCAAGGTGAGTTGCGGAGCTATCTTGGCTTGCAGATCACCCGGGACATAGCACGGCGCACCATCACCCTGACTTAGTCACACATGGTGGAGCAGGTCCTTCAGCGCTTTGACTTCTCGTGGTCCTCGCCACAGTCCACTCCTCTGGCTACAGGCCACTCGCTCTCAGCTCCACCTCCGGACGAGTCCGTAGAGCCGAGTGGTCCGTATCCAGAGCTTGTGGGTTGCCTCGTGTACCTGATGACATGCACACTACCTGACCTCGCGCATCCTCTCAGCCTCTTGGCTCGCTACGTGGCTCCTGGTAGACACCGAAAGGTGCACTGGGAAGTTGCGAAGAGGGTACTACGTTACTTGTGCATTACATCGGGCATGGGGCTTGTTCTTGGAGGACAGGGTTCAGTTGTTCTCACCGGTCACTCAGACGCTTGTTGGGATGACGACCAGACAACTCACCGGTCAACACAGGGGTACAGTTTCAGCCTCGGCACTGGTTCTGTCTCGTGGAGGTCCACTCGCTCGTCTTCTGTACTTAGTTCCAGCTGTGAGGCCGAGATCTACGCTGGGGCTCCGGCTGCACAGGAGCTCCGCTGGCTGACCTACCTGCTGACCGACTTGTTCTCCTCCAATTATGTACGTCGATAACAAGGCCATGATTACCTTGTGTCAGGACCAGAGACTGGAGCACAGAACAAAGCACATTGCTCTTTTCTACTTCCTTGCGCGTGAGCTGCAGCAGCGTCGTCAGCTCCGCCTTTCCTACATGGCCTCGCGGGCCAACACTGCTGATGTGTTCACCAAGGCCCTTGGGCCTGGTGACCATCAGCGTTTTCGCACTGCTCTTGGGCTTGTGCCCACCCTGTCTCACCCGCTGGTTTCTTGACTTGCTCTTGTTGTACACTGATATGTATCTTTATACCTGCTTGTTTACTCTTGCTAGGTTGTGATCAGTGTACTGCCTTGCTATTATAACTCTGCATGTGAACTAGCCTTGTGGCCGCTTGCTTGTGCTCAGATTGTGTGGTGTCCTTGAGATCCACCCTGAGGTTTGCTTTGCTTTGTTCTCTTGCTTGACTGGTCTTGTGACCGTTCGTTGTGTTTGCTATCCCCCACTTTGCCTATGGGGGTGTGTCAAATTACATGTATGTGTAGGCTGTAGTGGGGTAGCCTCTACTGAGTACAACACTTTAGGTCAAACCTAGTACTTGTACTCATCCTAGCTAACCCTAACTGAACAAGGTTGTGGTACATTTAGCTAACACTAACATAGACCAGCGTAACACAAATGTAACCTATACAACTTAAACAATACTACACAACGTCGATGTTGTTTACACTTAAAAATTCCACTTATTTGTTAAGAACTGAATCTTAGTTTCACTAAGGTTGGTTGGGGTACATAAACCTAACCCTGACTGTTGTACCCCATATGACACACATCAGTAAGATGATAATATCTGACACACCCCCATAGCCTAAGTGAGGGGTTGTCAAATAAAACCAACAACGTACGGTCACAAGACCAGTCATAAAACAACAAAGCTCAGGGTGGATCACAATGTCACCATACACTCCGAGCACAAGCAAAAGAGCCACAAAGCCAGTTCAAGAGTTCACAGAGGTATATATAAAGCGTACAAACAAAGCAAGCAGAGAACTCAAGACTACGCAAGGCGAAAACCTGTATCAACGAGACTGAACTGCACACAACACCTCTGGTGGTCACAAGGCGGAAGGGCCTTGGTGAAGATGTCTGCAGTGTTGGCCTCGGATTCCATAAAGTCGAAGCAAGCCTGTCCACGCCTCTGCAACTCTTGCAGAAGAAAGTACCTGACATTGATGTGCTTCACTCTGCTCTCCAATCGCGGCTCTCGACAGAGGAGAATCGACGCCTTGTTGTCAGTGAACGAGGTCGGTGCAGAGCTCGGTCGCTCACCAAGGTCGGTGAGAAAGAAAGTCAACCAACGCAGCTCCTGTGCAGCCATGGCTCCAGTGTAGATCTCAGCCTCAGCGGTAGAGGTCGAGACTAAGGAGGAACGCGTGGACCTCCACGAAACAGCTCCAGAGCCGAGGCTGAAGCAGTACCCCTGAGTAGACCTGTGAGTCTCGGCGTCGTCAGCGTAAGAAGAGTCACAGTGTCTAGTAAGTACGACAGACTGTCTCCCTCCAAGAACCAGCCCCACGCCTGATGTCGTCGCTAGGTACTTCGCCACCCTCACAGCAGCTGTCCAGTGAACTGGATGGTGTCTCCCTGGTGCAACAAAGCGAGCAAGGATGCTGAGAGGGAAGGCGAGGTCCGGGCGAGTACAAGTCATCAGGTACATGAGGGAGCCCACAAGCCCTGCGTAGGGACCACTAGGCTTAAACAGCTCATTAGGAAAGGGTCCAATGAGTCTGTGGTCAACAGCAAGAGGTGTGCCCTGTACTGTGGAGTGCTGAAGCTCGAACCGCTGAAGGACCTGCTGCACCATGTGTGACTGTGAGAGTGTAATGGTGCAAACGGCTCTGTCCCTGGTGATCTGCACGCCAAGGTAGTGGCGCAGCTCACCAAGGTCAGTGCACGTGTGTCTCTTCTGCAGTTCGTGCTTCACGTCAGCCAAAGCAACCTTGTCAGCAGTGGCGAAAACCAGGTCGTCGACGTAGACCAGTACAAAGAATGGTGTGGAGCCACGACGAACAAACAGCGACCGGTCGGCAGAAGACGGCTGGAAACCGAGGTCAGACAGGGTAGAACGAAGGGTGTCGTGCCACTCACGAGGAGCCTGACGGAGACCGGAGACCGGAGACCGGTCACCTCAGCCTCCACTGGGTCACAGAAGGGAAATTGCCAGTAAAGGCAGAGGGACGACGCAACCACACCTCCTCGTTTAGGCTAACCTGAAGGAAGGCAGTGGAG
This sequence comes from Closterium sp. Naga37s-1, assembly GCA_947471745.1. Lineage (NCBI taxonomy): Eukaryota > Viridiplantae > Streptophyta > Zygnematophyceae > Desmidiales > Closteriaceae > Closterium > Closterium sp. Naga37s-1. The sequence goes on along the minus strand of CANJKZ010000772.1, from coordinate 155,896 downwards.
AAATTGAGAGCGTGTAGCTCGTAGTCTCTCTGTGCTGCTACGTGCAGTAACACCCGAAGAGTGGTCATCTTAGGGGTAGGCGCAAAGGTTTGAAAGAAGTCAACTCCCTCGCGCTGACTGAAACCTCTAGCCACATAGCGCGCCTTGAAGACCGGAGGAGATCCCGGTGGCCGCTTCACCCTGAAAATCCACATGCCATCAACTACATTCGCCCCAAGGGGGGGAACCTCGTCGACGTAGGTGCCTGTGGATCTGTAGGAGGCCGTCTCTTAGTCCATGGCAGCTTTCCACTGAGAGGCCCAAGGCCCTGACACTGCCTCAGCGTAAGTGCGAGGAGTAGATATGTCAAGGGCGTCGGGGTCTCCCTCAGGGGCGAGCAGCATGGCACAGAGATGAGGGGAAGCGGCTGCCAGGAACTGTAGCTCAAATTGCCTGTCCTCTAGGCGTCACAGCCAAGGGCTGACTCACCCCCGACGGCCAGAGGACTGGTAGGAGGAGCAGCCACAAGACTAGTGGCGTAGTCAAGGCGGCGAGTAGAGGCAAACTCAGTGACTGCGGCAGTAAGAGCGGAGACAGAGGACAGAGAAGCACAGGGGTCGGTAACAAGAGAGGCAAGAACACGAGAGAGAACAGGACGGAACGCGCGGTAGTAGTCAGTGATAGGAGTAGAGAGGGAAGCAGTGAGGGCTGACTCAGGGGGAGAAGTAAGCACAGACGGAGACGAACGAGGCGGACTAGAAGGGAACAGGATAGTACGAAGGTCAGTGAGAGGGACAAGGGACGAGGGACGAGCACGAGGAGAACGAGAAGCCCAAGTGTGAGAAAGAGGAGGGGACAACGGAGGCTGAGAACGGGGGAACACGGCGGGTGTGGGGTCGGGACGAGGAAACGTGGGACCGTAGACAGGAGGAGAGGGGGAGGGGGGAGGAGAGGGAGAGGGGAGACCGAGGGTCCGAAGGCCAGAGACAGGAGGCGGAGGTGGCGGCTGCTGCTGCTCTTGCTGCGGCGGCTGCTGCTGCTGCTCCGGCTGCGGCGGCTGCCGCTGTGGCTGCTTCTGCTGCGGCTGCTCCTGCTGTGGTTGCTGTTGCTGCGGCTGCTCCTGCTGTGGCTGCTGCTGCTGCTCCTGTTGCTCCTGCTGCGACGGCTGCTGCTGTGGCTGCTGCTGCAGCTGCTGCGCCTGCTGCTGCTACGGCCGCTCCTCCAGCTGCTGTAGCTCCAACTGCTGCCGCTCCAACTCTCTCTCCTCTCGATCCAAATCCAGCTGCTCCTCACGTGCACGGAGAACATGGGCCTGGTGTCGGTTCAGGTAGGGGTGGGGGGGAGGAGTAGTGTCCGGGGCGGTGGTAGCCCCAGGACCACCCCCTGAGTCAGCACCACCAGCAGCAACGCAGCCAGTCCCAGACTCTCTAGGTCCCGCAGCGGGTGCACCCGCAACCTCAGTTGTAGCACCCCCAGGGACAGCTCGACGAACACCAGCTCCCCGAGGACTAGAGGTATCAGAAGAATGAACGAGAATGAATGAACTAAGAAACAGTTGGGTACAAGTACTAACCCTAATTGGGTTGTACCCCTTATGGGCTACCCCACTATAGCCTACACAAAGTAAGCAATATAATGTTATGACACACCCCCATAGGCAAAGTGGGGGAGAACAAGTGGTCACAAGACCAGTCAAGAAAAGCAAAGCAAGCTCGGGGTGGATCACAAAGTCACCACACAGTCCGAGCACAAGCAAAGGGCCACAAGGCCAGTTCACATGCAGTATTATGTAAAGAGCACAAACAGTACAGTGATCATAGCCTAGCAAGAGTAAGCATGGAGGTACATATATAGATCACACTACAAGCAAAGTCACAAAGTGAGCAAGTGAGGCAAAGTAGGCACAAGGCCTAACACAGTAGAGAAGCGCTGATGATCACCAGGCGGAAGTGCCTTGGTGAATATATCAGCAGTGTTGGCCCTAGTGGCCACGTACGCAAGACGAAGCTGGCCACGCTGCTGCAACTCTCGAGCAAGGAAGTATCGCAGAGCGATGTGCTTCGTTCTGTGCTCTAGTCTGTGCTCCTGACACAACGCAATCATGGCCTTGTTGTCTATGTACAGAACTGGAGGCGAACAAGGCTGCTCTCCCAAGTCAGTCAGCAGGTAGGTGAGCCAGCGTAGCTCCTGTGCAGCCATGGCCCCGGCGTAGATCTCAGCCTCACAACTGGAGTTGAGAACTGAAGACGAGCGGGTAGACCGCCAGGAAACAGAGCCGGAACCGAGGCTGAAGGTGTAACCCTGTGACGACCGCTGCGTAGCTGAGTCATCAACCCAAGAAGCGTCTGCGTGACCAGTGAGGACAACTGGACCCCGTCTTCCAAGCACGAGCCCCATGCCCGACGTACTGCACAAGTAACGTAGTACCCTCTTCGCAGCATCCCAGTGCACCTTTCGGTGCCTACCGGGAGCCACGTAGTGAGCCAGGAGGCTGAGAGGGTACGCGAGGTCAGGTCGTGTGCACGTCATCAGGTACATGAGGCAACCCACAAGCTCTGGATATGGACCACTCGGCTCTATGGACTCGTCCGAAGGTGGAGTTGAGAGCGAGTGGCCGGTAGACAGAGGAGTGGGCTGTGGCGAGGAGAACTGGAAGCCGAAGCGCTGAAGGACCTGGTGCACCATGTGTGACTGAGTCAGTGTGATGGTGCGCCGTGCTCTGTCCCGAGTGATCTGCAAGCCAAGATAGCTGCGCAGTTCACCCAGGTCAGTGCAGGTGTGTCTCTTCTGCAGCTCCGACTTCACAAGAGTCAGTGCCTCATTGTCAGCAGTGCCAAAGACGAGGTCGTCGACGTACACGAGGACGTAGAACGGCGGCAGTGACGTGTCGGTGCGGAGAAACAGCGACGGGTCAGCAGTAGAAGGAGAAAACCCCAGAGCCGCAAGTGTAGTCCTCAGTGTGTCGTGCCACTCGCGAGGCGCCTGGCGGAGACCGTAGATTGGTCACCGGAGGCTCCACTGGGTACCTGCAGGAAACGACCCAGTGAAGCCAGGTGGGCGGCGTAGCTAGATCTCCTCGTGCAGGCTGCCCTGCAAGAAAGCTGTACTGAAGTCCAGAGAGTGTAACTCGTAGTCACGCTGAGCAGCGACATGCATTAACACCCGAAGAGTAGTCATCTTCAGGGTGGGGGAGAAGGTCTGGAAGTAGTCGACCCCCTGTCGCTGACTGAAGCCTCTAGCAACGTAACGCGCCTTGAAGGCAGGCGGAGAACCCGGCGGCCGCTTCACCCTGAAAATCCACATGCCATCGACTATGTTCGCCCGAGACGGGGGAACTGCGTCGTCGTAGGTGCCTGTGGACTTCCAGGATGCCATCTCGGCATCCATGGCTGCCAGCCACTGAGAGGAGTAGGGACCCGTAATCGCCTCTGCGTAAGAGCGCGGGGTCGGGATGTCTGGTGCATCCGGGTCTCCCTCAGGGGCAAGCAGCATGGAAGCGAAACGAGGTATAGCAACTGCACGACACTCAAAGTCCCCATGCCTGTCCTCAAGGACGTCCGTTCCAAGAGCACACTCACCCCCGACGGACGGAGAACTGGCAGACTCAGACTCAGCAACAAGAGCCGTGGCGTAGTCTAGACGACAGGCAGCAGAAAAGTCAACTAGCTCAGCAACGAGGGCAGACGCAGCAGTGGACTCAAACGAGGGGTCAGTGACAACAGTGGCAAGAAGACGAGAGACAGTGGGACTGGCAGCACGAGCGCCGTCAGACGCAGGGCCAGGGACGGCAGGAAGAGAGGACTCAGGAGGAGCAGGCAGAGGAAAACACAGTGGAACAGAGGAAGGACGAAGTGCCATAGCGTATGTGCCGGGGACAGGAGGAGGACGCGGACGAGGAATGCGACAACCAGTGCGAACAGGGGAGGCAGGACGAGACGCAGGCTCACGACGCTCTGTGAGACCTCCGGTCTGCTCAGTGTAAGGAGAAGGAGCAGGCAATGGGGAGCTGGCTGTAACGGCTGCTGCGAGTGGTCAGGCGGTGGACACAGTAAGGGAGGAGGAAGACCAGTAGAAGACGGAACACCAAGAACCTGCTGAAGCAGGGGATCGAAGTATGGTCGCGGCCGCATCGTGCCTCCAGCACCTCCAGCTCCAGGGTCAATAGCTCCAGCTTCTCCAGCTCCAGCGCCTCCCGCGCCAGTGCCTCCAGCTCTAGCGCCAACAGCTCCAGCTCCTCCAGCCCCAGCAGCTTCAGGCTCCATAGGGTCGCCAGCTCAAGCTCCCCCAACACCACCAGTCCCGGCAGTCCAGTACCCATGGTACGAGCACCTCCAAGACCAGTAGCTGCAGCACCTCCGGTACCACCAGCTCCAGCAGAAACTCCAACACCTCCAGCTCCAATGTCTCCAGCGGTAGAGTCTCCAGCTCCGGCAGCTCCACTCCGAAGGCGGGTGCGTTGAGCAAACCACTCGCGCAGCTGCTGCAGGGAGAGAGGCTCCGGCCGGGGAGATTGTCGTGGCGAAGCACCCGCAGGACCTCCAGAAGAAGAAGTACCCCTCGGCTCAGCACCCCCAGACTCCGCACCCTCAGACTCAGCACCCCCAGGCTCCACACCCTCAGGCTCAGCACCCCCAGGCTCCACACCCTCAGGCTCAGCACCCCCAGGCTCCGCACCCCCAGGCTCAGCACCCCCAGACCCGGCACCCTCAGACTCAGCACCCCCAGGCTCCGCACCCCTAGACGCAGCACCTAAGCCGACAGCCACCTCAACAGGCGTAGTACCAGGGAGAGGGTCTACTTGAGACACACCTGAGGGAGCAGGATCCTGGGGGGGGAGGGGGTCTACCGGAGGGGGACCTGGAGCAAGGAAGAGCGGCGGGGGTGGGGGAGGAGCAGAGCGGCAGGGGAAGAGACGGTAAAAGGGAACCGACTCATCAAACGTGACATCCTGAGAGGGGAAGATACGGCGCGAGGTGGGGTGGTAAAACTGCCAGCCAGGCGCGTCAGGGGGAAAGCCAAGGAAGACGTAGGGAATAGCGCGGGCAGAGAGCTTGTCCGCGGACGTATCGCGAACAAAGGCACGAGAGCCCCAGACCCGGAACACCGACGCATCGCCAACCTCCCCCGTCCAAAGTAGTGTCGGCAAAGTCTCCGGCAAGGAGACACGGGGCCAGAGGTTGAGCTGATGCGCAGCGTACCGGACCGCAAACGGCCACAGAAAATGGGGAGCAGCCGCATGGATCATGGAGGTACGAGCGACCTCCATGACTAAGCCAATGCGGCGCTCAGCAATCCCATTTTGCTGAGGGGAGTCCGGAAGCGTGAACGACTGGAGAATGCCCTCCCCACGACAAAAATCCCGCAAGAGGTTGGAGGAGAACTCACCACCTCTGTCAGAGTGCAGACGCAGGACAGGAAGGTCCTCACGGAACCGCTCGCGGAGCTGGAGACGGACTGCGCAGATCTAAGGGATCAAGACATCAACGACCTGACCCTTGCTGCGCAAGGGGAAGACCGTGGTGTACCGCGTGTATACGTCAACAACCAGCAGAAAGTAGCACTCGCGGCCCTGTCCACTGACGCGGGCTGGGCCCCACACGTCCATGTGGAGAGTGTGCAGGGGAGCAGTCGTCGGGGGAAACGAGGAGGAGTGAGGAGCGGCGCGCTGCCGCCCCTCGACCCAGGGAAGGCAGGGCGGGGAAGGCAAGGGCGGGAGGGGAGGCATAGACCTGGGAAGACCAGAGACAAGGAGGCGGGAGTGCATGCCACGAAGGCGTGGCAGGGAGGGGTGACCTAGGCGGTGGTGCCACAGAAGGGTCTGGTGCGACAGGAGGCGACACAAGCAAGGGGGTGCTACCTGACCTGACGCGGACACCTGAGCAGTCGCAGATACCTGAGGAGGCTCGGTAGCCAGTGTGTACAGACTCGACCCTGGCCGACGAGTGAACGTGGCCAGGTGACGGCCCGTCCGTGAACACGTGCAGATCGACACACGCTGACCCCCAGGAGCGGTGGTAGTGACCATCGCGTCCTGGAGGGCAGCGGTACTCACCAAGTTTGTAGAGAACGAGGGGAGGTGAAGGCCTCACAGTGAACTAGAAGGAACCGCCGAACACGGGAGCACAGTGGAGGAACGGGCAAGGACTGAGCCCCTGGAGGGGTCAGCCAGCCTGACCGGTACAGGTGTAGAGAGAGGAGTGAGGGTGGTGCTGTCGCGAAAGAAACAGCGTGAGGCACATGAGTCAAGTGTGAAGGTGTGCAAGGCCTCAGTAGGCGCAGTACCAGGGAGAACAGACTCACTAGCACCTAGAGCAGCAGCCTCTATACCTGGGTCAAGCGGCACACACAGGTAACAGTCACCCTCAACACTAACTGACAAAGCATACATAGCAGCAAGGATAGCATCAAAGTCTAGGTCAAAGATAGCAACTCCAGTCCTAAGCAGCTCTGCCCAGTGGGGGCGCTCAGCCTCGTCACCAAACTCTGCGCGCCAAGCGTCGTCGAGGTGGGAGATGCAGCAGTGCTGAGTGTGAAGCTTCCCGCATGTCTGACCAGCACGATCACCTGTGCGAATGACATACGGGCAGCTAACACTACCCCCAGACGCCCCACGCTGAGCAAACCACTCACGAAGCTGCTGGGGCGACGGGGTCTTGCTCCGACGCTGTCACTACTGCCACTCCCACAGCTGCGTCCACCGTCGCCAACAAAGCCCCCACTCCCGCCACCACTCCCACCGCTGCCACCACCTCCACTGCCCCCACCACCTCCACTGCTGCCCCCACCACCACCCCCGCGGCCACCGCCACCACCCTTGCCACCCTTGCCCTTGCTGCTGCGGCACTTCGCACTAGCAGAAGTGGCCCCGACGTCCGCAGCACTAGGGACGTCAGCAGCAGCAGCAGAGGCGTAGGAGGGAGCAGGGGGGGAGGGGGAGCACCCCTCAAAGAAGGGCGTGCGCGGAGTGCCACGAGCAGCACCTACAGCGACTACACTAGTCTCAGCTGCAAGGAGGTGCTGCTCGAGTAGGTCAACAGTGAGGGCTGTGGGGTCAAGGGCGAGAAAGTGGTCCCTGACAGTGCGAAGAGAGTCAGGGAGGTGGGTGACTATGAAGTAAAGAGTGATTTACATCGGGGGTGGGTTCTTGGCAAGGAAATCTGCTGGGAGGGCAGCGCGGTAGCGAGTGTCGCTAGTGCGAAGGTGGGAAACTAGGTCCTCGACTGTAGCAAAGGCGGAGAGCTCAGGGCAGCCTAGAGCAGAAGTGGCAGGCGAGGAGTAGCGAGCGACGACAGCGTCGTACAGTGCCTATGCTGTCCTGTGCTGTCCGAAGTGAGCGCGTTCGGCCAACGGCAGGTGGTTGCGAATGGCTAAGCGGGCAGCAGCGTCGCGAGTAAGCCACTGTGAGCGGGTCGCACTGTCAGCTGTGGTGGGAGGGGCGGGAGCGGCGCCAGACGTGTGGTCAAACAACAAAACACTGTCCCTAGAGTCACTCAGTAGGAACAGCTGCAGGTCGTCGAGCCACATGTCAAATTGGATAGGGCGGCCCTCAGGATCAAAAGCGAGGACGCGAAGAGAAGCCATAGCAGTAGAGGAGAGGGGCAGCTAGCAGGTTGCGAGAGAGCAGTGCGCAGGCTGCATGGTGTGCTGGCGGGCCGCAAGCGGGCGGCGCGCTAGCTGTAGGGGCGGTGGCCGGGGGTAGGGGTCGACGGGTCGCGCCGGGCGTAGAGGTCGACGGGGGGCCGGGGCCTAGGGGTCGACGGGGCGCGCCGGGCGTAGGGGTCGACTGGGGGCCGGGGCCTAGGGGTCGACGGTGCGCGCCGGGTGTAGGGGTCGATGGGGGGGCGGGGCCTAGGGGTCGACGGGCGGGCCGGGAGTAGGGGTCGACGGGGGGGGGGGGGGCGGGGCCTATGGGTCAACGGGGCGCACCGGGCGTAGGGGTCAACGGGGCGCACCGGGCGTAGGGGTCGACGGGGGGCCGGGGCCTAGGGGTCGACGGGCGGGCCGGGCGTAGGGGTCGACGTGGGGCTGGGGCCTAAGGGTCGACGGGGCGCGCCGGGCTAGGGGTCGACGGGGGGCCGGGGCCTAGGGGTCGACGAGGCGCACCGGGCGTAGGGGTCGACGGGGGGCCGGGGCCTAGGGGTCGACGGGCGGGCCGGGCGTAGGGGTCGACGTGGGGCCGGGGCCTAGGGGTCGACGGGGCGCACTGGGCTAGGGGTCGACCGGGGGGGGGGGGGCTAGGGGTCGACGGGTCGCGCCGGGGCCTAGGGGCGACGGGTCGCGACAAGGCCTAGGGGCCACGGGCGGGCCGGGGCCTAGGGGTCGTCGGGTCGCACCGGGGCCTAGGGGTCGACGGGCGCGCGGGGCCTAGGGGCAACGGGCGGGCCTGGGCCTAGGGTCGACGGGGCGCGCAGGGCAGTAGGGGCAGCACGAGGGCTGCAGAGGGCTACTAGCGGGGTAGCGATGTGGTGGGCAAAAAAAAAAAACGGTCCTAACGAAGGACCTGCTTCGAAACCATATCAGAAGAATGAACGAGAATGAATAAACTATGAAACAGTTGGGTACAAGTACTAACCCTAATTGGGTTGTACCTCTTATTGGCTACCCCACTATAGCCTACACAAAGTAAGCAATATAATGTTCTGACAAGAGGCTCCTGCATGCATGGGCTCAGCCTCAACTCCTGTTGGTGCAACCCTACGGTTTGCACTCGGCTTGTTGTTCGTGTAGGTGCATGCGTGTGTGCATGGAATGGTATGAAGACATGAGATAATATATATTTCATGCTTATAGCAGTGTGTGAATGATGAGTCATGATGTCGAATGTGTGTGTGTCCAGTCAATAGCGAGTCATCGCTAGTCGCGTGTTACGTCGTCGCTTGAGTGTCTCGGGCGGTTTCAATTTCGTCGTTTGTGTGTCTCGCGCGGTTTCTCTTTTGCCGTGTGTGGAACGTTCGGCGTGTCGCAGGTGTGTGCAACAGACCCATCAAGAACTCAAGGATGAGTTTATGATGAAGAACCAGAGCTTTGGTTTCAAGAATCAAGTGATCGCAAAGCCCGCGAAAAGGGGTACACCTTAAGATATTGAGAATAGTTACATTACTTTGTGTAGTGTAACATTTCATTTGGTGTAGCCCCTTATGAAGGGTAGTTTCAAGACCCTTCTTGGTTGGCGACAGTGTGGCACTGTTCCACATCAGTGTACCTCGGCTCTTGGGGTTTGTAGGAGCTGGGAGTCATTCCCAACTCGTAACTCTTCCTAATTTGTGTTCTAAGACTATAGTGGCTGTCATAGTGGCAGAGGTGCTAGTGACAGTAGAGAAGCCCAAGCTCAAGGCCAACCCCGTGATCCCGCCATGTCTCCTATGCAACCAAGTCTTGGCCCACCTAGGGATGAGCCTAGGGTGTTTGGGCTTGACAAGTTCAACGGCGACAACTTTGCTGAATGGTCCTTCAGAATGGAGAATGTATTTGACCACTATGACCTGCTGGAGGTGATGGAAGGAACGGAGAAGCACCTCGAGAACGACCCGGAGAAGAGCCCGTGGATGCGGAAGAGCACACAAGGCTACCTCCTACTTGGGCAAGTGTTGGGGAGCAGCCAAATCTGTCACATCAAGCCATTCCAGCGTGAACCAGATAAGGGACCAAAGGCATGGGCTGCTCTCAAGGGTGTACACACTCCTGCAACCGCGGCGGTAGCGGTGGTGTTGGAACGGCAAATGGCAATACTACGAATTGAAGAAGATGAACCCGTGGAATAAGGGGTGCAGAAATTCTTCGACTTGTTGACGCGGCTTGAGGGAGCTGATTTGAACTACAGTGAGCTCCAAAAGAAGACCAAGTTGCTGGCCCTACTCCCCGAGTCATGGTCCTCGCTCATCATCTACTTGAATCGCGATCCGCCCCGCCTCTCGCTCGAAGACGTGAAGCGAGTTATCCTTCAAGAGGATTTCCGCCGCCGTGAGTTGGCGAGTGTGGATGGCGCCGGGGCAGCAAGCATCGGCCGTGGATATGGCCGTGGAAGGGGCAGAGGACGAGGTGGAGGAAGATCTGGAGGCAGCAACTTCAACGGAGGCCGCGGGAGTGGCGGATATGGCAGCGACGACAAGAGCTATGGACGCGGTCGCGGCCGATTCGACGGCGAGTGCCACTATTGCCACAAGAACGGACACATGTGGCGCGATTGCTACAAGCTCCGTGATGGATGGACCCCTGCTCAAGGCCAAGAGGGTAGAGGAGTAGGAAGAGGGAGAGGAAGAGGCCATGGAGGCCGTGGTGGTCGTGGAGGTGGTGCTGCAAATATGAAGAGTGACGGCAACGAGAGCGAGTCGAGGGACGATCGCTTTCCGGGTCAATTCTTCTACGTGTCCATGCAAGCACCGGCTGGTCCAGAGAATGATGAAGGCTTTGAGGAGCCAGCAGCTGTGGGGAAGGTCACCCTACACTCCCTCGACTATTGGGTGATCGATAGCGGCGCTACCTATAACATGACACCTCGTGCGGACTTGCTCACCGAACTCGAACCGTCACCGGTGAAGCATGTCACATTGGCGTTGGGGCAACGAGCAGAGGTGAAAGGCATGGGCAAGGCCATGTTCAAGGGTGCTGATGGGAAGATGGTGGGCCTCAAGAACGTGATTTGGGTGCCCAACCTTGCTGTGAACCTGATTTCTGGACGGCGGTTGCAAAAGGCCGGCATGGACACGAGCTCGAAGGGAGCCAAGACCTACACCGCAAGGATTGGCGAGCGGATTCTATGGGACCTTTACGAGGATAGGGATGTCTACAACGAGATGTGGCAGATCCTTGTGGTCCCAATGCCTAAGGAGAGGCAAGTGGCAGCAAGCATCAGCACCAAGGGTGAAGCGGTTGGTAGCGGCGATGGCGCGAACGGTCGCGCTAAGGAGAATGAGTCCAAGAAGTGCAATCTTGGAGGGACCAGCAAGCTCGGTAAACACAAGGAGAGTGATGCAGCAGCTCAGAAGTAGCACAAGGGTGAGGAGAACCCTAAGGCAGCTGCGGATGAGGAATACGGAGAGAGCATGTGGGGTACTATTGCGAGTGCGGCATTCTCCAATCCGACTTCGGCTACGGGGGAGTGAGATTGGCTCACTTTGCATCGGCAAATGGGGCATGTGGCCCTGCCTATTTTGCAGCAGCTAGTAAAGGGAGAGATGGTTGCTGGCATACGTGTGAAGGGGGAGCCCACCGAGGTACTTGGCTGCCCGACGTGCATGCAAGCCAAGTTCACCCGTTTCCCGCTCTCTAGTTCGGAGGCAACGGCTAAGGCACTGCTTGATGAGGTGGTGATGGACGTGGTGGGCCCCTTGAAGCTTGGAGCTGCTGGAGCTTAGTATTTCCTCACCATTGTGGATGTCTACATGCGCATGACCTGGGTGTACGTGCTGTCCAAGAAGAGCGACGTGGCTGAAACGGTGAAGACCGATTGGTTGCCGATGGTGGAGCGGCAACAAGACTGGCTAGTCAAGTCAATCCGCACCAATCAAATGGGAGAGTTCTTGAGCAAGGAGTTAGGATTGTGGCTGAAGAAGAATGGCATAAGGCACTCCCTTACCATGCCATACTCCCCTGCAATGAACGGCATCGCCGAGCGAGCGAACCGCACAATCACGGAGACGGCACGCGGGTTGCTCATTGAAGCCGGGCTACCCGACTACTTCTGGCCTGATGCGGTGCGGAGTGCGTGTGTGGCCAAGAACAGAGCTTTGACTCATGTGGGAGCAGACAAATGGGTGACCTATATGGAGTGGATTGAAGGAAGCCAAAGGTGGATCTGCTTCGAGTGTTCGGGTGCATGTGCATGGCGCTCGTACCTAAGCATCTTCGGCACAACAAGCTCGGTGCCAAGGCGATATAGGCTGTGCACTTGGGCATGGCTCAAAACAGCAAGGGGTGGCTTCTTTGGGACCCATTCACCAAGAAATTATTGGTGAGCAGGGACTGCAAATTAATGGAGAACCTGATGTATAAGGACTGGAAGGCGGAGAATGAGGCGGAGATAGGCGTGCGGTTTGGGGAGGTGAAGAGTTCCGGTTGGGAGCATGTGGAGCTACCCTTGGAGATGAGCAGCGGCAGCACCACCACAAGGCAATCTACCCTTGTGAATGGGGAAGAGGAGGCCAAGGATGCAGAGGAAGAAGAGGAGGAGGTGCAGCAAGTGAGCGAGCGTGCACCGACACTTCCTTCTCGCACTACGAGTGCTCCACGGATCCGAGTCACCCCGCAGCATCGCCAAGGCCTTCATGTCCCTGCAACTGAGGATGAAGGAAGGGGCAAGAGGAGAGTTCAAGCCCCTAATAGGCTGACCTATGATGCACCGGGAAAGTAGGGCAAGTCAGCACTGGCTGGAGCGGCAATGATGGTCGGAGATGATGAGGAAAGTGAGTACGAGGAATGTGCGTTCGTGTTCTTCTCCCCGGTGGAGATGCTGGGAGAACCAGCAACTCTCAAGGAGGCCTTGGAGAGTAGTGATGCTGAGGAGTGGAAGAAGGCAATGGAGAGCGAGCTCAAGAGCATTCAGGAGAACGACACGTGGAAATTGGTGGAGCTACCGGAGGGGCGTAAGGCGATAATGCCAAGTGGCTCTTCAAGATCAAGTCCGACGCCGATGGCAAGATTGAGCACTACAAGTCTAGGCTTGTAGTCAAGGGGTACCAGCAGAAGGAGAAGGTGGACTTCAAGGATTTGTTTGCTCTTGTGGTGAAGCCGACGACGCTCAGAACCCTACTCGCGGGTGCTGCCATCAAAGGATGGGTGGTGAAACAAATGGACGTGACAACCGCGTTCCTCAACGGCATTTTCGAAGAAGAGGTTTTCTTGGCGCAGCCAGAGGGGTTTGATGATGGTATTGGTAGAGTTTTGAAGCTGAATAAGGCCCTTTATGGACTGAAGCAGGCCCCTAAGCAGTGGTACTTGAAGCTGCGAGAAGTTTTGGAGGAGATCGGCTTCACTCCCTCAATGGCCAATCACTCATTGTTCATGCTTGGCAAGGGGGAGCATAGTAGCTTCATGGTGGTGTACGTGGATGACATCCTCATCTTCTCACCCTCCTTTGACCTTGCGAAAGCTTCAGGACAAGTTCAAGTATAAGGCCCTTGGTGACGTCAACTTCTACCTCGGGCTTCACATTGAACGCGATGTGGGGAAGCGGTGCATGCGGGTGCATCAACGGAAGTACCTGGAGGCATTGGCTGCCAACTTTGGGCAGAGTGAAGGCCATGTGGCTACACCCTTTCCCTCCTTGTTCAAGTTTGTGAAGGGACCAGAGGAGGAGAGCGTTGGTGAAGAGGAGAGGCGCCGTTTTCACTCGTTGGTGGGCAGGCTCATGTACGCGGCAGTAAACATCCGAACGGACGTCGCATTTGCTACCGGACAGTTGGCTAGGGTTGTTCAATGCCCTAATGAGGAGCAATTAGCAGCTGGAATGAGGGTGGCCAAGTATCTTGGCCAAACACCGATCGTTGGGCTGCAATACTCGGCGGCGGCGCAAAGGCGCCAAAAGGGCGCGGATGGTGTTGAACCTGGGCGTTTGTTCCTCACCGCATTCTTGGATGCTTCTTATGCATCGGAACCAGAGGACATGACAAGTGTTGGAGGGTTCATTTGCTGTGTTGTTGGAGGCCCAACTGCTTGGGAGAGCAAAAATCAGGTGGATCAAGCATTGAGCTCGGTGGAGTCCGAGTACAAGGCACTCTTCCGTGCCGTACAGGAGATTGTGTGGCAGCGGCGTTTGTTGGCTGAATTGGGGGAGGAGCAGCAAGGACCAACCCCACTCTACTGTGACAGCCAAGTTGCCATTGCACTTGCTAAGAACCCTGTGTTACACGGCCTTACCAAGCACATGAGGGTGAAGTGGCATTGGACGAGGAGCATGGTGGCTGCGGGTGAAGTTGAGTTGCGCTACGTGAAGACGACGGGGCAGCCAGCTGACAGGTGGAGCAGCAGCATTGGAAGTGTTGCAAGCTGGCTAGGATGGCTCGGAACTGAGAGAGCAAGATCCTAAGACCAACAATCCAAGGGGGAGTTTGTTGGTGCAACCCTGCGGTTTGCCCTCGGCTTGTTGACTGTGTGCGTGCATGCGTGTGTGCATGGAATGGTATGAAGACACGAGATAATTTACATTTCATGCTTATAGTAGTGTGTGAATGATGAGTCATGATGTCGAATGTGTGTGTGTCCAGTCAATAGCGAGTCATCGCTAGTCGCGTGTTACGTCGTCGCTTGAGTGTCTCGCGCGGTTTCAACTTCGTCGTTTGTGTGTCTCGCGCGGTTTCTATCTTGTCGTGTGTAGAACGTTCGGCGTGTTGCAGGTGTGTGCAGCAGACCCATCAAGGATGAGTTTATGATGAAGAACCAGAGCCTTGGTTTCAAGACTCAAGTGATCGCGAAGCTCGCGAAAAAAGGGTACACATCAAGATATTGAGAATAGTTACATTACTTTGTGTAGTGTAACATTTCACTTGGTGTAGCCCCTTGTGAAGGGTAGTTTCGAGACCCTTCGTGGTTGGCGACAGTGTTGCACTGTTCCACAACAGTGTACCTCGGCTCTTGGGGTTTGTAGGAGCTGGGAGTCATTCCCAACTCGTAACTCTTCCTAATTTGTGTTCTAAGACTATAGTGGCTGCCATAGTGCCGTTCGTTCAAACCGACGTTGTGTCGTCCAATCTTAATGAAATCATCCATTCTATAGTATTGCCTATCTTTCGTTTTAGGCACATTCAAGCCTACTGTGACTATAACAACTCCAGCACCCCCAGAACCAGGACCTCGCACAGGTACACTCTCAGCTCCAACTCCAACTCCTCTGGAGCTAGCACCTCCAGGGTCCTCGCCACGAACACTGGCTCCACCAGGGTCTGCAGTAGGCTGTGAGGAGGACTGCAGGGAAGGAGGCTGCACCTAAGGGGCTACCGAGGGGGGAGGGGTAGCGTGGGACACACCTGACGGGGCTGGACCAAGGGGGGGAGGCTGTACCGGGGGAGCAGGAGGGGGAGCTGAAGTCAAGAAGAGAGGGGGAGGGGGAACCGGGAGACCTCGACAGGGGTACCGGACGTAGTAGGGGATGGACTCGTCAAAACGGACGCCACGAGAGTCAAAGAACTAGTGAAGGGGAGGGTGGTAAAAGGTGAAGTCAGAAGAGTCCTGGGGGAAACCAAGGAAGACACTGGGAATGGCACAAGGCAAGATCTTGTCCGCGGAGGTGTCGCGAACAAGTGCCAAGCAACCCCAGACACGAAAACGCGACGCAGCACCAGGGGACCCAGTCCAAAGACTGGTCGGTGAAACCTCTGGTCGAGAGACACGGGGCCAGAGGTTTCAGCTGGTGAGCGGCGTACCGAACCATGTAGGGCCACAGAAAATGGGGGGCACGGGCGTGAGTCAAGGAGGTGCGGGCAATCTCCATGACCAAGCCTATGTGGCGCTCAGCAACCCCATTCTGCTGTGGGGACTCTAGAAGCGTCCAGGACTGACGAATGCCCTGCTCGCGACAGTATCTAGCTAGAACGCCGGAGCGAAGCTCACCCCCGCGGTCGGAGTGAAGACAGCTGACACGACGATCACGCGTGTTTGCAGTGGTAAGTAACCACCGGATCAGCGTAGAAGTCACCTGGGACTTCTTCGCCAGGGGGAACACTGTGGTGTAGCGGGAATAGTCGTCCACGACCACCAGAAAGAAACTCTCTCGCTCAGGGCCGGGAGAGCGGCGGGGCCCCAGACGTCCAAGTGGAGAGTCTCGAAGGGCTCGGTGGCCGGACGAAGGGAGGAGGAGTGAGGGGTGGCGTGCAGCCGACCCTCGACGCAGGGACCGCAAGGTGGTGCAAGCGAAGGCAGCAGCAACAGTAAGACTCTCGGGAGGCCTAAGACAAGACGTTGACTAGACATAGCGCGCAGGCGAGGAATCGTCTGGTGCCCCAAGCGGTGGTGCCACAAAACGGTGGGGTGAGCAAGCGACCGGCAAGAGCAAGACGCAGCAAATGGACCAGACACGGGAACCTGACCAGACACAGCTACCTGGTGAGACACGGCAACCTGGTGAGATGGGGGAACCTGACGGGGGGCAGTGACAGTGGTCGGGGGCAGTAGCTGCTGCTGCTGCTGCCCTTGGGGGCCATTGTGAAGTGTGTAGAGACCAGAGCCCGGCTCAGCGGTAAAGGTGGCCAGAGGCGCGTACGTGTCCCCGTTGACACAAACCGCAGTCTCGCCAGAAGGCTCAATCCACACACCCACGTGACTACTCACGAGCGGCCTCACACCCACCAAGTTCCTGGAGAACGAGGGGACGTGAAAGCCCGTCAGGAAACCCAAGGGAAATGTTGGGCACGGGAGCGTAGTAGTGTAGCGAGCAGTGACTGGTCCCGAAGTGGGATCAGCCAGTGCTACAGAGTGTGAGAATTAACGAGAAGAATGATGAAACTAGAAAGGAGATGGGTACAAGTAGGAAACACAAAGTGTTGTACCCTCTAAGAACTACCCCACTAGAGCCTAAACAGACTATAGCATATATAAGTTTGACACACCCCCATAGGCAAAGTGGGGGAGAACAAGGGGTCACAAGACCAGTCAAGAAGGTAAAGCAAGCTCAGGGTGGATCACAAAGTCACCACGCAGTCTGAGCACAAGCAAAGGGCCACAAAGCCAGTTCACATGCAGAGTTATATAAAAGAAAGCAAACAATACTGTGAACACAACCTAGTAAGTGTAAACATGCAGGTATAAGTATATAGAGTACAATACAAGCAGAGTCAAGAAGTCAACAAGTGAGGCACAGTGGGTACAAGGCCTAACACAGTACAGAAACGCTGATGATCACAAGGCTGAAGTGCCTTGGTGAAAACATCAGCAGTGTTGGCCTGAGAGGCCACGTAGGCAAGACGAAGCTGACCGCGCTGCTGCAACTCTCGAGCAAGGAAGTAGCGCAGAGCAATGTGCTTCGTTCTGTACTCCAGTCTGTGCTCCTGACACAAGGCCAGCATGGCCTTGTTGTCGACGTACAGAACTGGAGGAGAACGAGGCGCCTCTCCCAAGTCGGTCAGCAGGTAGGTGAGCCAGCGTAGCTCCTGTGCAGCCATGGCCCCAGCGTAGATCTCCGCCTCACAACTGGAGCTGAGAACAGAAGAAGAACGGGTAGACCGCCAAGAGACAGAACCGGAGCCAAGACTGAAGGTGTAACCCTGTGACGACCGCTGCGTAGTCAAGTCGTCAACCCAGGAGGCGTCTGCGTGACCAGTGAGGACAACTCGAGCCCGTCCTCCAAGCACGAGCCCCATGCCCGATTTACTGCACAAGTATCGCAACACCCTCTTCGCAGCATCCCAGTGCACCTTTCGGTGCCTGCCGGGAGCCACGTAGCGAGCCAGAAGGCTGAGAGGGTATGCGAGGTCAGGTCGTGTGCAAGTCATCAGGTACATGAGGCAACCCACAAGCTCTGGATACGGGCCACTCGGCTCTACGGACTCGTCTGAAGGTGGAGCTGAGAGCGAGTGACCGGTAGGCAGAGGAGTGGACTGTGGCGAGGAGTACGTGAAGCCGAAGCGCTGAAGGACCTGCTGCACCATGTGTGACTGAGTTAAGGTAATGGTGCGCTGTGCTCTGTCCCGGGTGATCCGCAAGCCAAGATAGCTTGTCAGTTCACCCAGGTCTGTGCACGTGTGTCTCTTCTGCAGCTCGGACTTTACGTGGGCGAGTGCCTCAGTGTCAGCAGTAGCAAAGACAAGGTCGTCTACGTACACGAGAACGTAGAACGGCGGCAGAGTAGTGTCAGTGCGTAAGAACAGAGAAGGGTCAGAAGTGGAAGGAGCAAAACCAAGAGCAGCAAGAGTCGTCCTGAGTGTGTCGTGCCACTCACGAGGTGCCTCGCGGAGACCGTAGACTGGCCGCTGAAGGCTCCACTGGGTACCAGCTGGAAACGACCCAGTGAAGCCAGGTGGCCGGCGCAGCCAGATCTCCTCGTGCAGGCTGCCCTGTAGAAAGGCTGTGCTGAAGTCAAGCGAGTGGAGCTCGTAGTTACGCTGAGCAGCTACGTGCAGCAGTACCCGAAGAGTGGTCATCTTCAGGGTAGGGGAGAAGGTCTGAAAGAAGTCAACTCCCTGTCGCTGACTGAAGCCACGAGCAACGTAACGCACCTTGAAGACAGGCGGAGAACCAGGCGGCCGCTTCACCCTGAAGATCCACATGCCACTGACGATGTTCGCCCCAGGCGGGGGAACCTCGTCGACGTAGGTGCCTGTGGACTTCCAGGAAGCCATCTCGGCGTCCATGGCTGCCTGCCACTGAGAGGAGTAGGGACCCTCTATCGCCTCTGCGTAAGAGCGCGGGGTCGGGATGTCTGGTGCATCCGGGTCTCCCTCAGGGGCAAGCAGCATGGACACGAGATGAGGTGCAGAAGCAGCAAAGCACTCAAACTCCTCCTGTCTTGTGGAGCACCTTGCTCCTCCTGCTGCTGCGGCTGCTGCTGCTGTTGCTGCTGCTGCTGCTCCTCCACCTCAGGTTCTCCCCCATCCTCTGTCACCCCAGAGATCTCATTCTCAGAGACAGAAACCTCCACTTGCCTTGAAGGCCGCTGCACCTCATCGGCCTCGACAATTAGCGGTGTCGTTGGAAGCTTCTGCTGCTGCTGCTGCTTCCACTCCTTGTAGTACAAGGACTCAAGGAACTTCACATCCCTTGACACAGTCAGCTGCTGGCTGGTCAAGTCCCAAATCAGCCAGCCCTTGTGATCCTTAGCAAGCCCCAAGTGCACACCCCATCTCCCAGAAGCTTCCAGTTTTCCCCTCTTCTCCTTAGGCACATGAAACACCACCATGCACCCAAAGGCTCTCAGCATGTTCACAGCTGGTGCAATCCCATACCACTTGGTGTAGGGGACCCACTGCTTGTCCCCCACAGTCGCCAGCACCCTGTTCTTCACAACAACGACCTGCCGCAGTGCTGTCACCCAAAACGGATCCGGCAGCCCTGCACGCCCAAGGAGAGTGCGAGCACCTTCCTGCAGGGTCCGGTTGAACCGCTCAGCCACGCCATTCTGCTGAGGGTTGTAAGGCACTGTGAGCTGATGCTGGATCCCCTTCCGCTTCAGCTCCTTCTCAAAATCAGCGCCGATGAACTCTCCTCCGTTGTCAGTGCGGATCACCTTCACCTTGTGTCCGCTTTCCCTTTGTGCTCTCGGCATCCACTCCTTAAGAACAGCCGCTGCCACCTCCCCCTTAGTCTTGAGAGGGTACACCCACACCGCACGCGTGTGGTCGTCCACAATCGTCAAGAAGTAGCGGCTGCCCGAGAGAGAAAGGGCCCTCGTGGGGCCCACCACATCCATGTGCACTAGTTCAAGTGGTGCCTTGGCTGGTCCTGTGCTGCTGCTGAAGGGAAACTTCGTGAATTTGGTCTCAAGGCAGGTAGGGCAGCTCCCAATCTCCTTTGCTCCCCCCTTCACCTCCAGCCCCTTCAAGCACCCATCCTTTACCAACTTCTGCAGCATAGGAATGTTCACATGGCACAGCCTCTCATGCCACGTCTCCCAATCAGCCTCACCACTCCCAGATGAAGCCTTTGCCCATGCAGCTGTCGCATCCACACCAGCAAGCACCTCACCATGTGGCTGTTGTGGCTGCTGCACCTTCTTGACTGCATCCAGGGCCCCAGCAGTTGGTGCAGTCTCCTCTCCTCCCGCAGTTGCTTTAGCCGCTGCCGCTGCCTTTGCCGTTGCTGGTGGTTTCCCCTTCCAAGGGATGATGGGCAGCTGCCACAAGTCCTTGATGCAGCTGCTCTTCTCCTCCAAGTTCCACAGCAGCAACTTCCCAAGCTTTGCACGGCAGCTGGTTGGGCCGAAGGTAACTTCAGCCTTGCTCTTCTGCAGCCGGCGCACAGAAAGAAGGTTAGCGGACAAACCTTCAACCAACAGCACATTCCCAAGCCCCACAAGCTCTCCATTGGCTCCCATCACCTTGGCATTCCCAACACCAATCACAGGGAGCAAAGCACCTGAAGCGGCAGCCACAAACTTGATCTTCCCAGGAGGTTTTACCTCATCAAGCAAATCTGCCCGTGGGGTCATATGACTCGTGCAACCTGAATCGATCACCCAGTGAGTGAGGGGGTGCATCACAACCTTCCCAACTGAACCCACATCACCCCCACTCCCTTGCACATCCTCAACCATGAGGAACATCCCAGGGTGGGCTTTACCTTGTGCACCATCACCTTGTGCACCTGAACCTTGCACAGCGCCACCGCGTGCACGTTCACCACTTGGCGGCTTCATGCCTGGAGGGGCCCATCCCTCAGGCCGGCTGAAACACTTGAACCACGGGTGTCCAGCCTTCTTGCAGTACCAGCACGCACCCTCCATTCGGGTGCTCCCCCTGCCACCAGAGCTCCCATGCCCCTCATTGTAGTCACCTCGGCCTCTCCCTCTGCCAAAACCTCTCCCACGGCCTCGGCCTCTCCCTCCCCCTCTTCCTCTGCTGCCTCCTGCAGCTCCATACCCCTCAGCAGTTTTGTTGGCAGCACCACCTCCCGTGTGGCGTCTGCGGAAGTCCTCCTGCAGAATCTGCTGCCGTAGCCACTCAGGCGTCCATTTGTCCTGCTGAACGTTGAGGGTGGGGATGAGGTTGTCCCACGAGTTGTCGAGCACCGAGATGATCTTGGTGCACTGTTGCATCTGCGACACTTCGCTGCCCGCCGCTGCCATCCTCGCATAGGTGTCCTTGATCTTGTCAAGGACCGGTTTCACATCATCTCCCGGTTTCATGGAGAGGGCAGCCAACTCCTTCTCCAACACAATCACCATCGGCAGCGTGTTGGGCTGAATCACGTCGCGTAGCAGCTTCCATGCCTTCGGTCCGGAATCATCCAACTCCACCAAATCCTTGATGTGCTGGAACATGTCGTTGTTGACCGATTGGAGGATGAGGTCGTACAGCACCGCGCTCTTCTCAATCCACCGATCGCGGGCATCTCCTTCCCCCGGCATCTTCTCCTCTCCCATTGCAATTTTCAGCAGCTTGTAGCGCTTGAAGGCGCTCCGCATCCGCCCGCTCCATTCCTCATAGTTGGAGCCATCCAAAGCTTCAATCTTGGATGGTGGCGGCTCACTCCTCTTCTCAGCTGCATCTCCACTCCTTTGATTCATCTCCTCTGCTCCCAATCAGAGGTTTCAGCTCCCCCTTTTGCTGGTCACAATGTAGATCCACACAATCTTCACAAGTGTCAGCGCCAACGAAATTTCGGCAGAGTTTCCCCTTAGCGGAAGTCACATCCAACCTCCAGAACTCCACTTAGGCACGCCCACAGGCCATGCTGGGTCTAGGAGGGTCTTCACACTTCAGTAGACTCTCCACAAAGTCCTTAATCAGCTCTGATACCACTTGTTAGAGACTAAGGACGGAGTCTATGAAGATTAGGAGCCAAAATATCTCAACATCGTTGGGCCTAGTTTCTGAACAGAAAAGTCGAGTTCACAAGAAACGCCGTCGACGGAAATTTCACGGTTAAAACTTCACCAAACTCAGATATGTTGTAGCTCTACTCCGTGGCTACAATTCACAAGTTGAATCGTACGGAAAGGTGAAGTGTGTCTTGAGTTATCGATTTCAGCGCACTAGGGGGTATGCTGCCATAGAATCTTAACTCAATCACAAAGTTCACACAAGTTCACACAAGAGAATTAGAGTAGCACTAAACCAGGTGGAAGGGATAAGGAGGACGAGAGGGAAGGTCCCAAGAGAGTCCCCAACCAAGGAAACCCCATGCCATACAATTCCCTTCCCCATAGGCAACCCAACTTTGACCTTTGTCACTATCCCAACCTCCACAATCCACCTCAACCCAACTTGGCCACACTTGCCAACCTGGTTTGGTTTCTCCCAACCATTTGGCAGCAACTACAGTAGAAAAGACGAATTTCCCAACCCCCAAAAGTCTGTACCCCATATTGAGTCAACCCCACAACTTCCCATAGTCACCACAACCAAATATCAAAAGCATACGAACTCCAACGTTCGTAACTTTCTAGTTCGTGCTCCGATTGAAGCGATACTTGGTTCCTCGGAAAGCTCTTGAGCAGAGGAGTCACTTCAGATATCTGCTCAAGCCAAATAACATTCACACACACACTCAGAAAAACCAAACCGCACAAAACACAAATTCTTGCACACACTCACAACACGCATGCAACGCACGAACATATGATGGGAGGCAGACAGACGTGAATGCGAATGGTAGCATCACTCAACAAGGGGCGACGCGGCGGACAGGCGCAACGCGACGGACGGGACGGGCAGGGGGGGGGGGGGAGACGCGACGCGACGGGGAAAGCGGGCGCGACGCGACCGGCAGGCGCAGCGGGCGCTAGGGAACAGTGCGAGCGTGACTAACACTAGGGTACGGGACAGGCTCGGGCGCTACGGGCGTGAGCGGGAGGAACGGGATCCCACGGGAGGATCCCGTGGAAAAAGCCCTTAGGATATTTTGCAGGACTAAATTCTGAGTAGGATGATGTAATAGCGGAAGCGTTGAATAACAACTTTGTGAACCACCTTGCGCTAGTATGTGAGGGCAAAGTAGATTGATTAAAAACAAAGGGATACAAGCTTTTATAAGAATACAAGGAATATGAAGAGATACAGTTAATAACTGTTTTGCTGTTGCTGTTGCGGTTCGATACAGTGACGACTCGGGCAACTGCTCAATAGCGAGTCAGTTGTTTGTCCTTGCTGTCGCGCTCTATTTGTCAGGTCAAAAGTCGCTGACCTTTGACTTTCGCACAACCTCCAGCAGTTGTTCAACCTCCGAGGGTTGACTCGCTAATGCTTCGATATGTTTCGCTTCGCTTCTGTCTTGGTATTTCGACACGACAGAGGCGCTAAATCAATTGTTTCCAACACTCCCCTTCGCTTCTGGAGCGTCGCTGCTGGTGATGTGGCTTTGTCCAGTCAGCAGCATGCAGTACTCGAACTTCTGCTTCCCGAGCTTCTTGGTCAGGTAATCAGCTGCCATCTCGGACGTGGGACAGTAAGACAGCTCAAGTCTTCCCTTCTCGATCTCATCCTTTACAAAGAAATATCGTAGGGCGATATGCTTCGTCCTGTTCGCGAATCCGTTTTTGTTGGCTATGCGGATTGCCGACTGGTTGTCGCAGAACAAGGAGAAGCTTGGTAACTGAGCCAACTTCGCCTCCTCCAAAAGTTCGCGAAGGTACAGTCCTTCCTTGGTGGCTGAGCAGAGTGCGATATATTCAGCTTCAGCTGAGGAGAGAGCGATTAATTCCTGCTTGCTCGACTGCCAGGAGATAGGTCCGATAGGCTCGAGGCGATAGATGTAGCCGGTGCGTGAGCGTCTGTTGTCGGAGTCGCCGGCGTGATCTGCGTCGACGTAGCCGAGTAGTTTAGGTGTCGTAGTCCCGTTTTTGTGGTAGGTTAGACCGACGGTTGAAGTGCTGACGAGGTAGTGGAGAGCACGGTCGAGTTCCACCATGTGCTCTGCTTCAGGTTTCTTGAGGTAGGTCGCGAGCTGACTTGCGGAGTACGATAGGTCCGGACGGCAAGTGACAGCTGCGAAGAGGAGGCATCCCAGCTTTCTCTGGTAGTCGCGTATGCCGACGGATTTCAGTGGAGCGGATCCTTCCTTGTTGTTTCTTGCCGTGTAGCGGTATGGCGTAGAGATGGTGGTTGGCGTGAGAGCGAAGCGTTTGGCGATGGTGTCGGCATATTTTGCGGCGTTGAGGTAGATCGCGTCTTCGTCTTCCTGGATGTTAAGGCCGAGATACTTCGTGACAGTAGACGAGACTGTGAGCGTGAGATCCTTCTGTAGTTCTCCTTCGAACCAGGTGGTGACATTGTTGGTCGAGCCGATGTAGAGTAAATCGTCCACATAGACGATCAGTAGGATATAGTCGATGCCCTTTGTAAGCCGATACATGCCCTGGTCGTGAGGTAGTTGGCGGAATCCAATGCGAGTAAGTCTTGCGTGTAGATACTGCTGCCACAGCCTTGGAGCTTGTTTGATGCCGTACAGGGATTTCTGCAGCTGACAGACTTGATTAGGTTCTCCGTGGGAGCCGTGTGGGAGTTCGAGGAAAATTTTGGCGTCAACAGGTGCGTAAAGGAATGCGTTGGCGACGTCGATTTGCCGCAGTTTCTTTTTCTTCATGGCGGCGATCGCAAGGAGAATTCGTAGTGAGGTGTGTCGGCTGACCGGGACGAATGTCTCGGTGAAGTCGCGTCCGTGCTCTTGGTCGAAGCCGCGTACGACCCAGCGCGCCGTAAACTTGTCAATGGTGCCATCTGCCTTTGTCTTCACACGGAAGACCCACTTCCCGGTGAGTACTGTCTTGTTTCGTGCCACGCCGATAGGGACAACTTTCCAGGTATTACGTTCCTCCAGTGCTTTCAGTTCCTTGTCCATGGCTTCACGCCATTTTTCCTTATGCTCCCCCCCCAGAGCCTGCTGAACTGTGGCAGGCTCCTTAGGAATCTCCGTGCCGTGGACCGCGGTGACGAGGCCGAGTATCTGGAGGCCACTCTGTGTGTAGCGGGGGAGAGTTGTGTCCGCGGGATAAGCTGCTTCGTCACCTGCTTCTGGGTCAGGTATGAAATTGGGCCCTATGCGTTCTGCTTCGTTGGTGTTAACTTCTGCAGGTGTAACGTAACCGTTGTCGGCGAAGTGGTAAAATAATTCGGCGTTGGCGCTTTCGCGAGGATTGTCGTCATCCATTGGGGCGTCGACGGAGCAGTAAGGGAGAGGTCCGGCTTCCTCCGAGGCTCTATCCACATTCTGCTCGTCCCAGTCAGTTTCGTCTGCTGCCGAGGCGAAGGCTCGGTCGCCACGGAAGCCGCCTGTGGGGTCCCGGTCTTCTTCCAGGTTGGCAAGATACGTCGGAAGGGTGAGTCGTTCGTAGAAAATGACATCACGTGCTGCTACTGTTTCTTTGGAGTGGACGTCGAAAATCTTCCACGCGTTGTAATTTCTTTCGATGCCCAGGTGTAGTCCCCACTGTGCGCGTTGAGAAAATCGGCCGGCTCGTGCAGATGGGGGTCGGTACTGTACCATGCAGCCGAAAACTCTTAACATTTTTGTGCTGCCCTGTTTTCCTGTCCAGAGCAGGTGCGGTGATGCGTTGTTCGGTAGTGACGATGACAAAAGCAAGTTGTGCAGCATGACAGCGTGGTCCATCGCCTCAGGCCACTGGTGATTGGGCAGTCGCATGCCACGCAGTAATTTGCGCATGGTGTTATGGAGAGTTCGATTCATCCGTTCTGCCACGCCTTGCTGCTGATGGGCATAGGGAAGCGAGATGAGCCTCTTGATACCTCTTTCTGCCAAGTACTGCTTGAACCTCTGTGAGGTGTATTCTCCTCCTCCGTCTGACTGGAAGCTTTTTAGTTTCACGCCTGATTCTCGTTCTGCTACTGGGAGCCAAGCGACGAAAGCCTCGAAAGCCATGTCCTTGCTCGGAAGGTTAAGGTGCCAAACGTAACGCGTAGCAGCATCGATGAACGTGATGGTGTAGCTGTATGCTCCTTGTCCAGGTTCGCGATTGTACAGGATGTCGCTGTACACTTTCTCAAGTGGTGCGTAAGCTGGCGCGCTGGGGTTGTGGTGAGAAGTGAATGGCCGATGTGGTAAGTCAGCTTCGGGGCAGGTAAAGCACGTTCCACGAGCTCGTCGAAGTTCGCTTCCATCGGTTAGGAGCAGTGAATCTTTGTCGAGTACTCCTGCTCTGATTGTGTTGTTTAATACCGTGTTGCTTGGATGTCCCATTCGTGCGTGCCAGATGTCTTCGCCAGCTCGATGTCCGGGTGAACGACGGTACAGGTCGGAGTTGGAGTAGAAGTTTGTGGTGAAGTTTATGCTTCGATGTACTTCTCGTGGTGTTGGGTTAAGTTGCTGCGCAGGAGTCGGTGGAGTGTCATCAATTGGAGCCGATGCAGTTGAAGGACCAGTGATTGGTGTCGATGTTATTGTTGTTGCTGCCGTTGTTTTTGCTGCTGCCGATGTTGTCTCTGCTGCTGCTGATGTTGTCTCTGCTGCTGCTGAGTGTTGAATTGTTGCTAATGCTCTTGTTCGTTCTGCCTCAGGGATGGTGTGCGAATACCAGAAACCTTCTGGACTGAACTCGGGGTCGAGATCCGGTGGATGTGTCCAGGAGGTGAAAGTGACAATCCCGTCGCTGTCAGCGGTGCCAAGATCTGGGACGAAGTCGAGGACGAAGACGTTGTTTTTCAGGACCGCCTTCCCGATGTAGAGACCGCCTTTCCCGTGATATAAATTGAACTCCTGAGTGGTGCTATCTGCTTCGAGATGTATGCTCTTCGCCATCAGTTGACTGACGCTGAGTAGGTTGTAACCAAGCCCTTCTCCTATTAAAACCTTTTACATCTGCAGTATGACGTTTGTCTCTCGTGACTGAAGTTGCACTACCCCTTGTCGTCGTGTGCGTAGGTTCTGATTGTTGGCGACGGTGATGACAACCTCGTGTTGAAGTTCGTGTTCGCGTTGAACAAAGCGTCCTGAAGAGCACATGTGTTGTCCGCAACAACTATCCAAGAACCAGGTATCCTTCCCAGACGGTTCGCTTTGGGCGATGGCTGCGTACGTTGGGTTCGGTTGCAGAGATTCTCGACGTGGAGTCCTTTCGTCGAGTTGTTCTTCTGGTGAGTAGTGCGGCGGCGATTCAGTAATGCAGGAGTCGGTCAATTTTGCCATGCAGCTGACGATATCCCTTGTTACTTGTGCAGGTTGTCCCGTCGACTTTGTTGACGTTTGAACTTGAGTAGTAAGATTTTCTTGCGTTGAGGTGACTTGACTGCTTGAAGGTCGAAGCTGCCGCTGTGTTGGTGCTGACAGTTGTCGGTTAGGGCAGTGTGTGCGAGGATGTCCTGACGTCTTGCAGAGATGACAAAACGGAGGTACGGGTTGTTGACTTTGGTACTTGTGTTGCCGATGGTTGTTGTTGTAGCGTCGTTGAGTGTGAAAAGCGAACTCGGATACTGACGTCTTCCTCTTGTGTTTTTCTTCTTGTAGGTCCATGTCTTGCTGTTCGGCGTGAATTTCAGCGCACAATGCTGCTTCGGAGATCTTCCCGTGAGCCCGGAGTATGGCACGAGTGGAGCGCCAATGAGGACCAAGACCGCCAATAACGACTGTGACGAAGGCGTCTTCTGATATCGACCCTTCGCATCGAAGGAGTTTCTCGCGCAATTCGCGACAGCGGCTGATATACGCCATCCCCTTTTCGCCCGGTTTCATTTCCACAGTTGTCAGTTGTGCCATTAACCGACTCTGATTGACGCTGTCTGTTGCCTGATACAGGTTCTTCAGGTGATTGTACGCGAGCTCGGCGGAGTTTCCGTATCCTCGGTAAGACCGAATGTTCTGCTGCTGGTTCGGTGTGACGTTGCGCAGTAGGATTGTATATGCCATCATAGATTGATACGTATACTGCTGTTTATCGTATTGCATGCCGTTTGTTGGATATGGCAGGGACCCATCGAAGAAGCCAAGAATCTGCGCGCCTTCCATCATTAGTTCGAATTCAAATGACCAGGTAAAGAAGTCCTTTCCGTCGAATGGTCTTGACGTCTGCAGTTTTAAAACGTGCGCAAACTGCGACTGAACTTGAAGTGCATCTAGTGCCTTCTCTTGATCAGGTGAAGGATGCTGGCGCGGCATAAAGCTGACGGAGCCGCGCTGAGGTTCGTACGGGGCGAAGATAGGTTGTTGCTGATTTCCTCGTGCGTAGGATGAACCGTCGAGGCTCATCGGTGTTGCGTTGTTGTTGCTGTTGTTTGACTGTGCAGGTACCCCTTGCTGGTGTTGTTCGTAAAAGGACATGAAGGAGAAGAATTTCTCCATCATGTCTGGGTCGAAGGCCGCAGCTTGATTTGCAGGAGTTTCTGAAGACGTTGCCCTTGGTCTTGTTGCCGTACCCTCCTCTGTCTGTAGGCCAGAGGCAGGAGGTGGAGTAGGAGTAGTACCGGGAGAGCCGTTAGAGGAGCTTCTCTCCTTCTGCGTTGCCATGTTTTGTGATGTTGGGGGTGTCTTGATTGTAGTTGAATTTGTCCTGATAGCTCTCATACCATGTTGGGCTGAGAAAAAGCCCTTAGGATCTTTTGCAGGACTAAATTCTGAGTAGGATGATGTAATAGCGGAAGCGTTGAATAACAACTTTGTGAACCACCTTGCGCTAGTATGTGAGGGCAAAGTAGATTGATTAAAAACAAAGGGATACAAGCTTTTATAAGAATACAAGGAATATGAAGAGATACAGTTAATAACTGTTTTGCTGTTGCTGTTGCGGTTCGATACAGTGACGACTCGGGCAACTGCTCAATAGCGAGTCAGTTGTTTGTCCTTGCTGTCGCGCTCTATTTGTCAGGTCAAAAGTCGCTGACCTTTGACTTTCGCACAACCTCCAGCAGTTGTTCAACCTCCAAGGGTTGACTCGCTAATGCTTCGATATGTTTCGCTTCGCTTCTGTCTTGGTATTTCGACACGACAGAGGCGCTAAATCAATTGTTTCCAACAATCCTAACCTACCAGGTGATACCATGTTAAGAACTGAATGATAGTTTCACTAAGGTTGGTTGGGGTACATAAACCTAACCCTGACTGTTGTACCCCATATGACACACATCACTAAAACTATAACATCTTACACCATTTGATATGAACATGAAATACAATACAAATGCAAAAAAAAAAAAAAAAAAATCACCATCTATGCACCACTGCTCAATCGAAACACTGATGACAATATGCTGTACATAGTCACTATCAGTAAGCACAATCTCCATGTAAAGCACGTTTATGCTATTTACATGGTCAAACTCACATCGTACAAACCATGGCGCATAATAACACAGTGAGAGACACCCCAGCCCATGGGTCCCATGTTGGAGCTGTTGGAAACAATCGGTCCTAAGCGCCTCTGTCGTGTCGAAACACTAAGACACAAAAGAAACGAAGTATAACGAATCACCGACGAGTCAACCCTCGGAGGTTGAAAGTAACTGTTGGAGGTTACGCGAAAGTCAAAGGTCAGCGACCTTTGACCTGACAAAGTACAGCGCGACAGCAAGGACAAACAACCGACTCGGTATTGAGCAGTTGCCCGAGTCGTCACCGTATCGAACCGCAACAGCAATAGTAAAACGGTTATTAACTGTATCTCTTCGTATTCCTTGTACTCTTATAAAAGCTTGTATCTCTTTGTTTTAATCAACTTACTTTGCCCTCACATACTAGTGCAAGGTGGTTCACAACTCTTTAATTAACGCTTCCGCTACTACACCAACTCTACCCAGAGTTCACCCCTGCAAAGATCCAAAAGGGTTTTTCAGCCCAACATGGTATGAGAGCTATCAGGGGGAATTCAACTTCTATACCGACAACATCAACAAGCATGGCTACACAAAAGGAAAGGAGCAACTCCAACGGCTCCCAGGGCACTACTCCTACTCCACCTCTTGCCTCTGGCCTACAGACAGAGGAGGGCACAGCAACAAGACCCA
Source organism: Closterium sp. Naga37s-1 (assembly GCA_947471745.1). Taxonomy (NCBI): domain Eukaryota; kingdom Viridiplantae; phylum Streptophyta; class Zygnematophyceae; order Desmidiales; family Closteriaceae; genus Closterium; species Closterium sp. Naga37s-1. Next base: position 126,389 of record CANJKZ010000772.1, on the reverse strand, counting down.
GAGCAATATCTACCGAGACTCCCGCGAATCAACCTGCAGACTTCGACCAGAGCATGATGGAGAAGTTTTTCTCCTTCATGTCCTTCTACGAGCAACACCAGCAATCGGCACTTGCGCAGTAACACAACAGCAACAACAACGGAGCAACACCCATGAGTCTCGACGGCTCATCATATGCACGAGGAAATCAACAACAGCAGCCTACCTTTGCTCCGTACGAGCGCGGGTCCATCAGCTTTATGCCACACCCACAGCCTTCACCTGGACAAGAAAAATCACTGGACGCATTACAAGTTCAGTCGCAGTTCGCACACGTTCTGAAGATGCAGACGTCAAGACCTTTCGATGGAAAGGACTTCTTCACCTGGTCGTTCGAGTTCGAGCTGATGATGGAAGGCGCGCAGATACTCGGGTTCTTCGACGGGTCTCTGCCATACCCAACAAACGGCACACAGTACGAGAAGCAGCAGTACACCTATCAGTCAATGATGGCGTACACGATCCTACTGAGGAATATCACCCCGACTCAACAGCAGAACATAAGGTCTTACCGAGGTTACGGCAACTCCGCGGAGCTCGCGTACAACCACCTGAAGAGCCTGTATCAAGCAACAGACAGCGTAAGCCAAAGTCGGTTAATGGCGCAACTGACAACGGTTGAAATGAAACCAGGGGAGAAAGGAATGGCGTATATCAGTCGATGTCGCGAGTTGCGCGACAAGCTTCTTCGATGCGGAGGGTCGATCTCTGAAGACGCCTTCGTGACAGTCATCATCGACGGCCTCGGTCCTCAATGGCGCGCCACAAAGGCCATTCTCCGAGCTCACGGAAGAATCTCCGAAGCAGCGCTCTGCGCCGAAATCCACGCCGAGCAGCAAGACATGGACCTGCAAGAAGAACGACACAAAAAGAAGACATCAGCACCGGAATTCGCGTTCCACACTCAGCGACGCTACAACAACAACAACAACCGGCAGCAACAACCGAAGCCAGTACCTCCGTTCTGCCACATCTGCAAAACTTCAGGACACCCGCGTACGCACTGCCCAAATCGTCAACAGTCAACAACTCCACAGCGGCAACTTCGACCTTCAAGCAGCCAAATCGCCTCAACGCAAGCAAATCCCACGACCCAGATTCAAGCCTCAACGACTTCAACGGGACAACCTGCACAAGGAGCAAGAAACATCGTCAGCTGCATGGCAAAGCTGAGTGACTCCTGCATCACCGAGTCACCACCACACTACTCACCGGAAGAACAACTCGACGAAACCACACCCCGCCGCGAGTCACTTCAGCCGAACCCGACATACGCCGCCATCGCCCAAAGCGAACCATCCGGAAAAGACACATGGTTCTTGGACAGTTGCTGCGGACAGCACATGTGCTCCTCGGGACGCTTCGTTCAACGAGAACACCAACTTCAACGCGAAGTTGTCATTACAGTCGCCAACAATCAGAACCTGCGAACACGACGACAAGGCGTAGTTCAACTTCAGTCAAGGGAAACAAACGTTATACTGCAGATGTCAAAAGTACTAATCGCAGAGGGACTCGGCTACAACTTACTGAGCGTCAGTCAGCTAATGGCGAAAGGGATTCACCTCGAAGCAGACAGCACCACCCAAGAATTCAAACTGTATCATGGGAGAGGAGGACTTTACATCGGCAAGGCGGTCCTCAAGAACAACGTCTTCATTCTTGATTTCGTCCCTGATCTTGGCACCGCCGACAGCGACGCCATCGTTAACTTCACCAACTGGACATACCCTCCAGACCTTGATCCAGACTTCAGTCCAGAAGGCTTCTGGTACTCACACACCATCCCTGAAGCAGAAAGAACAAGGGCGTTACCAGCAATTCAGACAACATCGGCAGCAGCAGAGACAACATCGGCAGTAGCAGAACCATCAACGGCAGCAGCAGGAACGTCAACACCAATTGCTGGTCCTTCAACGACACCGCTCCTCATCGACGACACACCACCGACACCCGCGCAACAACTACACCCAGCACCTCAAGAAGTTCATCGTAGCGCCAACTTCACCGCCAACTTCTACTCCAACTCCGATATGTACCGACGATCACCCGGACATCGCGCCGACGAAAGCACCTGGCACGCAAGGATGGGACACCCAAGCAACACAGTATTAAACAATACGATAAGAGCAGGAGTACTCGACAAGGACTCACTCCTACTGACCGACGGACGAGAACTTCAACAAGTACGCGGAACGTGCTTCACCTGCCCTGAAGGTGACTTACCACATCGACCGTTTGCGTCTCATCACAACCCGAGCGCACCCGCGTACGCACCACTCGAGAAGGTGTATAGCGACATCCTGCACAATCGGGAACCAGGACAAGTAATATACAACTATACAATCACCTTCATCGACGCCGCCACCCGTTACGTCTGGCACCTAAACCTCCCTAGCCGCGACATGGCATTCGCAGCCTTCGTTGCCTGGCTACCAGCAGCAGAGAGAGAATCGGGCGTGAAACTGAAAAGCTTCCAGTCAGACGGAGGAGGTGAATACACCTCTCAGCGATTCAAGCAGTACCTGGCGGAAAGGGGAATCAAGTGGCTCATCTCCCTTCCCTACGCCCATCAGCAGCAAGGTGTAGCAGAAAGAATGAACAGGACCTTGCAGAACAGCATGCGCAAGCTGTTACGTGGCATGCGGCTACCCAACCACCAGTGGCCTGCGGCAATGGACCACGCCGTCATGCTGCACAACTTGCTCTCGTCATCATCGCTTCCAAACAACGCATCACCGCATCTGCTATGGACAGGGAAACAGGGCAGCACAAAAATGTTACGAGTATTCGGATGCATGGTACAGTACCGACCCCCAGCAGCACGAGCGGGCCGATTTTCTCAACGAGCACAGTGGGGACTACACCTGGGAATCGAAAAGAACTACAACGCGTGGAAAATCTTCGACGTCCATTCCAAGGAAATAGTAGCAGCACGTGATGTAATTTTCTACGAACGACTCACGTTCCAGACATACCTTGCCAACCTGCAAGAAGACCAGGATCCCACAGGTGGTTTTCGCGGTGACCGAGCCTTCGCCTCAGCAACGGACGAAGCTGACTGGGACGAGCAGAATGTGGACAACGCATCAGAAGAAGCCGGACCTCTTCCGTTCTGCTCCGTGGACGTTCCCATGGACGAAGATAACCCTCGCGAAAGTGTCAACGCCGAAACCTTCTACTATTTCGCCGACAACGGTTACGTAACACCTGCGACAGTCAACACCAACGAAGCAGAACGAGTAGGACCCAACTTCATACCTGATCCAGAAGCGGGAGATGAAGCAGCTTATCCCGAGGACGCAAATCTTCCCCGCTACTCACAGAGTGGACTGCAAATTCTCGGACTCGTCACCGCAGTCCACGGCACCGCCATTCCTAAAGAGCCTGCGACGGTTAAACAGGCTCTGGGGGGGGGAGCATAAGGAAAAATGGCGCGAGGCCATGGACAAGGAGCTGAAGGCACTGGAGGAACGCAATACGTGGAAAGTGGTTCCTATCGGCGTGGCACGGAACAAGACAGTGCTCACCGGGAAGTGGGTCTTCCGTGTGAAGACAAAGGCTGACGGCACCATTGACAAATTTAAGGCTCGCTGGGTTGTACGCGGCTTCGACCAAGAACACGGACGCGACTTCACCGAAACTTTCGCTCCGGTTAGCCGCCACACCTCACTACGCATTCTCCTCGCAATCGCCGCCATGAAGAAGAAGAAGCTGCGACAAATTGACGTCGCGAACGCGTTTCTCTACGCACCTGTTGATGCAGAAATTTTCGTCGAGCTACCGCACGGCTCCCACAGAGAACCCAACCAAGTCTGCCAGCTACTCAAGTCACTCTACGGCATCAAGCAGGCTCCGCGACTGTGGCAACAGCTGTCAGAATATTATGTTCTTCTAGTCTGCAGTGGGGTACTTTGTAGTGAGTACAACCCTTTTAGGGTTTGCTATATGTATCCCAATGTTTGCTAGTGAACACCACTTCCGCTCCACTCTCTTCTCATTCATTCCTGTTTCTTTCTTCACATGGTATAGAGCTAGTTTCGATCCTTCCTCGGGCCCACCACTTAAACTTTTTTTTACTGCCCTGCTGCCCGAAGCGCCCTTCGCGGCCCCTTCGCGGCCCCTTAACGGCCCCTTCGTGGCCCCTTAGCGACCCCGTCGCGGCCCTTCGTGGCCCCTTAGCGACCCTGTCGCGGCCCTTTGTGGCCCCTTCGCGACCCTGTCGCGGCCCTTCGTGGCCCCCCATTCGCGACCCCGTCGCGGCCCTGTCGCGGCCCCGTCACGACCTAGCCCCGGCCCTGCCCCGTCGCCCGGCCCTGCCCCGTCGCCCGGCCCTGCCCCGTCGCCCGACCCTGCCCCGTCGCGGCCCCACGTCGCGGCCCCCCGTCGCGGCCCCCGTCGCGGCCCCCCCCCGTCGCGGCCCCCGTCGCGGCCCCCCGTCGCGGCCCTCCGTCGCGGCCCCCCGTCGCGGCCCCACGTCGCGGCCCCCCCGTCGCGGCCCCCGTCGCGGCCCCCCCCCGTCGCGGCCCCCCGTCGCGGCCCCCGTCGCGGCCCCCGTCGCGGCACCCCGTCGCGGCCTCCCGTCGCGGCCCCTGTCGCGGCCCCTGCCCCGGCCCTGCCCCTGCCTTGCCGCGGCCCCTGTCGCGGACCCTGCCCCGGCCCTGCCCCGGTCCTGCCCCTGCCCTGCCCCGGCCCTGCCCCGACCCTGCCCCGGCCCTACCCGGCCATGTCGCGGCGCACCCGGGGCCCGCGCCCCGCCCCCCCCCGCCCCTCTTTTCCCGTCGCCCGTCGCGGCGCCCTGGGGGGGGGGGGGGGGCGGCGGGCGTCGCCCCTTCTGCCGCCTGTGTTGGCGCCCTGGGCGGCCGCGCATCGCCCCCCCCCCCCCCCCCTCCCCCCCCCGTACCCTCCCTACCCGCCATCCCGCCCTGCCCTGTGTTAGGGTTTGGGGGTGGCGAGTAGGGGGTGGCGGGTGTGTGGAATCCCCTGCTCCTCCTCCTCCTCTGTCTCCCACTGCTGCAGCTGCCGCTGAAGGGGGTGGGTGTGTGGGAGCCGATGGAGTGGTGCTAGGGGGTGGGTGTGTGGGAGCTGTCGGAGTGGTGCTAGGGTGTGTCGTGTGAGCAGAGTTAGAGGTGCAGCAAGGGGTGTGTGAAAGGGGGGTGGGACAGTTGGGGGAGGTTGAACGGAGGCGGTCGTCGTGTTGTCAGCAGCACCAGTAGTCCGGGGCGCTGCTCCGGTAGCCCAGTCGTAGCCAGCTGCGCCAGTCGCCCGTGGGTCCGTTGCTCCTGCCGCTCAGAGTTAGCCGCCGAGCCAGTTACTCCTGTAGTCCGGGGCGCTGTTCCGGTAGCCACTGTGCCAGTGTGACTCCTGTTGCCCGAGTGTCTGCAGCTTCAGCCGTCGCCTCCTATCTCCTCTCCTCTTACAGTCCCGCCTCCTCCTCACTTGCCCTCTGTGATAGCCTCTAGCTTTGCTTACATTTGTGAACTTTAAACTGTTGTTTGTGCTCAGAATGTGTGGTGACATTGTGATCCACCCTGAGCTTATTTTGCTTTTCTTCTTGTGCTGATTACACCCCACTTTGACTATGGGGGTGTGTCAGAATATTATGTTCTTCTAGTCTGCAGTGGGGTACTTTGTAGTGAGTACAACCCTTTTAGGGTTTGCTATATGTATCCCAATGTTTGCTAGTGAACACCACCTCCGCTCCACTCTCTTCTCATTCATTCCTGTTTCTTTCTTCACAACAGTACCTGCACACTCGCCTCATCCGCATCGGCTTCAAGCAACTACCGCACGATCAAGGCATGTACCGGCTCACAAAAAACGACGACTACATCCTACTAATCGTCTACGTGGACGATCTCCTTTACATCGGCTCGAATGACGGCATCACTACCTGGTTCGAAGGGGAGCTACAGCGAGATCTCACGCTCACAGTTTCATCTACCGTCACTCAGTACCTCGGCCTCAACATCCGGGAAGAGGAGGACGCGATCTATCTCAGCGCCGAGAAATATGCCGACACCATCGCCAAACGCTTTACGCTCACACCGACAGCCATCTCCACGCCATACCGCTACACGGCAGGGAACGACAAAGGAAGCTCCGCTCTACTCAAGCCCGCCGGCTTACGAGTCTACCAGAAGAAGCTGGGATGTCTTCTCTTCGCAGCCGTCACCTGTCGCCCCGACCTCTCATACTCCGCAAGCCAGCTCGCCACCTACCTCAAGAAGCCTGAAGCAGAACATCTGGCGGAGCTCGACCGCACTCTTCACTACTTCGTCAGCACCCCAACGATCGGCCTAACTTACTACAAGAACGCAACCACACCGACTAAGTTAATCGGCTACGTCGACGCTGATCACGCTGGCGACTCCGATAATAGGCGCTCCCGCACCGGCTACATCTACCGCCTCGAACCTATCGGACCTATCTCTTGGCAGTCAAGCAAGCAGGAATTAATTGCTCTCTCGTCAGCTGAAGCAGAATATATTGCACTCTGCTCAGCCACCAAGGAAGGACTCTATCTTCGCGAGCTGCTAGAAGAAGCGAAGTTAGCCGAGTTACCCAACTTTACCCTGTTCTGCGACAACCAGTCAGCAATTCGCATCGCCAACAAGAACGGCTTCGCAAACAGGACAAAACACATCGCCCTGCGATATTTCTTCGTGAAGGACGAGATCGAGAAGGGAAGGCTCGAGCTGTCATACTGTCCCACGTCTGAGATGGCAGCTGACTACCAGACCAAGAAGCTCGGAAAGCAGAAGTTCGAATACTGCATGTTGCTGACTGGACAGAGCCACGTCAGCGACACTCCAGAAGCGAAGGGGAGTGTTGGAAACAATCGGTCCTAAGCGCCTCTGTCGTGTCGAAACACTAAGACACAAAAGAAACGAAGTATAACGAATCACCGACGAGTCAACCCTCGGAGGTTGAAAGTAACTGTTGGAGGTTACGCGAAAGTCAAAGGTCAGCGACCTTTGACCTGACAAAGTACAGCGCGACAACAAGGACAAACAACTGACTCGGTATTGAGCAGTTGCCCGAGTCGTCACCGTATCGAACCGCAACAGCAATAGTAAAACGGTTATTAACTGTATCTCTTCGTATTCCTTGTACTCTTATAAAAGTTTGTATCTCTTTGTTTTAATCAACTTACTTTGCCCTCACATACTAGTGCAAGGTGGTTCACAACTCTTTAATTAACGCTTCCGCTACTACACCAACTCTACCCAGAGTTCACCCCTGCAAAGATCCAAAAGGGTTTTTCAGCCCAACAGGAGCGACACTTTTGCGGATGCCCTCACAATGCTCACACATGAACTTGAAATGGGCATGCTTATAAGGGTCGCTTCTTCACCTTCCCGCAAAGTGCGTAGTCATTTTTCGGATGAGACACAACCATATGGGCGCCTGATGATTGATGAGTATAGGAAAGAATAAATGTCCGAATATCGGCCTGTGATAATGGACCCACAACCATTAAGGAAGAGAAGCTGTAACGCTTCGGCCGACTACCCCTGGTTCTTGTGATGTTCACCCAACCAACACCTACATATTCTTCCTTGAACTTGCCGGCAAGACAATTCGAAACGGGGGTCATGCAGGGCGCATGCCCTCCAGACCAGAGGTTGTTCACTCGTACCATGAGCACGAGGTAGCTGTCACCTGCAGAGGCTCTGTCACCGAGGCAAGGGATAATAGGAGGGACAGGAGCACCATGTGTTGATTCATGTGCCCCCCCACATGATATTTGTGCAAGAACAGGAGAATGAGGCACGTTCGCACTCTGAGAAGTGTTAAAAGCATAGGTAGCAACCTGATTTCTGCGTTAAGCTGAATCGTCCAAGATATAAGCAATAACATCGATGGCAATTACTGCCAGCATTTGCATGGCTGCAACGAAGCCAATTACTATGGTTAACAAATAGCGAACTTACTTTATTCCCTTCATGAAACCTCTTCCGGTTGCTCCTCGGTCGCCAACCACTTTTCCGTTGCTACGAGGGGGAGTGAGCTTGAGCACATAGCGCACTGGAAAGGGCAGGCCGGGCAGGCACAAAGGTAACTGAAAGAACACCCAAGTAGTTTCCGCTTCTGGTCTTTGGATGATTGGTCCAAGAGGGTTAGTAGCTGCGTTGACTCGTACGTGAGCCAGACTTTCCGTTCTAGAAAGACAGCACTACCCTATGCCACCGGTGAGCACAGCCCGACAGCTCGCTGCTGGAAGCTGACGGATGAGTTTCCAAGAATTCTGAAAAAAAACAAGCTGAAGGAAGCACTTACTAAACACCTTTCCCTTCACCGATGGAGTGGCGTGAGCGGAGGAGGTGACAGGCAGCCGTCCGGCGGCGGGGAGGAAGGCTGCGAGGGACGCTGCAGGTGACGCTGGGGGGTTTGTTGGGAGTGATGACGTTGCAGACTCTGCACCCACCGTGACGACCGTTACAACTGCACAAGGCACAAACACCACCCAAGACGAGCTTTGATCAGAAGGCGGCAGAGCCGTGCGGCATCGGATGCACTTGCGGAAGGGCGTCAATGGGCGGCGCTCACGTATTAGTACCCAGCAAAGCACAGTCCGCTCCATGATAAGAGATGCGAGAGAGACGAGCCGTTGAAATACCCGGCTAGTGATCATAAGATAAGAAGGTTTGAGAGCGAGCAAAGTTGCTGCAGGACTAAATAGCGCGACGTTCAAGAACAACCATCTTCATATCAGTTCGGTGCTAATCTTGGACGGACCATCGTCGTGCCGAGTCGTGACGTGAAATCTTTCACATGACGATGGGGCCAGCAGCACGACATGTTATCCAGATACCACATGCTTGTTGCATAAGCACAGAAACGATTCGCGCTGCACATGCCCAAGATGGCGGCGGGAGGGAGGAATGGTCAGATTGGTAACGTGTCTGACTTTCTCGGTTCTGACACGTGTACTGCGTCGTCGGATTCCCCAGTCCAGAAGCTCGCCATGTTGCGTGAAAGCTGGGCTAACGTGGAGGGGTTATTCCCAATGGATCTCCCCGCAGAAAGAAGGCAGAATTGTAGGTTTTTTTTGTGTTGGAAGGGACGGGGGAGGTGAAACAAGGTTTCCTGACCTGACCCAAACCAACCAGAACTGACGAAGCGAAGAGGCTTGGCGTGGACTTGTCCAGTGATGATTTCGCGAACATGAGCTGGCAAACGTGGTAATAGCAGTGATGGTTTCGCGAAACTTCACTAACCACTTCGGCACAGAATAACTCGCCATGAGTTGAATCCCAGCTCATCATTTGCTAGTCAATAACTAATAGCCTTTATCACTGTGAAATGTTCAACGATACACTAATCTATTATTATTATCACCACATCGGTTTTTTTTTGCCGTATGCCATGCTTCGCGATATGCCGAAATCAGGGCCTCAGAATTCAGCATTAAACGGCTTATTAGGGTTTAAAAAAGGCTATGTTTTCAGTGCTGGGGAGTTATGCTTCTGAAGTGTCGAGCACTATAACAAAAGAGAAGCATACTCACAGCGAAGAAACACCGAGTCAACCGAAGCAGTTGACAAGGCGAAAACAGCAGGAGTTTGAAGCGAAGGTCAAGGGGACCTTTGACTTGACAAAGGCAGCGCGACAGCAAGGACAAATAACAGACTCGCTATTGAGCAGTTACCTGAGTCATCGCTGTATCGAACAGCAATAGCAGTTACAGTTAAACCTTTCGTATTCCTTGTAATCATATAAAACCTTGTATCTCTCTGCTATAATCAACACATCGTGTTCTCACATATTAGTGCAAGGTGGTTCAATTAATCCACTATTACACTTCCGCTAAATACATCACCACTTTGAGAGTTTAGTCTTGAAACGACCCTAAGGACCTTTTTCAGCCCAACATGGTATGAGAGACTGCAAGACAAAACTCAACTCTGTTCAAATTCTTGCAACATCAAAAGACATGGCAACACAGAAGGAAAGAAGCTCGTCTACTGGATCTCCTGGTACTACTCCTACTCCACCTCCAGCCTCTGGACTGCAGACAGAAGGAGGCACAACTCAAAGACCAGCTGCTGAGTCAACTGAGACTCCTGCGAACCAAGCAACCGGCATCGACCCAAGCATGATGGAGAAATTCTTCTCCTTCATTTCGTTCTACGAGCAACATCAACAAGCAGCACCTGCGCAGCCAACCAACAGCGACAACAACAACGGAGTCACTCCCATGAGTCTCGACGGCTCATCTTTTGCGCGCGGAAATCAACAGCCTACCTTCGCACCGTATGTACCTCAACGCGACTCCGTCAGCTTCATGCCGAATCAGCTCCCACCTGGACAAGAGACGAAGACACTGGGTGCACTTCAGTTGCAGTCACAATTCGCACACGTGATGAAACTGCAAACATCAACACCGTTTGACGGAAAGGACTTTTATACCTCGTCCTTCGAATTCAAGCTGATGATGGAAGGCACTCAAATTCTTGGCTTCTTCGACGGCTCCCTGCCATATCCAACGCACGGGACACAGTACGACAAGCAGCAGTACACGTACCAGTCACTGATGGCGTACACCATACTTCTGCGAAACATAACGACAAACGAGCAGCAGAACATCCGGTCTTATCGCGGATACGGAAAATTCGCCGAGATCGCGTACAGCCACCTGAAGAACCTGTATCAAGCAACCGACAGCGTTAATCAAAGTCGTCTCATGGCGCAATTAGCAACGGTCCAAATGCAATCCGGCGAGAAGGGAATGGCATATATCAGTCGCTGTCGCGGTCTGCGCGATAGACTCCTTCGATGCGGCGGATCAATATCCGAAGAAGCGTTCGTCACTGTCGTTATCTCAGGTCTCGGTCCTCAGTGGCGCTCCACTCGAGCCATTCTTCGAGCCCACGGAAGAATCTCCGAAGCAAATCTCTGCACCGAAATTCATGCCGAACAACAAGACATGGACCTGCATGAAGAATGACAAAAGAAAAGAGGATCAGCACCGGAATTCGTCTTTCACACTCAGAGGCGCAACAACAACAACAACCGACAACAAAAGCACCAAGCACGAAGATACTTACCACCGTTCTGTCATCTCTGCCGAACGTCAGGACACTCTCGCATTCATTGCCCAAATCAACAGCAATCGACACCATCACCACATCAGCTTCAACCTTCAAGTAGTCAAGTGACTTCCACACAACAGCATCGTTCGAATCAGGCGCCATCTTCAGCGACAACGTCACAACCTGCACGAGGAATAAGAAACATCATAAGCTGTATGACAAGAACGGACTCTTGCATCACCGGTTCACCACCGACCTACTCACTAGAAGAAGTGCTCGACGAAAGCACACCTCGTCGGAAACCACTGCAACCAAACCCGACATACGCAGCTATCGCACAGAGCGAACCGCCCGGTCAAGATACTTGGTTCTTGGACAGCTGCTGCGGACAACACATGTGCTCGTCAAATCGCTTCGTTCAACGGGAACAACACCTCAACCGGGAAGTCGTGATCACCGTCGCCAACAACCAGAACCTACACATACGACGACAAGGAGTAGTTCAACTTCAGTCCCGCAAAACTAACGTCGTTTTGTAGATGTCGAAGGTTTTGATTGCAGAAGGACTGGGCTACAATTTGCTAAGCGTCAGCCAGCTCATGGCAAAAGGGATTCATCTTGAAGCCGACAGCACCACTCAAGAATTGAAACTGTACAAGAGGAGGGGCGGACTTTACATCGGGAAAGCAGTCCTGAAGAACAACGTCTTTGTTATTGACTTCGTCCCAGATCAAGGAACTGCTGACATCGACGCGATCGTCAACTTCACCACTTGGTCGCACCCACCAGATCTCGACTCAGACTTTAGCCACGGAGGCTTCTGGTACTCACACACTATACCTGAAGCAGAACGGACAAGAGCGTTAGCAGTGATTCAACAGACAACAACAGCAGCAACAACACCGGCAGCAGCAGAGACAACAGCAGCAGCAGCAGCAACATTGGCTGAAGCAGCAATAACAGCACCAGCACCAATCGCCAATTCTTCATTGACACCATTACTCGCTCAACAGCTGACTCCCGCTCCACGAGACATCCACAGAAGTGCTAACGTCACTACATATTTCTACTCTAGCTCCGACCTGTACAGACGTTCACCTGGACATCGCGCCGATGAGTCGTTGTGGCATCAAAGGCTATGACATCCTAGCAACACGACACTAAACAATACGATAAAAGCAGGAGTTCTTGACAAAAATTCACTTCTCTTACCCGGCGGAAGAGAACTTCAATGAGTCCGCGGAACCTGCTTTACCTGTCCTGAAGCCGACTTACCTCATCAGCCGTTCGTATCTCACCACAACCCGAGCATGCCAGGATATGCACCACTGGAGAAGGTCTACAGAGACATACTGTACACCCGCGAAAGCGGACAAGGAGCATACAACTACGTGATCACGTTCATCGACGCCGCCACCAGATACGTCTGGCACCTCAATCTTCCGAGTCACGACATGGCATTCGAAGCCTTCGTCGCTTGGCTCCCAGTAGCAGAGAGAGAATCAGGACTGAAACTGAAAAGTTTCCAGTCAGACGGGGAAGGAGAATATCAATCACAGCGCTTCAAGCAATACTTGGCAGAGAGAGGCATCAAGAGACTCATCTCTCTTCCGTACGCTCATCAACAGCAAGGCGTGGCAGAACGGATGAACAAAACCCTCCAAAACACCATGTGCAAGCTGCTACGTGGCATGCGACTACCCAACCATCAATGGCCTGAGGCGATGGACCACGCAGTGCTGTTATACAACTTGCTTTCGTCATCCTCGCTTCCGAACAATGCATCACCGCATCTGCTATGGACAGGAAAATTGGGCAACACAAAAATGTTACGAGTTATTGGCTGCATGGTACACTACCAACCCCACACTGCACGAGCCGGACGATTCTCACAACGTGCACAGTGGGGGTTACACATGGGCATCGAAAAACATTACAATGCGTGGAAAATTTTCGACGTCCACTCGAAGGAAATAGTAGCAGCACGTGACGTGATTTTCTACGAACGACTCACTCTCCAAACGTACCTGGACAACTTGGCAGCAGAACGAGACCTCACGGGCGGCTTCCGTGGCAAACGAGCCTTCGCCTCGCCAGCAGATGAGGCTGACTGGGATGAACACAACGTGGACGGAGCATCGGAGGAAGCCGGACCTCTTCCTTAATGTTCGGTACCCATTCCGATGGACGACAAAAACCCTCGCGAAAGCGTCAACGCCGAAGTCTACTATGACTTTGCCGACAATGGTTACGTTACACCCCAACCGGTCAACACGAACGTTTCAGAACGCGTAGGCCCCAACTTCTTACCTGATCCAGAAGCGGGAGACGAAGCAGTTTATCCTGAGGACCCAAATCTCCCTCGCTACACATAGAGTGGGCTGCAGATTCTTGGGCTCGTCACCGCAGTCCATGGCGCACCAATGCTGCAAGAGCCTGCTGCGGTTCAGCAGGCTCTTGGGGGGGAGCACAGGGAAAAATGGCGAGAAGCCATGGACTTGAGTTAAAAGCGCTGCAAGACACAAACACCTGGAAGATAGTACCCATCGGAGTGGCTCGCAACAAAACCATTCTCACGGGAAAGTGGGTCTTCCGCGTGAAAACGAAAGCCGACGGGACAATTGACAAAATTTAAAGCACAATGGGTCATACGTGGATTCGATCAAGAGCACGGAAGAGACTTCACCGAGAATTTCGCGCCAATCAGCCGACATACCTCTTCACAAATCCTCCTCGCGATAGCCGCCATGAAGCAGAAGAAGCTCCGCCAAATTGACGTAGCCAACGCGTTTCTCTACACTCCCGTCGACGCCGAAATCTTCGTCGAGCAACCACACGGATCCAACACAGACCCTAATCAAGTCTGTCAGCTGCTGAAGTCCCTGTACGGCATCAAGCAAGCTCCGCGGCTGTGGCAGCAGTACCTACACGCCCGATTAATCCGCATCGGCTTTCAGCAACTACCACACGACCAAGGCATGTACAGACTCACGAAGGAAGCCGAATACATCCTACTGATCGTATACGTAGACGACCTGCTCTACATAGGCTCTACCGATGACATCACCACTTGGTTTGAAGGGGAGCTACAACGGGATCTTTCGCTCACGGTCTCTTCCACCGTAACCCAGTACGTGGGACTCAACATACTCGACGGAGATAACGTAATCTACCTCAGCGCCGCAAAATGCGCCGACACAATCGCCAAATGCTTCAGATTATCGCAAGTCATCATATCCATGCCCTACTGCTACACCGCCGGAAATCACAAGGAAAAGTCTAATCCGCTTGGACCTGCCGGACTACGCGACTACCATCGGAAACTTGGATGCTTACTCTTCGCAGCCGTTACCTGCCGACCGGACCTGTCGTACTCAGCAAGCCAGCTTGCCACCTATCTCAAACGGCCCGAAGCAGAACACATGGCGGAACTCGACCGCGCATTACACTACCTCGTGAGCACAACTACAATCGGCCTAACCTACCACAAGACCGGAACCACTATTCCAAAACTAATCGGCTACGTGGAAGCTGACCACGCAGGCGACTCTGACAACAGGCGATCACGCACCGGCTACATCTATCGACTTGAACCCGTCGGTCCTATCTCGTGGCAGTCGAGCAAGCAAGAACTAATTGCTCTCTCCTCTGCTGATGCCGAATACGTAGCACTCTGCTCAGCCACCAAGGAAGGACTGTACCTTCGCGAACTACTGGAAGAAGCAAAGCTGGCCCAGTTACCCAGCTTCTCCCTCTTCTGCGACAACCAATTTGCAATTCGCAAAGCAAACAAGAGCGGGTTCGCGAACCGAACAAAGCACATTGCCCTACGCTACTTCTTCGTGAAGGACGAGATCGAGAAAGGGAGACTCGAGCTATCCTACTGCCCCACGTCCGAGATGGCAGCAGATTACCTAACCAAGAAACTTGGAAAACAGAAGTTCGAGTACTGCATGCTGCTGACTGGACAGGATCACGTCACTAGCAACGAAGGCGATGACACTCCAGGAGCGAAGGGGAGTGTTGGAAACATTTAGTTTACGCTTCTGAAGTGTCGAGCATTATAACAAAAGAGAAGCATACTCATAGTGAAGCAACACTGAGTCAACCGAAGCGGTTGACAAGGCGACAACAGCAGGAGGTTGAAGCGAAGGTCAAAGGTCAGCGACACCGTTCTCGTCGGGACTTCTGCATCGAAGTCAACAGCTCCGCGCAAATTCAAGCTCAAGCAACAGAGGCGGATTTTCAGGAAGGCATCATCAAGCGTCCCAGTCTCGGAACCTATTGTTACCGAATCCACCGTGCACCCTGCTCTTAACATCAACGTTCGAGAGCTCATTGATGCTGTCTATGCCGATGCATTGGAGAAGTACAAAGCCAAGTGGTTAGAGCGTTTTCCTTGGCTTGTGCTAACCAAAAGTGCACGTGGTCTGCCTGCTTTCAAGTGCAATCTTTGCTCCAAGCACGCTGGTGTCAGGGGACGATGTGGTAGGACTGGCAAAGGTGCGACTGACGTCCACGTAGGCGTTTCGCAAGCACGCTGGCACGACAAGGCACAAGCTGGCATTGGAGAAGCAGGAGGCTCTGCTGGCTGCTGCAAATAAGCAGCCCCATCGACGAGCATCGTGTAGCTGACGACGCTGAGGAGATACGTGTTGTTTCACTGCTGGACGCGCTTCTGTTCGTCAGTCGGTGCGACGCACCCATGGGGACATATTCTGTCACTACGTTAGTAATGCCAGTGATAACCTTGTTGTTATATTTACATGCTCGGTTGTGCTATTAATTTCTTTGTATTGAGTGGCAGGTACGGCTATGGCGAACTCATGCAGTCAATGGCAACCTGGCTACAGATGACCCAATTGGAGCATATCATCAGAAGCTCGTCATTGGCATCAGCCTTGACGAAAGTACAGATCGCTGCAAGGGGAAGCATATGATACTTTACGCCATGTTCATTCGCGACAAAATTCTCGTGACGGAGCTCATACAACTGATAACCGTGGAAAAAGCTAACGCCTCCACCCTTTTGAGTCTCTTGCTCTCTCACTTGCAGGCCGTGGGTGCCGACCTACAGAGAATTTCGGGCATCAGCACCGACGGTGCTGGGGTGATGATGGGGAGTCGAGCTGGACTTGTGGTTCGCCTACGAGAGAGGGTCCCACACCTCGTCTCGTGTCACTGCATTGCCCACAGGTGAGGGTGCAGTTGCCTTGTTCCTGCTTGTACATTTTTCCATCTCTGTTTAAAACACGAACAATCATTTGTGTGTTTCACTACAAGGAGGCACTTGCCAATAAGGAGGCGACCGAAACTCTACCGCTCTTGGACATGGTCGACGACCTTGTCCACATGGTTGCTGACCTTCTGGGATGCTCTGATCCGAAGCACCAAATTTTCATGGACCTCCATAAGCTCTTCACCGAGACTAGCCTGGAAGTCCAGGGCATACACCAGATTCGATGGTTGTCTCGGGAGGATGCTATCCATCGCATCCTTGCAGTGTGGCCTGCTGTGATCGTTTTCCTCAAAAAGTTCCATTCCGCTATGTATCTGCTCGCCACTTCGTACCGGTTCCATTTCTTCATGTACTTTCTTGCTGATGTGCTTGAGTAGGTGAACATCTTGAACAAGACCTTCCAGTAGCCACAGGTAAGGCATTTTTGCTATCACTGTTAATACTAGTTGCGAATGTTGCTTAACCAAACTGATATTGTGTTTTTTCCCTTTCTCTCGCTCGCAGCTGGACCTCATCTCTCTAAACGCTCATATCAAGCGCACGACATCACACCTTGAGAGCTGATACATCGACTGTGGCGACAACTTCGGTGGTGGCTTGAGCCGCTGGCTCTCGCCCTTTCTCGAGCGCTACGGTCCAGGAAAGAACCGCACTGTGACTGTGGAGGGGGTCGAATCTGGCGGCCGACCCGCGTCATTCACCTTCACGCTCTACGACGACCCGGTGGACGAGTGCCGCGGCCGCGAGCATTATGAAGGATGCGTTGAACTCTGCACCAACTTTGCGGAACGCATCGTGGCGAACCTGTCAAACTTATATTCTATAGTCTGTTTAGGCTGTAGTGGGGTAGTTCTTACAGGGTACAACACTTTTAGGTTTCCTATATGTACCCACCTGCTTCCTAGTTCATTCATTCATTCGCTCACATTCTAACAGAACCTTGCGAGGAGGCTGGGTGACTTGGATTCGTTGTGTGGTGTCAGGCTGTTCATGCCAGATGAGTGGCCAAAGAGCAAGTCAGATCAACATGCCCGATGCGTGGAGTGGCTGCTATCGCTGGTGACGCTGTTCAAGGCACAAGAGTCTGAAGAGATTCAACAAGGTAAAGTTCGCCTTGTTCATCCCGTTTTCTCTACAGCCATGCCGTCGTGCTTGCCCATTCTCGACCGATACGGTTTCACTCTCAATGTTCTAACTCGTGCTGCTTTGTGTGCCCCCTAAGCCCTCTTGTGATCCTGCCAGGAATCAACAAGCGGCAGGCACACAAGGAGCTTCGCCTGTTCTGCTCCGTCCTTGAAGCTGCACCAAAGGGGGAGAGGTCCTTCCACGAGGGCCTCACGCGATTTTGAAGATACCTGACTAGCGGGAGAGCTACCCCAACCTCGTGCAGCTTTGGGTAGCGGTGACGGTGATTCCCCTAAGCACTGTGGAGTGCGAAAGGGGCTTCTCGCGGAAAAATGTTATCAAGTCGTGGCTTCGAGGTGGGCTGAAGGATGCAAGGCTAGGAGATTTGATATGCCTGTCACTGATGCAGCACGAGCCGGTGTACGACAAGGTGGTCGACATCTGGAGAAGCTACAAGAAGAGGAAGCCCTTTTCAAATGCCCCAATTTCCACCCCAGGTGAAACCAACAAGAAGGGGAAAGCAGCAGCCATGGAAATAGATGACAAGCCTGTAGATGCTCTAGACTTATCAAGTGATAGCGATGATGATGAAGATGAAGATGATGATGATGACGAGGATATGGCTTGAGTGTTTCCTATAAGGTTGGTCTATCAATCATAAACTTATAAATGGTGTGTTGTTGGCCTATAGAAAAGGGTTCAGCCTTTTTCCAATGGTGACGCTGATTGGTCAGCCTTTTTTACGAAGGAAACACTGAAAACTCAGGTTTTTTTTTTTTTAGGCAACACTGATTGATCAGCCATCAGCGCACTCCTAAGACTGACGATTCAGCCAAAACGAATATGAGGCCCTGGCCGAAATCAAGGCAAGGTTGGAAAGCTTTTTTATCACTTTTTTTTTTTGGTAACTTTCCCCCTCTTCTGCTTCTCATATCACAAGTTCAAATGGAATGTGGGAGATTATGTACTCCCAGGTCAACTATTGGACGTGCCACTTGGCCTCCATATAGAATGTGGTTCAACACCCAATTGTGCTTGGGCACGGCGTGGTGTGGTGCGATATGGTGCAGTGCGATATGACAACTGCACTGTTGGTGCTATTGAATTGCCAGTTCTTTTGAGCCGCTTAAGAAATCTGCTGCCTTGGAATCAAGAGCAGGTGAGGTTGGGAGGAGGTAAGAGCATGGTGTTTCCATTAGTGGTGGAGTTGATACCAGCATTGGCGATGACCTCATGTGCACAGCTAGCATGATAAAATATCAACCTGGGCCCTGTGCTGCCATGTTGCATAAAGAGAAGTTAATATTGCATGGAGGTAGGGGAATGGAGCTGCCGGCTGTGGTGGATTTTATACCAGCATTGACAATGGCCTCATACATTGCCAGCCACAGATGCAGCTGAATGGGGGGGAAGCAGGTGTTGCTTGGAAGCTAAGGGGAAGGCTTGAGGTTAGATAGACCAGTTTGAGATGTCCCAGAACCGAGTTGACACCTGCACTAGAGATGGCCTCATGCACTGTTGCCAGCCAGCCATAGATGCGGTTGCAGAGGGGTTGGGGAGGGGCGAGAGAAGGCATTGAATGGGGGGAAGGGGAAGGTGTGGCGCTGTTGTTGAACCGCAATGCAGGTGACCGGGAGGAACTGAGGCATAGCTGCATGCCATGCAGCATTCAACCCACCCCAATTCCCGTTGCTTTCTTCCTCCCCTCTTGGTATGAGTGTTCAACCACCCCATAGAAGGTGCTAGAGTGTCTGGGCAGGGACAGAGTGAACCGCACGTAGGTGACGGAGAAGAAAGAGATGGAGCTCAGATTTGTCAGGCACTGCCACAACCGCTTGCTGCCCGTTCTCCCCAACAAGCCCATGGTACGGCTGGGTGCTATGGTATGCTATAGTGTGACATTGGGTGGGGTGGGGAAAAGGGTGGGGATGAAGAGAATGCTGGGCATTGCATGGAGCTCAGGGTTGTCAGGCATTGGCAGGACCGCTCGCCCCCTCTTCTACTTAACAATTCCATGGTATGCTAGGGTGGGATGGAGTGGGTTGGGGTGGTATGGTGGGGTGGCGTGGGGGGTGAGGGTAGTGTGGAGGGGTGGAGATAAAGCTGCGTCCCTGTATCTGCTCCTTCCCTTCTTTCATAACCCTGGCCCCCATTCCCTTACTTCGTACCCCTTACCACCAATAGGTTTGCCCCGAGGCATCGACGGAGGTGCTAGAAGCAGAGTTAAGGGCAATGGGTAGAGTCTTGGAGTCTGTGCTGCGTATCCCTGTACCCGCTCCCCCACAACCCCAATCTATACCACCCTTCCCCCCTCTCCCCTCTCTTCCCACCCAGGTTCGCCCCAAGACTTTTATGGATGGAATGACAGGGGGGGGCAGAACCCACTGCATTTTGTGTTGTGTGTCCCCATACCCCCTCTCTCACAACCTCCATCCACACCACCCATCCCCCTTCTCTCCCCTCTCTTTCACCCAAGTTCACCCCAAGGCTCTGATGGAAGGATTACAAGTGGAGCTGAGGGGAAAGCTAAGCGGGGGGAGAGACTGCTGCAGTCTGTGTTGCGGTCCCCATACTTGCTCCCCACAACCCCCATCCGCACCACCCATCTCCCCTCTCTCCCCTCCTTTTCACCCAGTTTCGCCCCAAGTCTCTGATGGAAGCACTAGGATCAGCACTAAGGGGAACGCCAAGGTTGGAGAGAGCATGCTGCAGTATGTGCTGCATGTCCTCATACCTGCTCCCCCACAACCCCATCCACACCACCCATCCCCCTTCTCTCCCGTTTCCATCACCCAGGTTTGCCCCAAGGCTCTAATGGAGGAGCTAGAAGCGGAACCGAAGGCGACCCCAGGGGGAGAGAGTCTGCTAAAGTCTGTGTTGTGTGTCCCCATAGCCCCCATTCACACCACCCATCCCCCCTCTCTCCCCTCTCTTTCACCCAGGTTCGCCCCAAGGCTCTAATGGAGCCACTAGAAGTAGTGCTGAGGCGACCCTAAGGGAGGAGAGTCTGCTGCAGTCGCCCATCCTTGTGCCCGCTCCTTCCCCGTAACTCTGATTCTCATTTCCCCCATTTTTACCCACCCACCCTCCCTCAACCCACCCCCCCCCCCCCCCCCCCTCCCCCCTCCCCCCTTCCCCCTCTCCCCCACGTTCGCCCCAAGGCTCTAATGGAAGCCTTGGAAGCAGCGCTGAGGGCGACGTCCGAACAGGAGAGTTTGCTACAGCCAGGAAATGGAGGAGAGGCGGCAAGGGGAGGGCGGGCGAGTGGTGTGGGCACGGAGTAGGAAGGGGCAAGCCCAACGGGCAGAAGCTTAGTGGGAGGATACTGTTGCCAAAGGATAATGTTGTGAGTTTTGAATTGTCTTTCAAACAGGACAGTGTTGGGAAGTGGGGGCAAGCCTACTGGATCGAAGCTTAGTGGGAGGATGACACTTGGTAGGGGAAAATGCGGTGAGTCAACGGTGGTCAACGCCGGTCAATGCTAGTTGGTGGTGGTCAAAGTGTTGCTTGCTTGCATGACCATTTGAACCATTAAGGGCCAGGGGATGGTGAGACGGCAACCGTTACTCACGATTGTGGCGCTCGTATATTCCCTCGCCCGTGTGCTTCCTCCTCTGCTCACACTAATGCTTGCATCTTACTGTCTGACCTCTCTAACACCTATTTTGTTTGTTGCCTCCAACAGTAGCCATTATATTCTGATTGGTTTCTTATTATCCTCATGTTGGACGCACCTACCCTCCCTTTGCGTTACCTTGCCTTGTCTAAAACTTACGCTTGTGTTTCAGAGCGATCGAGAGCAGTGCCTGGCTACCGGCATGACTGGTGAGCAAAGCATGTACCACAAGGGCATGCAGGTGGCACATGGGCATGCAACACAGCAAGAAAGAGGTGCCTTACTGGTTTCTAATGCACCTCAAAAGGCAATGGAAGCTGTGCCTGCGAGTATGACACGTGAGTGAGTGAAGCACGTGTGAGCCTACTAGCGACTTCACTCTGTTGTCGTGAGGGGGTGGAGGACGAGGATGGCTCATGGCTATGTTACTACTAAAACACACTTCCATCTTCCAAAAGCATGTATTAAATCGATTGCCCTCCCTTCCTCTCACTGCCTCTCCCCACTTCGTCCATTTACCAACTCCCCTATCCTCATGCTTCTCCCGTCTCTCCTCTTGGCATCCCACCGGACTACACAGTGAGCAAAGCAGTTCTGGAGAAGCTGTTGCGGCACTACCTGGTGCCCGCCTGATTCCTTTCTTGTGCCCGCTTGATGCCATATGTGGCTCCTGAGCAATTGTCACATCACACCAGGGTTGTAAGGCACCTCAAAGTAGAGCTGGAGAAGGTGCCTTCTCATATTACCACCTGGTGCCTGCCTGATGCATCCACCCATCAATCCATCCACACACACAAATTATATAGACATATATTTGTATATATGCTTGAACCATCACATCCCTCCTGATTCACCAGTTACCATAACGGGTGCTGGTAGTAACCCCATGATCCAGCACCGCATTGCACCGTGACTAACAGAGGCACTTGTGCCGGCAGGAAACAATGCTATGGTAGTCAGTGATAGAGTGGCACCTGTACCGGACAAATGCAAGGCAGTGATGGATAAAGACAGAGTGAGTGGCACCTGCCATGGACAAAGTCAAGGTGCCTCCGTGCTGGCTAAATAAATCAGTCTCGTGAGCAGCAGTGTGTACAGAACAGATGTCAGTACCGTATTATGTAAGACGTTATTATTTGTCCTGTTGCGCCTAGATTACTCCAGCAACAGAGTCCCATCTAGCCTTATCAGCCTAGTCTAACATGTTCCTATGAGTTGGGGTGGGGTGTCCATCCATCTGATTGCTTGTTGGACAACTGCCATCGTGGAGTCGTTTTTGTAACTTCCCAAACATAACTTACTCACACCAATAGAGCCAACTGCCTATCAAGGTTCAAATGGGGTGCTTCTCTCAAGAACTTAGCATGTGAGGTTCACACTGTAGGCTCTACTGAATGAAGTGAGTGGCTCGTGCTATTGTACAATAAATACTGACATACTACACTACATACTCAATGTTTTCGAAAAAAAAAAAAAAAAAAACCTGCCCATTAGATTCAACGTGAAAAAAAAAGGATAATATGTCACAGATTTACGATCAGTGCATCGCTGCTCAATCTGTTGGGCTGAGAAAAGCCCTTAGGATCTTATTAGAGGTCAATCATTAACAACGTGTTGTAGCGAAAGTCTTGCATTCCTGTGCTGGTTGATTGTGGAAACAAGAATGTATTATAATGAAAACATATAAGAAATATATAGTCTAGCCGACCACACGTGGCACTCGTGATGTTCACCCATGCACTACTTTTGTATCCTGCCTCAAACTTGCCAGCAAGGCAAGTCGAAACAACGTCCACGTAGGGCACATCCCCTCCAGACTTGACGCTGTTGACACGCATCTTGAGCACTGCGTAGCTGGCACTTGCAGAGGCCCTGTCACCGAGGCAAGGAAGAAATAGGAGGAACAGGAGCACCACGTGTTGATTCATGGCTTCTCAGATGAAATTTGTGCAAGGTCAGGAGAAAACGACACGTTCACACTCTTAGAAGTGTTCGGAGCCAACTACAATGGATAACAAACATGAACTTACTTTACTCCCTTCAGAGTAACCCTTCTGGTTGCTCCTCGGTCGCCAACTACTTTTCCGTTGCTAGGAGGGGGAGCGAGCCTGGCCACATAGCGCACTGGAAAGGGAACGCAGGGCAGGCACAAAGGAAAAGGGAACTGAAGTAATCATACATTTCTGGTCGTTGGATGATTGGTCTGAGGGAGCACAGCCCGACACCTCGCTGCTGGAAGCTGACAGAATTTTCCTGAAAACAATTGTGTGTTTTTGGCTCTTTCTCTTAGTTGCTAAAGCGTTTCCTCTAGCAATTGCTGCCCTTGCAGCCATGAGTGGCAGCACACCTCGCTACTGGAAGCTGACAAACTTTCATGGAATCATTGACACGTTTCCGAGTATTCGAAGAAACATCAGGCTGAAAGGAAGCACTTACGGAACACCTTTCCCTTCACCAATGGAGTGGTGTAAACAGAGGAAGTGACAGGCAGCCGTCTGGCGGCGGGGAGGAAGGCTGCTAGGGAAACTGGAGTTGACGCCGCTGGGGAGGTCGTTGGGAGCGATGACGTTGTAGACTCTGCACCCACCGTGACGACCGTCACAACTGCACAAGGCACAAACACCACCCAAGACGAGCGTTACAACTCTGCAAGGCACAAACACCACCCAAGACGAGCGTTACAACTCAATAAGGCACAAACACCACTCAAGACGAGCTTTAATCAGAAAACTTGCGAAAGGGCGTCAATGGCGGCGCTCACATATTACTACCCAGCAGAGCACAGTTCACTCCATGATAAGAGATTACCGAGAGACGAGCCGTTGATATTACAGTACTAATAGTGGCCGTAACAGCATGCAGGTTTTAAAAACGAGCAAAGAGGCGGGACTAGTAGACAACGCGTTGTTCAAGAACAACCAAGTTCGTTGCTACTTATGCGCGCCGGGTGGTGCTCTTGAGAGCAGCTGGGTAATAATCTTGGACAGCTTGTCCAAGAACGACCATCTTTAGAGCAGTTGACTGATTATCTTGGACGGGTTATCGTCGTGCGACTCGTGTGAAATCTTTCACATGATGATGAGACGAGGAGATGGTGCAAGGAGAAGGGCATGGCCGCGGCGGTTACCCTAGCGGCAAATGCAAAAGCATGGACGATTCGCGCTGCACATGTCCACTTGGCAAGCAGGTCGCGGGAGGGAGGACGGTCACATGGAAGGTGTCTGCCTTTCCGGGTTCCGGGTTCTGAGTCGTCGGATTCCTCTCAGTCCAGAAGCTCTCCTTTGTTCGAGACTTATGCTTGGAGGAGCGTGAAACGAGCTAGGCAGGGAAGGTGGCGGGTGGGGCTGGTGGTGGTGGTCGGGACAAGACGTCGGCTGGATTGAGCTTTCCGGGGCGGTAGATGATCTGAAGTGAGGGGACAAACTGCTCCAAGAACTCAGCCCATCGGGCTTGGCGGCGGCTGAGCACGGGCTGTGTTTTCAGGTGTTGAAGAGGGGGATGGTCGGTGTAGATGGTTACGGGCTGTAGCTCCACGTAGCAGCGCCATGTCTTGATTGCGTGGACAATGGCAAGGAGCTCCCGGTCGTGTGTTGCATAGTTGTGCTCTGCCGGTTGAAGCTTGCGTGACTCAAATGCAAGTGGCTGCATGCCATGGCCGTGGTCTTGGCAAAGAATAGCACCAACTGCGACATCGGAGGCATCGGTCCATTTGAAGTATGGGCGCGATGGGTCGGTGACGGTGAGGACCGGTGCAGAGGTGAGTGATGCTTTGATCGAGCTGAAAGCAGTCTGCTGCGGTAGTCCCCATTGAAAGGCAGCTCCTTGACGAAAGAGGTCAGTCAACGGAGCGCAGATGTGGGAGAAGTTGAAGATGAACTTCCTGTAATATTTCGCAAGGCCGATGAAACTTTGCAGCTCCGCTACCGTGCGTGGTGCTGGCCAATCAGCAAGGCACTGGACCTTTGCAGGGTCCATAGCAATGCCCTTGGAGCTGATGATGTGGCCGAGAAAGCCGATGCTGGAACGAGCGAAGGTACACTTGGACAGCTTGACGTAGAGGCGGTGTTGGCGGGGCCTGTCAAGGACGATGCGTAGGTGCTGAGCGTGTTCTTCGAGTGACTTGCTGAAGATGAGGATGTCATCAAGGAATACGATGACAAAGCGGTCGAGGAAGGGCCGGAAGATGTCGATCATGAGTCCCATGAACGTGGCTGGTGCGTTGGTGAGGCCGAACGGAAGTACTCGGAACTCGAAGTGGCCGTAGCGAGTTTGAAACGCCGTCTTGTTGATGTCGTCTTCGGCGAGGCGGATCTGGTGATAACCGGAGCGTAGGTCGAGCTTGCTGAAAGCCGTCGCTTCCCCAAGCATGTCGAACAGCTCCTCAACACGGGGCAGCAGGTACTTGTTCTTGATCGTGATGGCGTTGAGGGCGCGGTAGTTGACGCAAAGATGCAGGCCACCTTCCTTCTTCCGAGTGAAAAGCACGGGGCAGCGTATGGTGAGGTGCTGGGGCGGATGAAACCCTTCTCAAGAAGGTCATCGATTTGTCCTCGTAGCTCCAAAAGTTCAGCGGTACTCATGCGGTAGGTTGGGCGCACGGGCGGTGTAGAACATGGAATAAGGCGGATGCTATGATCAATGGCATGCTCGGGTGGAAGTTTGGCGGGTAGATCAGAAGGAAACACATCCGTATAACCGCGAAGGAGATCCTGTATGGGTGATGGCAGAGGAGTAGTTTTTTAAAGGACTATCCTCTACTTTTCAGGAACTAGGATTTGTACTAATCACTAGAGCTCTGTCTTAGCTTTCCAACGAGCCATCAATTGCGTCGATCGCCTAAGTATCGAGCGAGTTATGGCCTCTAACGTGAAAGCTATGCTCTAGGTTGAAGGATAGGATGCTCTCTGGAATTTGTGTCGAGTTGAACTGTGTATAGGAAACTCTGATTTTCAGTGTGAAACATGCAAACAAGGCGAGCATATTTATAGCTACTCAATACATCAAGTCGCGCATGTAACATCTAGTCACTACGAAATGTGTCGCGAACATTCGTGTAACATTTCAAACAGGGTGAAATTCGGTACTTGAATTTCACCGAATGCTCCTTCAATCTCGAATGTTCCTGATGCTTCACTTCGATATGCTTGGTTCGCCCGTGAAGGACGGCGTTGTGAGAGAGGCTTATGGCGGCTTGGTTGTCACAAAAGAGAGGAGTTGGGTTCGGTTGAGGATGCCCAAGCTCCACTAGAAGATGCCGTGACCATATTGCCTCCATGGCACCTTGAGTGAGGGCCATATACTCCGCTTCCGTTGAGCGGTTGGTTGTTTCTTGCTTTGCCAACTCACGGCTGCCCCAAGAAAGGTAAAGACATACCCGGAGGTACTCTTGCGCATGCTCGGATCTCCCGCGTAGTCCAAGTCGGCATAGCCTTTGAGTTCGATTGGGCCGGCTTCATACACGAGCCCCAAGTTAGGTGTGCCTTGGAGGTAGCGTAGAACGCGTCCTCCCGCGCGCACATGCTCGGTATGAGGGTTGCTCATGACTCGTCCAAGCACCCCGGCGGCGTATGCGAGGTTGGGACAAGTAGAAACGGCGGTATACATGAGCAAGCCCACTAGCAAATGAAACCGCTTCCCTTTGGCTTCGTCGAGGGTGGATTCTTCCTCTCCCGTGAGGCAAGAAAATCCCGTAGCTAGTGGTGTTCCCACGGGTTTGTTATTGCCCATGCCAAAGCTCTCCACTACCCCCTTCACATACTTCTCTTGGTGGAGGTGGATGGTCCCATTGGCTCGGTCACGGTCGACGTGCATCCCAAGGTAGTACGTGACCGGCCCCAAGTCCCTCATCGCAAACTCCGCCCCTAGCCGTTGCTTGACCTTCCGAATGAGGTCTTTGGAGTCGGAGAAGAGGAGTAGGTCATCGACGTAGAGTAAAAGCACCAATTGCTTCTCCCCCTCCTTCAACACGTACAAAGCGCTATCGCACTCGCTACGAGCGAAGCCGTGTTGAAGAAGAAAGTCGTCAATGCGCTTGTACCATCCGCGTGGACTTTGCTTCAAGCCGTAGAGGGTACGCTTGAGCTTCCATACCCTTCCACTACCATCATCGTACCCCGGGGGTTGCCGCATGTAGACCTCTTCCATGAGAAGCCCGTAGAGGAAGGCGGTGCAAACGTCCAATTGCTCCACTTCGAGGTTGAGAGATGCCGCTAGCGCGAGCAACACCCGAAGATTAGTAGCCTTAGCGACGGGAGCGAAGGTCTCACTATAGTGCTCCCCCTCCCGTTGAGTGTATCCTTGAGCTGCAAGCCTCGCCTTGTAGCGGTCGACACTCCCATCGGCTCCCAACTTCTTCTTAAGCACCCATTTGCACCCCACCAAGTAGGCACCCTTCAGTGGGTCGACGAGCTGGACCACGTCGTTCTCTTTGATCGAGGCTAGTTCCTTCTCCATCGCTTGCTTCCATAGTGGCGCATCCGGAGAAGCCAAAACCTCGGTATGGGTGCGAGGGTCATCACCCAAGGTTGCGAAGCAATATGTCGCACGCTCCTTGTCCAACTCCCCAACGGCTACCGTAGCGTAGTCGGTGTACTTCGTGTTGGGGCGACGTGTACGTTGCTCGTGGGTCAACGCCAATGGGAGGGAGGAAGGTGTTGAGGAAGTTGCCGCCGCGGTTGATGGCACTTCCACCACGTCATCATCGCTCTCCTCGTTCTCTCCCCCTCCATTTTCGGCTTCCTTTTCCACTTGTGATGGAACCTCCATCGCTTCATCCTCCTCTCGTGCGGGAAGGACGATGGTGAGTTGCGGCGTTGGTTGTTCCTTCGTCGGGAACTTGTCTTTGTCGAAGACCACGTCCCGAGACATGACGACGCGCCTTTCACCCAAGTCCCACACTCGCCACGCGTGCTCGTTGGCCGCAATTCCCAAGTAGATTGCCGCATGAGCTTTCGGTTGCAACTTGTGGCGAAGGGGATCCGGTACATGGTAGTAGCAAAGGCACCCAAAGGTGCGTAGGCGGGATAGGTTCGGCTTTGTTCCAGTCCATGCTTCGAACGGAGTCGTTCCCGGGAGCACCTTTGTCGGCAAACGGTTGCGAATCCATGCCGCCAACGAACTCGCCTCACCCCACCACTCGCTCCTAAGCTTGAAGTGTTGAAGAAGTGAACGAACGGCTTCCACCAACGTGCGATTAAGCCGCTCCGCCGCTCCATTTTGTTGGGGTGTGTAGGGTGTAGTGACGTCGTGCTTAATGCCCTTGCTCTTCATCCATTTCACAAGCTCCGCGTTGACGAATTCGCCGCCACCGTCGGTGCGAATAGCCTTGATCCGCTTCTTGTCGTCGTCGCAAACTTCAAGCGCCCACTCTTGAATCGCCTTGGTCACATCTCCCTTAGCCTTCAAGAGCCGGGTCCAACACATCCGCGTCGCGTCGTCGAGCATCACCAAGAGGAACCGCACTCCTCCCTTTGATGCATGCCGCATCGGTCCACACACGTCCTTGTGAACAAGCGCAAGCGGGTTCTTATCGAGAGGTGAGGTATGGCTACCAAATGGCTTGCGAGCCATTTTTCCTTCGACACACGCCACGCATACGCCTTTCTTGTCGTCGCCGGCGTTCACGTCAAATCCCTTCGCAAGTCCTTTGTTGGCCAACTCCTTGACCGAGTCGTAGTTGGCGTGCGCAAGCCGATTATGCCACACCTTGAGAGTCGCTTTGGAACCTTGCGCCACGTTGGATGAAGCCACTCTCGGGTGCGTCTTGAGTTGGTAGAGTTCTCCGTTGAGAACACCTTGCGCGAATTGCTTCCCCTTCCAAAAGAGGTTCATCTTCGAATCGTCGATAGTGAACATCACACCCTTCTTCGCGAGTTGAGTGACAGAGAGGAGATTCACCTTCAACCCCGGGACGTGAAGCACGTTCGTGAT
This sequence comes from Closterium sp. Naga37s-1, assembly GCA_947471745.1. Classification (NCBI taxonomy): domain Eukaryota; kingdom Viridiplantae; phylum Streptophyta; class Zygnematophyceae; order Desmidiales; family Closteriaceae; genus Closterium; species Closterium sp. Naga37s-1. The sequence continues at coordinate 97,402 of CANJKZ010000772.1, read as the reverse complement.
GTCCACCGGCCCGCCATCAATGATGAGGCGCGTATTTCCAACTCGGACCACCGGTAGCGACTTGTCGTTTTCGAAGACGGCGCGCGTTACGTCTCCCGGTGCACCAACGTTGGTGAGGAACGATGCCGAGTGCGTCATGTGTTGTGTTGCGCGGGTGTCGAGGAACCATGCGTCGCTTGGTGTGTTGGTCCCGTCACCGGCCATACGACCGACTCCCTTGGATCATCCGCATCGCCGGATGCCGTGTGCGCATTGCCCTTGTGGTTCCGTGCCTTCGATGGAGTCCAATCGCTCGGGCGCTTCCGATACTCATGCCAAAAGTGCCCCGCCTTGCCACAATAGTGGCACTTTCTCGAGCCATTCGATGTGTTTCCCTTGCCGCGATCGCTTCCACCGGACGACTTCTTCGTCGCACCTTTGCTCCACGTGGACTTCTTTCCGGAACTCCCTCCGGAGAACATGGCGGCACCCTCGCTCTCATTACCGAATTGTCGGCGACGCGATTCTTCATGGAGAAGCCGACCGACCACCATTTCCTTCGTCCAAGTGTCTTGCATGCTATCGAGTGTCGTAATCACCGTCGACCACTCTTCCGGAAGGCCGCATAGCAAGGTCAAAATCCAATCCTCCTCCTTGACCGTTCCACCGAGGTCCATGAACGTTTCCTCGAGTTCCTCCACACGAGTCGCATACGCGTGCATCGATTCGCCCACGCGCATCTTCACCGTGTAGAACGCATTCCGGGCTAGTTCTTGCCGTGGAGAGTCTTGTTCACGTGCATCGTCTCGAGCCGCTTCCACGCTTCATGCGCCGACGCTTCAAGCTTGATGCACATGTGCACCAAGCTCACGAGATTGATGCCGTTGCACGAAATCAACGTAGCGAACGCCTTTTGGTCCTTCTTCTTCCATGCCGCGATGTCTCTCTTGTTGTCCGGCTTCTTCTCCGTTCCATCGAAGAAACCCCAAAGTCCCCGCTCCATCATGAGCACTTGGAATTAAACTTCCACGCGGAGTAGTTTTGTCCCGTGAAAATCGGTACCGCCGACGTGTCGAACATCGTCGCGGTTGCCCAGGGTTCACCAGAATTTACAATGACACCATCCAAGGAAGTGCGGTAGTTTTTTAAAGGACTCTCCTCTACTTTGCAGGAACTGGGATTTGTACTAATCACTAGAGCTCTGTCTTAGCTTTCCAACGAGCCGTCAATTGCGTCGATCGCCCAAGTACCGAGCGAGTTATGGCCTCTAACGTGAAAGCTATGCTCTAGGTTGAAGGATAGGATGCTCTCTGGAATTTGTGTCGAGTTGAACTGTGTATAGGAAACTCTGATTTTCAGTATGAAACATGCAAACAAGGCGAGCATATTTATAGCTACTCAATAAATCGAGTCGCGCATGTAACATCTAGTCACTACGAGATGTGTCGCGAACATTCGTGTAACATTTCAAACGGGGTGAAATTCGGTACTCGAATTTCACCGAATGCTCCTTCAATCTCGAATGTTCCTGATGCTGCAATAGAGGGGGAGAGGAAATTTGCTGAAGCACCGGTATCGAGTAGAAATTCAACGTAGCGATTCTTTATTTTTGCCCATAGAATGATGGCGGGGAATGGAGTGTTTGATATGATGTAGAGTTCAGAGGTGCCGATGAACAATGGGGTTGGGAGAAGCGGGGCATGCGACGCGCCAGAGGTCTGCCCCACTGCTATTGGCGCTGCCCGTTTCCCGGAGACCTTCCGAAGTTGCGGCGGTTCGGGCAATGTCGCTTGATGTGGCTGACTTTCCCGCACGAGTAGCACGTAAGAGTGGATTGGTTACGTGTGTGCTTGTCCACTACACCGAGCTCCATGGGATTAGGACCGTTAATGCGGATGGTAGGTCCAGCCACTGCGTGCTTCCCGGTTCGCCCTTGGAATCGCTGGTAGGCGGCAAAGTTGATGGTGTCAAAACGCTCGGCGACACAGATCATCTCGTCAAGTGTAGTGGCGCCACGAAGTTCCACCTTCGTGCGGATTTTCGGTTTCAGCCCCCTCTTGAATTTATCCATTTGTTCAGCAGCAGGGATGCCGGGTATCTCAAGCACGAGCTCGCGGAAGCGATTGATGTATTCAGCGACCGAGCGGTGCTGGCGTAGTCCGGCAAGATTGTCACGTGCGTGCTCGATGGCGTTGACTGGTTCGAAGTTCATTAAGAGTGATGAAGAAAATTCATCCCAAGTTGATTTTGCGCTGTGACAGCTCTGCCACCAGATAGCCGCTGCACCCCGCAGCATCATGCCGGCGTGCCGAGCCCACTCTGCTCGGTTGACATGGCAAAGGGAGAGGTATTCCTCCACTTGTAAAAGCCACCGTCGCACCGGTAAGTGACGTTTTCCAGGGATGAACGGTTCAGGTTCGGGTGCTTTAGTTCGTGCAGAAACCACAGCAGGTGCTGGCATCGGCACCTGTATGCCCAGGAGTCCACGTTCCTGGAGTTCGCCGAGGATCCGGTCACGCACCTCGCGTTCAATTTCTCGGCGCATATTGGCGACAAACTCGTTCCAGAGTTCCGGAGTCATATCAGACGGCCCAGCCATAGGGTCTAGAATATGGCGGGAGCGTGCGAGGTGACTAACCAGGCTCTGATACCAGTGAAACGAGCTAGGCAGGGAAGGTGGCGCCTTAGTATGCTTGGAAAACGGGTACAAGATGTTGGAGAAGCGAGTTTGTGCCGCCCCAGCCCTTTGCACACAAGGAGCAGCAAGGGGGAATGTCAGCAACGGAGTCAGGGCTTCGCGAAATATTTAGAAACTTCCGCAACCAATCAGATTTCAGCCGAAGTCCTTTACAGTTCGGAATCACTTTCAGCCGAAGTGTTAACGCTTTCTACAGGTTTCTACAATCCAGAATCAGCTATATCAGAGAATTCCATAGCCTTCTTATTCATGCACCTCATGTGGATCTCAAAGTCACTCAAGGTCCATGGAAGCAAAATTGTGCCCAAGATCCCAAGGGAGTTGCTTTGTCTAGTAGCCTAGTTTTGAGCTACCTATCTGCCTTTGTTTTGTGATGCTTAAAGAGTTGTTCTTTAGTGGGCTTGCATCATCTTGACCATAGTGAAGTTTTTTTCCCTCATCCAGCCAAATTCCAGCAGCTCTGTTGAGCCTTTCCAGCCAAGTTTCCAACCCTATAGCAGTCACTATCACCCTGTTTTCAAGTTGGTATCAGGGCTAGTCGTTTCGATCAACCGAGCCTGCCACCTTCTGATCCTAGCATAATCCGACCATGGCGGGAGATAATCCGTCTGACCCTGCACTCCGGTCAGCCGGAGGAGCTACATAATCAACATCAGCAGCTACTGGTTTAATGGAAGCAGTTGCACCATGCAGTTCTTCAACAACATACTCATCACTCACTCCCTTCATGCCCAAACTTCACCTTCCTAGGTTCAACGGCAAGGATTTTCCTACATGGGCAACTAAGTTTGAACTTACTGCATCCCTTCTGGACTTGTGGCCATACTATACTGGAGAAGCAGCCGAACCAACAGCAGATGCTTCAGAAGCTGAGAAACGACTTTATGAGCGGCGCAACAAAGAAGCTTTTCTCTACCTTCTCAATAGCATTCATGAGCAGCAGTTGAAGTCTCTCCTACCCTGCTCTACCAAGGCAAACAGTGCAGAGGAAGCATGGAGCCGACTGAAGACCATGCACCAGTCAAAATCAGAGAGCAGCCAAGCCGAAATGTGGAGCCGCTTCATGAATCTGAAGATGGAAGAAGATGAGTCCTTCAACGAGCTGAAACGATGTTGGAGGAAGCAGCAGCAGTTGACTTGGAGATCCCATAGTCACAGTTCAAGATCGTCATTCTCACCAGCCTTACACCGAAGTGGGAAACTTTTCGTGCAACCCTCCAAGCGCTCCCGCAATCAATGAAGACTCGTGCGTTCATCTTTGAGGCCCTTATCAACGAGCAGCAAAGTCGAGACCTTGCACGGAACAAGCGGGGTGACGAAGGTGCGTGGAGTGCTGCAGCAGCTACAAGATATGGCAACCAATCCCAGAGGCAAGGAAACTTCAACCCAAACCGCCCTCAACCTTACTACGGTACGAAATTTCTGTCACCTTCCAACCCATACAAACCCTCTTGTTTTCCTCAGTCAAGTCCTCCCTATAAGTCAAGTCCCTATGTCCAGCCAAGGCATTCAACTCCCAATCAATATCAGCCTAGGAATGCAAGAGTCAAACCGCCAAGAGTCAATAATTTCAGCCAAGCCTCGAATGCTAAAAAAAATAATTTTGAGTGTTTTTGTTGTCATGAGTGGGGTCACCCGTGGTATGCTTGTCCTAAGAAGCCTCCTAATTGGGTCCCCCCACCTCAGCTACTATCTGAAAAGGGTAAGGCAGTTATAGCAAATATAGCAAGTCATTCTACAAGTCAAGATGGGTCCAAAGATTCTGATGGTCCTGTTCTTTTCAATGCCGCTACTTGCATGCACGTTTTTACTTCTAGTAGTGAGGAGTTTATTCTTGATAGTGGCTGTTCTGAAACCATGACTCCCTATCAGTCCATTCTCAAGGATTTTCAGCCCTCGTATAACTCAAAAGTGGCGACTCTTGCTGATCTTGGCAAAGTCCCTATCAAAGGAGTCGGCAAGCTTGAGTTCGACAAGGATGGTAAGTCATTTTGTGTCAATAATTTTTTGTTTGTTCCTGATTTGGGAGCAAACTTGCTCTCAGCTGGACAACTCGAAGAGAAAGGTGCATCTGTACTCTTGCAAGGGGGGGAAGCCAAAGTGTGGGACAGTGCAGGGAATTTGGTGGCTGAAGGCGAGCGTACCGGGCGGCTCTACAAGATGAAATTGGAGATTAAGCGCGGTTCTAGCAACACGAAGAACGACGTTGTCTTGCTTCCCGCTGTTTCAACCGATCAAGTCAACAACAAAGGGAGTATCTCCCAAACTGAGGTATGGCATGCACGATTGGGGCACTTGGGAATGCAAGCATTGAAAGAGTTGGTAAATCACAAGAGCGTGGAAGGATTGAGTGTCAAAATGTTATATAGCTTACTTTGTGTAGGCTGTAGTGGGGTAGCCCATAAGGGGTACAACCCAATTAGGGTTAGTACTTGTACCCAACTTCTGTTCAAAGCATTCATTCTCGTTCGTTAGTTTGACATGGTTTCAGAGCAGGTCCTTCCCTAGGACCGTATTTTTAGAGCCCACCACAGAGCTGCCCCACTCACTGCCCTGCACTAACAGCGCGCCGCCCTGCTAGCCCATGCGCTGCCCTAGGCAGCACAGCGCGCTGCCCTTAGCAGCCCGTGAGCCGCCCCTGCAGTCCGCACGCCGCCTCTGCAGCCCCGCACGCCGCCCCTGCAGCCCCACGCGCTGCCTCTGCAGCCCCGCGCGCCGCCTCTGCAGCCCCGCGCGCCGCCCCTGCCGCCCGCTCGCCGCTTGCCTGTGGCCCGCGCGCCGCCCGCTTGCGGCCCGCCCGCCGCCCCTGCAGCCCGCGCGCCACCCCTGCAGCCTGCGCGCCGCCCGTTTGCGGCCCACCTGCCGCCCCTTGCAGCCCGCGAGCCGCCCCTCTTGCAGCCTGCGCGCCGCCACTTGCAGCCCACTCGCCGCCCCTTGCGGCCCGCTTGCCGACCCCCCCCTGCTGCTTGCATCGCCCGGCTCCTGCCCGCCGTGCGCCGCCCTGCTCTGCCTGCGTGCTGCTCTGCTGGTAGCGCGCCACCATGCTCTGCCCGCTTTGGCCTCTCTCTGTGTCCTCACGTTCGACACGTGGCTTGACGACTTACAGCTGTACCTACTAAACGACTCTAGGGACAGCGTTTCATTGTTTGACCACACATCTGGAGCCTCTCTTGCCCCTCCCGCCACAGCTGACAGTGTGACTCGCTCACATTGGCTTACCCGTGACGCTGCTGCTTGCTTAGCCATTCGCAACCACCTGCCGTTAGCTGAATGCGCTCACTTCGGACAGCACAAGACTGCTAAAGCACTGTACGACGCTATAGTCGCTCGTTACTCCTCCCCTGCCACTGCTGCTCTAGGCCGTCTTCTACTGCCCTACCTGTTTCCCGAGCTGTCTGCCTTTGCCATAGTAGAGAACATCGTTACCCACCTTCGCACTAGCGACGCTCGCTACCGCGCTGCCCTCCCAGCAGAGTTCCTTGACAGGAACCCACCCCCGATGTACATCACTCTCTACTTCATAGTCACTTGCCTCCCTGACTCTCTTCGCGTAGTCAAGGACCACTTTCTCGCGCTTGACCCCACAGACCTCACTGTTGACCTGCTCAAGCAGCAACTCCTTGCAGCTGAGACTAGTGTAGTTGCTGTAGGTGCCGCTCGTGGCACTCCTCGCACGCCCTTCTTTGAGGGGTGTTCCCCCTCCCCCCTTGCCCCCTCCTACGCCTCTGCTGCTGCTGTTGTCGTCCTTGGTGCTCAGGATGTCGGGGCTGCTTCTGCTAGTGGGAAGTGCTGCAGCAGCAAGGGCATGTTATGTGATGCTATCATTTGCATTCACGTCTGTCTGCCTCCCATCATATGTTCGTGTGTTGCATGCGTGGTGTGAGTGTGTGCAAGAATTTGTGTTTGGTGTTGTTTGGATTTTCTGAGTGTGTGTGAATGTTTGAGCAGATATGTGAAGTGACTCCTCTGCTCAAGAGCTTCCCGACGAACCGAGAATCGCCTTGATCGGAGCAAGAACGAGAAAGATATGATCGTTCGAAGTTTTGATTGAGATGCGGCGACTATGGGAATTTGCGGGTTGACTCAATATGGGGTACAGACTTTTGGGGGTTGGGAAATTCGTCACCATCACTGTAGATGATGCCAAGTGGTTGGGAGAAGCCAAACCAGGTTGGCAAGTGTGGCCAAGTTGGGTGAGGTGGATGGCATGAGTTGGGAAAGTGACAAATGTCAAAGTTGGGGTGCCTATAGAGAGGGGAATTGTGTGGTATGGGGTTTCCTTGGTTGGGGACTCCCTTGGGACCTTCCCTCTCTTCCTCCTCATCCCCTCCTACCTGGTTCCATTGCTACTCCAACTTTCTTGTGTGAACTTGTGAGAAAATTGTGATTCAGTTACGTTTTCTATGGCAGCATACCCCCTAGTGCGCCGAAGTTCATAACTCGAGTTATACTCCATATTTTGATACTATTCAAATTGGAAAAGATAGCCACAATCACGGGCTACAACATACTTGAGTTTGAGAGAATTCTAACAGTGCGTTAATCGTCGACGACGTTTCTTGTGACGACGACTTTTCTGTCCAAAATTGTAGTTGACGATTTTGAGATATTTCAGCCCCTAATCTTCATAGACTCCGTCCTTAGTCTCTAACAGGGCAAGGGTGGCAGGAGTAGTGGAGGTGGCAGGGGGGGTGGTAGTGGGGGCGGCAGTGGAGGTGGTGGAGGTAGGGGAGGTGGTGGCAGCGGTGGGAGTGGTGGCGGGAGTGGGGGCTTTGGTGGCGGCGGTGGTGGCAGCAGTGGGAGTGGCAGTACTGGCGGCAGTGGGAGTGGTGGCAGTCGGGGTGGAGCAATTCAGAGGGGAGGTTCTGGCGGTGGCCAGCGGCAGCAGCAACAGAGTCGGAGCAAGACCCCTTTGTCCCAGCAGCTTCGTGAGTAGTTTTCTCAGCGTGGGGCGTCTTGGGGTAGTGTTAGCTGCCCGTATGTCATTCGCACGGGTGACCGTGCTGGTCAGACATGCGGGAAGCCTCACACTCAGCACCGCTGCTTCTCCCGCCTAGACGTCGCTTGGTGCGCAGAGTTTGGTGACGAGGCCGAGCGCCCCCGCCGGGCAGAGCTGCTTAGGTCTGGAGTTGCTATCTTTCATCTTGACTAAGATGCTATCCTTGCTGCTATGTATGCCTTGTCTGTTAGTGCTGAGGGTGACTGTTACCTGTGTGTGCCGCCTAACCCAGGTATAGAGGCTGCTGCTCTAGGTGCTAGTGAGTCTTCTCTCCCTGGTACTGCGCCTACTGAGGCCTTGCACACCTTTATGCTTGACTCAGGTGCTTCCCGCTGTTTCTTTCGCGACAGCACCACCCTCACTCCTCTCTCTGTGCCTGTACCGGTCAGACTGGCTGACCCCTCAGGGGGCCCAGTTCTTGCCCGTTCCTCCACTGTTCTCCCGTATCCAGCGGTTCCGTCCGGCTCACTGTCAGGTCTTCACCTCCCCTCGTTCTCTACGAACTTGGTGAGTACCGCTGCCCTCCAGGATGCGATGGTCACTACCACCACTCCTGAAGGTCAGCGTGTGTCGATCTGCACGTGTACACGGACGGGCCGTCACCTGGCCACGTTCACCCGTCGGCCTGGGTCGAGTCTGTACACCCTGGCTACCGAGCCTCCTCAGGTAGCTGCGTCAACCCAGGTGTCCTCGTCTGGTCCAGTAGCACCCCCCTGCTCGTGTCGCCTCCTGTCGCACCAGACTCTCCTGTGGCACCACCGCCTAGGTCACCCCTCCCTGCCACGCCTTTGTGGCATGCACTCCCGCCTCCTTGTCTCTGGTCTTCCCAGGTCACTGCCTCCCCTCCCGCCCTCGCCTGCCCCGCCCTGCCTTCCTTGCGTCGAGGGGCGGCAGCGCGCCGCTCCTCACTCCTCCTCATTTCCCCTGACGACTGCTCCCCTGCAGAATCTCCACATGGATGTGTGGGGCCCAGCTCACGTCAGTGGACAGGGCCGCGAGCGCTACTTTCTGCTGGTTGTTGACGACTACACGCATTACACCACGGTCTTCCCCTTGCGCAGCAAGGTTGAGGTCCCTGATGTCTTGATCCCTTGGATCCGCGCAATCCGTCTCCAGCTCCGCGAGCGGTTCCGCCAGGACCTTCCTGTCCTGTGTCTGCACTCTGACAGAGTTGGTGAGTTCTCCTCCGACCTCTTGCGGGACTTTTGTCGTGGGGAGGGCATTCTCCAGTCGTTCACGCTTCCGGCCTCCCCGCAGAAAGATGGGATTGCTGAGCGCCGCATTGGCTTAGTCATGGAGGTCGCTCGTACCTCCATGATCCATGCGGCTGCTCCCCATTTTCTGTGGCTGTTTGCGGTCTGGTACGCTGCGCATCAGCTCAACCTCTGGCCCTGTGTCTCCTTGCTGGAGACCTCGCCTACACTGCGTTGGACGGGGAAGGTTGGCGATGCATCGGTGTTCCGGGTCTGGGGTTCTCGTGCCTTTGTTCGCGATATGTCCGCGGACAAGCTCTCCGCCCGCGCTATTCCTTGCGCCTTCCTTGGCTTTTCTCCTGACGTGCCTCGCTGGCACTTTTACCACCCCACCTTGCGCCGTGTCGTCCCCTCTCATGACGTCACGTTTGATGAGTCGGTTCCCTTTTACCGTCTCTTCCCCTACCGCTCTGCCCCTCTCCCCCTCCGCCGCTCTTCCTCGCTCCAGGTCCCCCTCTAGTAGACCCCCTCCCCCCTCAGGGTCCTGCTCCCTCAGGTGTGTCTCAGGTAGACCCACTCCCCGGGGCTGTACCTGTCGAGGTGGCTGTAGACTCAGGTGCTGCTCGAGGTGCTGCGTCTGGAGGTTCTGCGTCTGGGGGTGCTGAGCCTGCGCGTGCGGAGCCTGGGGGTGCTGAGCCTGAGGGGGCTGGGTCTGGGGGTGCTGAGCCTGGTGGTGCGGGGCCTGGGGGTACTGAGCCTAAGGGTGCGGAGCCTGGGGGTGCTGAGTCTGAGGGTGCAGAGTCTGGGGGTGCTGAGCCTGAGCGTACTGAGCCTGCGGGTACTTTGTCTACTGGAGGTCCTCCTGGTGCCTTGTCGCGGCGGGAGCCTCTCTCTCCACCACAGCTGCGCGAGTTGTTTGCTCGGGGCACCCGCCTTCAGAGTGGCGCTGCTGGAGCCGGGGGGTCTGCCGCTGGAGGCAGTGGAGCTGGAGCTGCTGGAGGTACTGGAGCCGCTGGTCCCGGAGGTGCTCGTACTGGAGGTAGTGGAGCTGCTGGAGCTGGTGGTGCTGCAGGAGTTGGAGCTGGAGGCACTGGAGCTGGAGCTGCTGGAGGTACTGGAGCTTGAGCTGCTGGAGGTACTGGGGCTGCTGGTCCTAGAGGTGCTCGTACTGGAGGTACTGGAGCTGCTGGAGCTGGTGGTGCTGCAGGCGTTGGAGCTGGGGACCCTGGAGCTGGAGGCGCTGGCCCTGGGGGTGCTGGTGCTGTTGGTGCTGATTATGGAGACACTGGACGGCCGCGACCGTACTTCGTTCCCCTGCTTCAGCAGGTTCTTGGTCTCCCGTCTTCTACTGGCCTTACTCCTCCCTTACTATGTCCACCGCCTGACCAGTCGCAGCCGCCCCTACAGCCAGCCTCCCCACTGCCTGCTCCTTCTCCTTACACTGAGCACACCGGAGGTCTTACAGAGCGGCATGACCCTGTGTCTCGTCCTGCCTCGCTTGTTCGCGCTGTTCGCACTAGTCGTCGTGTTCCTCGTCCACGTCCTCCTCCTGTCCCCGGCACGCACCATATGGCACTTTGTCCTTCCTCTGTTCCACAGCGTGTCCCCCAACCACTGTTTGTTACTGACCCTTCGTTTGAGTCTTCTTCTGCGTCTGCCCTAGTTGCTGAGCTTGTTGACTTTGCTGCCGCCTGTCGTCTCAACTACGCCGCTAGTCTTGTTGCTGAATCTGAGTCTGACTGTCCTCCGTCCGTCGGGGGTGAGTGTGCTCTTGGCACGGACGTCCTTGAGGATAGGCAGGAGGACTTTGAGTGTTTTGCAGCTGCTGTACCTCATCTCGTGTCCATGCTGATTGCACCTGAGGGAGACCCGGATGCACCAGACATCCCGACCCCGCGCTCTTACGCAGAGGCGATTACGGGTCCCTACTCCTCTCAGTGGCGGACAGCCATGGACGCAGAGATGGCATCCTGGAAGGCACCTACGTTGACGCAGTTCCCCCTCTTGGGGCGAACATAGTCGATGGCATGTGGATTTTCAGGGTGAAGCGGCCGCCGGGTTCTCCGCCTGCCTTCAAGGCTCATTACGTTGCACAAGACTTCAGTCAGCGAGAGGGAGTTGACTTCTTCCAGACCTTCTCCCCTACCCCGAAGATGACTACTCTTTGGGTACTGCTGCACGTCGTCACTCAGTGTGACTACGAGCGTCACTCTCTTGACTTCAGCACAGCTTTCTTACAGGGCAGCCTGCACGAGGAGATCTGGCTGCGCCGACCACCTGGCTTCACTGGGTCGTTTCCTGCAGGTACCCAGTGGAGCCTCCTGCGGCCAGTCTACGGTCTCCGCCAGCCGCCTCGCGAGTGGCACGACACACTGAGGACGACGCTTGCGGCTCTTGGGTTTGCACCTTCTACTGCTGACCCGTCGCTGTTTCTACGCACCGACACTTCGCTGCCGCCGTTCTACGTCCTCGTGTACGTCGAAGACTTGGTCTTTGCCACTGCTGACACTGAGGCACTGGCCCTTGTGAAGTCGGAGCTGTAGAAGAGACACACCTGCACTGACCAGGGTGAGCTGCGCAGCTATCTTGGCTTGCAGATCACACGGGACAGAGCACGGCGCACCATCATCCTGACTCAGTCACACATGGTGCACCAGGTCCTTCAGCACTTCGGCTTCCGGTACTCCTCGCCACAGTCCACTCCTCTGCCTACCGGTCACTCACTCTCAGCTCCACCTTCGGACGAGTCTGTAGAGCCGAGTGGCCCGTATCCAGAGCTTGTGGGCTGCCTCATGTACCTGATGACCTGCAACCTGACCTTGCCTACCCTCTTAGCATCCTGGCATGCTACGTTGCGCCCGGGAGACACCGACCAGAGCACTGGGAGGCCACTTAGAGGGTGTTGCACTACTTGTGCAGTACGTCGGCCATGGGGCTCGTGCTTGGAGGACGGGCTCGAGTTGTCCTCACTGGTCACGCTGACGCCTCCTGGGTTGACGACTTGGCTACGCAGCGGTCGTCACAGGGTTACACCTTCAGCCTTGGCTCCGGCTCTGTTTCTTGGCGGTCTACCCGCTCGTCTTCTGTTCTCAGTTCCAGTTGTGAGGCTGATATCTACGCAGGGGCCATGGCTGCACAGGAGTTACGATGGCTCACCTACCTGCTGACCGACTTGGGAGAGTGGCCTCGTTCTTCTCTAGTTCTGTACGTATACAACAAGGCCATGATTGCCTTGTGTCAGGAGCACAGACTGGAGCACAGATCGAAGCACATTGCTCTGCGATACTTCCTTGCTCGAGAGTTGCAGCAGCATGGTCAGCTTCGCCTTGCTTACGTGGCCACTAGGGCCAACACTGCTGATATATTCACCAAGGCACTTCAGTCTTGTGATCATCAGCGTTTCTGTACTGTTTTAGGCCTTGTGCCTTCTTTGCCTCACTTGCTTACTTCGTGACTTTGCTTGTACTGTGATTTATATATGTACCTGCATGCTTACACTTGCTAGGGTATGATCCCTGTACTGTTTGTTCTCTTTTATATAACTCTGCATGTGAACTGGCCTTGTGGCCTTTGCTTGTGCTCGGAATGTGTGGTGACTTTGTGATCCACCCTGAGCTTGTTTTGCTTTTCTTGACTGGTCTTGTGACCACTTGTTCTCCCCCACTTTGCCTATGGGGGTGTGTCAAAATGTTATATAGCTTACTTTGTGTAGGCTGTAGTGGAGTAGCCCATAAGGGGTACAACCCAATTAGGGTTAGTACTTGTACCCAACTTCTGTTCAATGCATTCATTCTCGTTCGTTAGTTTGACATTGAGTTTGAGTGAAAGTGCAGCCAAGTCCCTTTCTTCCGTTCCACGTCCATCTTTTGTCGAAGGTAAGCTAGCTAGGAAGCCATTTTTCCCTTCTATGTCTCAGTCAAGGGACCTCTTAGAGTTGGTCCACACTGATATATTCGGCCCCATGCGAGACCCTACTCGAAACGGTAAGAGATATTTGGTGTCTTTCATTGATGACAAGAGTCGTTTCTCGTGGTCCTTTTTCATCAACACCAAGGATGAAGTTCACAAGTGTTTCAAGCAATGGCTAGCACTTGTTGAGAGAGAGTCAGGGAAGAATTTACTCACCTTGATGTCGGACCGAGGAGGTGAGTACATGGGGAAAGCATTTCAGGGGGAGTTGTTGGCATTGGGCATCAAACAACAGTTCACTTGTCCCTATAGTCCTCAGCAAAACGGAGTGGCAGAGAGGTTTCATCGCACTATTCAATCTATAGCTACCAATTTTCTTCAGTTTAATGGCCTTGACAAGCTCTGGTGGGGTGAGGCAATCACTATGGCAAATTATGTTCGCAACAGGAGACCCACAAGGCCCCTACCGGATGGTGTAACGCCATATGAGGTTTGGTTTGGAATTAAACCAGATCTGTCTATGCTCCGTGTTTTCAATTCCATGGCCCAATACCGTGTTCCAAATGCAAAGAGACTCAAGCTGGACAGCAAAGCTCATTGGGGCGTCTTCATCGGCATGAGCAACGAGAGCAAGGGATGGGTCCTTTGGGATCCCATCACCAAGCGAGAAGTGGTTTCAAGGGATGTTGTCTTCTATGAAGACATGTCCCTTTGCAGATTGGCACAAGTTTTCCTCTTCCTCCTCTCTACCACCCCCTATCCAACAGGAACCAGCTAGAGCACCTGAGGAAACAACACAAGAGGAGGAAGAAGATGACACCGATTCTGACCATAACGAACCCATCATCGATCTCCCGCAAGCCGTCGTCAACGAGACCAGCCGTGCCACACCAGTGCCACCAGCAGCTACTCAACCAAGGAAGTCACCGTTCCATCACCGCCAAAGGAGCAGCAGCCAGCTGTCACAAACCAGCCAGCTACTTCAACACCAACCTCGCAAGTTCAACGTCAACTGGATCAGCCCACCACTACGCCATCAAACCCATCACCAGCCGTCACCCCAGAGGCAACTACAGAAGCGCACCATCATCTAATGCAGCAACAACCGACAGCTACAAGTCCTCAAGTACCTACATCAACACCATCTACGATTCTTCCTAGCAACAAGCCAACCGTCACCGCAACACCTCGTTCTCATACCACATGTTCATCACTTCAGGTTCCAATGTCAAGCCAGCTCATAGCACGAGGATCACTTCAGCGAGTCACCACCAACACCAGCTCCAACAGCCCACTTCTTCACCCAAGACCTTTCTCAACTTCACCCCCATGTCCCGGAATCGGCCGTCATCAGTTACCGCCATCTTCTACGCCAAGAAACAACACCAATCAGCCCCTTTCATCACCACCTCTCGACAACGCAGCGTCATCATCAATTCCTAAGCTTCTAGTCTCAAGATCCCCACCAAGAGCATCTTCACAACCAACTATGCCGACGAACGTTTCAGCTTCCACACCTTCCACGAGAGCCATTGAATCGTCGTGAGGCAGTGGCAAGTCCCGAGAGAGAGCATTGGTTGAAGGCCGAGGAAGATGAGATTGAGAGTCTCATGAAGAGAGGTACATGGCGTCTTGTTGAGCCACCTCCATGGAAGAAGGTTATCGGTGTCAAATGGGTGTACAATATTAAGGTAAAAGGTGATGGTAGCCTTGATAGGTACAAGGCAAGGTTAGTGGCAAAAGGTTATTCCCAAATTCCAGGTCTTGACTTCACCGAAACCTTTGCCGCGGTAGCAAAGTACACCATGGTACGAGTCCTCCTCGCCATAGCCGCATATCTTCATCTCCATATCCATCAAATGGATGTCAAGAACGCATTTCTCTACGGTGTCTTGGAAGAAGAGGTATACATGGCACAACCCGAAGATTATGATGATGGTACGGGTCGAGTTTGTCGCTTGGTAAAGTCACTTTGTGGTCTCAAACAGTCCCCACAGGTATGGTATCATGCTCTTGAGAAGGTACTCTTCAAGCACGGTTTCACAAGGTCCATGAGAGACAACGCTTTGTACTTCATGCACATGAGTGAGGGGGAGTACATTTGGCTCTTGGTATATGTCGATGACCTCCTCCTGGTCTCAGGCTCTCTTGATCTCCTCAACAAGGTGAAAGGTATTCTCATGAGTGCATTCACAATGACCGATCTTGGTGAGCCAAGTCATTATCATGGTATGAACATTGTGAGAGATCATAAGTCAAGGTCCATCTTCCTATTCTAGCAAAGGTACATCCAAAAGGTCCTTGAGAGGTTTGGTCTTGATGATAGCAAGCCATCACCTACCCCACTTCCTTCCAACTTTGTCCCTTTGTCTTCACATCAGCCCTACGAGGAGAGAGAGTCAAGCCTTGATATCACGGGTATTGAGGAGTTGTGTCTTGAGGAGAGTGAGCATCATGGTGAGAATTCAACCAAGGTATCCCCACAAGACCTAGCTCTCTACCAAAGTCAGGTTGGGTGTCTCATGTATGCAGCCCTATGCACAAGGCCTGACTTAGCCTTCATGGTATCCAAGCTAGCTCAACACATGAGTGCCCCATCACCCATCCATATGCATGCAGCCAAGCGAGCTCTTTGGTATCTCAAAGGTACTTCTAATCTTGGTCTTCTCTTCCAAGCCAGCCCACATGCAAGCTCCCTCCAAGGCTTTACCGATGCAGATTGGGCGGGATAATTGAGCACACGGAAGTCCACCGGCGGCTACATCTTCCTCATGTGCGGTGCCGCTGTTTCTTGGCAATCACGCAAGCAAAGTTGTGCGGCGCTTTCTACAACCGAAGCTGAGTACATGGCAATGACCGAAGGAGCAAGGGAGGCAATCTGGTTACGTGGACTCTTGGAGGACTTGAGGCAGCCGCAAACTCAACCAACTCCGCTCTACGTGGACAACACTTCAGCCATCACTCTTTCCAAGAACCCGGTTCATCAAGGCCGTACAAAACACATCGAGGTACAGTACCATTTTATCCATGAGCAGCTAGAAAAGGGAGTTCTTGCTGTCAACTTTTGTCGTTCGTTCGATCAAGCGACAGATTTCATGACCAAGGCTCTTCCACATGATGCATTCAACATGTGCAAGGCAAGAGCAGGCCTCATGACACTTCATGAAGCAGTGCAGCAGTTTGAGGAGAATGAGGAGTATGAGGAGAAGAGACATGGGCAGCAGCATGGAGTGTATGATAAGGAGATGTGAGAGGAGCATAAGCATGGGTATATGTGTGCTTCGGGTATGGTGCGAGGGGGAGTGTTGGAGAAGCGAGTTTCTGCCGCCCCAGCCCTTTGCACACAAGGAGCAGCAAGGGGGAATGTCAGTGACGGAGTCAAGGCTTCGCGAAATATTTAGAAACTTCCGCAACCAATCAGATTTCAGCCGAAGTCCCTTTACAGTTCGGAATCACTTTCAGCCGAAGTGTTAACGCTTTCTACAGGTTTCTACAATCCAGAATCAGCTATATCAGAGAATTCCATAGCCTTCGTATTCATGCACCTCATGTGGCTCTCAAAGTCACTCAAGGTCCATGTAAGCAGAAGTGTGCCCAACGTCCCAAGGGAGTTGCTTTTTCTAGTAGCCTAGTTTTGAGCTACCTATCTGCCTTTGTTTTGTGATGCTTAAAGAGTTGTGCTTTAGTGGGCTTGCATAATCTTGACCATAGTGAAGTTTTTTTCCCTCATCCAGCCAAATTCTAGCAGCTCTGTTGAGCCTTTCCAGCCAAGTTTCCAGCCCTCTAGCAGTCACTATCACCCTGTTTTCAAGTCAAGATGCTCTCTTGAGTTCTCTGGAATTTCCAATATCACTTCAACAATTTTCACACACAATTTTATAGGATTCATTCACAAATCGAGTCGCACTACCGAGTCGCAACACTCTGAATTTCTTATTGGTAACTCAACCCCTTGAAATGAACCTTGCCGTGAAATTCAGAGATTGATTGCGATGCGGGATTGGTCAGCGAGTTGATCACGGGGCTGTAACTTCGTCGGTGTGTTTGGCGAAGTCGGCGAGGGGTCGGAACTTCGGTGTTCTGCGTTTCGTAATTTTCGCGAGTGGGTTTGACTTGGGCTGCACGTCAGGACCTGGTCACCCAGCTGCAGGTTGAGGCGCTTGACCAATCCGGACTGTTGGTGTGGTGGCGCTTGACTTCCGCCCACTTGCACTGTATTTGGCTGCGTGCTGCTGCACTGTTACAGTTGACCTCCGCCCATTTGTATTGTAGTTGGCAGCACTCGACTGCTGCATTGTTACATAGCGCTTCTCCCAACGCATCTCCTCTCCACGCATCTCCCGCCAAACGAGAACGGGGAAAACGAAGGTTGATTTGAAAGTTTATCTTGAGTCGGAAGGGATAGGGGAGGCGAAGCCGCAAGGTTTCCTCGCGCTCGTCCTGACCTGACTCGACGAAGCGAAGCGAAACTAGCGTGGACTTGTCAATAAGGATTTCGCGAAGTTTCGGTGACCGCTTCCGCACTGAACAGCTCGTCACAAGTTGACTCCCATCGTCATCGCTAGTCTGGAAGCTCCTTAGAGCTGTTCGGTCATAATGTTGGACGAATCGCCGTCGTCCCGACTCGGGACATGAAATCATTCACGGTCTCAGCAGCAGGACATGTCACCCAAGCAACACATGCACAAGCAGTCCACTCACGCTGCATGTGTCCAAGAGGGCGGCGGAAGGTGTCTGCCCTTCCGGGTGCTGACACGTGTACTGAGTCGTCGAATTCCTCTCTGTCCAGAAGCTCGCCTTGGTGCGAAAGCAAGAACTTCTCCCAACGCATCTCCTGCCAAACAAACACGGGAGAATTGAATTTTGAACTTCGAAATGGGGGTTGGGGTGGATGTGCCAGGAAGTGCAAATAATTGCGCCACACATTCGTTTTCGAATTTTCCTCAATCCTGTGGAGTACCCTCGCACCACGTTCCCCCCTTTCAGATATCTCTTAATCCCGTGGAATTCCACTTGTTTCTACACCGGCCATCATCATCTGGTCACTCCGCGTACGTGTTTTTTACCACAGTAGAGTCCCTGAGATTCCACGCTTTAGGGTGATGCGCATCAGACGCGATCCAGATTCAATGATTGCAAATGTTTCATATGATTTGTCATTTTGCGTAGTTGCAGGCAGTCATGATGCACAGTTGCGTGAGAGCAGTGGATTTGTTTCCATATCTCGTTTCTCGCTCGCTACATCGTTCCTCATCACCACCTGCCTAGGCGGTGACCACATCCTTGAGGGCGCGGTACATCGAAGTTTCCGGGTGCCATTTCTAGGCCTGGGCGACGTCAATTACCACATCGCGCCCCACTGTAGGTCAATTGTTGTCAGAATGTATTTGCTGTCTAGCTTGCACTGGGGTACTCTGTAGTGAGTACAACCCAATTCAGGGTTTTGTATTTGTATCCCAACTCTTGCTAGTGAATTCATTCCTCTCGACATTCTCCTTTCCAATTCTCTCGACACTCAACTCTCTCGACACTCACTAGCCATGGCTCCTAAGTCACGCTAGGATTCTAACATGGTATTAAGAGCAATAGTTCCTAGGACCTCACATTAATGGGCCCACCACCTAATGCCCTGCTAGCCTAGGCCCCGGCCCGTCGCCCCTTGGCGTTGCCCCTAGGCTCGGCCCCTTGGCCCCGTCGCCCCTAGCTGTGCCCCTCGGCCCCGCTGGCCCCGTCGACTTCGTCGCCCCGCGCCCGGCCCGTACTTAGCCCGCGATCGGCCCGTACCTAGCCCGCGCTCGGCCCCGTTCCTAGCCCCGCGCCCGGCCCGTACCTCGCCCACGCCTGGCCCCGTACCTAGCCCGCGATCGGCCCGTACCTAGCCTCGCGCCCGGCCTCAGTTCCGCGCCCAACGCCCAGCCCCGTACCTAGCCCGCGCCCGGCCCGTACCTCGCCCGCGCCTGGCTCCGTACCTAGCCCGCGCCCGGCCCGTACTTAGCCCGCGACCGGCCTGTACCTAGCCCGTCGCCCGGCCCCGTCCCTTGCCCAGCGCCCGGCCCCGTACCTGCCCAGCGCCCGGCCCCGTACCTGCCCAGCGCCCGGCCCCGTACCTGCCCAGCGCCCGGCCCCGTACCTGCCCAGCGCCCGGCCCCGTACCTGCCCAGCGCCCGGCCCCGTACCTGCCCAGCGCCCGGCCCCGTACCTGCCCAGCGCCCGGCCCAGTACCTGCCCAGCACCCGGCCCCGTCCCTGTCCAGCGCCCGGCCCTGTACCTGCCCAGCGCCCGGCCCCGTACCTGCCCAGCGCCCGGCCCCGTACCTGCCCAGCGCCCGGCCCCGTACCTGCCCAGCGCCCGGCCCCGTACCTGCCCAGCGCCCGGCCCCGTCCCTGCCCAGCGCCCGGCCCCGTACCTGCCCAGCGCCCGGCCCCGTACCTGCCCAGCGCCCGGCCCTGTACCTAGCCCGCGCCCGGCCCAGTTCCTAACCCGCGCCCGGCCCTGTACCTAGCCCACGCCCGGCCCAGTACCTAGCCCGCGCCCGGCCCTGTACCTAGCCTCGCGCCCGGCCCCGTTCCGCGCCCAACGCCCGGCCCCGTACCTGCCCAGCTCCCGGCCCCGTCCCTAGCCCAGCGCCCGGCCCCGTACCTAGCCGCGCCCCTCGGCCCAACTGGCCTCGTCGCCCCTATCTATGGCCCCTCGCGACCTGCAGCCCCTAATCGCGGCCCCGTTGCCTCTAGCCTCGGCCCCTCGCAACCCGTCGCCCCTAGCCGCGGCCCCGGTGCCCGCGTGCCCTGCAGTCGCACGCGCAGCTCCGCCCCCGCCCCCCTCCCCCCCCTCCATGGGGACGGCGGGGAGAGGGTGTGAGGGGGTGGCGGATGTGCCTCAGCAGCAGCAGCTGCCGCCACGCCTCCTCCTATCTCTCTCTCCCTGCCGCACCTGGTGTTGGGAGAAGGGGGGGAGCTTGGAGGTTTAGGGGGAGGCAGGAGGGGATCTGCAGCACCGACCCCCCCCCCCCCTCCCCCCCCCCCTCTCCCCCCCCCCCCCTCATCCTTCTCCTACCTCCCCCCCTGCTGCGGGTGCAGCAGTGGGGGGAAGGGATCTGCCATCCCCCTGCTGCGGATGCGGCAGTGGGGGGAGGGGACCTGCAGTACCAGCCCCCCTCCGCCCCCCCCCCCTTCTTCTCCATCTCTCTGCTGCGGGTGCAGCAGTGGGGGGGGAGGGTATGGGGGTGGCGGGTGTGGCGCGTCCTGCTGTCACCCGAGCGGCTCCTGCACCGCCCCCCCCCCCCCCCCCCTGCCCCCCCCTCCCCTCCCTTCTCCTAGCTCCCCCTGCTGCAGGTGCAGCAGTGGGGTGGAGGGGATCTGCAGCACCAGCCCCCCCCCCCCCCGCCACCCCCCCCCCCCCCCTCCCCCCCTTCTCCTCCATCCCCTGCTGCATGTGCAGCTGTGGGGGAGGGTATGGGGGTGGCGGGTGTGTGAACCGCCCCCTGCTCCTCCTCCTCCTCCGTCTCCCACTGCTGCAGCTGCCGCTGAGGGGGGTGGGTGTGTGGGAGCCGAGGGAGTGGTGCTAGGGGGGTGACGTGGGAGTGGAGCTAGGGGTGCAGCAAGGGGTGTGTGAAAGGGGGGTGGGACAGTTGGGGGAGGCTGAGCGGAGGCTGCCGTCTTGTCGTCCGCAGCACCTGTAGTCCGGGGCTCTGCTTCTGGTAGCTCAGAGAGCCTGCTGCGCCTGTCGCCCGTGGGTCCGTTGCTCCTGCCGCTCAGAGTTAGCCGCAGAGCCAGTTACTCCTGTAGTCCGGGGCCCTTGCTCCGGTAGCCACCGTGCGCGCCGCTCCTGTTGCCCGTGTGTCTGCAGCATCAGCCGTCGCCTCCTATCTCCTCTCCTCTCACAGTCCAGCCTCCTCCTCCTCACTTGCCCTTTGTGAATGCCTCTAGCTTTGCTTGTACTGGTGAACCTGCTCTATGACTGCTTGCTCTGCTGATTATACCCCACTTTGACTATGGGGGTGTGTCAGAATGTATTTGCTGTCTAGCTTGCAGTGGGGTACTCTGTAGTGAGTACAACCCAATTTAGGGTTTTGTATTTGTATCCCAACTCTTGCTAGTGAATTCATTCCTCTCGACATTCTCCTTTCCAATTCTCTCGACACTCAACTCTCTCGACACTCACTAGCCATGGCTCCTAAGTCACGCTAGGATTCTAACAATTGTACCATTTCAAACCAGTCTATATTTGCGGGTTTCGTTCGTAAGGTTGTTACTAGCTCGGTTGTACCACGCCCTCACGCATGCATTCACACTGAAACGCTCCACCCGTCTAACACTTCACATAGACTTCCAGATCTAGTGTTCGAGGTTCACAACTAGTTATGCTACTGCTACTACTATATGGGAACGGTTTAGGCATCATGGCGGGAGCTAGGCATCATGACGTCTAATCCCGGACTGAAAGCCCTCCGCAAACTGCATTATGTCCTAGATTTCGATCCCCGTCTAGAAACGCCCAACGATCGGGCACCACTCGAGAAAGGCGGGCTTTACTCATCGCAAGATAGTTTCGAGGCTTTGCAGGAGTATGCACTCCAGCACCACTTCGGTTATCATGTGCTGGCGACAAAGAAGCGATATGTGGTGGTCGGGCGTAAGGTCGTTGCTGATAAATTGCCGGACGTGGAATGTTTCTGGAACTGCGCATATTCGGAGGATCGTGGCACTGGATACTGGCGCATTACGACCCTCGCCCCACCGGAGACCCATAACTGCCCGGCACCGGCGCGGTACGAGTACGCCTTAGCAATCGCTAACAAGCTACCAGTCTTACTGCGAGCGTATGGCAACATGGTGCGCGCCCATTAATGGCCGGAGTGAAGGGGGCTTAAGGTCTGCTGCAACAAGAACGCGGTTCGGGTTGGAGAGTGGACAGGGTGTCGGTGGTAGTAGCAGCGCACATGGTGGCGGTGATGGAGGCCCCATTGCAAGGGTTGGGATGCCATATTCTAGCGGACAGCGCCATGGGGAGAACGAGCTGGGAGGCACTGGCATCGGCGGTTTGGCTCCCGGCGGCGTTGGGTTGGGAACGCAGGAGAGTACGGCTGGAGTCGTAGGGGTGGGCATGGGAATGGGAGCCGGAGTCGGTTTAGGGGGGTTCGGCATGGGATCTGGACCAGGAGGTGCCAGCTTAGGGCGGGGATCTCTTGCTGGATTCGCTGGGGTTGGTAATGGGACGCGAATGTAGGGCGCAGACACCGGACAGGGGGCTGGTGAAATGTTTGGAGGGTTAGGGGCACGACATGAGTATGGAGTGGGAGGGGGAGGGGGTGGAACAGGGATGAGACGTGCGGGCTGTGGGACGGGATCTGCAGGAGTTATGGGAGGTGTTGGCATGTGTGTGGGGACTGCAGCAGGAATGGGGGGCTTTGGCCTGGGTATGGGTGCTCTAGCGGGATCTGGTGGGCTGGGCATGGGTGTGGGTGTTGGCCGTGGGTTGGGATCTGGAGCAGGAGTTGGAGGGGTGGGCATGGGAGCGGGGACTGCAGAAGGCATGGGTGGCTTTGGCCAGAGTATGGGATCCGGAGCCGCATTCGGAGGACTGGGCATGGGTGTGGGCATGGGGTCATGGTTCACTACAGGCATATGGAGTGGCTTTCGTTATGGCAGCGTGGGCATGGGTCTTGGAAGCGGGGGACGCGACCGCGATGAGTGTGTAGGTGCCAGGGTGGGTGTCGGTGCTGGGAGTACGGGACCTGCTAGATGGTTTGCCGGAGAAGGTGGTGGTGGTGGATCACCGATTGGGGGTGTGGGCGCGGATGGACGAATCCCCGTCGCACCAGGTGCCACACGAATGGGTGGACCGTTCAACATGGGTGCAATTTACAAGAGAGCACGTGAGGGTTACCGTGCAAACACTATCATTAACGAAGTCTCTGCGCAACCGCAGACCACGGAGCAGCTAGGTTGGCGCCATTCGGCACTGGATGTCGATGATAACTTGCATGTCGGCCTCACAGAGAGCATGGCTCTCCCATGGCCGGATACCGGGGCGCATGGCGCTGCCCTTCATGCTGGAGAGGACGAACCGGGATACGAGGATGAGGAGGACGTGCCCAGAGAAGGAGTTCCAGGAGCGGGTGACGGCGAGGACGAGGAGGAAGGGGGCATTCATGTGCAGACTGGGTTCCATCGCAACAGACAGGGATCACGATACAGAATAGGCGGCATTCAGTTATTGCACCGGGCCAGGCTTTTTGCCACAACCCGCAGCTTTGGGATTTACACGAGCAACGCCACGGAGTCGCTCAACGGAGCTGTCAAAAAAATTAGGATGCTGCCCCCTACTTGGCTGCTGGCATCTTTGTGGGACTGGTTTAGGGATAAGTGGTATGAGTGTCGCGCTGAAGCTTGGCAAGGAGACGATCATCTAACTGCAGCAGCAGCAAAGCGAATGGCGATCAAGCTCAGACGTTGTCAGGAGTACTTCTTCCTGGGAGGAACTGATGATGCTGGGACGATCCAGACTCGTAAAGGCGAGAACGATGTGGAATGGAGGAGCTACAACGTCAACCTGGTTACTCGTTCATGTGAGTGTGGGAACTGGTAGGAGTACAAGTTTCCTTGTGCACATGCTGTGGCGCTGTGTGTCAAGAAGAAGAGATGCCCTGAGATTCTGGTATCTCACTACTACACCACGAGCAATCAGCGCAAGATGTATGCCCCGGACGTTTGGGGAACATGCGTGGACAGGCTGGTACGTGAGGCCCCTCCTGCACCAGCAAGTGTGTGTGACGCACCACACCTGATTGAAACAAGGGTTGGTCGCCCAGAGAACAACGAGCGTATGGAGGCTAGAGGCCAGGGTTACAAGTGCGGGAGGTGCGAGCTATACGGTCACAACAGGAGCACATGCAAGTATAAGTTTGGGGGTTATGGGTTTGGACAGTGTTTTGGAATAGGTGCAGGTCGTGGTGCGGGTAGAGGTGCCGGGCGTGGTGCGGGGCATGGAGCTGGAACTGGTCCAGGGCATGGAGCTGGGAGTGCTGCTGTGAGCGGAGCGGAGACAGTTGCTGGGACAGGGGATGGGCTCGGTGCTGGAAGAGGTGCTGGGAGTGTGGCTGGTCGTGGCGACATGAGAGGAGCTGGGCGTGGTGTTGGGAGAGGAGCTCGGGGTGGTGCTGGGAGAGGTGGTAGGCGAGGTGCCGGGAGAGGTGCAGGGAGAGGTGCTGGGAGAGGTGCTGAGAGAGGTGTTGAGAGAGGTGCTGCTGTGAGTGGTGCTGGGAGTGGTGCTGTTGAGACTGGTGTCGGGCGTGGTGCTGCTGGACATGGTACTGGGAGTGGCCCTGCTGGGCATGGTGCTGGGCGTGGTGCTGCTGGGCAATGTGCTGGGAGTGGTGCTGGGAGTGGTGCTGGGAGTGGTGCTGGGAGTGGTGCTGGGAATGGTGCTGGGAGTGGTGCTGGGAGTGGTGCTGCTGGGAGTGGTTAGCGGTGTTTGGAGCTGGGAGTGGTGCTGCTGGGGGTGGTGCTTGTCATGGATCTGGGAGTTGTGCGGGATTGGGTAAGACGTGTTGTTCCTGCTGTCTAGGACCTTGTGAACCGTTCTTTATTTTAAATTATAGGGATTATTGCACACATTACTGCATGTTGTTTGTGAGCAATCCTACCTTCATAAAACATGCATGTGGATGCAGCAAAGTGATGTGAGTGTGATAGTGATAGGGTGATGGGACTGTCTGAGTTACACACTATGATTGTAAAACTCTGGTGCCAGTTAACACCCGTCATATCCCACGTTTAGGGTCCGTGAGGTGCCCGTCTAGATTCCAGTGCAAACTGATAAAAACCCGCGAAACCCCCGTAACGGTCCGCGAATTCCCCGTTTGTTTCCCTGGATGAACAGTTAAACCACCAGTCAAACCCCCGTCACGGCTACGTTCGGCGACAGTGTGCATTCCCGAGCGGGCCCCGTAACCTCCCGTCAAATCCCCGTCAAAGGGCAGTGGTGCGCCTCACCCTGTCCACGAGTAGCCCGGGTAACCACCCGTGAATCTCTCGTCAAAGCCTTAACGGGAGTGTGACGGGGTTATGACAGGACCGTTGCGCTTGCATCTATGAAGCATGCGTGGATCTCACAGACCCGTGACAAGGCCTTAACGGGAGTGTGACGGGGTTATGACGGGACCGTCGCGCTTGCATCTATGAAGCATGCGTGGGAGGTGGAGTTGACGGGACATTTACGGGCGACACTTCAAAGGATTGGAACTCTGCATAGATCGGGTGAGTGCATGCACAGAGTCCTGAGGCGAGCGCCAACTGGTATGCGCTAATTGGCTAAAAAAACAACATCAATGGCGCCAAATGACGAACACATGCTGTCCTGCTGACACCCGAAACCAGATATTTCAATGGCCGCTTACATCAGTGTAACGACAACTGCACCGCGCAATCATTACACACCGACTAAAGAGACAAAATCGCATTAATACATTACATGTGGACCAATCCTAATGACACGCATGGATTCATGGAAAACCATGCCTGGTGTGAGAACATAACTTCAAACAGAAATATCCCATCACTCTTTACTGAAGAAGTATAAACATATCGCGAAAGCGCGTGTGGAACTCCACGGGATTGAGAGATATCAGAAAGGGGGGAACGTGGTGCGAGGGTACTCCACAGGATTGAGGAAAAATCGAAAACGGACGCGTCGCGCAATTATTTCCAGGAAGTGGCTGTTGTACAGTTCGAGAGGTTCAGACAGGGCTATCTTGTTCTTCACTGTGATTGGCTGGCTATTCGTCACTCATGCGCAACTCACTTTCGCGACTAGCGACTTTGGCTATTTCGCGCCCGATTCCCGTGGTCAGTTTTCGCTATCAATAGTCATTTTGTAGGTTTTTACGAGTTTTTCGATCACAGGCGGTTTCTGCCCCAGGCGAGAAATACAACTGACTTCCCTGAATAATCATTACGCCACCCAGGAAACACGTTCAGAACAGTGCGAACAATCATTTCGCGCTGATATTTTCCCTCAACCGTGGAAGTACATTACTTGTTTGACGGGCGCGCAGATTTCCCGCCACTAACGCTTTCTGTGTGGCCCGTAACAAGCACACGGATGGCCCGTATAACAGCTCAAACGGCTCATATCGCATATTTTTGCGCGCATTCAGTTTTTACAGTTCACGGGCCACCGTAGAGGTCTGACGACTATCCCGTGAAGCAGTTCAGTAGGACCACATCGCAGCGATTCGATCGCACTGAATTTCCCGCGTTTGAATTCACATTCGCGCGAAAATAACGAGGCCATCATGGTTGTTCAGTCATCTACTCACGGTTGTGTCCATTTCGTATTCACTGCACTGGCCGATTTGGTGGCCCTTTCTAAGTACCAAGCTCAGCCATAAGGTGCTCCACGCACGTTTTTCTCCTCAATAGCTGCCATGTCGGAACCTAGGGAACGCGCGGAGCGGTTAGCGAATAACATTCTAGAGGCAATGAGAAACGTTCCCCCCGTAGCCCGTGGCCGACCAAAAGCTCCTAAGGATAATGCCCCATTGAGGCAAGGAGGTATCTACTCCTCGAGGGATAAGGCCCTCAAGGCTGTGCAGGCCCACGCGTTGCATCATCGTTTTGGATTCGTGACTGTGGAGGTGGCGGACGCGCACGTTATTCTCCAATGCAAAACCGCCATGTATGGACAAAAGCCAATATGCCCCTGGGAGTGTAGTTACAGTAGGATTGTTCATGGCGGCTTCTGGATGGTGACATCCCTCTCCCCTCCTGAATCACACGTCTGCAAGAAGTACAAGCGAGAGCAAGGAGCAAACGCCATCACCAACAGCATGAAGGTCATGAAGCGGCTTTGGGGCAACCTTGTTCGTGGCGCACCGTTTATTTCGGCGAAGATTTTGCAGCAGATTCTCACGTCCCACAGCAAGTTCCAGATCAGTTACAAGCAGGCATGGCGGCTGCGTGAAGAAATCCAGAAGGAGATGTACGGGGTTTGGCAAGAGTCGTTCAGGTTCCTCCCCGCGTTGGCTGATAGGTTCCGGGAGATAGACCCGGATGGAAACTTCTTGATTCAGATGGTCGACGGCTGTTTCAACCGCATGTACATACAGCCGTCCGCTTCTCGCGGTGCGCTTGGTTTTTGCCGCCCCGTTGTTGCATTGGACGGAACGTTCCTCATCAGAGCACAGCGCGCAACCCTTCTGATTGCCGTGGTACTGGACGGCAACCAGAAGATTACAATGCTGGCGTGGGCTTTGGTTGAAGGAGAGAACAAGGATTCGTGGAGTTGGTTTCTGCAGAACTTTTTGAAGAGCTTCCCGGAGTGGCCGCACCGTGACGACGCATCCATCATCAGCGACCGCGACAAGGATTTGCTTCCGGCTGCACGAGATGTTCTCCCGCTTGGCATACCCCATTACTTCTGTGCATGGCATCTTCACCAGAATTTTGTCAAGTTTGGAGAAGCAGCTGCTCTGTTCTATTGGCGTCTTGTGAAGTGCAGGCTTGACGATAAATGGGACGCTTTGGTGGTGGCCTGTCGGCGTGACTTTGCACCAATGGCTAATTATCTCCTTGGCATTGTGAAGCCGATCTCGGACACCTCACCTGCAGATGCAAGTGAGCAGCAACGTCCAGCTCCCACAACAGCAGCTGAGGCACGTCAACAAGCAGCCGAGAATCGTCCCCAGGGTCGTGATGCAGCACGTGCCGCCATGGGTAGTGGCACTACTTCACGTGCGCATGGGCGTTGTGCGGAAGATGCCAGCGCGGCGGGAGCCACACCGACCGAACCAGAGCCACCGTCTGAAAGCACTGCTGACCCTATGGCTCAGCCGGCCGAGTCCCCTGCCACAAACTCGCCGCCAGCTCGTCCGTCTGGATCGACGCCTGCATCTGCACAACCTTTCGATTATGCACGCATCCTGAGACGTGTAAGGACAGGTTACATCCCCAGCTCCATCCGTACGGACCTGCCACGTGCAACTGGATCGAACGGAAACCCGGCTGAGGATGCAGAGGAACCCAACGGGGGAAGCATCTGCCAGGCATTGGTCTTGGTCTCTTTGGATCACCTGTGGCCAGATGTCGGCAGTGCCAACCCCGGGGTTAACACAGCGGCCGATGCTGAAGAGGACGATGAGGAGGATGCATCTGCAGAGGAGGCAGATGCAGAAGATGCGGAAGCACCTGCCACAGCAGAGGGGGTGCAGGCAGAGGCTGGCGTGGACGACGATGACAACACTCCAGACTCCGGTGTCGCGGATGGGGACCACACCACACACGTGCGGACCGGGTTTAGGCAGAACAAGCGTGGTACAAGGAAGAAGTTGGGCATCAACCTTGTCCACTGGACTCGCCTTAAGGCCCCTACTCGACGCTTCGGGATCTTCACCAGCAACGCATCTGAGCAGGTCAACAGCTCCATCGTGCCCATTCGGCGCTTGCCGATGACCCCGATGCTAGGGGGTCTCATGGACTGGTATCGCAATAGGTATTGTGAACGTAAGATGGCGGCGCTTGAGCGAACTGATCTCCTGACAGAGGCAGCCGAGGAGCGGATGGTGGAGAAGGAGACACGGGCGGAGGGGTACGAGCTGTTGGGCGGGGACCATGTAGAAGGAACCATCCAGACCATGGACACCGATGATCCCAAAGAATGGAGGTCCTTCAACGTCAACTTGGCGGCGAAGACATGTGACTGCACAAACTGGGACCAATACCAGTTTCCGTGCTCCCATGATGTGGCCTTTGCTGTGAAGCGGAAGCTAGACCCCCGCACTCTCGTCTCTGATTTCTACACCACGAAGAATTGGGCAGAGACGTACTCTTCAACGGTGCGGGGGTCCTGTGTGGACCGCATCATCCTTGAGAAGAGGCTGGCCCCCCCAGGCGTGTGCGATGCTCCGCCCTTTCGCCGCACCGCTACCGGCCGCCCGCCGAGCTACGCTCGCGTAGAGAAGGCCGTGCATCCATACAAGTGCAGCGTTTGCAAGATGCACGGTCACAACAAGAACCGTTGCATGGGGAAGTACGTGTCAGATTGTGTTATTTGTCTAGCTTGCAGTGGGGTACTCAATAGTGAGTACAGCCCAATTTAGGGTTTGCTATATGTACTCAACTGCCTGCTAGTGAAAACCCTCTTTCTTGTTTCTAACTTTCAACTACTATTCTCACATGCTATCAGAGCAGGTCGACCCCCTCGGGTCGATCCTGTGGATGGGCCCACCGTTAAGCTTCCGCTACTGTCCTGCCTATCGCGCGCCTCGGGCGCGCTTCGTTTACTGTCTGCCTGCCGCGCGCCAGAGGCGCGCGGCGTTTATTTTTCTTCCTGCCGCGTGCTCGGGGCGCGCGGCGGTTTTCTACCGTCGCCCGTCGCGGCGCCCTTGGGGGCCGCGCGTCGCCCCCCCCGTCGCCCGTCGCGGCGCCCTGGGGGGCCACGCGTCGCCCCCCCCCGGCGCCCGTCGCGGCGCCCTAAGGGGCCGCGCGTCGCCCCCCCCCCCCCCCCCCCCCCCGTCGCCCGTCGCGGCGCCCTGGGGGGCCGCGCTTCGCCCCCCCCGTCGCCCGTCGAGGCGACCTGGGGGGCCGTGCGTCGCTCCCCCCCCCGTCGCCCGTACAGGCGACCTGGGGGGCCACGCGTCGCCCCCCCCCCCCCCCCGTCGCCCGTCGCGGCGCCCTGGGGGGCCGCGAGTTGGCCCCTCCCGCCCGCCGCGGCCCTGTCCTGCAGCCACCCTGTGGCGGCCCTGCCCTGCTGCCGCCCCGGTCGCCACCCTGCCTTCGCCGCCCGTTGCGGTCCTGCCCTGCAGCCGCCCTATCGCGGCCCACCCTTCTGCCGCCCCCGTTGCGGCCCTGCCCTGCTGCCGCCCCTGCTGCGGCTTTGCCCAGTGTTGGGGTTTGGGGGTGGCGAGTATGGGGGTTATGAGTGTGCGTGGCCTCCCCTCATCCTCCTCCTCCTCCGTCTCCCACTGCTGCAGCTGCCGCTGAGGGGGGTGGGTGTGTAGGAGCCGAAGGAGTGGTACTAGGGGGTGGCGTGTGAGCAGTGCTAGAGGTGCAGCAGGGGGTGTGTGAAAGGGGGTCTGCGACTGTTGGGGGGTTGGGCGGAGGTAGCCGTCGTGTTGCCAGCAGCACCAGTAGTCCGGAGGCTACAATCTCTGGTAGCCCAGCGAGCCTGCTGTGCCAATCGCCTGTGGGTCCATTGCTTCTGCCGCTCAGAGTTAGCCGCAGAGCCAGTTACTCCTGTAGTCCGGGGATACGGCCCCGGTAGCCACAGTGCGCGCCGCTCCTGTTGCCCGTGTGTCTGCAGCATCAGCCGTCGCCTCCTCTCTCCTCTCACTGTCCCGCCTTCTCCTACTCACTTGCCCTTTGTGATTGCCTCTAGCCTTGCTTATATTTGTGAACGATATAACTCTGCCTGTGAACTGGCCTTGTGGCCTTGTACTTGTGCTCAGAATGTGTGGTGACGTCGTGATCCACCCTGAGCTTGCTTTGCTTTGCTTGTTGTGCTGATCATACCCCACTTTGACTATGGGGGTGTGTCAGATTGTGTTATTTGTCTAGCCTGCATTGGGGTACTCAATAGTGAGTACAGCCCAATTTAGGGTTTGCTATATGTACTCAACTGCCTGCTAGTGAAAACCCTCTTTCTTGTTTCTAACTTTCAACTGCTATTCTCACAGTACGGTGGCAACGCTGTTCCGCAGAAGAGGAGGTACCGTAAGCACCCAAAGTCGCGAAAACCCTATCGGGAGGCTGCACCTGGCGCGGGCGTGATTTGAACATTCTAGGGTTTATATAGCTACAGTAGCGTCTCAATGAGTTAGAGTAGTCTCTGTAGTAGGTGTTCTCAAACCTTTTGGCTAGTGCAGAATATTTAGTGTTGGATAACTGATACTGGTTTCATAGGTTCATGTTTGTATTAGCATGATTGATATACACAACAAAACCCAGTAGAGTGCAGGTTGAGGCTGACGAGCACGTCAACCTAGCGTGAAGACCCCGTGACGGGTTTAGGGACCAACACTGGAAGCGCCGTGGCCCGATCGTTAGGAGCAGGGTAAAAATTCCCGTCACCAATTTGTCAATATCCCGTGAACAAACGTTCACGTCAAAGTGCACGGTCCCGTGAACTCGTTGGGAATGCAACGCCACTGAATCGCCACGGTCGAGACCATGCATGATCATTTACCAGGCCCTTGCGAATGGCCCGTGAACACACCGTAACATTTCTAGCGGTTGGATAGCCGGTGGCAAATTACGTCGTCGCATTATATTCGATCGTTGTAGATGGCGTGTGAAAGGCCAGTGGAATGTCCGTGAAGTGTAACCGAGTGCTTCGCGACGGTCCGATTTGGCGTGCACAGAACGATCTACTCCGTCACTAACCCGTGAACTCCCAGTCAATGGCACGCCATTGGCTAGAACATGCGCTCGTGTAGAACCAAGGGTTTGGCGCTCGTGTAGAACTGTCGAGCGTCAACACCCCGTGAGCGAATAGCTGGTCAATAACCAGGGCCTTGTGGATGGCCCGCGAAGCCAGAGCGAGAATAAACATTCAGAAAGTTATTGTAAACATCACAAAAAAACGACCCCGTATTAATGGCAACTATTCCTGTGTCCCGTCATTGCGCTTTCTAGTCCGTCGACCGACCGTCCGAGATGAGTCATTCTCTACCGCGGCCAGTCTCTTTGCAGCCCTGCGCTCCTTTTCTTCCATCTTGATTTTGCAGTCATCCTATGCATCCTCCCAGTCCTCCCACCTGTGCCAAAACTTGTGACGAATCATTGCCAAACAAGTGGTCTTGTCACATCCCTTCAATTTCGCCTTGTCTATATTTGTGAGTGGTACGATCTTCCCTCTTGGCCCGGCGTCTGGACCAAATAGCACATGTGCTCCTGCTGCCAGTGATCTCGCCGCGTCTAACTCGGTCCCAAACTGACTGCCGATGACCAGATGCCCGTTTTTCGCTGGAACGCACACAAGTCTTGCAACCCATCGGCCGCTCCACGGCCTCTGTGCGACGCCCACGTAGTCGGACTTAATCTCTTTGCGCACCGCTTTGGAATTCTTATTCTTGGTGCGGCGAGCTATCGTAGTCTCAACAACCGCGTCACCCGCACAGATTTCAGAAGGAACCGGCACGTCACGCGAAATCCCCGAACCACCCGCTGACTGTTTCGAGTTGCCAAACATGGCCGTAACCGTTGAGGCCATCCGGTCACATATGTCGTGAGTCCTCCCAGGTACGTGCTTCACATTCGCCATGTCTGCTTCAACAGCACCAAGGCGGGCACCGAGGTTCCGCAGTTCCGCGGCCATGTCTGTCACCGGTCCTCCGTCCCCAATTGGTTGCACATCAGGGCCGTTTTGCTGGTGTTGTGTTGGCTGCTGCTCGTTGACCATAGAAGTCGTCGCTGCCGCCGCAGCATGACTAGGTTTCGCCGCACTGAGACGACTGCTTTTCCGGGTTCCGTTCTTCGGCATATCGTGGAGTACGCAAACACATGAATGTCGCCGGGTGCCTGAATGCCTTCACGGAATTATGCCCTGTAGATATACTGAGCTTTGGGAGCTGGAGGTTGTGATGGACGAGCATAACTGCTAACTCTGATTGACAAGCACGCAACGAGCATCACAGGGACAGTTGGCCAATGACGAGATGTTCACGGGGGGGTTGTGAAGGGAAATGGAAATCGCTTGAATGGCCTCGAACCATCACTTCTACATCAACGATCCAAGCATCATGCTCTGATTGGTTCGAGGTCCAGATGCTCAATCGTGACGAATGCATGAAGAGCTGTCAATTTCTGACATCCAGATCGACGGATTCATGCACACTAGGATTTCCCTGTGACATCCGCGACAGTACATGCAATGAGATGAACACTCCAAATAATGGAATCAAACATTTTAAATCGAGAAACCCTAAATCGCAAACACAAACATATCACACAAACTGAATGGACTAGGGAACAAAAGGTTCCACGACTCAGGGGATGTGCCCCTATCATTGTGTGCATGAAGAAATAACAACTCTACCAGACCAGTTATGCATAGCAGAATGAACACACAATAAAGTGGATGGGGTACAAATGCGCAATCCACAAGAAACGCAGCAAAGCTCAGTGTGGATGTCACGATCACCGTCCGGGCACAAACATGGGGCCACGGTTGTACATTCGTTTCAATATGGGCGCAGGTACGTACTTCTATTTTTATATACACGAAACTTGTATACACATCCAAAGGCATTCACACAAACAATGCATAAGGTTTATATATAAAAAAAAAAATGTAAATCCCACGTTACACAACATACATGTCATATGCTGCCCAGTGTCCAGCATGCTTCGATTGCTCCCGTCTGGTTTGCACTGTCACAATTCAGCCTTAAATTTACATAACCTCTTGACGTTATCCTTAACACTCATGAGTACATGGCTATCCTAGGTCGATTCGTTTTCCGTTGTACTCTAATTCATATTTCTGTGTTTCCATGTATTTATTTATTTCAGTCATTTTACATCCACTCTGAATTGAGACCAAGTCCCAATACTACATACCAACTGTGTGCTGACCTTCCTGTGGTGATCCTAGGGTCGATCAACATCTGATCGCAGCATTGTATTAATGCACACCTTTGTCGCCAAGAGACCATAATTTCCTTTCTAGTCTCTGCCTGTCTATCATGGCAATTTATGTGAGTCGGGTAGACAGTGTTATACTGGTTTTATTTATACATGATTCGAAGTTTGTGTTATCATGTGCAACACACTTTTTTATTCACGCTCCCACAAGCCCAAACAAGCATCTGACAAGGCAGCGACGGAGTATTCACGACTGTCTGAGTAGATGTACGCGGACTGCACATTGTTGACTAGCGGGATTATCACGGGGATTAGGTCGTCCTCCATCCCCCATGTGTGTCTTACGTGGACGCGACGGAATAGTCACGACTGTGTCACGACCTGATCGCGTATTGCTGACTGTTGTCGTGCGGATTTTCGGTTGGTGTTTTGTGAATATCAAGTGACGCCCTCGTTGTTACATATCATTCCCCACGCACTCTTCGCGATGCATTCACTTGATGTTAACTGGCCGTTTTGTCGGACAACCAGCGTACGTTGAAGCGACGAAATACTCACGGATGTTTCACGAGGTGATCGTGGATTGCCAACTGCACTTGACGTTTACTCAAAGGCAGTGGGATGCACACGGCAACTTTACAATACCTTCGCGAGGCATCGACACGCGTCCAACTGAATTGTTACGGGCCATTGACAGGCAAATGCGGTGTTTCTTGACCGTTCATAGAACCTTTCTTAACGAGGCCATAGTATGTAATTTTTTTGGTTCAAAATGGAATGGATATTATGGTGCAAACGTAAGCACACACTAAGTAAGCATGTAGTCATATCCACACATGATCCACAGTGCGCTACCATAGCCCTAATTAGCATGTTTAGACATCGGCGGTACCTCAAAACTACCACCTAATGCCCATGCCCGCTAGCCTATTCATCCTTAGATCCCACACACTCATCGTTATCTCCTGTCACCCCTCGTGACAGGCCTTCACCCACCGTTCTGGCCATTTTGTCAGGCCGACCGCCAGGCTGACCCAAGCTCCTATCCAGTGCCGCTCGCTTCATCGTAGCCTTGCGCTCTTTCTCGTTATACTTAGCCTTAGCAGCAGGCCAATACTCCGCCCACTGCTCCCACTTGTGCCAGAACTTCTGACGGACCATCAGCTCACACTGCTGAGCCGTACAACCCTGTAACTTTGCCTTGTCGACGTCCGTCAAGGGTATGAGATTGCCTCTCGTGGGATTGTCGACGAACATCACATGCGACGCTGCGGCTATTGACCTAGCCGCGGCGACCTCAGATTGAAAGTGACTGCTGATGACAATCAGAGAATTGGAATTGCGGTCGAGGACAATCCTAGCCACCCACTCGTTCTTACCCTTCTTCTTTGTGACTCCCGTGAACCGCTTGCTGGCGGCCTCCTCCTCCTCACCAACCTGGGTCGATGGCATGAAGGATGAGGAGGCGGCTGGGGAGGGCAGAACCTGTTGCGAGGGCATGTTCAGTATAGTCCCACGAGGTGCGGAGGAGGTGTGGCCAGGTAGGATGCTGCCAGTGTCGAGCGCCTCAGCAGCAAAGAGGAAAGCAGGTGGTTCCTGTACACCGGGGCCGTGCGACGACAAAGGCAGATGCACAGACGCGGTTGGATGTCCTGATCCGTGGAAGAGCAAGTTGGGACGATGCAGAGCATGGCCACTAGGCCGTGCTGGTGCGACAAGTGCAGATGCTCCAGGCTGAACACCACCTGCCTGTGGAGCAAACACCCCCGCTCCTGGTGCACGAAACCCCTGGAGATGCATCCCGGGTGGAAAACTGGAGGGCACAAACAGCTGTTCTCCTGATGTCCATGCCGCTGAACTTGTGTGAAGCACAGCTGTCCTCGAAGCGTCATCCGCTGCTTGCGACCCGGTTGCATCCTGGACCTGCACACATGGCGGAAAATTGGCGAGATCCGACCCTGGTCCCAATATATCCCAGCAGTCGTCTCCAGGCCGTACCACGCCTGCGTTGATAGCAACCCCCGTGGCGGGTCCGTGCTGACCCGCTGCCGCCTTTGGAGCACCCGCGGTAGCACATGGCTGCGCCGCCGCTGCTGTTAGTGCAACGCCTGCAGAACCTGGCTGACCTGCTGCTGCTGTAGGTACACCGGCTGCTGCCTTTGGCTGACCCGCTGCTGCTGTTGGAATAACGGCTGCTGCAACTGGCTGACCCGCTGCTGCTGTTGAAACACCGGCTTCTGCACTTGGGTGACCCGTTGGTGCTATTGGAATAACGGCCACTGCACCTGGCTGACCCGCGGCTGCTGGTGAAACGACGGCTGCTGCACCTGGCAGACGCGCTCCAGCTGGAAGAGCACCTGCACAGGAGCCTGGCTGAACCGGTCCATGTGGTGGAGCACCAGCATAGGCACCTGGCTGACCCGCTCCAGCAGGAGGAGCGGGGACAGAGGCACCTGGCTGACCCGCTGCTGCTGTAGTAACACATGCTGCAGCACCCGCCTGATCAGCCGCGGAGGATGAAGCGCCGGCTGCGGGACCTGTGTCACCCGCCCTAGACCTCTGTGCACCGGATGTGGCTCCCTGGGCTTGCACGAACCCTGGAATCTGGCCGAAAAGTGGTCTACGCGCAAGTGACGGAGCAACAGCAGAGGTGTGAAGAACACCTCTTGTTGTACCAGGAGCAACTACAGCAGCGGTGGAGTCGCCGGCTTCAGGCCTGTTCAAACCCTCCAGGGCAGCCATCGGCAGCTTGAACCCTACATGTGCAGCCAGCTGCTGAAAGGCGGTAAACAGTGATGACACAGACACCGTCAGTTTGACGATTCCCTCCCCACCCTTAAAAACCGAGTCTTTCAGATTATCCATGTCTTCAGAAAGGCTGTTGATCTGGGCAGCTTGGACACCCTGCTCCGCCGATAGATCTTTAACTTTGGTCTCAAGATCGACCTCAACTACGTCGTCGCTCTCACCCTCTTCCTCCTACTGCTGCTCACTCTGTGGTGGAATATCGGCCCCCTTCAGTTTCAGCGATTCCAGCAGAGTACCTTCGCCGGCCTCGCACATCAGAGCACGGATTTCGCGCCTGTAGTGCGTGCCCCCGTAACGGAGTTTTGGAATCCCTTCTTCCATGAATTGGAAGCAGCGGAATATAAGCTCCTTGATGAACATGCAGACGTAGACCCCGCAGTCTACGCCGTTCTGTTGCTGGGGTACTTCGAAGTACTGCTAAACACAAGATTAAAAAAAAAAAGGATAAACATAGTCACTTTGAAGCAGGTAAATCGTGTTGTGCTTCTTACTGACAGCGTGACATCAAACACAAATTTGACAAACTCACTTGAAGGCCTCGGCTGTGCACGCGTGTGAGCCGCTCTGTCACTTCTTCCCATGGCAGATCAGGGCAGGCCTTTTTAAGGGCCCGCCCAAGAAGCCTGCGGATGGATCAAGAACAGTGGTTTTTTCAATGCAAGGTCTACACGTGAGCACAAAAGATGATAGTAAGGCCCATACAAATGCCGCCGCAGCCTAAACTCACGTGTTGATATTTGTGAACACGGCTTCGCGCTGGTCATAATGGACGCGTGCGGAGTCGTAAAGGACTGCTAGAACTATTTCTTCCGGCGCCGTGGCTTGGTATTCCTTGTTACTTAGGAGCAGCAGACGGGGGTCCCTAACAACCACAAGGCTGAAATTATGTATTGGTTCCTGTGAAATAATAGGAATGAGTGTTGGAATAGAAAATGAGTTGGGTACAAATATGAAACCCTAAGAGACTGTACCCCATAGTGTCTACCCCACTACAGCCTAAACAGGCTATGTGATCAATGTTCGACACACCCCCATAGGCAAAGTGGGGGAGAACAAGGGGTCACAAGACCAGTCAAGCAAAGCAAAGACAAAGCAAGCTCAGGGTGGATCACAACGTCACCACACATTCCGAGCACAGGTTCAAAGGCCACAAGGCCAGTTCACATGCAGGATTATATATAAAAGGTAAACAAGCAAGTGCAGGTATATATAGATCACAGTACAAGTAAAGTCAAGAGGTAAGCAAGTGAGGCAAAGTAGGCACAAGACCTAGCATAGTACAGAAGCGCTGATGATTACAAGGCTGAAGTGCCTTGGTGAAGATATCAGCAGTGTTGGCCTGGGAGGCCACGTAAGCAAGACGCAGCTGACCACGCTGCTGTAGCTCACGAGCAAGGAAGTAGCGAAGAGCAATGTGCTTCGTTCTGTGCTCCAGTCTGTGCTCCCGACATTAGGCCAGCATGGCCTTGTTGTCTACGTACAGAACCGGAGGAGAACGAGGCGGCTCACCGAGGTCAGTCAGCAGGTAGGTGAGCCAGCGTAACTCCTGTGCAGCCATGGCCCCTGCGTAGATCTCAGCCTCACAGCTGGAGCTGAGAACAGAAGACGAGCGAGTAGACCGCCACGAAACAGAGCCGGAACCAAGGCTGAAGGTGTAACCCTGTGACGACCGCTGCGTAACCAGGTCGTCAACCCAAGACGCGTCTGCGTGACCAGTAAGGACCACTGGACTCCGCCCTCCAAGCACTAGCCCCATGCCCGATGTACTGCACAAGTAGCGCAACACCCTCTTCGCTGCAGCCATGTGCTCTGGTCGGTGTCTCCCAGGAGCAACATAGCGTGCCAAGATGCTAAGAGGGTATGCCAGGTCAGGTCGAGTGCAGGTCATCAGGTACATGAGGCAGCCAACAAGCTCTGGGTACGGGCCACTCGGCTCTACGGACTCATCCGAAAGCAGAGCTGAGAGCGAGTGGCGAGTAGACACAGGAGTGGCCTGAGGCGAGGAGTACGTGAAGTCGAAGCGCTGAAGGACCCGCTGCACCATGTGTGACTGAGTCAGAGTAATGGTGCGCCGTGCTCTGTCCCGAGTGATCTGCAAGCCAAGATAGCTGCGCATTTCACCCAGGTCTGTGCACGTGTGTCTCTTCTGCAGCTCGGACTTCACGTGGGCGAGTCCAGCAGTGTCAGTCGTAGCAAAGACCAAGTCGTCGACGTACACGAGGATGTAGAACAGCGGCAGCAAAGTGTCGGTGCGAAGAAACAGCGACGGGTCAGCAGTGGACGGAGCAAACCCAAGAGCCGCAAGCGTAGTCCTCAGTGTGTCGTGCCACTCACGGGGCGCCTGGCGGAGACCGTAGACTGGCCGCCGGAGGCTCCACTGGGTACCAGGAGGAAACGACCCAGTGAAGCCAGGTGGGCGGCGCAGCCAGATCTCCTCGTGCAGGCTGCCCTGTAGGAAAGCAGTGCTGAAGTCAAGGGAGTGAAGCTCGTAGTCACGCTGAGCAGCAACGTGCAGCAGAACCCGAAGAGTGGTCATCTTCGGGGTCGGGGAGAAGGTTTGAAAGTAGTCAACTCTCTGCCGCTGACTGAAGCCTCGAGCCACGTAACGCGCCTTGAAGACAGGCGGGGAACCCGGCGGCCGCTTCACCCTGAAAATCCACATGCCACTGACGATGTTCGCCCCAGGTGGGGGAACTTCGTCGACGTAGGTGCCTGTGGACTTCCAGGAAGCCATCTCTGCATCCATGGCTGCCTGCCACTGAGAGGAGTAGGGACCCTCTATCGCCTCTGCGTAAGAGCGCGGGGTCGGGATGTCTGGTGCATCCGGGTCTCCCTCAGGGGCAAGCAGCATGGACACGAGTTGAGGTACAGGAGCGGCAAAGCACTCTAACTCCTCCTGTCTGTCCTCAAGGACGTCCGTGCCAAGAGCACACTCACCCCCGACGGACGGAGGACAGACAGACGCAGACTCAGCAACAAGACTAGCGGCGTAGTCTAGACGACAGTGAGCAGCGAAGTCGACAAGCTCGGCAACTAAGGCAGACGCAGCAGTGGACTCAAAGGACGGGCCAGTGACAACAGTGGCTAGGAAACGCGTGACAGTAGGTCTGGCAGCACGAAGGGAGTCAGACTCCGGGTCAGCAAGAGCAGGAAGAGAGGACGCTGGAGGAGACGGCAAAGAGACACGCTGTGACACAGTGGAAGGACGCAGTGCCATCTGATGCGTGCCCGGGACCGCAGGAGGACGCTGACGAGGAACACGACGACTAGTGCGAGCAGTACGAACAGGCGACGTTGGACGCGACTCAGGCTCACGACGCTCAGCAAGACCTCCAGTGGGACCAGCGTAGGGAGAAGGAGCAGGAAGAGGGGAGGCCAGCTGTAACTGTGACTCGGACTGGACAGGCGGTGGACACTCTAAGGAAGGAGCAGGACCAGGAGAAGGCGGAAGACCAAGAACCTACTCAAGGAGCGGAACGAAGTACGGCCGCGGCCGCGCAGCGCCTCCAGAACCAGCAGGGACAGCACCAGCACCCCCAGCGTCAGCTCCAACTCCAGCAGCACCACCAGCACCAGGAGCACCCCCAGCAGCTCCAGCAGCGCCAACTCCAGCACCCACAGGAGCACCGGCTCCAGCAGCACCTCCAGCTCCAGTAGGACCACCGGAAGACTCAGCAGCTCTGGCTCCAGTACCTCCAGTAGTACCTACTCCAGCAGCACGGCCAGCTCCAGCTCCACCAGTAGCTCCAGCACCAGTAGCACCACCACACCCAGCAGCTCCAGTACCTCCAGTACCACCGGGACCCGTGGCGCCAGCACCCCCGGCAGCAGCAGAACCTCCAGCACCGGCAGCACCACCAGCTCCAGCAGCACGACTCCAGCGTAGAGCAAACCACTCGCGCAGCTCCTGTGGAGAGGGTAGCTCCCACCGGGACAAAGCACCCAAAGGACCTCCAGGTCCAGCACCGGCAGACTCTGCACCCCCACGCTCAGCAGCCCCAGGCTCAGCAACCCCAGACCCAGCACCCAAAGGCTCCGCACGCTCAGGCTCAGCATCCCCAGACCCAGCACCCCCAGGCTCCGCACGCTCAGGCTCAGCACCCCCAGACCCAGCACCCCCAGGCTCCGCACACTCAGGCTCAGCACCCCCAGAAGTACCAGAGTCAACAGCTACCTCGACAGGCTCGACTGCATCTACCTGGGACACATCTGAGGGGGCAGGACCCTGAGGGGGGAGGGGGTCTACCGGGGGGGGAACGGGCGTGAGGAAGAGCGGCGGGGGGGGAAGGGGGGCAGCGCGGTAGGGGAAGAGACGGTAGTACGGAACCGACTCGTCAAACGTGACGTCCTGGGAGGACAGAACACGACGCGAGGTGGGGTGGTAAAACTGCCAACCAGGCGCGTCAGGGGGAAGCCGAGGAAGACGCAAGGAACAGCACGGGAGGACAGCTTGTCCGTAGACAAGTCACGGACAAAAGCTCGAGATCCCCAGACACGGAACGCAGACGCATCGCCAACCTTCCCCGTCCACCGCAGAGTAGGGGAGGTCTCCGGAATGGAGACCCGGGGCTGAAGGTTGATCTGATGCGCCGCGTACTGAACCGCAAACGGCCACAGAAAATGGGGAGCAGCCGCATGGATCATGGACGTACGAGCGACATCCATGACCATGCCAATGCGGCGCTCAGCAATCCCATTTTGCTGTGGAGAGGCCGGAAGCGTGAACGTCTGGCGGATGCCCTCCGCACGACAGAAGGCTCGCAGAAGGTCGGAGGAAAACTCTCCGCCTCTGTCGGAGTGCAGACGCAGAACAGGAAAGTCCGAGCCGAAACGCTCTCTGAGCTGGAGACGAGCAACGCGGATCCATTCGATCAACACCTCAGTGACCTCACCCTTGCTGCGCAAGGGGAAGACTGTGGTGTAACGTGAGTAGTCGTCAACCACCAGCAGGAAGTAACGCTCGTGACCCTGTCCACGGACGCGGGCTGGGCCCCACACGTCCATGTGGAGAGTCTGCAGCGGAGCCTCTGTCGGGGGAAACTCAGAGGAGTGAGGAGCGGCGCGCTGCCGCCCCTCGACGCAGGGAACGCAGGTAGGGGCAGGCCCCGGGGGAAGGGGAGGGAGGGACCGGGGAAGACCAGAGACAAGGACACGGGAGGCCATGCCTCGGAGACGAGGCAAGGAGGGGTGACCAAGGCGGTGGTGCCAGAGGAGGGTCTGGTGGGACAGGAGGTGACACGAGCAGGGGGCAGACTCAGGACCTGACCGAGACGCTGCAGCAAACACCTGACTCGACGCAGCTACCTGACCAGACGCAGCAACCGGTGGAGACTCAGTGGTCAGTGTGTACAGACTGGACCCCGGTCGGCGGGTAAACGTGGCCAAGTGGCGGCCCGTCTGAGCACACGTGCAGTGGGTCACTCGCTGACTCGCAGGAGTGAACTGGTCAACCCCGGCATCCTGAAGGTCTGCACCACTCACCAAGTTCGTAGAGACGAGGGGAGGTAGAGACCGGACAGGGAGCCTGACGGGGCCGCCGGACAGGGGAGGACAGTGGAGTAGCGAGCAAGGACAGGACCGCCAGAGGGGTCTGCCAAGGAGACCGCAACCGGCCGACTGAGCGGCGTAAGGGTGGTGCGGTCTCGAAAGAAGGACCGGGAAGCACCCGAGTCGAGGGTGAAGGTGTGCAAAACCTGAGCCGACGCAGTACCTGAGAGAGCAGACGCACGGGTACCTGGAGCAGCAGACTCACGAGCACCTGGAGCAGCAGACTCACTAGCACCTAGAGCAGCAGACTCACTAGCACCTAGAGGAGCAGCCTCAATGCCCGGGTCAGGCGGAACACACACGTAGCAGTCACCCTCAGCACTAATAGACACAGCATACATGGCAGCAAGAATAGCATCAAAGTCAAGATCAAAGATAGCTACACCCGACTTGAGCAGATCACCCCAGCGAGGGATCTCAGTGGCGTCAGGGAACTGGGAACGCCAGGCGTCAGTCAGGCGACCGAAGCAGCGCTGGGTGGCGTGCAGGCCGCCACACTGCGCTCCAGTGCGGTCGCCGGTGCGCAGGACGTAGGTACAGGGACCAGCAC
Organism: Closterium sp. Naga37s-1; assembly: GCA_947471745.1. NCBI lineage: Eukaryota > Viridiplantae > Streptophyta > Zygnematophyceae > Desmidiales > Closteriaceae > Closterium > Closterium sp. Naga37s-1. The sequence continues at coordinate 55,140 of CANJKZ010000772.1, read as the reverse complement.
CCCCAGACCCCTGGCGCCCTGCGTACCACTCACGAAGCTGCTGTGGCGACGGGGTCTCACGAGAGCGCGACTGGTGCTGGGGTCCCCGCTGTACAGCTCCGCCTCGACCAGCTCCACCGCCGCCGCCTCCGCCGCCGCCACTCCAACCGCCACCGCCACCGCTGCCTCCACCGCCACTGCTGCCACCGACGCCCCCACCTCTGCCTCCGCCCCCACCCCCACCCCCTCCTCCGCCACCACCGCCACTACCTCCTCCCCTGCCACCTCCCCCAGCGCCCTTGCCCCGCTTGCCCTTGCCGTGGCGGCGCCTCTCGCTAGGAGCAGACACAGTAGGCGACTCGGTGCCAACAAGGTCGACAGCAGCAGCAGAGGCAACGGAGGGCAAAAGAGGAACGGGGGAGCACCCCTCAAAGAAAGGGGTACGGGGGTCACCACGAGAGGCTCCTACAGCGGTAATACTAGTCTCTGCTGCAAGGAGACGCTCCTCTAGGAGGTCAACGGTGAGTGTGGTAGGGCAAAGAGAGAGGAAGTGGTCCCTGACCGAGCGAAGGGTGTCAGGGAGCCGGGTGACTAGGTAGTAGAGGGTGATGTACATGGGGGGGGGGTTCTTGGCGTAGAACTCAGCAGGAAGCGCAGCGCGGTAGCGGGTGTCACTAGTGCGGAGGTGCGTAATGAGGTCAGTGACTGTGGCAAAAGCGGCGAGGTCAGGGAACAGGTACGGTAGCATGAGGCGACTAAGTGCAGCAGTGGCAGGGGAAGAGTAGCGTGCAACAACAGCGTCGTACAGAGTCTTAGCACTCTTGTACTGACTAAAGTGCGCGCGCTCAGTAGACGGTAGGTGACTACGCACAGCAAGGCGGACAGCACCATCGCGCGTGAGCCACTGCGAGCGAACAGCACTGTCGGCATCAGCAGCAGGGGCAGTAGAGGCGCCAGACGTGAGATCGAACAGTGAGAGACCATCCTTGCTATCGCACTGAAGGAAAAGCTGCAGATCATTTAGCCAGACATCAAAGTCAACCGCCCGACCCTCAGCATCAAAGGTAAGAACACTGGGACTAGCCATGACAGGAGCAGCAGCACACTAGCAGCAGTAGCAGTTCAACTCAGCTAGGCAGGGCAGCGCGACTCGGCAGGGCGGCTCGGCAGGGCAGTGCAACTCGGCAGCGCGGCTCGGCCCTGCTATGCTCTTACCAGGGGCGAGGCCGGGGCAGGGCCGAGGGAGGGCCGGGGCAGGGCTGCAACAGGTCCGGGACTGGGCCGCAGCGGGGCCAGGGCAGGGTCGGGGCCGGGGCCGGGAGTAGGTCGGGGCCGAGGCAGGTCCGGGACGGGGCCGCGACGGGGCCGGGGTAGGTCCGGGACGGGGCCGCGACGTGGCCGGGGCAGGGCCGGGACAGGGTCCGGGGCAGGTCCGGGACGAGGCTGCGACGGGGCCGGGGCAGAGCCGGGACAGGGTCGGGGCCGGGGCAGGTCCGGGACGGGGCCGCGACGGGGCCGGAACAGGGTCGGGGCCGGGGCAGGACAGGGTCGGGGCCGCGACAGGGCCGCGACGGGGCCGCGACGGGGCTGCGACGGGGCCGCGACGGGGCCGCGACAGGGCCGCGACGGGGCCGCGACGGGGCCGGGACAGGGTCGGGGCCGCGCTAGGGGGCCGCGACGGGGCCGCGTAGGGGGCCGCGTAGGGGGCCGCGACGGGGCCGCGACGGGGCCGCGACGGGGGCGCTAGGGGGCCGCGACGGGGCCGCGTAGGGGGCCGTGTAGGGGGGCCGCGTAAGGGGCCGCGTAGGGGGGGGGGGGCGCGTAAGGGGCCTAGTAAGGGGCCGCGACGGGCAGGGCGGGCCGCTAAAGGGCCCCGAAAGATTAGGGCAGGGCGCAAAGCGCGCTTCGGGCAGGAAAAAAAAATTAGGTGGGCCCATAGGAAGGAACAGTTCCACTAGGGAACCCGCTCTATACCATGTGAAATAATAGGAATAAGTGTTGGAATAGAAAATGAGTTGGGTACAAATATGAAACCCTAAGAGACTGTACCTCATAGTGTCTACCCCACTACAGCCTAAACAGGCTATGTGATCAATGTTCGACAGTTCCCTGCAGAGAAACCATGGAGCGGAAGTCAGGACATGAAGACAACCGTCCGAAACATCAATGAACCTTAAACGAGAGCTCTGTGAACCACCCTAAACCATTTTAATGTCTCCCTCACTTGTTGAAAACCACGATGCAAACGTAGTCGTGCTCGAACAGAGTTTTGCAGTCGACTCCGCATGCAAGCTCCTGTCCCCCGGTGACGGTTTGGAAGGCGAGCGTGTTAAGCGCCAACCACGTTTTTCCGTCTGGAAGCTCCTTGTAAAGAAGGCTCAACACACTGAAACGATACGAACACGAATGACCATTAAAATGAAGGCGATGAGTACGTAATACTAGTAAACCGCGTATCATGACTTACACGTTGTGAAAGTCGATAATTGAGGTCGATAGCTCGTAACCATCCTGTATGTGGAGGGCATCCATGATTGTCACCTTCGCTCTCTGGCCGTGATGATTTTTTAACTCATGAGTTGGGAAATGGTTACTCTTAACAGACCTAGGAAGCTTATCGTTCACGCTGTCAGGAACTTTGACACCCTTCGCGAACCTTGATATTATGTCGTCGGGCTCCGGCAGCACATCTACGCCTTCTAATATAACCGGGACCTTAAATTCTGGGCTCGGAGCCGGCACAATATCGCTCGCATCCTGCTTGCCCCTGGTTGATCGTTTCCCTCGCGTAACGGCTGTCTGATTACCTACGGCTTTTTGGGTCTTGAGGCGTGTAGAATGCCTAGGAGGCGTCATCGTGAGCTAACCTAATAAGCACTACGTGAACTTTATGAACTGCGGCTGGTTTGGAAAATGCGGAGAGGAGGATGCTATGGTAATTGACAAGTAGAGATGAAAATGAGAGAATAAATGAGTCGCTATTCAATGATGTCAAAACCCTTGGTCCACGAGAGACCCACGGAGGAAATGGCGACTGCGTGCTCACGAGACGTTGACGGGGGAAAAGTCGACGTGAAGCAAGGACGATGAAATGACAGACCGTTGCGCCCGTGCATGCAACGGTGCTTAACCAGCCAAGTTTAGTCCAAGGTGTCACGCACTTATTGACTGGAACCCTGACATTGATGGGTGTCGAATGAAACTGCAGAAGACTCGTGGAAACATGAACAGCTATATTTTACAGCGCACCAATAAAGACAAAGTCGTAATGATTGTGTGCAACATTTACGAGATGTTTGGACTTGCCCACGAAAACCAAGAAAGTGTACAGAATTCGGTGTTGATGGCGAAAACTGACCACGGGAATCGGGCGCGATCGCGTGGCAGGAGGCCTGTAAAAACCACTGCCCGTTGGAATTGAAGACGAGAAAGCACGGCGCTTCGTCATTCCCTTGCACCACACGCTCTATTGAATGAAGTGCTTACGCTCCTGCCACTGTACTAAATGTACTGACTCACTACACCACACAGGATATGTTTTCGGAAATAGAAATCCACCCACTCGATATCAATATGAATTACAAAACGGATGCTAAATCACAATTTCACAATCTATGCATCACTGCTCAATCAAAATGCTACTGACAATATGCTGCATGTAAAGCACGGATAGGCTATTTACAAGGAGGTCAAACTCAAATTGTACAAACCTTGGTGCATGCTGACACCCCAGCCCATGGGTCCCATGTTGGAGCGACACTTCTATGGATGCCTTCACAATGCTCGAACATGAACTTGAAATCGTCATCCTTATAAGGGTCGCTTCTTCAACTTCCCACAAAGTGCATGGTCATTTTCCGGATGAGACACAGTCAAATGCCAGCCTGATGATTGATGAGTATAGGAAAGAATGTATGCCCGAACATCGGCCTGTGATCCTGGGCCCACAACCGTTGAGGTAGCGAAGCTGTAACGCTTGGGCCGACCACCGCTGGTACGCGTGATGTTCTCCCAACCAATACCTTCATATCCTTCCTCATACATGCCAGCAAGGCAATTCGTAACGGCGCTAATTAAGGGCGCAGCCCCCCCAGACTGGATGTTGTTGACTCGCATCTTGATCACGAGGTAGCAGGCACTTGCAGAGGCCCTGTCATCGAGGCAAGGGAGAATAGGAGGGACAGGAGCACCACGTGTTGATTCATGTGCCCCCCCACATGATATTTGTGCATAAGACACGTTCAGACTCTTAGAAGTGTTGAACGCATAGGTAACAACCTGCTTTTTCTGTGATAAACTGAATCGTCCAAGATATCATCAATAGCTTCGATGGCAATAACTGCCAGCATTTTCATAGCTGCGCCAAAGCCAATTACAGTGGTTAAGAAGAAGCGAACTTACTTGATTCCCTTCATAATCACTTTTCCAGTTGCTCCTCGGTCGCCAACCACTTTTCCGTTGCTACGAGGGGGAGTGAGCCTGGCCACATAGCGCACTGGAATGAGAAGGCAGGGTAGGCACAAGAGAGTTAGTAGGTGTGTTAAGTCGGGGGTGAACCAACTTCCTGTTGTGGAAAGACAGTACGACCCTGGGCAACGGGTGGAGTAGTAACAGTAACAAACAGAGCGCAGTCAGACACCTTGAAGCAAATAACATATTCATGGAAATCATCGCTTGGTATACAAGTTTTGAGACATATTAAAAAATCGAGAAACATTAGGCTGAAGGAAGAACTCACGAAACACCTTTCCCTTCACCAGCGGAGTGGCATAAGCAGAGGAAGTGACAGGCAGCCGTCCAGCGACGGGGAGGAAGGCTGCGAGGGACGCTGAAGGTGCCACTGGGGGGGTCTTTGGGAGCGATGATGACGTTGCAGACTCTGCACCCACCGTGACGACCGTTACAACTGCACAAGGCACAAACACCACCCAAGACGAGTTTAAAACAGAAGACGGCAGAGCCGGAGGGATGCACTTGCGAAAGGGCGTCAATGGCCGCTCACGTATTAGTAACCAGCAGAGCACAGTTCGCTCCATGATAAGAGATGAGAGAGAGACGAGCCGTTTGCAGTAGCGAGCAACATCACCAAAATTGTGTGGTCCCCAATCTGTCCCGAAACCATTCTGTCCCAGAACAGACACAAATCCGTCCCGAAACTATCTTGAAAGACACTTTCGGGACATTTTCGTCTTCAGGCGGTTTTGCGCTACATTTCAACATGTCCCAAAAGTGACTTGTGCCGTAATCTGCCCAGGCCTGGGAAGGTTAGAACTGCAACGCGATCAGAAGACGCAGGTCCGATGCCCGTCGATGTCAGTTCCATTGCGTTGGGTGTAGATTTTGTTTATGATTTTCGTTCGTGTTGTACCCTTCTGGAATATTTCATTACGAAATATAAGTACACCACAATGTTGGTGGTAATCATAATCCCACAATGTTACCAGTAGTTTGTTACAAAAACTGGCACTCAAAACAAGTACAACAAAACAAAATATTGCTTTTGTGTTTAGCGTCAAAGAACCTCATTGGGAATCGAACTCAACAACTTCGGAAAACATCTGAAGTACAAGACCACTGGGCTAGGAGCTAACGTGTATCTTATCTGGAGTTTTTTAACAAGTTCTTTTAGGAAATTCGTTCGTTGAAAAAAACGCATCCCGATCCGAAATAAGCAGTACCTTTGCGCCACCTGTCATGCAAACCAACGTGGCACCTGCCAACTGCATCAAAATCGCCACGTGCACTGGAAAATAGTCGCGTCACTGCCACCACACAACCCAAATACTCAACAACCTGTGCCAACCACTTCAATGTGAAAACCTCATCACGTTAGCCACTGCGAAACTAGTGAAACCCATCCAAACCTCCCTCAAATTTCAATCGTTTTGCTGGATTAGAGCGTTTTGCTCGTCACAACTCATTTCTTTCTCCTCGTATTTTGTTGTTCTGTCTCTGTGTCTGCCAATAACTTGGCTCTACTAGTAACTCCCGTTGAAGTTTTCAACGGGATTTCATATCTGAATCCCTATAGCTCGCATTTCTGTTTGTTTGCAATTAATAGCGCTCTTGTTCTACCTCTTCTATCGTCACCAGAACCGTCATGTCGATTAGCATCTCTTAGTTACTCTCTTATCTCCCATCAACTATATCGTCCTTTTCAATGTTAATGCATCTAATTTGTGCATCTTCTTCCCTTGCGTTCCTTCCTTTCCATGGCAGTGGATCACGACAGCAAATACAATTTGAAATGACGGTTAGTATTTCGTACCCTTAAACCTGTCATGCATATCCGTGTCATTCTGGCTACGCTTGATGTATTCATGCAATTCTATTTTATCTAACGTTGTCGTTCTTTAAAAGTATATAATCCTGCTTTTACTTGCTGTGTTTTTGTTTGATTGTAAGAATACCCTCAACAGAAATTGAAGAAAGGGCATGTCAATATCTTCGCCCGTGCGTTTTTCGAGCATTTATTTCCCTTCACGCAATTGATGGTTAATTGTAATTTGCCACATTTGGCCAACTGGCAGGTACAGATAAAGACGAAGAGTAATTGTAACTTTCATTCCAATCTACGTCGTCTTCTGTGGACTGCTGGATGAATAAGTTGCATACTAGTTGTTTCTGCATCACATTTGGTTAGGCATCAACTGAGGCATTCACTGATTAAAACTTCAATGTGATGTCTTGTGTTCAGGATAAAATATGATTGATACACTCTGGATTTAAGAGCAACCAAAAAATAATGCACAGAGTGGTGCAAATATTGAAGGACGTTGAAGTTGGATGCATATGTGCGGTAGCCTATTTTTTGGAACAGTGTAATAGTGTAGTGTTTATAATGCATACGGGCTTTAAACTTGAAAATTTGTCTCTTGAGTGTCTCGAATCTCTCATGAGGACAGTCCTGAATGTGCTGGTTGGATATGTCTCGAATGTGTCTCGAAAGACACTTTCGGGTCAGTTAGGCATGACACTTTCAGGACATTTCACTTAGTCTCGAAAGTGTCTTTCGAGACACTTTTCAACCTGTCCCCAAAGTATTCGAAAAGAATCTTCTGGGACAGTTTCGAGACATTACAATTTGGCGATGAAAGATGCGGAACTAGATAACGCGATATTGAAGAACAGCCAAGTTCGTTGCTACTTATGCGCGGGGGGGGGGCTCCTTACTAGAGCAGTTGGGTGATAATCTTGGACGGGTCATCGTCGTGCGACTCGCGTGAAATCTTTCACACGACGATGGTGCCAGGAGAAGGGCTGTCACCCTAGCAGCACATGCGCACAAGCACGGACGATTCGCGCTGCACATGTCCGCTTGGCAAGCGGGCCGCGGGAGTGAGGAATGGTCATATGTGTCTGCCGGGTTCCGGGTACTGAATCGTCGGATTCCTTTCAGTCCAGAAGCTGTGCAAGACTTAGGCTCAGTGGAGGGCGTCTCCCAACGCATCTCCCGCCAACAAGAACGGAGGAATCGAAGGTTGTTTCGATCGTATATCTTGAATTGGAAGGGACAGGGGAGGCGAAGTCGCAAGGTTTCCTAAGGGCGAGGTCAGCGCGTTTCGTCCTGATCTGACTCGAAGGAAGCGACGCGAAAATGGCGTGCTTGCCAGTGACGTTTTCGCGAAAATGAGTTGGCGAACGTGGCGATATCAGTGACGACTTCGCGAAGTTTCGGTGACCACTTCGCACTGAACAGCTCGTCACAAGTTGAGACGACAAAAAGGCAGCAGCATTATATCATTCACACGACGATGGCGCCAGCAGCAGGACATGTCACCCTAGCAGCACATGCACAAGCAGACGATTCACGCTGCACATGTCCAAGAGGGCGGCGGAAGGTGTCTGCCTTTCGGGGTTCTGAGACGTGTACCGAGTCGTTGAATTCCTTTCTGTCCAGAATCTCGCATTGGTGGATGCAGAGGCTAGAACTCCTCCCAACACATCTCCCGCCAGCGAACACGGGGAATTGAAGGGAAAGTACATCCCAGCTCCATGTTTTCAGAAATCTCTCAAATTTAGTCCTCAGTTCACTCAAAAAGTACAGCTTTATGGAGTTTTGCCCACGCGAGACCCACATTATGTTCAAAACTGGTCTTGTGGGGCAAACGTTTCAACACGTGTCCATTTTCGCACCGGAAAACTTTTGACGGGGCAAAAAACATAAAACTCCTAGGGGGACCAGGACACATTTTCGGGAGGGATCAACCCTAAACACGGGGACCCGCTAAGTGTTTAGGGTTGATCTCTCCCGCGAATGTGTCTTGTTCCCTAGGAATTTTATGTTTTTTGTCCCCATCAAAACATTTCCAATAAGAAAATAGACACGTGTCGAAATTTTTTCCCCGCAGGACCACTTTTGAACATAGTTTGGGCCTCGCGTAAGCAAAATTCAAATGAGTTATACCTTTTGCGTGAACTTGAGACTAAATTTGAGAAAGTTCTGATCCTCGGGAGATGGCATGTACTTTCCCGGAATTGAACACTGGAACTTGCGAAATGGTGGGGTGGGGTGGATGTGCCGAGCGAGACCGAGGAGTGGCTGGTGTACGAGGGTTAGCTATGGCTATCTTGTTCTTCACTGTGATTGGCTATTCGTCACTCACTCTTGTGCAACACACTTTCGCGTTACGAAATTTGCTACGTCGCTCATCCATTCCCACCCACGACCCTCTGCAACCCGTGCAATCCACTCGCATAGAGAAACGCACTGAGAAAATCTGGTGAATAAATTCTAAACGCTTCTTACCTGAATAAGGCCAGCACCCACAAATTGAATGCATTTTCCATAACAGGACATTATTCAAAACAGGATGTATCAAAAGCTTGTACATATATTAAACCAAACCACATGGGCATGTCCCTTATTTGCATGGATGTGGCTGAAGGCAATTCCCTGGACTCCCAGCCACCATACATCTCAGTTGGCATGATGTCAGGTGTGTCTGCGCACATGGTGTGGTACAATGCGGTGCAGCATGGTGCTGTGAGATGTGACAACCGTGCAACTGTTGCTCAATCGCCAGCTCATTTTAGCCGGCCAATAGTAGTGCCTCCAAATCAAGAGCAGGTGAGGTTGGGGGGAGGGAGCGGGATGGTGCTGCCGACAGTTGTAGAGTTGATGCCAGCATTAGCAATGGCCTCATGCACTGTTGCCAGCCACAGCTGCAGCTGCACGGAGGGACAGAGGCGTTGCACGGGTGGAAAGGCTTGAGGTTAGATAGGTGCACGCTTGGGCAGCAAGAGGGGTAATGAGAGGTGAAGATGGGTGAACTAAAGACTGTCAGAACGCGACGAGCCTCACCTTGGCACAGCTGCGAGTGGCGCACTCCAGTTTGAACCCGTAGCTGGTCGTGACGTGGAACGCAAGCCACTCCTCCGATGATGATGATGATGATGATGACGGCGCTTCTACAGCAGCCCCCCCAGCCGCTGCTACAGCAGATGATGTCTCCTTTGCTACAGCCGGGGCTGCAGGTGCCATGTGGAGCGTGCCGGCAGAGGCGATGGAGGCGACGGGGAGGGTGATCTGCGGGTGCAGGTCGGTGGCGTGCAGGTAGCATGCTATGTCGGTGGGCGTGAGCGTCACGAAGCGCGGCACCCACTCGTCCTCCTCCGTGGTGGTGGTGCCATTGAGAGTAGGTGGGTCGTTCGGTGTGGACGCCCATTTCTGGGAGGGTGCGGGGGGAAAGGGGAACAGGAAGAAGGAAGGAACGGGGAACATGTGAAAAGGGGAGGGAGGAAGGAAAGGGGGAGGAGGGTTGATGGGGATTTGCAGGTGCAGAAGAGTGTGGGGGAGTGGAAGAGAAAGAGTCGAGAGGGAAAGAGAGGACCATTTGAGAGAGCCATGCATGCCTGGTGCTTACCGTCCTGGTGGGGAGATACTCCACTAGCAGAGACTCCTTTAGCAGGTCATCCAGGTGACACAGCCTGAACGCAGAGGGGGAAGGGGAAGGTGAAGATGGGTGAGCGAGGAAAAGCAGTATGAAGGGTTGGAGGCAAGTGGCATAATCGCAATATGCAGCAAACAAATACATATCGGGAAGAAAAGAAAAGAAAAGAAAGAAAGAAAGAAAGGAAGGAAGGAAGGAAGGAAGGAAGGAAGGAAGGAAGGAAGGAAGGAAGGAAGGAAGGAAGGAAGGAAGGAAGGAAGGAAGGAAGAAGAAAGAAAGAAAGAAAGAAAGAAAGAAAGAAAGAAAGAAAGAAAGAAAGAAAGAAAGAAAGAAAGAAAGAAAGAAAGAAAGAAAGAAAGAAAGAAAAGGATTCAGCGGGAAAGCAGCAGCAGCAGGAGGCGACTCACTGTGCTTTGACGGTGCACTCCCTCTCCTCTGCTGCTGTCACCTCCCCTCGCAGACACACCACCTCCTCCACCACCGCCGCCACCACCTCCCCCTCCTCATCTCCTTCCCCCTCTTCCTCTCCCTCCTCTCCCTCTTCTCCCTCTTCCTCCTCTCCCTTGCTGCGTCTTCTCCTCTCTTCCTTCTCTTCCAGATCTCGTGCCCTCTCCCTCTCTTCCTCAGACTCCTGCTGTCCTTCCTGCCTGCTTCCCCAACCAGCAAACCACCCCCCCACAGCCCCGGCCACCCCGCTCCCCTGCCTGCTTATCCGGGCGGCAGGAGACTGCACTGCTGCCGGCCGGCCTTCCCCTGCCCCACCGGTGGTATTTGTCCTTTTCTGCAGAAGATCTGATACGATTGAGGCGCCGATGCTGCTGGTGCGACGGTGGCGGAAGGGATGGCTGGAGTGGGGGAAATGTGAAGGGTGGGAGGAAGAGTTGAGCGAGGAGGAGGAGAGGGGAGGGAGGGAGCAGAAACTACTACCACTAGAGGTGCGTTGGATAAAGGTAGAGGAGGGAGAGGACCAGGGAGAATGGGAGGGCTGTGATGACCTGCAACTGAGAGCTGACGGGGTGTTGGCAGTAGAGGAGGCGTCATAATGTCGGCTTTTAACTGAGTGTTGCTTGGGTAAGTGATGCAGGAGAACAGTGGGGTCGGAGCCGCACCGCACTGCACCCACTCCAACCCTGCCGTTCACAGCACCGCCGCAGAGCACCGCACTGCCACCACCAGCGGCTGCAGCAGAATCTACGGCAGACGAGGTAGATGCGGAGGAGAAGTCAACGGTTGAGAGCGGTGGAGGTGGGTGGTGTGCGGCAGGAGGGGCAGCAGCCTCTGCGGTAACCAGCTGGCGGCGGTGGGATTCGAAGAGGGTATAATCGGCCAATCGCATGCGAGCAAGGGCCGGGTGGGAGTTTGTGATGCCAACGAGTGAGAGACCGTCCACTTGATGCTGATCAAAGTCATGTGCGTACTCTGAGGAAAAGGCGGAAGAAGGAGAACAGAGTGGGAAGGAGCGAGGGTGAGAGAAGGACAAGAACGGGCGTTTTGTTGATTGGTCACGAGCACATGTCACTACTCCTTCACTATTTCAGACAGGATGGGTGAGTGCATGCAGGCATGCAGGCGTGCAGACGTGCATATATATGTGTATCCCTCAACTCACCTCGCCCACTGCCATCTGGGAAGCCAACAGAGTGGATGAGCCACGAGCACACGTCACTCGTGCTCCACTCAATCAGACTGACCGGACCGCTCCACACCGCACTGCACTCCTGCAACCTCCCAGCACTAGCGCTGGCGCTAGCAGCACCACCACCACCACCAGAAGCAGCACGAGTAGCAGCAGTAACACGGCTACCAGCAGCTCCAGCAGCAGAGGCACCAGCACCAGCACCCAGGTCACGAGTGGCAGAAGTAGGAGCAGAGCCAGCAGCAGGCTGAGGGAAGGGGGCAGCTGGAGCAGGTTGAGGAAGTGGCGGCGGAGCATCAAGGGCGGAGGTGGAATTAGGGAGGGACGCAGCAAAGTTACCGCTGCTGCCACAGTAAACCCGGAGGTTTGGCCTTCTCCTAGCCCATGTGCTCTTGCCACTGCCGCTGCCACCGCTGACACAGTTGCTGCCACTGCCCCTGCCACTTGCGCTGCCACCACTCTGCACCGCATCCTTCTCTGCTACCTCTATGCCACCCATTCGTCTTTCACCATCACCTGCTTTGCCACCCATACTTTGCCTAGCCTCACTCCATTCGTCAGCCTTAACCTCGGCAGCTCGCTGCAGGCGAGCAGGCTTCAGGCCCAGACCAACCGAACCTCCAGCCTCGGCAACAGGTTCGGTACTTCCTCCAAAGCAGCCCTCTCCTTCTTTTTCCTCGTCAGATAATGACTCGTTTGCAGAAATCTTTGGCGAGGAGATGCCCTTGCGGTCCCGAGGGGTTCGGAGGGATACGTCTGGGTCCAGAAAGCTGACCCCATTTTCCCATGAGGTCAGCAGTTCAGCTAGATTGACACTCCCTTCCCGTGCTGCGCGTGCATGACTCGATGGTGATTTCACCATCGACGGTGCTGCTAACGCCTTGTATAGAGCCTCTCTTTGCGCTGCCGCAGCTGCTGTTGCTGCTGCTGCCTCTGCCCTTTCTGCTGCTGCTTCGGCAGCAGCAGCAGCTGCTTCTATCTCGGCAGCCTCCGTCTGTGCACCCGTGACTGCCTCTGCAGCTGCTGCTTCTGCTTGCTGGTAATGAAACGAGCGGGACGACCTGAGGGGAGCGCCAGAGGCGGCAGCAGAGTCAGCAGCAGGGCGTTGGGAGGAGTCAGGAGCGGTTAAGGGCGGTAGGGAGATGGAGATGTGGATATTGCTGCTGCTGTTGGAGCGGGCGTGTCTGCGGGGGGCGGGAGAGGGAGTGAGAGGGGGAGGCGGGCGGAGGCCTGAGGGCGTGAGGGGGGATGCGCCTGGGGCTAGAAGCGGGTGCATGGAATGGTGTCTCTGCAGTGCTGCTGGTGATGCTTGCTGTGGTCTCTGCTGGGAAAACACGTGCTGCTCTTGCTGATGCGTCTGCTGCTGTTGATGCTGATACTCCTGCTGCTGCTGCTGCTGCTGCTGCTGCTGCTGCCATCCCCGTGCCTTGGGATCCTTGCGAGGAGGCAGACCCAGCCCTGACCGCGCACCAGCAACACCAGCAGCACCACCAGCACCAGCAGCAGAAGCAGAAGAAGCAGCGGAAAGCCCTAGAGGAGGAGAAGTACCAGCAGCAGCAGCCCTCAGACTCGACTCATGCCTCTCATACCCACCAGAAGCGCCCGGGCCACCACCAGTGGAGAGCAGCGACAGGTGGTTCGGATCGGACGGCTCTACGAGCAGCGACGAGAGGTCGCCGAATCTGTCCGTTAGATCCATGGATAGGTGCCGATAGGCTGATGCGACCTGCCTGCGCGCCTTGCCAGTGGGCGGCACTGGTACGCCAGAGGCAGTGCTGGCAGCAGCTGCAGTGGCGGCAGCAGCAGCAATGGCGGCAGCAGCACCGGTAGCCCTATTAGCAGCACCGTACGTACGCCTTATAGCGTCCTTGTCGCTGCTGTCAAGCGTCCTGCTCTTCCCAAACTCGGCACCGAATCCCCCACCCCCGCCTGCAGCCTCATTCCAACTCTTGGCAACACCATCACCACCGCTACTGGCACTTAGTGAACTATGCGAACTATGGGAACTATTTGCCAATAAACTACTCGCTAGTAGACTAATTGGTCTGCTACTGGAAGGGGGTCGCCTGGCGGAGGCGGCGGCGGCGGACCTATCGCTGACATCTAGGGTTCTGCTTCTGTTGTATGTGACATTTAAAGGATTGTCGCTGCTGTACCTGTTCTCAAGCCTGTCGTCCCCGTTGCAACCAGTCCCCCTAGTATTGGTCTTTCTATACACTTCGGAACCACTTTCCTTCATCTGCAGATTCTCGCGAGCACTATAGGCACTATGAGCACTATGAGCACTAGAGGCACTATGAGCACTAGTGGCACTATGAGCGCCATAGCCACTATGAGCGCTATCCATGCCGCCGCGCGGAGAGAGGTCCCGGCCGCTTCTGCCGCTGCTGCTCCGCTCGCTTCTGCCCGAAAACCGCGTGTAGACTCGCGCAGCCACCTTGTCTCTGTGATCCAAGCTCCTACACTTGTCAAAAACCATGGCTCCCGGACGACTTCCCGAGATTTCGCTCGGGCTGACATCCCGTGTCTGCTGCTCCCTGCTACTTCCGTAGATCTTGTTACCGCCGTTTCTGCTGCTTCCGAGCACGTCCCTGTCGCCGCTGCTTCGCCAGTTTTCGCAGCTCCAGCTGCGACTGCTGCCGTCGTCACACAGGTGGTCGTTTCGTGCCCTGCTGACGTCCGCGCCCTCGGGATTCCCGAGGATGCGATTCGCACGCGTTGGCATCGCCTCGTGACGTCTATCCGACGCGAAGTCCTCCGCGTTATCCTCGTCGGAGATCGCACCGCCATAATCGTCACGATGATTATTATAACGAGTATAACGGTCATCGTTGTCGTCAACATAGTGCCTACGATGGCGACCGTTGTCACCGTCATCCTCCTCCTCATTGTCAACCTCGTCGTTATCGCCGTCGCCGTCGCCGTCGTTATCGTCGCCATCGGCGACAGAGACCAACGAGTCGGAGGAGCCGTTGTGAAGAAAGCGACCCAACGGGTAACCCTCTTCGACCGCTCGCTGCGGACACGGAGGAAACGAAGCAGTTGGCGTGAGAAGAGGGAGCTTGTAACGAAGCGTCGTAAGCTATCAACGAGAAGCAGGGTTAGGTTGTGCTACGAACAGGGAGCGAAACAGCGGGCAAGGGCACGCGGGGAAAGGCAAGAAAGGGGACGAAGCAAAGAGCCTGATCAATAAGCGAAGATCATAGTGTGTGGTTACCTCGAAACACAAAACGCAGGCTTTCGATGGCTCTCCTCCTTCCTCGATCTGCAGGTAACGGAAATATCGAGAAATAAAAAACAAAATAACAAAAAGCACGTGGTTTTGGATCATAACGACACCGATTCACGAAATGACGGAGGTGGGAGACTTTCGCATGAGTGTTGACGAAACCTGCCGGCGTCGCAGTGTTCACTCGCGACGAGAGACCCGAATCGGGCCGTACGTGGAACGTACCATGGCGGTGATAGGGTTGAGCGGCAGGATGCACTGGGTGCACTCGATACAGTACACGTTCCCGCAGCACCTGCAATGGTGCCTGTGGAGTGGAACCAACGGGGGAAAAGAGAGGAGTTGAGTGGACGGGTTTTCATTCAGGAACGAACGAAACAAGATTTTAACCGTGGCTCGTGCTCGAGTAAAGGCGATACAATCGAGTTTAGAGAATCTCCTGGGGGGGGATGAATCAAGGCAGCGATCACTAATTAGGACCTATCGATCACGATTATCGCCTGCTTACGACCTACTTCCGCTCTTTACGGTTGAACTCGCGGTTGCAAGCAGGGTTGGTGCACTGCTTGATGGCTCCGTTCGGCATCCAATGGCTGCGCGACACGATATCGCCCGGACCCACCGGCGACTCCAACCATCTGTCCGCCGACCCCATCCTGTACGCGATAGCCGTCGCCGTCTTGTATGCTTACTGGGTCACGTCAAGCCGCCTGGTTCTGACCTATCGCCGATATTGACGATATTCTGACTACTTGCGAAGTTCTTGTCTTGTTATGTCTCTTGCATTGCACGCATATACGTACAGCATGCCTGTTCAGTCGAGGCGAGTCCCTAATACGGCGAATAATTAACTGAGAGCGGAGACTCGAGCAGTCGTAGACAGTGACATACTACGGCTCCAAGTGAACGCTTGACTGGCAGAATGAAACCATTCAGGAGATTCCCGCGCAATCTTTCTCTCTTCTATTGGAAAATCAAGGCTACGGGGAACATATCAAAGACTTGAGGCAATGGGCGTGTGGGCACCTCAGGTACTGTGGTTTGTGCAACATCGTTTTGTTCCCATTCCTGATTATTGTGCCTCTGCTTTCCGACTCGGAACATGAAGATTGGTGCTTGGGAATTTAGCAGGACAGATGGGAGAGGGGGCGAGCGAATGCATAGGAGGGGGGATAGCGCGCCGCAAATTGCTTTTCATTCGGTATAGTGAGGTGCTTCTTGTTCTGTGACGTTCAATTTAGCTCCAAAGCTGGTTGGGTCCGGTACTTAAGCAGCGAACGTTAAACACCCGCCCACACAGGTCATCCTTTTCCAGGCTGCAATTCTGGTCGATCAGAAGATGGAAAGAATTGGCACTTCACAGTTTACCAACCACCACCACCACCACTACCACTTCATGTGTTCTTCGCATGTTCGCCCACAGTAACCCGAACACTGTTACTGTGCCACGAACTCTGAACGAACATCGTTAATTTGTTGATTACGACTCTCTGGCCTTGCTGTGGGCGGTTGTGGTCAGGGCAGCCAGCTTTTTTTGACTGCATCGAGGGTATCCCTATAGTTATGCCACATTATGACCGAGTATTTCCAGCAAGCAAGTCAGATGTGGTCCTCGTGAGGCACCCAAAACCCTTCGAGGGGGAAGGGTTTCTCATAATATGACTTGGTTCCTGCTGCGACCCCTCATTCCGAGGACGGCCTCGTTCTAACCTGCACTGTATTTTCGAATCCCAACGGTCAGACCTCGGGAAAATATGCCGTTCGTAACCATCATGGGACTCGAAAACAGTTTTGGTAAAAAATAAAGGGTACGGTCACTGCAAAGGGTGTTTTCACGCGACTGATAAAGCGTTTCACGGAATCAGTCACAATCAGCTGGTAAAAAAAAACGCGAATGGTCACAGATGAAACTCCCGCCAAAACCAAATGAAACCCAGAAAGAACCTGGATGCATTTTCGGATGATCAACCCTAAACACGTAACTCGCCAGGTGTTTAGGGTTGATCCGTTCCCAAACCGCATCCGATTCCGATTGGGTTTTAGTTTTTTTACAAGTTCGCAGATTGGTTGGGCGCGAGCGGGAATTTTGTTGAGTTTCAAGTTTTTTTGGCGGGAGTTACATGTGTGACCATTCGCGTGATTTTTTACCTGTTGTTAGTGACTGAATCCGTGACCCCGCTTACCAAACCCGTCAGAAAACCCGATACAGTGACCGTACGCGTTTTTTTTTTACCATTCACGTTATCGAGTTCCAAGTTGGTTACTTGTGGCATATTTTCCCGTCAGACCTCCACCCCGCTCGCACCTACTCAAATATGAGGCAGTTAGATCCTGATTTATGTCGGCATTCTGTGCAATGTCTCAGGTTTTTACTGGGTCGATTTCAGAGATGCCTGGATTGTCCCAGCTAGCAAAAATTGTGGATCCTCCGGCCGCTGTTTGCTGCTCCTGGGAATGTTGGCGACACAACTGGTTTCAGGCCAGCAGGAGATCAATTTCATTACAAAAAACTTCCGCAAGCGGCTGGGCGGTGGCGAAAGTTGTCGCGCAGGAGTGGTGGTTTTGGATGGAGCCCAGTCGAAGTTGTTGGCAACAGCGAGACGCCTTTGTTGTTGCTCTCATCTTGAGCGAAAAGACTGCCACTCCCAACACTCGAACGGCGACAGTCTGGAGTCTCATGGATCCACGCGGAGCCAGGCTGCCAAGGCCCTCTTGGCCCACACAGAAACAACAGTGGCCCTTTCGGTCAGGGGCCAGGAGTCGGGGGCAATCTTGCGAACGGCTGGGAGACGTGCTCGTTTGGGATTTTACCAGGCAACTTGGAACCCCGATATATGAAGGAATCCATCGAGCAAGATGGAGCTACATGCCTACTAACCTAACCTTTCTGTAAGGCCGTTCCTAATGCACAAACCTCCTTGTAGCAATTCTAAACAAGGGTTCACTTCGTGTGCTTTGCTGTATGTTTGAGCATCATCAAGTTCGTGCACAACCCCATACTTTTATCCACAAACGAAGACACATTCGATTAACCGAACGTCACACAGTTTCCACCAATTTAGTTACACAAAAAATGATTATTCCACACTGGTTTCTACATTACAACCCTTTGAAGGGAAATATAGTCTTCCAGAATACAATAAGCTATGCGTGGGAGTAGGAGGAGCCACCCAACCCAACGCATGCAAGCACAGCACACCCTCACAAAACAACAGAAAACTTCCCACCCAAGCCCACATTCACCTTGGATCCAGCATGCCTTCATTCCACGTCACAACCTCTTAGCAGGCTTCCAAATACCACCTCCCGAGAAAAACCAGTCAGTACCAACACCAGACCCAAATCTCTCCTTTCAACCTGTCACTTCTCAGGAGTATGGATAGTTCGTTTTAGGGGGTGACGGAGAAAAGGCTGGTGGCCCAGTTGTTGCGGGTGGTGCGCTCCTCGGTGGCGTACTGCCCTGCCGCCCACACGGTGCCCGTTGCATCCACTGCCAGCGCCTGTGTGGTGCCGTAGCGGACAAACGCCACCGGGTCAGTGCTCTTTGCCGAGTAGCCTGGCGTGCGGGGAAGGGGACCGGAAGCAACACAAGAAAGCGGAAATTAGCAAAAGAAAGAATGCCACCGTGTCAGTGCTCTTTGCTGAGTAGCCTGGGGGGAGAAGGGGTAGGGGGGTCGAGCATGGACAGGGATAGATGTTGAGTGCACTCGCCCACTGTCAACCAGTGCTGTGTGGTGCCGTGCATGGACAGGGATAGATGTTGAGTGCACAAACGCCACCAGGTCAGTGCTCTTTGCCGAGTAGCCTGGCGTGTGGGCAAGGGGGGGTAGCCTAAGATATAGCTAAGTTCACTTTCCAGTCCCTGTGTGGTGCTGTAGCGAACGAACGCCACCGTGTCCGTGATAGGGATAGGAAAAGC
Organism: Closterium sp. Naga37s-1; assembly: GCA_947471745.1. Lineage (NCBI taxonomy): Eukaryota > Viridiplantae > Streptophyta > Zygnematophyceae > Desmidiales > Closteriaceae > Closterium > Closterium sp. Naga37s-1. The sequence goes on along the minus strand of CANJKZ010000772.1, from coordinate 36,484 downwards.
AGGACGAGAGAGATCAGAAATCAGGAGGGATTGTGGAGAGTGTGGAGGGTATAGACCATGTAGAGGGACCGTAAGGAGTGTAGCAGTTGTCTCAACAGACAGATCATGAGACACCTTAGAAAAGGCTGGGAACTCACTTTGGGAGTCGACGTCAAGGGGTGCAGAGCTCTGCACAACGGTGTAGAACTTGAGGTCCTTAGGGCTGATTCCCGCCTTGGTGACGCGCACGAAGCCCACCGTGGGGTAGTTGTTGGGGCTAACGAGCGTTGCCAGTATGATGCCCTTGCCTAGCCTGGTCAGGGGGGAGAGACAGGTGGAGAAGATAGCACGGTCAGGGGATCACAGCGCAACGGATGCAGGTCAAGTCATCGCACATTGTGCAACACATGCAGGTCAAGTCATCGCACATAGCGCAACACATGCAGGTCAACTAATCGCACATAGCGCAACACATGCAAGTCAACTCATCGCACATAGCGCAACACATGCAAGTCAACTCATCGCACATAGCGCAACACATGCAAGTCAACTCATCGCACATAGCGCAACACATACAAGTCAACTCATCGCACACAGCGCAGCGCAACGCATGCAACTCGGCTCAACTCGATGCCTCAGCAAGGCATGCAGCCCATCTCATCGAGTGCGACTCACTTGTTGAAGGCAATGGTGGGAGCAATAAGATTGGCCATGGGGACGTTGTAGATCATAGAGCTCGCCACCGCGAGGTTCAGCGGGGGCGAGGAGCCCTTGGCAGCACTGCGCGTGCCACTCAAACACGAACGCAATGTTCGCTAGACAAAAAACGCGACTTACTTGTTGAAGGCAATGGTGGGAGCGATGAGGTTGGCCATGGGCACGTTGTAGATCATAGCGCTCGCCACCGCGAGGTTCAGCGCGGGCGAGGGGCCCTTGGCAACCGTGGCTTTCATCTTCACCAGCATAAACCCCGCCTCGGAATTCGGCGACATGGTCGACCCGGTCGGCACCACCATCCACAGGAACCCCGTCGATAACGCCACCGACGTGCTCCTGGGAGGGACAATCAGCGGCGTATCCTTGTTGTAGGATTCAGCGAGCGGCGCGAGACCGGGTTTCTGCTGAGAGGTCGACCAGTCGTAGTAGAACGAGCAGTTGGCGATGGCGGTGAGGAGCGTGAGGGTGGGGTTGTTGGCTGAGAGAGAGACGGTGTTGGTGAGCGCGAAGGCGAAGACTGCTGAGTGGCCGGACATGGCCCAAGAGACGTCGTAGGCTCCGAACCACATGGTGCCCTTGTTGGTTAGGTCGTATTTGCCGTCCGCGGGGGAGGCGGCCGGCTCGATGGTCCAGTACTGGAGGACCGTTTGATCCGTGCGGGACATGCGCGGGAGCGCGAATCGGACGGCTGTGATGTCGGATTGCTTCAGGAGGGCGGCCTTGCTGAATGCACTGTTGGGGGGAGAGGACGGGGAGGAGAAGGCGAGGGACGGGGAAGGAGGATAGCGAGAAAGGGATGAAGGATGAGAGGGAGCAGATGCACGAAAGTTGAGACGCATACACACACAGACCCACACACGCATGTCCACGAACGCTAAGGCAACGCAGCAACAGCAACAGCCACAGACACAGCTAAAGCTAAAGCCAAAGCCACAGCACAATACGTTGCTGCACCCACGGAATTTTTGAGGCGCCTCAAAAGTCGTTGCTGCACCCACGGAACCACGCTAACTCACGAGCGCCCCATCCAACTCACAAGATGTTGCTCCCCTGCCACACGTCGTCCACCGTCGTATACCAACAGCCACAGCCACCAACGAACATTCTCACTAACAGAAACAGCAACAGCAAGAGCAACTTACAAGATGTTGCTCCCCTGCCACACGTCGTCCACATTCGAATACGTCGCCTGCTGCGTCGTCACATACACTCCGTTCGCGTCCACGCCGAGCCGCGGGTACGTGTTGTAGAAAAGCTCGCCCGTGTACGCGAGCGGCGCGAGGTGATCATCTGGACCGTTGGTTCCGTCGTTGGTGGTTCCGACGAAGTAGACGCTCCATGCGTCGAGCGGCTTCTCGGCGGCAGAGACGGCGACGACGATGCCCGAGCCGCGCGAGACGCCCTTGTTGTCCGTGCGCGTCTGGCCGAACTTGTCGTACGCGTTAGAGCTGCCCGCCTGTTGCGGAAGATAGACGGGGAAGAGGAAGTGTAAGGGAGGGGGAAAAGGAGGAAAGCGGGAGCATGAAGAGCCGTGTGCGGTGGAGAGTAAGAGCAGCCAAGAACTAGGAGAATCTGTTTCAAATACAACCAGCCAAAGACAGAGAGCATATCATGCGACCCACGACAGCCGTTGCAACGAAATAAACAATGGGCGTACCAGCCATGCGGCGGAGAGGAAGAATCGCTTGGTCGCCGAGTCGTACACGCACGGCGCCTTGGCCACGAGATCGGACCAAACAAGCAGCCGAACCAACGAAACAAGGCGCGGAGAGGAGAAACCGTACCAGCCATGCGGCGGAGAGGAAGAAGCGCTTGGTCGCCGAGTCGTACACGCACGACGCCTTGGTGACGAGATCGCCCACGGTGGTGCCGCGGTACGGGTTCACGCCCAGAAACTCGTTCAGCGCCACTGGCGCCGTGAGCGCCTTGCCACTGCCGTCGAACACCACGATGGCTGCGGGGAGGAAGAGAAGGAGAAAGAGAGAGAGAATGCGGGAGGAGAAAGGAGGAGAAGAGGAGTATGAGTCGACTCGTTCAGCGCCACTGGCGCCGTGAGCGCCTTGCCACTGCCGTCGAACACCACGATGGCTGCGGGGAGGAAGAGAAGGAGAAAGAGAGAGAGAATGCGGGAGGAGAAAGGAGGAGGAGGAGTATGAGTCGACTCGTTAAGCGCCACTGGCGCCGTGAGCGTCTTGCCACTGCCGTCGAACACCACGATGGCTGCGGGGATAATGGAGTAAGGCGGAAGAGGGAGAGGAGTGAGGAAGGACGGAGGGAGGGAGCAGAGAGAAGCAGGAGACGAGGAAAGAGGAAAGAGACGAGGCGTGCACGGGAAAGTTCGAGTAAGGAGGCGAGTGACGAGAGCCCGGTTGAACCTACCCCAGTTGACGACTTGCACGACGTAGTTGCTGCCGGCGCACACGGACGGGTCGGGCACGCTCGAGTCGCTTGCGTATGCGGCGGTGCCGGTGGAGGCGGTCTGCTTGGCCGTGACGCCGCTCTTGAGGACGGACGGCGAGAAGGGAGCGACCGTCAGCGATAGAAACGCCTTGGGCTTCTTCTTCTTGGCCGCCTCGAGGTCCTGTAACGCGTACAAACGCGCGCGGGAGAAATGGAGGGAAGGAGGGTATGAGAGCGGGGAGGTGAGCGCGCGAGACGATAGCGCTTCGTATGAGGACCCTTCCGCGTGTTTCTGAGTCGACGTGAACGCGCGAGACGACAGTGCTTCGTACGACGACCCTTCCGCGTCGAACGCTTTGTAAGCGCCGATTCACAACAAACCCTCCACACTTCATAGAAAGAGCAAGCGCGAAAACCGTTACATGACCGCCCGTGCATTATAATACTGCACAGCGTGCGACTCCCCGTGCCGCGACAGTGCTGCGTCACACGGAAAACGACCCTCTGATGCGGCATGGGTGTCGCAGGCTGTGCCGCCACCTAAGCTGACACCTACGCCGACGCGCAACTATCCCTCTAGGCCGCCAATGTGTCGGAGCTAGAGCTGTCGCGACTGTCGCGATTCCGAATTAAACGACTGTCACATAAAGTCGATACGTCACAACAATGGTCGAACCAACTGCGAGCAAAATGTACCTATTGCGAATGTACCTAGTAATCTCGCGAGCAGTTTGCTGGCCTACTCATCAGGCCCAGTAACCCGCTGACCATTAGACATGTCAGGTACGGACTCTCTAGGCAGGATGTCACTGCTATTGTCGACGGTCCTGGATGAGTGGCTCGGCACGGCGACCGCACACGCGATGCCCGCGACTGTCATATTCGCATAAGCGGCATGCAAGCGGAGAGAGAGAATCCTAACCGCGACTTGATGTGAAGGAATTCCAGGAAACTAATCGCGGACAACCGCGAGAACATGAACCGCAGAAAGGTGAGAGTACTAACCGCGGTGGCTCCGGTAAGCTCCGCGGGCGGGAGCAGCGGCCGAGGATCAAAGTCCAGGTTCGGCTCCCCATCCTCCACAGCAGGGTCGGTAGCCGACGGATCGGTACCGGGAGTTCCAAGATCAATGCTGTCGTCCTCCAATAGACGGCGGCCGCCGATTTGACTTCTTGGATTCTCCAGCACTTGTCGGCTCTGAACAGCCGCGCCTTGCGTGGCCGTGGAGGGAATTTTCGCTACTCCGGCGTAAGAGACTTTGACTGTTGATTTGTAGAAGCGAACGGACGGCAAGGGTGGCGTGTCCCCCTTCTTTTTTTTCCGTGCTGCCTCGACGAGGCAGGGGAGGGCGACGAGGAGTAAGATGCAGACGACGCGCAGCGTGCGCTGCGATGGGACGGCCATGGCGCGTGCTTGCCTGGCTAGTAGTATGTTGCTTTGTTAGGGACTACGTGAATCTCAATGGAAAAAATGGCGGAGAAAAAAGAATGAAAGAATGAAGTCAGTACAGTATGGTGGATCTCAGGGGGCTTGGTTATCAAAGTAATGTGAGGCTCTGTTGTTGTGTGGTACTGCTAGCACAAATTTGGTCAAAGAGAGGAGCCTCTTGTGTTGGCTGGCATATTCTAGCTGATGCCTCTCAAACACTTAGTGAAAAGATGAGTTCGCAACAGAAAATACTTCTGCTGGAAGCGCAGTGCACAGACTGCCTGAGGATACCCCTGAAATGTTGACTGCGACAGAGGCCGATGCATGGATGCGGATGCATGGAGGAGGATGCAACTGCACCATGCGGTTTGGCTTCCGCAGATGGGCGTGGTCACATGGCATGGGTCTCATGGTGGGTTGGACATGTCGTCGCCAGACCAATGGAGAGCCATTCTGTTAGGGGGAGAGGTCGTTGAGCGAGCCGCATCATTTGTCATGTCTCGAATCCAGTAGATTTGCGAACATCGTTGAAAACTCCTGACCCCTCAGGTGTATATCGCAAGTGCCTGCTACAGAACAAAAATGGTACGGCTGTCTGTTCAAACATCCACGGGACCTGCATGCGATGCGTCCTATCAGTCGAGTCTGAATCAATTTAGATTCTAACCAAACTTTTGAGAGGACACAAAAGTCACAATCTTTGCAGTGCTAAATTCATAACCAAACGGAAGCGAACTCCCGAAAGAAAATAATCGGAAAAAAAGAATTCGCACCTCTTACAGAACTCGCCCAGGTGGTTTATCAACCTGAAATTCAGATAGACATTTGTTGCGAGTCGCACATGTGATGGTTCTCTTCAAAAATCAAGCAACTGTTCACTTCCATCTTTCTACGATTTTGATTTGCAGATTGGGGTTGACCACACGATGCAGCAGGAGCAAGAACCAAACGCTGCCAAGGTAGGGTGGGAGGAGCAGCATGAATGCCCCGTATCCAGTCACAGAAGACCACAAGAACTGCCTGAGGGCCATTTTCCTTCCAGTATTCAGTCACATATGTTGTTGAAGTGTATTTCTCAACTCAATACCCGACACGGACTCCATAAACTAGGAAAGGAGAATATGCAATGTGAGTGAATCCATGAGCAAACAAGGAGTGCCACAGCGAATGCTCATGACGCGAAATATGTTAGCTACGATGCAGTGCTGGCCTTGAGGCTCAAGCGTTTTTTTTTCAAGCGTATGATCGGGTCGGCAAGAAACAACTAAGGCATTGTTTAATTGGTATTACGGGTGCAAGTCAGAAAGCGAGTGAATATTGCACTGTCATAATAACTGTGAAGGAATGGATGAACTATGAATGAGCTGGGTACAAGTACTAACCCTAAAGTGTTGTACCCCTTGTAGGCTAACCCACTATAGCCTAGACAGAACACAAACATATAGTTTGACAAACCCCCATAGGCTATGTGGCAGATAGCAAACACAACAGACGGTCACAAGACCAGTCAAACAAGAAAACAAAGCAAAGCAAAGCTTAGGGTGGATCTCAAGGACACCACACAATCGGAGCACAAGCAAGCGGACACAAGACAAGTTCACATGCACAGTTATAATAGCAAGGACGTACACTTGTCACAACCTAGCAAGAGTCAACAAGCAGGTACAAAGATATATATAAGTGTACAACAAGAGCAAGTCAAGCAACTAGCAGGTGAGGCAGAGTGGGCACAAGCCCAAGAGCAGTGCAGAAACGCTGATGATCACCAGACACAAGGGCCTTGGTGAACACATCAACAGTATTGGCCCGCGAGGCCACGTAGGAAAGGCGGACCTGACGACGCTGCTGCAGCTCACGCGCAAGGAAATAGCGAAGAGCAATGTGCTTCGTTATGTGCTCCAGCCTCTACTCATGACACAAGGCAAGAATTGTCTTGTTGTCGACGTACAGAACTGGAGGAGAACGAGGCCGCTCCCCCAAGCCGATCAGCAGGTAGGTCGGCCAGCGTAGCTCATGTGCAGCCATGGCCCTAGCGTAGATCTCGGCCTCACAGCTGGAACCAAGCACAGAAGAAGAACGAGTGGACCTCCAAGAGACAAAACCAGAGACAAGACCTCCACGAAGGTGTAACCCTGTGACGAACGTTGACTCGCCTGGTCGTCGGCCCAAGAAGCGTTGGAGTGTACTGTAAGTACCACTGAACCCTGTCCTCCAAGCACGAGCCCCATGCACGATGTACTGCATAAGTAACGCAGTACCCTCTTCGCAGCATCCCAGTGCACCTTTCAGTGTCTACCGAGAGCCACGTAGCGAGCCAGGAGGCTGAGAGGGTACGCGAGGTCAGGTCGTGTGCACGTCATCAGGTACATGAGGCAACCCACAAGCTCTGGATACGGACCACTCGGCTCTACGGACTCGTCCGAAGGTGGAGCTGAGAGCGAGTGGCCGGTAGACAGACGAGTGGGCTATGGTGAGGAAAACTGGAAGCCAAAGCGCTGAAGGACCTGGTGCACCATGTGTGACTGAGTCAGGGTGATGGTGCGCCGTGCTCTGTCCCGGGTGATATGCAAGCCAAGATAGCTACACAACTCACCCAGGTCAGTGCAGGTGTGTCTCTCCTGTAGCTCCGCCTTCACTAAGGCCAGCGCCTCAGTGTTAGCAGTAACAAAAAATGTAGAACGGTGGCAGGGTAGTGTTTGTGCGCAGAAACAGCGACGGGCCACCAGAGGAAGGAACAAACCCAAGAGCCGCAAGTGTAGTCCCAAGGGTGTCGTGCCATGCTCGGGGCGCCTGGCGGAGACCATAGACTAGCCGCTGGAGGCTCCACTGGGTAACTGCAGGAAACGACCAAGTGAAGCCAGGTGGGCGGCGCAGCCAGATCTCCTCGTGCAGGCTGCCCTGCAAGAAAGATGTACTGAAGTCAAGAGAGTGCAGCTCATAGTCACGCTTAGCAGCGACGTGCAGCAGCACCCGAAGAGTGGTCATCTTTGGGGTGGGGGAGAAGGTATGGAAGAAGTCGACCCCCTGACACTGACTGAAGCCTCGAGCAACGTAATGCGCCTTGAAGGCATGCGGAGAACCCGGAGGCCGCTTCACTCTGAAAATCCACATGCCATCGACTATGTTCGCCCCAGGAGGAGGAACCTCGTCGACGTAGGTGCCTGTGGACTTCCAGGATGCCATCTCTGCGTCCATGGCTGTCTGCCACTGAGAGGAGTACTCATCCGCGATCGCCTCAGCGTAAGAGCGCGGGGTAGGGACGTCAAGTGCATCCGGGTCTCCCTCACGGCAAAGCAACATGGATGCGAAACGAGGCAAAGTGGCCGCAAGACACTCAATCTCAAACTGTCTGTCCTCAAGGATGTCTTTCCTAAGGGCAGGCTCACCCCCGATGGACGAAGGACAGACAGAGTCAGACTCAGTAACAAGACTCGTGACGTAGTCGAGTCGACTCCTAGCTGCAAAGTCGACTAGCTCAGTGACTAGGGCAAACGCTTCAGTAGACTCAAGGTCTGGGTCAGTGACGACATTAGCGAGGAGACGAGTGACAGTAGGACTGGCAGCACGAGCAATGTCGGACTCAGGGTCACTAACGTGCGGAAGAGAGGACGCGGGAGGCTCAGGCAGGACAACACGCTGTGGAACAGAGGAAGGACGAAGTGCCATACCGTGAGTGCCCGGGACAGCAGGAGGACGAGGACAAGTGACACGACGAGCACGAACAGGTGTGGAAGCACGAGTCTTAGGCTCACAACGCTGAGTCAGGGACTAAGTCACCTCAGTGTGAGGAGCAGGAGCAGGCAGCAAGGATCCAAGCAGTAGCTGTGGCTAAGACTGGTCTGTCGGTGAACACATGAGAGGTGGAGTGAGGCCAGTGGAAGACGGGAGACTAAGAACCCGGCGAAGGACCGAGTCAGGCGGCGGCAGGGACGACTGCGGCTGCGGGTAGAAAAATAGTCGGCGCGGGGCAGAACCAGCAGCTCCAGCTCCTCCAGCACCAGCAGCACCAGTACCTCCAGTGCCAGTAGCTCCAGTAGCTCCAGTAGCACCTCCAGCACCTCCAGCACCAGCAGCACCACCTTCTCCGACAGCTCTAGCACCTCTAGTACGAGCACCTCCAGGACCAGCAGCTCTAGCACCTCCAGTACCTCCAGCTCCAGCGCCTCCAGCACCAGCAGTACCTCCAGCAACTCCACTACCAGTAGCTCCAGTAGCACCTCCAGCACGAACAGCACCACCAGCTCCGGCAGCTCCAGCACCTCCAATACGAGCACCTCCAGGACCAGCAGCTCCAGTACCTCCAGCACCTCCAGCACCTACAGCACCAGCTGTACCTCCAGTACTAGTAGGTCCAGCACCTCCAGCACCAGTAGCACCTCTAGGACTAGTAGCTCCGGCACCTCCAGCACCAGCAGCACCTCTAGTACCTCCAGCACCAGCAGCACCTCCAGCACCAGCAGTACCTCCAGGACTAGCATCTCTAGCACCAGCAAGACCGTACGCTCCACCACCAGGACTGCCTCGCTGAACGATCCACGTACGAATCGCCTACGGCGAGAGCGTCTCAAGTAGATCAGGCTGCGGTGGCTGTCCAGCTCCAGGACCTCCAGCAGGGTCACCCATAGCTCCACCGCCACTAGGACTCGCAGTACCCCCAGAGTCAGCACCCCCAGTCGCAGCACCCCAAGAACCAGCACCCCCAGTCGCAGCACCCCCAGAACCAGCACCCCCAGTCGCAGCACCCCCAATCGCAGCACCCCCAATCGCAGCACCCTTAGAACCCTCACCCTCTGTCTCAGCACCCCCAGACTCAGCACCAACAGTCTCAGCTCTAGAGTCCACAACAGCAGGCTCCGGAGGCGGCAAAGACGCCGAGGCGGAAAACCAGGGGGGGTCTCCAAGCGTGGAGAGCGGCGAGTGGCCGCCATGTCGTCAACGGCGGGGTCACCCCCCTCAGCTGGGCCAGAGGAGTCAGAAGAGATCTCCAAAGGCTCAACCAAGGGGGGTGGGTCTACCTGAGACACACCTGAGGGAGCAGGATCCTGTGGGGGGAGGGGGTCTACCGAGGGGGGGACTGGTACCAAGAAAAGAGGTGCTAGGGGGAGCGGGTGGGACGTGTGTAGGTGTAGTCTGTAGAAACAGACAGACTCGTCAAAGGTGACGTCCTGGGAGGAGAAGACTCGACGCTCGCGCGGGTGGTAGAACTGCCATGGCTGGGCGTCGGTGGGGAAGCCAAGGAAGACGCAGCGGAGAGTGCGAGAGGAGAGCTTGCTCGCTTTGGCATCGCGAACAAGGGAGAGCGCGCCCCAGACCCGAAACACCAACGCATCGCCAACCTTCCCCGTCCACCGGAGTGTGGGCGAGGTCTCTGACTCAGAGACATGGGGCTAGAGGTTGAGCTGATGCGCTGGGTATCAGAACGCAAATGGCCACATAAAATGGGGAGGAGCCGCATGGATCATGGAGGTACGAGCAACCTCCATGATCAAGCCAATGCAACGCTCAGCAATCCCATTTTGCTGAGAGGCCGGAAGCTTGAACGACTAGTGGATGCCCTCGTCTCGTCAGAACTCCCCTAGGAGGTCAGAAGAGAACTCACTACCCCTGTCAGAGTGCAGACGCAGGACTGGGAAGTCCCGACGGAACCACTCGCGCAGCTGGCGACGAGTAGCACGGATCCAGGGGATCAAAACAGCGCTGACGTCCGCCTTGCGCTGCAAGGGGAAGACAGTGGTGTAATGTGTGTAGTCGTCAACAACCAGCAGGAAGTAGCGCTCCTGGTCCGTTCCACCGACGGGGGCCGGGCCCCAAACATCCATGTGGAGAGTCTGCAGAGGAGCAGTGGTCGGAGGAAACTCGGAGGAGTGAGGAGCGGCGCGCTGCCGCCCCTCGAGGCACGGAAGGCACGGCGGGGCAGTCGAGCGCGGGAGGGAGGGCAGGGACCTGGGAAGGTCAGAGACAAGGAGACGGGAGTGCATGTTGCGGAGACGCGGCAGGGAGGGTGACCGAGGCGGTGGTGCCAGAGGAGAGTCTGGTGGGAGAGTACCCGACACGAGCAAGACACTGCAAGCTAACCAGACGCAGCCACCTGACCTGCCTGAGCCACCTGTATAGACGTAGTGGTCAGTGTGTACAGACTAGACCCAGACCGTCGAGTGAACGTAGCAAGGTGACGGCCAGTCCGGGAGCACGTGCAGATTGCCACACGCTGCCCTCCAGGAATAAAGGTATCAACCCAGACATCCTGAATGGCAGCGTTGCTCACCAAGTTCCTCAAGAATGTGTGGAGGTGGAGACCTGACAGAGAACCGGAGGGGACTGCTGGACACGGGAGGACAGTGGAGGCTCGTGCGACTACTGGGCCCCCAGTGGGGTCAGCCAGTGAGACTGGTACTGGTGCAGCAAGTGGTGTGAGTGTGGTGCAGTCACAAAAGAAGCAACGTGATGCGCCTGAGTCAAGAGTGAAAGTGTGCAAGGCCCCAGCTGAGGAAGGACCTGTGGCGGGAGACGCACGAGCACTAGCATCTGGAGACGTAGCAGACACACTAGCACCTAGTGCAGCAGCATCGACAGAACCAGTGACACATCGCTGAGGAACCAACTCACTAAGCACCTGCGGGGAGAAGGTCTCCTGCTGACTCTGCTGCCGCCTCTATGCAGTACGCAGAAAACCAAAGCCTTCACCACCTGGACGGGCTCGTTGAAGAACCCACTCGCGAATCTGCTGAGGGGTGGGGTCGTCCGGGAGAGGTAGTGACCGCCGCTGTCCACCCCTAGCCGCTGCAACTGCCGTGATAGTGGCCATGACAGGCAGTGACGGTCAGTAGTAGGTCCAGCACCTCCAGCACCAGCAGCACCTCCAGCACTCCCAGTCGCACCTCCAGCACCTCCAGCACTAGCAGCACCTCCAGCACTAGCAGCACCTCTAGCACTCCCAGTCGAACCTCCAGCACCTCCAGCACCAGCAGCACTCCCAGCACTCCCAGCAGCACCTCCACCAGCTGTAGCAGTAGCACGAGCAGCATCAGCAGCAGTAGTAGCAGTAGTGCGGCTCGGTGGGGCTGGTGATCGAGGTAGGGCGGCGGGGCTTGGGTTGGGCAGGGCGGCTCGGGCTGGGCGTGATGGAAAGCGCATGAATCTGGAGAGCGTACAAGAGTTTAAGTCCGCCGACTTCGACGGAACATTACGTGCAGCTCACGTAACCTTCAACTATGAGCAGGTACGCGTTGGAAATTTCTTAATCTCTAATTTCCAGAATGGTAACGCCCGCTTTCGACCAAGATCTAGACCGATCGCTATCGCGATTTAAGTACGACGGGGTGTCCTGGCGGAATTAGATATAGGAATGGCTTAAGCTAGAGTTCAGATATGAAAAGTGACGAGTTTGACAAACCCTACCATCCCAACCCTCGCCATACAACAATCCCCAACAACCCAAAATGCCAAACTAGCAACACCAAAGGTGTTGTAGTGGGTAGCAAAGGTTTGTTGGTGCTTGTTTGGTGCGAGATCAAATCCAGCCCGTAACAAGTCTAGCAATCATATTTTGCCCAAACCCTTAGCCCACAACCAGCTAGAGCAAAATACCACAACCACCTACACAATCAACACTCCCCCTTGCTCGTGCTGGAGGTGGCTGAACACCACTGGGCAAAATCCTTCACTCCACTCCCCCTTGCCCAGGGAGGGGCGCCATCCACAGCATGATGTCATTAAGGCAGAGAAGCACCAGCCCTCCCACATCGTGCTCAAGCACCATGCCAACATGGGGCTGCATCCCCATCAAGGACATGCACACACCGTGCCGCTCAAAAGTAAGGGGTTTGGTGAGTATGTCTGCTGCTTGACGGTTGGTTGGGCACCACCGGAGGATCACCTCGCCGCTTGCCACCATCTCCCTGATGAAATGCCATCGAACCTGCATGTGCTTGGTGCGGCCATGCAAGCATGCATTCTGTGCAAGGGCAATGGCAGACTGGTTGTCCACAAACACAGGCCCACCACCATCAAACTCATGCCCAAACTCCCCAAACAAACGCTTCAGCCACACACCTTCCTGAATGCACTGACACAGACTGATGTACTCACTCTCAGTGGTGGACAATGCAACCACCGGCTGCCTCTTGCTCTGCCAAGAGATGGCTGCACCATTAAGGCAATAGACATAGCCGGTGTGACTCTTGCGATCAGCTGAATCTCCAGCATAATCAGCATCACTAAAGCCCACCAACTCAACTTGAGGCTTACTGTGTGCGGGGTAGAAGACACCTGACTTGACACAACCTTTCAGGTACCTTAGCACTCTCTTAGCAGCCTGTAGGTGAAATGCCTTGGGACAAGACACCACCTTGGACAGCTGTGACACGGCATAAGCAATCTGGGGTTGTGTGGTCGTGCTTGCATACATGAGAGACCCCACAATGCTTTGATAGAGCTGGACCAGCTCATCTCTCAGCAAGGGCTCCTCAGCATGTGCATGCACGTCGAACCCTGTAGGGAGAGGGGTACGCACGGGGTTAGCCTCAGAAAGGCCAAAGGACTCAAGCATGTTGAGAATGTACCTCTCCTGATGAATCAAGATGCCACTCTCATCACGCTGAATCTGCACCCCCATTTAGTACTTAGCCTCCCCCAAGTCCTTCATGCGGAAACGAGAGGACAAGAGACTCTTCACCTCGTCCAGCAAGACCATGCTCGAAGACATGAGCAGAATGTCATCCACATAGAGGTAAAGGGACAACCTGCCCTCATCCCTCACCAAGTGGTACAAGGCAGGGTCACACTCAGACCTCTCAAAGCCAAAATCCATCAGCGCCTCATCAAACTTGAGGTACCACTACCTTGGAGCTTGCTTAAGCCCATAGATTGATTTTCTGAGTCGGCAAACTCTGCCGGACCCATCATCAAAACCAGGGGGCTGCCTCATGTAAAGCTCCTCCTTCAAGACCCCATGAAGATAGGCAGTGGTCACATCCATGTGATGGATGTGAAACCCCGAGGAGAATGCCATCCCAAGGGAGCCTCTTAGGGTAGTAGGCTTACCCACCGGGGTAAACACCTGGTCATAGTGAACACCCAGTGTTTGAGTGTTCCCCATGGCCACCAACCTGGACTTAGGCCTCTCAACGCTACCATCAGCCTTGTGTTTGTACTTCCACACCCACTGACACCTCAAGACCTCCATACTAGGTGGCACACAAGCTGGATCAACCAACTCAAAGGACTCGTTCACCTTATGAGACTCAAGCTCCTCGCGCATGGACTCGACCCACTCAGGACGGGACAAGGCCTCCTTGACTAACTTAGGCTCATGTACCTGACCCATAAGACAAAAATCAAGTCCATGCGCACCCCCATCAGCATCCACAAGCATGCATTCCTCCAAATCATGCACCTCATGATCATGCATGCAAGCATACTGTGCACTTGGTGTGAACCTCTCAGGTGGCCGGGAGATGCGTGTGGTGCGGCGCAGAGGTGATGCCTCCCCCTGCTCCAAACTTTGCAGCTTCTCCCTCCAAGTCACTCTCTTCATGGGGGACTGTGGTGACTTGGACAGCTGCTGCTGCAGTAGTTGCTGCCACCTACCCACAAGAACAGGCGGTGTATGCTGCTGTGGTGGCTGCTGCGGCTTCTCTTGTTGCTGCTGCTGCCCCTGTGGCTGCTCCAGGTCATGGGCTGGTGCGTTAGGGTCAGGGGTAGAACCAGCAGTTGGTGACTCCTCATGGTGAGGTGCAGCTGCCTTTTGTTCGTCTTGCTGCTCCTGTACCTCCTCTCCAGGGTCCTCCCATGCCCCCTCAAAGATGGAAGAGGTGTAGGGATCCTGGAAGGAGCTCCCAACTGTACTAGCACCATGCTTCTTCCACCCCTTGTAGCTCAGCCCCTCATGGAAAACCACATCTCGGCTTTCCACCACCCGCTGAACTGCCACACTCCACAACATCCAAGCTTTGCTCCTCTCCGACACCCCAAGGAAAATGCCCCATTGTGCCTTAGGATCCAGCTTCCTCCGTTGCTGGTCGAGCACTTTGTACTGCATCATGCACCCCCACACTCGTGCCATCGACACACTAGGCACCTTCCTGGTCCACATGAAGTATGGGCTCTTGCCCTCTAGCCCCTTGCTGCCCATCCGGTTCTTAACCCAGTTGGCATATTGCACTGCTTCCCCCCACCAAGTATGGTCCAGCTGCGCATGAGCAAGCATGGCTCGGGCAAGGTCAATGAGGGTCCAGTTTAGCCTCTTCGCTGCCCCATTTTGCTGCGGCGTGTAGGCAACTGAAAGCTGATGGGTGATGCCCTTGTCTTCAAGGAAAGAATCCAGATCCTTCCCCATGTACTCCCCACCCCGATCAGACCTAAGTATTTTCACCTTGGCCCCGGCTTCCCTCTCCGCATAGCGTATCCAACGCTTGAAGACCTTGGCCACCTCATCCTTGGTTTTCACCAAGGTAACCCAACTTAGGCGGCTGAAGTCATCCAAGAAGGTGATGAAGTATTTGCTGCCCTTCTCCCTATCCGGTGTTTGCATGGGGCCACACACATCCGTGTGCACCAACTCAAGAGGTGCGGAGGCTCTAGTGGTGGAGGTAGGGAAGGAGGTCCTTGGCAGCTTCCCAGTCATGCAATCAGGGCACTTGCTTGGCTGCCCACCACCCTCCTTGATCTCCACACCCTTCAGCTCCCCCTTCTTCACACACTCCACAAGTTGCTGCCTTCCCGCATGCCCCATGCGTAGGTGCAGCAAATCTGCCGTCACCTGCTCCACGTCCCTCCAACGGGTGCTGTAAGCGGCATCCTCAGCTTCAACCCCATGTGCCTTCTCCACGTGAGGCACACACACTGGAACAAGGTATAAACCCTTCTCTAACTTGGCCTCCATCACCACAGCTCCACCCTTGCGGACCGTGCACCCTCCAATGGTGAAGGTGCATATGTATTCTTGTCTCGCAAGCTGAGAGCATGAGAGAAGATTGGCTGCCAATCCAGGAACATGAAGCACACCCTTCACATTCAGCACCTCCCCCTCCTTCCCCTTGACGGTGATGGTGCCGATGCCGATTGCTTGCAGCGTATCTCCGCTCCCCACAATCACATTTCTGGAGTTAGGTGGGAGGGAGTGATAGGTGGTGAAGAGGTCGCGCCGAGGTACCATTCCACAGGTTGCCCCAGAGTCTAGAATGAGCTGATTGGGGTCAGCCAACACACGACCAACAAGCGCCGTCTCCTTCTCCAAGGATATGAAGGAGAAACCATCATCAGATGAGTCCTCCTTTCCCTTCTTATCCTCGTTTGCCGCCGCTGCTGCCGCTTTCTCTTTGCTGCCCTTCTTGTTCCATGCTCCATTCTTCATCCTCCTCTCCACCCACTCAGGCCTAGTGACAGGTGGAGCCTCTCCTGGGTACCCTTGAGGCTTCCACCCATCTGGTCGGCTCCAACACTCCTTCCAAGAGTGCTTCCGGTTGCATCCAGGGACGAGGCACTTGTCGAGCTCCTTCTTCTTCCCCCCACCTCCTTGCCGCTGCCGGTACTTCTTGGAGGCAGCCCTATCACCTGCCCCCATTCCCCCTTCAATTCCTCTTCCAGCATCACGTTTGCGAGCCTCATCAGAAACCAAAACCTCCCATATCCAGGCCTTGGTCCATTTTTGCTGCTCAAGGTGAAGGTACTGCAGTAGGGCCTCGTTCGCCTCTTGGTCCAGCCCCTGGAGTGCGGTGTAGATGATCTCCTTCTCATCTAATTTGTAGTTCAACTCCTCCAAGGCCCTGAGATACTCATCCACCTTCTGGAGATACTGCACCATGGTCTCTTCATCACCATAGTTGCGTTCCATGGTGTAGAACCGCTTCCTCCAGGTGAGTATGCTTAGCAACCCTTTTTGCAAATGTCGATCTTGAACTCTCTTCCATGCTTGGGCAGCTGCTCCTTGCTTCCCCTTCAGGTCAATCAGCATCTTTAGGAGCTCTAGTTGGCCTTCCAAAGCCCAACACAGGTACTGGAACCCTTGCTTGTCCTTGCGGTCCCATGCTTCCTGTGCCTTAAGTAGCTCCTCCGCACTAAGCCGGTGCCTTCCAGTTCGCAGTGCTGCTGATCCACCTCCACTTCCTCACTTAAAGATGAGCTAGAGGCTCCCCCAGCCCCTGCTCCCTCTTGGCTAGACACTCCAGCAGATGCCTCTGCTTCATCAGCTACAGGTCTTCGCTCCGATCCCTCCAAAACGCCTTCTAGGTCTTTGATACCTAGCCAAAGCGTAAACTGGAACCGCCATAGCGAAAAATCCAAGCCGGAGAACCTAGGAGGGCCATCTAATTTCTGGGCCATGACCAACCCTAGATCTGGAGGTCCTTAAACCAATTCGAAATTTGATGAAAAGAGGGAATGTCGCAGGCCTAACCAGCTCTGATACCACTGATGGAAAGCGCGTGAATCTGGAGAGCGTACAAGAGATTAAGTCTGCCGACTTCGACGGAACATTACGTGCAGCTCACGTAGCCTTCAACTATGAGCAGGTACGCGTTGGAAAATTCTTAATCTCTAATTTCCAGAATGGTAACGCCCGCTTTCAACCAAGATCTAGGCCGATCGCTATCGCGATTTAAGTACGACGGGGTGTCCTGGCAGAATTACTTGGCAGCCATGGATTAGATATAGGAATGGCTTAAGCTAGAGTTCAGATCTGAAAAGTGATGAGTTGACAAACCCTACCATCCCAACCCTCGCCATACAACAATCCCCAACAACCCAAAATGCCAAACTAGCAACACCAAAGGTGTTGTAGTGGGTAGCAAAGGTTTGTTGGTGCTTGTTTGGTGCGAGATCAAATCCAGCCCGTAACAAGTCTAGCAATCATATTTTGCCCAAACCCTTAGCCCACAACCAGCTAGAGCAAAATACCACAACCACCTACACAATCAACAGGGCGGCGCGGCTCGGCCGGGCTGGGCGACGCGGCTGGGCAAGGCAGGGCGCGCCGCTGGCTGCAGGGCAGGGCACACGGTGGACAGGGCAGCAGGGTGCGCACTGTGCAGGGCACGACGCGCCGGGCAGCAGAGCGCGACGCGCGGGCTGCAGTAGGGCACGACGCGCTGGCTGCAGCAGGGCGCGACGCGCAGGGCAGCAGGGCACGATGCGCGGGTGTCAGAGGTCCACTTGTGATCCCCGATTGATCCTAGGGAAGGGTTACAGGCTCGTTGTCCTGGGGGGTTATGGGCGCACTGACCCGCTACTTAACAAGCCCTTTTATCCCAGTGGTCTAGTGACTGGGATTCTGACATGGTATCAGAGCGAAGGTCTCGGGTTCGAATCCCGGTGTGTGCACTTCGGGCATCCCAGTGCGGGGGGGGTGTCAGAGGTCCACTGGTGATCCCCGATTGATCCTAGGGAAGGGTTACAGGCTTGTTGTCCTGGGGGGTTATGGGCGCACTGACCCGCTACTTAACAAGCCCTTTTATCCGAATGGTCTAGTGGTTGGGATTCTGACAGCGGGCTGCAGCAGGGCGTGACGCGCGGAGCAGTAGAGCACGATGCGTGGGCTGCAGCAGGGCACGACGCTCGGGGCAGCAGAGCGCGACGCGCGAGCTGCAGCAGGGCGGCGACGTGAAGAATAGTGGGGCGTGCGCTGGGCAGGGCAGTAGGGCGCGACTCGCTGGGCTGCAGGGCAGGGAAGTGCGGCTCGCGAGCTGCAGGGCAGGTGGGCACGGGCTGCAGGGCAGGGCGGCGTGCGCTGGGCAGGGCAGCAGGGCGCGACTCACAGGCTGCAGCAGGGTACGACGTGTGGGGGGCAGGTAGTGCGAGTAGCTGCAAGGCAGCGCGACACTGTGCGAGCAGGGCCGGACAGCGCCAAGGGCTCTTCGGGCAGGAACGAGCGGAACTATCGGTGGGCCCTAAAAACTTAACAGGTTTCTTGCTCTGAATACCATGTTAGAATAAATGTGCAGGAATGGATGAAATATGAATGAGTTGGGTACAAGTACTAACCCTAAAGTGTTGTACCCCTTGTAGGCTAACCCACTATAGCCTAGAGAGAGCACAAACATATAGTTTGACATGCACTATTGAAGCAATTAAATCCAATGATCAGAGGCATGAACGAATGGTTGTCGAAGCACGATATTCACTGTAAAGAGTTAGAAAAAGGTGCCCTATTGGCCTAAAACTAAGACATAGGGCCGGATCGCGGGTAACTATCCGAGCCGTGTGGTTTGGGCGCGACATGGTGGTATGTGTGAGAGAATTGAGGAATGAAAAAGAGCAAAAGAGAGGGGTTTCACTAGCAAGCAGTTGAGTACATATAGCAAACCCTAAATTGGGCTGTACTCACTATTGAGTACCCCACTGCAGGCTAGACAAAACATAACATTCTGACACACCCCCATAGCCAAAGTGGGGTGTAATCAGCACAACAAGCAAAAGCAAAACAAAAGACAAGCTCAGGGTGGATCACAATGTCACCACACATTCTGAGCACAAGTAAGCAAGCAATAGTTCACAAGAATAGTAAGCAAAGCTAGAAGTTATCACAGAGGGCAAGTGTGGAGGAGGAGGGACTATGAGAGGAGAGGAGGTAGTGGGCGGCAGCTGAAGCTGCTAGCATACGGCGCAACTGGAGCAACTGGCACACGGGCAACTGGAGCAACTGGCACACTGGCAACTGGAGCAACTGGCACAACGGGCTACTGGAGTAACTGGCTCCGCGGCTAACTCTGAGCGGCAGGAGCAACGGACTCACGGGCGACTGGAGCAACTGGCTCACGGGCGACTGGCGCAACGGGCTCACGGACGACTGGCGCAACGGTCTCGGCGACTGGAGCTGCTGGCTTCACGGCGGCCACCCCCCTTCAACCTCCCCAAACTATCCCACCCCCCTTTCACACACCCCCTGCTGCACCTCTAGATTCACTTACACTCCACCCCCCTAGCACCACTCCTTTGGCTCCCACACATCCACCCCCCTCAGCGTCAGCTACAGCAGTGGGAGACAGAGGAGGAGGAGGAGCAGGGGAGTCCACACACCCGCCACCCCCTACTCGCCACCCCCAAACCCTAACACAGGGTAGGGCGGGTAGGGAGGTTACGGGGGGGGGGGGGATTACGGGGGCCGACGTGTGGCCCCCCAGGTCGCGCCCCCCCCCCCCCCGGTCGCAACGAAAGGCGACGGGAAAGGGGGGGGGGGGGCGTGCGCGGGCCCCCGGTGCGCCGCGACAGGCAGGAGGGGGGCGGGGCCGAGGCAGGGTCGGGGCATGGCCGGGGCAGGGCCACGACAGGGCCGCGACAGGGTCGGGGCAGAGCCGCGACGGGGGGACAGGGGCGGCGCCGGGCGACAGGGCAGGGCCGAGACGGGGGGCCCGCGACGGGGGGGCCGCGACGGGGGGGCCGCGACGGGGGGGCCGCGACGGGGGGCCGCGACGGGGGGGCCCGCGACGAGGGGGCCGCGACGGGGGCCTGCGACGGGGGGCCGCGACGGGGGGCCGCGACGGGGCCGTTAAGGGGCCGCAAAGGGGGCCGCGTAGGGGGGGGGGCCGCAAAGGGCCGGCAGAGGGGCCACGAAGGGCCGCGACGGGTCGCGAAAGGGGGCCGCGAAGGGCCGCGACGGGTCACTAAAGGGGGGCCGAGGCGGGGCCGTGACAGGCTACGGGGCAGGGCCGGGGCGGGGCCACGACGAGGTCGCGACGAGGCCGCGACAGGACCGCGACAGGCGACGGGGCAGGGCCGCGACGGGGCAGTGACGGGGCCGCGACGGGGGTCGCGACGGGGCCTCTAAGGGGACCGCCAACAGGCCGCAAGGGGGCCGCGTAAGGCAGAGAAGGCCACTAGGGGGCCGCAAAGGGGCCACGTAGGGCAGAGCGCAAAAGCGCGCTTTGGGCAGGTAGGTAAAAAAAAAAAACTTTAATGGTGGGCCCTTGGGAAGGATCGAACCAGCTATATACCATGTGAGAGAATTGAGGAATGAAAAAGAGAAAAAGAGAGGGGTTTCACTAGCAAGCAGTTGAGTACATATAGCAAACCCTAAATTGGGCTGTACTCACTATTGAGTACCCCACTGCAGGCTAGACAAAACATAACATTCTGACAGTATGGTGGTGGCAGTGATAGTAGTCGAGGGGAATGGTGCGAGGTGGTTACGAAGCATAGTTTGATTGTAATGGTGGGAACATCATTGTGCGCGATATGGTTGATGACGCGAAGTAAGGAAAAGCTGTTTTCCTTACACTACTTCCTTCCCCAAACGAGGCCCTTACGAAAGTGTGTTGACATCTCAAAATTTTCTGCTGCGAAGGTAGTTTGTGAGGACTAGTGGTTTTCAATTCTGTCCAGGGGTACACGGCTGAATTTTGGCGTGTTCGGGTCTTTCATTGTAGCAAGAACTCGATGCATCAGGCTCCACATGGATCACGAACTTGGTAGCTAAGGATGTTGTTGGATTCAATTATGGGTTCCGTATGGCTGCGTCATGCTCGATGGTCGGATTGCGTGAGAGCTGGCTCGTGCATATGATGTATGGGCGGAGGAGGCAGATGTGGAACAAGGGGCTGAGTACCAATTTGCAAGGAGGAGGAGGTATGTAGTGACGTGAGTGATCATGTGGCTAAGTTGGAATAGCCCGCAATATCTTGGGCATAATTTCACGGTCACTAGTAGGCGGAGGTATTGTGTATCGAGTAGTACTAGGTCTCTGGGTTGGTAGGTGATGGGGCGGGGGTGGCGATCGGCGTGTCTCTTAATGGTAAGGTTGGATTCTAAGTTGTGCCTGCTGCTCGGGTCCTGCATGCTTGTACTATAATATTTTGGCAAACTGTTGTGCGCGAAGGACGGGCTTGTCGATATTTGGCGTTATTGATATTATGGGGTAATGCCCGTAGTTGAGATAAAACGGCAACAATTGGGTGGTGGCAGATAGTGAGTTGTTGTATGCTAATTTAATCAGTGGCTTTCTGCTGTTCTCAGGTTGCTGGGTCATCACGCATGGCCGAATCAATTGTTCCATTGTCTGGCTGGTTCGCTTGGCTTTTCTACCAGTTTCAAGGTGGTACAAGGAGCTGAACTATAGTCGAGTACCGAATTGTTGCCACAAGTTCCTCCAGAAGTTACTTGTAGATTCCGTGTTGCTGTCGCTCATGTTGCCGCTGGTATCCCATATAGGCGAATAACGTTGGCGATGAAGAGTCGGACTATTTCTTTAGCAGGGATGGATTAGTTGCAGGGTGTGAAACGTGTCATCTTTGTCAACCGGTCAACAACCACGAGGATCGCGTCGTTACTACTTGCCTTAGCCAGTAACTCCGTGACGATGCCCATTATCACCTGCTGCCAGGCACGTACTAGGGGTGGTATCGGCTATAACCGTCTTTGCCAGCTTCCCTCGTGATTATTTCATGAGTTAGAAAGTGGGATACGAGGCCACGTGCCACTGTACATCAATCAGCACATATGGGCAGTAGTAATACCTCTGTAGCTATTGCAGGGTGTTTTCTACCCAAAGTGTTATGTGGTAATTTCGTCGTGTGACTCCTTTAGGAGCAGTTCATATACTAAGGAGTAGCCCAATACCAAGATACGGTTGGTGCCGGCTTTTACATAACGCACTAGGACAAGCCTTTTGAGTTAATGGTCCCTACACAGAGCTTGTGGGTTGCCTCGTTTACCTGATCACATATATTCGTCAGGACCTCGCTTATCCTCTCAGCGCCCCGGTTCGCTTTGTTGTGACTAGGCGGCTGCTGGGAGGGTAACGATGTGCTTGGCGACTACATCAGCCATGGGGCTTGTGCTTGGAGGGACAGAGCCAGTAAATACTGACCGGGCACTACAAATCGTCCTACACCAAAAACTTGGAAACCTACAGGTCTACTCAGGGGTACTGTCTCAGCTTGACTTAAGACCTGTATCGTGGAGGTCTACTTGGTTGTTGTCTGTGGCTTCGTCCAGTGCTAAGGCCGAGATTCACGCCCCTGCCATGGCTGTTCAGGAGCTTCCCTGGTTGACCTACTTCCTCATTCACCTAGCTGAGCGGCCTAGCTTTTCTCCGACCTTGTTTGTCGACGACAATGTCCATGATACCTCCTATGCCGAGAGCCTCGACTGGAGGGCAGAGTGAAGCACATCGACGTGCAGGTACTTCCTTGCTGCGAGAGCTAAAGTGACGCGGCTAGGCAGGCTTGGCCTTTGTGGCCTCAACAGCCAATACTGCAGACATCTTTACCAAGGCCCTTCCACCTAGTGACCACTCACAGTTCTGTACACAATTTGGGCATTGATAAGTCATGGTCTCATTTGTTGTTAATGTTGGAATAACTGAAAGGTTATTATAACATTCCCGAAGTTCTCTCCTAGCGCGCCACTTCATAACGAAGCAGTGCCCACTGTAACCAGTACCGCAATAGCTCATATAGAGCATGCGTCAGCTCGAGAGTCATGCGAAGGTCAACAGTCGAAGTTATTCAACGGTCGTGACTGTTGACCGTCCAGTAAACGTACTCGGAGGTTACACGCTACAACATGGTAACTGTCGAGTATAAGTAAAAGTCGCAGTTACTGTAGCAATGCAATACAATTAATAAGGGAATGTACCCTTCAGAGTACATGGCTAGCTAGATTGATATTTATATCCTTGTACTTCTATCTTGTAATCATCTTGTTCTCTTCAACTATTATTAACAAGGTCATTGCAAGACTTCATTGTCTTCCTATATCTGAGCAACTCTTATCCTGTCTACTACGATTCCCGTTACATCACATGGTATGAGAGTGAGAGTGGATTAAAGATCTGCCAAGTTCTTGTTCTTCCTAGAACAAACTCTTTATAAATGTACTCATTAAATACCTGTTACAAGTCTGCATCCATAGCTATGAGCATTGATGGCTCAAGCTACGCAAGAGGAGTCGCTGGACTGCCTCTCTCGGGAGATGACCGCCGCGTCAATTCCAAGAGATCATTTACCGTTCACAACTGTCAAGCTTCAGCTCCTGCGCACGACAGTCAACAATGCGCACAAACAGAGGCAATCACAACCCATGCAAACGAAGTTTGTTTTGACCTCAAAGCTGAAAACTTCAAACTCAATTTGACGGGCAAGGATTTCTACACGTGGAGCTTCGAGTTTGAGCTCCTTGCAACAACCGCAGGCAGATCTGGATGGACTACGATGGGAGCTTACCTTTTCCGTCGGAGGGAACCATCCAGGAGAAGAATCGGTACGATCACGAGTCCCTTCTCGGCGTACACCGATCTTCTCCGAAATCTCTCCCCCGTCAAGCAGCTTGGCATCCGCTCTTACAAATCGGAGTGGGCACCCGCACAAGTGTCCTTGGGAGCACCTGCGCAATTCATACATGGCAACAAATCCGGTTACCATTGTCAGAACATTATAGCTTTTACATTTGTGTAGGCCATAGTGGGGTAGCCCATAAGGGGTACAACCCAATTAGGGTTAGTACTTGTACCCGACTCTTTGCTAGTTCATTCATTCTCGTTCTTTACTTTCAACATGGTTTCAGAGCAGGTCCCTCGCTAGGACCGCTTTTCTTTCCTTGGGCCCACCACCTGCTGCCCTAAACTACGAGTAGCCCTAGAAACCGGCCCGTTGGCCCGTCGCGCCCCTAGGCCCGTCGCCCCCCCCCCACGGCCCCTAGCCCGTCTCCTCGCCCGTCGCGCCCCTCGGCCCCGTCGCGCCCCTAGGCCCCGTTTCCTAGCCCGTCGCGCCCCTTGGCCCCGTCGCGCCCCTAGGCCCGTCGCGCCCCTTAGGCCCGTCGCGCCCCCCCACGGCCCCGTTCCTAGGCCCATCGCGCCCCTCAGCCCCGTCGCGCCCCTCGGCCCCGTCGCGCCCCTAGGCCCGTCGCGCCCCTCGGCCTCGTTTCCTAGGCCCGTCACGCCCCCACGGCCCCGTTTCCTAGCCCGTCGCGCCCCTTGGCCCTGTCGCGCCCCTAGGCCCGTCGCGCCCCTTAGGCCCGTCGCGCCCCCCACAGCCCCGTTCCTAGGCACGTCGCGCCCCTCGGCCCCGTCGCGCCCCTCGGCTCCGTCGCGCCCCTAGGCCCGTCGCGCCCCTCGGCCCCGTTTCCTAGGCCCGTCGCGCCCCCACGGCCCCGTTTCCTAGCCCGTCGCGCCCCTCGGCCCCGTCGTGCCCCTTAGGCCCGTAGCGCCCCCACGGCTCCGTTCCTAGGCCCCGTTGCGCCCCTCGGACTCGTCGCGCCCCTAGGCCCGTCGCGCCCCTCGGCCCCGTTTCCTAGGCCCGTCGCGCCCCCCCCACGGCCCCGTTTCCTAGCCCGTCGCGCCCCTCGGCCCCGTCGCGCACCTAGGCCCGTCGCGCCCCACGGCCCCATTCCTGCCCGTCGCGCCCCTAGGCCAGTCACGACCCGCGCCCCGTGACCCGCGACCCAGGCCCCTCGA
Organism: Closterium sp. Naga37s-1; assembly: GCA_947471745.1. Classification (NCBI taxonomy): domain Eukaryota; kingdom Viridiplantae; phylum Streptophyta; class Zygnematophyceae; order Desmidiales; family Closteriaceae; genus Closterium; species Closterium sp. Naga37s-1. Next base: position 11,577 of record CANJKZ010000772.1, on the reverse strand, counting down.
CCCCTAGGCACCTCGGCCCCCAGGCCGCTCGGCCCCTAGCCTTGGCCCCTCGGCCCTCACTCCTCGTGTTTTGGCCCCTCGGCCCCTAGGCACCTTCTGCAACTGCGGCTACTACTACTGCTGCTACTGCTGCTACTGCTGCTGCTGCTCCTGCATACTGTGCCACTATGGCCTCGCTTCGAGTTCTCGCATTTGATCATGAGGGTAGACCAGTTCAGTTTGACACGTGGCTCGAAGATCTGCAGCTGTACCTACTGAGCGATATTAAGGACGGTGTTTCCCTGTTTGACCACATGTCCGGTGCTGCTACTACCCCTCCCACCACAGCTGACAGTGCAACTCGCTCACAGTGGCTTTCTCGCGACGCTGCTGCCCGCTTAGCCATTCGCAACCACCTTCCGTTAGCCGAATGCGCTCACTTCGGACAGCACAGGACCGCACAGGCACTGTACGACGCTGTAGTCGCTCGCTACTCCTCCCCGGCCACTGGTGCTCTAGGCCGCCTGCTTCTGCCCTACCTGTTCCCCGAGCTGTCCGCCTTTACCACAGTCGAGGACCTGGTTTCCCACCTTCGCGCTAGCGACGCTCGCTACCGCGCTGCTGTCTCTGCTGAGTTCCTTGACAGGAACCAGCCCCCGATGTTCATCACCCTCTACTTCATAGTCACTCGCCTCCCTGACTCTCTTCTCTGCTCTGTAGGGACCACTTCCTCTCTCTTGACCCCACCTCCCTCACTGTTGACCTCCTCGAGCAGCATCTCCTTGCAGCTGAGACTAGTGCAGTTGCTGTAGGTGCTGCTCGTGGCACTCCGCGCCCCCCCTTCTTTGAGGGGTGCTCCCCCTCCCCCTTACCCCCTCCTACGCCTCTGCTGCTGCTGCAGACGTCTCTGTTGCTGAGGACGTCGGGGCTGCTTCTGCTAGTGCGAAGCGCCGCAGCGGCAAGGGCAAGGGTGGCAAAGGTGGTGGAGGTGGCGGCGGCGGTGGTGGAGGTGGCAGTGGGAGTAGTGGTGGGGGCAGCAGTGGAGGTAGTGGCGGCGGTGGGACTGGTAGAGGGAGTGGGGGCTCTGGTGGCGGCGGTGGAGGCAGCGGTGGGAGTGGCGGCGGTGGCGGCAGTGGGACTGGTGGCGGTGGGACTGGAGCTTGACGTGTTGGTTCTGGAGGTAGCCAGCGTCAGCAGCAGTAGCGTCGGAGCGAGACCCAGTCGCCCCAGCAGCTTCGTGAGTGGTTTCTGCGTGGGGCGCCTCGGGGTAGTTGCCCGTATGTCATTCGCACGGGTGACCGTGCTGGTCAGACTTGCGGGCGGCTTCACACTCAGCACCGCTGCTTCTCCCGCCTTGACGACGCTTGGCGTGCTGAGTTTGGTGACGACGTTGAGCTCCCTCGCTGGGCAGATCTGCTTAGGTCTAGGATTGCAATCTTTGACCTAGACTTTGATGCTATTCTTTCTGCTATGTATGCTTTGTCTGTTAATGCTGAGGGTGACTGTTACCGGTGTGTGCCGCCTGACCCAGGTATAGCCGCTGCTGCTCTAGGTGCTAGTGAGTCTGGTACTCTCCCTGGTACTGCGCCTGCTCAGGCCTTGCACACTTTCACGCTGGACTCTGGCGCCTCTGCCTGTTTCTTTCGTGACAGCACCACTCTCACTCCTCTCTCTACACCTGTCCCAGTCCGACTGGCTGACCCCTCTGGGGGCCCGGTCGTGGCCCGTTCCTCCACTGTCCTCCCGTGTCCGGCGGTTCCGTCCGGCTCACTGTCAGGTCTTCACCTCCCCTCGTTCTCTGCGAACTTGGTGAGTACCGCTGCCCTCCAGGATACGATGGTCACTACCACCACTCCTGGGGGTCAGCGTGTGACGATCTGCACGTGCACACGGACGGGGCGTCACCTGGCCACGTTCACTCGTCGGCCAGGGTCGAGTCTGTACACACTCGCTACCGAGCCTCCCCAGGTAGCTGCGTCTGCTCTGGTTTCCGCGTAAGGTGAGGTAGCCGCCTCCTGCTCGTGTCGCCTCCTGTCGCACCAGACTCTTCTGTGGCACCACTGCCTGGGTCACCCCTCCCTGCCACGACTTCGTGGCATGCACTCTCGTCTTCTTGTGTCTGGTCTTCCCAGGTCCCTGCCTCCCCTGCCGCCCTCACCTGCCCCGCCCTGCCTTCCTTACGTCGAGGGGCGGCAGCGCGCCGCTCCTCACTCCTCCTTGTTTCCCCCGACGACCGCTCCCCTACAGACTCTCCACATGGACGTGTGGGGCCCAGCCCGCGTCAGTTGACAGAGCCGCGAGCGCTACTTTATGCTGGTAGTTGACGACTACACGCGGTACACCACGGTCTTCTCCTTGCGCAGCAAGGGTCAGGTCATTGATGTCTTGATCCCTTGGATCCGCACAGTCCGTCTCCAGCTCCGCGAGCAGTTCGGCCAGGACCTTCCTGTCCTACGTCTGCACTCTGACAGAGGTGGTGAGTTCTCCTCCAGCCTCTTGCTGGACTTTTGTCGTGGGGAGGGCATTCTCCAGTCGTTCACGCTTCCGGACTCCCCTCAGCAAAATGGGATTGCTGAGCGCCGCATTGGCTTAGTCATGGAGGTCGCTCGTACCTCCATGATCCATGCGGCTGCTCCCCATTTTCTGTGGCCATTTGCGGTCCGGTACGCTGCGCATCAGCTTAACCTCTGTCCCCGTGTCTCCTTGCCGGAGACCTCGCCCACACTACATTGGACGGGGGAGGTTGGCGATGCGTCGGTGTTCCGGGTCTGGGGATCTCGTGCCTTTGTTCGCGATACGTCTGCAGACAAGCTCTCCCCCCATGCTATCCCTTGCGTCTTCCTTGGCTTTGTCCCTGACGCGACTGGCTGGCAGTTTTACCACCCCACCTCGCGCCGTGTCTTCCCTTCTCAGGACGTCACGTTTGACGAGTCGGTACCCTTTTACCGTCTCTTCCGCTACCGCTCTGCCCCTCCCCCGCCCCCCGCCGCTCTTCCTTGCTCCCGGTCCCCCTCCGGTAGACCCCCTCCCGCCCCAGGGTCCTGCTCCCTCAGGTGTGTCTCAGTAGACCCTCTCCCTGGTCTTGCACCTGTTCAGGTAGCTATCGGCTCAGGTGCTGCTCCAGGTGTTGCGTCTGGGGGTGCTGAGTCTAGGGGTGCTGCGTCTGAGGGTGCGGAGTCTGAGGGTGCTGGGTCTGGGGGTGCTGAGCCTGGGGGTGCTGAGCCTGGGGGTGCTGAGCCTGGGGGTGAGGAGCCTGTGGGTGTGTAGCCTGCTGGTGGTGAGCCTGGGGGTGCTGAGTCGGAGGGTGCGGAATATGGGGGTGCTGAGCCTCGGGGTGCTGCTTCGTCTGGAGGTCATGCTGGTGCTTCGCCGAGACTGTCTCCGCAGCAGCTGCGTGAGTGGTTTGTTCGGCGCGCACGACTTCGGAGTGGAGCTACCGGAGATGGCAGTGCTGGGGCTGCTGGAGCTGGAGGTACTGGAGGTACTACTACTGCGGTCACTAGTCTTGGAGGTGCTCGTACCCGGGGTACTGGAGCTGCCGGGACTGGTGGTGTTGAGGGTGCTGGAGCTGGAGACACTACGGAGTCTGGAGCTACTGGAGCTGGTGGCTCTCGCGCTGGTGGCACTGGAGCTGGAGGAGCTGGAGTTTGAGGCAGTGGAGAAGGAGGCGTTGGATTTGGAGGCCCTGGTGTTGGAGGTGCTGGAGCTGGAGGAGCTAGCGCTGTTGACCCTGGTGGCGCTGTGCGGCCGTGACCGTACTTCATTCCCCTGCTTCAGCAGGTTCTTGGTACCCCGTCTTCTACTGGCCTTACTCCTCCCCTCCTGTGTCCACCGCCTGACCAGTCTCAGCCGCCGTTAGAGCCGGCCTCTCCACTGCCTGCTCCTTCTCCTTACACTGAGCAGTCCGGCGGTCTGACAGAGCGACGTGAGCCTGCGTCTCGTCCTGTCTCACCTGTTCGCACTTGTCGTCGCGTTCCTCGTTCGCGTCCTCCTCATGTCCTCGGCACGCACGCTATGGCACTTCCTCCTTCCTCTGTTCCACTGCGTGTTCCTCTGCTGCCTCCTCCTGAGTCCTCTCTTCCTGAGGTCCCTGACCCTGCGTCTCACCACGCTCGTGCTGCCAGTCCCACTGTTGCTCGTCTCCTCACCACTGCTGTCATTGACCCTTCCTTTGAGTCTGCTGCTGCGTTTGCTCTCGTTGCTGAGCTACTTGATTTTGCTGCTGCCTGTCATCTAGACAATGCCACTGCTCTTGTTGCTGAGTCTGCCAGTCCTCCTTCCATCGGGGGTGATTGTGCTCTTGGCACTGACGTCCTTGAGGACAAGCAGGAGGACTTTGAGTGTCTTGCAGCTGCTGTACCTCGTTTCGCTTCCATGCTGCTTGCCCTTGAGGGAGACCCGGATGCACCAGACATCCTGACCCCGCGCTCTTACGTAGAGGCGATTACGGGTCCTTACTCCTCTCAGTGGCAGACAGCCATGGATGCCGAGATGGCATCCTGGAAGTCCACAGGCACTTACGACGACGCAGAGTTCCCCCGTCTCGGGCGAACATAGTCGATGGCATGTGGATTTTCAGGGTGAAGCGGCCGCCGGTTCTCCGCCTGCCTTTAAGGCGCGTTACGCTGCTCGAGGCTTCAGTCAGTGACAGGGGGTTGACTACTTCCAGACCTTCTCCCCCACCCCGAAGATGACTATTCTTCGGGTGTTGCTACACGTCGCTGCTTAGCGTGACTACGAGTTGCACTCTCTGGACTTCAGCACAACTTTCCTGCAGGGCAGCCTGCACGAGGAGATCTGGCTGCGCCGCCCACCTGGATTCACTGAGTCGTTTTCTGCAGGTACTCAGTGGAGCCTCCGGCGGCCAGTCTACGGTCTTTGCCAGGCGCCTCGCGAGTGGCACAACACACTAAGGACTATGCTTGCGACTCTTGGGTTTGCTCCTGCTACTGCTGACCCGTCGCTGTTTCTACGCACCGACACCTCGCTGCCGCCGTTTTACGTCCTCGTGTACGTCGACGACCTCGTCTTTGCCACTGCTGACACTGAGGCACTGACCCTTGTGAAGTCGGAGCTGCAGAAGAGACACACTTGCACTGACCTGGGTGAACTGCGTAGCTATCTTGGCTTGCAGATCACCCGGGACAGAGCACGGCGCACCATCACCTTGACTCAGTCACACATGGTGCCCCAGGTCCTTCAGCGCTTCGGTTTCCAGTTATCTTCGCCACAGCCCACTCCTCTGTCTACCAGCCACTCGCTCTCAGCTCCACCTTCGGACGAGTCCGTAGAGCCGAGTGGTCCGTACCCAGAGCTTGTGGGTTGCCTCATGTACCTGATGACATGCACACGACCTGACCTCGCATACCCTCTCAGCCTTCTGGCTCGCTACGTGGCACCCGTTATACACCGAAAGGTGCACTGGGATGCTGCGAAGAGGGTACTGCGTTACTTGTGCCGTACGTCGGGCATGGGGCTCGTGCTTGGAGGATGGGGTTCAGTTGTCCTCACCGGTGACGCAGACGCTTCCTGGGTTGATGACTTAGCTACGCAGCGGTCGTCTTAGGGTTACACCTTCAGCCTTGGCTCTGGCTCTGTTTCTTGGCGGTCTACCCGCTCGTCTTCGATTCTCAGCTCCAGTTGTGAGGCTGAGATCTACGCAGGGGCCATGGCTGCACAGGAGCTACGCTGGCTCACCTACCTGCTGACTGACTTGGGAGAGCAGCCTCGTTCGCCTCCAGTTCTGTACGTAGACAACAAGGCCATGATTGCCTGTGTCAGAAGCACAGAATGGAGCACAAAACGAAGCACATCGCTCTGCGATACTTCCTTGCTCGAGAGTTGCAGCAGCGTGGCAAGCTTCGTCTTGCGTACGTGGCCACTAGGGCCAACACTGCTGATATATTCACCAAGGCACTTCCGCCTGGTGATCATCAGCACTTCTCTACTCTGTTAGGCCTTGTGCCTACTTTGCCTCACTTGCTTACTGCTTGACTCTGCTTGTACTGTGATCTATATATATATACCTGCAGGCTTGCACTTGCTATGATATGATCACTGTATTGTTTGTTCTCATTATATCACTCTGCATGTGAACTGGCCTTATGGCCCTTTGCTTGTGCTCGGACTGTGTGGTGACTTTGTGATCCACCCTGAGCTTGCTTTGGTTTGCTTGACTGGTCTTGTGACCACTTGTTCTCCCCCACTTTGCCTATGGGGGTGTGTCAGAACATTATAGCTTTTACATTTGTGTAGGATATAGTGGGGTAGCATACCCCAATTAGGGTTAGTACTTGTACCCGACTCTTTGCTAGTTCATTCATTCTCGTTCTTTACTTTCAACAACCATGAGTCGCCGCTCAATCAACTGACATCAATGACAATGCATCCAGGGGAGAAAGAGGGACAGTATATTAATCGGTGCTGCAATCTGCGCGACCACATCAAGAAGTGTGGCAGAACCGTCCCTGATGACATGTTCGTCTCGATGGTCCTCTCAGGACTAGGACCCGATTGGCGTCAATGCCAGTCGTTGCTCCGCGCTCGAGAAACCATCTCTGAGTCCGCTCTTTGCGCCACACTCCTCTCCGAGTAGAAGGAGATCGACCTCTACAATGAGAAGAACAAAAAGCGGGAGAAATTAGTGTTATTCACTGGAGCAATTGAAGGGGATTCACAAGAGAAGAAAGGGTTCTTCTGCAAATACTGCAAGAAACCAGGTCACACCATGGACCGATGCTACAAGCGCAAAGCTGGGCGCAAACAACTCTCAACAAATCTCAGCGCCCCCCTCAGTTCTAGCCGCGACAACGACGATGTCGCCACCCTCCGTCGCAAGCACTTCGCAAACTCCTGCACGCATTTCATCCAAGGACAAAGGAAAAGGGTCAGTCTTAAGCTACATGGCGCGTCGCAGAGGCATTTGCTACTACGACGAAACTAAGTTTTTGCCAATCACGCCAACCAACCCAATTACACCAAGCCCCAACAACGACCCCACAATCATCCCTTGGATCGACAGGCCGACCAACATCCCACCTGATTTTGAGCTGCCTCCAAGCACACTAGAGTCTCCTCCCAGCTTTCCCGCAAGGCACGAGAATGATCTCTCACCTTACTGTATTGACGTCGACCACATCGTCACTCCTAAGATCGCCAGCGTCGCGCGACGAAGCTGCGACAATTTCAATATTTGGTATCTTGATAGCTACTGCATACAACATATGGTGGTATCACCGACATTCATTAGTAACTCCAAACGCATGCGACGACCGTGCGAAATCACCGTCATAAATAACAATCGATTCCAAGCGTACGACATCGGCGAAATTTACCTGCAGTCGAACGACACCATCTTTATTATTTACATCGGAGATGTGCTCGTCGTTGCCGACCTTCAGTTCAACCTTCTCTCTGCTGCTCAACTGATGAAGTGTGGAGTTGACATTCGAAGTAACTGCGAAGACCAAACCTTCGAATATTTTACAGAAATACTTACATCGGCAAGGCGATCGACGAAGACGGTGACTTTGTATTATACTTTGCTTCATAGGGCAACACTGGCGACTTGGACAAGACTCTTCTGCTGAAGACAACACCCATGGAGACGCCGACTTGGTCGCACCCTTAGGAAATGGATCTTAAACGCCCTGCCTCGGACGGTCTTCTACGCCTGCGCGCTGTTCCAAATGCCTCGACCTCCACTCCTGGAGACACTGGACCCGAAACAATGGAACAAGAAGCAGAAAGCGGACTGTCAGCGACTGCAGAACAAGCTGATACCAGAGGATGGGGAGCCACAGGCACAGTCGCCCCCGGCTGGACCAACACCGGAGTCACAACTTGACCATGGGGAGTTCCACACACTCCGGCAACCGGCGGCGGATGGGGAACATCGACTTCTCAAAGCGCTTCGAGACCACCAAGTCCTCCCTATCCCGAAGCTCCAACTCTTCCTCCTGAAGAAACAACAAAACAAGACCCATACTGGGCAACGTGAGGCACCAGCTGGGGCGGACCTCCTCTTCCAGATCAGTACCCGTACGAACCTACAGAGGAAAAGGAAGAGAAGTCAGAAGGCATGACTTACGACTTCGAGGAAACAGCGGAGCTACCCGAACCCACCAAGGAAGCGCCACTGCCGGAAGAAGGACCTCAGTTGATCCCGATAGTTGCGACGAGTACCTCATCATCGCGTCCCAATGGAGGGACTTCTAGCTTCCGAATGGCCTGAGGCGACACGACTCCCGCGGTTGCTCGTTACCGCGACCCGATTCACACCGCCGATACGGACGATGTCACAGGAATTCTCGAAGCTATTGTGGAACGGGCCTCTACTCGAGCCTTCGCAACAAATGTCAACGCCGCCACCAACAAAGGACCTGAAAAGGAGCCAGCGAGACGAAGTAGAGAGAAATACGTATTACAAAAAAAAAGTCGGTTATCGTGCCGAACCAGATATTTGGCACCAGTGGCTTGGACATCCTTCGCACACCACGCTCAAGAACTTCATCGAAGCAGAAGTTTTTGATTCAAAAGGATTACTTCTACCCGGTGGTGACGTACTTAAAGCAACCTCAAACGACCCACTATGCCTCGTCTGCCCCGCCGCGTCACTCGCTCACAAGCCCTTCCCCGACTTACCTCTTGGTTACGAACGCTACCAATCAATGAGAAAGTCTACAGCGACCTCATGATACTTAGCCAATCAGGGCTTGACGGCGAGCTGAATACGATGACCTTCATCGATGCTTCCACACGCTATGTCTGGGCCATCAACATCGACTACCGCTCGCGCGAGATTTCGACTGCTTCATAACCTGGATGAAACGCGTCGAGAGACAGTTAGGACAGAAGCTGAAAAGCTTCCAAACAGACGGGGGTGCGGAGTTCTTCTCAACTGAGTTCAAGGAACTCTTCGACAAGAAGGGGATTGAGCACCTGGTGTCCCTCCCCAATGCTCACGACTAGCAAGGAGTCCCTACCCCGACATCCAAGGTATCTTGCTTTGCCCTTCTTGGGTAGACTTCCTGTCGGCTCACTCCCTTCTTTGCTCTTCCCCCCGTCCCTTGCTGCTGCCGCTGCTCATAGCGCCTTGCATCTCTCAGCTATGCGGTGTGGGGGTTTTCCAGTGCTGCTGGCATCATCACCCGCAGGTACCTTGATCTGGCTTCCGACAGAGCCACCCAATTGTCTATGGTGCCTGCCGGCACTGTGTCTGTGAGGACCCGTGTTGCTCCAACTGCCCAGTTGGTCCGATGGACCGGTTTGACCAACTGGCCTGCTAGTCCAATGGACCGATTGAACCAACTGGCCTGCTGGTCCACTGGACCGGTTGGACCAACTGGCCAGTTGGCCTAATGGACCGGTTGGACCAACTGCCTAGTTGGCCCAATGGACCGGTTGGACCAACTGGCCTGTTGGTCCGATGGACCGGTTGGACCAACTGGCATGCTGGCCCAGTAGACCGGTTGGACCAACAGGCCAGTTGGTCCAACCGGTCCATTACAGGAGCCTCGTCACAAGGATGAGGGCCCTAATGAAGCAGTCTGCCATCCCAACGAAGTTTTGGCCGTTTGCGATGAATCCCGCTGTTCGGCTACACAACTTGCTGTCCTCCCGAAGCCTCGAGAACAACACCTCACCTTACAAGGCTTGGACTGGTAGAAAAGTTGATACGCATCTTCTTCGGGTGTTCGGCTGCATGGTACAATACATGCCACACACAGCGAGGACCGGAAAGTTTGCCGATCGGACACGCTAGGGCATTCACCTCGGGATCGAAAATGAATGTAAGGTGTGGATCGTGCTGGAGTACGCGACACATGAATTGACGAAATCACGTGACTGCATCTTCTAAGAGAAGCTGACCCTGCCACTGTTCAAGGAACACCGCAACACTGACAATGCACCGGAAAGGGTTTTCGAGGGGCACCGCAACTTCGCCATGTCACAGGATGAGGCTGACCTGACAGAGGATGCAGACGCAATAGACAACACACCATTTGACTCCTTTCCCAACGTCCCCCTTACAAGCCCATTTCAGACTCCAACCTCCACACCTGTTTCTCAATTGATCCTGACGATACAACTTGTGAAGCTCACAATTACAACAGCACAGCGCGCCGATCTTCGAATGCCGAGTTACCACCAGGAAATCCCTCGTAAGACACCATCCGCACCGACCGCGACAGCGACGACGATGTTGTCGAAGTTACCAGCTTCCACGACTGCGATCGCCTTGCCCACAAAAAGACCAACGAAACCGGCCTCCGCATCCTTGGACTTGCAGCCGCAATTCGCCACACCTCACCCAAGGAACCCACCGTGCGCCAGGCCCTGTCTGGGAAGGCAGCCATGGCAACATAATTAGCAACACTGAAGCGCTGCAGGACTTGGAAGCTCATCCCCCGATCATCTGCAAAGGGGAGGAAGACTCTCAGCGGCAAATGGGTCTTCCGAATCAAAACGTTCGCGGGCGGATCAATTGACAAATACACGGTGAGATGCGTGGTGCACGGCTTCGAGCAAACTCCCCTCGTGGATTATGACCAGACCTTCGCACCCGTTGGAAGACACACCTCCTTCCGTATTCTCATCCGCATCGCAGCCGTCAAGCAGCGTCCGCTCCGACAGATCGGCGCCGGAAGTGCGTTCCTATACGCACTCGTCGATGCATTATCATTGTCGAGCAACCACACGCCTTCGAGGAAAGCGACGTCACCATCTGTCTCCTCCAAAATCCCTCTACGGCATCAAGCAAGCGCCTTGTCTCTGGCAGCAGTACCTGCACACCGTCCTTACAGAGCTCGGATTCGTTCAGCTGCCGCACGACCAAGGCATGTACCGGAAGGAATCACACGGCAAATTTACCCTCCTCATCGCCTACGTCGACGATCTACTCTACACTGGGGACGACACGGAGCTGCTCGACCGGTTCGAGGAAGGAATTAAGGAGAAGCTCGAGGTGACGATCAACCACGACGTCACACAGTTCCTAGGTCTCAACATTACCCAGTCTGCCACCTCCATTCACCTCTCCACTGCTAAATACGCGGAAACACTTGCGAAGAAATTTGCAATCGCCCCGATCAGCCTCACCACCCCTTTTCGCACTCCTCCACCTAATCACAAACCCGACACCACACCGCTCTCCATCAAAGATCATCGTCTCTATCAGCAGCAGCTTGCGCAGTATCTCCGTCGACCTGAAGGGGAGAATCTGCTAGACCTACGCCGAGCATTTCAATACTTCATCTCTACCCCTGACGTCGGGCTCACCTACACAACCAACTTAACAGCTACCCTACAGCTTCATGGCTACGAAGACGCCAACCACGCGAGAGATGCTGGCAATAGACGCTCCCGTACAGGCTTCGTCTTTCAACTCCAACCTGCCACAATCATCTTGTGGAACTCCCAGAAGCAAGAGCTCATCGCTCTTTCGTCAGCCGAAGCTGAGTTCATCGCCGCCAGCGCAGCTGTTCGCGAAGGGATGTACCTGATGGAGCTCCTGCAAGAAGCGAACGTGACGATGAACGGGCACTTCACGTTACACTGCGACAACCACCTCGCGTTCAAAATCGCGAACAGCCCGGC